>CM077886.1:22492500-24892500 GCA_039720435.1 Amazona ochrocephala
TGTAATTACTTTGACTTTCACTTTGGTCTGTCATCCACCCTGGTTGACAGAAACAGAACTACATTAGTAATTTCCCAGACTCCTAAGGGAATGGATGGTTAAAATGGAAGTCCAGAGCATTTTAGCTCTTTTCTGAGCTGCATATCCTATGGTATCACAATGTCCAAAATTAACGAATGACAATCCGCATACTGTAAATACTTCATTCACCTGTTGTCATGTCTAAAAGGCATGTAGTTTACATATCCTTTACAATATGTGCCTTCCACCTGGACTTCTGTCAAATCTTAGAGTCCAAAGAAAAGAGAAAGCCAGGAAAAAAAAAAAAAAAAAAAGCTAAAAAGCCTCACTTGCATTAACAAAATCTGTTTCAGCTGTTGAGGTGGTATTTCATAATGTAACCTTTACCTAATATTAAAGAACCAAACTAAAAATTCACCAGAAGGGTATGAGCACACCTTGTTACCACTATACTCCAAATAACTCCAGTGTCTTGCTAAATACCATTCTGTACCCATTTTCACTAAATACCATCAGCTTTTCCTCCACAACTTTAATACACTAAACTAGATTCTTTGGACACCACAGTCCCAAAAACAGCACTGACATTCAGCAGGAAAAAACAGGGGAGTACAAAAACTTCACTTACATCTTTTATGACCAGGTTATGATTTGAAAATACGGTTTTATGGTAAACCAATGTAAAACGCGCAGAATAATTTCCCCTTCCTTTTCTTCTGAATGGCAGATTTGGACTGTAAAGTCAGACTGAAACAGTTTGTTTTCTGACAAAATATATTTCTACTCTATTAATGAGCCTGTCAGTTACATTCTGATTCAAGGAAGTTATCACGGTTACTACTTCAGGAAGATGTCCTTGCTTAATCTTACCTGAAATTAATTATCTCCATAGATTCTTCTGGAGTGTTCAAAAACACTTTGAGCTCTTGCCCTTTTTTTACCTGGATTCCCCCATCAAGACTAGAAGATGTCCTCATTCCTATTACCCAGTTTAGGCCAGCTTGTCCCAGAGTCCCCACAGTTCCCATTTGGGCAGAGAGCTGGACAAATGCACTGTTGAAAGATTCAGATACATAGTCTTCTATGAAAAGCAGTTTCTTTTTAAAGCACTTAATTTAAACCATAGGCTGTTCATCCTCATCTATAAATACAAACCACTTGATGCTGTAACACAGTATCTCCTAACATTAAAATCATGACTATTTTGTTTCAGGAAATAACTGAAAAAATTGTAGGTACACAGACATACACTTTCTAACATGACTTGAAGTATAGTTTTACTGTATCTCCTAAGGGATTTGAATCCAGACTTCAGCACGAAATATCAGGAAAGGAAAAGTGATGCAGATTGAGTGCAAGTTTATCTCTGTCTATATCATGGTGTAAGTTTATTTCTGTCTATACAGCATCCAGTGTTTAGCAAATGTATTCAGTATGTATAAAAAGCTAAAATAGCCAGGTAAGGGTTAAATAATCCATTGGTTTGTAGATCCATAACCTGTAACTAAATGTCTGATCCTGAAAAAAATCCAAAATGCTATCCCTGGAACAGGTAAAACATTCAAAACATCATCTGCAAGCATGCATGTAGGAATTTGATTTACAGATAATGAGGGATGGTCAGCTCAAAACAGTACTGGAAAAGCACAGCAACAGAGTTCAAAATCAAACAGGCAGGATCAAAATCAAACCACTGCTGTCCTTATATAGCAGCAATTCAGTAACATAAGGCTGATGACTGCTTGAGTTCTTCAGGAATCTCCCAGTCAAACACCACGGACATTCACACAAAACTTTCACATCAGGAAGTCCTACATGACAGACATCAGGAATATGTGAAAGTGGCATATTTGAAGCCGTTATTACCTTGGCTTGATATATCCATTTAGAAAGAAATTTGACTGCTGTTTGAAATCCGCATTCCCTTTGATTTTGATGTTGACTGCTGCTGAGGCATTGACTGCCAGCTGAACAGGAAAGCCTGAAATTGCTGGGAACTGCAATTCTTCAGTGGCCAAACTCATTCTTTTATTAAACTGGACCTCTTGCCCCTACAGTGAAAAAACACAAACAAATGCCAGAAGTTCATTTTGTATAGTAAAGTCAGCATTCAAGCATTTTCCCAGATACAAATCTCCACTGCATTTGCTTGCTGTGAAAGTGTTTTTTTAATTGAGCTGATTTGGGAAATAAGGTAGAAAGCAGCCCAAAGCTTGCTTTGGGCATGAGTTAGACACTAGTCCTAACCCAGTTAAAGAAAAAATTATTTTAATGAGAAGGATATGAATGAGAAGTAAGAACCATCAGAAACAGAACAAGCTCTTGCCTAATGTGTTGTATAAACATTATCTAAACAACAATGTTTAAGACAAATATATATTGGTGTCTTTTAGAGTTCAGTTTAGGGAAACGGTAACTAATATTTTGTATCTTTTACATATCTGTAAGAAAGTAGCTTCTCAAGGCATTTACTTTCAATAGAAGAAAAGGTACATTTTACCTTCAGAAGTTTGACAGCCAACTCAGCCAGATTTAAAGAATAACGTTTCATTTGTTTTCTTAAATCTTCACAATTCCAGAAGCTAAGTTCATTTCCAAAGATTTTAATGCTTAGCTCACATTTCAGCGCCTCCTTTCCCACCCTTGTCTGAGTGAACTGACATGTCATGAAGAAATAAATCAGGAAGAGAATTATGTTTATATTAATTTCCTTTCAAAGTCATAATAAACAATTCCTCAGTGCAGGTTATGTTCTTAGCAAACAGTCATCAGGCTCCCTTTAATAAATATTTCAAGACCACTTAAGACCCTGGAGTAGTACCTGCTCTTCCCAGCTAAACTTCACCTCCATACCACACAAGCTGACTTTCACTGTGAACACAGATAACGTCTAGCCCCAAGGTGAATGTACTGCAATACATACCCCAACCAGATGAAGCTTTGAAAAGTACAATCTCAAATAATACAGCATTGTGGGTGCCATGATTGCTAAATAAACTGCTAAGAAGTAAAAAAGTCTACATTTTCCCTTTTTATGAATCAATAAAAGACCAACAAAACACGAACACGAGCTTACACCGTAGTAAGAAACTCCCATAGAGTCCCAAGAAGAGAGATGGTTTAAGACAAACAAAATAAATCATGGTCCCCCAGTTTTCCAGGTAATATACCAACAACTGAAGTCAATTTCCAAAGCTTTCCTGTTACATACATAGAACACAACTCTCTCCAAACAAATTCACAAAGGCTCAATGGGACATCTGACATCAAACTGGGAAGTCAGACTGCAAACAGCATAACTCAAGAACTTAACATCAGCAGCTGTTTATAGTGCTACAGAGGTCAAAAGACAAAAGCAGATCTGGCTCTGTTGATTTGTAGGGGTTAAGTTCTATGCAACAAGTTACATACACTTTATGCACAAGAGTCAGTACCACAGAACAGCCTTCCAATCCTAGATAGGGCCCTAAGTTTAATTGGGGAAAATCATTAATTTTTCCAAGATCTACAGTGTCAGTTACCTTTTTGACTAACTCACTCATCTTACTGTACTTTCTACTAGGACAATTCTGGTTAGCTTCCCTCAACTTTGGCTTGCCAGACTTGGTCACAAGATGATCACTGGAGCCATACTGCTTCAAAGTCAGCTTCCTCTGCTTGATTTTTTCTGTTGTTTTCACCGGATTTTCTGATTTGTGGTTTCTTTCATTAGTGTTTGCAAAAAAGTAGTCACTGAAAGTAGCAGATTTCTGCCCAAAGGTCTTCTGCATGAGAGCTTCAGCATTCTCTAATCGTACACCAACCTAGGGGAAAGTATATGGCAGTGAAAAGCCTGACAGTGACATGCATAAGCCACATCCAGTTCTACAGGCAAAAAATTAACAAAATATATATCCAGATGCAACCTTTGGATTTTTGTACAAAGGAAGATTTGCCATAAAAGTTTGAGCTACTGCTATTTTCGCAAGTTACAAACAGTATTTCGGTTGGAAAACAGTAACATACCCTTTCAGTGCTCCTGAAATAAGATTCTGTTTGGAAGTTTGACTAAAATAGTATTACTAACACATAAATCCAGGGTATATGATGCTGAAAAAATACTTTGCTCCTTTGTAAGTGTATCCAAACCAATCCGTCTTCCACTGTAAGCAGTAAAACAAACTGTAATACTGTTAATAGAACTGTTTTCCCACTGAAAATGGAAAATTTTTCATTTTAGTACACCAAGTGTCCCTTGAGGAGGGAGATTAAAAACAAAACCAAACCAAAACCAAACCAAAAATCCATAAACTTGCCTCCAGCAGATTTATAGCCTGCCCCATAAGGTGAACAGTCAAATTTGTCATGACTGATCGTGGTAGAAAAGATGCAGGAGAAAAGACCACTGATGCTTCCATATTTGCACCTGCACCAGCTGCAACAGAAAATATCAGATGTCTGTCATTTGGAGATCAGCTATTCTCATCTACTTTGCAAACCTCACCATTCTTTGGCAAACTGCAACTCTGCTCATTAAGAAGATGGTGAATTAAATATAAAGTCAACAGGTGAAGTGGTTTAACTTCTTAGTATAATAAAGACTTTAATGGACATTACTGAAAGGCTATTGTTTGGCAAACACTAAAAGAGCATTTACAATATGTATATTACACAATCGCATCAGAAGAGATGGACAGAAAACCAAAATGTTACTCTGAAAAACATTATCTAGCATTTTTGCTAAAAACAAATGAGGAACAGATAGCAAGGAATTAGTTCGTATCATTTCATAGACCAAGGAAATCACATAAATCAGAAGAAAAAATACATCCCAATCCCCTGTTGCTGCAAAGGAAGCTCACTAAGGAAGGAGTCAAAGTTGATATTCAAAAAAATAATCTAAAAAGTTCACTGGTTCTTACTCTCTCACTAAAGACAAGTTGCATGGTATCTGGCTTGCTGGAATTATATTGGATATACTTCAATTAAGGTCAGACCAGAACCAGCCTACGTTGGGTACTATTAAAGCCATAAGAAAGAAAATTCTCTGGAACAAGAGGTAAAGGACCAGAAAAACCATGTGGGATTTTAACAATCCATATGCTACAAAGCATTAAATTCTAAATCTCTACATACCCGAGTGGAATGTGGCATCAGAATATGAGGAGTATTTCCATGTCTCTCGGTCAAAATCTCTGCTCAGGATTTCATCAGGAATAGAATCTCGAAGGTGTTCCTTCAATGGATCATCTGTCTCCAGGAGCTGAGAGAGATGACTCCAAACAAAAGAGCCCACTTGAATCAAACAAAGAAAAGCATTTGAAATTAGAGAAAAACTAAAACAGTTTTAAGAACTGATACAGGGAGCCTTTTTATTTAATTTTTTTTTCTGCTGCAGAGAAGAGAGACATTAGGCCCCAGTGCTAGTGCAATGCACGACCCTGAACACTGACAGAACTACATTTTTCACAATACAACTTGTTGGTTTTTTTTTTCATATTGCTTTTTCTGAGTGTGGCAATTAAAAACTAGTATGTGCCCTATGCCTTCAAAGCACTTGTTAATCAAAAGCTTATTACATGGATTATTTAGGTGTTACATCAACCAAAGTCAAAGGAAGGAAATAAACGCAATTCAGAAGTACTGCATTAAATTGTTTAAAACATAAAACCTTTTGGATGTACTTGCAGGGCTCCTTCGTAAATCAGACAATTAGTTTTTTCTGCATGGAGCCATGGGCAGAAGGGTCACTGACAGTACACCTTGACAGTATTTTGGAGGCTGGTGCAATTTGTCTCTGTCTGAACTCTAAACGCAGGTGAACAAGTCAACTCCAAACCACTAGACACATCATCACGTGAACAAAATGCTGGGCCTGAACTCAATCACTGCAGGATGCACCTGCCTGGATATAACATTCTGATAAAACGGATACACTGCTTCAAGTTCAGAGCTGGCTATGATCCAGATGTAGAGTGCAGACAGAGCCTGCTTTCATCTGCCTGCAACCAACCATATATATGCCCCTTTCATGTTTGCTCCTTCCTGACAGATTTAAAAACAAAGAATTAGTCTAGAGGTATTCTTGGTTGAATGTGGCAAAACCATTTAGGAAAAAAATCCCTTCATCCAAATTACGGGATCATCTTAAAACTCTGTATGCTTTGGTAATGAAGAGCTGATAGATTCTGCGCTCTTAATAGAACTTACAGTTTCATTTTGTACCAGCCCAAACAGCTTCTCCTTTGGGTAAGCTACCTCATAAAATATATTTTTATACATAATATAGAAGATTTTCTACTCAGCTTCAGCTCCCAATCCAGTCTCTCATGTCAGTAATCTGGCTCAGGTGAAACAATAATTGATCATGGAACCACAGAAGCAGGAAGCATAAATCAGAAGAAACTATCAATAATTGAGACATTATACTCACGCTAACCTTTTCCCCAGATGATTGCTAGACTGTTGGCCAGCTATCATACATTTGGATACAAGATTAACACTCCTAAAAGTCCTTTTCACAACATTCCTAATACAGTATGTCCTAGTACCCAAGTTTTGCTTTTTCCCTGTATTATAAACAGTTTCTTGATGCCATTTGTTTGCCATTAGATCCACAGTTCTCCGACTGTGATCCTTAGAGGACTTTCAATTGACTTGAAGAACCAATTCTAGCTCAGTGAGGAAGCACCTCCCACTTAGCCTTGATGCTAACAGCAGGAAGCCTGAAAGTTCCTAGATGTCTTAAATAATCTAAATGAAAATCAACAGGCCTTCCACTGCAGCCTTCAGATCTGCTCAGTTTCAGTCTCATGCTATTTTTAAAATACTGTGCTCAATATTAAAATGACATCAAAACTGATGTAAAATAATTGCAAAAGAGGACAGTACCAAAGAAAGGCCATGGCAGTTAGTCATTATAATTAGTATTTGTATTACATCAAGTAAACAAGTAGCAAATGTGGAATTTAGGAGCACTAAGAAGGTAAATGAGAAATAGCTTACTTTATACCTGCAGCTTGCAATATCCTTTTCTGCTACTTGCTTCTTTCTCAACTTAACCAAATGTAATTTGCAGTTACCCATTTGTATTTCCAGTGCACTAAACATCAAATACATTCCACATACATCTATTTGTCAAGACTTTTCAGCTAATTCAGTATTGCCACTAGAGGGAACTAATTCCATGAAGAGTCACTCCTTACTGACTATTGCTAAAATAACAGTATCAAGATTGCAAAACTGCGGCAATGATACAAACAATCTTTAACAAACAATCCGCAAAGTATGAACACTAAATAAAAATTTATATAGATTGGTACCATACACCTGTAACGTAAATGTTACATTAAAGTATCCTTTAGGAATGCACAAGATTTCAGTAGCTGCTTGGCTAACCTTGACTGGACGTTTCTTTCAGCAAAGTCTTTTGTACTTGTTTAAATAACTCTCCATGTGGACATTTCATTGCTATATAATAAGCAGCAATCCTTATTTCCACATCTTCACTGGTTTCTTGATACAGCTGAACTAATACAGCATTCTAAGAGAGAAAGATAGCAAAACAAACAAACAAACAAATAAACAAAAAAGAAAATTATTATTTACTCTCCTAAAACATCCCATGTATGCATATTCAAGTACAGGTGGGTTTTCTTTCTGCAACACACAGCTATTGCTTTATACCTGAAAAAGTCATGTAAAATAACATATATACAAATGTAAGTACATATTCTTTATACTACCTTACCTACAAATCTCCAGAATAGTGTCATTATGACCTGAATCCTATACCTAATTTATAATACACCGATTCATAATATTTTATAATATATACTAACTGTATAATATATACAGGACTATGCAATACAGAGGCTCACTCACCAGCACTACTATTAATGATGGTTTTATAGACCACAGGGGAGACCTGCTCTATTGTATTTAACACATGTAACACAGCTAATACAGGTAACAATGGATATATTTTTGTTACCTGGCTATTAGATTACTTCTGGTCTCAATCAAGGGGTAGGACTGTTACAAATTCATTCTGTTTATTACTTCCCTGGTATCAACAAATACAAGTTGTTTGGTGAACTGCCAGGAATCACGACATTAGTGACTGATATTAGTAACATTTAACACTCCCTGTTCTCCCACACTGTGTCAGTTTAGCAGTTCATTTGCTAGGCGATGATGGGGTATATGACAACATATAGACTTCGTAATTTAACAGGTCTAAGGAGCAACACTGAGCTTTGTAACTACAGAACAAGCAGGTTACACCAGTCCATGCTGTGATTAAATTTTAAAAAGCCATAGGAAATGCTTCTTCAAGTGAAGTCCATGTGGAACCTCTTGTTCTTCTGGAGCACTACTGCCAACTTTACCCAGGCTAGTACCCCCGGCTTTGCCATTTAAAAGAAGACGACACAAAAACCCCCAAAGTTTTGTGTTTTCTTCCATGAAACCATTAACAATATGTCCCAACTATGAGTGTATTGCTAATCACAAGCTTCTCACTTTAACACTTAGCATTTCAGAGAAAAATACAGTGGAACAGACTACAGGAAAAATCAAGTACTGTGGGTTTTCAGCCATAACCCAGACAACTGAAGTAACTTCTTAAGAAGTCATGAACATTACCTCAGTCACTGTATGTGTTACCTCAACTACAGTAAAGCATATTATACGTCCATTCACCAGGGTGGTCCTACCAACCTCTCCAACAGCAGAGGAGCTCTGCTGGAAGACATGTTTACGATTGTTCCTTATTTGCTTGCATGTTTTGAAAGCATTCCTGAAAGTCAAACTCCAGGGCAGCGCCAGGAAGCCATCACTCACCTGCTGGTAACAAATCACTTACCCTGCCAGAACAGGGAATGCGCCTGAAGGCCTGGGTAGCAGCTAAACGAATGTGGATTGGATTGCTTTTCAGGGAAGCACACAGGCTCAGAGCAGGAGCTAGTGAAGCTGCTGCCAGGCCTGCGTTTCCAATGGCTTTTAACACCAGCTGCATCTGTAAATACAAAGCAAGTTGGAATAAAAAGTTCCTTAAATGCTGTCAGGTGTACGTGAGGTTTTATTGCATTAACATTTTTGGGCAAATTCTCTGTTTAAAATGATCACTGCTCATTTGGGGGAGGGTTACTGTAGCCCCTAATGAACCAGCTATTCTCCAGCCGTAGTGAGAGGACAAGACTTATATGAATACAGACAGCTGTTTTAAAGCCATGTAGCACTTGTAAGTAAAATCTGGCTTAGACCTGGAGGAAAAAAAAAAAAAAAAATTTTAAAAAAAGCTTCACTGCAATGGAAAAGCAGAAGTCATTGATTTGATGTGCAGTAAAACTTTTTCAAGTACTTTAATATTTTGTCCCTTTTGATCACAGACATTCTGACCCTTTAGTTATTCAATATGGAGTTCTGAACACAATAATCAGTTTTAAAAAGTAATTTGCCAACAGATGCCCTAGTTTTCTTTGCTAAACACACAGGAAACTTGTGCAGCATCAGAAGCCAGAAAACATGTTACTGCTTACAATCAATGAATTTTTAATGACAAGCTCTGTATTAACATTTACAACCCAAAGACTTCCAATGCAATATGGTGGCTGATTTCCCTTGCACTGACAGTCCCATAGAAACAACTACACTAAAGCCAGTACAGTAAAATGTCCAAAAACACCTTCTACAACTCCCACTCACAGCTGGCTTGAGACATCAGGTGGGAAGTCTCTCCTCTTCTGCTCTGCGCATTCAGTAAATTTGTCATAGCCATCTGATACACTGCCACTGTTTTCTATGCATGATAGTAAGAACTGGTTCTTTAAGTAGATCATCAGACAGAAGATACAAAGATATTTCTTCAGCAGCAAATATCAATTAAAGTCTCCCAGTATCATGACTAACTTACATCAGTAACACTAACTCAGCAGAACTTACTGGCCAGCAATATCATCCAAAAATAACTGTACATGATTTGAGACAATAAAGGAATAGCTGATCAGCAGTATGAAATTTCCTTCATCAGAAGACCCAAACTCTTCCTTACTTAAACACAGAAGAACACACATGCTGCTAGGTTATACTTGCTAGCTTACAAAATTTTATCTGCCTATGTGACCAAAGAATATTAAGTTACAAAGCTTGTATTCATGGCTGTCTGGGAATCCACCAAATGCCTTTATCAAATCAGTTCTAGGTCATAAAGGGAACAGGAAAGTGAAACACTATCATATGCTTCTGACTGATACCTTGCTGAGTCGTTCTGTCTCTTGCACAGTACAATTCCCCCCCAAAAAATTCCCAAGAGTCCTCATCACACTCTGCACAGCAGGTACACCATCACAGGAGTTGTAAGCTGAACAAAATCTATGTAAGAGAGCAGTTACTCCTAAGAAGCAGCCCTGGCTTGCTCCTGGTGACTTCAGCAATGGCTGGAAACAAGCACAAAAAGAACAGGGTGTTTCAGCAAAGTCATTCTCATGATTACTGTGACACACCATAGAAAACAAATGTACCAAAATATTTACATACTACCTCAATCTCAACAATGTGTACCTTCAAACAACCCTTAAAGGATTTAAACAGATATACAATGTGAAGTTCTTCTACCTTCCTATGTAAACACATGGGCTATTTTAATGTCAACACGATACAGACCTCAGTTCTTTTCACAAGAAGTCATGCCCTGCGTGCTTAGGACAGACTATAGAGTAAACAAATCTAAACCATTTTCCAGTACCCTCAAAATAGTAAAACCCTCACCAGCACAGAATTTCTCTAACTCCTACCTCATTGCTTAGCAAAAAGCACTGACAGCTCAGTAAGTTACAAGCAGTTTACTCATTTTTAGAATGAAAATTAGTTTTTCTGTCCCATAAATCTGCAAATCCCACATTTCTGCATCCTCTGAAGCACGCCTGTTGCTGCTGAAAATCCCACCACTTCAAAAAACATTTGCAAAGCTGCAGAAAGCCTGCTAACACTGAGAGCTGGTATTTGTAATCCTGGTCAGAACCTGTGTGATTGGGAACAGGAGTTGTGATATACTCTGCAAGATTGTTCTTGGCCATTCATTAGAACACAAGCCAAGCAGGCATAGCATTTGACTTCATAAAAAAATATTCTTAATCGCTTAACCTACAAGACTATCTCTGATTTTACCACCTGGAACATCGCAAGCCCAACTTCAGCCTCTAAGAGCATGACAGATTGCTCTGTACAAACCCAGCAGAATCACAGATTTTTTAAAGGAAAAATAAACTGCAAAATGGAGCCAGTACTAACTGTCCATACAATTAACATAGTTAAGGAAAAATGTCAAAAGCTGTAATAGCACTGCATACACAAAAGACTGAAATGTCTCCAGGTACCAAATACAAAGCAACACACTAAATTGGAGAATAAAGCTCTATTCAAAGCAGGGAGAAGATGCAACAGCGCCATTCTCCTCACGTCCACCTGACCTCGACCCTCACAACCAATTAGCCCAAACCAGTCTCTGGAATCCACAGGGTAAGGTTTTCTGCTGAAGCCTTTTTTCTTAAATGCAAATCAAACTCGAGATACCAAACATGACTGCATCCTCTTTTGGAATCAAGATTAAAACAGAGAGTAGTTTCACCACTAAAATTACCTAGACATTTTGGTAAAGTTTTGGATAAATCTGTGAAAAAGACACACAAAAATTACAAGCCAGCTAGACCAATGATAAAAACGAAAAAACAATATCCGCTCACAGCAAGAGATTCAATCATGCCTGAGGTGGGTTTAGGAATGAATGACAAAGACCAGAAGAAATACTCCTTTTTGTCTTCCTCGACTTCTCCAGAAGCTATGATTTCTTTCATTAGGATAACACATGCCTCTGTAGCACAAGATGGGAGAGCATCTATTAGTGGCTGCCTGTAACACAAGGAAAAAGTACAGCAATGACCCGAATACTCAGGAATCAAATAACAGACACTCTGAGATTGGGCTTATTTCAAAGTAAATACAAGTCCACCGCTTTAGCAAATGCCAGATTCTGCAGAAATCAGTATTATCCTTTGATTTAGTGACAGTAAGTATATACACCTCAGGAAAGATGTGAAGAAGCATATTGGTGTTTCAAGAACTGTAGGTAGGCAGGTTTTCAAGAAAATTTTCAGTTGCCTTCTCTGAAAATGAAGCCACAACATATCCCAAGTTTGACATCTAAAGACTGAGGTACCTTAAAGCACTAATTTTTTATTTAGGTATTTTTTTCTTTCATTTCACCAATAACAAATTAAAATACTAAAACTGAATTGAGTAGCTTTTACTTCCTCTGTTTTTCTAGACCTTATTTAAGTGGAAAGGTTACACCAGCAGGACAGACAATACACATTTCAGCTCTCAAGAGTTCCTTTGTAAACATTCTATACCTACCTCCCATACTGGTGAATGGACATTTTTGCATTAACTAGAAAGCAGTTAAAACTAAACTGGATAAAAGCACCTGCATCAAAGAAGGAGAGCAGTCTGCATGGGATTCTGTTTAGCTCCTAAAGTTAATAGCCTTGTCCTGAGTAAAATTAGCCTGAAGGTATTATAAAGAGGAAGGGTAGTCGGATTACTTTCTAATATTGAAGAATGTTAGCATGACTAATTGTCAACAGGTGAGAATCAACAAAAGCCAACAAAATTTGCACCTTTTACATTAAGTTTAAGATACTGTTTCAGACATAAAACCTGGCATTAGATTAATTTCAAAGAGGCTGATGACATTTGGTAGTGAAGCCAAGTAAAAAATTGTTTCTTTGCTTGCACTTTTCAGACTATTGATTTCAGAGGTGAAAAATAAACTTTATAGACTTTAATAATCCTGGATTAGTATTTCTGACAGTCTCAAACTGCTGGATCAGAGCTACTCCTGATTGCAGAGGAGTGGGGACCTTCATCTTGAAAGCTGCTGTTCAGCGATTGGTATAAACCATCCTGAGATCAGGCTGCTACTGAAAGGTGTGACTCCACCAAGCCTATACTCCCAGCCCAGCATTTGTCTCCTCTTATGTACCAATGGCACTGAAGGTACAGACATAGGTAAGCTTTTTCACAACAAATGGAGCAGCAGCATTGTTTTCCATCTAACCCATGATTCAAGTTCCCTTTTCACATTGTTTCTGAAAGAGGAATTCTGTCTGTAGGAATAAGCATGGGACAAGAAAGTCTATTTTGTATACAACATTAATTCAGGAAGGAGAGAATATCATCCTTCTGTCACATAAGCAAGATCTGCAATACATATTCTTCCTTTACAGTGCTCCAAATTCAAAGCCAACATTTGCGCACGGATTTAAAACATTAATCCATTTTAAATATTTAAAGAAAAATCTTTTCTATTTTTTTTAATACAGTTACTGACAGGGCCTTACCAGTTGTCTCTGCATTTAAACGAAGATCTTTGCCATAGTGCTTTTAAGGCTTCAAGAGAAAGATGTCGAAGCTCAAACACAAGAGTCATGAAAAGGTCTGCAGTCTGTACGAGAGCACAACAAATGTAATATTACTGGATTATTTTCATTTGCACATACACTATTCATCACATTCTTATTTTGACCTCAGTACAAGCTTTCTGAAAAATGGTACTTTAAAGGCTAAACAGTAGATGCGTTCCTCTGAGACCTGATCCAAAGTTCAAGGAAGATAGGTCTCATTACTTGAAAAATTAGCAGAATGTTAAAAACAGTAGCTTGCATGTTCATTTTAACCTAACTTTATGGTGTACAAGTTTTAATTATGGTCTATGCCATAGAGATGAACTTCAATTCTTTATTCATTTCAGATGTGAAAGGCTTAGGCATAGGACTACTGCTCTGGTTCCAAAAAAACATTTTTTGTCATGTAAAAATCATGCAAATACAGTATAATTCCACCAAGTCACATTTCCAAAGATCTGGAGAGAGGCTTAGTTTGACTTCCTGACATCCCAGGAGCTGCTTCCAAAAGCAATGAAACATTGCAACAACCCAGTGCCAGCATCTGATATTAATTCAAGACAGCCAAGACATTTTCAGGAAAAAGAAGCTGTCTTTCAGTAAGAAAGCAGAGTAATTTCTTACCATGTTGTTTGACAGGCTGAGGGAATAACTTATCAGATCCAATGCAAACATTGGTTTTTTAGGACTTCTTTCCTTTCTTCATCAAATTGAAATTTATTCTCGCACATGAAGCCCCACCTAGTTATTAATTCCAGTAACATTTATAATTGCATAGCTAATATTTAGTTAGATTCGCATGTATTCCATCCCATTATTACTTTTGAGGTCTATTTTAAAAAGAAATTATCAAACTCTGAACACTACAGAGTTAGTGAAACACATTACATTTCACAGTCTATAAAGTATTTGAAGAACTGTATTTAATGAAGTTTTTTAAAAGCGTTTGTAAAACACAGGCCTTATGTGCATTTTTATACATGCAAATACCCTCTGGGCAACGTGATTAGGTGAGATGAGGAGCATCACAGATGTCATCACAAGGACCTGCATGTGAGCTGCAGCTGAGCCCAGGTGGCTCATCAGCATAAGACCACAGCACTGTTCAAGATAAAACTTCCAGGCTGATCTATTTCCAGGTGACACAATTTTAGACAGTAGACTGACTGACTTCATTCTGCTTTACTCCTTTGACCGGACAAGCTACTAATAACTCAGTGCAAAATGCCGTAGAAAACCTGGTTTTACTTCCTAATAATAAAATTTTTGAATGAATTGTTGAGTTAGAAGGGCTGTTGCACTGAAATCGAGCTGTCAGATAAACAATAACTTCATTGTAATTTCCTCCATTTGTAGTATCATAATAACAAACTACATGAAAATTTGGTTCCCATTCCAACCACTAAATGAAACATAAGGAAGCCTGGCTTTTATTCTACACAGAAGCTTGTTTTTGCTTCTATCTGCAGACTTACCATAGCTCTGTTTAAAAACAAATAAACAAAACCTCTGAAAGCATAAACATGGTATAGTTTAGATTGGGGAAGGTAAAGCAGCGAAATGTTTCCCAACAGAAGTGTTTCTATTTATGATACATTCAAACATTGACCCTTTGAAAGTTTGACACTTTATTTGCTGCCAAGTATAACCCAATTTAATCGTAAGGGAGGTTGCTTTGAAAATGTGTTCAAATGTACATTTTTGATTTTGCCTACTTATTTATGTTCTCAATGAAAGTGTCAGGCCTTCTCTCCTGTAAAGTTATTATATCTCTTTGGAATTACATAGCCATCTCTTCTGTATGGAACTTCTGGTTTTCAGCTGTCTGATTTAGTTTTTCAATTATACATACAATAAAGAACAAGTGACTTCCTTGAATTGAAGACCAAGTGTGAAATCAGATGGAGGTGACACACTCTTCTCCTGGAAGTCTACTGGTTGAACAGCTATGGTTATTCTCTCCCTGCCATGGCATAACTTTCCTTCTCCCTGATCCTCACTGGTTCTTTCTTATTTGGTGTCTGACTTTGTCAGTCAAGCTTATTTCACCCACAATTTCAGGAAGGAAGTAATTGTACCTGGTTACTGACCAGGTTTAAGTGACCTAAGAGGGCATTCCCAACATTATTTTCTAAGGCTTTCCAGTTCAAAGCAAGTACTTATGTTCGTGGTAAAGTTATTATATATAGAAAAAGAAGAGTTGAATTTCAAAAAGCAAAATTATCATGTAACTACAGTATCTTAATTCATCTTGATAATCAGAACATCTTTCTTACCTGGGAAATTCTGTTACATACTTCTTATACCACAAGTTAGAAATGCAGAAGTCCTAACACCCAACTAGGTAGTATCTAGCAATTAGAATGACTTGTGAGAAAAACAACTGGTGAGACCATGCCCTAAAGGTAAACTCTTTCGGATCCACCCGTGGCACAGGAGTTGGGCAGAGTGAATCTGACACACTCTTGCCCACTTAAGGCATCATATACAGCCACATTCACCAGAGCTACCAATTCAGCATCAAAATTATAGAAATGTAAATGCAGGCCCCAACAGAAGCTGTGTGACAAGCTTCCTTCAAGCTTCTCCCCATTCCTTTGACCATCCTTTGTCACTATGCAGCTTGTTCACTTAATGGTCCATTAGCTGATCTACATTCACATTGAAATCCAATCTTGTCTCATAATAGCATTAAAAAAATTAAACAACTTTGCTTCCTTGGAAATGACACAGTCTCCACCTCCATTTTCTCATCCCTTCACTGTTTTTCCTGGAGTTGGGGATTTTCCCTTCCATTTATTCTTGGTTTTGTGTCCTGAAATAAATGCATAATCTCGCCTCATTCAGAGGCAAACAATAAAAGGACAAACAAGCTATACATGAATAACAGTGGAGCTGTCTCCCAAGCAACGCTGTGGGCATTCCCACAACTTCTTTCCTGCCCAAAGGACATTTTATTGGTTGGAATGAGGGATACTAAAGATCCCCTTTGACATGTCTCATCACACAGAAGGAACACCCTGAAACAGTGAAAATGGCTGACAATCAATTGAACTCTGTGCTGGGACCCATATATGATGAATAATTCACCTCTGGTTTAGACAGTGGCACAGACAGCAGCCACTTGTGCTAATCTTAGTAATTTACAAAACAAATTTCCCACACATGAAGCCAGTGGGCCTCTCCGGCGACAGAAGTGACATCCCACTGTTACTGGGAAAAATTATCTACCACTCCTTCAAAGAAGTGCTCAAGAGAAAGTAGGATTTGGAGAAAGTTTCACAGGTCCACTACAGTAATTAATTTTTTTCAACATTTTCCAAGCAGTAGGTAGCCTTCTAGTTCACTGCTAAATGCCAGCACGTACAATGACAGCCACATAGAATTAAGCACTATCACACCCGAAGAGTCTGCTTTATTCTACATTAGCAAGAACCATTGTGTTTATGGCTCTGTTAGCTCTTTACAGCCCAAATCTCCCTAGTATGCACCTAGAGAAGGTGGCAGACATGCTTATAAATCAGAGAAACCTATCCCATATACTACCACCCAGAAAGGCCACCTGCTTTCTCCTCAGCCCTGTGCTGGGGTCTTTGTCAGGCTGTGATACCAGGTCAGTCTTACAATCACAATTTAATAGGTTTGGAGTAACTGCTAATGGTTGTAATTTATCACAGCTCACTGAAGTTACCCACTTCAGCTTTTGTGACTGTGATCCTCTTCCACCCTGTGCCTTTGCCTTAAGTCTTGCACCACATTACACAAACATTTACTTGTGCTTACTAATCACAGCTAACGTTAGGAGAAAGGTGAATATCCATAGTATTTTAATTTCTAAATAGGCACCACTGGCCTGTAGAGCAGTAACCCAGCAGTATACTCTTCTATAAGAAGAGTCCCATAAAACCTGCACTCTATCTCCCTGTATCTGTGTCCTCTCTAAGAGGCAAAGCAAAGCTTTTGATTTTTGCATGGGACTTAACCCAGACAAAAGAAGGTGATGTGTGTCTGAAGCTTTTTGTTAACATCCCTTGTACCTAAGTGGGTTGACAGAAGAGATCACAGTCCTGTTGCACATGAAATAACCTTGCTCCAAAGTACAAGCAATCTAACAAGACAAGAACATTAGAGGACAGGGGCTAGTTCAGGAATGAGTTGACTAAACTAATAAGTGGCAAATTCATGGAGGCACCAGGGCCCAGTTCAGTGTCTTCCCCATTAGACCATACTTATTTTCTGGTAATATCCTGACTATGACTAACTTACACACAAAGCAGGTTCTTCTATTTGCAAATTCACCTTTTTTTTGTTCTATATAGGAACTTCACTACTAGCAAGAACCACTCCCTCTGAAGGATAACAGGATAATAGAATCCCTTTTAGGTCACTGCCCTCAGTTTAGCATGGGCCAGCAATGATTAAGTACCACCATCTGTTGATCCTTCTGCACTGTATATAATATGTGTTCTCGATAATCTCCAAACTTCTCAGAAGATAGGGCTGTTTATTGCAAAGGCAGTGATAAATTATAACTGATCCAGTTGCTGTCAGTTACCAAGAGAAATTACAAGACCTAAGTGAGCTAAGGAGACAGGCAGACCCTCATCTAGAATTATGGTCATTACAGAAAAGAGTTAAGCCACTGGTCAGTTCCACATGACCAGAATACTCCACCCTATCTTAGTAGCATTCACCCATGAAAATCATTTAGATGAGAAGAGATTACCTCTGCACCCAAGCAGCATTCCCAGAAAACACAGTGGTTATTTCTAGAATTCATCAGAAACACACAGAACCAACCAGCCAAGATCCAGATGCAAGGGTTTCATGTGCAAAGGGAAAGGGATCAGGCAACAGCAGGACTGCAGAACTCAAATAAACATGGAAAAAACAGCACTACCAAGGGTACTATCCCACACTAAAGCTGTAGAAAAGGGGTTTTACAATTAAGCATCAATGCCACCAGTGATTAGCCACACTAGACACTTTTTTTGAATTTCCACAGCAAAACAAAAAATGTGAACAGTTTCTTTCAGGTTAATTTAGAATACAGTTCAAAATTGCTTTTGCACAGTATTCCAGGGCCATGTGACATTTTGACTCTTCAGTTTATTTTTATATAGGAAATGAAAGTATATTCAATATATTTTTATATAGGACACTTCAAAGCATTCTACCTTTCTGCAACACATCAAAAAATGCCCCAAACAATGGAAGGCTTCAGTATTTACAGCTTGCTGCCCTCCTAGTCACGTCTCACCTGTGTAGGAGAACCCTCAGACCACAAAGGGCCTGATAAGGAAATGGAGGTTATGTGTGAAAACTTACCTCAAAACTTATACTATGTGCTAAGCAAAGCTTCCACACTAGTTCAGTCACTTCCCCTCCAGTGACCTCCTTCTCAGTTTCTTCTCTTTCATAGAGCATGTTGGTAACATACAGATCCTCAGAGTCCACTGGAAAGACATAATGAAAAATGGTGGTTCCTGGCTATTAAGGTTAACCAATGCTAGGAGAAAGTTTCTCTCTGAGCCTTTATTTCTACATGTAAAAATCTCTCTGGTCTCAGTAAAGCCAAGGGATGAACATGAATGCCTGCAGTCAGGATGAATTTGAGAACAGAAGAAAGCCCTAAGGACAAGTGTGACCTGAAAGAAAGAATCAGAGAAACAAGAGAGAGATGTCTGAAAAAAGTGTCACTTCACATCAATATCCTTCTTTTAATGGACATACTACTTCATATTCATCACCCTTTCCAGTTTTATCTCCTCTCTTGCTCCCTTTCACACTTCAGCCTCCCAAAAACTCAACAGGAGATCTAGGTGCCAAGGAAAATAAATGGCTCAGCTCTTAACCTCTTCCTGACAAAGAATTCTGTCACCTTATGCTAACATAACTGTAAAGAAGAAGTCCTGGAAATTTGGGTTTTCCTTTTAAGAAACCACTATTTAGAAGCAGACAAAAAAAACCAAAATAAAACAAAAAAACAACACAACAGAACAAACCAAACCAACCCCACAAACCCCAAAACGTTTCTCTACATCTAGAGCTCAATTTTAACATTTTTCACCAGAGAAGCATCCACTGACTTCAGTATGATCACTCTCCCATGATATCCCTAGGAAGTAAATTTACTTTATTTTAGCAGAAACATCATGTTACCTTTTCTATACAATGTCTCTGTTTCCACTTGAAAGAGTGTCAGTGAAGACTGTGTCTGTGTCTTTGCCCCACTGCCCTTCTGAGAGAACAGTGTAAGCAGGTTGGACTCAGTACATTTGGCCTCTGCCAGGACTCCATCCTTAATGCTCTGAACACACTCCAGTTTGGAGGACAGGATCTTCTGCTCAGACTGTGAAGAACAGATACTTCAGATAAAGTCCTGATGACCTATTTCAGCCTGCCCAGTTCTTTCTCTCCTAATTTCACAGAGGATTCCAGTTCTGTCATACAGTCTCTTGCCTAGACCTTTGACAGCACCCACCCTGTGGAGGTTAACACATTATCTTCAGTCTAGTTTCTCCATCACTAAAATGTAATTTCTACTAACTTCCATCATCAAATGGTCCCAATTCAGTTCACAAAGCATCAGTGTTAAGCAGATCTTTTTGGTCAGCAGAGCTAAGAAAGGCAAAAGGCTGGTAAATTGTAACTAGCTAGTACAATCCGAGAAACTAGCAATAGTCACCTAATTAAAATGACACAAGATAGAAACATTGACTGTATTTGCTGTGAACAGTGGAAAGCTGCAAGTCTGGCTTTTAGATAAGCTTCTATCTTTTTCTAAAGTTTTCTGCAAACAACAACTTTCTCTGCATAATGTATTTTTCCTATCTACATCTTTCTATTTCTCTTTCATCATCTACTTTCAGTTTACAACTGTAAGTATAATCTATTTTACTGACAGAGTTTAACCCAGGCACCTAACAACTTCTTGTATTTCTACTATGATGTTCACCAACTGCAATGCAAATTTGCAACAAAAAACAAATTCTATGAATGACAAGCATTAAAGGGACAATGACATTCACCATTTCTTAGACAGGAATTCACGTTTGGGCACACACAAATATAATTTGAGCATAAATGACTATTCAAAAAATGTTTTCATTTACATTTTGACTCTCCAGAGAAATTAAAAGGCCCTGTGGAAGAACCAGTGTCATTCCCCGACACTTACATAAGGAAGAACCACAGACTGCACAGAAGTAAAGCCAGAATACCGATGAGAGCAGAGGTTTAAGTCCCTTCTCTTGACAAGAACAGAACCTTTCCGCTGATACCTGGTTGGGCACATTCCCAGAACATCCACCTAGTAACAAATGTATAGTGTTGAATCACACATACTGCACACACACAATACAAGCAGGAATTATGGCCTATTACAATTAATTTTAATAATTGCTTTTTTGCAATAACAATACAACAGAGACCTAAATTCTCCCTTGCAGGACACTGACTCTGCCACAAAAGCCATGGAAATGCAAATAATTTTAAAGACCTTGGTCAGATTTTATAATAGCCAGGGTTTGTGGATTTGTTTAACTTCTCTGTGTTATCTTGCATCGGGTAATTAATAGACATGAGCTTTTTTCATTTAAGATTCCACTGGTTTGCAGGGAAGCATTACTTCAGAAGGACATTTCTATTCAGAAAAGAGGTACATATGGGTGTCCCAAACTCGACTGCATAACATCCATTTAAGCACTGATACGTAGCCATAGCCTGAGAATAAGGAGGTGCACATCACACTGAAAGTCAATCAAGAGACTGCTCTTCGTAACAGAAGTTAGTGCAGGCACTGAGCTATCTCAGCTGCACTCATGCCAACACAAGGGCAGCAGTGGGGTACTCTGGACTATTATTTCAGTGTAACACAGCAGAATTGAAGTTTCAGTATGCAAAAAATGCGAAGAGCTCTTGAGAAGCCCGCTCTTAAAATCTCCTAAAATTAATGAGAAAAATCACAATGAATCATCATGAACAATGAATACTCTGTCTTTCCCAGAGAACAGGCAAGGCCCTGACATTACTGCTCCTCAGAGAATTCTGCAATACACAGGTTTTCCTCAGGTAATGAAGTAGTGGATTCCAACCCTCAACATGAAAGCAAATTATAGATCCTTTCATAACATTCACTGCAAAAAGCCATCAGACTACCTCCAGTGGTTGCTGATCAGTCACTGAGTGGCAAAAACCTTTATTTATTTGTAAAGGGAATATACTTAACATGTCCAAAGGCTAACAATCACCCTAGAGCATGACCTCTACCAGTGGTCTCACCTCTTCAACAACTGTACTAGCAGTGGATGCTTGTGATGTCTGCAGGACACTGAGGATGCCTCGCTTTATGTTTAGAGCCCATGTCTGTTCACTCTTCACAGGACAGAGCTTCATAACTTTCCCATCATGGAAAGAAAAATGAAGAGGATGCTGTTCTAGTATTTCCCTGCAATAAAATGGTTTTATTATTTATACTTGCTTCAAACAGTGGCTGCAAGTCAGTTCACGACACTAGATTCAGATTTTCTGAACGGAGCTGTTCTTCCAAAATTGATCTGTCTTATTCTCTATCTCCATTCTTTATAACAAGCAGTTCACCCTGACACCAGGAGCATTTAAAAACCCACAGAGACAAAAAAAAAAACCAAACCCAATACTATCGAGACAATCACTGAATCTTTGACATAACTGTAACACTTAAAGCCAACTCCTTACAAGTAATTATACTTAATGGCAATGATACTTGTTTAATGTAAGAGAGAAATCCCATTTTATGATTTAGCATTGGTAAGCATGTCTCAGTTGCAAAGTAACTGCATGTAATCTTTATCATTACTCTTCAGCTGTGGTACACACAAGAACAACTGCTTTCCAATCAACCCATATCTTTCTGCTCTGCTAGGTGTATGTACTCAGGCTCTATCCCAAAGCTATTTGCTGTAAGTCCACTCCCTGACTGCTTTTGCTACCCCAGATTAAGAGTACAGCCTTTTCCACTTTTGCAAGAGGTCATTTTAAAAACTGATTTTCACTCCCAATATAATGTACTTTAATCACATATTTCTCCTCCAAATGGGGAAAAAAAAAAAAAAGCTATCCAAAGGAAGAATTCTACAGTAGCCCCAAGGTCAGCTCCCATACAGCCAGAAACAGAGTTCACATGAACACTAACTGTGGAACTAACTGTTCATCTAATCAACTGGTGCACAGAGACAACGTAAGAGAAAAACTTGTAATGCACCAACACCTGGATAAAGTCTTTCTAGGAGAAGAGGCCGTGCACATGGGATAATTGTTTCTGAACTCCCAGGCAATTGTGGTTGCTTTTGCTACTATTTGTGGAAACTGCATGCATGTTTAGCGGACAAGCCAGACCACCGTATAGTCACAATAGGCTGAGGCAAATGCTAATAAGGTTTACTCATCTGAATAATTATTTTCAACAACCAAGCTTCACTGGATGCTTTCTTTGCTACCTCTGATTGGCTTCTCTGCAAAGAACAAGACGCAACTGCTCTTACATCTGTGAAAATCCTGCAAAGAACTTCACAGATATGCCTTTCCTCTGATTTGAGCCCTAATACCACTACCCACACTGGGGAACACAAAGCTCTTCCAGAGTAATAAAAAAAGCAATGAATTTATTCCAAATTTGCTCTTTTCAGTCCTTCAAGTTGAGTCAATTACCGCAGTTCTCAGTGTCTTTAAATGCTGAGAATCCAAGTGGCAGGACAAGGAGGAAGATTACAAGGGTTAGCTTAATCAGACAACAGAACTCCCTTTTTCTGATGACACAAGAGGCATCAGCTCTTTGGGAAAATACCAAAGCTCCACAGTTTGAAGAGACCTTTTTGTGCAGGCATCTTCACTAGAGTCTATACCTCAGAAGTCAGAAGAAAATACACTGACATATGTTGTGCATGAGCTACTAAACTCAGAAACATAAACAGAAGAAAATTACGTTAGATGAAAAATGCAGTTTAAATATCCTGAAAGAAAAACACAAACAAAAAACCCCAAAACAAAACAAAAAAAAACACTCACAATGTTTTGCATCATGAGAATTCTCCAAACTAAGAACTTCGGAAATGTACTTCAAAACTCAACAGCCTGTACAAGTAACAACTGCAATTCAGAACTGGAGATCTATTCATGCCCACGGCAGGGGGTTGGAATTAGGTGATCCTAAGGTCCTTTCCAACCCCAACTATTCTATGATTCATACATGCTGCTGGCCAGCTAGAGGCCTGATAATTTATTTTTAATTATATATTTTACATATATATTTATATATTATAATTATGAATATAATTGTTTACTTGCCAAATCTTTTTACATAAAAAGGGATCAAAATAAGGTTAAAAAAAAAAAAACTTTTTGAACCAAATGCTGTTAAGCCATATAGCTTCAAAAATCCAACAACTAGACCAGATTAGACATTTTTCTACCTTAGACTGTCCATTTCCTTCAGAGGCTCCTCTCTGGATGCAAGATTTTTCTTAATCTGTACATCTTGCACCTAGGAATCAAGATTATAGAGCAACAAATACCATTGTCAATAGGAACTTGTGGACTTTGTCACATTAGGATATCTACACAGAGCGCCACAGACTATGAAAAACCATTCAGTGTTGCAAGCAACACAACCAAAACAGCCACATCTTCAGGTTGCATATCCAAGGTAGTTTCCCGAAATTTCTTCTACAAAGAAGTTTCACTCACTATTAAATACATTTTATACAGCACTATTATATCCTTTTCATTTTCAATACAGAAGCAATCGTCCACTATGGGGTAAAGCAGATAGACGTAAGTCCTTTCTACTCCAATTGAGAAGCAGAATGACTAGCCATGTCAGTGGACTCTTGAGACTATGCCTGGTGAAGTTCGTGGTCAGTAGCCATTTCACAGCTTGCATTTACTGAATTCAGAGGAGAAAATGCATACTTAAGTACATTACAGAATTTCCTAACGCACTTCCAGTTTGGCAGATTGTGGTAAGGAAGAACTGTTCTCAAATGGTAGATTAGAAATGGTGGCTATCTGCCCCATTTTAAGTACAGCAGAGACTGCAACTATTAGCACTTCTTTTTTTTCTTAATATCTTCTACTTCTATTTATAAAGACAAGCATTCAACCACACCATCTTGCACATCTTAGGAGGCCTCAAATTAAGATAAGTTAGAAGTTGGGGAATCTTGCCACTGATATTTCAAGGCAGAAGAAAGTGACTGAATCTGGAAACAGTATACCCAAAAATTCTCATTTTTCATGTAAAGTCACAGGACCACAGACCAGTTAATTTTATCCATATGGCCATGTCAGGACAGGGATAACTATCCTATTCTTTATTGGCCTCATGTGTATGTGTATACAGTACACATATGTCAATCCTCTGCAGAACCTATGCATTATCCCCTCTGTTAACCTGAAGGAAAACCAAAGTAGATGGGAGAAGTTTATTTTCCATGCTCCCCCTGACAAACAACCATGGTTCTCAAACTGGCCTACCACAGGGCTCACCCCAGGAAAGGCCTGTAATCTGGAACTGCTCTGATCTCCTGTTGAGATCAACAGTGTTACACGACTGGATTTGACACCAGGCTAGAAATGGCACCAATCCAGCACATCACACAAGTTTCTCAAGTTCTCTTTAAAATGCCTGCTATTTTTAAATTACTGCCACAGATCTAAAAGTACTTAAAAATAAACAAAGTTCCTTTCAAAGGGCCTAGCTTCATCTCCCGCTCTGCCTTCATGTAACAAAACAGTGAAACTGCCATACCACTTAGGAAATAAAAGAGCAATTTATTTAATCTGCCCTTTAAAACTGGCAAATATTTAATTTGAAGCCATATCACATTAAAGCAATTCCGCAACTCTAATTAGGAGATCCAGAATTGAACCGGCTTTTAATTACAAGAAAAGCAAATGTTCGTAATGTAGCAGTAATTGCAACAAACAATACAGCTCCACATCAGCTCATCCCCATCACTCAGAAGGTTACGACAATACTCACTTTCAAAACCAGCTGGCAATTCCCCAGTACCTCAATGATCACTGTGCTCTCCAGAGAGATGCCACTGCTTCTGTAAATACTTCCCTGCAAGAATGTGCTGGTGACTGCTGTATACCTGTAGCTGTATCTAGCCCTTCTGGGGAAGTATGATGTACTGTGTCCTAGGAAATAAACAAATGAATGGAGTTTTAGTCTATTAGGCTTCCCCCTGCTCCCCTACTCCCATCTTTTTTTCTACTTTTAAATCTTTTGGACACTGAAATCAGCTAAACAAGGGGCTAGATCTTCAGAACATTCCCTTCCCACCTGGACTTACAACTGAAAGAATTAGGTTTCCAAAAGCACCATGCAGGCTACAATTAGCTCCTGTATGGGATGGGAAAAGGATTTCTAAGAGCAGAAAAAACAATGCAATGCGTTTACGGCATGATGCTGGTTTGATAATTTTCAGCACCAAAGCAGGACCTTTGCAACAGCAAGATGAAAAACACCTGCTGATGCATTCAGCGCTTTTCATGCCCATATTCTGAGCTATATGTAGGCAGATGAACTAAACTGTGGGTTTTAAAAAGCTTTGTTTTTTAAAGCCTGCCCAGAAAGATCTGGGCTGAGCAAGAGAAAGCATGAGAAGACAAGGATTATTTGTAGGCATATGAAGATACTGGTAATGACCTGGCAAGTGTTCATGGGTAACACTGTCATCTAGTAAATACAGCATCAGTCACCCTCATATGTGGCTGCATCTCTCTAATAAAAGGATATTCTCTTTCAGACCAGGTGATAAGAATTAACCTTCAACACCATATGGGCAAGATTTTAATACAGTGTCCCTAAAAAATAAGGCATCATGGTATGATCCTAAGTGGGACCACTGAAGTGCAGAAGAGGGGAAATGTTAACGGAAATACACTTCCTTCCCTCAGATGCAGAGGGCAACACCTAGGAAAAGTGACCACTGTGGCTCCTATAATACAGAGTTTTTTCTCTGCCTCACAGCAGCAGTGCAACACTTAAGCACTTTCAATGACAAAGCCACACAGAGATGAAGTAATGTTGACTAAATTAACAGTCTCTGAGCCGCACTGTCTGTGTATGTAGCTATGAGGCCAGGGGAAGATCTCCTTGGAGGCAGAACATCCATGTGCTCCCTTTGCTGTTACACTGAATACCACTTTGCACATTCAAGTACCTGCTGGCAATGCAAATGAGAAGCATAAGTCATAAACTATACCTCAAGACGTTCAACCAAACCTTTCCAGGTCAGTTCAATATCCTGTCTTCCCATTTGTTCCTCCTTTCCAGAATACAAGTTTTGTGCCCACTTACTGCAGGAGAAGGCTTTCTTCATGCCTCTTTCAGAATGAAAGGAGCTAACACTGGGTACTAGTAATAAAGACACTCATACATGGCTGGGGTTTGTCCTGCATGTGTTTAGTAGTGTGCACTTGTTTAGTAGCTACAATGTCTGTGAGTTTTCTGAACTCACAGAATGCGAACTTTGAGCAGTCTGGGCATGGCAAAGCTTAGTGGAACTTCTCCACTACTTCCATGAGTGCTAATCACTCAGACTTTAGTATCATTCTTCTAAGAACACAACATCCCTCATGAAGAAGAGTTTTTAAATCCCTCCTTCCTTATCACATACAAGGCCTGAATATTGTCTTGTTTTACTCACCTACACACCCTGCAAAACAGGAAGCTTCAGAACTTAAACTCTCCAAGGATCCTGCAATGACAAGTAAGATATTAGAAAAACACTGAAAATTTGCGTGCAGCTCAGAACAGACCAGCTGCTTTTCAATAACAATGAAATTAACTGAAACCAAAGCATGGCCCTCAAAGTAGCAAAACTCTCATGGACTTTTGATTTGAGTATACAGGAACAAGACTTTGCTCTCTCCCCTTTCCACACGCCTATACCACATGAGTACATACATAAAGGAATGACATGCCTTAGTGTATTTATTGAGGTAGGTATGGAAATTCAACAATACCACAGATTACCAAGCAAATATAAAAAAGGGGATCTTAATCCAATTAAAAAAGGCCTGATCCTGTACTGACAGCACTCCCTGGCACTCAGCTCTGCAAGTTACCTGAAGTCCTAGATACTGATAGGAACATGCCCAATGGCAAGATCAGTCAGATCCCAGGTGCTCATACGCACTGCAGGGACATGTGAGGAACAGCCAGTATCAAGTATGTAATCCTGCTGCATTTCAACACATAGCACTTGTATCAGTGCAAAATAAATGCTACTTTATTAAAAATCATATATTGCATCATTTGATTAGTACTAGAACCATTCAGTCCTAAACTTGCCAGTATTAATAAATTTCTTAAAAAGAAATTCCACAAGAAGTCCAACAACAGTACAACTGCCCCCAAGCTCTATGCTGGTCTATATGCTAATGTACGCCCCTGTTAAGCAGTAACTAACATCCCCGTGTTGCTCAGCTTCATCTCCCACTGGAGAGAGAAGCTGAAAGAGCCTCTTTATTCTGGTTCATGCTTCTGGTTGTTTTATATATGCTCTACGCCTGAAGAAAAGGCTCTTGTTAAACTGCAACACTAAAAAATCCACATTTGTATTATTTATTGGAACCATATTTTCTCTTCTCTCTTTTTTTTTTTTTTAAATCTCAGAATTATTGGCAGGAGAAAAGAAGTGAATTCACTGGTTTTTGGAACAAAAAAAAAGGGAAAGGTTTGTTTCTTCAGCTCAAGCTTATAAGCGCTTTCATTCTCAAGTTAAAATTAAAGTTTCTGGAGAGCAGAATTACATTTTCCTTGAAAAGGTCTTACCCCCACATCCATATTTTCCTCCCAACAAATGCTCCTTTTTACTTTGCAGAATCAATTCTCTGTACGGAAATTCAGATTTTACTTTATAAAGTATACACAAAAACAACATGGTATTTTCAAGCAAACTAGAGCTACGGCTATCTGCAATAGTATCAAACTTTCTAGCATAAAGAGACCAGGTCACTTTACATATGAGAATTATCAGATGAGTATTAATTTTTATAAATATACCTATCTATACATAGAACATACGCATTAACTTCAAAATTCCAAACACATTGCATGTGGGGAGAAAGAAATTCACTAATCTCTTTCCTTGGAGAGAAAAAAATCATCCCTAAGTATCTTGTGGATCAGGAAAGAAAAGAGCTATTCTTTCAAACAGTGAGAAAAGGCAGTGTTCAATTAATGGTTTTTAACAAAGAAATGAGCACAACTTATTCAAGAACCTTAATATAAATATGGTAAGACAAACCTGGAAAATTCATCTCTGTTCTGTAGCATCAGATTTTCAAGAGGTTGAACTCTGAAGGACCAGATTTAAGAACTCTCTCAGATCCTGTGTGGATACCCAAGATCCATGCTCAGGATTTTTACACGTGTTTATCACAGTCAGACAGTGTGACAGGCTGAGCACTCGGGACAATGAGGCACTTTGTTAACTTCATTAAGGTGCCCAAGTTCCAAGTTTCTGCTGTTCACTTCATTCTTTTAAAATTTTACATTTTCCTCCCTAATTTATTTCCGTTTTAGAAACAGCATGCATTTAGCTCTTTTCAGCTGACAAGAGGAACAAAGCGCCACATCATTGACATTTCATGATCTAGTCACACTTTTCAGAATCCTTCATCTGCCAAGTACCAAAGTGAGCAGTTTCAGAACATGATACTAACACATTATTTTCAGGAGAGATACTGAACTGACTGGTACAATCTCACTGCTTCTGTTGCTTTCTCTAGTAAATGCCAAAGGGAGAGACACTATTTAATTGCACTCCTTTGTAGGTAGGGTGCCCTACCACCTGTCCTTTACCACCCAGCAAGCTCAGTACAGTGAATTGCTACACCACACTGAAAAGCAAGACAAAGCTTCTACATGCAAACCTACAAGTTGTAACATCACTTACAGGACCTCCAAGTTTTGGCAGTAAGATCATTCCTCAACAGAAGTATTTTGCATTGAGAGAGATCAATCTTAGCAGAGGAAAAAGTTTGTTCTACTTACTGGCGGAAGCTCCTGCCACCACAGCACAGAGTAAAATGATGGCATGCAGCCCCATTGCCTTCGAAATCACCTCCTCAGTCCAGAAGTTAACAAAACAACATCAGTTTTCCTCTCAAAGGCACCTCTGAGCAAGGCAGTGAAAGACAATTTCCTTCACAAAGCAGGAGCTCACTATTTCAACTCCCCTCTTCCAGCCAGAGGAGGGGCTCTGGCAGAGCAGTCTGCAAAGGGGAGGGTGAGTGTGTGCAGTAGGTGGGAGAGACAGACACACACCAGCATTTACCCAACCTCATTTTAGCCTTTTTACTAAAAAAGGAAAGAAATTCACCTACTAGAAATCCCACTGAAGTGGTCTCCAGCTGGACATTGAGCCATTCAGCACAACTCTGCTTGTGGCCATCCAGACAGCTCTTTATCATAGATAACAATCCCAGTCATAGTCACCATGCTCCCCTGATAAGTTTGTGTTGCCACAGCCTCATGCCTGAACTTACTTTCTCCATCAGGTAATATCTGCTCAGTTCAAAATGCTTGCAAATTTTACTTATAGGGAAAGTGACTTCTTGCATGTGCTCTGCACAGATCAATGGCCAAAGAAGATCAGAAAGAGCAAGTCAAGTCTAAACAGTTAACAAAACATTTCATGGCAAAAGCTGGGCCACTCTATCAGAATCCCAGATCTCTCAGATGCCAAATCTGGGGACAGCTCAGGTCTGAAACTAAATTTAAAAAGCAAACATCTTGCAGATTTCATACAGCAGCTCAGATTTCCTTTGATCAGCCTTAAGCAGTAACCGAGAAATCCCTCTTCTGTCCACAGGGATTTTTCAGAATATTCTAATTCTGAAACAGCTTCAAAAGATTTAATTGTGGAAAACTTGCAACTTGCTGGGTTTGACACTTTTAATCAGTCCTGTATTAGTTCTAACTTTCAATATTAATATTACAGCTTATCTGGGCATAGTACATGCTTTGTACGTTATCCTGCAGTCATTAAGTTCTTGAACCGCTACTACTGCTTTTCTCCACAGCAGTCTGACTATTAACTATTTATATAGCAACATTTTCAATATATTTCACACAGCTATTGCAAAATAACCTAAAAGCATAAAACTTATACTGAAGCCAGTGGGAATATCAAAATTGGAATTAGAAAGACTTTTTGCCTTATCATAACTCCCTTGCATAACCCAAGAGCAACAAGCTACAAGCAGTGTTTGTGTGCTGAGCATTTGTAGCTCTACCCTCTTACTAATAAATCTGACACTTTACAGTAAGTTTTCCACTGAGTTTATGTTAGCCTCACGTATGGCACCAATGTCTGGAGTCAGCAGCGTACATGAATAGGTCCTTAACTTTAAGCATAAGCACATCCCAAAAAATAAGTTATGTGCTCAAATCTAAATGCTTTCTTGGAACAAGACTGGTTGAGTAATTTCTTCCCCTACTCAAATACCAAAAACTCCTCCACAAACCTTTTGGCCTCTAAAATAGCCAGACTTCCCTCAGAGAGGTGTCAGCAGGTTTCTCAAAAAAAAGTAAAAATCTCTTTCAGTTACATTTTTAATTTTCACCCAGAATAATTCTTGCAGGTTACAGGCAACTCCTTTTCCACAAGGAAGGAACTTTAGGAAAGCGGTGGCCAGGAAAGATTGTATGAACTATGCCAAGAGACAGCCTGTATCCAAAGTCCCTGAAACAAAGCTGAGTCTAACCAGATGGACCAAAAATGTCAGAGCTGCTTACAACACTGCAGCACATCAGATTCTGAGACGCCTCAATGCTGCTGCACATGTGGAGAAGAACAGCACTGCATGCATATCTTACCATGCGGCAAAACAGCATGTTTCTAGAAGGTTACACAACAGGCATCACACTGAAAAAATTGGTCTCTTCTGACAAGCTTTTTGATAAGGTGCCATAGTGCTTAGTGAGAGACATGTTTTACAGCTTCAAGACAAATACTTAGCTATGGATATCAGCATTTCAATCACAATTTCTACAGTAACATCTTCATGCAAAAATAGCTGATGTGTCACAGAAGAAGAGTCCTCTTTAAGAATTAACAAACAAGCTTTCTCAAAAAAATTCAAAAAGGGAGCTACAGTTTTCATTTGTGAACACTGGACATAAATACAGTTATATATACTTGATTTTAAGCACAAGCACTTTTGTTAAATGTGAAGGGTCAAATAAATACAGACACATAACACATGCTTGAGCAGAGTTAAGAGAAATTCAAATATCTCTCAGAGCAGCAACTACTCAGAAGTCTCCATCAGAAGTCACCAGTGATCTTGGTGTCTGAAAACTGGATAAAACCACCTTCAGACATCAGCACCATCAGAGTAGGTGAGTCTCTCCCTTTCTTATACCCAACTGAAGATCAACGGCCAGTAATAGCACTGTAAGCCAAAGACTGAATATTAACATATCATGCAAAACAAGATACACAGAATTTCTATGTAAAAAACATTAGATTCAGAATGTCAGCTTATGAAGAGACTCACAGGTAAGGCCCACATTCAAACTCGGATTCAGGCTGCAATCCTGAGGTATGATACAGATGGAAAGGGCTGCTGGGACAGAGAAGCTTGAAGATTTGGGCTTTTGCTTGGAGAAAGAAGACAGAATTCAGTGTTACTTGGTAAACGCATTTGATTTTCTATTTTGCTCAGCTAGTCTTGCTCTGCTTTTTCAGTTGCAGCTGCAAATCACACTTTCCAAAATAATCAAATTTGCATTTTAATTTCAAGTTTTAGCTTTGTGGCTTCTCACTTCTTCACAAAGAAGTTATATTAATAAAAAAGAAAAAGGTCTTATTACAAGTGTATGAGCACACTGACATAAATCTGAGCTTGCCTGAATCTCATACACCAAAGAACAATGAAATTCACAAGCAACACTCCAGGGCTTGTTGAGAGTATTTCAAATAGCTTTTTTCAGTGTATCACAGATTTTAGGCCCTTTGTACTGAAACTTATAAGTTACAAATTGGATGCCTGATTTGTGGTTGACTCTTAAACATACGCTGAAGACAAATCTTTAAGCTAATGCGTAACACTAGTGTCCTATGCGCTTGATTAAGTTCACTCATTTGAGCGGGTTGCTAATACAAAGAACCTCCCCAAGAGAAATACCTACCACGGTGCTGTCCTAGATCTTAAAATACTGAAGAAAACCAGGCACATGTGCTGCAAACACACTAATTTAATGATTCACAAGAGACCAGCACTGGCAATAAATCTGAGGAAAGCATTCATCCATTTTAATAGATATTGTACTCAAGTTTGTAAAGTGAACTTAATCAAAACTGGATCAAAAATACCAGCTAACACACAACACAGCAAAGACATCCGTGGACACCTGTACTGCCCAGGAAATCTGAACTTTAATAGCAGTCTGTTCTGTAAAGGCCCCACAAGTTCTTTTAGATGAAGACTGGATTGAAAGCAGCCCTGAGGACAAGTTGGGGGGTGGTGGTTGGCCAGAAGCTCCCCATGACGCAGCAGTACGCGCCTGCAGTCCAGAAACTAGTGCACTGGGCTGCATCCCCAGCAGCGTGAGCAGCAGGCTGAGGAAGGGAATTCTTCCCCCTCTACTGCAGCTCTGGGACACCACAAAGAGGACATGAAGCTGCTGGAGCAAATCCAGAGGAGGCCACAGAGATACTCCAAGGGCTGGAGCAGCTCTGCTCTGGAGACAGGCTGAGGATGCTGAACTTTTCAGCCTGGGGAGGCTTAGAAGGCTCTGGGGAGACCTTAGAGCAGCTTCCAGTGCCTAAAAGGGGCTGACAAGAAACCTAGAGAGGGATAATTTACAAGGACATGAAGTGATAAACAAGGGGGAATTTAAACTGGCAGAAGGGAGAGAGAGAGATGAGATCCTGGGAAGTTCTTCCCTGGGAGGGTGATGAAGTGTTCGCCCAGAGAAGCTGCATCTGTCCCATCCCTGGCAGTGCTCAAGGCCAAGCTGGATGGGGCTTGGAGCAACCTGGTCTAACAGAAGGTATCCATGCCGATGGGAAGGGGCTGGAACTGGATGAGCTTTAAGGTCATTTTCAACCCAAACCAGTCTGTGATTCTATGAATAAACTCACATCTAACCACAAAAGCGAAAAGCAGGAGGAAAAGGCCGTGGCATGGCCCCATTCTTGCCCCTCTATGCACAAGCCCTGGCATGGCCCACGGGTCGAGGTACACCCACTCCCACCTACCTGTCCTTACAACCATCCTGTGTCTTTACAGGTTTTCCAAGCCCTGGACCCTGCAGCGAGGGCTAAAGAAGCCCACCACATGCTGCTGCTGCTGCTGCTGCTGCTGCTGCTGCCGCCGCCGCAGGGGCAGCCACAGGAGGCAGTGGGGCCGGGCCGTGGGAGCCCTCGCAGCTGGAACGCTTTTCAGGGTAGAGCTTCGGGAATAGTGCTCCCAATATGCAATAAGAAAAGCGCCCCCAAACCAAGCAGCTCTTTGAAACACATGCGTTTCCAGGACGTGAACTACGAGGACCTACGGTGATGGACGGCCCCGCGCCTTCCCCAGCGCTGTGGTAGCGCTCCACTGCCGCCGCACACCAGGCAACCTCCCCAAGGACCAACCGGGACCGCGCCCCTCACCAGGCGCCGGCCGCTGCCCCCGGGAGCAAAGGGGAAGCCAAGAAACCCGCGGAACGGCAGGAACAAGGAAAAACCGTACCAAGCAGATGAGGAGGAGGGAAGGCAGAGAGCCGGGGAGAAAGACCCCGACCTGCCTGCGCCAGCAACACGCTCTGGGGCACCGACGGCCCCGGCGCCCCCTGGTGCCGAATAGGGTAAAGCTCTGGCTGTGGAACGGTGAGGGCCTGCGCCGGGACGCGTGGTTAACAAAGCAGCGTCATGTTGTGAACGGCGAGAGCATCTTGTGCAGCTCGTAGCGCAGGCACTGGCTTTGCCTTCCTTCCTCCAGAGCTACTCAAGGCAGTGTGCCCAGAAAAAGAGCCTCAAGGACATCCTGGAGCAAGAGGGGGAAACGACTTCAGGTGTTCCTCCCCACAAACACTTTTGTGAAAGCCCTACTGTCACTTTCAGCTGCATCATGGGTTTAAAGCAGTGTCTGTCACCCACACCCTTAATTCAGTAATCCTCTAGTGTTCAATGAAGCTGCCTTCCCCCCCCCCCCCCCCTTCTTTGTCACAAATTTGCCAGATGGTACATGAAAATAAAACAGCCAACCACAAATGGGCTTTCGAAAAGTCACCCTCGCGCTCTTGGTTTATTCTAGATTTGGGTACAACTACTGTTAGCATCTCCAAACCACACAGCCACCTGTTGCAAACAGATGCTAGATTTTCAGATACTCAAAACCCCCAAGGTAATAATACTAATAACAAAAATCAAATAAGCGGTAATATGAAGCACTTCCTTTAAACTCAGGAAGTTTCACCACACACCCAGTTCAAAAACATAGTAGAGACACTTGGAGAATCTATTTGTATACTGGAATCACATCGAGCACGTCATACACAAGGGTACTCACCTCACAAAAATACAGTAAAAGTCACCCTAAACATAATGAATTTGAATCATGTTGCAGGATCTTTACAAAGAAGAAAGGAACAGACAGGTTAATTTGCTATAAAATATAATTTTCATGAACCATAAATATATCACATTTTTGTCACAGTACTCACTTCAGTTTTTATTCCCAGGCTGACAGTGTATACCCCATTACTCACCTTTTGCTGCTCAGTTATGAAGAATAATTAACTGGGTTTGAGTACACAAATCACAACTCTTTCCTTTAGAAAAGGAACCTGTGGTTAGACTGGCAGCAGTGCTTTCACAAACACTGCAATAAATAGCAGAATTTTTAGAGCACCGAGATCTTGTCTAACAACTCCCTCTTGTAAGGCTATCAGCTGCTTTTTGTTTTAACAGCTTGTATTTTGGATCCTCTTTGCATGGCAACACACATTTTCTTTCCTTCTGGCTCAGGCTTCACCAAAATTAACTATGCTTGAACCACTTACAAGTCGGGTCAATTAAAAACAGAAATCTAATGGAAATAACACTGTTATTAAGTGTAACAGAAAGCAATGCCATCCTGCAAAGTGAATGAAGGTAGGATAAGGGAAGGCTTCACCCAACTTTGTCATGCGAGGCCAGAGGATTTCAGATGGCTCATGTCCCTTCCTTATTTGTAGACATAACATGAGCACATTAAGTCAGCCTGCCACTTCATTTTCTATCAACAGGGGAAAAACTATTTGCTCACCACAACTTGCTTATTAACAAAGTGTTGCTTAATAAAAATACCAATGCACTAGAACAAAGTTGTTTGAGGTAATCAATCCTGCCTTTCTGTATTTTCTGCACCTCAAAAAGTGCTTCAGACATTCAACAAAGCAGGGCATTCTCACATGGGTAATAGGGATTCTTTCAGACTGAATATGATGATATTTCAGATCTATTTTCTCCCTACCAGTTACTGGTACATAGAGGCTTATCTGTATCTATATGTGTGCTTAGTTGTATTGTAAGCAAAAAAGTTTTACCCAAAGGAGTTTTAACTGGGTGGGAGAGGGTGGAGGAGTGGTGGTGGTAAAATAAATAAACAAATAAATAAAGGGCCCAAATTGCAGGAAAACAGCTTTTCAAGTGTGGTTCTGTGTGTACACAGTTGGTTTGCAGGCCCGACACCACCATTTATCAGAGACCTGGCCCAAGTGAGGCTGAAAAATTTCACCCTGTAATTGCATTTCTTGACTTAATTTTAACAATTCAGACATTTGTGTGTTTGGAAACATTCTGAACCTTACAATTTGCTGATTAGAAGCACTAGATATGAAAGCCAAGAGTTTTATTTTAAATATAGTGAGGTTTAAAAACAAAGAGCAACTTCAACTTAAACACAGAGCCCTTTCACACAAAGCAAGTTATATCCTGCATTTGTCTGTCTAAAATAAGTTGAACAAAGCAAGTTGCTTTGGCACATTCTACAGGTAATTTCATACACAAAAGAACTTTGTATTTAAGGAAATTTAAGCATAGGAGGGACAACAGAAAGTTTTGCAGAATACTTAATTAGGTGGAATAGCTGCCAGCATTACGTGTCCTGTTCTCAATCTATATAAGAAGTTTAAAGAGATGGAGCGGACTGTGCCCATAGAAGAAAACTCCACATAAGTATTATTTTTGTCAGTATTCCTTCTGCATTCTGATGTCACAACCTCAGACTTGCCAGCCATCACTTTGCAGAGAAAAGGGGAGCTAAGGAAATAGCAATTTAAAGACTTACCAAGTGAATATACAGCAGGATTATCCAGACCAGACTGACATGAGTACTGAAAGAACTAAAAAATCCTCCCCATCATGCAAGTAAACATTCAGTCTAGAAGCACTGCATGCTTCATTGCTTCTTCCTGTCCTGTTCTGATGTTAAACTGACAGGAAGTACATTTTCTGTAAAACCCAGAGGGGTGGGAATACTGCTTTATAGCAGCACATGCTAGCTCCTTAAGTTAGAACTGTTACCTGTCATCAGAACAGAAAATTCAGTGGAGCATCACTCAGGCTATTAAAGAACATGGAAAGCAGTGGTGCAGCGGCAGACGCAAAAGAAAAAAAAAAAAAAAAACCACAAAAAAACAAACACACACACAAAAAACCCCACAAGATAATTCTACTTCATCACAGCAAAAGCTACAAAATTACCACCTTTTTATCTCCATCGCTCTTGTAAGTTAGTAGCTACTGATGGAAATTCCTATGGCACAGGGCACCGTATGACCAGAAACCTTTTTCAAATGCACAAGACAGCTATTAAGCCACCTGCAAATGATCCACAAGCAACAACACTTTACAAAAGCTAATTAACACAAGGCCTAAAAGTTGTGTTTGTGATCCACAAAACTCTTGGATTTCAAAAGTGAAGTGTCAAAAGACTTCTCAAGTTAACTCCTACCAAATATTTACAGAAGGCACATTTGGCAAAAGCAGTATTTTTTAATTTTTATTTTAGCTTTTACTTTTACAGAGCTTAATACAGTGCATCACAGCCTTGTATAAACACCCATCTTTTCTAGAGAGATATTATTCAAATGCATCAAGATTTTATTCAGACCAAGTCCGCTACTTAGAGTAAAATACTTCAACCTTAAGAGCCTTGTTCCCTAATTTTTTGTGATCATTGTCTTAAATAAGCATATCCAGATTAAGCCTCTGAAAACAGAACTTCTTTCATTTAGAAAAATCACAGTACACACCTAAATAATCATCAGAGAAATTCCTTAACAATCATGTTACCTTCTTAATGAAGAAACAGTAATTAACAAACAGATCAACAATTAAAACCCCAGGTCCTGAATCTGTGTTTTGCAGGTGGAATTTAAGCCTTAAGATAAGGCTGAGGTTTGTTTGTACTTTATCAGCTGACTTACGTAAATGTACAGGAAAGTCTTCCAAAGGCTATAACCAAGGCTGTATGGGCACTTTCACTGGGGTGGAGCAAAGAGAACACTTGACAGAGATCTAGATCAGCAGTAAAAAATCTGAATTGATCAGAAACCACTGAACAAACACCTATTAACAATTCCTGTATGAACATCTTTACTGTATAGTAGAGGTATGACTAGACTTGAAACTGGCAAGGAAATTCAGGTACTAGATTGAATTGCCATTAACGCATGATAACCTGAGTTGTCCACTCGGTAAAGTAGCCTCCAAAAAGGATGAAGCCTCTAGGTTTGGTTCTCTTTCAACTAAGGAAGTTTTAAAGTGAATTTTAGTGCTCATGAACAGATGCCAATAAATTGCTTCCTTTGTCAAAGGGGAGCACTTGTCCCAGAGGCAAGCAGCTCCCTGCCAGTTTGCAGACAGTGCTGTTACAAAAGCATCAGCACCAAGCACGAGACTATCTAGTTCTCCAGAGATGTTCTCCTCCCTGTCTGAGCTGACTATAAGCAAGCCCGCCAGTTTGCAGCATAATTGAGATGAGATTAAGTGAAGAACATCATCAACCTGTTTTGCATAAAGCAGAAAGGGAAAACATAGTTGCCATCAACTGGTTCTGCACTGAGTGGCCCTTAAAGATTAAATATAGTTTTTACAGACTTAAGTTGGAATCCCCTCAAGCAAATTCTTATTCAAACAATCCAGCAATAAACATTACTTTTGATTGGTTTCCAGTGACAGGATGCCCAGAAACAACCAGAAGTCTGCAAGAAGCTTCAAAAAGAGCTTGTAGATGTGCTAACCAACTTCATCAATCAATTATCAATGTTTAAACACTGCCTATAAACGTTTGTAAGACCCAAGAAGAGTACTGCAGTTTGGACAGCTGTGATCCACATCCTTTAGAGCATCAATGCAGAAGGGAATTAAGCAGCAGCCAGCTACACACCTGCAAAGCAAAACAGAAACAAAATCAACCTCTTTTACCACTTGCTACATACATAGGAAGATGAAATTTATTTCCTGCAAAAGCCATCAGGAAAACTGGTGCCTTGAAGCTGTAGGAAGAACACACATGGTTATGGAATCCATCACTAGTGTTCTTGAGCTACTTTAAGGTCATAAAAGACCTAATGCAGATGTAGGCTATTCAAACTTTCAGGGTCAGGTACAAGACAGAATGAGACTGCAACAAACCTGAGAGCTTTGTCGCTCCTTAGAGCTATAAAAGGACACGTAACAAGAGAAAAATTAAGTGCAAATTGGAATCAACCTACCCCAACAAGAAGAGGCCACCACATGACAGCCAAGTCAAAGCTCCTGAGTCATACGAGAGATGTGTCACTATTATCTGGTTGCAGGAAGGGCAGCGCATCTGAACTGGGCGGTCACAAAATACTACTGGTTGCTGCACATACACTGTCTGAACTGTAACTAAGCAGAAAAATATGCTATACTCAATAGGCAAATAAGGAAGAAAAGTTAATCAACTTCCTCTGAACTAGAACCAGCTGTTAACTCAAGTATTTTGAGGCTTAGAGCTATGAAATGCACAGTCACAGGGAGAAATCACCATGGTATTTCCTAATGCAGAAACACACTGTCTTAAGAACAAAGCTGCATTAAAAACTGCAGAGCACCAAATGATGTTATTGATACTAATGCACACTGAAGGATTCACAAGAACCTATTCACCTTATTCCCTTCAAAAATATGTCTGGAAGGTGAAGAACACCTCTGAACCACAATCTTCCATGTTCTGCACAACACCTGTTACACAGCCACTCAGCATCTCCTTAACATGAAGTCCAGTACAGTTTGAGGCTTACTGGGGTTATGCGTTGGTGAAGGCTGTACCACATATGGGGAAGGGTTCATTCTTTTCCCATCTGGTTTCTGGCCATGTTCTGGGGTAAGATAGGGCTGAGGATAGTTCACGTTGATTCCTGTTGTTTCCTCATAAGAAGGTGGTGCGGTCTGGACAGGGATGCCACTCGGTGCAGACATTGTATCTAAAACATAAGGGAGAAAGTTATAACAGAAGACAATATTTATTGAGGGCAAGTGACAAGTAATTAGGCTGTATTCAGGCAGAAAGCGAGAAGATAGCTAGATTAAAATGTACCTTCACTAGCCTAAAATGTATTGACTGTTAATTCTTTCTGACAGTGTTAAATGTTAACTTTGATATTGTTGTTGCTTCCTTCCCTTTTCATTTTCAGAGTAGTTTTTACACTTTCTCCCCACCACTACTTATTCCTTTATAAATTAAGAATGCTACAGCAAGGACATGGGCATCTTCACTGGTATACTAAGCTATTTGGCAGTTTCTCCTAATTCTCCAAGAACAGTATTTCAGATCCCGCTTGTTCTACTGGAATAAAATAAAATAAAAATAAAATAAAAATAAAATAAAAATAAAATAAAAATAAAATAAAAATAAAATAAAAATAAAATAAAAATAAAATAAAAATAAAATAAAAATAAAATAAAAATAAAATAAAAATAAAATAAAAATAAAATAAAAATAAAATAAAAATAAAATAAAAATAAAATAAAAATAAAATAAAAATAAAAAATAAAAAATAAAAAATAAAATAATTTAAAAAATTAAGATAAAATAAGATAAAAATAAGATAAAAATAATAAGATAAAAATAAGATAAAAATAATAAGATAAAAATAAGATAAAAATAATAATAAGATAAAAATAAGATAAAAATAATAATAAGATAAAAATAAGATAAAAATAATAATAAGATAAAAATAAGATAAAAATAATAATAAGATAAAAATAAGATAAAAATAATAATAAGATAAAAATAAGATAAAAATAATAATAAGATAAAAATAAGATAAAAATAATAATAAGATAAAAATAAGATAAAAATAATAATAAGATAAAAATAAGATAAAAATAATAATAAGATAAAAATAAGATAAAAATAATAATAAGATAAAAATAAGATAAAAATAATAATAAGATAAAAATAAGATAAAAATAATAATAAGATAAAAATAAGATAAAAATAATAATAAGATAAAAATAAGATAAAAATAATAATAAGATAAAAATAAGATAAAAATAATAATAAGATAAAAATAAGATAAAAATAATAATAAGATAAAAATAAGATAAAAATAATAATAAGATAAAAATAAGATAAAAATAATAATAAGATAAAAATAAGATAAAAATAATAATAAGATAAAAATAAGATAAAAATAATAATAAGATAAAAATAAGATAAAAATAATAATAAGATAAAAATAATAATAAGATAAAAATAAAAATAAGATAAAAATAATAATAAGATAAAAATAATAATAAGATAAAAATAATAATAAGATAAAAATAATAATAAGATAAAAATAATAATAAGATAAAAATAATAATAAGATAAAAATAATAATAAGATAAAAATAATAATAAGATAAAAATAATAATAAGATAAAAATAATAATAAGATAAAAATAATAATAAGATAAAAATAATAATAAGATAAAAATAATAATAAGATAAAAATAATAATAAGATAAAAATAATAATAAGATAAAAATAATAATAAGATAAAAATAATAATAAGATAAAAATAATAATAAGATAAAAATAATAATAAGATAAAAATAATAATAAGATAAAAATAATAATAAGATAAAAATAATAATAAGATAAAAATAATAATAAGATAAAAATAATAATAAGATAAAAATAATAATAAGATAAAAATAATAATAAGATAAAAATAATAATAAGATAAAAATAATAATAAGATAAAAATAATAAGATAAAAATAATAAGATAAAAATAATAAGATAAAAATAAGATAAAAATAAATCAAGCAGTATGATAGGCCACATGGTCGCTGCAAACTAACGTGAGTCTGGTTTGTGGTGGAGCTCAAATATTTAAAAGACTATTTATCTCTGCTGTAATTTGAAGTAATAATAATAAAAAAAAGTTATATTGAAGAAAAAAGAAACCCCATAGCACTAGTATGAATGAGTAAGAGAAATTGCAAATATGAGGGGGAAGAAGGAACAGAAAGCACGTTAAGAAATAAAAATACCCACAACAATATAACATTACTTTCAAAGCAACAAACTTTGTAAACAGCAGCTTGCTGGACATATGCAACCTCTTGTGGTATGAGACCTCAGGCATTCTAAACTCAACCATTCTCCCCACTGTTCCTATCACATCTTGAGACACCACTCCACTGCAGGGTTATAATAGGACCGAAACATACACAACTTAGCTTTCTAAGTTGGTAGTCACACACTTCAGTTATCTGCAAGGTTCCCAGCCCAACTTCCTCTTCTACCTCACAAGATAATGACGCCTCCTCCCAGAGAGGAACCAAAGAGGATTGAGGTTGAGCACAGACACAAGGTAATTCAAAGCTGGACATTAAAGACCAAAGTTCAGACCCGATTAAACTCTCAAGGCCAACCAGTGAACAATCCTTTCCTCACAAGCTACACTGTTGATTTTTACAATCCAGGAAGCATGCTGTAACTTGGCTGCCCAATATGCAGGGTCACTATAGAGAAGGATAAGGAAAAGAGTAGCGATGAATCAAGAGAGCAACGTTGTCCATGAAGACCTTGCTGCTTTTCTGGCCCAGAAGATAAGGGGGGGAAGGGGATACGTGAAAAGAGGGAATAAAATCTCAGTATAAAACCTGGCTAATCCTTGAAATTGTTAAATGGCCTTTGGGGACTTTAGTTACTGAGTAAATAGAAGATCACAGTTTCTTTCACACTGAAATCAATACACAGTCATAGAAGACAATGGAGGAACAACAGTTAGTGGAGAATCAACTTTAACTGTTGTACAATGACCTAGTACACAACAGTTTCCCCACCGAGTGGCATGAATAATCCTTTAAAGCTAGAATGATCCCTTTATCAGAGACATCATTCCAAAGTAGAGAATACTCTTGTGAAACTATGCACCTACAACCACGTTCTCCCAGATTACCTCATTCCATTCTGTTTACATGTGAGGATGAAGTCCAGAATTCATTTGCTGTTTTCAGTATATTGTAATGCTTAAAAGCACCAGTTTACCAACCAATTGATTCAGTAAGATTCACCACAGAAATGAACATAGCTATTTATGCACCCATCTGCAACTTTTCCACTGTGTACTCTAAAAAATCATCTCTCATCACCCTTTTGTGATTTGTGTAACAGCCACCCTGAGGTCGAAGCATCCCAGACTTCTAAATTAACATTTGAAGTCCCACTATTAATGAGCTATGAAAGAACTGCCCGACAAACCCCCTTTTTCTTCCTTTTGGAGTCTTAAATTCTGGCTTTTTGTAGTGTTTAAAATGTATCTATTGGGTGATAAGTGAAAAGAGGTACATCACATTCTTCATTCAGAAAAAACTGATTTCCTTGGCAGCTAGACTTCTGGGAAGGATCCATCAGATCTCCCAGACCAGACGGGAGTACAGTATTTAAGAGACAAAAGGTGAACAGATTCCAAAGAAAAGCACCAAGAACAATCACAAAGGCTAGAAAAGGAATTCTGAGGAAACAAACAAAAAAAAAACCCCACACCAAAAAAACACACAAAAAAAAAACCACACACAACACAAAACCAAAAGAAACTGAGTTTCCTTAATTACAAAAAGCCAGAGAGAATAATGAAGATAGACAGGTAGCAATGAAGAACTAAAACTCCTGAGAGTAAACTTTAAGAAAAACTAAGAGAAACTTTAATAAGCTTTCTCAGTGTCCATTAATAAGATTGTTTAAGCACTAGATGAAGGGGCAAGGGAATTGTGAAGCTTTCCCTCCTGAAAGCTTTAAGAAAAGGTACATGTGACAAATAATAGATCATTCAGCATTAAGTGGATTAGAGAGCCACTTCATATCTCTTCCATCTGTATTTTCCATTGTTTCAACACTTGCTTTTGAAAATAAATGCAATGACTTAATTTTAAAACGCCTACTTTTATGAATGCTGTTTCAGAAGCGAGATGCTACATCTTCGGAAGAAAGCCAGGCCCAATCCTGAACAACTGCTTGAAAACCAACCCACTACCCCTAGAGCTCATTGCAAGACGGGGTCTAGAACTGAAAACCAGCTTCCTCTGCTTACAAAACAAACACACACCCCCTAAAGCCAACAAACCCCACAACCACACACAAAACACAAACAACCGACCCAAGGCAAGTACAAAAAGTTTCTCAGTATCAAATGTATTCAAGTTTCAGATAAGACACAGCAGTAAATTGATCTGACAATAAGCATTAACTCAAGGATTAGATAGTAATGAGAACAAAGGTGAGAGGGACAGTCTAGAAACCATTCTATTTTTTATTAGGTAAGACAGCCTGGGTTAGTAAGTAAGCTGCATGTTGTAGTTCCCCATGCAATCTCTCAAGGCACTAATAGACTTTCTGTGGTTTCCATTTGTACTTTGCTTCTTGCAACTTATAAAAATGCCACCAATAGAGACATATCTGGGAAGATCAATTAACAAGTAAAACCTGTTTACAAGGAGAACAAAAGATTATATTACGAATCAACCCCAGATCATATAAGAACTGATACAGCATCTTAAGCATCCATAGGGAAGACTTGAACTTTTAACACCTTAAGAAACTGTACCCACCTACTTACAAACCAGCAATTTATGAATTGAGAGATAGATAGGCACAAAAAAGCTGATAGCAGAAGGAGAAACTGATCCCACAAGTTTTGTCTTCTTAAAGCAGACTCTCAAAAGCTGCTTACAAGTAATCCAGAGGGAAGACTGTTCAGTGAGAGGTACCTGACTGCAAGACAAGACAAAGCATAAGACAGGTGATAGGGAAGTAAAATACTCTAAAAAGTTACCTGGATGTAGCATATATAAAAACCATTAGGTACCATTAAAGCCATTGCAAACATTGTAAGACCAAGAAGCATACTAGTTGCAAGACCAGGGCTTTAACACTGATATACAAGAAGTTTCCACTTAGATCTGGAAGTTTCAGATCTAAACATTATCAAGCAGATAACTGAGCAGTTCTAGATTCTGTTCCCAGATTCTCACTACTCTCTTGCTTCGAGTCTTTGGAAATGCATGTGGTAAGACAAAGACCAATAGCTTCAACTACCCCCTCCCACATCGTTCTGCTCTTCAGAAGAAACCCTCTTGTATTCCAGGTGCACAATGGTAAGATGGACACTGACTCACGGTGCCCATGCCCAGCTGCACCCTATCTCTGGGCAGATGAGTCACTAGACTCAATTCATAAAGCAACAAAAGCACCAGCTCCCTCCTCCAGATTTTTATTGTTTGTTCATTTGCTCAAGAGAAAGAATCACAAGCACTTAAAGCTGCAAGCACTTCTCAGCTAAATCATTTCCTTCATCAGCACACACTGGAAAACATTGCCAAAGCACCTTTCCAGTTCATTCCGTTCTGCAGAGGTGTATTGTTCTACATACAGAGGAAATCTGGCCTGGAGAGAAAAGGCTGGTAAAAGCCATAGCGTTCACAAACCACTCTATTCAAATGAAACCAGATTAGTTACTTATGCTAGCTGGAGCCACCAGGAAGGTAAGCAACAAGTCCTACTGACAGAACAATGCATGGATACCCTTCTCTCCAATGGGGAGTGCAGCACAGCTCTATGCCACTTCTACAACTGCACTAAAGCCACGTGAATTTTGGGGCATGGCAACCTTCTGAAACTGTTGAATATTCAGTAAAACTCTGGGTGTGCAGCAGTTTTTGAAGGATTCTGCATTTTCCAAGATTGTATTTCAGTGAATTTAAACACTGCTCCCACTTTAATTCCCAAATTCTAACTCTATACAGTAATCTGAAACCAGAAGCAGGGTCTGCATTTGCTCCCTACCCAGAATTGCCAGCCTTAACATGGCAAGAGAAGTTGCAGCCTGTACCTGAAAACAAATATATATATATATATATGTACTATAAGGTGTCCCTGCCCATGGCAGGGGGGTTGGAACTAGATGATCTTAAGGTCCTTTCCAATCCTAACTATTCTATATCTGTAAAAAAGCCACAGCACCTGACTAAACTTTCCTTTTATCTTGCTATTGGAAAAAATGAATTAAGTGAATCAGAATTTCTAACATAACTTATCTAAAAAAAAAAAAAAAAAAAATCACCAACCAAGCATTCATTGTACAGGCAAAATTCTTATCACCTTCTATCATCCTGGGCTTCAGGGTTTGTATCCAACTACACCCATCTGAGATAAAACTGACTTGAAACTAGCAGCATGCTCAGCAGGCAGCTACAAACTCAGAACTCAGCAGGGTTTAATCTCAGACAACTGCCCAATAACGTCTGTGTAATAAATTAAAATATAGACTATGACCTACATAGTTTTTTTAAATAGCTGCATAGCATTCCTCAGGACACCCTCCCACAACATGGGTTTGCAAAAAGCTGGGCAGTTTCTTCAGAATGCTAACTGAAATACCAAACTGAAAAACCTACTATGAATGAGCAAGACTCTTACACTGACTTTCATGAAGATACATACAGGCATTACAGGGAAAATAAGAATCTACGTTTATTGTAGTCCAGAAGCTACACAGGTCTTACTTAACATGCCCAAAACAACAGGCTGCCCTGTCATAACCTATCCCTGCTACATCTACCAGGTAAGACACATTCGCATGTTAACTTAATGCTACCATCAGCTCTAGGAAGGGAAATGTATTCAAGATTCCCTTCCTCGCAAGGGGCGAGTTTACTGTAAGAAGATTAGGGTGCCATGATCTGTGTCATGCTCCCAAGTACAGAGACAGACAAAGCTACAGGGCTGCAGACATCACCCCCCTTCCTCCTCACACTCCATTCCTGATGCAGATCAGTTAGTGGCAGAGGCTGGCTCACGTGCCTTTCAGACATCTTCACATTGTGATAACCTCAAACTGTATTCTCCACGCACAAAACCCAACACATGTTTATTACCATTTTCTCACCATTGGATGCATCCCCCATCTTACAAAAATGATATTGCCCAGATGGGCATTTTAATGTTATGGAGCTTAAAACTGCAGCCTTCTTCTGAAGACAGGATGCAAATGTGTATTCTTAAGAACACTGAAAAATACCTTTGCTCAAGGAAAAATGGAAAAAAAAGAAAAAGAAAAAAGAGGAGGAACTAGTCAAAAGTGGAAATGTAAGTCAAGGCATTCATGCCTTATCCAACAATTACAGGTGAACCATTAGGCAATAACTTTCTTAATCCCAGCTGGTTTCCTGACCTGCACAAGAGTCTAGGAGAAACAGATTCCACAGCAGCACAGAGGTAACAGCAATAGCACCTCAAGGATACCTGTGGGTAGATAATCTCTGCCCCTCATCAGGAGGCAAAAAGAAAGAGGTCTGTACAGTCCCCCCACTAACACACGATGTGAGGAGAAACTTATGCTCAGATGAGTTGCTCCTGGGAGGCTGGAGGAAACTATAGAGTCATTCCCCTCTCCCTGTCCAGCCAAATCTGAGCCTGGCACCTGCTTTTAGTGCAATAGTGAGTACTGCTCTTCCACAAATGAAAGAGCAAGTACACTTACTACCTTACAAAACAGTTTTCCTTATCTGAATTCTTCGTTAGCCACTCCGGTACAGACTAAAAATACTCTGCTTACTTGTAAATAGGCTCCCCTTAAGCTAAATAATTACATCCCTATTCCCTGAAATTCTTCCAAAACAACCTTTAGCATAAAGAAAACACAAATTTTAGCTGAAATCAGAATGTATGTCTGTCATGAGACATTTTTATAAAATATAAGCATAGTTAGCTATACGAAAATTTGAACCAGGAACATTTTCATTGTTTGGCATGGATTTGCAACCTGGTTTTGATCAAAGTAAATTTACAGCCTTAAAACAGTGCAATAGAAAATGTCCTAAATAAATCTAAGACTATTTTTACCAAAAGAAAGATCCCACTTGCAACTTCAGCTGCCTGTCACCACTACAGAGTAAGTTTTAATCAGTTTCTTAGACTCCCCAGCCACACAATAGCATAAACACGAGTTCATGTTACAAGAGAAGATAGCAACAACATTCATGCAAAGGTATGTAAGCAGATCATGAAACCAGACCCAACATCTCAGACCATCTGGTTTTACTTTCATAGAGCATCACTCCAAACCTCAGAATCAATACATACCCACTCTCAGCTTGAAAAAGGACATTCCATTACACATATTTATTAGGAGGACTTAGAAAAATAAGTACACAGTTCATTTTCATCTTTCACTTTAAGGAATGTTGATGAATGTCAGTTTATCTGAACACATTACATTAATTTGACTTCTAGAGATTTGTTACTGAGAAGTACAATATGCTAGCAAAGGTGCCAGACAAGACAAGAACAAGAAAAAGTAAGCCTGCATCTTGCTACTCAGATGATGAACAATGTGGCGATATCAAGAAAGCAAATTTTTTATAAGATCATAAGGAGAAATTATTTTCTCAATGTTTCTTAGCAGTTTTCATTTTTTCAGGACTTTTATTGAATGGTATGTATCTTGAATGAAAAGAAACAGAACATATGTAAATTTAATTCGGTACAAGACAGCAGATCCCAAGCAGGGACATACTAGCTTCTACCCAAGACAGAGACACAGTGCTGGGCATCACCTGTTTGGAGCACAGCAGAGGAGTTGGCAGGAGAAACAGGACTGGAAGAAGGCTGCAAAACTGTGTGGCATGTAAGGGGCTTCAGCTGAGCAAGGGAGCAGGCACCGAGAGCAAAACCCAAAGACTTGCATGGCTGCCAGGAGCACAAGAGCCAAGCCACTGTTTCCCTGCCATTGCCATCCAGTCCTGAAAACCTGAAGCTTGTCTAGAACTCCTGCCAGATTCTTGACTTCTGCTGTTCTATTCTCAGCCCAACCATCTTCTTCTGGCTATAACATCATTCACATGTCCCCACTGCCCAAGCTTATTCCAAGCACCTCTGTCTCTCTACCTAAGCAGCCTCAAAGCGCAGAGTGCAGCACAGCCACTCTAGGTAGGGAGAGAAACAAGGGGACACAAAAGTCTCCAGCACCAAGAAAACTTTTAAATAGTCTGACTTACCTGGATTGCAGCACGTTTGTTTCACACAGCAGAAAGCTGCTGGCTACAGACTCTGGGATCTGGTCTTCCCAGTCCAGGAAAACACACGCTGGAAACAGCAGCAGAATCTGTAAGCAACACACACAAGGACAAACAACAGATTTGTTGGAAGGAAACAGAAGCTAGGACTGGACAGTTTTTACTAGAAGCAAACAAAAGGAACAATAAACAAGCCAGATAATAATGCAGAATTTCCCCAGTGGAACTGTAGCTGCTGTTAATAATTCCATAACAAAACCACAAGTAGACACACTTTGAAATAGAAAGTGGTAACAAAGTCAAAGGGCCTTGAACAACCTCATCTAAGTAGGTCTTACACAGGTGGCTGATCCAAATGACCTCCAGAAGTACCCTGTCTGACGTAAATTCTCTATAAGTAACCCAGAAAACAGAAGTTACTGTACTAGAAAAAGATGCCAAAAGTTCAGTTTCGGTTTTACCCATATACCAAATACCAAGTTATGAAAAAAACAATGCAAAAGATACCTGTCATGCTCCCAGTTTAGTTCAGGTCAGAAGCACTAATTCAGCCCAAGTACAGACACCACTGGCAGCAGCAATAGGAACTGCATGGCTATTAAATATTCTTGCTGTAAGTACTGTTGTACCCATAGTGGAATACAGACTTGGGATCAGTGTCTGGATATCAAAGGAAAACTGGGGTTTACCAGTGGACCTGACTTCACAAGACAATGTAAATATGTCTATTTGAGAACACAGGAATTTCAGACCATTTTAAGACAAGTTTGATTTTCTCATTTTTCGTGAGATGCTCTAGAAAATCTACGTGGTTCCAAATTTGGCAATAAGTTTTAGCCTTAACTCATGACCAGTTTCTCTTGTGTCTACATCATCCTTTAAGCAATTCTATACCCTAATGTTTATCTCATACGCTGCTACTACCATAATTTATCAACTTGAGTTGTCAACCACTGCCTCCTGCTTGGTGAACCTCTGCTGGTCTTACAACATCCATGTTGGTTCTCTGGATCCGTCCATGTCAACACTGCTGCCCTTCAGGGTTGCCCATCTTATCATTTCAATGCCATCCCTAGGAAGAATCAACTTCCACCACACACCAGCTGAGCCAGTACAGAGCTCAGTTATGCAGCCAGTCACCCCCAGTGTTTCTGTAGCCACGCTGGACTCTGATGGGTCAGTAGCCAGGGCTTACCTCCCTTACTGTATACATCACCTACACACTTGTCTGCTTACCAAAAGTAATCTAAAATTGCTGTTGGTTCCTGCTCTGGTAAGCTGTTCAGCCTTTCCCTCACTTACCATCCAGAAAAAATCTTTCCCTTGAACCTCCAGCTACAAGGCAAGGCTCTGCAGACAGACATCTCCAGACTGCAAACCTCAGAGAAGTTAAGTGTTATTTCTAAGTAACATGAACAAGTTGATTTGTAAGCTATGACTGCTCTCTCCAAGCAAGGCAATTCCTGTACGTTCCATTGTCAGTCTTCAAAGTTTTAAATAAGCTTCAGGTAGCATCTCCTGATTTTACACTTTCTCTGACCAGATCTCTCAAGTCAACGAGCCTTTTCAACACTTGAAAGATCCCTACAGAAAACACCACAATTACAAAGACAACAGGTAACGAAAAAAAAAATAATAATTCCAGGCTTAAGTATCCAACTAGGGCTGGAATCACTCTGTCCACCCAAAGTATGGCTAGGACCCAATGCACAAGTCTTCCAACAATGACACAAGCCTCTTCACTTTTCTGGACCACAGAAAAGTCTCTGGAATACCTCCAATTGCCTTCTTTAAATGATACAGCTTTCATCATGATTTCAGTGACATCTATTAATATTTCTATATAGAACTTGTCACAAGCATGTTCAGTCCTGTGTAACCTGGAAGCATGATCTGCTACCCTGGAAGCGTAGTAATACATCAGTAAACACCACTAATGTTTATACATTTCAGTAGTCCCATGGTCTTTCCAGTAGACTAAGCGGAAATGCAGAAAGGTTTACTGGAGAGGGAATTGCGTACATAGTCCAGTGCGGGTTTTACAGTAGCCACGTAGCTACGGCAAACACAGGACCTCGTACGGAAGGACAGCCGTGCCTACAGGTGCAGTGTGTACACAGGAACAGTAGTTGTGTGAAGTTCACTTCCTTGAAGTCAGGCATTGTTCTTGCACACTGTTCTCATGCTCACAACACAGCTTTGGCAGACTGAAGAGGGAGCAAGACAACACTCAAAGATGACTAAACTCAGTAAGTTTTCATAACTGCATTTGTAGTATCTAGTATTCCACAGCTGTATTTTTAAAAACCACTGACCTCCTGTTTTCTTTAGAAAAATCAGTTTCCCCTTGTGACTAAACTCAGAGCTGAATGCTGATACTGCCCCCGGTCCCAGTATGCTGGTTCTGGCTGGGGGAGCAGAAAGAGTTAGGAGAGGACAGTGCCAGGACAGCTGACACCAACTGCCTGAAAGGGTATTCTAGACCATATGATATCATGCTCACCAACCAAACTAGAGAGAAGCCCCAGGGACTGGCTGAGCATCAGTCCTTTGGTGGTAAACAGTTGGTTTCATTTGCATCCGTTGCCTTTCATAGGTTTCATTTCTGTTACTTATCTTTGCATTACAATTATTTTTATTACTTTGATTTACTTCAATTATTAACCTGTTTTTATCTCAACCTATGAGCTTTCTTACTTTTACCCTTCAAATTCTCTTCCCCACCTCACTTGGAGGAAGCAGGTGAGCAGCTATGCAGTACTTAGCTGCCAGCTGGGGTTAAACCACCACACACGGCTGTTTCTGCTGGACAGACACTGCTTGACCAAAGACCATCCTCACTTCTGCTTTGCTGAGGAGCAAGTTCTACGAAATCAGCACATTCTCATAGTTTTAAAAATGTTCGTGATCACAACTTTGCGCATGAACACGTCTAGTCATGATATTTCACATTCAATCCTTACTTTTAAATGATGTTACATTTTAAAACACCACTTGCATCACTGACTAGTTTTGGACAGCTAATTCAATTTTAAAATGACTGCTATGCTTTTTCACCTTTCCCTACCCCCCTTCCTGAAAGCAGATGCAAGCATGTCTCAGGTCTTCACAGCACTTGGCAGTATCCCTACATGGCAAGCACCTCTCCTGTGCCTTCCTTCTCATCTTTTAACATTTAAATCTGAAGCACAGATATTATTTACCAAGCACTACAGCGAATGGTATAAAACTAAAACCATTTATCAATCCCTTTAAGTTATCTATTAAAACAGAAATGAAAGTACAAGATGACATCAGGACTGCAACAAAATCTCCTCAAAATACTGAGTATTGTGGAGGTAACCACAGCTTCAGCTTCTGCACTTAATTTTGCTAGCATTCCTCATGCTTTAAATGTCACCTCTGAAAAGGTATTCGAACTATTCCTTCATACAGCCAGTGCAAACATGCATCTCAGTCCTGAGCACTACTTGAAGATTAGCCTGGGGACAAGAGAAAGAAGGTAGTAACCCACCCCTCTGCTTGGTATGAAGAAAAAAAAAAGGAAAAAAAAAAAAAAAAAACAACAACAAAAAAACCATCTTGGGCAAGCGAACACGTTGTTGCCTTTTCCTCACTCTCTTACTAAAGTTTGGCATTTGATTTCATTCATTGAAATTCTTACTCTTGTGTTCTTCACTAGAAATCCGAAGCTGCTTTCTAACACCAGAGGTAATTACAGGGGCTTCCTGCACGGCAGGGCTTGAGGCGGCTGCTGGTCAGCAGCACCTGGAATCAAGCACAGTGTGAAGGCTAATTCTTTTTAACCATCAGGCAGGATATACAGGTTCATCGGAGCACTTGGAATTCTTGCAGCAAGCCCTAATGGAACTCTTTCTTAGGCCACTATCCCGGTCATCTGAACTCCAGACGGTAACTTCCTAGTTTAAAATACTGTTTCTCAGCAGGTTGGTAAAGTTCTGTAAATTCACCGGGCGTTCATGAAAGAATAAAATTCAGTCATAATTACCCAAAAGACTTCGACATATTACTATTTTAGGACAACAACCGGTGCTACTTGGGTCACACTGCCTTTATACTGACAAAATCGAAATAATCCTGTGAGCGGCTTCAACCCGTGTCCCAATAACCGCCTCCCCGGAGCAGAGCACGGCCGTTTTCCTAGGTTGGCTCCTCAGCGCAATCTCCGCACACCAGGCGGCTTTCCGCCCGGCTGCCACCCGCGACGCTCGGGTTTCGCTTCCCTCAACTCCTGCTCTGGCCCCGCTGCCCACAGCCTCTCCCGGCCCGATTCCCCACCAGCACCGCTGGCTCCCGCAAAGCCCCAGCTGTTCCCTTTGCCCCGGGACCGTCCCCCTCCCCCCCCGGCACAGGTAGAGCGAGGGTTCGGGAGCGGTGGCCGGCGCTGCGCCCCCCGGGAAGCCGCACCGCCGCCTTTCCTTCCACCTCGCGGGTCCCGTCCGGCAGCAACCCGGCCCCCCCGGTAGCATCGCCCGTAGCAGCCCCGTGGTCCTCACCGCTCGCAGTGGGCTCCTGCCTCTCCTCCCCGCCGCTCGGGTGAAGCCACCGTCCTGCAGCGATTGTCACCTCCCTTCCCGTACGCACCTTGCCTTCTCCTCCCCTTCCTTCGAGGTCGGGGCAGGTGCCGCCTCCCCCGGACCTACCGACACCGCCTCGGCACCTCTCCCGAGCGCCAGCGGCAGGAAAAAGGGAGAGTAGAAAGGTCGGAGAGAAGCACAGCTGTGACCGACGCCCACAGCCGAAACCGGCGTCGGTGCTGCGGGCTTCGCAGCGCCTGCGAGAGGGTTACTCGGGTAAAACAAGCGGTCTTCAACTTCCCCTCCTCAGCGTTGCCAGACTCCACATTTCGTAGACAGGAGGAGAAACCCTCCCCTAATCCTACCATACCCCTTATGTTAACAGGATCAGTTATTTCAGACATGCAAGAAACCGCATAATGAAAAAAGGAACAATGATTTTAACGAGTGCCTTTACAAGCAATTAAACAGTCTTTGGAAGATACAGAGTACATCACTCCTTTCTCTACCCAGCCCAATAGCTCAAAAGATCAGACAGAAAATTAACTACTGGCCAGACCCCTGGGAAGGATTCAGCAAGGACTGCTTCACCTGCTAGAGTTTAGGTGCACCTGTTGGCAAGACATAGTATTTAAGTTCTTTAGTCTACTTTAGTCTGAAGGAGTCAAAAAACCCTGAGGGTTCAGTAGGGATTGTGTGGGTTTGTTTTTTTTTTTTTGGCTGAAGGCATCTAAAATCCTTTAAGATCCTATTTTTGCAGCTAAATTCTTTCTCAGACCTCACCCTAAGTAACATGTATAAAGCTTCAATTCAAACCCATCCTAGACCCAGGATTCAGGTTTCGTAGGACAAAAGGGGCTCTGTCCCCAAGTGACAATAAGCTCAACAGTGAGCTCTGCAGTCAGTGACTTACTGAGTTGCCTGATGGGCACTTTGGGGGATTCATCAGTTGTTGGAGTATGAGGGCTGTTGGCATCATTAATATTCTCAGTCCCATGAGTGGAAAGGCTGGGGGGAGAGGGGAGAAAGAGGAGCGGAGGGAGGGAGGAAAGGGGTTGATTCAGCAGCTTCCAGTCTTTCCTATGAATTAGTATTTGAACCTGAGAGTGGGAAAAGACTTAGAGGTAAGGTTTTTTTCATTATCAAGAAGCCTGTGTATTTTGTCATCACACTAATTGCAGAGCACCAGTAGATGTCAGTTTAGCCCCAAAAATGAATGAACACTAGGTTTATTAGCTTTTGCTTTTACAACAGTAAGTTTCTACCAAAGACACTGAATGAAATTTTGAAGCTAACACACATTTAAAAGCCTTTAGCTACATTTTACATAGTGCAATATGCCCTCAATGTGTAAAATCAGTAAGCTGTAATGTCAGCTTGTTTTTCTCCTGCTGGGAAGTTGTAGAACTTGCACTTGTACAAAGCAAGGAGGGGGAGGGTGTCATTTTGCATAACTGATTTGTTGAGGCTAGAAAAGAATTTTTCTGGAGTTTAATAGTTTCAGTATTGGAATCTTAAGGAGAGTTGTGCCAGAATGCAGTTTCAAACCACTAATCAATGTACACATACAGATTCACAGAGAGCAACCTAGACAAAGTCAATGTGAAAGAATGTTTGTTACACACACACACAGTTGCAGTATGTTTGATGGGGTTAAACAAAAAGAAAAAAGAAGAAAAAAAGGACCCAAACAGCAGTACCATCTAGAAGAGTAACACTTCCAAATATTTTTGGAAGATTTATGCTTAATGAGCCAAACCAGACCAAAAATACAAATTTGTCATTTCTACATAATTCACTGCTGCAAGCATCAATTGGTTAAAGAAAACCTATTTCGAAGTACCAAGGGCATGAACTTCCAGATGGAATCAATACTGATGAAGAAAAAATTATTTACATTTACGGTGTCAGGTGGTGCTCCATCAAAATTCAGCTGCTGCTCATGGGAATGCCAGCTGCCTGAGAAAGCGGATCTTGAAGTCTGATTTAAATGGAATAGCTTAGCACAGATTTAGGTAATCCTACATTTTATAACATGTCCGACTGGAGAGCTAATAATCCCACCTATGTAAGAAATAATGCATCAGTTAAAAACAAAACAAAAACCCTATATCACCACAAACTAGTAGTACCACTTGCTATTACGTCATTTGGCTTCTAGTGACTTTGGTCAAACTTTTTAACCAATAGTAAAATACGCAACTGTCAGTACCACAAGTGTAAATCAATAGTGTATTCTACAGGTCCAAATGAAGATGTTCTGCTGCCTCTCCATCTTACAGCAGCTAATCTTCAAAGTAAATTTTTTCTCTCTGACTAGCCAAGCAACCATGTGACACAGCCTATGAGGTTCACACTCCAAGCCTCAAGGCTGAAAACAAGATACATGTTCCACATTTCAGTGTAAAGTGTGCGTTCGAATTGCTGAGATCCCCTTGAAACATTGGCAATACTTGGCTGTCATGAGCTGGGCACACCGTTTGCCCAGATGACATTCAGTTACTTAAATAGTTCCTTCATAACAGATGGGAGCATAAAACCAGGAATTTTGGCTCTTTGAGAAAAGCCTCCCTGTTGGGGCGTTAGCTGCACTCAGACACCAGACCACTGAAGGGAGGGAAGATATGAACCTCTGAGACTGCCTGCTGACAAACAGGAAAATCACATAGCCACAGCAGCAAACACACACCCTTTGAGAGGCACTAGGACTTGACAAAGGTGGTGTCTGCATGCATACATGTATGTAGCCACAAAACTCAATTTGCATATCCCTACTAAAGAACCAACCGCACCCTTCTTACGACCCATTAATTATAAGTTAACTTTAGTGCAGGGAAAACTAATTTCCACTTCTGCATGTTTCTCTCCAAGCCTGTTGGGCAGACAAGCAACAGCTAAAGGAACCTAAACAAAAAAAACGATCTTAAAAGCCTCAAGCTTTTGTTGAGCTCAGGATTAAGGGTTTCAGCAGCTTCCAAATCCACGCTATAGTAACTTCAGCACTTTGTACTGTGCAGACAGCTTCAGTTTTATTCTCTAAGCTACTTTTAACAGTGAGTGCACATAAAAATGTCTGCAGTAATTAAGATTAAGTACTGCCATAATATACTTCCTCTCATGTACTACTACAGAAATACTAATAGCAAAATACTTCAGAGTTATAACAATGCAATTATTAACAGCTTGTAGAGACAGACATAGGTAATATTGCTGTGTTGTTTCTGCTTGGGTGAGCACTGGCCCTGTTCAGCATAAACAATTATATTGACACATCTAGTTTTTAAAGAGTTTGATATTATAAGTGCCAAACTCATTTGAAAGTATGGTCCAGTTTGATTGGTGAGCAAGAGCAGAGCCTGGGTTTTCATGCTGCCAGGACATGGGTTACCTTGAATGCTGGTTTCCAAACACTTGGGCTTTGAAAAAAAGATGTGATGGGGGCTGTGTAATGTTGATCTGGGAGTTCATAACTTCAACTTCAGTTCTCTCCAAATAAATTCTGTGTGTGACAGAGGGGGGAGAGAGAGATAACAGAGTGCCCCCAAATACTCTCTTCCCTCTCAGAAGTTACTTTGTGAAGATAAATAGCCCATGATTGACAGCATCATTGCGCACATTCATGTATCAAAACTATTGCTCCACATCAATATGGAACTGGTAGAGAAAAAGAACAAAACAAAACCAAACCTCTTGACAAATGAATGACTGTCAGCTCCCAGGCACATGTTATCTTACATAAAACCGTCTTCTTTCTCAGTTCCCACTTTCTTTCAGTGTCTTCTACACTTTCCCTGGTAATCCCCCCCCCCACCACCCCCGCATGTTGGAAACCAATGGAACGAAAAGGGTGAATTCTGAACAAGTTTTGAGCTTTCCAGTTGCTCCCAGGTCTCCTCACCCTACACCCCCCTTCACATGAGCCACTCTAACACCTCTGCTGGTGCTGCCTGGTGAGGCTGAGCTTTTCCTGGCTGCAGCTGCCCATTTACTGACACCTTGGCAGGTCAGGAACTCCTTACACTAGAAACTGCATGTGTACTGGGTGAATGCATGGAGGTGGGCTTCCCTGCCTCCACAGAGCAGGGACAGAGACCAACCCCTTCCCAGGGAGGCCAACTGTTAGTTCTAGGTACTGCAACAGCTCTTCTGGGCACTAAATATTTGCCATCATCTTTCCCAAGCATGCATCCTCCTCACTGCATGTGCCTTTCTTAGCATGACCATTAAAGAAAAAAAGACTTATTTCTTTCACCTGCAAGTTGGTAATGTGTGGTAGTATGTTTGTGGAAGGTTAGAATATGAATGGATTTATTACATGAAACAGAAGTAGCGTATCGATTCTGAAACTGCAAATGATTCCCCAGGATTGCAGTTGGTTGACAGCACTGCGAAATGAATCCAAACCTAAATATTAACACTTTACTGTTTTTCTTTTACTATTCCTTCTTTCTTAGTTGCCAACTCCCATAGTGTTATTTGATCATCATAACAGCTAGTAACAACTGCCAAATTGCAAAACACTGTTCAACACTATACCAAACATTTAAGTATGTAAATCATATCATCTCCCCTAGAGAACAACACAGCAGTGTAGTGTCAAAAGAGGCAATGATAGATTTATTTTACTCAGAACACTTGGCACTACATACAAAGAATTACAAGGAGAATAGCCATTCACTGCCAGTAATGGTTCTCCTAGTATTAACAATCAAAAAGAAATAGCTATAATAGAAAAGTTTCCCATATTAAAAAGGCAGATCTGTCCTGATTAAGTAATCATTATTTGATGGATTCTCTAACGCCATCAGAAAACAGAGAAGAAAATTACGATTCTCCTACCATTAACCCTTCAAATTCATTTTCCTACTGCCGTGACAGGGTGCAGGAAGGATGCAATTTAAATCTGAAGGTGCCTGATTATTTTTCACATAGACAGAACTGAAGCATGATTTGAACTGCTGTGAAATTGCTGAATGAAGGCGTGTGAAAATCCCATCCTCTCACCCTTCCTCCAGAGTAATACCTTACCTACTGTTCAGTCAGGCTGCAGCATAGTCTTGGCTATATATCAGCTTTGCTGGCTCACGTTGTATTTGGCCACTGAAACCACTCACCTAAACCTCACATTTAAGCTTTCTGTTGTACTTAGGGCAGCTGCCATGCTTATTTTAATAAGCTGCTACAATCCAACTTTGTGGATCTAAATAAGTAAGGCATGATACAGTAGTCTCCTGTGCATAATTCTGACATAATGATCTTACATACAGCTGCCATCTGGACAGTGGAATTCTTGCAACCTCGCTGGGATACAGGCAGGAAGTACAGAAATAGAGAAAAAGATTAAGATGTTACTGCAAAAAAAATCAGTTATCCAATGAGGCTTTCCTTAAGGCCTCAAATATTGGCTTCTCCAAAACTGTTCCTAGTATCTCTCACACACATTATGGACAAAGCTGGATGCCAGTAAGTACTTTTTCTTAAGTAAGTACTTGTTTTTTTATGCTCCCCTCACTTCATGCCACAAATATTTTAACTTAGCAGTAGTAATACTGGCTGAAATTTTGGCAGTTGCAGTTACTGCCATTGAATTCTGCCTCGGTTTATAATCTTTAGTTGTTATAACTTACATTACATGATGCAAGAATAGCTTTGACATAATAATGTTTAATATTTCAGTTCCCCACCTCTGGCAGGACCGCCTTTATTAAAGGCAGTTTAGTTAATCTCTCAAGTCCACCTGTAAATTAAATGGCCACAGTCTCAGCTGGAAAGGCATCAGTCCCTGCTCCAGAAAGGCAGATATCACATCTTATCACTTTAAGAGGACAAGGGGTAATGGGTTTAAACTTAAACAGGGGAAGTTTAGATTGGATCTGAGGAAGAAATTCTTTACTGTGAGGGTGGTGAGGCCCTGGAATGGGTTGCCCAGGGAGGTTGTGGATGCTTCATCCCTGGCGGCGTTCAAGGTGGGGTTGGACATAGCCTTGGATGGCATGGTTTAGTGGGAGGTGTCCCTGCCCATGGCAGGGGGGTTGGAACTCGATGATCTTGAGGTCCTTTCCAACCCTTACTATTCTATGATTCTATGATTCTATGATACTGCTTGTTGGCAGGAAGCAGTGAACCAGGAAGCTTACCATCTGGAGATCAAATCAGCCCAAGAACTGCAGAGCTAGAACAGTGATAGCAACATGAAGATTAATATCCATTTACCAAAATGATAACCAATGGTGAAATGTTGAGAAAGCACTTCACCAAATCTGCTGGCAGCCTTGAGTGGTTTGGAACATATGGACACCAAATGTTCAAGATACTCCTCAGCTGAAATGAAACCTCTGTCTTTTCAAACTAACCCTTTGTGACAAGCAACTCGGTAAACAATTGCCCATCCATACAGACAAGCACTAGTAATAAAAGTAAGTGAACTAGAAACCCTCACATGATGGTTGAAAGCCCTTTGGGATGCTAACAGCTGACTGATCTGCTGTATGCATTGATTCTGCACATCTCAATTGTAGGATCAGCTCCTCCTGATCTTGCCCTGCAGCAAAATCATGTGATCTGTGCCATAACCAGCACAGAATTTATAGTCACAAAAAATTAACTGTTTTTCTGCAAATGCATGGCTCAGCTTATAAACAACTTTTCAGCACTGTTCACCAAACCCAAATCCTTACGATTATCATAATGCGCATGACCTTCTTAATTGTCACATGGTGGGAGATGTTAATATCTTCAGATACTTGCAACGCTTGGTTTTGATCCCACATTTGTTTAGCAAGTCATGAGCTCTCTTATCAGCTTACTTAAACATGGGCAATGTATCTCAACAGCAGAGCCATCTGACCCACCTTTCTTGATAGCTTTTAGTACTTCAGAGGAACCTGGCAATGTTGGGTGACCAATCTGTTATTACCAGAAGCTGCTTTCACCTCTGTAGCACTAGTTCTGTTATACATGAATGGTGGGAAAGCTTGTTCATCAGCCACCTTTCCAGTGTCTCTGCACAAACAGTTAACAAGAACATCTATGCTAAAGCTGGAAATGACTCTGCCCTACCTGCAGGATAGGCAAAGCTATCAGCACATAGAGCATCAAAGTTTCTTTAATCAGCATGTGATTGACACTATTTGCCCAGAAATTTTTATTCATTAAATCAAATTTAAATTAGTCTTGGCTATACTTGCTTTTGCAAACATTTCCCATAAGCTTGCCTTATTTCAAGTTTCAGAGGAACCAGGCAGTGGCCCATTTCTTAAGGACTTTTATAGGACAAGATCTGTTGATCTCCAATGTCTGCATGAAAAGGGAAATGATCTCATTCAGCAAACTTAGTATTTTGACAAATGTTAGAGCCTTCCCTGTAAGAAAAATGCTTATTGCTTTTGGAGAGGACTTCTCAGCCAGTGAGGAATGCCTTCAGAGTTATCATTTGCTTTCTACCAAGAAAGAATCATACTAATATGATTAAATAAAGGGTATAGACACCTTTATTTCAAATAAATATTTGTACAATTTGTTTATGTCTCTAATAAGACTATTTTTGCCTTCATTCTCGAAGCAAGGAAATTCTTTTTTTTTTTTTTTACTATTATTGGCATGTAGCAATTGTACTGCTTTGAGAGATGCTTCTCAGAATTATTTCCCAGATAGATATAATTCTAATTCATTGCTTTAAAATTAAGGATAAAACAGCAAACAATTTTACCTCGATAGTTTTACAAGTAGTACCAAATGATTCATATCCTAGCAAAAGAAACTCATCTTCCTCAAAAGCAAAGAAACCAAGCAAACTGAAATAACTTTAACAACAAAATCAGCATCCAAGAGGAGTGATTATGTGCACTGAGCTACAAATATGTGCTGGTTTACATATTGCACAGCTAGGCAGCTTTATCACATACACACACAAAATATCCTCATCTTTAAATACTTGTCTCAAGGATCCAGACCTAATGAGATCGTCCACAAGATGGCACACACTGTGCCCAACAGGAACTGACACCGCCAAATGCTTTGCGACGTCTACGAAACAAAAAAGCTTCACTGTAATTGCCTTTCTTCATTTCATTTTCCTTCTAGACAAGCACAGAAGAAAATCTGTCTGTAATTATTGTCATGATATGCTCACATAATCTAAATCTCTGCTTGCCTCAGAGGTAGGCAGAGACTTCAATTTGAACAGAAAACTGGGAATATCTATCATCCAGGGGAACTCTTTGAAATTTCAGGTTGCTGTAACCAAGCTAAGTCATACAGAAAAGGCAAAGGCATTGCAAGGGGAAGGATTATAGCCTTACCAAACATACATTTTGGCCATTGTCTATCTCAGTGCTTAGGAGACGCAGGCAAGAGTTGGAAGAGAAAGAACCTAGGGTTTTGAAAGGACCAACCAACCCTAAAAACCTCAGAAAGTAGACAATAATGCTTCATAGGAAGATAAATCAAAGAACAGTCTAGAATAATTTATCCCTATATACCCCAAAACCAAAAAAAGCATCAAATTCTCAGAGCTCTCCACAGGTTTGCTCAGATCAAAAAAAAAAAAAAAAAGAAAACAGAACATACCCTATTCACCCCACTGTCACTGATGCTGCTGGAAATAGAAGCAGTAAATAAATACAACTGACCTCTTGGATCTCACAGTTATGTTGGACTATACTTTCTGAGATATATTTTGCACAGGGAGATAATATCCTTCTGTTAGACTCATAAGTGAAGCTCACTTTCAAGTCTATATGCTCGTCTTCAGATGAGGTCCTATGTACCTAAAGTCATGTCAGTCAGCCTAATAAAAGGACTTAGCACACTGCAAACTTGACCTTGTTTCCATCTGTCATAACCTCAGCATTACTATTAAAGACAGCATTGCACTTTTTTTTTTTTTTAGTAGAACCACTACCATTTAGGACAGTTTCAAAGCCACAGCTAAGGCTGACAATCATATGACTGTGTCCTCCTCAGCCAGGTTGGAGAGCAAAAAGGACCTGGAGCTATCTAGGCTCTAGAGAAGTGCCTCCCAGCTAAACTCGGCAACACCAGCACCAAAAGACTGAAGTATAAATATTCTGACAGACACACTTGCCAAGTTGCTGAAGACTTGCAGGTTTGCTGTTACTACAGTGTAAATATTTTCCACGTTTTTCTTACAGTGATTAAATAATAGTCAACCCACCCTTATCATTCACCCTCCAGCCCTCCTCAGCTGGCTGATACTTAGATACATCTTCAACAAAATTTAGAGAAATCAATTACTTGAACATACTCAAGTAGTTTGAGGCCAAAACCACCCTAAAACACATGAAATGCTAATCTGAAGAGCGGGATTAATTTTCAGATGGTCAAGCCCTGATGTCCAAGTTGATCCAAATTCCAGTTTTATTTTTGCTGGTAGAAATGAAGAACCTTCTAGTAGCACATTCAATATGAAACACACTCCTTGTGAATTACGCAAAAATAACAAGCACACATCCTTTACTCTGCCTCCCACAGTCGATTCCACCACTCACAGCTGATGCAGCTATTCAAGTCCTACAGTGAAGCACAGCACTACCCAGCCATGCTTTTTTACCTAAAAGGCCAGATGTGGATTCCAGCCCTGGTGATTCCAGCCTAACAAAAGTCCTACAATGTCATTGTTTTTTTTAGTCCAGATTGACACTGCTGTCATTGGAAACTGGCATTAGCCCAAATTGAGACCATTGGACAGGTTTTCCTAACTTTCAAGCAGCATGAAGAGAAATAATCTAATTAATTATCATTGATAGCTCTTCAGAAACTGAACTAAGTGGTTTCTGTCCTGTAGGCAAACTGTCAAGGGAGTAAGAAATTACTACTAGAACAGGCCGTTCTATTAGAAGTCTCAGAGGCCAGCAATGGGTTTGACGTGTCACTCATGAGATTTCCAGCTATGTATATGTGAAGTGACTAAACTCTTCAGAATTGTAAAAACAGTGATTATAACAGGTGTGATAAGTGATAAGTACACCTCCAGTCCCACCGGACAAGATCCTTTTCCAATACTCACATCACATTGCTGTTCACTCCTAATCATTCGCAGAAGAGACTGAAGAATTGCTTATGTGTTGATGGACATCCAGATTGGAAGTCAAGGGTTATTCTGTGCCAGCACTGCTTCCTGAAGCAGAAGATTTGAGAAGAAACACACTGGGCAACAAGACTGTTTAGAGTCAAAGGGTAAGTTTCCAGTAACACCGACAAGGGTGGCTCTCAACTCAGAAGTTACAAAGGACAGACATACAGTTAGAGCTCTGAGCTAGCCAATAGTGAGTGTGAGCAAAAAAGACACTTAGATGACATTTAGTTTAAGGTTAACAGCTCTACAGAACCTGTGAAAGTGCCCAGCAGTGCTATAGGAGAAACAGATATTCACTAAAGTCACTTTTTTGACATTTAAACTAAAAAGACTGTGGAAGCCTGGAGCTAAATTTCATGTCACACAAGGTTAGGGCTCTTCGTAAGAGTGAAACGATATTATTGCTTACAACTGTCACTCATTCCAACTTCTACTTTGCATTCCTATGCTTTATTCAGGCTAGAAAGTTCTCTTCAGCGTACATCAGGTCTGCTTACAGGCTTAGGGAAAAAAGGAACAACTGAAAACTTCCAACACCAAGTACTTGAAAGTAAGAAAACTACTTGAAGGGACAGCTGATAGGTAAAATAAAACACAGTTAGTATATGCACATTTAGCTTCCTACTTCCTTTACTGAATGGCTCAATAACAGAGCAAGTAATTCTACTGCACAGTACTACCACTGACAAAACAAGATTAATTGCCTTTACTTAGAGAGCCCAGAAAGCTGACCTCCAGCTCCAGCAAATTACATGGGGAAGCCAAGTCCACAGCTGCAAGTCAAAGTGAATCAGTAAGAGAAGAACATGGAAGTTCTTCTATTGCACGTTATTATTAGAGGACTGTGCTTTCAGCAAGTGTAATGGACAGTCAATTATTTAATAATGTGTGTCATGACAAACAAGACGGGAAAAAAGATGAACCTAAAAAAATCACCCAGGTGCAGAGGTGGAAGTTACACAAATCATTCTTTGAAAAATAGAAAAACCCAACCCACTCCACACTCAAGCCTCCCAGCAACTTTAGAGCACACACAAACACATATATAAAAATATATAATCTGCATTAATTACTCCAGTTCTAAAGTAAGATCTACATGTCTGCATAATGTCTCCTCTCTGTTTCAAACTGATTTACACAGTGTGCAGTGGAAAACCCCCATCAGAAAAATCTTTTACTTAGGCACACAGTTCTCTTTGGCATTCCGTCTTATTTGAAGTTTTTCTGTTTCATGAGACTATTGTTGCCAGTAGTATTGATATGCTGCCTATCAAGAGCATAATGAGAACTTGAAAAATCAGATTAAAAGTTCCTCTAACAAACCAGGTATTTTAGTTTCTCCTTTATAAATTAGTATGTGTGGATGTATATCTGCCTACAATACCATTAACGTGTCTACTTTTTAGATAAGGGAAATTGAGTGGTAGCAAGTCACTTGCTTCACTCCTAGAGAAAGAGAAACTGTACAAAGGATGTTAAGATACATGTTAAGACATCCTGGTTGAGGTTTGTATTATGTAAAACAGAACCCTGCTACTTACCTCCATATTCCCTCTGAGCTCTCATGAAACAGGACAGCCTCTGTCTATTAAGGAGACACACAGAAACAGCTTTCTATATGTTCACTGTCTTCCTGGTTGTTTTTTCTATGCTGTTATACAGACTGCACACCTTTTGTCACCTTTTATGGCATATGTCAGAGCATGTTTCTGCTGCAACATACTGTAGTTTAGTTACTGTAGTGCCAGACCATGGGATAAGTAACAGAAGGAGCTGTGTTAGTCAAAAAGCCAAGTGACCACATTGCTGCCAGAATGCACATCAGTTGGGAAGTTGCCTTCCTGTTTCACACAAAAAACAAACCAGCTCAATACCAGAGGCTAGATTGCTCATTCCCCTGTCCTCTCATTACGCTGTAGCCTGCGTGCCAGTAAGCAAGCATATTGTGGCCCAAACTACCAGCTATTCAGGAACTGTCAAGTCCTACAAGGCTACAAGGTCATGCAGCACAGAGGGACTGGTTTGCCTGGTCCTTGTGCATGCAGCAATAAGTATTTTTAACTCTGCAAGACTGTAAACAACACAGATGCACCTGCAGCCTGGGATGGAAAGCTAACCGAGCATTTTTACCTTCCTTGCCAAAACAAAAAACACAAAACAAACCAACCCCAATCTATAAGGTGCTATAATATAAACAGATTTCTTGTCTCTGTTGAAGAGTAGCCACTACATGATTAAGGACCAAAAGCACATATAGAGTTTTAGCTTCTCTTGCCTATTTTATTTTGTACTGTTTGCCAAATAACGTCAGTGCTGCACTCAGTAAACAAAGCTCCTTTATACCTTATTGCCCTGTTTTAAACTCCGATCCACTTTCTAGCAAAGAGTTTTCTTCAAACTGGATGTTTCTGCTTAGGTGGAAAATGAGATTCCTTTGCCAGAGATCCAAGTTTTCAAAGCATTAAAAAAACAAACAAACAACCCAAACTCCTCCATTTTATAACATCAACTCCTCCATTTTATAACATCAACTTGCTATCTTTACAAGTAACTCTGCAGTTATCTTTGTATTTTAGATATAACTTCCCAAAGAAAAGACATGTAAAATGCTAACTATAGACAGCTACAAGAGCTCTTTGTAGCTACCCGTACCTACTAGCTTCCTACAGAACAGTGTTCTCCCCCATATCATCTCTCCTCCTTTTTTGTTAATTAATTTTAAAATTTTTACAAATAGATTATTTCCAGATGATAAATGCTATTTCCTATGTGTGAGCTCAGTTATCTTTTTCTTCCACCTCTATCAGGATGGTGGAACTACCATCACCGTCTTTTCTTTTAGCTCTTTTAATAACTAGACACAAGTATTTGGCAGCTACTAGTAACTGAAGTATGACAGTAAGAAGTGATTTCTACTTCATCCTTTGCTTCCACCATGTTCTAGATATTTTTGCCACTCCTGACGAGACCTCTAATCAACTCCTGATGCTTCAGTCATGTTTCCTCTTCCACCTTGTGCTCCCATTCCATCCAACTTCTGGAACCCCAGCAGCTTTTCTCTGACCTCCATCCCACGGCTTACAGCCCTTGCTAGCTGCATGGCCCTCAGCAGGAGAGCTGTGAGAGCCAAGGGTGGGACAGACTTGTATAGACCCATTACCTAGGGCCTGCCTGAAACTCCACAAGGGACTGTTGTTTCTTCAAACCATTACATGTGTGTTCAGAGGTGAATTTATAATTTCAGAGATCCCCGCTGAAAACAGGATTTTTGCATGTTGCGAGTTACAGAACCTAGCTGCAGGAAATTAATGTGCAGCTCTTGAATAGGAAGTAGTCTGAGAGCTTCTCAATCATCTCTCTCAAAAAGAGTCTAAATGCATCAAAGTTTAATACCTGTTTTAAGATCATGAAAGAATATATATAACCAAAAAAAGAAAAAAGGTAACCACATGGAGACATTCTAGATCATCGGGAATACAGAACATTATCCTCCTAGGCAATGAAAGTGTCTGGAACTCATCAGCTGCCTCTAAATAATTCAGAATGCTGTTGGACTACATCAAGCTCAGTGTCAACTTGTACTCTTGCTTTTCTCAAGTAAGATATAACTGAGCATTGATTAATTCCGTGATTAATTTCAAGTAGAAATAAACAGTTTGAAGGGGGATGTAACACAGTCACAAGTGGGTTTAAGCATGATAGTATCCAGTCATTTACCAGTGACATTCAATTTCAGTTCCTTAAGCTTTTACTTAGATTCATCCTAAACTGTGTGCAAAAATCTTCCTCCATCTTTCTCTTTAGAAACCTTCAGGGTACTCTGGACACTATATCCAGAGATGCAGCAATCTGGAGAAACTCTACCAATAAATGGATACTACAAATGCACACTCCCTGAAACTAAACTCTTCCTGAAAGAAAAAAAAGTTTCACCAGTATTTTGAACCTTAAAATTCCTACAGATTTACCAAGCAACAGTAGAAGATGAAAGAGAATTCACTCACTAAAGCGAGCATGATAAAAGATGCTCATCAAAAAGGCAAGTTTTAGTCAAGAAGGTACAAGAAAGCAACAAGAAAATTCAGAACCAGAAATACTTAACTTTGCCTCTACAGTACACGTTATTTTGCTGCTTAGGAGAGAATTTGCTTATTGCACACAGATGGATGCTTACTAAAGGCACGCCACAGTAAACAGAATGGATGAAGCCCATACATCAAAAATTATGGAAATAGCATTTCACCTCAGATCTTACTATAAGCAAGCTTCGCAGCTCGGTGGCAAGTCCTCAAACAAAAGACCACTGGAGATATATTCTGAGTCACAAAAAGAGAGCCCAACATTCTGTCAGAATTCAGTCATACTTCCACAAAGAATGGTAGCATAAAAATACCTTCTTAGATTCTTAAAGGATGGGACATAAATACTTTTTTCACAGCCTCCATCAACTTTCCAGTGTCACTGAGAAGCCCTCCCAATCACAAATCTTTTGTACATATAATACACATCCCCCAGTTCTCACCACCAGTTCCTGCATGCATGTAACACTCACCCTGTATCCCAACCGGGAGCAGAACACTGAAGCCTGTTCAGACACCCCCAAGACAAACCCCCTGAGCTCTCAGGGAGCTGCTGGGCTGGGCAGATCTTTAGAGTGGATGACATAATGGTTTGTAGCTGAAAGGATCCCTTTGAAACAAGCTGTTTTTTTCAGAGCTGTATACAGCCTATTTCCTCTGATCCAGCTCATCTGGAAAAGAAGAGGTAATACAAAATTTCCCTCTACTCTCCCATGAATTGCTTGAGTTATTGAAGTTCTGGACATGGCAAAAAATGGACTGCATACTTTTAAGTGTTAGGATTGCTTATTTTAATGTATTTTCCTTGACTGCATAATTTCAGGTGTTAGGATTGCTTATTTTAATGTATTTTCCTTTTAATCACAGGAAGAAATAGGGAGAAAAGTTGAGAGCTGAAAGCAGATGTCTTTATTAATTTTCTTTCTAGGACATGTAATTCCCCATCAAACATACCTGGGTAACGCCTTGCGGGCAGTAGCACCATGACACATACTGAGCTTTGTAGTTCAGGTAAGCAGAGAACAGGGTAGTTTGTATCTAGGACATAACTGCTTACTAATGTTTCAAATAACATGCAAAAACCTTAAATAAAGAGAAAAATAGGCTTTGATGCATTAAAGCCTGTTTAGACTTAGAACTCCCAGAAAGCCACAGTGTACACTGACTGAAAGTTAGACTAGAAAAGCAACATCTGGTACACAGGTTTGCTTGGTATTAGGAAAACTTGACAAAATAATTTAAAAGAGCTTCAAAGCCTTCAAGAATTGTCTCTTCTCATAACATAGCATTTGTCCGACACTTTTAAATGCAAACCCAAACCACCACAGAGAAATCATAGAATCATAGAATCATAGAATAGTAAGGGTTGGAAAGGACCTCAAGATCATCGAGTTCCAACCCCCCTGCCATGGGCAGGCACACCTCCCACTAAACCATGCCATCCAAGGCTATGTCCAGCCCCACCTTGAACACCGCCAGGGATGAAGCATCCACAACCTCCCTGGGCAACCCATTCCAGGGCCTCACCACCCTCACAGTAAAGAATTTCTTCCTCAGATCCAATCTAAACTTCCCCTGTTTAAGTTTAAACCCATTACCCCTTGTCCTCTCACCACAGTCCCTAATGAAGAGTCCCTCCCCAGCATCCCTATAGGTCCCCTTCAGGTATTGGAAGGCTGCTAGGAGGTCTCCACGCAGCCTTCTCTTCTCCAGGCTGAACAGCCCAAATTTTCTCAGCCTATCTTCTCGTATACCTCTCTCTTATATTCCATACAACAGGGCTACATACAACCTGTCTGTATACAGGTAAATAGTTTGCTCTTTCCAGATTTTTAATCATAAAATGAAAGTTTTCACATGCAGTTTCTGAATACAAAAGTTAGTGAATAATAATACTCCATGAAACAGACCAACAAAACATCTGAAGACAAAAGGAAGAGCTACACTTCCAAACCCAGTACCCAAGCCTAAGCAGCTAAAATATCCTCTCCCTGTCATCTACTCTAAATGCCAGGTCACTGTAGGAAATTAATAGCATGGCTTTTTCAGTGTTGCCCCTAACAAAACCAGAAGATAGCACTACAGGCTGGACCATGGATAAGAGTCAACTTAAGCCTCACAGAAATTATTAAAAAAAAATAAAAAATCAGGTTATTTGTATAAATATATTTCATAGTTCTGGCCTGAAAGCATTTTTTATTCCACTCAAAACAGCTAGGCAGTATGGCATATGATAAAATCACCAAGTCACATTGTGGGCTGTGTGCATTTTTTAGATTAGAGAAATTACTCAAGCTTTTCACAAACCAGGCTGAAGCTTTTCTGATTTCATTTCCCATTGTTAAGTCACAACAATCAGAACTTGTCGTGGTTGAAGCCAGGACAGCACTGTATAACATTCTGCGTCCGCTTGCAGCCCAGAAAGCCAACCGTATCCTGGGCTGCATCAAAAGGAGCATGACCAGCAGGTCGAGGGAGGTGCTCCTGCCCCTTTACTCTGCTCTTATGAGACCTCACTTGGAGTATTGTGTGCAGTTCTGGTGTCCTCAACATAAAAAGGACATGGAACTGTTAGAACAAGTGCAGAGGAGGGCCACGAGGATGATCAGGGGACTGGAGCACCTCCCATATGAAGATAGGCTGAGAAAATTGGGGCTGTTCAGCCTGGAGAAGGCTGTGTGGAGACCTCCTAGCAGCCTTCCAATACCTGAAGGGGGCCTATAGGGATGCTGGGGATGGACTCTTCACTAGGGACTGTGGTGAGAGGACAAGGGGTAATGGGTTTAAACTTAAACAGGGGAGGTTTAGATTGGATCTGAGGAAGAAATTCTTTACTGTAAGGGTGGTGAGGCCCTGGAATGGGTTGCCCAGGGAGGTTGTGGATGCTTCATCCCTGGCAGCGTTCAAGGTGGGGTTGGACATAGCCTTGGATGGCATGGTTTAGTGGGAGGTGTCCCTGCCCATGGCAGGGGGGTTGGAACTCGATGATCTTGAGGTCCTTTCCAACCCTTACTATTCTATGATTCTATGATTCTACGATCCTGGTATTAGCACAGGCACTTGTACATAGTACTACTAGTACTTGGCTCCCAACAAAACTCTAATGGTAACAGCATGCCTCTGCTCCCCATTCTTGTCAGTTGAAGTACCTGTTCAGTCAGAACTATTCCATTCTCCTTCCATGGAAATAAGCACTGCCAGTACAGAACTTGCTGCAGTGCTCATACAGCACCGGCACCTGTACCTCAGGCAATGATCCAGCACTGAAAACAGTAGTGACTGTTGTTTGGCACAAACCTTAAACATTGCTGTATCTGTGTATTTCCTTGTTTGCAGACTTTATCTTTGTTACAGTTATTTTAAACACTGTTAGCTGCAGAAGCCATAGCAAATCACATAATCAGCTTTAACTAGTTTAGACCTCTGTTCATACCACCCAATTTCAGGCATCTGAAGTGTTAACAGAGTCACCCGCATTGCACAAAATGGGTGCCCAAAGACAAATTTAACCCAAGCACTTTTCTGCAAGTATTTGGCTTTGAAATTTATTACTTCTTTTAATGCATTCTCTCTGTACTTACATTTTTTGTTTAATAAAGGCTGAAAGCTATTCTTTGCTACGGCAGTTCTACAATTTGCAGTTAGAAATTACTGCATTACTGAAACTGGCATGTTTGGAAAGCACTTGAAGACTGTACTGCAACAAATACAGGTGTAAAGTGCCCTAAAGAGAGCACACCCATGGCGTAAGCTCAGACCACAATCTGCTGCACTTCTAAGAAGCTTCTAGGAAAAATCTGAGTGTGTCTGCAAAGAAACAAAAGAAGACAGATGATTTTTGCATTGACTCACCCGCTAGAATCACACTGCCACTTTCATTTCTGCCAGGCTGTAGAGATGACTTAACTATGGGTCTCGCGCTGTGACTTGGCACTTCTCTAGCACCTCCTCATCCTGTTAGAAAAAGAGGTGCAATTCAAAAACAAGTGATATTGAATGTGCTGGGCTGAGCTAGGCTGCATTCCAAGTGTACACTTAATTCTGAAGCCTTGCTCACACAATAAAGTCACAGAGTTTAAATGGCAGTAAAAATGTATTGAAGAAAAATTTCACTGCCTGTGTACCTGATAAACAGGACTTTGTTTCCACACACACAAATACATACAGACTGCTATGCTGTATTACCTAAACTCTACAGAAAACTGGCCAAATGCTACAAGAAAAAGTTAGGATCTGTCACTTCCATGGCAAAATCCCTTCTTTGTAGAGCTCCACTTGAACTGTATAAAACATGGCTTCAGAAAGAAGAGCTGAGGAATAACATCCCTAGAAATTACAAATGAAGGAGGTCTCTTGTCTTACTGGTTTTTATAGATGTAAAGTAATTAAGCTAGACCATGGCCTTCCCATGTCCATGAGCCACGCCTACATTCACTGCTTCCATAGAACTGAGCATGGTGGGTTTAGATCCATGGGGATTCCTATGTAAGAATTTGATTCCATGTGTGTCATGAGCCGCATGTATGTCATGTTCTTTGGAGAAGCCTAATACACAGACTGAACAGATAAAAGCAATGACTGTACTAGGCATTGGCTAAGATACTCTGTCTCCTTCAGTTTATCCACCTTCACTGGATAGTTCAGCTTAAAAACAAAGCAGCAAGGAATTCATAGAATAGTTTTGCACAGATTCTCACAGTTTCTTACAGTTTTCGAACAGGGACCATCTAACTTCTTTATTAGCAATTTGGAAGGGAATACAGGAAAAAAACTATGGACATTTGTAATATCACTATAGAAAGGTGGCAATTCCTATTGCTATACCTACCCTAGAAGTTCCTAAAACAAGAGATATCCATCAGTGTCAATGAGCTGCCATCTTCCTTCTTTCCTCATGTTCTGTAAATCATTTCCAACAGACCCTACAGTTCAGCAACAGTAAGTCCTCCACAAATTATTTTGAAGATGATTTACAAAAAGCTTTTTATCCCATATCATTTACAAAAGAGATGAATTAACTTGTATCAGCATTAAATTATAGGTTGTGGTAGTACTGTAACTCCTGCTGGAAAATCTGAATTGTGCAGTTCAGTTGCTAATCAGGTCTTTAATTTAATAAAACTGTTTCCATTTAATATTAATCACATTTGCAATTTGCTGCTGACAGAGTTTCTAATTGCTGTTAGCAAGGGCTTTCACGACACTGGGGGACTGCACATTCAGTTCTTGTTCTGATCCTAATTTCTGCTCCATCACAGAATGGGCTACTTAAATAATTATTTTTAAATCACTGTGACTATTCAGCTGGAGTTCTATCCCACAGATTATAGGGAGATTGGATATCCTTTGAATATTGATGCAAAACCAAGAACTCTATTTACAAGCAAAAATAGTTCTGGAAAGTGAATTTCAAAGGAATTGCAGCATGCTGACAATCTGTGTGGGATCATTTAAATCACTGAAGTGCCCACCACAAGATTCTTAATTAAGCACTAATGCCTAAATGAAGAGATTGTGATTGAAAAATTGAAGAAATAGTTTGAAGCTATTTCAAGACTGCAGAAATTTTTAATAGATACAAATGCATAGATGAAAATAAATAAACATCAATTCCATGCAAAAAGCCACTAAATTGGTAATAATTTCCTCAAATCTTAGCATTTGTAACTGAACAAAACTGTGGCGTGACTTCTCCCCTCACACAAGAACGGTGTGATGAGTAGAACAAGGACATCTCTCATATAATAAGGGTGCACTTGAATTCTTACACCTTGTGCTTGAGAATGTATGACAGAAGCAGTCATGAATTTATGACATACAAGAATGTATGACAGAAATCAGTCATGGAATGATGCTAAGGGTTTGCTCAAATACCAAACTTATCTACACCTTCCTTACTAAACCTGGTCATTCTTGATGCCCTTACAGAAAAATGATGTTCAGGCTTTGGATATGAAATTAGCCCTGTGTCAGCCTTCAATAGGGTTTTATCACAAACACATAATTGTACCTTTGGAATCAGTGAGAAGACTAAGGTCTCTACAGGACTGTTAGCTTAGCTTATTTACTTCCGTCTTGCTTACAAATTTCTGAACAAATTAGAGTTTATTTATGATACAGCCTTAAATTTTGCAATTAAGACACTGAATGTCCTGTGACTAATTCAAAGTATTTTTTGTTCCACATAACCACAAATGTACCACTCCCTCCTACTCTCCAAATACTGAAATTAATGTTGCTCTCAGCTCTATCTATTCAGTTTCCACATATTATTGCTGCAGTTAAAACTGCAAGAGCCTTGTTTTGCTCCACTGAAATCACTGCTAAAACAGCAATTTAGTTCAGTGATGATGTGCACTAAAATAGGCACTCAATCTTTCCTGTCCAGTGAAGAGAAAGGCTAGGAAACAGGGTCATGCAGCTCCTGCCTAGCTATTGTGTATGAGCTCCCGCATGACTGCTCAGATCTTCAGCTTGATGCTATAATGGCAAGGGTATTAGCAAAGAGATGGTATTAGAAACAGCCTGCCTCAGAGTTTCTTCAAAATGCCTTGAAAATACTGAAGAACTCCTATTCCTTGCATTTTGCTGTTAAACATACTTAGATATCATCCTATCCTTAGGTTTGTGGAGCTGCATTTTAATTTCTTGCCATGGAAGATGCTTTAGAAACCTTTTACTAAGTATAGGTAAAGTTGACAGATCTTCCCCTCTCTCCCTCCTTTAATTCTGTTTTATTCTGACAAAGTACTTTCAGTGCCTGTTAGGACAAAAATCCTCACACTGTGAAAACCACCAAAATACACAGAACAGAATGCTAATGGAATCTTAAAAGAGATAAACAAAATCTTGGGAGCACAGTATTATACTACACTAGTTGCTAGTTTCTCAGGCTTCAGAAGTTCCTTCATTGCCACAGAACTACTCAGGACTCCTTTCCTTAAGAAATAACCAAATCTACTTACAGCCAGTACCAGACTTACCAATAGGAAGATGCAGCTGAACACACCATCCTTCCTTCAGCACCCCTGAGACAGTGAAGACCTAACTAATGCATCAGGATGGATCAAATGTGAACGTGCCACCTGAGCTGATTGTGCTCCCCAGGTTTCACCACAGCGGCTGTGAGCTATAACCTAGGGTCAAGGGAGGGCTATTGCTGTTTCTCAGGCACAGTTTACTGTGTTTCTGAATGACCACCATTTATTTAAAGAAACTTAAAGGAAAAGGAAATTAAATTAATTAATTTTGAGATTCATTGGAAGTCTACTGTGAAAAACTCCCAAGTCACTGGGATAAGAATTCCCTTTTAATGTGTGGTGTAGAGAAAATGTTATCAGACAGGAAAACCATTGGATCAAGTTACAACTGAGACGAGAGATAAGAATCATTAAGATCCCAGGACCACACCAAACCGCAAAAGTGGGAGCATTTCAAAAAGTTCTTTGAGTTTACTGCATAAGACCCTGTGCCATACCACCAGTTATGTAGAGCTGACACAGTCTTGCACTGAATTTCTGCTATAAAGTACAAAAATTCTGAATGTGAGTTATTACAGAAGAATTTTCTGTGAAGTACTGAAGTTGACAGGGACTGACCCAGTGCAAGACCACTATTTTCATCTACCTCTTTAGTATAAGGAGAATCCATTCCCTTATCTCCATTTCCCTTTCTCTATAATGAAAGAGTTAAAGAAGGTGATCCCTTCAGGACGCTTTTCAAAGAAAACACAAGAGCCTAGAAAGCAGCTTCATCATTTGCAATGTCAAACTACCACATATAGCATTGTAAAAGCTCAAGGGAAAAAAAGAATAAGGGAAAAAGATTAAAAGGAAAAAGAAAAATTACCTCCTCTTTACTTAGGCCATTTTCTTACAAATTAGTATTGTGGCATACTGATAAGAGAAGGTGGAAAAAACTATAGCTGACAATCTGCTAGGAATTATGGGGTGCATCTCTGTAACTTCAGGCACTTCTCTCATGCTCAGTTGGCCATTAATTGCTCACATGGGAAAACGAAAGATATGCACCCGCTGAAGAGAGTGTGCGGAGCCACACTCCTGCAGAGCTTTTGGCAGGGTAGAATTCATCTGAGAGGAATGAATTTGAAAGGCACTCTTGTGCCTTTATTTTACCCACAGCTGTCTGATCACAACACAGATGGCACTGCATTCACTGAGTATTCAGAAAAGCTTCTTTCCTCTGGGATAGCAAAAGCCTCATTTCTAGCGCAAGTTTATTGCAGTCTGAGAAAGAGCTGTAGGCATTGCCTTCCATGCTCTCCATAAAAGCTGCAGCCAAGTGGCTGAACTCAATATCAGAACATGATCTAGGAAGTTTGTCGCACTGTCTCTCACCTGGGTTCTGCACTTTAGAAATTAGCTATAACAGTACATAAGTGTCATATATTTGCTCTTTTTGTAGCCAACACTTGCCTTCTTGGAAGGTGAATAGTATCTTGTGTGCGTTTTCTGTATATAGCCATTTGACTTCTATAATGCTGCCAAATTGACACAAAATGTTTTGAAATGGACCTAAAAGCAACATATCAAAACATTTCCCTGCACTAATATTCCACAGGACAACAACTATTATCCACGTGCTTTGCCATCACAGATGCACACAGATAGTACTGGACACATGCCAGAAACATTCAGGAATCATAGGATCATTTAAGTTGAAAAAGACCCTTAAGATCATTGAGTTCAAATGAAAAAGCTTAGATGCCCTGTGCAGTATGTACCCATCTCTTAGTCTAAAAATCTTTCCTTCATTCAAACCATAAAACCATTGAAAGTCAGGTAGAAGGAAAGCAAAAAGGGAAGCATTTTCTCTGTACATGACACTCCCAGAAATTGAGAGATCGACACAACATAATTGACATTAGTATTCTAGGAGGCACTAGTCACTAATCTATCATGTCTCTATATACATATATCTTTATTTGTATATATAGAGAGAGAGACAGTGAAGGTGCCCCTTGGTTTTCTTATGCTAACATAGCATATATGTATGCTAGCATAACACAATCAAGGGGCACCTCCATTGTCAGAGCACAGATATCCCAATTACATGTTAATTCACTCCTGTTTCCAGTCCTAGGTCCCTCTATAGGAAACCCAGATGTGAAATACAAGACATTTCTGTCTTTAATTTGCTTTGATGTGTGGGCGCTAAAGATACAGGTGGCTGACAGTCAGGGCTTACTGGGGACATGGGTCTCAAAGCACAGTTATCACAGTACACACTACAGCTCAGGACAGACACCCTGCAACTCACTCTGCACTGCACAATCTCTGTCAACAATACCACTACAAATATAAGAAGTTGCTTTGTTAAAAAAAAAACAGGACATCAAAAACAACAGAAAAACCCCACAGAAGTGCTAACATCATGTGCCCACAGATGGGCTTTGGTCTGCAGGTAAAGCAGCAAAATAGGCTCCGTTAATGCAGAAGTTTTAAGGACTCACAATTTCCACTACAGTTGCTTAGTTTCCACTATCTACTTACTAGAGGAATGACATTTAATTGAGGCTTGGAGTGCTCATAGTGCAAATATTAATTCGGATTCCCTGGCTCCACTGTCTCCAAATACATTGGCAATACCTGAACTCTCAAATAAAAAAAAAACAAGCACTAAAACATGTAACAAAATATGTAAGATGTTTGTCTCACATTTTAAAGATATATACAGACTTTATTAGTCAACAAGTACAATATTAAGTCAAGAAGTCCCTTAAATAATGTGGCGCTCCAGCACTAAGTATTATTCTTGTTATTTCATTTTTATTCTGTCAAGATATCCAAGCCAAAACAGATCACGGGAATACTTGTGACTTGAAACATTAGTCACAGCCTTATTCAAGGAAATCACGTCTTTGATCTCTGCATGTGAGATGACCATGCTGTGCAACTGGTTTTTATGATAAAGTGATATGGAGTGGGTTTATAATAGCAAATGATCGTTGCTTGAAATAGCTCAACGGAAATAGGCCTATGAATCTTTTATTCTCTGCTACTGGGTCACAAACTGGGTTTTATTTTGATGCTTCTTACCACTTGGGGGATAATGGTTAAGGACTCCTTGAACTTTATACATTAGAATAAGGCATGTGCATTGTTAAATTTGCAGTAAGATTTACCTCATACATAATTCTATGTATGAATAGAAGCAAGCACTGACTTTGCTCAGGTGGCAGCCTGAGCTATTTGCTTTCATGTGAGAGAATGAGCAATGGTATTTGTAGGAACCCTGACTGCCTTTAGACCACAAAATATTAAGCAACAGCAGGAATGAAGATGTGTTTGCATACTCTACTCCTTGCTAATAACCTGCCATTAGGCAACATATTAGCATTAGTTCTTTGGCAAGCTGAGGGTCCATCAGGATTTGATGAGGCTCAGTAGATGCCACTGGCACAGCAGTGCTATTGAAATGAGAATCTCATTTTTAGAGACTATCTCAAAGTTAGCACCAAAGTTTCAAAGAGGCTTGCTTTTAGTGTGGGACTCTGGGAATTTTTACTCAGGGAACTGAAAAATTTTGAACATGAGTTTTTTCCACTCCAAAATCTTTTCTACTCCCAAATGCTTCTGGTGGGGAGAAAAAATTACCTCCCTAACACATCCACTGTGGGGAGGTGTCCCTGCCCATAGCAGGGGAGTTGGAACTAGATGATCTTAAGGTCTTTTCCAACCTTAACTATTCTATGATTCTATGATTCTAACACAACCAAACTGTCAAGCTCATTACTGTAAATATGAGAGTGACTGGTGATCTCCATTTCTTATGAAATCCAGGTCTGCACAGGGATTTAGTGCTAATTGGCATGACTGGGAAGTGAATCAACCACATTTTTCCCTGCTGCATATGATATGTATTTCATACAAAATGCATGGGAATTGTAGATCCTCAGCAATCCTATTTAGACACTGTTTATTCAGGTATGTGTGAGTACTGGGGTATATTCAAACCAGAGAGAAAATCTGATTACTATCCTGATGGCATTAATTTGTAGCAGTAATTGCTCAGTAATCTAACAGTGACACACCGTCAAGATTTGGTTTTGGCTGGGGACTGACACTTAACCAGTATTTGTTAAGGCAGAGAATATTTGCTATCCCCTATATGTGCTGTTCTCTTGGTAAGCTTCCCTGTAAGTTATAATAATACTAATTGTAACTGCCAGGTGCTGTGTGAATGCAATGCTTTTCAAGTCGATTCACTTAATGAGATATAACACCTTTGAGTGCATTTGCTAAAGGAATTCAAGCTGTTCATTTTATTTTATATTTGCTAATCACTGATTGTTCCTTAGGCAAATTTACCCATGATGGATGTTCACTAAAGAGTTAATTAGGTTTTTAAGAATAAGCATTACATATAAAACAATGCTTGGTTATTTTTGTATACCATTAGCAACTTCTCCATCTGCTCTGTTCTTTTCTTTCCTCATATATAGTCGTTTGTTTTTTGGTTTGGGTTTTGTCTTTTTTTTTTTAATATAAGAGTAAAGGAGTAAAGAGCTGATCCTAGTTTACCTTAATTGCCATATAAATAAATACCATATTTTAAAGATCTCAGTCATTGTGAAGTGTGAGATGTGAATCACTGTGAGGGTGGTGAGGCACTGGAACAGCCTCCCAAGAGAAGCGGTAAATGCTCCATTCCTGGCAGTGTTCAAGACCAGGTGGGACAGAGCCTTGGGCAACATGGTCTAGTGTGAGGTGTCCCTGCCTATGGCAGGGGGGGTGGAACTGGATGATCTTAAGGTCTTTTCCAACCCAAACCATTCTATGATCCTGTGATTGCCAGATCCACCTCCTGCTTCATTTAATGTTTCTCTTAATCTGGCAGTAGGATTGCATTATAGTAAAGCCCTTTCTTGCTAGACAGATGTGAGGACATATACCGTCCTTTTAATTTCAAAGTCTTTAAAAGTAGTCAGATAACTCACAAACTGTGTCTGAAGAGTTTCATCCAACTTTTGCCTTACCCTGTTTAATATGATTACAGTTTTCCAGACCCATGAAAATATCAGTAGTATTTAATTAATAGCATAACCAACAGAGGTAGAAATAATTATTTTAACATTTTCACATGCACACATCTTCCAAATTCTTTTTTCAATACCTAGAACATTCAGGCTGACATCACCAAAGCCTGAGGCTGCCTGAAGGTGAATTCCTCTAAAAACAAACAAAAGCAACTAAGGATCTCTAAGGATCATGTAAGTGAAAAGAGATTTCACCCATTGCTAAATGCAATGTTATTTAATTCCAATTGGGCAGAAAATCAAGTATTAAGAAATGAAGCCTGAAAAAAAAAAAGCTTGTTTTCTGTTGAGTAATAAACTTCTGAATGTCACAGATAAATTTTTTAGGAAAGCCCCATCTCTAACTTCACAAAAACCTTAGAGGGCTGTAATACCCATTGGTAATGCAACTATATTGTAAAAATATAATAGCAGAGGCATTTACAAGATCTGCTTCATTTATTTCATCGTTCAATTTTACTCTTTTGCAAAGTCAATGACATTTCCACTTGTTTATCACTAACCTATTATGAGAAATGCTTTGTTGGATCAATGGGGTAAATCAGTCACTAATCTGGTTTTCTATTCTTTTTCCACTACCTGGATCCAGCATGCTAAATTCTGCTCCCAGCTGCCCTGCCGTAACCGCAAAGTACATTCCAAAGGGTCAAACTCTGCTAATACAGCTCTGTACTGCTATTAAATAAATAAAAAAAAAAAAAAAAATACTGCCCACTGCTGAAGTGCAAAAGAAGGATGAGGAGATTTCTCTCCTTCAGGAAAATTTCTCTAAGTGAGGCAGAAGGTATGACTTCACTTAAAATAATGATAGTATTAAAAGACTGCACAAACAAGCAACTTGCTCCAGGAAAGCTTCAGTGAAATAGTATCATGTCAGAAAAGACCGTCAGCATTACCTGAAAGACAACAGAAAGCAGTGTCACTCCCTGTCATGACATTCAACATCAAACTGTGTCCCAATCGTTTCTTTCTGAAACAGAAGTCTCAAGCCTGCACACAGCTTCATTTGCTCTGTCACTACAGGATCCAACAGCCTTAAGAAGGTGGCTTCCTCACAGTCTTGTGTTCAAGCTGACTAACTCTCACCCACTAAGCCTTCAGAAGCCTTCAGAAACTTGCTGGAGAAAATTCGTAGGAATGCAGGAAAGCAACTGCCTTAAAGCTGCTCCTTCTCCCGTCCCACCTCCATTTTCCTTAAAACACATGTTATCACAAGCCCTTTCCATCCTTATTAATTTACTGGGCAGTCCTGGTGAAAAGGCACAACCACACAATTCCTTCTCAGCTGTTTTTTGTTGTCCCTAGCCTGTTTGAGAGGTTCCAGGCTCTGGAAAAACACACTGCTGCACTGGCCATTTTTGAGAGAGATTCCATTATTCAGAAATTCCTACTTGAGACCCATTTATTTAATGCTTTTAAAGACAGACAAGATGAAGTTCATTAACATCTATGGACTTGAGGAAATACTACAATTCTCCAGCCTTCAGAAATCTCTTTTCACAGCCCTCCTCATATCCCACTTGTGTTGCAAGCAGTGGGTCAAAGTGGGGTTCTATCGCTGTGTTTATCGGTTAACATCTCTTACACCTACACAGACAGCGCACTAATCTTAATGCCCCTGACCTGTGTAGTGGGGCGCAAGCATTTAATTTCTTCCTATACTTTTGGCTGGTTTAGAAATAACCAGAGTTGGCCACCTGCTGGCAGGAGCATTCAGTAAAGCCAAACCACTCCTAGGGTAGATGACTTTCTTCCGGTTGCAAAAGAGCTTTCCCTCAGCCCGCTTCTCTGTATTTTTAAGACTATGCTAACAGAAAAAAAAATCAGAAGGAAATAAACCAGTGGCAGGAATTTAACATACTCTCCAGGTCTTAAGTTGCAAAGCGCCCTTCGGGGGCTTAACAACTGCCTTTAAGAGAAGACTGAGCTGTATCTGGACCCATAGTTCAGTATTATCACCAACTGACGTTTGTCTGAATAAGCAATCGGCTCCGTTTCTATGTGGTGAAAGGGCTGAACATAGAATTTTATTTAAATGAATTCCCCTGGCAGTCTTTTTCGGGAAGGTGGTGCTTTACTGCAATATTACTAGCCCGGAAGTCTCATGTCATCATCTTCCACTTGGACTACTGTACAAAAGCATTTAGAGGTTGTTTCAAGTGTAATAAAGTGTCTTTGTGAGTAAAGAGGAGTCCTGCAAACATCCTGTGGCCTCTTACATTTCACGTGCTAACTGGGTGGGATGAAGCCATGTTTCTTCTTGTCACCTGCCCCAGAAGGCTTCCTGTCCTTGTAGGCTGTTCACTGCCCTGGTTTCTGTATTGCTCACGTAAAGAGTTGCTTGAGAAAACGGGTACTCTCCTCTTCTCCTATGTTGTCTTCTCGAGACGTGAATCCAAAGATCCCGAGAAGTCTGTTTCCTGATGTGTTCCTTCTTTTGCTTCCGTATGTGTTTGTCATTGTCAATGCGGAACACCAGGCCATCCAAATCCTGAAGCCTGAACGAAACATGCAGGTTAAAAATAGGAAAATGGATGTAGCATTAGATGCATGTATGACATGTTATTTCTTTAACCACAGGTGATGACTATGTGTCAGCTATTTTGTAGTCATCTCTGCACATCTGACTTTAGATGCACCAAACATAAGCCCTCAGATTGAAGGAATCTTCTCACATCCTTACAGGGGCTAATGGTGGAATATGTGGAATTGAAAATATATACTTGTGGTAACCTAATCAAGAACAGTGTGCAGCTGTGGTTCTGTCCTGGGTTCAGCAGGCTGGGCTTAAACCACAACAGGTTCTTAACTTTGTGCTCCAGAACTAGTGTTCTAACGCTATTGAGCAATATCTTCCCTATGTTCGCTTGAGCAACCTAATGACCAGCCTAATGACCAGCCTAATGACCAACCCTAGCCGGATTATGCTGTATAAATCACTGGGAAACAATGGAAAAAGGCAGGCATGAGAAACACCCAGAAAAGAATTAGGAAAACTATTGTGGCTTATGCTGGAATCCCTGCTTACTTGTAATCCTGTTTATCATCTGTCTTGCAGTATTTCTTTCCCATTTCGCTTTCGCTTCCTTCTGTGTCACTCTTGCCAAGTCTAAGCTTTTCATTTCCCCAGAAAGACTTGTCAAACTGTGCATGAGCTGAGGCAGGGGGAGGTGTGTGCCTTTCCCAAGAGTGTTTCTCAGACTGCTGCTGAGGTACTGAACAATGATGGAAGTTTCCTTTGTGGCTGCTCAAGTGATGCGCTCTTTCCTCTCTGGAGTGAGCGTTGTGAGTCCATCTGCTCTTGCACTGAGCATCCCTCTGTGATTTGGAGAACTGACTCAATTTGTCAAAGTCTTCATCAAAACGAGAGCAATTCCTCTCTCTACCAACTCCTGTTCCATGAGCAGAGTCATAATCCTTGTCACATCTGCATTTTTTCTGTCTCTGTGCTTCATCTTCATAGTAGCTTTCTCTGCTCCAGGTTCTCTCTCCTTTGGAATAATAATACTTATTCCTGTCTTGCTCTGTTCTTTCTCTGCTTCTGGTTCTATAATGAGAGTGTTTTCCTGAGCTTTTGCCATTATTTGGACTGTTTCTTTCATCATGGGAACATCTGTATTGCCTTGCACACATCCTAGGATGGAAAAAAATAGACAGTAAATAACATGGGCAAGTTCAGGATCGACAGAATCAAATTACAGAAATAGTAATCTTTCCCTGGCACAGAAAGAAAAACACTTGGAAAAAGAAAAGTATCAGTTACAGGAAAGTAAATATATTCTGGACAGATTCAGTAGTTGGTATTACCTGATATAAAAAAGTAAATAAGCTTGCTGATTGAGAACCGTTTTGATATCAGAACGCTCCACTATGTCATCATTCATTTGATACCAAAATCCATTGCCGGCCTGCAAATAAAAGACAGGGATATCTTTAGACAAAATTCACGTTGTCCAAAGGACATCACAGGTGGAACACTACAGCACAAAACTTGCAAAAGAAATCAAACAGAACACATCATCCAGCTTTTCCCCATCAAAATGGTGGTTACCAGTGACATTTCTTTTCTTTATTTATTTGACCCTGTTACAAAGCAAGCTGATACCTACCTTTATGAAGCATATATAGTGTCCTGCATTGCAGTTGAAACCAGAATGAACGAGAACTGCATATAAAGAATAGATGAGTGGTTCTCCCATTGATTGGGACATATATGCTCGCAGATCCAAATATTCAGGGTATTTTATATCCTAAACACAAAACAGGAAGATTCAAAAATTACCCTGAAACACTTCATGGAACAGCCTGAGAAAAACCCTTCTAAAAACACAGGCTAGGATCACACAAACGTATTCTTGATTCATTTCAAAATACCTGTTCTCAGAAACAGCATTTAATAATTTCAGCTGCAGAGGACTGTTTTCTGCAGAATTAGCTCTAAGGGTGAGTTATACTCTTACAGAATCATAGAACAGTTAGGGTTGGAAAGGACCTTAAGATCATCAAGTTCCAACCCCCCTGCCATGCGCGGGGACATCTCCCACTAAACCATGCCACCCAAGGCTCTGTCCAACCTGGCCTTGAACACCGCCAGGGATGGAGCATCCACAGCTTCCCTGGGCAACCCATTCCAGTGCCTGGTGACCGTAAGCCATAGTTGTTAGATTGTCTTTTCTTAAACTATTGTTAGCAGTCTATAGTTACAGCCTGCAAACATGAACAACTTTTAAATGATATTTTCTTGGGGAAATCTCCCATTCCAAGAACATAAAGCTGCTTTACAGCTGCACATATACCTTGTTGATCTTGCCACCAGTAAAATCTGCAAATCTTTTCAGTGATATGGTGAGAACTTTGGGGGAGCGATGTATTGTGTACCTCTTGGAGGCAGAAACCATGTTTTCGCACCTTAAAAGCAAGCACAGACAAACGTTTAACAGCAAATTCTTCCCCTCCCAAAACTCAAGCAAGTTTTCATCTCTCGCACGGGCTTATGAACCCATACGCTGAACTTCTCGTTTGTTAATAGGTGGAAGGTAATAGGATGTAAGAGGACAGCTCTACAAAAGAAAGGATTTAGAACATTATCTTTTGATAGCCAACCAAACATCTGAGCATCTATCCTAATGACAAAAAGGAATGGCTTCCCAACAATTCAGCATGAGAACTCTGCAAAACATATTTTGGTGAGCCATGAGAGGCTGCTCATGTGAACAACCACTGTTCACATGCACTAAGACCCAATCCCACTTTGTTCCACAGGGAACACCACGACCTTCAGCAAGCTGATGTTGCCTCCCACCCCAAATCGTTGTCCTTAGCTCCATGCCTCAGCTCAACACTACTTAGCAGACATCCCCTTTAACTTCTGGCCATATGAATATTTGTGTGTGCAACCTCACACTTACGAAGGCTAAAAAACCGCAGTGTAGACAACAGTAGGAATAAAAGTGTAAGATGAGCTAGCAGCCACAATTCTTCTATTTCCAAACATTCATGTGATACATTAAATGCCTTCTCTTGCATTGAGATGGACTTAGAATCTTACTTGCTACACTTATAGCTGTTCTCTCCACCCAGTTGTTCAGGTTTCACAAATTGTTCTAGAGCCTCGGTGACAGATGTAGCAGTCTGGATGAATAAGAAAGTAGAGCACTAAGCCACTGGAAATGCAAAATTTCAAACACTTCCTGGTAGTTAACGAGAGAACCTTGCTAGTTCATCCTCAAGTGACCTGCTGTCAACCGGCAGACACTGTGAAGGAGGCAGAAACCTCAGAGTACGCTGAGCATTTACCTCCTGTGGAAATGATTCTACTTTGAAATAAAAAAATACAGTTTGCAGTGGCCCAGGCAGCATCTGTGCTATGCTATGGCATCAATAATGAGAACAATCAAACCCATCACCCTAGCGATAGATGTATGCTGAAGCAGAATAATCGAGAAGTGTGAGAGTATAGCTGTTTCTGCAGATATAATTCCTGGTTTTACAGCTTAAACCCACTGCAAACATGGAGAGCATCTAGATGCCTTCCACACATGACCAAAGTCTAATCCATTCCCATCCACCACCAAGCTCTTTCCTTTTAGCAGTGTATATTTGTAAGTAAAATGACTTTATTTGGAAAGCTCTACAGGTCCTTATACAGCTCGACCCATATTCACAAAACACCTTACCTCGATATCCAAAGCAATATTGAGGAATGGTTCGTGCCTATCCGAAACAGCTTTGCAGTTCAAGCATTTTACTGGAATCAAAATACAAATGCTTAAGACTGACAGGACAAACTCAAAGTCTTCATACATATTACTTTAGTCAGAGTACAAAGTCCTTTACTACAGACAAACAGACACAGACCAGTTCAAAGGACAGGAAGATTTTTAACAAGTACCTTGGGATCTTAGGTATCCTCCAAATATTTGATAAATAAGTGTGGTGGCTTGAGAAGATGCATCCCATCTGGAAAGAAATGATAAATCAGACCTCAGATGATGCGACTCTCAGAGTTAACTCTTCAAACAGTTTTTACCAGGGACATTCATTTTAATGTAGTAGAGGAAAGAAAGGACTACAAGGGGCTAGAGAACATTTAAAGGTTAAACAATTTGTTTATGCTTACGTGGTGCTTCCATTCAAGCAAGCTTTCTGCAAAGCGTCAACAGTGAAGGACAAAAATTCATGTGCATCCTCTTGACTGCCGTAATGAAAATGTTTTCCTATTCCTAATAAATAAGAAGGTGGTTATATTTATCTGTCGGCGAAGGGAAGTTTGATCACCATATGGGAAAAGCGTACACCATATAGCTATCGGCAAACTTCAAATTTTATTAACAAAGATACTTGGTTATATACACTAAATAATGAGCCTCATACATATTGCAAAGCTGAGCTCCTAATTGGTTAACCTTTAAAATGTTACTCTTATCTTATTTCTGCATATTTGCAGTTTACAGTTAGCATGGTTAGCTTGAAAGACGCTTTGTTAAAACAGGGCTCTATTGTTCAGAGGGACCTTGTGGTCCAGCTGGACCAAAGGAGTCAATGGAAGTCTGATTATCAACAGAACCAGGGGAGTCAGCAAGGGCTTGCTAACTTTTCCCAAGACTTCTGCACGTACACGAACTTTAGTAACCCTCAGGCGAGGCCTCAATGCCCGTGGGTCACTACCTTACAATTGTCAAGCAATTGTCTGGATTTCTCATAGGCCTGGTTCTGCTGCTAATGAGACATCAAATCCATCTGGCTGTGGCCTTTGTCCACCAGCCATTCGTCAATAAAACTCTCCACATTTATCTCCTAGAAATTGAAAGAAAACACACATTTCTAAAAGTATCAAAATCATTTCTATGCATCAAATAGTGCTTTGAAAACGTGCCAAATATATCAAAATAGAACCATCTCAAATGACTTACTTTTAAGGCCATCGATAACAGATATAGGTTTCATCGCACAATTAGAGCAACGCAGGACCTGGTTAATGTGAGCTTCCAATGTACACATCATACAGAAGCCTTTTTCATGACCTGAAGAGCGAAAGAAGCAACACAGTCTAGTCAAATATGCATTGCTACAAAAAAAAGAAGAAAACCAAAAACAATACACATGAAAACACTGCTGATATTGATGACACAGCACTAAGAGAGAATGCGTGTTATTTTCTGCATACTGCTGTTAGGTGAACTACATGACACAGAGCTCAGAATCCTCTGGAAGAAAGGAAAGATTAAAGGAAGGTATGTAAAAGCATTTCTGCCCTCCTTTTTGCAACAGGGTTCTTAACTGGAAACATTTTTATCCATGTTAAAAAAACACATTTAAATTTCTAGGGAGAAACACTAAGATGCCAAACCAAAAAGCATGCATGTACCTTTGTCAAAATAGACCTAGATGGATATGAAAAGAGGCTCCTACGCCTAAATCAGTTCAAGCGTAGAATGGGAATGCAAAGAACACTAATTCAAAGGTTCAAGAAATACAACCTTTTAATTAGAAAAAGACCAGTCTAAATTTTAATACTGCCCCACACAAATTTCCATGTCAGGTCAGCAGAAATCAGCTCGTAGTGCTTTCTAGGGTGTGGGCTTTTTTAATGGGTGAGTAGTGAACATGCCATTTATTGCAGTATTAGCACATTACGGTAACTAGGCTGCAGAGATGAAGAAGCTATGATGCCAACATCCTAAATTTTACCACCTTTCCACCAGCAGGAAACCCAAATGACAAATGTTCATCAAATGCCTCCCTTTACAACGTACTTCATTATTTACGCGAAGCAAGAAATGGTCTTTATTTACAATTTTACTACTGCGCATTAAATGAACTAATGCGATTTACGTGCCATTCTGAACTTCCCATTAAATAACCCTGGGATCACAGAACCATTTAGGTTGGAAAAGACCATGAGGACCGTGTTCAAAGCCGGCTTCTACAGACAAAATGGGAAAGCCACGAGTTTTCTCCACAGAATCACTGTTGTTCTTTCACCTTTGCAGCTGCCCAACGTATTTATAAGAATGTTAGAAAGTACTCACATGACTTGCTGTGTTCAAGAGACAGCATGTAATTGGCCAGAGGAGGTGTGTACGTCAGGCATTGCAGAGTAGCATTTAGGTAACACGTATTGCCCAGATTCTGCAGTCCAACTCCAACATTCAGTGGCTGTTGCCAATCCATGCAGATTTTCTCAGGTGGAAAAAGAATTTGACGTGGTGGGGCAATTCCATCGTTAACAACTGCAAGAAAATTAGATTTCAGAAAATATTTAGTGTTTCTCTTTGAAAAAGGATGCTTAAAAGGTAGCATTCTGCAGGAGCACCCAGAAGAACCAGGCCTACTCCACAACGCAAAACCATGTGATGAACACATTAGAAGAACTAGAATGGAAATATATGCGAATAACGAGCAGAGCAGGTAACCCTACAGACACCAGACCGCTTCCTGAGCAGGGTTAGCATTCTAAGCCTTGTAATAATGGAAGCCATAAACACAAAGGTAAAATGGACTTTTCTCTGCACAACACAGAGGACCTGGGTAAGCCTGTGTATTAGAAAAACCTCCTCAAACCCGATTGTCACCAGTAGATGTTTAAATAGATAAAACTATAGGTTTTCAAGTATCAGTCCCTTCATTTGCCTTAGGGGACTCACAAAATTGCAGCCTAGTGCTGAGGGCTGATTCATCACAACCCTGTTCTATATTAGAGCAACAAATGCGAACTGCGTTTTCTCCTTTTGGTTTGTTTGTTCTGAAGAAAAGGGGGGAAGGACAGAAGACACACTTACTTAGCTCTTCCTCGCCAAAACGCTTGGGTTGTTCAGAGGTTCTACAATCAATAGAACCTCCTGGTACTTTTTCTGCATCTTCAGCAGGTTGTACCCGGCCCAAGCTTGCGGTGCATTCTGTTGTTTTCTCTGCAGGACAGTCATTGGGCCGCCTGAATGACACGGTATTAAATGTAGACCAAATTCTCATTAGAGCTATTGTTCCTATCTGTAACAGAGATAAAAGTTCTGGTTGACTTAAGAATATCAAGAAGCATTCCAGAAGGAACTCCTGTCACTCAGAATCAAAGAAATAACTTGAAGAACTAAATAGCTGGTAAGAATTATTAAAAAAAACCCAAACAACAACCACCAAACAAAAAACTCCACTCGCAAAACTGCGTTTAAGTGGGGAGTAGTGATTACGCATTTGTCTCATGACAAAACATTTGCAGCAGTGATTGTAAAACAATAACATACACAAAAATACCTCAGTAGAAATAAGGAGCAATACAAAACTACTACAGGCAGACATGAAGACTTATGTCTCTCAAATGCAAACCACACTTCCACAATGCAACACTACCGTAAGAAAAAAAAAAGAAAAACAAACCAAACCAGTAACAAAAAACCTAAAACCAATCCCCAGATGAAAACCACCAAAACCCAAACACACACACACACACACAAAATCGAAATAAGGAACATCCCACACACACACACAAAATCGAAATAAGGAACATCCCGCACACACACACACACACACACACACACACACACACACACACACAGAGCCGCACTGGTTCACTTTTCTGAAAAAGAATCCAGCTGCCAACCCAGGAAACCCGCTGTTAATTATCTCTTTAACCTTGACTGGAAGCAAAGGGGTCCGAGTTTGTCAGCTCCGGGGTCGGGGTCGGGGTCCGTGTCCGCCCCGGGACCGTGGTCTCTATCCGCCCAGGGGTTTCTCTCTTCTCCCGAGGCGCGTCTGCCCAGTGTTTCACCGGGGTCTGAGGCTCTGCTTCTGACGGGTCCCAAGATAAGCTCTCCAAGTCGGTTAACGTCATAGTACCAGTTCCAGACGTCACCAGCGCTAAGCCTGAAGCACCTACCCGCTCACCCCCTGCTCTGCCTTTCCAGAGGGTTTTGGCTCCTAAAAGCGTTTGGGCACCGCTGCTCTCACGGACCGGCGCGGCACGCAGCGTGTCCGCGCTCGGGAGCGGCAAGAGCCCAAACACAGCCACACCATCCCGACCCCGACACGGCAGGCGAGGGCAGGCACGGCTCCGAGCGATTCCTCACTTCACCTCTCCTCGCCCTTCTCCCTCCACCTCCCGCTACGACCCAGCCCCGCTGGGCACACAGCGCCCTCACACCCCGCCCCGCCCCGGGTGTCGCTCTCCGGGCTCGCACCTCGAGGACCGGCCGAAAGCAGGACCGCAGCAGCGAGCGGCCCAGGGCGGCTCTGCGCTCATGGCAGCAAACGAACGGGACGTGAGGACGGCGAGATGTGGAACCTATGTCCAGGGGTAGCGACTCACACAGACTCGCTGCTTGGTGGCCTAAAGTAGCACCTGTTTAGAGGTTGGCCATGTTGAGGAAAAGCCCTCTGGGGACGACAGACTTCTCCCGTCCTGTTGCACTGAGACTCGTGTAGTTCTTCTGCTCCTTGTTTTCAGTGCTGCCCTTTGCAGCTGCAGGGGCCAGCCAGAGCCGGGAATGCGGCTTCGCTCAGCGTCTGAGCTGTGTGGCCACTAACAAGTCCCAAGATACTTAATCTTCTCTGGGTCACAGCGACAGCATCGTCTCCTCTACTACTGAAAGGAAGATCTAATTTCTTGAGCATCAAATACACGCTGAAAGCTGGCAATTCACACAACACATTCCAGGTTAGATAACTCCAGTAAAACTCAAGTAAAAATCCATTTTAACTTTACTGTATTTACGTACTATGTAATTTTTACATGCTATATATTGACAGTAGGGCAAGTGTTTTTATCTTAAAAAAAAAACAAAGATCAAACTTTAGACATCTCTGAACAACACAGCTTGGATAAACCAGAAAGATTACTCAGATGACCTGTGTTTCCTACAGGGTCCTCACGCACTGGTCTCCTGATTCAGGACCACTGAAGAAGATGTCTGTCACAGTCTGATAGCATTTAATCATAAAAATGAAAATCACCGTATGAATTTGTCTTTAGCTAGCCACTTTAGAGAGACAAAAACAGACAACTGAGACTTCGGACAAGTGACTGTATATTAAGAAAATGTAATAAAAACATACGGAAGAGTATTGCAGATCACGTTGAGAAATACACTCAAAACTGCACATTTGTCGTTTCACAGGGCTGAGAACCACATGATTTTCTTCCAGATCTTGACTGTAACTCGTATGTGAAGTACATTAGTTCCTAGTGTCCGACAGAACAGGAACGAAAATGCAGCTCTTGCAAAAAATTCTACTAGTGAAATTTTAAGTAAGTCTTTAAATGAAATATACAGACTGCCAGTTGCAATTTTGGTAATCCCTGGTTGATCTTGCACCAGGTGTCTAACTTGGAGTAACATTACATGAATAACATAAAGTCAACCTGAGTCTGGAATAAGCAGCATTTGAGATGGTCTATTCCTGGGCCTTACCTCACACTTCTGAGTCATTAATGTGGTAATTTACAGTGTCCAGCAGTTGAAAAAAGTTTCCACCCTTTTGGATTAGAAGTATATCTTAAAAACCAAAGTCTCAAGTTAAAACCTAAAAAAAAAAGGCTTTTCATGCTCAAATTGTGTAGAGAAGTGTTAAGCACCACTTATGATTGGGTTCTGTCTTGATGGTAAATGTTTCAATAATAAATTCTAAGTTTTTATGGTCAATATTGGTAATGTCGAGTTTGATGCAAAGAGTCATGGCTTTTGACGGTAAAGAGTGGGTTTTGATGGTAAAAAGTGGGTTTTGAGGGTAAGAAGTAGTTGGGTTTGTGGGTAGGTTTAGTTCGGGTATTGAAGGCTTCCATCAGTGAGCGTTGCATCGAAAAGACAAAAGAAAGCAATGCCACTCCCTGTCATGACATTCAACATCAAACCCTGTCTCAGTGGTTTGGTTTCTGAAAGAGAAGTCTCAAGCCTGCACACAGCTCCATCTGCTCTGTGACTACATCAGCATCCTTGTTTTACCAACAGCCTTGTGTTCAAGCTGACTAAATCTCATCCACTAAGCCTTCAGAAACTTGGAGAGAATTTGTAGGAATGCAGGAAAGCAACTGCTTTAAAGCTGCTCCTTCTCCCGTCCCACCTCCATTTTCCTTAAAACACACGTTATCACAAGCCCTTTCCATCCTTATTAATTTACTGGGCAGTCCTGGTGAAAAGGCACAACCACACAATTCCTTCTCAGCTGTTTTTTTCTGTCCCTAGCTTGTTTGAGAGGTTCCAGGCTCTGGAAAAACACACTGCTGCACTGGCCATTTTTGAGAGAGATTCCATCATTCAGAAATTCCTACTTGAGACACACTTATTTCCTACTTTTAAAGACAGACCTTCCACAAGGTGAAGTTCATTAACATCTATGGACTTGAGGAAGTACTACAATTCTCCAGATTTAACAAATCGCTTTTCACAGCCCTCCTCATATCCCACTTGTGTTGCAAGCAGAGGGTCAACGTGGGGTTCTGTCACTGTTTTTCGGCTAATATTTCACCTACACAGATAGCGCAGTAAAATTAATGCCCCTGAGCTGTGTAGTGGGGTGCAAGATGTCTATTTTCTTCCTATACTTTGGCTGGTTTAGAAAAAAACCAAGTTTGCAGAATAACACAATGTAAGTTACAAATAGGTTCTCGAGTACCACTGACCAATTAATTAGGGTTCCAGGTAGCCGGTCCGTAATACTGTGTAATTCGTTACAATACTTTATCAAAGGCTCCCAAGTGACTGAGCCACCTGGGGGCCCACCAATTTGTTTACAGATAGTCACTAGATTTCCTGGAACTATCAGATTTGCATTTTAATCATGCACACACGCTTCCTTGCTGTATGGTGGTCTTTGAGGGGTCTCTGGTGGTCTTCGATAGTCTGCCTCACTGTGTCCATTGATTAACCTCTGTGCTTGTTTGAAAGACTCTTCTGAATTACTTAACAACCGTGTCCACCGTTTAGGTCAGTTTGTTCCAATTTATTCATTACCTTGAAGAACCAGCCACATCTTCCTCTCAAAAGAGCAGACTCAATTTGCAGCTTACAATTAACAGAGTGGGTTTAACTTACAACGCAGCATTTTCAGCTTACGATTCCCCCCTTTGAGACTTATGGGATACATATATATCCTATAAGCCTCAGCTCATATTCTTTTCCTATATTTAATTCCAAAACACCATTGCGAACAGCACCATTGAATCATGTCTGCCAGGGTACAAACACAAATCATTATTATTAGAATTATTACAAACAAGTTCTTTAACCATGTCCAATTTGGTAGCCAAGAGGTAAGTTTATAGCGTAACTCTTCAAAACCCACAAGGTGTCATCTCTAGTGGCTTGGTGCAAGATTTGTCTATTCCTGAATTTCAGCCAAATCTGTCAATATTTTGCTGCTCTGATCCATGTGTATGCATCACCTTGCACTTACGATAGTACAGATACGTCCTTGGGAAGGTTCTAGCAAGTCCAGGGCCATACAGTTTTGCACTGTCACCTGGGGTAGGCTGCATACCTCAACTTGTAATGCCTGTGTAACATCTATAATTCTGCTTTCAATGCTTGTAATTACTGCAGATATATTTACAAGCATCTTTTCTAATTCACTCTCAACCAAGAGAGAAACCATCCAACAAAATTGTGCGATCCTCTGAAATCTTGTAGGACAACTGGCAATAGCATTATGAGGTGATCTGTCTATGAGGTTGTACAAAACACAGGAAGCAAGTGAAAAGTGTGGCACCAGATCAGGTCCCACAAAACAAGTCATTTGCCACAACTGTTTTCAGTGAGCTGTCATATATAGTTTTACCCTCCACAGTCATGGGGTGGAGCTACTTTGTGGTGGGGAAGCTGGGGCCTTCCACATTTTTCCTTTTCTTTCCAGCCCCTGGGGTTTCTTTCAGGCCGCTCTAGCTCTGGCTTTTCTAATTCATCACTGGGTAATCCATCCATTCCATCTTTAGGAATACCCTTTCATCACAACAATGCCCACAACCCTTGCCTCTTATAAGCACTGTTTCTAGCTCCTGGGCAAGTGGGGAGTGTCCTGCGTTCCCCATCGGTTGGGTGAGGAAGAATTTTACCTCCGTTCATCTCAGTCCCTTAGTATCAATTTCACTAGAAATACTGACGAGGCCGTACCTTCCCCCATAATTAATCAACTCCTGGACAACTTCTCCCCACATCCGTACTTTCTTCTCTGTCTTTCCATCAGGTGAACGCAGTCCTTCCAGGGCAGTAGCAGCCCTTTTACTTCGGGATGGTGCTCTTTCCCTGTAATTGGATCCCCATGGCTTTCAGGGAGTCAGGAAGACCCTGAACGAGGGGAGTCATATGTTTTCAGGATCAACCGCTATCATCATCGGGGACTCCTGTGAAAGTTCCCCATCGCACATCCTTTGTAGACATGCTGCTTTCTGCACGTTTTCTACCCACTGGTCGACTGCCCCTGTGATGGCGAAAAGATCTCCCATTTCCAAAGGGTCAAGTCCTCCAGCCCAATAAGCTGCTCTTTGAGTTAAGGACCAGGGTGCACAGTGGTCGCCGGTGGTAAAAATTCTCCTGGCCCCAAATATCCCTCAGCTTCCTTCCCACTCAGTAAAAATTCATCTCCCCCAGACAGCGATACTCTCCAAAGAGATTCTGTTTCGGATTCTTCTGGAGTACGACCCGATTCCTTTTGAAGTTTAGCTAATTCCGTTGCAGTATACAGAACCTCTTTGCTAGTATGGGGGGGGTTGGGGGGGGCAAAATCACAAAATGAACTATATAAACCTTTAGAATCAGTTTTAAGCAATGTTAAGTTTGATGGCATTGTGACAGTAGCAATGGAAAACTACTGAGTTGCATGATTGACAGACAAAAAAATAGAGTACAGCTAGAGAACATACTGAGATTTCTTGTATAAGATAAACCCTTGTAGTTTTAGGCCTTTATGATCTTAGTACAAAATGAGTGTAAGAAAAGCAGGCTAGAAAAACAGGACGTAAGGATAAGGAGTATCTGGAATGGCAGGGGCCCAGAATGGGGTGCAGTTAAACTAACTGGTAAGTAGAAGGTCAGGATGATTGTCACCTCTATAGTGTTAACGAACCAACTAAGCTGGTGTAAGCATCTACTGTGCCTGCTTTAGAGGCTGCCAGCAGTGATGAAGATTGTTGGAAGAAGTAAACGACCCCCAGAGACCACCACATTTTCGTAAGCATGCGGGGAACTCTCTAGAGAATGATGTAATCCATACGTAGCCTCAATATGTATGCCTGACCAGCGACTATATAAGGACGGCTTGGGGAGCACTACGGACGCACACGCTAGGAGGAGCTACCCCCGTCTCTCCCGGCGCCGAAATAAAGACTACCCGCTTGCCAATTTAAACATTCTTGTCGTGTTTGTTCCCGGAGTTCTCTCCGAATCAGTAAGCGGTGGGAATTCGTTCCATCCGCCTTCCTAAGTATATTCCCTATTTACCAGCGGGCGGAGAGAAGCGGCCGGAACGTTTAATTGTTCTAACCTTAGTCCCGCCTCTCTCAGGCTCCTGTGGGGATATTCAGTTGTTTTCTCCGACCTTGGCGGGGCGCTTCTCTCTGCAAACAGTTGCTCTTTCAGGGCTAATTGCAAGTAGTTAGCCTGATTTTTCTCGTTGTCCAGCGGTTGTTTAAAGTTAACTGCCTGGTCCTGCAGGGCTCGGACCTGGTCTCGTAAAGTTTGTATGAACGGAGATTCAGCTGTCCGTTGTTCTTCGCCAGCCTCCAGCGCAGCAGCCAAGATGGCGCCCGGTACGGCGCGGACCGCCGAGTTACCCTTCCCCGGGCCGCAGTTTTGCGTCCTTTTGCAGGGCGCTTGTTCGGTCTGTTACAGGGTGCAAATTATGCCCGCTTTTCTCGGCCCGTTCTACCCCTGGCAGAGACGGGCGAGCCTTCTGCTTCTCTAAAAGACCATACAACACATCTCTGCCCTCAGGGGCAGCTTCACTGCTATTCATTTCTGAATGGGACGATCGCCTCAGGGAGGCAGCACGTTTTGCTTCCACAAAACCCGCCTCTGAAGTCCCTGAGAGGCACGCACCTAATGCAAACCAAGGTAAATACAGCACTAGGTTGGGGCTGTCGTCTCAGGGAGGCCGCACGTCTGTTTCAACAACGTCTACCCCTTAGGTCCCCGAGAGGCACACACGTAATACCTTACACTTCACGTGACATTACGGTACTTTTCAGTGCAGGGGATCCTGTCCGTGACGCCGATTTAAATGTCAGGGTGCGACTGGAGAAAACGCCAGTGCCGGACCCTGTTTCGCTCATGATCCCAAGAGTGACATTAAGACGCAAATGAGGTCAAGTACCGTCATCGATCAGTTGGTTTATTGCAAAAAGACAGTTCTTATAAAAAGGGAAGTACTTGCAAAAAAAGGGATAGCGATAGGACTGATCGGAAAAGGGATAGAAATGAAGCAGGAACTGGGGGTGCAAAGAGAGAGAGTCACCACCGTGGATCCAGCGGTGTCCCCGGCATCCGTAGTCGTCGTCTCAGGTGGCGGGAGCCCTCCAGGGTCCGTAGTCGGTACCGGAGCACACGCCACACTAGTTCACTTTAATAGAAAAGAGTCCAGCTGCCAAGCTAGGAAACTCGCAGTTCTTTATCACTTTGACCGTAACTGGAAGCCAGTTAGGTACACGAAGTAGAGAGGCACTGGAAGCTCCCGTTGCCCCGCTGTCGGAGCCCAGCAACGCTTCCTGCTACTACTGGCGACCCCGAGCCCGAGGACCGCGAGTAGCACGGAGCAGCGAGAGCGGCCCCGGGGTCTGCGTCTGTCCGCTCTGGAGTCTGCCCGTCTGTCCGAATTGGGGTCCGAGTTTGTCAGCTGCGGGCTCTGCTTCTCTGCCCGCCCCGGGGTCTCGGGGTCCGTGTCAGTGACTTGCTGTGTTCCGGAGAAAGCGTGTAACCGGCGAGAGGAGGTGCATAAGTTAAACACTGCAGAGTAGCATTAAGGTAACACGTGTTGCCCAGATTCTGCAGTCCAACATTTAGTGTCTGTTGCAAATCCATACAAATTTTCTCAGGTGGAAAAAGAATTTTATGTGATGGGGCAATTCCACCGTTGACAACTGCAAGAAAATTAGATTTCAAAAAATATCTACTGTTTCGGTCTGGAAAAGGGTGTTTAAAAGGTAGCATTCTGCAGAAGCACCCAGAAGAACCAGGTCTGCTCTGCAACTCAAAACCACGTCCTGAACAGCTTAAACACTGCCACTTTCAAGTCAACACACTGTTTTGAACTGTGGTTTGTTTGTCCCTTTCAATTCTTACAATGCAAGACAAACTACGACTCTTTTTTTTTTCTTATTGTAACTTAAACCACAAACTTACATTTGTAATTCTATGCTAATGAATACAGGAACAAAGATGGAAATATATGCGAGTAACGAGCAGAGCAGGTAACCCTACAGACACCAGACCTCTTCCTGAGCAGGGCTAGCGTTCAAAGCCTTGTGAATAATGGAAGCCATAAACACAAAGGTAAAATGGACTTTTCTCTGCACAACACAGAGGACCTGAGTAAGCCTGTGTATTAGAAAAACCTCCTCAAACCCGATTGTCACCAGTAGATTTTGAAATAGATAAAACTATAGGTTTTCCAGTATCAGTCCCTTCATTTGCCTTAGGGGACTCGCAAAACTGCAGCCTAGTGCTGAGGGCTGATTCATCACAACCCTGTTCTATATCAGAGCAACAAATGCGAACTGCGTTTTCTCTTTTGGTTTGTTTGTTCTGAAGAAAAGGGGGGAAGGACAGAAGACACACTTCCTTAGCTCTCCCTGGCCAGAAGGCTTGGGTTTTTCAGAGGTTCTACAATAAATAGAACCTCCCGGTCCCTTCTTTGTCTCTTCTCGAGGAGGTACCCGGCCCAAGTTTGTGGTGGATGGTGGTGTTTTCTTCGCTTGCAGTTTGTTGGGCCGCCTTAATGACAGGTTCTAAAATATTGAAGTTATTTGCCTAATTAGAGTCATTGTTTGTATCTGTAACAGAGATAAAAGTTCTGGTTGACTTAAGAATATCAACAAGCATTCCAGAAGGAAATCCTGTAACTTAAGTCCCAAAGAAATAACTTGAAGAACAAAAGAACGGGTAAAGAATATTATAAAAACCCAAACAACAACAACCAAACAAAAAGCTCCACTCAAAACTGCGTTTAAGTGGGGAGTAGTGATTACCCATTTGCCTCTTGACAAAACAAAAGGTTTTCAGCAGTGATTGTAAAAACAATAACATACACAAAAATACCTCAGTAGAACTAAGGAGCAATACAAAACTAGTACAGGTAGATATGAAGACATGAAGGCGCTTTTCTGTCTCTACATTGCAAACTACATTTCCACACGGCAACACTACCAGAAGAAAAAAAATCCAAACCAAAGCGATAACAAAAAAAAAAAAAGAAAGAAAATAAAAGAAATAAGGAACATCCCGAACACAAACACGCCGCACTCGTTTACTGTCAGAAAAAGGAATCCAGCTGCCAAGCTAGGAAACTCGCAGTTATTCCAGTTAAGGAAGAACTTAACCGGAAGCCAGTTAGGTACACAAAGTAGAGAGGCACTCGAGCTCTCATTCCCCGCTGTCGGAGCCCAGCAACGCTTCCTGCCCCTACTGGGGATCCCGATATCGGGGACCGCGAGTAGTACGGAGCAGCGGGAGCGCCTGCGGCGTCTGCGTCTGTCCGCACAGGGTCGGGCTTGTGTCCGTCCCGGGCCAGGTTTTGTGACCGCCCAGCGGTCTCGCTGTCGTCCCAGGTGTGTGTGCCCGGTGTTTCACGGCGGTCTGAGGCTCTGCTTCTGCCGGGTCACAAGATAAGCTCTCCAAGTCGGTTAACGTCCAGTCCGAAATGGAACTGTCCGGCCTTCGATCACCAGCGCTAAGCCTGAAGCACCTACCCGCTCACCCCCTGCTCTGCCTTTCCAAAGGGTTTTGCTCCTAAAAGCATTTGGGCACCGCTGCTCTCACGGACGGGCGGGGCACGCAACGTGTCCGCGATGGGGAGGGGCAAGAGCCCAAAGACAGCCGAGCCAAACTGACCCCGACGCGGCAGGTGAGGACGGGCACGGCTCCGAGCGATCCCTCACTTCACCTCTCCTCGCCCTTCTCCCTCCACCTCACGCTCCGACCTGCTGGGGCCCTCGCCCAGCCCCGCCCCGACGGGGAGTCCCACTCCTCCGCTGCCCGTCAGGCAGGAGGGCAGCGTCCAGGTGCCCGACCAGCGCCACAGCAGCCGCCAGAGCTGAGCCGAGCCGAGCCGGCTGCTCCTGCCGGTCTCTTTCCCTTCCTTTTGCCGTGCCGGCTCCGCTCAGCGTCTGAACTGTGTGGCCACGTCCATCAGCCACGGTGCCAGTGCAGTGCAGGCAGAGAAATGCAGAGAAAACTTCAGCTCAGCCGGACTGACTTAAAATTTACACTATTCGGGCAAAATAGGCTCTGCGTTGCTTCGCAGTTTGAACCGGTTTAAACTGATACAAAACTGAACCTTTGTCAACTGAGCAGCATTTATAACGCCTTCTAGACTAAAACAATGCATATTTTGAAGATTCAGTACACACCTATGTAGATATGCTGGCTGGAAAAGCTACGTCTGTTGTAGACCAAATCCTACGAACTAAGACTTGTGGCTTACCAGTTCCATTTCTGTATTGTCTTGGAAAATGTTTCTAGCTACAGTTTAAATATAAAATGCAAATGCTGCAAAGATAGGGATTGATGTAAGTATTACTTGGTGGCCACAAGTGATTTGCATGACATACCCTGCTGTATCAGTCGTTGTTAAAAATGTGATGGTCTATGTAAATCCACTGCAATAGTAATGTTTTCATTTATCAGGAAGACCTGTTGCTTCAGTCTGGAGACTTTCTCTAAACTAAGGTGTGAAACTCTGCTGTTGCATAGCTCCTCATTTACCAAGAATACATGGCAGGTGCGTGCTGATTTACTTGCTTAAGAGGTTAAAATCCGATTTTGCAACTGCTCTTGTAAGTAAAAGGCCTCTTTGCCTACCTTTAGGCACACTGAGTTAAATTGACGGGTTTAATTTTTCAGAGAGAAAACTCCTCAGCTGCAAAATCGATTGTTCTGGTAAAGCTGAACACTCATAGCTGTGTTGCTATGAATGTTACTCCATTAAGGGCTGGTTTGCCACCCTAAATTAAGGAGCGATTTTGCCCATTGCCTTCCATGAGCTTCAGTCAAATATAAGGGAAGGGGGGGGGGGGGGGGGGGAGACAACGACTCAGATCTCTTCTCCTCAAGTCGATTAATTAGACCAGAGAGATTAGTCAGATGAACTGTATTTCATACAGGTTCCCCACTCACTGGTCTCCTGATGCAGGACCAGTGAATATGAAGGGCATCACAGTTTGATAGCATTTAATAGTAAAAGTGAAAATCACAGCATAAATCTGTCTTTAGCTAGCCACTTCAGAGAGGCAAAACCAGACAACTGAGACTTCAGACAAGTGACAGTATATTAAGAAAATGGAATTAAAACATATGGCTTTTGTCTTGCTGGTAAATGTTTCAGTAATAAAGTCTAAGTTTTGATGATCAACATTGATAAAGTCCACTTTGAAGATAAAGAGTCATTGTTTTTGAAGGTAAAGAGTCATCTTTTCTGATGGTAAAGCCCAGTTCGATGGAAAACAGTCAGGTTTGATGCAGACAGTCAGGTTTGGTGGTAAAAAGTCACGTTTGATTGTAAAGTGTCAGTTTTGGTGGTAGAGTCATTCTTGATGGTAAACAGCCAGGTTTGATGGTAAACTATCAGCTCTGATTGTACACAGTTTCGATGGTAAAGAGTCAGGTTTGATGGTAAGAAGTAGTTGGTTTTGACAGTAGGTTTAGTTTGGGTACCGAAGGCTTCCATCAGTGAGCTTTGCGCCTGAAAGACGAAAGCAATGTCACTCCCTGTCATCACGTTCAACATCAAACCCTGTCTCAGTGGTTTGGTTTTTGAAAGAGAAGTCTCAAGCCTGCACACAGCTTCATTTGCTCTGTCACTGCAGGATCCAACAGCCTTAAGAAGGTGGCTTCCTCACAGTCTTGTGTTCAAGCTGACCAACTCTCACCCACTAAGCCTTCAGAAGCCTTCAGAAACTTGCTGGAGAGAATTCGTCGGAATGCAGGAAAGCAACTGCCTTAAAGCTGCTCCTTCTCCCGTCCCACCTCCATTTTCCTTAAAACACACGTTATCACAAGCCCTTTCCATCCTTATTAATTTACTGGGCAGTCCTGGTGAAAAGGGACAACCTGACAATTCCTTCTCAGCTGTTTTTTGTTGTCCCTAGCCTGTTTGAGAGGTTCCAGGCTCTGGAAAAACACACTGCTGCACTGGCCATTTTTGAGAGAGATTCCATTATTCAGAAATTCCTGCTTGAGACCCATTTATTTAATGCTTTTAAAGACAGACAAGATGAAGTTCATTAACATCTATGGACTTGAGGAAATACTACAATTCTCCAGCCTTCAGAAATCTCTTTTCACAGCCCTCCTCATATCCCACTTGTGTTGCAAGCAGTGGGTCAAAGTGGGGTTCTATCGCTGTGTTTATCGGTTAACATCTCTTACACCTACACAGACAGCGCACTAATCTTAATGCCCCTGACCTGTGTAGTGGGGCGCAAGCATTTAATTTCTTCCTATACTTTTGGCTGGTTTAGAAATAACCAGAGTTGGCCACCTGCTGGCAGGAGCATTCAGTAAAGCCAAACCACTCCTAGGGTAGATGACTTTCTTCCGGTTGCAAAAGAGCTTTCCCTCAGCCCGCTTCTCTGTATTTTTAAGACTATGCTAACAGAAAAAAAAATCAGAAGGAAATAAACCAGTGGCAGGAATTTAACATACTCTCCAGGTCTTAAGTTGCAAAGCGCCCTTCGGGGGCTTGACAACTGCCTTTAAGAGAAGACTGAGCTATATCTGGACCCATAGTTCAGTATTATCACCAACTGACGTTTGTCTGAATAAGCAATCGGCTCTGTTTCTATGTGGTGAAAGGGCTGAACATAGAATTTTATTTAAATGAATTCCCCTGGCAGTCTTTTTCGGGAAGGTGGTGCTTTACTGCAATATTACTAGCCCGGAAGTCTCATGTCATCATCTTCCACTTGGACTACTGTACAAAAGCATTTAGAGGTTGTTTCAAGTGTAATAAAGTGTCTTTGTGAGTAAAGAGGAGTCCTGCAAACATCCTGTGGCCTCTTACATTTCACGTGCTCACTGGGTGGGATGAAGCCATGTTTCTTCTTGTCACCTGCCCCAGAAGGCTTCCTGTCCTTGTAGGCTGTTCACTGCCCTGGTTTCTGTATTGCTCACGTAAAGAGTTGCTTGAGAAAACGGGTACTCTCCTCTTCTCCTATGTTGTCTTCTCGAGACGTGAATCCAAAGATCCCGAGAAGTCTGTTTCCTGATGTGTTCCTTCTTTTGCTTCCGTATGTGTTTGTCATTGTCAATGCGGAACACCAGGCCATCCAAATCCTGAAGCCTGAACGAAACATGCAGGTTAAAAATAGGAAAATGGATGTAGCATTAGATGCATGTATGACATGTTATTTCTTTAACCACAGGTGATGACTATGTGTCAGCTATTTTGTAGTCATCTCTGCACATCTGACTTTAGATGCACCAAACATAAGCCCTCAGATTGAAGGAATCTTCTCACATCCTTACAGGGGCTAATGGTGGAATATGTGGAATTGAAAATATATACTTGTGGTAACCTAATCAAGAACAGTGTGCAGCTGTGGTTCTGTCCTGGGTTCAGCAGGCTGGGCTTAAACCACAACAGGTTCTTAACTTTGTGCTCCAGAACTAGTGTTCTAACGCTATTGAGCAATATCTTCCCTATGTTCGCTTGAGCAACCTAATGACCAGCCTAATGACCAACCCTAGCCGGATTATGCTGTATAAATCACTGGGAAACAATGGAAAAAGGCAGGCATGAGAAACACCCAGAAAAGAATTAAGAAAACTATTGTGGCTTATGCTGGAATCCCTGCTTACTTGTAATCCTGTTTATCATCTGTCTTGCAGTATTTCTTTCCCATTTCGCTTTCGCTTCCTTCTGTGTCACTCTTGCCAAGTCTAAGCTTTTCATTTCCCCAGAAAGACTTGTCAAACTGTGCATGAGCTGAGGCAGGGGGAGGTGTGTGCCTTTCCCAAGAGTGTTTCTCAGACTGCTGCTGAGGTACTGAACAATGATGGAAGTTTCCTTTGTGGCTGCTCAAGTGATGCGCTCTTTCCTCTCTGGAGTGAGCGTTGTGAGTCCATCTGCTCTTGCACTGAGCATCCCTCTGTGATTTGGAGAACTGACTCAATTTGTCAAAGTCTTCATCAAAACGAGAGCAATTCCTCTCTCTACCAACTCCTGTTCCATGAGCAGAGTCATAATCCTTGTCACATCTGCATTTTTTCTGTCTCTGTGCTTCATCTTCATAGTAGCTTTCTCTGCTCCAGGTTCTCTCTCCTTTGGAATAATAATACTTATTCCTGTCTTGCTCTGTTCTTTCTCTGCTTCTGGTTCTATAATGAGAGTGTTTTCCTGAGCTTTTGCCATTATTTGGACTGTTTCTTTCATCATGGGAACATCTGTATTGCCTTGCACACATCCTAGGATGGAAAAAAATAGACAGTAAATAACATGGGCAAGTTCAGGATCGACAGAATCAAATTACAGAAATAGTAATCTTTCCCTGGCACAGAAAGAAAAACACTTGGAAAAAGAAAAGTATCAGTTACAGGAAAGTAAATATATTCTGGACAGATTCAGTAGTTGGTATTACCTGATATAAAAAAGTAAATAAGCTTGCTGATTGAGAACCGTTTTGATATCAGAACGCTCCACTATGTCATCATTCATTTGATACCAAAATCCATTGCCGGCCTGCAAATAAAAGACAGGGATATCTTTAGACAAAATTCACGTTGTCCAAAGGACATCACAGGTGGAACACTACAGCACAAAACTTGCAAAAGAAATCAAACAGAACACATCATCCAGCTTTTCCCCATCAAAATGGTGGTTACCAGTGACATTTCTTTTCTTTATTTATTTGACCCTGTTACAAAGCAAGCTGATACCTACCTTTATGAAGCATATATAGTGTCCTGCATTGCAGTTGAAACCAGAATGAACGAGAACTGCATATAAAGAATAGATGAGTGGTTCTCCCATTGATTGGGACATATATGCTCGCAGATCCAAATATTCAGGGTATTTTATATCCTAAACACAAAACAGGAAGATTCAAAAATTACCCTGAAACACTTCATGGAACAGCCTGAGAAAAACCCTTCTAAAAACACAGGCTAGGATCACACAAACGTATTCTTGATTCATTTCAAAATACCTGTTCTCAGAAACAGCATTTAATAATTTCAGCTGCAGAGGAGTGTTTTCTGCAGAATTAGCTCTAAGGGTGAGTTATACTCTTACAGAATCATAGAACAGTTAGGGTTGGAAAGGACCTTAAGATCATCAAGTTCCAACCCCCCTGCCATGCGCGGGGACATCTCCCACTAAACCATGCCACCCAAGGCTCTGTCCAACCTGGCCTTGAACACCGCCAGGGATGGAGCATCCACAGCTTCCCTGGGCAACCCATTCCAGTGCCTGGTGACCGTAAGCCATAGTTGTTAGATTGTCTTTTCTTAAACTATTGTTAGCAGTCTATAGTTACAGCCTGCAAACATGAACAACTTTTAAATGATATTTTCTTGGGGAAATCTCCCATTCCAAGAACATAAAGCTGCTTTACAGCTGCACATATACCTTGTTGATCTTGCCACCAGTAAAATCTGCAAATCTTTTCAGTGATATGGTGAGAACTTTGGGGGAGCGATGTATTGTGTACCTCTTGGAGGCAGAAACCATGTTTTCGCACCTTAAAAGCAAGCACAGACAAACGTTTAACAGCAAATTCTTCCCCTCCCAAAACTCAAGCAAGTTTTCATCTCTCGCACGGGCTTATGAACCCATACGCTGAACTTCTCGTTTGTTAATAGGTGGAAGGTAATAGGATGTAAGAGGACAGCTCTACAAAAGAAAGGATTTAGAACATTATCTTTTGATAGCCAACCAAACATCTGAGCATCTATCCTAATGACAAAAAGGAATGGCTTCCCAACAATTCAGCATGAGAACTCTGCAAAACATATTTTGGTGAGCCATGAGAGGCTGCTCATGTGAACAACCACTGTTCACATGCACTAAGACCCAATCCCACTTTGTTCCACAGGGAACACCACGACCTTCAGCAAGCTGATGTTGCCTCCCACCCCAAATCGTTGTCCTTAGCTCCATGCCTCAGCTCAACACTACTTAGCAGACATCCCCTTTAACTTCTGGCCATATGAATATTTGTGTGTGCAACCTCACACTTACGAAGGCTAAAAAACCGCAGTGTAGACAACAGTAGGAATAAAAGTGTAAGATGAGCTAGCAGCCACAATTCTTCTATTTCCAAACATTCATGTGATACATTAAATGCCTTCTCTTGCATTGAGATGGACTTAGAATCTTACTTGCTACACTTATAGCTGTTCTCTCCACCCAGTTGTTCAGGTTTCACAAATTGTTCTAGAGCCTCGGTGACAGATGTAGCAGTCTGGATGAATAAGAAAGTAGAGCACTAAGCCACTGGAAATGCAAAATGTCAAACACTTCCTGGTAGTTAACGAGAGAACCTTGCTAGTTCATCCTCAAGTGACCTGCTGTCAACCGGCAGACACTGTGAAGGAGGCAGAAACCTCAGAGTACGCTGAGCATTTACCTCCTGTGGAAATGATTCTACTTTGAAATAAAAAAATACAGTTTGCAGTGGCCCAGGCAGCATCTGTGCTATGCTATGGCATCAATAATGAGAACAATCAAACCCATCACCCTAGCGATAGATGTATGCTGAAGCAGAATAATCGAGAAGTGTGAGAGTATAGCTGTTTCTGCAGATATAATTCCTGGTTTTACAGCTTAAACCCACTGCAAACATGGAGAGCATCTAGATGCCTTCCACACATGACCAAAGTCTAATCCATTCCCATCCACCACCAAGCTCTTTCCTTTTAGCAGTGTATATTTGTAAGTAAAATGACTTTATTTGGAAAGCTCTACAGGTCCTTATACAGCTCGACCCATATTCACAAAACACCTTACCTCGATATCCAAAGCAATATTGAGGAATGGTTCGTGCCTATCCGAAACAGCTTTGCAGTTCAAGCATTTTACTGGAATCAAAATACAAATGCTTAAGACTGACAGGACAAACTCAAAGTCTTCATACATATTACTTTAGTCAGAGTACAAAGTCCTTTACTACAGACAAACAGACACAGACCAGTTCAAAGGACAGGAAGATTTTTAACAAGTACCTTGGGATCTTAGGTATCCTCCAAATATTTGATAAATAAGTGTGGTGGCTTGAGAAGATGCATCCCATCTGGAAAGAAATGATAAATCAGACCTCAGATGATGCGACTCTCAGAGTTAACTCTTCAAACAGTTTTTACCAGGGACATTCATTTTAATGTAGTAGAGGAAAGAAAGGACTACAAGGGGCTAGAGAACATTTAAAGGTTAAACAATTTGTTTATGCTTACGTGGTGCTTCCATTCAAGCAAGCTTTCTGCAAAGCGTCAACAGTGAAGGACAAAAATTCATGTGCATCCTCTTGACTGCCGTAATGAAAATGTTTTCCTATTCCTAATAAATAAGAAGGTGGTTATATTTATCTGTCGGCGAAGGGAAGTTTGATCACCATATGGGAAAAGCGTACACCATATAGCTATCGGCAAACTTCAAATTTTATTAACAAAGATACTTGGTTATATACACTAAATAATGAGCCTCATACATATTGCAAAGCTGAGCTCCTAATTGGTTAACCTTTAAAATGTTACTCTTATCTTATTTCTGCATATTTGCAGTTTACAGTTAGCATGGTTAGCTTGAAAGACGCTTTGTTAAAACAGGGCTCTATTGTTCAGAGGGACCTTGTGGTCCAGCTGGACCAAAGGAGTCAATGGAAGTCTGATTATCAACAGAACCAGGGGAGTCAGCAAGGGCTTGCTAACTTTTCCCAAGACTTCTGCACGTACACGAACTTTAGTAACCCTCAGGCGAGGCCTCAATGCCCGTGGGTCACTACCTTACAATTGTCAAGCAATTGTCTGGATTTCTCATAGGCCTGGTTCTGCTGCTAATGAGACATCAAATCCATCTGGCTGTGGCCTTTGTCCACCAGCCATTCGTCAATAAAACTCTCCACATTTATCTCCTAGAAATTGAAAGAAAACACACATTTCTAAAAGTATCAAAATCATTTCTATGCATCAAATAGTGCTTTGAAAACGTGCCAAATATATCAAAATAGAACCATCTCAAATGACTTACTTTTAAGGCCATCGATAACAGATATAGGTTTCATCGCACAATTAGAGCAACGCAGGACCTGGTTAATGTGAGCTTCCAATGTACACATCATACAGAAGCCTTTTTCATGACCTGAAGAGCGAAAGAAGCAACACAGTCTAGTCAAATATGCATTGCTACAAAAAAAAGAAGAAAACCAAAAACAATACACATGAAAACACTGCTGATATTGATGACACAGCACTAAGAGAGAATGCGTGTTATTTTCTGCATACTGCTGTTAGGTGAACTACATGACACAGAGCTCAGAATCCTCTGGAAGAAAGGAAAGATTAAAGGAAGGTATGTAAAAGCATTTCTGCCCTCCTTTTTGCAACAGGGTTCTTAACTGGAAACATTTTTATCCATGTTAAAAAAACACATTTAAATTTCTAGGGAGAAACACTAAGATGCCAAACCAAAAAGCATGCATGTACCTTTGTCAAAATAGACCTAGATGGATATGAAAAGAGGCTCCTACGCCTAAATCAGTTCAAGCGTAGAATGGGAATGCAAAGAACACTAATTCAAAGGTTCAAGAAATACAACCTTTTAATTAGAAAAAGACCAGTCTAAATTTTAATACTGCCCCACACAAATTTCCATGTCAGGTCAGCAGAAATCAGCTCGTAGTGCTTTCTAGGGTGTGGGCTTTTTTAATGGGTGAGTAGTGAACATGCCATTTATTGCAGTATTAGCACATTACGGTAACTAGGCTGCAGAGATGAAGAAGCTATGATGCCAACATCCTAAATTTTACCACCTTTCCACCAGCAGGAAACCCAAATGACAAATGTTCATCAAATGCCTCCCTTTACAACGTACTTCATTATTTACGCGAAGCAAGAAATGGTCTTTATTTGCAATTTTACTACTGCGCATTAAATGAACTAATGCGATTTACGTGCCATTCTGAACTTCCCATTAAATAACCCTGGGATCACAGAACCATTTAGGTTGGAAAAGACCATGAGGACCGTGTTCAAAGCCGGCTTCTACAGACAAAATGGGAAAGCCACGAGTTTTCTCCACAGAATCACTGTTGTTCTTTCACCTTTGCAGCTGCCCAACGTATTTATAAGAATGTTAGAAAGTACTCACATGACTTGCTGTGTTCAAGAGACAGCATGTAATTGGCCAGAGGAGGTGTGTACGTCAGGCATTGCAGAGTAGCATTTAGGTAACACGTATTGCCCAGATTCTGCAGTCCAACTCCAACATTCAGTGGCTGTTGCCAATCCATGCAGATTTTCTCAGGTGGAAAAAGAATTTGACGTGGTGGGGCAATTCCATCGTTAACAACTGCAAGAAAATTAGATTTCAGAAAATATTTAGTGTTTCTCTTTGAAAAAGGATGCTTAAAAGGTAGCATTCTGCAGGAGCACCCAGAAGAACCAGGCCTACTCCACAACGCAAAACCATGTGATGAACACATTAGAAGAACTAGAATGGAAATATATGCGAATAACGAGCAGAGCAGGTAACCCTACAGACACCAGACCGCTTCCTGAGCAGGGTTAGCATTCTAAGCCTTGTAATAATGGAAGCCATAAACACAAAGGTAAAATGGACTTTTCTCTGCACAACACAGAGGACCTGGGTAAGCCTGTGTATTAGAAAAACCTCCTCAAACCCGACTGTCACCAGTAGATGTTTAAATAGATAAAACTATAGGTTTTCAAGTATCAGTCCCTTCATTTGCCTTAGGGGACTCACAAAATTGCAGCCTAGTGCTGAGGGCTGATTCATCACAACCCTGTTCTATATTAGAGCAACAAATGCGAACTGCGTTTTCTCCTTTTGGTTTGTTTGTTCTGAAGAAAAGGGGGGAAGGACAGAAGACACACTTACTTAGCTCTTCCTCGCCAAAACGCTTGGGTTGTTCAGAGGTTCTACAATCAATAGAACCTCCTGGTACTTTTTCTGCATCTTCAGCAGGTTGTACCCGGCCCAAGCTTGCGGTGCATTCTGTTGTTTTCTCTGCAGGACAGTCATTGGGCCGCCTTGACACGGTATTAAATGTAGACCAAATTCTCATTAGAGCTATTGTTCCTATCTGTAACAGAGATAAAAGTTCTGGTTGACTTAAGAATATCAAGAAGCATTCCAGAAGGAACTCCTGTCACTCAGAATCAAAGAAATAACTTGAAGAACTAAATAGCTGGTAAGAATTATTAAAAAAAACCCAAACAACAACCACCAAACAAAAAACTCCACTCGCAAAACTGCGTTTAAGTGGGGAGTAGTGATTACGCATTTGTCTCATGACAAAACATTTGCAGCAGTGATTGTAAAACAATAACATACACAAAAATACCTCAGTAGAAATAAGGAGCAATACAAAACTACTACAGGCAGACATGAAGACTTATGTCTCTCAAATGCAAACCACACTTCCACAATGCAACACTACCGTAAGAAAAAAAAAAGAAAAACAAACCAAACCAGTAACAAAAAACCTAAAACCAATCCCCAGATGAAAACCACCAAAACCCAAACACACACACACACACACAAAATCGAAATAAGGAACATCCCACACACACACACAAAATCGAAATAAGGAACATCCCGCACACACACACACACACACACACACACACACACACACACACACACACAGAGCCGCACTGGTTCACTTTTCTGAAAAAGAATCCAGCTGCCAACCCAGGAAACCCGCTGTTAATTATCTCTTTAACCTTGACTGGAAGCAAAGGGGTCCGAGTTTGTCAGCTCCGGGGTCGGGGTCGGGGTCCGTGTCCGCCCCGGGACCGTGGTCTCTATCCGCCCAGGGGTTTCTCTCTTCTCCCGAGGCGCGTCTGCCCAGTGTTTCACCGGGGTCTGAGGCTCTGCTTCTGACGGGTCCCAAGATAAGCTCTCCAAGTCGGTTAACGTCATAGTACCAGTTCCAGACGTCACCAGCGCTAAGCCTGAAGCACCTACCCGCTCACCCCCTGCTCTGCCTTTCCAGAGGGTTTTGGCTCCTAAAAGCGTTTGGGCACCGCTGCTCTCACGGACCGGCGCGGCACGCAGCGTGTCCGCGCTCGGGAGCGGCAAGAGCCCAAACACAGCCACACCATCCCGACCCCGACACGGCAGGCGAGGGCAGGCACGGCTCCGAGCGATTCCTCACTTCACCTCTCCTCGCCCTTCTCCCTCCACCTCCCGCTACGACCCAGCCCCGCTGGGCACACAGCGCCCTCACACCCCGCCCCGCCCCGGGTGTCGCTCTCCGGGCTCGCACCTCGAGGACCGGCCGAAAGCAGGACCGCAGCAGCGAGCGGCCCAGGGCGGCTCTGCGCTCATGGCAGCAAACGAACGGGACGTGAGGACGGCGAGATGTGGAACCTATGTCCAGGGGTAGCGACTCACACAGACTCGCTGCTTGGTGGCCTAAAGTAGCACCTGTTTAGAGGTTGGCCATGTTGAGGAAAAGCCCTCTGGGGACGACAGACTTCTCCCGTCCTGTTGCACTGAGACTCGTGTAGTTCTTCTGCTCCTTGTTTTCAGTGCTGCCCTTTGCAGCTGCAGGGGCCAGCCAGAGCCGGGAATGCGGCTTCGCTCAGCGTCTGAGCTGTGTGGCCACTAACAAGTCCCAAGATACTTAATCTTCTCTGGGTCACAGCGACAGCATCGTCTCCTCTACTACTGAAAGGAAGATCTAATTTCTTGAGCATCAAATACACGCTGAAAGCTGGCAATTCACACAACACATTCCAGGTTAGATAACTCCAGTAAAACTCAAGTAAAAATCCATTTTAACTTTACTGTATTCACGTACTATGTAATTTTTACATGCTATATATTGACAGTAGGGCAAGTGTTTTTATCTTAAAAAAAAAACAAAGATCAAACTTTAGACATCTCTGAACAACACAGCTTGGATAAACCAGAAAGATTACTCAGATGACCTGTGTTTCCTACAGGGTCCTCACGCACTGGTCTCCTGATTCAGGACCACTGAAGAAGATGTCTGTCACAGTCTGATAGCATTTAATCATAAAAATGAAAATCACCGTATGAATTTGTCTTTAGCTAGCCACTTTAGAGAGACAAAAACAGACAACTGAGACTTCGGACAAGTGACTGTATATTAAGAAAATGTAATAAAAACATACGGAAGAGTATTGCAGATCACGTTGAGAAATACACTCAAAACTGCACATTTGTCGTTTCACAGGGCTGAGAACCACATGATTTTCTTCCAGATCTTGACTGTAACTCGTATGTGAAGTACATTAGTTCCTAGTGTCCGACAGAACAGGAACGAAAATGCAGCTCTTGCAAAAAATTCTACTAGTGAAATTTTAAGTAAGTCTTTAAATGAAATATACAGACTGCCAGTTGCAATTTTGGTAATCCCTGGTTGATCTTGCACCAGGTGTCTAACTTGGAGTAACATTACATGAATAACATAAAGTCAACCTGAGTCTGGAATAAGCAGCATTTGAGATGGTCTATTCCTGGGCCTTACCTCACACTTCTGAGTCATTAATGTGGTAATTTACAGTGTCCAGCAGTTGAAAAAAGTTTCCACCCTTTTGGATTAGAAGTATATCTTAAAAACCAAAGTCTCAAGTTAAAACCTAAAAAAAAAAGGCTTTTCATGCTCAAATTGTGTAGAGAAGTGTTAAGCACCACTTATGATTGGGTTCTGTCTTGATGGTAAATGTTTCAATAATAAATTCTAAGTTTTTATGGTCAATATTGGTAATGTCGAGTTTGATGCAAAGAGTCATGGCTTTTGACGGTAAAGAGTGGGTTTTGATGGTAAAAAGTGGGTTTTGAGGGTAAGAAGTAGTTGGGTTTGTGGGTAGGTTTAGTTCGGGTATTGAAGGCTTCCATCAGTGAGCGTTGCATCGAAAAGACAAAAGAAAGCAATGCCACTCCCTGTCATGACATTCAACATCAAACCCTGTCTCAGTGGTTTGGTTTCTGAAAGAGAAGTCTCAAGCCTGCACACAGCTCCATCTGCTCTGTGACTACATCAGCATCCTTGTTTTACCAACAGCCTTGTGTTCAAGCTGACTAAATCTCATCCACTAAGCCTTCAGAAACTTGGAGAGAATTTGTAGGAATGCAGGAAAGCAACTGCTTTAAAGCTGCTCCTTCTCCCGTCCCACCTCCATTTTCCTTAAAACACACGTTATCACAAGCCCTTTCCATCCTTATTAATTTACTGGGCAGTCCTGGTGAAAAGGCACAACCACACAATTCCTTCTCAGCTGTTTTTTTCTGTCCCTAGCTTGTTTGAGAGGTTCCAGGCTCTGGAAAAACACACTGCTGCACTGGCCATTTTTGAGAGAGATTCCATCATTCAGAAATTCCTACTTGAGACACACTTATTTCCTACTTTTAAAGACAGACCTTCCACAAGGTGAAGTTCATTAACATCTATGGACTTGAGGAAGTACTACAATTCTCCAGATTTAACAAATCGCTTTTCACAGCCCTCCTCATATCCCACTTGTGTTGCAAGCAGAGGGTCAACGTGGGGTTCTGTCACTGTTTTTCGGCTAATATTTCACCTACACAGATAGCGCAGTAAAATTAATGCCCCTGAGCTGTGTAGTGGGGTGCAAGATGTCTATTTTCTTCCTATACTTTGGCTGGTTTAGAAAAAAACCAAGTTTGCAGAATAACACAATGTAAGTTACAAATAGGTTCTCGAGTACCACTGACCAATTAATTAGGGTTCCAGGTAGCCGGTCCGTAATACTGTGTAATTCGTTACAATACTTTATCAAAGGCTCCCAAGTGACTGAGCCACCTGGGGGCCCACCAATTTGTTTACAGATAGTCACTAGATTTCCTGGAACTATCAGATTTGCATTTTAATCATGCACACACGCTTCCTTGCTGTATGGTGGTCTTTGAGGGGTCTCTGGTGGTCTTCGATAGTCTGCCTCACTGTGTCCATTGATTAACCTCTGTGCTTGTTTGAAAGACTCTTCTGAATTACTTAACAACCGTGTCCACCGTTTAGGTCAGTTTGTTCCAATTTATTCATTACCTTGAAGAACCAGCCACATCTTCCTCTCAAAAGAGCAGACTCAATTTGCAGCTTACAATTAACAGAGTGGGTTTAACTTACAACGCAGCATTTTCAGCTTACGATTCCCCCCTTTGAGACTTATGGGATACATATATATCCTATAAGCCTCAGCTCATATTCTTTTCCTATATTTAATTCCAAAACACCATTGCGAACAGCACCATTGAATCATGTCTGCCAGGGTACAAACACAAATCATTATTATTAGAATTATTACAAACAAGTTCTTTAACCATGTCCAATTTGGTAGCCAAGAGGTAAGTTTATAGCGTAACTCTTCAAAACCCACAAGGTGTCATCTCTAGTGGCTTGGTGCAAGATTTGTCTATTCCTGAATTTCAGCCAAATCTGTCAATATTTTGCTGCTCTGATCCATGTGTATGCATCACCTTGCACTTACGATAGTACAGATACGTCCTTGGGAAGGTTCTAGCAAGTCCAGGGCCATACAGTTTTGCACTGTCACCTGGGGTAGGCTGCATACCTCAACTTGTAATGCCTGTGTAACATCTATAATTCTGCTTTCAATGCTTGTAATTACTGCAGATATATTTACAAGCATCTTTTCTAATTCACTCTCAACCAAGAGAGAAACCATCCAACAAAATTGTGCGATCCTCTGAAATCTTGTAGGACAACTGGCAATAGCATTATGAGGTGATCTGTCTATGAGGTTGTACAAAACACAGGAAGCAAGTGAAAAGTGTGGCACCAGATCAGGTCCCACAAAACAAGTCATTTGCCACAACTGTTTTCAGTGAGCTGTCATATATAGTTTTACCCTCCACAGTCATGGGGTGGAGCTACTTTGTGGTGGGGAAGCTGGGGCCTTCCACATTTTTCCTTTTCTTTCCAGCCCCTGGGGTTTCTTTCAGGCCGCTCTAGCTCTGGCTTTTCTAATTCATCACTGGGTAATCCATCCATTCCATCTTTAGGAATACCCTTTCATCACAACAATGCCCACAACCCTTGCCTCTTATAAGCACTGTTTCTAGCTCCTGGGCAAGTGGGGAGTGTCCTGCGTTCCCCATCGGTTGGGTGAGGAAGAATTTTACCTCCGTTCATCTCAGTCCCTTAGTATCAATTTCACTAGAAATACTGACGAGGCCGTACCTTCCCCCATAATTAATCAACTCCTGGACAACTTCTCCCCACATCCGTACTTTCTTCTCTGTCTTTCCATCAGGTGAACGCAGTCCTTCCAGGGCAGTAGCAGCCCTTTTACTTCGGGATGGTGCTCTTTCCCTGTAATTGGATCCCCATGGCTTTCAGGGAGTCAGGAAGACCCTGAACGAGGGGAGTCATATGTTTTCAGGATCAACCGCTATCATCATCGGGGACTCCTGTGAAAGTTCCCCATCGCACATCCTTTGTAGACATGCTGCTTTCTGCACGTTTTCTACCCACTGGTCGACTGCCCCTGTGATGGCGAAAAGATCTCCCATTTCCAAAGGGTCAAGTCCTCCAGCCCAATAAGCTGCTCTTTGAGTTAAGGACCAGGGTGCACAGTGGTCGCCGGTGGTAAAAATTCTCCTGGCCCCAAATATCCCTCAGCTTCCTTCCCACTCAGTAAAAATTCATCTCCCCCAGACAGCGATACTCTCCAAAGAGATTCTGTTTCGGATTCTTCTGGAGTACGACCCGATTCCTTTTGAAGTTTAGCTAATTCCGTTGCAGTATACAGAACCTCTTTGCTAGTATGGGGGGGGTTGGGGGGGGCAAAATCACAAAATGAACTATATAAACCTTTAGAATCAGTTTTAAGCAATGTTAAGTTTGATGGCATTGTGACAGTAGCAATGGAAAACTACTGAGTTGCATGATTGACAGACAAAAAAATAGAGTACAGCTAGAGAACATACTGAGATTTCTTGTATAAGATAAACCCTTGTAGTTTTAGGCCTTTATGATCTTAGTACAAAATGAGTGTAAGAAAAGCAGGCTAGAAAAACAGGACGTAAGGATAAGGAGTATCTGGAATGGCAGGGGCCCAGAATGGGGTGCAGTTAAACTAACTGGTAAGTAGAAGGTCAGGATGATTGTCACCTCTATAGTGTTAACGAACCAACTAAGCTGGTGTAAGCATCTACTGTGCCTGCTTTAGAGGCTGCCAGCAGTGATGAAGATTGTTGGAAGAAGTAAACGACCCCCAGAGACCACCACATTTTCGTAAGCATGCGGGGAACTCTCTAGAGAATGATGTAATCCATACGTAGCCTCAATATGTATGCCTGACCAGCGACTATATAAGGACGGCTTGGGGAGCACTACGGACGCACACGCTAGGAGGAGCTACCCCCGTCTCTCCCGGCGCCGAAATAAAGACTACCCGCTTGCCAATTTAAACATTCTTGTCGTGTTTGTTCCCGGAGTTCTCTCCGAATCAGTAAGCGGTGGGAATTCGTTCCATCCGCCTTCCTAAGTATATTCCCTATTTACCAGCGGGCGGAGAGAAGCGGCCGGAACGTTTAATTGTTCTAACCTTAGTCCCGCCTCTCTCAGGCTCCTGTGGGGATATTCAGTTGTTTTCTCCGACCTTGGCGGGGCGCTTCTCTCTGCAAACAGTTGCTCTTTCAGGGCTAATTGCAAGTAGTTAGCCTGATTTTTCTCGTTGTCCAGCGGTTGTTTTAAGTTAACTGCCTGGTCCTGCAGGGCTCGGACCTGGTCTCGTAAAGTTTGTATGAACGGAGATTCAGCTGTCCGTTGTTCTTCGCCAGCCTCCAGCGCAGCAGCCAAGATGGCGCCCGGTACGGCGCGGACCGCCGAGTTACCCTTCCCCGGGCCGCAGTTTTGCGTCCTTTTGCAGGGCGCTTGTTCGGTCTGTTACAGGGTGCAAATTATGCCCGCTTTTCTCGGCCCGTTCTACCCCTGGCAGAGACGGGCGAGCCTTCTGCTTCTCTAAAAGACCATACAACACATCTCTGCCCTCAGGGGCAGCTTCACTGCTATTCATTTCTGAATGGGACGATCGCCTCAGGGAGGCAGCACGTTTTGCTTCCACAAAACCCGCCTCTGAAGTCCCTGAGAGGCACGCACCTAATGCAAACCAAGGTAAATACAGCACTAGGTTGGGGCTGTCGTCTCAGGGAGGCCGCACGTCTGTTTCAACAACGTCTACCCCTTAGGTCCCCGAGAGGCACACACGTAATACCTTACACTTCACGTGACATTACGGTACTTTTCAGTGCAGGGGATCCTGTCCGTGACGCCGATTTAAATGTCAGGGTGCGACTGGAGAAAACGCCAGTGCCGGACCCTGTTTCGCTCATGATCCCAAGAGTGACATTAAGACGCAAATGAGGTCAAGTACCGTCATCGATCAGTTGGTTTATTGCAAAAAGACAGTTCTTATAAAAAGGGAAGTACTTGCAAAAAAAGGGATAGCGATAGGACTGATCGGAAAAGGGATAGAAATGAAGCAGGAACTGGGGGTGCAAAGAGAGAGAGTCACCACCGTGGATCCAGCGGTGTCCCCGGCATCCGTAGTCGTCGTCTCAGGTGGCGGGAGCCCTCCAGGGTCCGTAGTCGGTACCGGAGCACACGCCACACTAGTTCACTTTAATAGAAAAGAGTCCAGCTGCCAAGCTAGGAAACTCGCAGTTCTTTATCACTTTGACCGTAACTGGAAGCCAGTTAGGTACACGAAGTAGAGAGGCACTGGAAGCTCCCGTTGCCCCGCTGTCGGAGCCCAGCAACGCTTCCTGCTACTACTGGCGACCCCGAGCCCGAGGACCGCGAGTAGCACGGAGCAGCGAGAGCGGCCCCGGGGTCTGCGTCTGTCCGCTCTGGAGTCTGCCCGTCTGTCCGAATTGGGGTCCGAGTTTGTCAGCTGCGGGCTCTGCTTCTCTGCCCGCCCCGGGGTCTCGGGGTCCGTGTCAGTGACTTGCTGTGTTCCGGAGAAAGCGTGTAACCGGCGAGAGGAGGTGCATAAGTTAAACACTGCAGAGTAGCATTAAGGTAACACGTGTTGCCCAGATTCTGCAGTCCAACATTTAGTGTCTGTTGCAAATCCATACAAATTTTCTCAGGTGGAAAAAGAATTTTATGTGATGGGGCAATTCCACCGTTGACAACTGCAAGAAAATTAGATTTCAAAAAATATCTACTGTTTCGGTCTGGAAAAGGGTGTTTAAAAGGTAGCATTCTGCAGAAGCACCCAGAAGAACCAGGTCTGCTCTGCAACTCAAAACCACGTCCTGAACAGCTTAAACACTGCCACTTTCAAGTCAACACACTGTTTTGAACTGTGGTTTGTTTGTCCCTTTCAATTCTTACAATGCAAGACAAACTACGACTCTTTTTTTTTTCTTATTGTAACTTAAACCACAAACTTACATTTGTAATTCTATGCTAATGAATACAGGAACAAAGATGGAAATATATGCGAGTAACGAGCAGAGCAGGTAACCCTACAGACACCAGACCTCTTCCTGAGCAGGGCTAGCGTTCAAAGCCTTGTGAATAATGGAAGCCATAAACACAAAGGTAAAATGGACTTTTCTCTGCACAACACAGAGGACCTGAGTAAGCCTGTGTATTAGAAAAACCTCCTCAAACCCGATTGTCACCAGTAGATTTTGAAATAGATAAAACTATAGGTTTTCCAGTATCAGTCCCTTCATTTGCCTTAGGGGACTCGCAAAACTGCAGCCTAGTGCTGAGGGCTGATTCATCACAACCCTGTTCTATATCAGAGCAACAAATGCGAACTGCGTTTTCTCTTTTGGTTTGTTTGTTCTGAAGAAAAGGGGGGAAGGACAGAAGACACACTTCCTTAGCTCTCCCTGGCCAGAAGGCTTGGGTTTTTCAGAGGTTCTACAATAAATAGAACCTCCCGGTCCCTTCTTTGTCTCTTCTCGAGGAGGTACCCGGCCCAAGTTTGTGGTGGATGGTGGTGTTTTCTTCGCTTGCAGTTTGTTGGGCCGCCTTAATGACAGGTTCTAAAATATTGAAGTTATTTGCCTAATTAGAGTCATTGTTTGTATCTGTAACAGAGATAAAAGTTCTGGTTGACTTAAGAATATCAACAAGCATTCCAGAAGGAAATCCTGTAACTTAAGTCCCAAAGAAATAACTTGAAGAACAAAAGAACGGGTAAAGAATATTATAAAAACCCAAACAACAACAACCAAACAAAAAGCTCCACTCAAAACTGCGTTTAAGTGGGGAGTAGTGATTACCCATTTGCCTCTTGACAAAACAAAAGGTTTTCAGCAGTGATTGTAAAAACAATAACATACACAAAAATACCTCAGTAGAACTAAGGAGCAATACAAAACTAGTACAGGTAGATATGAAGACATGAAGGCGCTTTTCTGTCTCTACATTGCAAACTACATTTCCACACGGCAACACTACCAGAAGAAAAAAAATCCAAACCAAAGCGATAACAAAAAAAAAAAAAGAAAGAAAATAAAAGAAATAAGGAACATCCCGAACACAAACACGCCGCACTCGTTTACTGTCAGAAAAAGGAATCCAGCTGCCAAGCTAGGAAACTCGCAGTTATTCCAGTTAAGGAAGAACTTAACCGGAAGCCAGTTAGGTACACAAAGTAGAGAGGCACTCGAGCTCTCATTCCCCGCTGTCGGAGCCCAGCAACGCTTCCTGCCCCTACTGGGGATCCCGATATCGGGGACCGCGAGTAGTACGGAGCAGCGGGAGCGCCTGCGGCGTCTGCGTCTGTCCGCACAGGGTCGGGCTTGTGTCCGTCCCGGGCCAGGTTTTGTGACCGCCCAGCGGTCTCGCTGTCGTCCCAGGTGTGTGTGCCCGGTGTTTCACGGCGGTCTGAGGCTCTGCTTCTGCCGGGTCACAAGATAAGCTCTCCAAGTCGGTTAACGTCCAGTCCGAAATGGAACTGTCCGGCCTTCGATCACCAGCGCTAAGCCTGAAGCACCTACCCGCTCACCCCCTGCTCTGCCTTTCCAAAGGGTTTTGCTCCTAAAAGCATTTGGGCACCGCTGCTCTCACGGACGGGCGGGGCACGCAACGTGTCCGCGATGGGGAGGGGCAAGAGCCCAAAGACAGCCGAGCCAAACTGACCCCGACGCGGCAGGTGAGGACGGGCACGGCTCCGAGCGATCCCTCACTTCACCTCTCCTCGCCCTTCTCCCTCCACCTCACGCTCCGACCTGCTGGGGCCCTCGCCCAGCCCCGCCCCGACGGGGAGTCCCACTCCTCCGCTGCCCGTCAGGCAGGAGGGCAGCGTCCAGGTGCCCGACCAGCGCCACAGCAGCCGCCAGAGCTGAGCCGAGCCGAGCCGGCTGCTCCTGCCGGTCTCTTTCCCTTCCTTTTGCCGTGCCGGCTCCGCTCAGCGTCTGAACTGTGTGGCCACGTCCATCAGCCACGGTGCCAGTGCAGTGCAGGCAGAGAAATGCAGAGAAAACTTCAGCTCAGCCGGACTGACTTAAAATTTACACTATTCGGGCAAAATAGGCTCTGCGTTGCTTCGCAGTTTGAACCGGTTTAAACTGATACAAAACTGAACCTTTGTCAACTGAGCAGCATTTATAACGCCTTCTAGACTAAAACAATGCATATTTTGAAGATTCAGTACACACCTATGTAGATATGCTGGCTGGAAAAGCTACGTCTGTTGTAGACCAAATCCTACGAACTAAGACTTGTGGCTTACCAGTTCCATTTCTGTATTGTCTTGGAAAATGTTTCTAGCTACAGTTTAAATATAAAATGCAAATGCTGCAAAGATAGGGATTGATGTAAGTATTACTTGGTGGCCACAAGTGATTTGCATGACATACCCTGCTGTATCAGTCGTTGTTAAAAATGTGATGGTCTATGTAAATCCACTGCAATAGTAATGTTTTCATTTATCAGGAAGACCTGTTGCTTCAGTCTGGAGACTTTCTCTAAACTAAGGTGTGAAACTCTGCTGTTGCATAGCTCCTCATTTACCAAGAATACATGGCAGGTGCGTGCTGATTTACTTGCTTAAGAGGTTAAAATCCGATTTTGCAACTGCTCTTGTAAGTAAAAGGCCTCTTTGCCTACCTTTAGGCACACTGAGTTAAATTGACGGGTTTAATTTTTCAGAGAGAAAACTCCTCAGCTGCAAAATCGATTGTTCTGGTAAAGCTGAACACTCATAGCTGTGTTGCTATGAATGTTACTCCATTAAGGGCTGGTTTGCCACCCTAAATTAAGGAGCGATTTTGCCCATTGCCTTCCATGAGCTTCAGTCAAATATAAGGGAAGGGGGGGGGGGGGGGGGGGAGACAACGACTCAGATCTCTTCTCCTCAAGTCGATTAATTAGACCAGAGAGATTAGTCAGATGAACTGTATTTCATACAGGTTCCCCACTCACTGGTCTCCTGATGCAGGACCAGTGAATATGAAGGGCATCACAGTTTGATAGCATTTAATAGTAAAAGTGAAAATCACAGCATAAATCTGTCTTTAGCTAGCCACTTCAGAGAGGCAAAACCAGACAACTGAGACTTCAGACAAGTGACAGTATATTAAGAAAATGGAATTAAAACATATGGCTTTTGTCTTGCTGGTAAATGTTTCAGTAATAAAGTCTAAGTTTTGATGATCAACATTGATAAAGTCCACTTTGAAGATAAAGAGTCATTGTTTTTGAAGGTAAAGAGTCATCTTTTCTGATGGTAAAGCCCAGTTCGATGGAAAACAGTCAGGTTTGATGCAGACAGTCAGGTTTGGTGGTAAAAAGTCACGTTTGATTGTAAAGTGTCAGTTTTGGTGGTAGAGTCATTCTTGATGGTAAACAGCCAGGTTTGATGGTAAACTATCAGCTCTGATTGTACACAGTTTCGATGGTAAAGAGTCAGGTTTGATGGTAAGAAGTAGTTGGTTTTGACAGTAGGTTTAGTTTGGGTACCGAAGGCTTCCATCAGTGAGCTTTGCGCCTGAAAGACGAAAGCAATGTCACTCCCTGTCATCACGTTCAACATCAAACCCTGTCTCAGTGGTTTGGTTTTTGAAAGAGAAGTCTCAAGCCTGCACACAGCTTCATTTGCTCTGTCACTGCAGGATCCAACAGCCTTAAGAAGGTGGCTTCCTCACAGTCTTGTGTTCAAGCTGACCAACTCTCACCCACTAAGCCTTCAGAAGCCTTCAGAAACTTGCTGGAGAGAATTCGTCGGAATGCAGGAAAGCAACTGCCTTAAAGCTGCTCCTTCTCCCGTCCCACCTCCATTTTCCTTAAAACACACGTTATCACAAGCCCTTTCCATCCTTATTAATTTACTGGGCAGTCCTGGTGAAAAGGGACAACCTGACAATTCCTTCTCAGCTGTTTTTTGTTGTCCCTAGCCTGTTTGAGAGGTTCCAGGCTCTGGAAAAACACACTGCTGCACTGGCCATTTTTGAGAGAGATTCCATTATTCAGAAATTCCTGCTTGAGACCCATTTATTTAATGCTTTTAAAGACAGACAAGATGAAGTTCATTAACATCTATGGACTTGAGGAAATACTACAATTCTCCAGCCTTCAGAAATCTCTTTTCACAGCCCTCCTCATATCCCACTTGTGTTGCAAGCAGTGGGTCAAAGTGGGGTTCTATCGCTGTGTTTATCGGTTAACATCTCTTACACCTACACAGACAGCGCACTAATCTTAATGCCCCTGACCTGTGTAGTGGGGCGCAAGCATTTAATTTCTTCCTATACTTTTGGCTGGTTTAGAAATAACCAGAGTTGGCCACCTGCTGGCAGGAGCATTCAGTAAAGCCAAACCACTCCTAGGGTAGATGACTTTCTTCCGGTTGCAAAAGAGCTTTCCCTCAGCCCGCTTCTCTGTATTTTTAAGACTATGCTAACAGAAAAAAAAATCAGAAGGAAATAAACCAGTGGCAGGAATTTAACATACTCTCCAGGTCTTAAGTTGCAAAGCGCCCTTCGGGGGCTTGACAACTGCCTTTAAGAGAAGACTGAGCTATATCTGGACCCATAGTTCAGTATTATCACCAACTGACGTTTGTCTGAATAAGCAATCGGCTCTGTTTCTATGTGGTGAAAGGGCTGAACATAGAATTTTATTTAAATGAATTCCCCTGGCAGTCTTTTTCGGGAAGGTGGTGCTTTACTGCAATATTACTAGCCCGGAAGTCTCATGTCATCATCTTCCACTTGGACTACTGTACAAAAGCATTTAGAGGTTGTTTCAAGTGTAATAAAGTGTCTTTGTGAGTAAAGAGGAGTCCTGCAAACATCCTGTGGCCTCTTACATTTCACGTGCTCACTGGGTGGGATGAAGCCATGTTTCTTCTTGTCACCTGCCCCAGAAGGCTTCCTGTCCTTGTAGGCTGTTCACTGCCCTGGTTTCTGTATTGCTCACGTAAAGAGTTGCTTGAGAAAACGGGTACTCTCCTCTTCTCCTATGTTGTCTTCTCGAGACGTGAATCCAAAGATCCCGAGAAGTCTGTTTCCTGATGTGTTCCTTCTTTTGCTTCCGTATGTGTTTGTCATTGTCAATGCGGAACACCAGGCCATCCAAATCCTGAAGCCTGAACGAAACATGCAGGTTAAAAATAGGAAAATGGATGTAGCATTAGATGCATGTATGACATGTTATTTCTTTAACCACAGGTGATGACTATGTGTCAGCTATTTTGTAGTCATCTCTGCACATCTGACTTTAGATGCACCAAACATAAGCCCTCAGATTGAAGGAATCTTCTCACATCCTTACAGGGGCTAATGGTGGAATATGTGGAATTGAAAATATATACTTGTGGTAACCTAATCAAGAACAGTGTGCAGCTGTGGTTCTGTCCTGGGTTCAGCAGGCTGGGCTTAAACCACAACAGGTTCTTAACTTTGTGCTCCAGAACTAGTGTTCTAACGCTATTGAGCAATATCTTCCCTATGTTCGCTTGAGCAACCTAATGACCAGCCTAATGACCAACCCTAGCCGGATTATGCTGTATAAATCACTGGGAAACAATGGAAAAAGGCAGGCATGAGAAACACCCAGAAAAGAATTAAGAAAACTATTGTGGCTTATGCTGGAATCCCTGCTTACTTGTAATCCTGTTTATCATCTGTCTTGCAGTATTTCTTTCCCATTTCGCTTTCGCTTCCTTCTGTGTCACTCTTGCCAAGTCTAAGCTTTTCATTTCCCCAGAAAGACTTGTCAAACTGTGCATGAGCTGAGGCAGGGGGAGGTGTGTGCCTTTCCCAAGAGTGTTTCTCAGACTGCTGCTGAGGTACTGAACAATGATGGAAGTTTCCTTTGTGGCTGCTCAAGTGATGCGCTCTTTCCTCTCTGGAGTGAGCGTTGTGAGTCCATCTGCTCTTGCACTGAGCATCCCTCTGTGATTTGGAGAACTGACTCAATTTGTCAAAGTCTTCATCAAAACGAGAGCAATTCCTCTCTCTACCAACTCCTGTTCCATGAGCAGAGTCATAATCCTTGTCACATCTGCATTTTTTCTGTCTCTGTGCTTCATCTTCATAGTAGCTTTCTCTGCTCCAGGTTCTCTCTCCTTTGGAATAATAATACTTATTCCTGTCTTGCTCTGTTCTTTCTCTGCTTCTGGTTCTATAATGAGAGTGTTTTCCTGAGCTTTTGCCATTATTTGGACTGTTTCTTTCATCATGGGAACATCTGTATTGCCTTGCACACATCCTAGGATGGAAAAAAATAGACAGTAAATAACATGGGCAAGTTCAGGATCGACAGAATCAAATTACAGAAATAGTAATCTTTCCCTGGCACAGAAAGAAAAACACTTGGAAAAAGAAAAGTATCAGTTACAGGAAAGTAAATATATTCTGGACAGATTCAGTAGTTGGTATTACCTGATATAAAAAAGTAAATAAGCTTGCTGATTGAGAACCGTTTTGATATCAGAACGCTCCACTATGTCATCATTCATTTGATACCAAAATCCATTGCCGGCCTGCAAATAAAAGACAGGGATATCTTTAGACAAAATTCACGTTGTCCAAAGGACATCACAGGTGGAACACTACAGCACAAAACTTGCAAAAGAAATCAAACAGAACACATCATCCAGCTTTTCCCCATCAAAATGGTGGTTACCAGTGACATTTCTTTTCTTTATTTATTTGACCCTGTTACAAAGCAAGCTGATACCTACCTTTATGAAGCATATATAGTGTCCTGCATTGCAGTTGAAACCAGAATGAACGAGAACTGCATATAAAGAATAGATGAGTGGTTCTCCCATTGATTGGGACATATATGCTCGCAGATCCAAATATTCAGGGTATTTTATATCCTAAACACAAAACAGGAAGATTCAAAAATTACCCTGAAACACTTCATGGAACAGCCTGAGAAAAACCCTTCTAAAAACACAGGCTAGGATCACACAAACGTATTCTTGATTCATTTCAAAATACCTGTTCTCAGAAACAGCATTTAATAATTTCAGCTGCAGAGGAGTGTTTTCTGCAGAATTAGCTCTAAGGGTGAGTTATACTCTTACAGAATCATAGAACAGTTAGGGTTGGAAAGGACCTTAAGATCATCAAGTTCCAACCCCCCTGCCATGCGCGGGGACATCTCCCACTAAACCATGCCACCCAAGGCTCTGTCCAACCTGGCCTTGAACACCGCCAGGGATGGAGCATCCACAGCTTCCCTGGGCAACCCATTCCAGTGCCTGGTGACCGTAAGCCATAGTTGTTAGATTGTCTTTTCTTAAACTATTGTTAGCAGTCTATAGTTACAGCCTGCAAACATGAACAACTTTTAAATGATATTTTCTTGGGGAAATCTCCCATTCCAAGAACATAAAGCTGCTTTACAGCTGCACATATACCTTGTTGATCTTGCCACCAGTAAAATCTGCAAATCTTTTCAGTGATATGGTGAGAACTTTGGGGGAGCGATGTATTGTGTACCTCTTGGAGGCAGAAACCATGTTTTCGCACCTTAAAAGCAAGCACAGACAAACGTTTAACAGCAAATTCTTCCCCTCCCAAAACTCAAGCAAGTTTCCATCTCTCGCACGGGCTTATGAACCCATACGCTGAACTTCTCGTTTGTTAATAGGTGGAAGGTAATAGGATGTAAGAGGACAGCTCTACAAAAGAAAGGATTTAGAACATTATCTTTTGATAGCCAACCAAACATCTGAGCATCTATCCTAATGACAAAAAGGAATGGCTTCCCAACAATTCAGCATGAGAACTCTGCAAAACATATTTTGGTGAGCCATGAGAGGCTGCTCATGTGAACAACCACTGTTCACATGCACTAAGACCCAATCCCACTTTGTTCCACAGGGAACACCACGACCTTCAGCAAGCTGATGTTGCCTCCCACCCCAAATCGTTGTCCTTAGCTCCATGCCTCAGCTCAACACTACTTAGCAGACATCCCCTTTAACTTCTGGCCATATGAATATTTGTGTGTGCAACCTCACACTTACGAAGGCTAAAAAACCGCAGTGTAGACAACAGTAGGAATAAAAGTGTAAGATGAGCTAGCAGCCACAATTCTTCTATTTCCAAACATTCATGTGATACATTAAATGCCTTCTCTTGCATTGAGATGGACTTAGAATCTTACTTGCTACACTTATAGCTGTTCTCTCCACCCAGTTGTTCAGGTTTCACAAATTGTTCTAGAGCCTCGGTGACAGATGTAGCAGTCTGGATGAATAAGAAAGTAGAGCACTAAGCCACTGGAAATGCAAAATTTCAAACACTTCCTGGTAGTTAACGAGAGAACCTTGCTAGTTCATCCTCAAGTGACCTGCTGTCAACCGGCAGACACTGTGAAGGAGGCAGAAACCTCAGAGTACGCTGAGCATTTACCTCCTGTGGAAATGATTCTACTTTGAAATAAAAAAATACAGTTTGCAGTGGCCCAGGCAGCATCTGTGCTATGCTATGGCATCAATAATGAGAACAATCAAACCCATCACCCTAGCGATAGATGTATGCTGAAGCAGAATAATCGAGAAGTGTGAGAGTATAGCTGTTTCTGCAGATATAATTCCTGGTTTTACAGCTTAAACCCACTGCAAACATGGAGAGCATCTAGATGCCTTCCACACATGACCAAAGTCTAATCCATTCCCATCCACCACCAAGCTCTTTCCTTTTAGCAGTGTATATTTGTAAGTAAAATGACTTTATTTGGAAAGCTCTACAGGTCCTTATACAGCTCGACCCATATTCACAAAACACCTTACCTCGATATCCAAAGCAATATTGAGGAATGGTTCGTGCCTATCCGAAACAGCTTTGCAGTTCAAGCATTTTACTGGAATCAAAATACAAATGCTTAAGACTGACAGGACAAACTCAAAGTCTTCATACATATTACTTTAGTCAGAGTACAAAGTCCTTTACTACAGACAAACAGACACAGACCAGTTCAAAGGACAGGAAGATTTTTAACAAGTACCTTGGGATCTTAGGTATCCTCCAAATATTTGATAAATAAGTGTGGTGGCTTGAGAAGATGCATCCCATCTGGAAAGAAATGATAAATCAGACCTCAGATGATGCGACTCTCAGAGTTAACTCTTCAAACAGTTTTTACCAGGGACATTCATTTTAATGTAGTAGAGGAAAGAAAGGACTACAAGGGGCTAGAGAACATTTAAAGGTTAAACAATTTGTTTATGCTTACGTGGTGCTTCCATTCAAGCAAGCTTTCTGCAAAGCGTCAACAGTGAAGGACAAAAATTCATGTGCATCCTCTTGACTGCCGTAATGAAAATGTTTTCCTATTCCTAATAAATAAGAAGGTGGTTATATTTATCTGTCGGCGAAGGGAAGTTTGATCACCATATGGGAAAAGCGTACACCATATAGCTATCGGCAAACTTCAAATTTTATTAACAAAGATACTTGGTTATATACACTAAATAATGAGCCTCATACATATTGCAAAGCTGAGCTCCTAATTGGTTAACCTTTAAAATGTTACTCTTATCTTATTTCTGCATATTTGCAGTTTACAGTTAGCATGGTTAGCTTGAAAGACGCTTTGTTAAAACAGGGCTCTATTGTTCAGAGGGACCTTGTGGTCCAGCTGGACCAAAGGAGTCAATGGAAGTCTGATTATCAACAGAACCAGGGGAGTCAGCAAGGGCTTGCTAACTTTTCCCAAGACTTCTGCACGTACACGAACTTTAGTAACCCTCAGGCGAGGCCTCAATGCCCGTGGGTCACTACCTTACAATTGTCAAGCAATTGTCTGGATTTCTCATAGGCCTGGTTCTGCTGCTAATGAGACATCAAATCCATCTGGCTGTGGCCTTTGTCCACCAGCCATTCGTCAATAAAACTCTCCACATTTATCTCCTAGAAATTGAAAGAAAACACACATTTCTAAAAGTATCAAAATCATTTCTATGCATCAAATAGTGCTTTGAAAACGTGCCAAATATATCAAAATAGAACCATCTCAAATGACTTACTTTTAAGGCCATCGATAACAGATATAGGTTTCATCGCACAATTAGAGCAACGCAGGACCTGGTTAATGTGAGCTTCCAATGTACACATCATACAGAAGCCTTTTTCATGACCTGAAGAGCGAAAGAAGCAACACAGTCTAGTCAAATATGCATTGCTACAAAAAAAAGAAGAAAACCAAAAACAATACACATGAAAACACCTCTAGCCACACAGTTTTGCTCACTCACTCACTTCCCCCTCTTTCTTCCCTCAGTCCCGGGGGGATAGGGAGGAGAATCAAAAGAATACAACTCCCACAGGTTGAGATAAGAACAGTTTAGTAACTAAGGTATAACACAAATCACTACTGCTACCACGAATAATAATAATGACAAGAGAAATACAAGGAAAGAATACAATAGCTCACCATCCAGCCCAACCAAGCCGTGCACCCCCCATGGTGCACCCCCCACCGAGCACCCTCACCACCCTTCCCAGGTCTCTGCCCTCCGTTTTTCTACCTCCTGGACATGACGTGCTGTGGTATGGAATAACCCCTTTGGTTAGTCTGGGTCAGGTGTCCTGTCTCTCCTTCCTCCCGGCTTCCCCTCCTCCCTAGCAGAGCATGAGACTCAGAAAGTCCTTGGCCAGCCTAAACATCACCAAGCAATAACTGAAAACACTGGTGTTATCAGCACTGTTCCCAGGCCCAAAATCAAAAACACAGTGCTGCACCAGCTACCAAGAAGAAGAAGAAAAAATGACTGCTGCTGCTGAACTCATGACACATCCGTAGCAACTTCGCCTTATCCAACACAGACAGAACACTATTAATTTATTTAACACTGGTAGCAGAAGACTAACTATTAATAATCACAAGTATTGATAACCTTGAATAGTTCTATAGAAATACAGTAGTAGAGCAATTTAAAACCAAGTAACTGGAAAACACACTCTGCACATGTGCCTAGGTAATTTATTTAACCATACTTTTATAAATGGATTTTAAAAGCAAATAGGCACAGGAAACAGTAACTACCACAAAAGCAATGCATAAATAGGCTGAGGCTTTGTATGCTCATATAGTTTACAGGAACATCAACTAAAACCAAACTAGCTACGGTAAATAAATATGCAGCTGAGTGGAGAACGCTGCAAGAAATGGGCATCTTATTTGAATATTCCCATTCAGCATGCAAAAGAAGCAAGATGTCCAGAAGCCTGACTTGCATGCTAATATTACTAAGGTCTGCAGTAACATGTTGGAAGATGCTGATTTCATCAATTTATCACGCAAATGTGTTGAAAGACACAGAGAAAAGCTGGTGACTTAGGAATTTTTACTATAGTTACTTCAGACCATGTGCTCATTTGACATGCAATGTAATCTCCTTGGATTTTAAGCAACAAAATGGAATATGGCTGAATATGACATGAGATGCAGAAGAGGTTGTAGTATGTATGTACTGGTCACTGCTCAAGAGTGATGAGTGCAAGTTTTGCAAGGTTAAGAAGGAGTTATCAGGGTTAGGAACTTAGAACAGGAAAAGGCTGTTATGTGAACATTTTGTACCTCTGAGAAAATATGACGAGGCCAGAGGACTTAATTTTCCTGTTGGTACAACTGAATAATTCTTCCTCTTCAAGTCAGGTGATGGAAAGTTCTCCCTCACTTGCCACTTTGCTCCCTCTTTTCCTTCACAGGACAAAGAGGAACAGGCACTTTCCGCTTAACCCTTTGAGACAGTTAAATTCTATGACTCTACTGCACAGACTCTGATTTTGACAAGGTGTGTTTTAGCTAAGGATATAGTTTTGACCAAAGACTGAGCTGAAACAAATCAATGCCCCTTAGCACATGTACTTTTCCTGAGCAGCCTCTCCTAGACAAGCTTATTCCAACTGCAAGAGGCAAGGCTTGGAAGCACTTGATGTGGCCTGACCATACATTACAGGACTAGGGCTGGTACTGCAGAACTCCCAACCCCCCATCAGCACAACAGATGAGACAATACAGTTAACTACAGAAGATAAGGAACAGTGAGGAGTCTGAGAATAAGGGAGAATAATAGAAAATAGAGGTTCAGCAGATCTGCGTGTCTGATAGGTCTCCTTGTCTGGCATCTTCCTATCACAGAATAAACACCTTCATATTCTTGGCACATTTACACTGTGGATGGCTGTAAGTGACACTCCAGATGTCAGATTCCCACTTACAAGGCTTTTTTGTATTAACTCAGCAGTAAGAAACAGGTCTTCTAGAATGATCTGTTTAGATTTCCGCCTAGCATTGTAAAAAGAAGGGTACCAGTTGTGTCTAGGAGGCTTTCCAACTGTCTTGAAATTAGCTGTAAACCTGGTCTAAGTGCTGTGTTGGGTCTGTGATAATCTCTTGTGTCACTTCCAATTTGATTCTTCTGAGGACTGGCTGTTGGAGTCTTCTCTGCCACAAGCTAAAGGTAAAACCACTGGATTCTCTATGTCTACAGATAATACACTGACTTCTATTCCAAACAGTTCTCAGTTGTTTTTTTTTGTTGTGTTTTTTTTTTGTTTGTTTTTTTGTTTTTTTTTTTTTTGTTTTTTTTAAATAAAGCTGAGTAACATTGGAATGGCTGAAGAGCTGAATAATAGGTTTTCCCAATAGCTTCTTTAAAGCTTTTCAACCCTCTGAACTGTAGTACCGGCTAGTCCAGAGCTCATACTCATATTCTTAGTGTTTTGACCCACAATGTACACTTACTTTCTATCAGCCATTAGAGCACACTGTACCTTCTCCCAGCCACAGCTGTTGATCAGTATTTCGTAAATTACAAAATACATGACTTGGTCATATACCAGAGGAATGACAGAAAGAGCATTTCAGGCATGTCTGCATCCTAAGAGGCTGGAATAGCAACTCCATCAAAGCTGTTAGTTTAAATTTTTTCTCTATATTATTCAAGATTCATAGCCATGTTAAATGTATCTTTGAAACACATATATGAACACCAGTGGGCTAGAGATGCTCTGCACTACTAAACAGGCTTGAGGAATGACTACTAACCTGAATAGAACACTGAAAAGCAGGTCAGGCTATATACAATCTAAGCCATATATTGTAGACATGCAGATTATTTGTCTACACATTGACACTTCAGCAAACAGAAGTAACCTATTACTACTTGAAATGAAAATATGAGATACAAATAATCACACTGGTCACAGACCTACTCAGACATCTGATAAGAAATAAGCTCCAAGGGAAACTTATATACACTATATAAAGCAAAACTCTTATAACTGTTCACAGATGTAAATTGCACCTTACTAACACATTTCATGTTTTCATACCTACAAATTTTGGTGATTTTGCTGCTAAAAAAATATCTACCTAATGCCAGAAGCCTATTTCCAGAGACATCCTATATCCCACCTGAACTATATAAAGAGTCATTCTATAGTTACAATGCTCCACCAAGAAGACTAATGGAAAGGGGCTGTCATGGTCAGGATAATCTGCACAAGCTGCTGGGGGTGGTAGTGTCACTGTCTCCCAGGGCTCTGTATTCCTCTTCAGCTTTTAAAGTGTTTTTCTTGTCCTTCGGATTGCCTGTTCTCTGTTTTTCCTGCTAATATTCTCACCACAGAGTTCTTGACTCTTGACAAGCTTAAAGGAATTAGGGGGATTGCTCTGTATTCATAAATAACTGCTCTCTCCAGCAGCACCACTCACCGTATGTTCTGTTATTCAGTTTGCAACATCCTACAAGCCCCAGTACAGCATGTTGTCTTTGCTAGCACTCAGCCAGAGCCATAGGCCAGCTGCTAGCATGGGAACAACTACAGCGTCTAACTGTGGAGAGGTGTAATGCTATCCAGACTATCCATTGTTAGTGCAGCTGAAATAATGACTAACAGCAGAGAAACTCCACAGGGAAGTCTAGTAGGGAAGAGACTCTTTAAGAGACACAGAGGTCTCTAAAATGGGGAGCAGGTATTCAGTCAGGCTGTAAGAGCATCCAGGGAATACATAGGAATATGAGAAATTTCTTCACTGTATTTAAATGATGACAGACTCTTCAATGTAGTAAAGTGATCTGTTTTTTTACAGCAATTAATACTGGCTTCAATGAAGTTTTGAATTCTGAAATACAGTGGAAGAAAACAGTTCAAATACTTCCTACGAATGTTGCCTTCCAGGGAATAACTGCTGATTAGAGGCCCCACCATATGGAACACTGTATAGGTTTTCTTTTACAGAAAAATGCAGTGCTGCTTTGAAGCCTTGTGCATTCACCCTGGGGAATCTGCAGGGTACTTTGCATTGTAAGAAAGATACCTTGTCAGTAATGACTAATGACTGGTAGGTAATGCTTCAGCACAGCCCCTTTATCTGACAGGACTGCACACATGGATGACTTGCAGCGAGATTACCCTAGCACAGTTGCTAGGCAGTGAATGTGCTGCCTAGAAAATGTTTGATGCTGACAGCTACTGCAAACTGTTTTGTCGGGAGCAGTTTTACCAGTGCATTAATTCTGCTGCAACAAAGGACTTTCCAAACCAAATATATTCCAAACACAAACATCATAAAAATCAAATTTACACTGAACTTTTGACTTATAAAATGTAACATGCATGTCTCAAAAGGAAGATTTATAAAAGCAGAATTCTCTAAAAGCTGAGTCAACAAGACAGCTGGGTCACTAGAGAAAAGGCTGTTCTGCTCCCTGCCCACAGATGAGAGGCCTGGATCACAGGCACTCTCAGCTCTGCTCTCCCTGAACTTTGGAGGGAGTTGGCACTGCTCAAATAAGCATATTTGCTGATGAAACAAGGCTGTAGAATTTTACTTGCAAAACAGTTAAGCACAAATGCACGCTTCCTGTGCACTGCTCACCATGCAGGGTTAACAGCTTGAATTCCTTTCTCTTCAAACTGCCTCTCTCCTAAGAATTTGTGAATGTTGGTAACTACAGTGCTCTCCCTAGATTCATGCTTTGGTATCCTTGCAGCTTTCCGGCCTTCTTCAGGGGATGTGGTCTTCCACACAGTAACTGGTGCACCAACTTCCACTTAACACCCTCTGAGGCCCTGCTACCCCTGTCTAAACTGGCCACAGAATACTACCAATAACTGTAATGTAGCAAAAGTCAATAATCTGACATTCAGGATTCAACACAGCATAATGCAGTTAATGCAGAGCAGAATCAGTTCAAATCATGTCCAGCTGCAGATTTTAAGAGGGAGAGTACACCTCAATCTAAAAATGACATAAAAATGTTTTTAATTGAGACTTGAAACAATGGAAGTAAAAGGGGAGAGTCACAGACAGATTAAGCTGCAGGAATGCAAAGGAGAATGAAAACCTTTGCACAAACAGCATCAGAGTAACTTACAGCTCACAGCTTCTAGTACAGTGAGTAATTCCTGGTATTCATTAAATTAATCTGAAGATCTTAATGGCAACTAAAACAATCACTCATGATCACACTACTGTATGTAATAGTCTTTATTACTAATAGATAAAATAGGTACTTCATGTATTAAATATTGACTATGTTAAATGTTCTGATTGTTCTGGCGCAATATATCCCTGTCACGGTTTTCATAGGTTGTCAGTTGCCGTCCAGGATCACAGAGGAGTAAACAACAATGTCCAGGCAAAATTTACCAAGAAACTTGCAGAAAAACTTGGTCACCAGAGTTATCAAGGGACTAGATGGAGCCATCTGAATTGATGTGTCAAATCGGGTTTAGGTTTCCAGATCATTTCCACCTTCCCTGTTTACATCACTCAAAATGCATTTTGTCTGTAAATCACCTCTAGCTTCTCTGCTAACAGCAGGTAGATGAAATCATGAAGTGCAGTAGCAAACGTTTTCATTAGATTTCTATTCTTTGTGGGTATCAGCATATAGTGCTTCCTGGTTTTCTGTAATGGCTAACACTTCCAGTTTGAACTGTTTACTGTGATTTCATTTCATGAGTGCTCCTAAAATTCAAAGCAAAATAAGGCAAGTTGGCACAAATGTTGAGATAACAAGGGATTTACTTTTCTCTTGGCTACAGTAGGGATGGTTCAAACCAGGCTTCATTTGGAGAGATGTTCCCCTGCAAGGCAATCTGTCACAATGAATGCAATACACTGGTGTAAACTATGATGTACATTACTGCATTTACACTGTTTCAGGAAGTGCTCGCTGAAGAAAGCAGAACTCGGTAATAAAATGTAGTAAGACTGTCAAGAAGTTACTAAACATTTTACTACCCAGCTTCAAAACAATATCACTCCAATATGAATTTATATATGAATGTAGATCAAGAACACCATGAAGCGTATGAACCAAATAACTTATTGTACTCTGTATGCTGAGAAGGTAAAAAATGTGTTTTAAACATGCAAATTAGCAATGTAACCAGATTTTCTTTGGATTTCCCCAGCTAACACATTCAATACACCTTGAAGACCGGACAAAAAATACAGCTCAAGTAGGGGAAGCAGTAAACAAGGGAAGGGCTAAAAACCTGGTAGATGTTCAAAATCACCTTTTGTTTATTTGATCAAACGCATGTATAGTGGTAGACTTGAGAGGAAAGCCTCAGTTCCAGTGTACAGGATGGGCTGTTGACTGTCCATACCTTCAAAACTGGCCTCCGTCTTGGGAGAGGGGATGTCACATTTACTGATTTTACAATCCTGATAAATCCACCATGATATTAATATTACCTAGTAAAAGGAGGGTAACGTGCTTTCTCTTTACATATTTCCTAGTACGGAAACATACTAGTGCAGTAGTTTATGTGGCCAGCTCTTCCAGAAATTAGCTCAAGCACCCCATTTATCAGGAAATGTTTCTTCATAAAAAATGTAAAAGAAAAAGCCCCAAACCAGCAACCACACTTAACAGCATTGTAGTTTTTTAAGACAATTTGTTTAGTTTTGGTTCCTGCCACTCTGGAGTATCTGCAGGATATGAAGGAGTCTAAGCTCATGCTGATCTAATCACACCCACTTCTGCAGTCCCTCAGTTTCATACTAAGAAACTAGTCAGGATCTGACTGCAGACTCTTTGTCCTGCAAAAAAGAGACTGCTTTGCCAAAGTAAAAGCATATTCTAGGCCACACTGCTGATGGCAGAAGGAAATAGAAGTGTCCTAGAGTCATGAAGAAGGGGAAAAGGCTGCTACATACAGGAACATGAAATATGTGGTCTTTTTCCATGGATGAGAGAAACAACGAAAATAAAAACTTCTGGGCTCTGCCTCCAGTCTTGGAACAGGGTCCAGCTTTGTCACATATGTCTTTGTGGTGAAGTTAAATCAAAGGAAATGCTGAAGAACTCTACCAAATGTGCTTTCCAAAGGTACATCAAGAAATCTGTTTTTCAGCATAACACAGTTACCTATAGTGACAAGCAAACACTGTTCCTGCAATGCAAAGTTTATTAACTGTCAAGAGCTTTCAACTAGAAAACTGTCACCTCTCATGCCTACTACAGACAGGTCCTGCAGCCTAATTACAAAGCAACATGTGATTTTGCTCAAACATGTATGGTATAATGTTTAAAATAATGTGTTTCAAAATAACTGTTGAATTCAAAGAAATAACCTGGCAGGATGAGAAACTGTCAGTATACACCCTAATACACTTAGTGAACCTGAGATGGCAACTCTCTCATGTTTTTTTTCAGTAGGCTTTGTGACTCTGGTATAAAGTTTCATAAAGAACTGCTGCAGAAAGAAAATCACTTATATCTTGCTCATCAGCCTTCAGATACAAAACCAGCCTCCAAAGCATGGGACAAAGCACACAGCAAAAGACAAGAAATTTCTCTTTTGAAGCAGTAGAATTGGAGTTAGCTGTGTTGGCAGCAAAATAAAGATGAGACTTTTATGTGTCAATATGATGTATAACACTGTTTTCACCTTTCTAATGGTGATTTGTGCAATTACATATAAAAGCTGCTCTCTCAAGACAGAAGGCAAGGCATGGAAGCAGAAACACCTCTTGTCCCAAGCAGGGTGTCAGCGCTCAGAAGCCTGAAGCTAACCTTATACTCAAATGGGTTTTAAACAACCCAGGCCAGTTCCTGGATTGTTTAAAATGGATCCAATGGCCTGGATTCACAGTCTGTCACCCATTGCAGCACTTATCAGAATAAGAGAATTCATCATTGTCATTTCTGCTGTCACATAAGAACTATCTTTCAAGAGTTTTCTTTCCAACCGATAAGATGGGTATTTCTGAAGGTGGTATTAATGGTGCAGTGAATTGATTCTACTACTCAGATCTACAACAGTGAATCCAATATCACACTAATCTTTAAAGTGCTTTTTTACTTTGTGAGTAATAGCAAAATGAGAGTAATGTGGAGCAGGAATACACAGGAATGTACATGTATAATTACAAACAGAAATTCAGAGCTGCACAGAATAACCAGTGATGTATTTTGTAATGACTGCCTAACACTTCAAAATAAAACTACATGCTCATTCCCTTATTCTCAGGAGTATCAATTGCCTTCATCCTCTCATCACTGAAGAACAAATACACCACCTTTTTGGAAAGCAATGGAAAATTAAAATAGTGGCATTAGTGGAACCTGTCTGATAATTCCATTATCCTTCTTTCTGTCCTAGAAAACTGGAAATTAGTTTCCTTCACTATGGACAAATACCCAGCTGTGAGCCTTAAAGTTTATCCATTTGCTATCTAACACACCAGAGCTGCAATGACGTTATGTCACTCAGCAGCTTTGGCTTTGCAGGCATGAAAAAATATTGCAAGTTCAGTGGACATGTTACAGCAAGCAAACATAAGCAGACAACTTTCTGATATACTACAGAGATCAACCAGTATGTTGGGGGTCAAACAACTAAAATGTAAAAAACAACCTCAAACCTTCAAACAATAGTTGGAGCTGTGGAGATCTCAGCTCCATCCACAATCATGAACACTGACAGACGCTTCCTTCAGCACAAGGCTATGGGAAACTGGTAGGGTTCCACAGCAGAAGAATGCAAGAAAAGCTTCTGGGGTTTGTATGGCACACCCTGGCAAAGGGAGCAAGTCCAGCTTTAGTATTAGTGGGGTCTATAAAATTTACAAAAATTAAACTTTGACCTGCACAGACTCTTCCTATACTTTAATTCCCTTTCATGCATAGAGCTGGATAGAACCATAGAATCATAGAATAGTCAGGGTTGGAAAGGACCTTAAGATCACAAAGTTCCAACCCCCCTGCCATGGGCAGGGACACCTCCCACTAAACCATGTCATAGAATCATAGAATAGTTAGGGTTGGAAAGGACCTTAAGATCATCTCGTTCCAACCCCCCTGCCATGGGCAGGGACACCTCCCACTAAACCATGCCATCCAAGGCTATGTCCAGCCCCACCTTGAACGCTGCCAAGGATGAAGCATTCACAACTTCCCTGGGCAACCCATTCCAGGGCCCCACCACCCTCACAGTAAAGAATTTCTTCCTCAGATCCAATCTAAACTTCCCTTGTTTAAGTTTGAACCCGTTACCCCTTGTCCTCTCACTACAGTCCCTAGTGAAGAGTCCCTCCCCAGCATCCCTATAGGCCCCCTTCAGGTACTGGAAGGCTGCTAGGAGGTCTCCACGCAGCCTTCTCTTCTCCAGGCTGAACAGCCCCAACTTTCTCAGCCTATCTTCATATGGGAGGTGCTCCAGTCCCCTGGTCATCCTCGTGGCCCTCCTCTGCACTTGTTCTAACAGTGCCATGTCCTTTTTATGTTGAGGACACCAGAACTGCACACAATACTCCAAGTGAGGTCTCACGAGAGCAGAGAAGAGGGGCAGCATCACCTCCCTCGACCTGCTGGTCACGCTCCTTTTGATGCAGCCCAGGATACGGTTGGCTTTCTGGGCTGTGGGTGCACACTGCCGGCTCAGGTTCATTTTTTTATTGACCAAATAATCTTGACTGTTTGTAGGCATGCTTTTCTACATATCCATCTCTTCCCATGCTACAATAATATTTCTATTTCATTTTTTAATTTTACTTATAAAATTGCAGATCATTAGCAGCATCTATAATTTCTGTAATACTTTCTGAGCTTCTCCTTAGTCCATCAAGGTTATACAAAGGGAACTGGACTGGAATAATCAGTACTGGAGTCTTACTGACCTGCGAGAGGTGGATGACAGTTTTAACAGGGGCTGAGTGACTTCCAAGTCAAGTGCAGTTAGCCATCTAGGCATTAGGGATTTAATGGTTATAGAGACAAGGAATGATCTTAGTGGAAGGAGAAAAACTGAGTATTTCATTTGGGAAAGAGACAGACCACTTACAGAATCAAATGATGGATGAATAATTTCTCATTCCTTCTTTCAAGTGAAATAAAAAAAGATAAACCTTACCTGGCCAACCTGCTGGAGATTCATCTTGGTCTGCTTTTCTTTGGTACATGCTCTCCAGTAGACCTGTAAGTAAAGGTGCAAGTTGTCAATTACACCTCCTTGAATAGATAGTGGCATTTTGTTCAATTTAACAATCACTCTACAGTCTTGCAAAACAGCCATTTCTAAGGAACAGTTAAAACACACGTAAGAAAATGTCCTGAGCGGACCACTCTTTTTACCTGATGCACTTTCTAGGGTGTAAAGATGGTTACTAAATAAAGGTGATTATGTTTTGCTGCAGAGACTGCTACAAATGATCAGAAAATTGAATAGGAATTATAGGTGTAATACATTTGTTGCATATTTGTTGCTTTTCCAAGTGAGAGTGGAAGAAGCACATGTTTTATTTTACTAGCTACCATTTCAGAAGTAACAAAACATATGCCCTAATTAAAGGAATAAATATTGACAGTAACCATTCAAAAATTAAAGTTAATGGATAGAATATATTTGAGGACACAGGGTGTAACTGACAGAAACAAACTCCAAACCCAGGTACATTTAAAATAGCCACATCAGCTACCTGAAAGCTGTTGAAAGACGAGGAGTGAGTGACGTGAATTTGCAACAATAGAAAAAATTGCCCCCTAACAAAATAAAATACAGACAAGCCTTAATCTGATCATTCATTTATCTGACAGTGGTAAATCCCTGAAGAGAAACCAAAGAATCTCTATAATTAGTAACATTTAAAATCCACGCTGCAGGAAACCTTGCTTTGGGTCAGAGCAGCTCCAGCAGAGAACCAGATGACTGTGACAGTGATTATAACTGACCCCAGAATTCTTCTGCAGATAATTCCCAGTGAAGTCAATAAGCATACTTATTGGTTTAACATATTGAGTGCTGGGATATGAAAACATTGAAGCAAGAGGGTATACTTTAAATGATGATATAAAGTTCAGAACATTTGTTTATAAAAGCTATGAATACTGGGAGAAAAAAATTTTACTGATAAACATATTCATTTTTCCAGGAAGAGAAACCTGTACTAGCATGTTTTGTGTTCACAGTTGAACATAATGAGTGCACAGCTGAGAAGCAATAGTAAAGAAATGAAAAGAAACTAAATTTTTCATCCCTAGGGCACTTGAAGAGCATGTTACTTGATTGCTTTAACTGAATTTACCAGTATGCTTCACAAGCTCCTGGCAAAATATAAAGTGGGTTCCTTCTGCTCCCCAGCTGTGAGGATCAGAGGTCGCTAGAGCTTTGCCCCTGCTATAAGCCTTGAACATTCACTGGGGACTGGTGAAGAGGACAAAGCGAGAGAAGCTTTTAAGCAGTTCTGGGGGATCAGCAGCTGTGTACTTTCTCCACAGCAGACTGGAAATTTCCCATGCTATGAACCTGCACAGAGCAAGTGGCCCAATTGCAAAGATAAGAAACTGATGTGAATGAATGTGCTTTGTTCTCCGTGCAATTTTCTAAGTATGAGTTTCAAAATCACTATTTGAAGTTTCTCAAAGGTAAAAAGTTTTCAAATTATGCCAAAAGAGATTGCTGGTCTTCTCTTAAGGCCGTGCTATTACGGGATGGCTTTTACCAGTCAGCTCTGTTGTAATTGCATTCATGATTTTTGTACAAAAGGATATGACCCTTCTCACTGAAGTGGATTAGGTCACTCATATACAGCGGAGTCTACATCCATAGCTACGTAAGTAATACAGGCATCTCCATAGTGACCCAAATATCTAAATTGGATTCAGACATCTTATTAAAGTACCAGCCCAAAGGCTACCTCTGTGTCTGCCCACTTGACAGAAAGTTACTACCATGGCCAATATTGTTTTGCCACACAATCCAGATCATTAGACACTAACAGTGAAAAGCAACCCAGTGTTGGTGCTTGGTGTTCAAAAAAACCTGAACTTATAAGGATGTGTTTAGTAGTACTTTATCATCTTTTCTATGGTGTCTGATGCATAAAGACAGTAAAAACTGATGCTGGTCTACGCTCATTAGGTCCAAACCTTAAATAAAATATTAATTTTACATTAAACAGTGAGTTTTCTAAAATGTTCTTAACTGGCTATGGTATCTCAGGTATCCCATGTCACCATGCATTTCTGATTAAACAAAACTATAAGATGGCATGCTTAGAGCAGTCTGTACTGTGGGACAGCATATCTGCTAAAGCTGCAAACCAGCTAGATAGGATTCAGGAGCAGTCCAGAGTTACCTGACATCTTAGGAAGGCCTGAAGCACCAAAATGCGTGAATGACTCTACAACTTCCAGGGAAAATGCAGCTCATATCTGAGTGGTGAGTAGGCTGTGGGTGCACAAGGAGTTGGGAGGGGACATAGCTGGGACAGATTCCAGTTGACCCAAGGGATATCCCATACCACATGGCATCATGCTCAGCATATAAAGCTGGGGAAGAAGGAGGAAGGGGGGGGGATGTTCAGAGCTATGGCATTCGTTTTCCCAAGTACCTGTTACTTGTGATGGTGGCGGGCCGTCCCAGAGCTGGCTGAACATCTGCCTGACCATGGGAAGTGGTGACTGAATTCCTTGGTTTGCTTTGCTTGCATGCATGGATGTTTCTTTCCCTGTTAAACTGCCTTTACCTCAACCCATGAGTTTTTTCACTCTTCTGATTCTCTCCCCACTCCTGCTGGACAGAGTGAGTGGCTGTGTGGGGTTTAGTTGCCAGCTGGGGTTAAAACACAATGATAAAAACCCAGCAACAATACTGTAAAAACAGGTCTTTATGTAAGTCATGATAACTTCTGACCTTGACCTTCTGTCAAGAGTCTATTACTTCAGAACTCCTTTTGCCAGAAACCTCTTCAGACTCTTCAAGAACCTTAGGCAAGCTAGGATCTGTTTTACCACGTCAGAGGAGCTGCGATACCTTTTTGCCCTCTGGCATCTGTGCGGACTTCAGGAGGAAGGGAGACGAAGTTAGGGCAATTTCCCAATGCATTTACACAGTTCCTGCACCACTACGGTGTGGATTACTAAATATACTGCACGTACTGGCAGTGAGATCACTCCGGCCGCTGGAGATACACAGCCGCGCTGAGCGCCTGACGCCCGTCACCCCGCCTGCACCGAGCCCGGCAGAAAGGCCTGGCTCTGGAACGGCCGTGGCGGGCCTGGAGCCTTCCCGCATCGCTGCTCGGAGAGCCCGGAACGGACCGAGGCCGTAGCTGAAGGGTTTTACTCCCACAGAAGCTGGGGGGAGGGAGATGGGGTTGGGGCACGTGCAGGGCCCTCCGGCACCCTCAGGACCGCCGAGGGACTGCCCCGCGCGGGGTCCTTTACCGCCCGGCTGCTACTCCCTCACGGCAGGGCTGAAACGGCCGACGGCGGGGACGGGAAGGGGCGCGACCCCTCAGGGGATCCTTCCGCCTTCCCCGTACCCCCTGGCTCCGTTCCCCAAGACCCGTCAGATTCTCCCGCGGCGGAGCAGGACGGACCATCTGCCCCCCCCCCCTGCTGTCACGCAGAAGGAAGGGAAGGGCTAGCCGGGGTGGGGTGGGCCGAGCCAAGCTGCTTCCCCGCCCGTCAGCTCCCGCTGGCCGGGCCCTGCTCGCCGCCCGCCCATTGGCAGCCGCGCAGCTCCGCCCAGCCCCCAATATAAGGTGGCGCGGGCACGGAAGGGGCTGTCGCGCCCAGCGGTGGTGTTGGAGGGTTGTTGGTAATGCGGTTGGGCCGTGACCACCGGGGGCAGGGAGGGCGCGGTGGGGCTGATCGCGTGATGGGGGGAGGCTGGGCCGGGCGTTGCGCGGGCTCGTCACGCGGGGTGAGGACGGAGGGTGTGGGCTGCGCCTTGGAGTGGCCACCGAGGTCGGGTCCCGAGGGTTGGGGCTGGAGCAGCGGAAGAATCGCCTGTGCCAACCCCACTTCGGGCCGGGGCCGCCCTTTCCCGGGCGCCGCCCCGGCGGGCTCCGCTTTTTGTGTCTGCGGCGGCTCACGGGAGAGGTCTGCTCCCCGTTGGCGGCAGGCTCGGCTCCAGCCCCGCCTCGATCCCGAGCGGCGCTGGGCTCCCGCAGGCCTCGCTTGGGCCCGGGAGGTTGCCATGCCCCGGCGGTTGTCGTGCCCTATCCTCCCGAGCGGCCCGCGCTGCGGTCGGGCCCCTTCTCGCGCGCCGCAGTCACAGGGCGATGGCTCCCGGCTCGTCAGCGGCAGCCGGGGGCCGTGTCCGCCGCCAGTTGGGCTCCTCTTGGCCCAAGAGGCTCGTTCCCGCCGTAAAGCTTAGTGCGAGAAGTTGGGTACGTGCTGCGGAACAAGTCCGAACTGGCCGTTGTGTTGACAGCCCTGGGAGCGCACGGTAACGTGAGTTGTGCAAAGCCCGTCTAGTTCCTTCCTCTGAGCATCTGCAGTGTACCGTGGTGTCTCGTGCTTTTCCTTTTGCTGACGTGAATGCAGGTGCAGGCAGTCGATGTTGCTTTTGAATGCACCTAAAGAACCTGGGTCAACTTGTAAGACTGTCTTAATTAGCAGGCATGTGAAAGAGTCTCGTTTCCCTGACTGCCCGTACCAGAAGCTAATGGTTGGATGTCATTATGTAACTCGGGAAAGCCAGGAGCAAACGGGACTTGAGATGTGGAGCTTCTAGAGACCAATGTGATCCCTCTCCACAGGGGAGGAGCGAGGAGGAAGACTTGCCAGACAAAACCAGCGTGACCTTTGCATTTCTAAAAAGGTGATTCTGAAACTCCAAGTAGAGGATTCCTAGCCTGAGCTCTTGAGCTACTCAGTACAGGTATGTGATAGACTCTTAAGGTACTTGCAATCTGAAGATTTGAGCCAAGTATAGAAACTGCTTGAATATCAGAAATGTGTGCATTTTGCAAAAGCAAAATCTTGCTGCTAAGACAATGCCATTAAAAAACCCCAAACCACACATTTGGAGAACTACCGGAGTGTAAATAGAAAGTGGCTTTCATATCTACAAACTTAATGTTGCCATCTCAGCAATTTTTCTAATACATCAACAAATAAGCTGTGCCACAGCATATAAACATGTTAGTTCTGATAACTGAATGTCAGAAGTGACCCTGTTATCTTGTCAGGATATACCTCTCATTAGAGCTCCATGTGGATGCGATAACTGACGGATACAAATCTATAGAGTCTGACATGCTTTGCCAACCATGCAACTGCTTCTGACCCAAATGTAGTCTTAACACTAGAAGCCTGTTCTGCATAAAGTGGCTGGCTTGCCTGATGGGCAGGTACAGCAGAAACCTATCCCACTTGCTATGCCTGCTCTTGAAATTGTGTTATTGCATCTGGGAAAATTCCCATCCTGCTGCTGTCCTCTCTCTTCATCTTGCAGTCTTCTGTAAAATACTAACTTCTGTGTGGCTTAGCTTGGTGTGAAGTTTTAAAAGTGATTCTTGATTAAGTGTAAGGTACTCCTACATCTTCTGTGGAAACTAACTGCTGTTCCTGTCAACACTCTAAGGTATCTGTTGTCATCCTAGTGTTCTAACAGTTGCTGGCATACTAAGTTGCTGAAAGACTGTCCATAACTAATTCAGCACAGGAAAGCCTTTTTTAGCTGCCTTTCCTGCTCTTTTATTTCTGCTAACAGGTATAAGGCGGCTTGGGAAAAAATTTGCATTGAAGGTTTTTACTAAACATCTCCATGCTTTTAAAATAGCCTCAGCCAAACCCCTGTTTGGGCAGGGTCACTTGGTTTTATCAGAAAGAGGTGGTATTAACTGGAGTTCATTAAAAATAACAGTGGTCTTTTTTTTTAAGTGATGTAGCCCAAGCACCCACGCATTGCAAAGATCCAAGTCTCTATGGCTGGGTGGTGGGGTTATCTGTATTAGTATTTGCTCTTGAAGCCTCTTCCTATAGGTTTGGCTCCTACATTAGCAGTATTTCGTTTCAGAAACATGCCTGCAGGCATTAACAGTAGTAAGCTTAGCAGCAAATGCCTATAATCATGAAAAACTTGGTTTAGACACTAATGCCAGCCTTGCACTGAATTTGTCCCCTAGCATTCATCTGCAATTTAAATTGCCTTTCTGTTTGTCCTTTACTTACAGCTTCTCAATTGGATAGTGGAACTTCACAAATTAAGTTCGAGTAGAAGCTAGTATTGGGTAAAAAAGGAAAAGCAGTTATTTATGGAAAAATTTATAGCTGTTTTCACTGCTTGATTGCTGTGAGGACTGTGATGGGCTATTTGCAGTTCCCACCAGGGAACCTGACTAATCCTGCTAATGAGCAAATATGCTTAGATGCTTGCTTTGATAGTAAGTGTGGTGGGAAGGGCTATAGCACTAGGAACACCATTAAGTATATATGGATAGTGTTAGCAATCCCTTTGAAGATAGGTATCCACAGTTTTTAGTGTCTTACAGTAGAAGTGATAAATGAAGGCAGTGCTGCTCCTGGTATGCTCATGGGCTTTTTTAGCTCAGGTATGCTTTCAGGGGAAAGTGAGTATGAAAACTAGCAATAATACCCTTTAGATCAGTTTAAGGGGATCTACAGAATGCAGTATTTATCCCATCAAGTGGGCTCTGAAGACAACTTATTCCTGGTTTCAGTCACTTGCTGATGGAAAAAGTAGTGAAGTTGGAGTTCTGCATCTAGAAAACAACACAGGAACCAAAGGCCTCTCTCATAGTTCTTACCAGTGTAGTTGCAACATGCAAATATACTTTGCTAAGGCTAGAATTAAGGCTGCAGGAGAGCTTTAGCTCTAGTTGTACCATGACCGAAAGCTAGAGAAATAGTACATGACCTAGCAACACCAGCTTTCAGTGTCAGAACACTGCAGGTGTTTGAAACAAAACTATCCAAAGCTAACTAGGTAACTGTGCTACCATCCCTGTTACTACAAAGCATTATAAACTACTGGTTTGTGCAACTGTAAATCTGTACGTATGCTCAACACCTGACTTCATATAGTCAGTTAATGAATATGGAATGAATATAGAGTGCTGGCTCCAGGCTCCTTGAGTGGGAAGAAGGGTATATGCCTGCAAGAAGGAATGACTTGTACACACTATCTCATTGAGAAGTGGAGTTGAAGTGCTTTGCAAAAGTGACCTTCAGTTTTATCTAGCTGTTCCTTTTCCTGGAAGGTGAACATCCATTGAATAACCTTTCCAAAGATATGTAGACTTGTTTCCTCCTACATGAACTGTGTTACAAAGATGTAAGGACTTTTCCATATGGAAGTTACAAAGGGCTTCTTGATGCAGCCAGGTTATCCTCTCACTTGCTTCTTTGCCTAGGGGAAGGGAATTTACTGGGTACTACATCCACAGGAAGTTGGGCTTTTTTCTGTCCTAGAGGTCAAACTAAAGCAGATCCTTTGAATTCTTAAACAAAAAAGCATTCAGATTATTTTAATGTACAAACATATAGATTTGGCCAAGACAGATCTGTAAGAGGAATCTGTAAGTTGCTGTGTTGCACTTAAACTTGGACTGAAAACTTTAGTAAGAGTAAATAAAATTCGTGCATCCTAGAGGTCCTAGTTCTCCATCTCAAACACTTTTTACCTTGCTGTATCAGTAGGAGAGCTTAACCCAGCTAGAATTAACTTCCTGGTATAAAGAGAGTGAGCATTCATATCTAACATCCTGCCTCCAGGACAGGTCTTGCAACTTTTGTTCTATTTATTTTTACCACTGTCAACACATCAGTTGCCTTAAAGAGCTATTCTAGTTAGCTAGTGATATAAATACAAATGACTCATTAGACCGGAAGGATGAGTCTGGTAATATCCTTTAACTGTGTATAAAGTTAGGAGCAAGACTTCTACAAGGGAAGATAATCTGTCAGTTGTTAAATCTGTCCTTTTGTGAAGGATTCATGTGAAACTATTCTAGAAAGAGCTGCCATGACTGAATTGAGTTGCTAGATTAGAGGACAAAGAAACAAAGCTATCATACCCAGAGCAATAATCATGTTCTTCCTGGGCAGCTCTGCACCTTGAAACTCTCTACTTAACCTCCTGACTGGCATCTGCTATGGAACTTCCTATACTCATCAGCTGTGTGTGAGTTGCTGATGACTGTAGTCACCCCCTCATGGAGTGTATGTTGCACTCGTCGTGGGTTCAGCAGTAGCAGTCATTTTTCTCCTTCTTAGTAGGTGGTGCAGTGCTGTGTTTCTGACTTTCAGCCTGGGAACAGCACTGATAACACCAGTGTTTATAGTTACTGCACATATGTTCAGTCTGACCAAGGACTTTCTGAGTCTCATGCTCTGCCAGGGAGGAGGGGAAGCCAGGAGGAAGCAGAGACAGGACACCTGACCCAAACTGACCAAAGAGGTATTCCATACCACAGCACATCATGCCCAGAACGTAAAAACTAGGGGCAGGGACCCAGAAAGGTTAGTTCACTCCTAGGTCAGGCTGGATATCGGTTGGTTGTATTCTCTTCCCTTGTTGTTTCCCTTGTCATTATTATTATTGGTGGTAGCAGCAGTGATTTGTGTTATACCTTAGTTACTGGACTGTTGTTATCTCAACCTGTGGGAGTTGCATTCTTTTGATTCTCCTTCCCATTCCTCTGGGAGTGGGGGGAGGAAAGGGGGGCAGGGCTAATGACTGTGTGGCTGATTTACGTCTGGGCTTAAACCATGACAGTTCTGCCAGGTTCTTCCCTGTGCCTGCTAAGAAATAAGACCGATGGAGACTTGGGTCTGGTCTTCATACAGTTTAACATCAGGATTTCAGAAAGGTGGGAGGAGGGGTTAAGTTGCCTCACAACTTCAAGCAAGCGGTAGCAGACTTACTAAGCAGTAATTATGGTGTTAAGCACAAGGGTCCAAGAAGAGTAAATGAAAATTAAGTACTACACAGCTCTTTACACAAGGACAGCAGTAAATGCCTGCTTCTCATAACTCCTCTGAACTGCTCCTGTACATGCTTTGTTCAGAAAAAGCACTTTCCCACCAGTGGACTTCCTGGTCCAGCTGTGCTCCTTAGGATCCGAAAAGAAATGGGAGTGGCAAGAGCCCAGTGTATAACATCAGAAGAGAAAGCCTTGTCTCAAGACAGATTTGCACACTTAAAAAAGCCCCATTCCTCCCTCAAATAGTAACTTACAGACCTGCTTGTATTTTCCAGGTCAAACTGAGACCACTGTAGTCTGTGGCTATTAGAAAGGGGAGGGAGAAATATATTTTCCTACAGTCCAGATAGATGTAGGTCCTTGGTTACCCACACCTAGCATCTAGTTGCTTTCAAACTTGTTTCTCAAGACTGCTTGCAAAAGCCTATGTTGACCTAGCTATTATGCTGAGGTCTAAACCCTCCTTGCCAAAAGATCTTGCTGATACAGAAGACAGTGGTATGCAAAGTCTCATATTTTATATAGCTCATGCTGTCTACTCACTTGAAGCCTCGCAGTGGGGTAGCTTCCACAATGCTAGTTCCCAGTATTAAAAACTATTTTCTAGGTGACAGTAACTGTTTAGTTTTAATGTAAGGTTAAGTGCTGCAACAAACTGCTGTAGAGAGATAGTGCTAGTAGGTTGTCACTGCAGCTCGCAATTAGGCAAGCTGCAGAAGAGGGCTTAATGTGGACGTGGAGTGCCTGCAGCAGAAGCAAGGTAAACCATCTTTTTACGCTGATGCTGTTTATGCTAGATCAAACAATGCTGCAGTTCAGACATGTCCTGAGGAAAACGAATTGCATGAAAGTCATTCTTAATCACCCTCAGCTGATCACCATGTGTTGAATAAGCATTGCAGATCCAAGAAGATGATGGCAAATCATATACCTCTCTGGCTACAGTAGGCACATAGCTGTGAGGGTGTGTGGGATGGTTAGTTTTGTTTATCTTGCATGGGTAAAATTGTGTCTGTAGGACTTGGTTGCCTGTATTAGGTACGCTACAGGTTATTGGTTGCTGTAGTTGACATGACTAGAAATGGAGTCAGTGTGTGCAAGTTATGTGCAAGACCCTAATGATACTCGTGCTCAACTTCTCTTTAGTGGATGCGTCCTTGTTGAAATGTCTGTGCATCGGTCTGTTGCTCCACAAGATGTAAGGGAATAAACTTAGTCTCTAGCTTGAGTTTTGTTGGTAAAGATACTGCACTGTAGTTGCCTTGGACTCTTGCACGTTAAAATGCTGGTGAGATTTTTAGTGCAATGGGTAACACTTGCAATAACCTAATAGTTCTAACTAGTTGGTTAAGATTGATGTCTTTTGTGGGCTTTGTATGAAGATGCTGCTGTTGCAGCTGAGAGACTAGAAAAACAATGGTGAGGAGGAGCCTTTCCTAGAAAGGTATGTGGCCCTTGACAGACTGTCATTTTCAGCAGACAGAAGACACTCCTGTTCTATTGCCAGTCAGTGACTATGCATCAAGTGAAATGCAGACACTGTTCTGCACTTGTGGGTGACCTTAGAACTATTAGGGACTATATCTGCAGTACCTGAAATTGTACTGTAGAGCCCTACCATGATATCTGAAGGAGTACAGAGATATGTTCCTGGTTAGGACTGGCTCTGGTCTCAAGTCTTCCATGAGGTAAGAGTGAGGGTAGTAGGAAAGAGAAGGTAATGAATGACTTTATTCTTATGTCCCGATTGAAGTGGAAGAATGTAAAGCTACTGACTTTTTAAGCAGTAGCTCTGAGATTTAAGGCAAGGTTCATGTGCCTCCTTAAGTAGTGCTGTGAATTTGGAAGTGGCAGAAGACATTCCCTGTGTGTGTTTTGGTTTTTTTTTTTTTTTTTTTTTTTCCTGCCAAAAAGTTCCTCCTTTCTTGTTTTCCTGCCTCTCTTCCAGCTTCTGCTGCAGTCTTGAGACTGTCCCTTGCTCTTGTGGTCTGAAAGCTCACAAGTTGCTCTGAGTTAGAGCAACAGAAGCTTAAAATAATGATCTTCCCTTTGTGTTTTGGTAGTCCTCAATAAATTTAGCTCTACCTGCTTCTTAACAAAAAATGCATATAAAGCAACATCTGCTTTTATCAGCTCAATGAACAGCCAGTTAATTACCGCATAGTCAACCCTTCTGAACAGACCAGTGTTACAGACAGACTTACAGTAGCACTGTGGCTACCTTTGCAATTAGCTTACCAAACCTGGAACTGTTAGTATATGGATGTTTGTAAATGAAATTTTTAAAAAGGCCCAGACTTCAGACTCTCAAATGTACTGTTTCTGTAGGATTCTTTTAGGAAATCTAAAGGTAGCTGAATTGTGACCTTGTCATGGATTTGAGAGCTCACCCATGATTGAGCATTTGTAGTAAATAGTTTTTAATGTCACTATACTCAACTGTGTAACTTCCATGCAGTCTATTTTGTGTGTCTTGTGTCATCTTCTGTCTCCCAGTAAAAGTTGTTACCTGTTAGCAGGCTTGACAAGCACATCAAGGGCTGAAATTAGTTTTTATTTTAGTTTGATGTGGAAACCTGCATCTTCAAAGGAAGTTTGAAAAAATAGCTTAAAATGAGTAATAACTATAGGAGAGTGAGAAGCTCAAAGCACCAAGAGGGTCATGTGCCATTGTGAAGGATACAAACCATGAATATAATGTTGCTGAATATGGTAAAAATGCACAGCTTCATGAAGTGCCTATTTTTTCCACTGCAGGAGTTTGAAGATGCAGCAGGCCTGGTAGTGGGGACAGAAGGAATCTCCTTAAAGAAGTCGTGCAGTTTGAAATATTGGCCATGTCTATTATGGATCATAGCCCCACCACTGGAGTGGTGACTGTTATTGTTATTTTGATTGCTATTGCTGCTCTTGGTGCCTTGATACTGGGCTGCTGGTGTTACCTGCGTCTGCAAAGGATCAGCCAGTCTGAAGATGAGGAAAGCATTGTGGGAGAAGGAGAAACCAAAGAGCCCTTCCTTCTGGTGCAGTACTCTGCTAAAGGACCCTGTGTAGAGAGGAAAGCTAAGCTAACTTCAAATGGCACAGAAGTACATAGCTAACTTGGAGCAACACATATATATGGACTATGATTATGATGTGTGTAACTAGCAGAAGAATCTCTCCTGTGAAAAACCTGGTCACATACACACTACTCATCACAAAATACCCTGATGAGGATTACATAAGCTTTGTTAGCAACTGCATGCACTGAGAAGTTGCACTTTGCATCAACTGTGTATCCAGTTCCTCTGTGACAGGAGCTGACCCACCTAGCATAATGTCCATTGCTGGCAATGGACACAGGGATATATTGGTGTGAAGAGACTACTAATGTTTTTTGCTACTTGAATGTTTAGCTGAGCCTCTTTTGATGGAGCTACTACTGTAATGTGAACTACTTTACAACTGTGAACTGTAAGTAAGCTGCCAGAAGCTTTTTGGTTTGTGTTCCACAGCATATAGAAATACATGATGCAACTGTACATAACACGAAGACTGCTGAACCACAACTGTAGCTGGGATTCCAGACCTTCAAAACCAAATCTGCAGTTAAAGCTTGCTTCTGCTATTAATTTGAGTGCACAGCCATTAAGTCAGAACTCCTCTTAACAGTTTACTGAACTGATGCAGAGTACCTTCTTTGAAAATAGGTGTAGTCCTTCAGTAACATGTTGAGGGGGGGGAAACACGAGAAAGTGATCTTATTTAGTTGCAGCTAGGCAGGTTAAGCTTTTGGTTGCTAAAACTGATTCTTCTAACCATGTAGCTACTGCAAGGAAACTGCCATTTTGGTGGATACCAGCCTAGGAACTAGTGATGGATACTGAACCCTTGGGGCCAGTCCAGAAGGTTTCCAGGAGTTTGAAATGGCAGTAGAGCCGGCTCTTCTCTTCTGTAGGTCTGCATGCTGAAACTGCAGAAGTGGTTACTTAAGTGCAACTAGTATGAAATTTTCTTAGAACTCCTGTTTGTGTATTTAGCAGTTATATGTTAACAGCCTGTTTGTAAAAAGGCATTTTAGTCTACAAACAGTTATCTATGAGATACATTAACTGGATTATATAGTAGAACAGTTAGATCAAGAGAGTTAAGTTTCAGGCTTTCCTATAAAAACAAATGTTGGTATGGGCAAGGGAGAGTTGCTGTTCAGTTTGTAAAAGTTCTTAGTTAGCAATGGCAGAGTCTTTACAAATAAGAACACCCCTTCCAGATCCTGCTTTGTGCCTATAGTTAAGCTATAGGAACTCTAACAAGATGTCTTAAAGAGATTGTCCTGGACCTCAAAGCTTTAGCAGGAGGAGAGGGGAAAGGGGAAGAGAAAGAATACTGAGCCACCACTGGCAGCTTAAGTATTCTAAAACTCTTAGGGTAGGCACACTTGCTTTGAGGTCACTGACCTGTTTTCTGTGACTTCATCCACAGCTCCTTTGCCTACTGAAACTTAAACACTTAACTGCCTAGGAAAGAAAAATCCTGTAAATCTGTTCCCTGAGATAAGTTACAAATAATAAAGTTCTTCAGTTATATAGACATCGTTAAGACTGGCTTCTTGTACCTGTACGTATGGAGTAAGCAACATAAGCCTGCAAGCTTGCTTGAGGACTCTAACCATATGCAAGACAGTAGCAGCCTTGCCAAAGTCTTGTCCCTTTCTTCTGCAGTAAGATGTTGACTTAAAAAGGCAAATGTAGCAGTAAAAATTAACTGAATGGTATAATTTGAAGCAAAGTTAATGCTGTCAAGTAGCAGAAAGCTCCTGCTATTGCCTCTTGAGTATGATACGGGGTACAGCTTTTTACCCTGCCACATGGTGTTCTGGAAGATACTAGTCTCATGAGGCTTGCATGTATAGCCAGACTCATATGCTTAAACTGTCATATTCTAGGCCTCTTACAAATCAACAAGAAAAGGATTAATTCAGTAAGACTCCTTAGTTTTCAGTAGAGAACAGTTTACACATGGCTGTTGCAGGTTTCAAGACAGTCAAATAACTGGTATACAAAAGTGATACAAAGTGCTGAAGTTCTAGAACAGAATAGTTGTAGCAAGATTACTTTTGTCCATTCAAGTTCACTGATTACATGGATGAAGTATCTATTTTAATTCAGCAAAGGAAATGCAGTGTAAAGGGCAAACTTCAGAAATCATGGAAAAGTAGAAATCGAAGGAGTAATTTCTCTTCTAGCAGCTGTAAGAGAAAGCCAGTGAAAAATAACTGGTTCTGAGTCAGAAGTGCTTCACACTGCTGCCCTAAAAATCACAATCTTCAATTTAAATGGAAAATTTGCAAGTTAGTGCAATAGTAAAGTGCAGAAAGTGTTTTGCATTCTCCTCTTCTCTTTAGATGTGGGAATCTAGTTAAGTTGTTCAAGTATACAAAAATATTCCATTTGATTTTTCTTTTTCTAGGTCATGTGGGGGAAGAAGTCTTTATTTACAATGAATTTCAATAAAATTTGCATAAATACCTACCCAATACTGCATCATTTGACTTTGTGTAAGTAATCATTCTGTCCTGTTTCCACTACTGTGTTCTGTTTCTGTGGTATCAATATTATCAATCCTTTTTTCCTCTAATGTGTCAGTAGCTGCTGAAACTTCAGAGTTATCTTCAGAAAATGTCTGCTCTGACTGAAGGGGTTCTTTAATTTCATCTTGGCTCTGTAGCTTTCCTTCTCTTGATGCTACCAGGATTCTCAGTAAAGTGTTCTCTTTAAGGAGGTTTTCTGATGCATCAGCTAATTCTTGAAGCTTTTCAGCCATTGCTAGTAATTCTTGATTCTTCTGGTTATATGTGGCCTGTAACTGCTCGCTGTGGAGCTGCAGAGTCCTGTGCTGTTTTTCCAGTGTGTGTTTTTGCTGCTGTAGTCTATGTTCCTCTCTCCTAGCTTCAGAAAGCTGTGCTTCAAGCTGGGCATGTGCCTGATGAAGGGCAGTGATTTCTGATCTTAACTTCTCAATTTCTCTCTGTAAGTGGGAGATATGTCCTTGCTGTAGAACTGTCTCTTTATGTAGGCATTCTTTGGTACAGGGCTCTGATGAAGAAAAACTTGAGTGATATAAGATAAATTTAAGAAGATTAGGAAGGTTAACTGAAAGGTCTTCAGGGAACTTCACACTTTGTTCCTTCCTAGAAAGACATAACATGAAAACATTCAGATAGGCAAGCAATGATAAAATTATCTAAGCATCTTCTGTTTTTTTTTCAATCAAGAATGGCCAATACAACAGCTATAAGAAACCTGAACTCATGTAATAAAAATAAAGCACACTATACTTTCTTTCTGTGAACCCTTTTACCTGTACTCCAGTCTGGGTGCTGTAAGCTTCTCTGCACTGCATCAGTATTCAGATGTATAAAGCTATCTGGGAAATTATTATTTTGAGCCTATTATATGTCCTATATATCCTATACTGAAAGAAGTAGCTTACTGTGTTCCAACAGCAGAAGGATATTGCAAAGAGCAGAAAAGTACTGTTTGCTTTTAAAGAGTAAGCAGTCACTTTAGTAAGCAGCAAGGTCCTCTTGCTGTCAAAAACTCAGATCTTTTTACTTGTTCCTCCTCTTTGTCTTTCTTTATGGCACTGAGCTGATAAAGGAAGCCAGCATGTAAGTGGGGGCTGGGGTTTTTTGGGTGGTTTTTTTTTTTTCCCCTTTCTAAAGCTCATTATATGGCTGTGAATATGAAGAGGTAGGCCTATTGTTTCTGCAACAGCACAAGCTGTTACTCTTAACCTGACAAGAGTCCAAGCTGCTTCAAACCCAGCAAGTACCGGATTTCTTCCTTAAGACTACTAACCACCAAAACCTCCAGCTGTGTCAAATGTTGAAGTTAATACCCCTTTTTTGGACCATGTGTATACTTCTGTCACAAAACCTAGGAGGCTAAACTGTCCTCTGAGGATTAGATGGGAAGTTAACTCCTAACCTTCTCTTTCTGTAACAGTTACATCACCCTTCACTCAGCATGTTCCAGTGTAACCTAGAGTGCTGTCCCCTGGCTCTTGGGGTAGAGAGCGCCTTATTTTAACTGGGAAGCTAGCTAACAGTTTATCACTTTGTATGGTCTTTAGTCCTCATGAAAGTTTATTCTCTTTCATTAGGAAGCCATCAAAACAAAAGCTTGGTTTACTTTCCTTTGATGGCCAAATTCATACCCAGATGAATTGTATATAGCATGCATTCAGGCATGGGTAAATTACATAAGTAGAGAAAGGATAAACATAAAAATTTCTGCAAAGCAAGAAAGCCAGATTCAAGTATAATGCCTAAAGCCTCAAAGTCTACTACTGCTGCTCATGTACAACACACACCATGGACAACGCTTATGTCCCCACGCATGTGACATTACATTTCTGAATTGTTTACACTCTGCATCTGGAACATGAATTACTCAGTTACCAATTACAGTTGCCTCAAAAATGCTTTCTGTGATATCCAACTCATTAGCAAATGGGATATAAGCATATGCCAATGACATTTACTGAAAGCTACTTACTGTGTTTCAAGTAGCAGACAGATACTGTACTTTATCAGTAATTAAAAAAAACTTCAGCCAGATGATGCTCCTGTTCATGAAAATTAAGTTATTTCTGGAAGCACAAGCAACGTGATTTTTCTTCCCCTGCACTTCTAGTGATCAACCAAATTAGTCTTATAATTAGCATGAGCAGTTTCTGAGCTAACAGCTCCCATCCAAGTTTAATGAACCATAACATGATTTAGGCAAAAAATAGTCTACACTAAGGCAAAACTGACTCATTATACAATGGTTATATTTTACTACATCAGCATCCATTCTTACTAATCAAAACCACAGTATGTCTCAGAAAAGGTAAAAGGCTATCTAGAACAAAAAGCAAACCAAAATATTAACAGCATAGGGTGGAAAGTAACTGAGAACAGTTAGTTTGCAAAAATTGTCTCATAAGGTGCTGCACAGAAAGCCTTAATATGAGGCCCCATTATATCCAAAATTAATATAATGACTACTCTAGTACTGCTACTGATAACTACAGATACTATCAAAACCTAACTTTCTTGATTAGATGCAACAAATTATAAAACACACTGGAAAGGAAACGCAGGACAGAAAGCAATGACTAGAGGTGAGGTACCCTGATGAAACCAGTTGGAACACTACAAAACCAATCTTACTGAAACTATTAAGTCTGTTACACCAGAGACAGTCTAGAGCTCCTTTATAACACAGACCAGGGCAAAATGAGCATCTAGGGAATACCAGACTTTGTAGTAATGCAGACTCCCAGCTGAGTTGCTGCTCAACTGACCTAGGGAACACAGGACTGGAACTGAGCTGCAGGAATGTGGCAGAGGGAGTCTGATATGCAAGGCTTACTGCAGGGGAATTGATGAGTTGGAACTTGGGATGATAGAAATGAAACTCTTTCTGTACCAAATTAAAACATTAATTTAGAATTGAAAAACTTAAGGCACAGGTTTTAAGATTCTGTGGTTGGTAACACTTCACAGTACCAATAATCTGAATTACCATTTGCTGATGATAAGAGTTCTTGAGGGATAAGGGTGGAAATCAACATTTTTATTTTACAATGCAAAGAACCTTTATTATAGTGCTTGTTTTTATTTCCTTGCTATAAAAACTGTAATTGTGTAAGACTGAGTATTAATCTTTTTCAAAAGAAAAACCAAACCCAAGGTCAATCAAGTCTACTGTACAGGGCACACATGTAACACCAGAACCATAACTGAAACAATAAATTGAGCATCTTCAAAAGCTCTTTGCTCTCTTACACCTAAGGTTTCTTTCTTGTTCCTAGCCTATTTGAGGTTGGATGTACCTGCACTGTGTGTACTAGTACAGATCAGACAGAACACAAAGGTTTGACACTGCATTTCAGAATTTCTCCCTGCTGCAGAGGAAGAGTAGGATTCAGAACCCTCATATGCCATTCCAGCATATGCCAGTCCTAAATGCACTCTCCAGCCCTTTTACCCTTCAGAGTTCCTTTTTTCCCTGACTCACCCTTTGTGCCTCTATCCCACCCTCCTTTGTTCTGGTTATTTTTTTGTTCACCCATTCATGAATCAATTCCCTTCCTCCACCTCAGCTTTCTTTCGTCATCACAGAATTTACTGTCAATCCTAGCTGTCTCTTTGAAACTACGCTTCCCTGCCGTTTATTTCTTGACTCCTTCTTCAAGGTTTTGCTTCCTGTATATGATTTTGCTTCAACAGCATGTACCCCTTCTTTTAATCTCCTTTGGATATTTTCCTCTCTAGGTGTTCAAACTACTACTGAAGCTTAACTTGTTTTCTGTTTTGGAGAAACAATGTAAGGCTTCTGGAATGCCAACAAATCTGCTGATACTTTTCTCCTATGAAAAATATCCAGTGCTTGTTACTGAATCTGAATGAAAACTAGAACATTTTGGCAATATACACAAACAACATACACATAGAATTCTAATAGCATCCGTAAAGGCAATGCTGTGTTATTTTATTTTTTAAATTACTGCTAAATACAATCAGTGGAACACTGATGACAATTAAAGTATCTCTGCTATTTCAACCAAAAAAAAATTAGAACTTTGAAAAAAATGTATCAATGCCTAAGTGAAACAGTGAAGTAGTAAGTGTTGTTTTAAGAACAAAAAAAGATATTTCAATAACCATAGTGTTAGTTTACACTGGAAGTTTTAAATAAGCTTGCATAAGCCCTCCTTTAGTACTCAGATTCTCTCTACTTTTTAAAGTAAAAGATTTGTCTTAAAAAAACAGAACAAAACAAAAAAACACCCAACCAAAACCCACATAACAATCTCTCTCCTCCTCTCTGTTATGTCAGGATTTTGTTCTCTTAAACAAGACCAAGCTTGACCTGGATTACTCACTCCTCATCTATGCTTATTCTTTTTTCTCTACATTAAAACCCTGCAAGCAAAGCCTTGCATTTTACTGCAAGAATCCATTACAATATTATTTGAGATGTCTCTTAGTTTAGCCAATTAGAAGCAATTACATACAAGTAGCACTAGAGCTATGTTGCACCATCATCTATGTAATTTCTCCTTTTCCTGCCTCCTGTAGTCACTCACTAATTTATTTGAATCATGCCAAAATAACAATAGGTAATACAACCAAATAATGCAGAAAATTAACTGAGAAAGAAGATTAAGAATGGTGCTGTCCATAAAGACAGACTTACAAACAATTAAATTATGACATTTGGCACGAACATTCACTATCTGCACACCATCAACTATCCATGTCTGTTAGTTTGGTGGGTTTTTTTTGTTTTTTTAACTTAGAATACACATGAAGTAAGAATGCATATACAGAAATGAATTTGTTTGATTTTTTTCTCTATTAAAACATGTAACCAGGTAATTATTACAACTTAGTAAAATTAAAGTTAGAAACCCAAAGGAAAAAAGAGCTACATTACCTCCGATAAGGAAAAAATAGAATGGTTGGGAGACGGTCTGTCATAAATTCCCATGGAAGGTCATTTCGAGTGATATCAATTCTGTTAAGAAAATACACATTAATTAAGAGAACTGGCAGATGAACAATCTGTATTTTCTTGTAAAACGCCATTGCAGGGGTTGGCAAGAGGGAAATGCAAATCTGCGAAAGTAAGCCTAAATGTCAAATTGTCCATTTGAGTCAGCAGAAGTAATTGCTGCTATTCAAGAGGATGAATCTCAGTTTAACAAATATCTGTGGTGGGGTTTGTTCTAGAAAAAAAAGTGTACAGTATTCCAGCTGCTCTCACTCAGCAATTAAATTGCACATCACTCATCACATCTTCACTGTGTACCCACCTTCCTTTTCTAAAAGACACACCTGCCTAATAGTTTGAACATGAAACTGAAGTTTTATCTATTTGCTGTTCCTCAAGCCCAACTTTATGAGTATTTTCCCCTTGAGTAGTTCTGGGAGTAAATTGCTCCTTCCAAGAACAAGCATATTCTTTAAAGGTGTAATTTCTTTCTAAAGGAACACAAAATTTTGTGAAGGAAACACTTGTTCAATTACTTGTTATGTTTTTCTCTGCATTTGTTAGATTACAAATAAAATTCTTATTAATTACAATTTTATTATAGAAAAATCATAGATGATACACATAAGTAATACTGCAATAAAAAGAATGGAGCAAATGAGAGCACTTCAATGTCAAAAAAGAGAAAGGGTATAGATTTGAGAATAGCATTACACCCATGGGAATAAAGCTGCAATTATAAACAGGTGATAACTCCAGATTTTTAATTGCATTTTTTTCTTATACATCTCACTCTGCCTTCTGGAGTAAGTTCACTCAGAATGAAACAAGGATGCAGTCAGAGCAGATGTTGTAAGTATTGATGTATTATCAAATACATGAACAACAATGTTTGGGTTGCACTAAAACATTAAAAGCCTTGTAAATGCCAAACAGAAACATGTTTTAATTTACACAAAAATGTATTTTAATATATATAGGATAACATAATACATATTATACAGATGCATATATAGATATAAATATATGTATATGTCTGTAAACTGGATTTGGCTGAAATAGAGTTAATTTTCTTCCTAGTAGCTTGTATGGTGCCATGTTTTAGGTTTGTGATGACCGTTAGTCGTCTTCCCTGTTTCTTACTCTACCTCCTTTGTAGAAACTCTACCAGTTTCTGCTCTACAGTGAATACTCAGGGGGTCTGGGACCCAACCAGGCAGATGACCTGAATTAACCAAAGAGCTATTCCTTACTATGTAACATCATGTTCAGCAGTAAAAGGGAAAAGAAGGAGTTTTACGGAATTTACCCATCTTTTACTTGGGAACTGTCTGGACATGGCTCACCCACAGGAAGTGGTGAGTAATTGCTGTTACATCACCTGCTTTGCTTTCTTCTCTCTCCTTCCACTTACTCTTCAATCCCAAACAAATCTGTTTTGTTGTCTCATGACCTCCAGATTTTACTGGTTTTATTCTTCCACACCTCTTCACACATCCCACTGAGGGTGGAGGAGGGAAGTGAGTGAGTAGCTGTGTGGTGCTTAGCTGCCCATCAGGATCAACCCACAACAATACATTATTTTTCCTGGTTCAAACAACTTCTCAAATACAGTACTACAGGATCTTATTATCTGCTACAAATTATCAGGTAGAGGAGTAAAAATTATTTTCTGCTGTTGTTCTATTGATTCACTTCCTGAAATTAGGAAGCTTTTTAAGGTTTAAAAGTTGCTAAAAAATGTTTAAAAATTCTTCTTAATTAAACTGGATAATTACTACGGTGAGACTGAAACCCACCAAATCTATACAGAGGGAAACAAAATAATGCATTCAAAGAGAAATGAAGCAGATGACATTCACATCTACCACTGCAAGATTACAGAGAGAAAGAAAAGTAATTATTTTCTAGGCTGATGACCTCAATGAACTTGTATTATTCCAGAGAGTTGAAAATAAAATCTTTTTTACCTTGCCACAATGAAATTATCTGGAGGCAGAAGCCGAGCAAGTTGAATAAAGATGTGATTAAGAGAAGCACAGAATCCACACCACTGTGCATAATAGAGCAGCAAGACATTCTAAAAAATGAAATGGAAAAGAATTTTATTATCGATTGTAGTTAACCCACAGTAAAGGAGTACTACTAGTCTTCACAACATCTGAAACTTGGAACCTTTCATATGTGAAAGGAAACCATACTTTAGTGTTAATAAACTTTATTCTAAGATATTTACTGATGTCTCTGTCTACCATGTTAATACACAAAAGCTTGGTGAATTCTATTTCCATGGAAAAAGACAAAATGAAGAGGATTAGATGATTTAGTTTAGCATCATTCCCTTTAAGTGGAAGTGCACCAAAGTTTACTACGCTTCCCAATATTCTCTTGGAGTCTTAAACCCCTATGTATCCAACAGTGACTGTATACTTCATGGTGAGGGCAGGGAGATGGTAACTAGACTTCTTTTTGCCTCTAACTAGCAAAGCAGGAGTTAGGGCTACAGGAAAGAATTACTAGAGATGCATACATTCATTGCAGACCTGATGGATAATGGATATTGATCCTTACTATCACATCTTTAAGAAATCAAAGTAATTTAATTACTGTTCAGGGTGAGATCTAAAGCAATTTCACGGCGTGTAATCAGAAAGCTTTCACCTGTGAGAGTTTTGGGGTATTTTTGCTGTGCTTTCAAATAATAGCTTAGATTTAAAACATTTTGGATTTTTTTTTTTCTTAATTGTGTCTACTTTGCAATAATTTTTAACTTTTACAAAAGAATGTAACATATAGAAAACAAGTTGTGGTGTATTTCTGTGTATAAAACACAGAAATCAGAATATTCTTCCCTATTACTTTAAACCCTAAGTATTTAGGTGTGTACTTATTACAGTGTGAGAAAGGGAAAAGCAAGGCACTTTTTTTTTTTTTTTTTTTAAATAAATTAAAAATCTATATTTCAAACATACAGGAAGAATACTCGCACACCTCCTCCTCTCCCCTCAAAAAGCCCAAGCACCCCCCCAAAACCCAACAAACCTTGTTGAAACCTGTCAGGGAATCAGTTGCACTGACTTTTGGATTAACACCCTAAGATGATCTTTTGCAGATTTAGTTAAAACCACACAGTACCAAACTGCCTTTTTTAAAGAAAAGGTACTTTTTGAATTGTTATAAAATAACATATATTATCACATCAATATCAAAAAAGAGACCCACTCCTCAAAAGTCTGAGCAACAATTTGCAAGAAACCTGGTCAGCAGTGAGGTGTTACCTTTTCACTCAAAAACACTGTCTGATGGAAGGTATTAGTAGTCACTTCAGTGATTACACGCTGGTCATGAAGATGGACTGAAGGGTCATCAACAAGATGCCTTTTCAAGGGACTATAGAGAATACTGAAATTTTTTATGAAGTTCTCTGAAATTAAATTGATACATAACAAAGTTATTTCAGTTCCAAAAATGTGTGATTCTGGCAGTTTTTACTTTGGATTCAGAAAAACTTACAGAGAAAATAGATGAAACCAGGTTTGAATTTGTAAGTAATTTTTAACAGTTTGGCATCAACTCCTGAGTAACCAACATTGATGTGAAAACAAGGTAAGATTTTACTGGTTTGTTTTGCTCATTACAGTCTTTTCACTTGCCACAGTACTCTCTAATCTTGCTTCTACTTTTATTCAATGTACTATAATAATTGTATAATAATAATTAGCAACTGCTAACTCATAAATCGTATCCTCTCACCATTTTTCACTTTCTTTCACTTGCAGGCCCTTATCCCGATAGCTTGATTCCACATTTATTTGTATTCTGTCATTTTTCATTACTTTCCCTGTAATTTTTTCTTCTGACATTTGAATACTGTGCTATTCCCATGCCAATATGAGCAGCCACCTTTTGTTCACCAGTGACCACTTTCCTCTTCATTCAGCTTTCTTCTTAGTTTTAAGGTATTTAACAAGTACCTGGCCAGTGGTAAAAATTTAAAGCTAGCTCCAAAGCCCTCAACTACCTTCAGCTGCACTACTCTGAGCCTGGACCATGTTCGCTAAATTGCTGCAAGATAGCAACTGTATCCTTCTTTTCAATTTAGATAGAGAAATATTATTCTGTGCATTATATGAGTATTCAGTAATCGAAACAAAAATATAACATCAAACATGCTAAGAATAATTATTTCATCAGATAAAAACATTTTGTGCTGATATTTCCAATCCAAAACCTAGGCCAAAGTAAAACTGGCACTTTACATACATATAAAATACCAGAACATCAAGTTTACCTCTGAAATGCAAACAGCAGTACATTTAATCTTATATTTACTAGTCAGCATTTCATTAAATTCTCACACCAGACCAAAACAGTTGTGGTTTTTTTTTCTTTCTAGACCTCCTGATCTGGAGTGTCTCTGCATGAGTAAGCAAAGGAGAAGGGTAGAAAGGAGGAGGGTAATTAAAAGATGTAGTCCTGAATTTTTAGAAACCATCTGTAAAAACTAAATTCTGTTAAAGGCATTAAATACAAATCTGGTTTGTAATTTTACAATATGAAAAGAGGCTTAAGGAAATAAAATAAAACCCACCCACCCAAACCCCGAACATAAAATCATAGTGACTCCTTGAAAAGATTATGTAGAAGCAGAAGTTTTCCACAAGTTCAGGTGACCTAGAATACAAATATACAGAGAGTTATGCAGTAGAGAAACCCCCATCATGCTCAGGAAATCCTGTGACCTGACAAAAGTTTGAAACAGAAAGTACTGGGAGCGGAAAAGGGAAGGAAATGTGTCCTCACTCTGATCTTAATTTTTCCTAAGCATCCTTTTACGGTCACTGGGGTTTTCATTTGGTTTTCCAGAATGACTTTTTCAGGGGGTTATGATGGAGACAGGATACAGGGCCGGATGAGATCCTTAAGAACAACAAGTATGTTGTGCATACTTTTGTACTTACAGATTTATGGCAAAACATAATCAATGCTGTAAGAATTCTACTGATAAGCCATTTTGAACAATTTATTTTAATGCTATGTTCACTGAATTGACTTCCATGTTTGCTTACTCTGCTAACATGGAAAATTCCTGCATTTTCCACAGTGGACTCAGTTTTGCACGTCATCAGGTTACATAAATTCATGTCATTAGGCATGCTGTGCCAGAGTCAATAACTTGCAAATAAATCAGAACTGCATTGGGTTTGTTATTTTTTTAGTTTTGTTTTGGTTGTTAGGTTTCTTTTTCCTCTGATTCAAGCAGGAAATAGAGTATTGAGACATTTGGCCAAAACCATTACAGAGATCTACCTTGAAAACACACATACTTTGCTAAATAAATTTAAAACAATTTCTAAGCTGGTTTCAGAGGACGAGAGGAAGGGTTAGTCTCCGCTTGCAAGTGGAGACTTGTCTGTGGTATTTCAGTACACAGAATGGGTGAGCAAACATCAACACCACCATTAATATACAAATGTCTTCTGTAATACCAAGTTTGTTAGATACTTAGTAATTTTTTTTTCCCCACAAGCAGATTAGTTTAGATTTTACCAATTCTTACAGTGCTTCAGCCAGTCAAGAATTACACATTTTGTGGTTCGTTTTTAACTTCATATACTTTTGGTATATGAAACTTAGCTCTTATATCCTCTAGAACACAAGTCTACTACTTGATTAACTAATACATAAATCAGAACAGAACAAATTATGATTCACAATGTTGACTGTAGTCTCACTTTTCAAAACAGCATTAAGTTTTCCATTGATAAGCTTACTTGCAAACTTAATTTTTTCATTTCAAGCATTTGTATAGTGGATACCATACCCAGGGTAGATCCAACAAGTGACTGATTTTGATCCAAGACATAGTGCACTTCTTCTTTCAGGTCAACAATGGCAGCAAATTCCTTAACATGAGTAGATCTCGATGCTCCTAGTCTCTCTGCATATATCCAAAAAAGATTTGAATCCAGTAGATAGAGATTCAAGGTTTTGTTGGTCCTGCAGCTCAGACCAGTAAAGTTAGTGCCACTACTATGAAGGTCAGGAATAAAACAATTCCTATCCTCAATGTGAGGAATAGAATGTTGGGCGTCATCTTTCTTCCCATGGGAAGAAAATGTTACTTTGGGGGTCTGAAAGATGGTCTTCTCAGAACTAATGAAGCTTAAAAAATGCCTGTTCACTGTCCTGCAACATGCAGTGTAATAGCTAAAGGGACTATAGAAACTTAAGAAATTGCTGCATTCTATGGTATTTGATATAACTTGAAAAAAGGTATGTTCCTGGAGGTAGAAAGAGTCCAAAGCTGCTTCTATCTCAAAAAAGTTACAGTGTGGCACATGGACTTTATTTGGTTTGACACCAAGTGTCTGGTTAATGCAAAGCTCACAGACATTGTGAGTTCTAGATATTGAATGCCACTGTGGAAGCACCACTGTGTTACAGCATGGGGACCTGGTTATCGAAAATGTTTCTGATAATTTCGTATGTGCATCTGGTACAGAGGAATCAAAAGCTGGTGAATCAGTGTCTCCTAAGTGCTGAAGATCTGGCTCAGCTGCCTGGCTTTTATTACAGTTGTGGTATTCCAAGGCCACTTTGGTAATCTACAGGGCAGAGGAGAGAAAAAGGAAAGAAAAAAGAAAAAGGCAACATTAACTGTACATAGTTCACTTCAATGCAGTTATGTGCTGCAGGTTTCACAACATACATGCAATGAGAGAATTTCAGAAACTTGAAGTTGACTACTCTTCTCCTTCATTCTTACAAGAGATTACAGAAGGCTCTGACTTTATAGCGAAGTTCAATTTTCAGATACTTCAGTGTGCAAGAATTAAATGTACACAATAACAAGAAGCCACTTCAAATATTTTTTCAGTCCACGACACTGATCTCAGGGTCCTCTTTTCATCATATCTATCACTACTGCATTTTGAGGCTAAATCCCACTACGTGAAGCATTAATCAGTAAAGGTTCCTGAATTTCCCAATACGAGAAGAAAATAAAAGCGTTCCCATACAAAAGTGGTTGGAGCTTTTGCCTGCTATAGGTGGTACACAATTTTTGTAGCAATCACTAACAGCATTGAAGCAGTCAGTATTTTCCCAGCCATGGGCATATATTTGTAATATATGTAGTACAGGTGTACTTTGCCGATAGCAATGTGTGACCTACTGGAAGAAGAAACCAGAAAGGGAAGGAAAAAAAAAAAGAAAAGCCTGCCTCTCTGCAAACACTCCTGTGCTGCATCACCACTTTGTTCTTACTCAAGGGGAAACGAGCAGTGAAAAAGGCATTTGTGTGGACCACAGAAGGAATTTTCTTTCTAGGAGTTACATAACATCACATATAAGAAAGGAAAACGAAAGAGGGAGTTTCCTTTCCTTTTAATCTATCACATTAAAAATAATCAAATTACAGAATATACACACATTGCTTACACAAGAACACTTTGATAGGAATCATTGTAACTATCAAAGGAATGGTGAAGCATCACATCTAAGATGCTGTGTGTGTCACAGGACCATCAGCATTAAGATGTGGTTTATACCAAGTTCATTACAGTCTAAGAATTTGTTGTTAGATGTTTTCATCCTGAAAATGCTCAATTAACTACTTAGAATAAACTTGACCCCTCATACCATAATCTACCCTGATAATTTGGACTACCTATATAGAGGAACATGAACAGAAATTATGAACAGAAAACCAGTTCTGCAGTAAGAAATTTCACTTCAGTGAGCTACTATCAGAAAAAGAAAAATCTGCTCTTAGAGCTTTCAACATACAACTTCACAGCCTTGTTCTTTGCCACTTCCTTCAAGTGGTTTCACTGCTTGATGAACTCCACAGAATATCGGCGGTAAACATCTCTTCCTATTGTAAACAAGTTGCATAATATTTCTCTATGAAAGTGAAGTACACAAGACCAACTGGAGTATTTTGTATCTCATTTCTTGCTTTGATATAGATAAATACTATTACTTAGAAGAATGAAATCTGAAATGGAACATCTTATGTTGCACTGATTTGATCTAAGTAAGTGTTACCTGTTACTAGAATGTTTAATCTGTAACAAGCATCACTGAGTTAAGTCTGCTAAAAATAAAGACAGGTTGGTACAAGAATAATCACAGGTTTTTTCACAGTCTTTAGGCAAAGATTTCCTCAACCCCACTTTGCAGCAATCAAACTTTTATTGTGTTTATGTGTAATTTGGCTAAATATTGTATCGTAAGTGCCCTGGGTTCAGCAGCAGCAGTCATTTTTTTCCTTCTTAGTAGCTGGTGCAGTGCTGTGTTTTTGGCTTTCGGCCTGGGAACAGCGCTGATAACACCCATGTTTTCAGTTACTGCTCAAATGTTTAGCCTGACCAAGGACTTTCTGAGCCTCATGCTCTGCCAGGGAGGAGGAGAAGCGGGAAGGAAGCAGAGGCAGGACACCTGACCCAAACTGACCAAAGAGGTATTCCATACCACAGCACGTCATGTCCAGGATGTAAAAACTGGGGGCAGGGACCTGGAAGAGTTGGATCACTGCTGGGTCAGGCTTGGTATCGGGTGGTGAGCAGTTGTATTCTCTTCCCCTGTTATTTCCCTTATCATTATTATTATTGGTGGTAGCAGCAGTGGTTTGTGTTATACCTTAGCTGCTGAACTGTTCTTATCTCAACCTGTGGGAGTTACATTCTTTCCACTCTCCTCATCCCACCGGGAGTAGGGGGGAAGAAGTGGGGGGAGTGAGTGAGCGAACTGCGTGAGAGGCTTAAACCACAACAGTAAGTTATTTTCTTTTTCTTCCTCATTGTTTCAGACACTGCAATACTAATCAGGCCTCCTTGTGGAAACCACACATTGCAGGATGTAGATGCCATACATGTAAGGCAGCACTGCCACCTGAACTTAGCCCCACTTTTCACCTTCCACCGATTCTTCTTTTTCCACACCGTCCTCAGTGCTATGTGATCACCACCATGATGTGCGGCTTTGTGATGTACCAAATGGGACAGTGCATTAAAGCTGAAAAATAGCCTGGGGAAAATCTATTTTTCAGCCAGGTTAGTTTCCCTATCGCCTTCACTGCACAGTTACACAAACTCATGTCTTGGGCTGTTCAGAAATAGAAATAACGACAGAGGAAGAGAAAATTGGAAGGCGAATAAGGAATGTACATAATATAAAAATCTGATCAGTTTTGAGTAGCTTTTCAATTGGGCTATACTTCAAATAACACTGTCTGGTTTAATAAAAGGTCGATTCTTCCTTGCATAATCATGTCTGGAAAGATGGAAGGAGAGGAGAAATAGAATGGGTGGACAAAACACTGGTCCCACAATACTCCATACATTCTTACTCTTTCATTTGAGCTATGTCAACTGGGACAGAAGGCCAAAGATCTGCATCTCTCACCCAGCACTCACCACAATAAGAAGGAAATAAAGGAAAATAATGAGGTGCTTGTTCTAAACAACTGTTGACACAAGACTAAGGCATGTTGTGTGGGATGCCAACCAGTGTAAGGGACTTGGGATAATATGGCTTGAGAAAAAGTGTTTTTAAACAAAAGAGAATACTTGGAACAGTGAAATAAAATATCTGTCACAATTAAGCTCAGAACCCTGACCAGAGTTCTCGAATTCTAGTACTTTCAAGTAATAAAAAAATGAAAAACACAAACACAAAAAAAAAAACAAAAAACAACACCAAACAAACGAAAAACCCCACAACATTTCACTTACTTCATCTAAAAGAGGATGAATTTCTGCTAAGGGATTGTAAGGTATAAATATGAGAAGTGCTGGTCCTTTCTTCAACTCATTGTTTAGAAGAAGGCTTTTTCCACCATGTGGTCTCAGCCAGCGTATGAGCATCTCTCGATTTTCTAGAGCCCACTTGCAGATGTTCTCAGCAGTATAGTTCATGATGTCATTTGGATAGATCTTGAAGGGGGGAAAAATAATTATTTGTCCTCACTTGTTCGTAATTAATACAGTTCTCAAATACGCCGTGTTATTATAATGCCTAAAGATCCCTAAATTTAATTATACTACTCAGCAAGCTTCAGCATTTTATATACTCTTTCCCTTTAGAAAAACTTTCCAAATGCTTATCAGATCATAGTAACATATTAAACCTTTAAGTCAGAAAGCACTTTATCAGCGAAGCTCCTCCTTCTTTTACTCTATCTATCTTTACTTTTCTCACCAATATAAATTTTCTTTATAAATGAAAGAGCTCAGTCTCCAAGTTGGTATCAGCACATATCCTGATTTACAGTGTACTGGAAAACTTTTTCCTACTACTCACTCACCAATTAACTCATTATAAATTAGTCTTTTAAGATTCCAGTATCAACACTGAATTTATAGCTGGTATTTCTCATTACTGAACACACAGAAAAGACATACATAATAAGAAGCACTCACCACTTCTACAGTCATTTTAATAAATTATGGCAAGTTTATCTTAAATCATTTGCCCAGACAAAAGTAGTTTTATGTAGTTATCAGTAATTTAACCCGAGAAATCCATATTTTCACTAGTTTCAAATGAATAAAGTACATATTACAATCATAGAGTTTCCACTCATGGTAGCAGTATGGATAGATAAGGTCTCTATGCCACACAGCATATCTGGAAATTAGTATTTTCAGTCTTACTCTTCCAAAACCAAAGCATGTGGATCAAGAGTTACCATAAATTTTCAGGTAAATTAATTTGCACATTTTTTGATCAGTGTAATGTCATATTTTAAACCAAAATACAAGTTTTTACTATTCCTATTCTCTCCACAAAATCTCTTTGTCCATATCCTCATTCAAATAGCCTTCTATTTCTGACCCACTGAAAGAGTTAGAAACCTTAGGAAAAAGTCTTTGTGCAGTAATTTCTGAAATGCCTGGGGTTTTGTGTTATGTTTTGATAGCAACTTGGGTTGATGTTTAAAATAGCTGCTAACTTGTAGAATGAAAATGCGTGTTACTGTACAAAAATCCTGTATCCTAAAGCTCCATGAAACAGTTATTCAGCGTCTATGACAACAGAGCTTCAATCTCCACGTACTGGCTCATAGGCACTGTGACACAAATAAAATACTCACAAGAGATGTGTTGACATGTCTGTGTAAGTACACGCTGCCTGAATGCACCAATGAGATCTCCTCTGCAACATGTTTATCTGTGATCACCCCAAAGCGTATTGTTCCAAGGTAATCTGAAAGGGCAATTTTTTTGGTTTTAAAATACAATTATACACACTGAAGCTCTCCCTGAAAGCCTTAGAAGAACTCCTTCAAACCAAAATACAGGACATTGCTGTGTAAAGGCACAGAAATCTTACCAAAAACAATACTGGTGATTAAGTGACGAAGACGAGAAAAGCAGACAACAAAATAAATGTGTTCCTCTTCTGCCCACAAATTATAGAGAACATTAACCTGAATTGTGCAATTTCTTGACTTCCTTATTAAATATAGAATCTGGATGCATCTTGCCACATGCTATGGCATCTCTTAAGCCAAAGTGAGATATGTGTAAAGAAAAAGTATGAACACTGATTCTTTAGATGACGTACATTTACATTACATATGCATTAAATATGTGTCATAGTGTTTCTATATTTATAAATATGTACCCACAAGAATAGAATATTTGTCATCTTTATGCTGCAAAGAACTATCCCAACATATAAATGGGGAAATTACAGAAAACAAATACAGGAGAGGATGCTCTATATCATGTATCAAGTTAACGGCACAGTAAAAATCAGAATAATGGTATAAATTTCCTTCATTTGCTGACAGGAATATCCACAAAATGTGCTAATCTTAACTTTAAGAAAACTCTACCCAGAATTTAAGACCCACAAAATAGGTACTAATCATGCACTAAGTTTGCATCTTTAAATGCAAGAGGTTTCATATTCTAGATTATTAATGCAAAACAACAGGGGGAAAAAGTCCTTCTCTTCATGCTACCTTGTACCAGCTCTTTAACTCCATTCAGCACACCATTTTCTTGAATTCAGTTATGAAGTAGTGACAAAGCCAAGTTCATCCTAATGCCTCTGTACGTGACATTTCAACTGTTGCACAAGACAAACACTCTTGATTTCAATTTAAATATGTGCTACTCTTATTATGGCTCCTATACAGGTTACAGCAACATATTTAGGTTTTTGAGGAAACTGTATCTTAATGTATCCTGGAATAGCAGCCTGTCATAGACTTTATTCCATGATGGCCATTGGCATAATAAGCCTTTTACGTAAGCAGTCCTTCCACTGTAGTAAGAGAGAGTCTTGTAATTAGGTCAACATCAAGAAAAACTCAAAAGGGATTAATTCCCAAGTTACAAAATACCGCAAAAAAGTACTGATGTCCATATACATAAATCATTCACAGATGCCTTAAATTATGAAAATGAAGCTTTTACCTTTCTTTAATGAATGCAGTGCTGATGTGAAGAATGTTAAATAACCAGGTGGTTGAGGTGAAGCATTGAACTCAAAATATCCCAGAACGCCAGGCTGAAATAAAAAGAATTAGAGTTACTTCAGTTATTTTCAAGTGTAAATGTATGGGGCGCAGCAATTATTTGCCTACAGTAAAACACAACAGATTTTTAAAAGACAAGAATATTTATGGAAGAACAGTCACTTTGTGCTGCAAGAAAAGTTTTAATATTAAAATACTTAATGCAAATCAGTTCTAAAATTGCCAATCAAAAGCTATGTATGAGAGAGGACTTTTATAGATGTAGATGGATAAGTTTCAAACCACATTATTTCCCATGTTAGCTCTTAAAGTTCACTAAAAACACTATTTGCTTTGCAACTATTCTGAGTCACTTCTAGCACCAACACAAGAACCATAAGCATCATAAAAACTTCTTTTTGAACTGGAGTATCAAACGTTCACTATGTTGCTCACAATTAGAAACAACATATTGATTCACCGTTTTGTGCATGAATACTTGAGCTGCTAAACCAGCTTATCATCCCATCACATCAGTCATTGCAAGTTCCTTCAGTACATCCTGCAGAAGTCAGTGAGAAAGCAGCTACACAAAAATAATGAAAGAGCCCCATATCACACCTACATATCCATAAAGTTCTTCAAACTGCCAAACAGACAATTTGAAATTTAAAAGGCTCATCCCTAAATAGGCCTACTGACTTTGCCAGGTATGAAGGCTGCATACCTTCATATGGAATTCAGGAAGAGAATCTGGGAGAAGCTGACTTGGAACACAGAGGTGCACAGTCTTTAGACTTCTCTTATTTCAAAATTTCAATGAAGCTTTGGTTTTAAATATTGAAAATATAATCTATTAACAACATTATTAATTGTGGTTTTTAACACCACTCAAATTGGCTTAATAAATTGTCATGATAGCGAGGGAAGTTGGTTGCTTTGTGTTGTATGTTTCCCTGTTCCACCCATGCATACAGAAAGAGTATCTGATACAATAAGCAAGAGCACTCCAGGAATTCCTGTGGAACAAAAGATTCCAGACTTACAGATCATAACATGTATTTGTGTGGCAAATACACTCCCATGTAAGCATTCTGATTTGTTTTTTCAGAGCCTGCTTTATTTTTTTTTGGCTGAGTTTTACATAATACTGAATACGAATTCAGTAATTCATATCAGCCATGCAAATTGAGCTAATTCAGTATGAATTTGCTATCTCGGGATGTTCACCGATAAAAACACCGCCCATTCTAAATGATAACTGCTTTTTTTAGGCAGGAACCTCTTTCATAAATAAATGCTAAATACGAGACCATTGTTCATAAAGATTCCTTACAAGGTACCCCAAAAAAAATATCAAGGTTATTAGAATACCAGCAATTAGTGAAATTTTTGCAATAAAAACTGTCAAGAAGGAAATAAAAATAGAAATAAAACAGAAGGAAAAAAATACAGCAAAATAGCAGCACTCATTCTTCTTTTTTAAACAATAAACAGGTTAGTAATTACTGTTCACCTTTTTCTCCTAGTATAAATTAAGACAGTAAAAGGAAATAATCCCTTATAAAAAACTTTGAAAGCATTTCAGCGAACCAAAATAAAGAGACAGACAAGATGATCCCATTTCCTAGGACTGTTTTTGAGTACCATTACTATACGAATTGAACTTATGGCACCAAATAGTGAATGAGAGTCAGAAGGGACAGTAAAATGTGACAAGCCACAACTCAGATCTAGAAATATTTATAAAGATATTAAAAAAGGCGACATTCTGATTCTGACTGCCAGTTTTTGGTACGCTAATAGCAGCTTAAACCTTCCAGACTGTGAAGAGTAAGATGTTTCCAGGAATCACTTTTGGAAAGAGTTTTTTTCAGTAAGAAAAAATTGTAGTGGAACAATATATATTAATGCTATATGCCTGTTAATTAATGTCTTTTCAATGATCATCCCAGATTAAAATTTCCTTCCTGTTACAGGCTGCATTATACATGAGAGGAAAGTGTCTAAAGTGCTGTATTTCTTCTCAAGTATAATGCAGATTTTCCTGTTCTCTCAGTAGAGAGATTCACTTGCTAATACCAACTCTGCTTTAACAAAATGGAACACCTCCAGGTGCTAGCAACAAAGAATCTTTTTCCATACAAGTGAGATTCAAGCCTTATGAAGAGATTTATTGATATAAATAAGAGGCTCCTAGTTTTGCATACAATTATACCAAGAGGACCTTGACTGCAGCAACTCCCACTTCATGTAGGAACCTCCACAACAGTAACTGATTTAGCAACAGTACCTGCCTGTAGTTTATGTGGACATCTACATACAAGCTCTTATTGATGATCACTTACTTCTGGGAAACCATCTGTGTGGAGTTATGGTTAACTACCTACATGCAGGCAGTTAGGAATAACCAGCTGAATGCAATGTGCCTTGCTGCTATACCAAGTTGGAGAATAAAATACTGGAACGTGGCATAGGGATAGTTAGGAGCATTGGCATCACTAGACTGGAACAATTTCCAGTACTTGCCTCAAATCAAGCATCTGTAGGAAAGGTTTTGGAACAAACCTTAGGATATCAATAGTGAAGAGTCATGAGAACATCTAGTGAAACGTATATATGTAAATACAAAGTCACTAATTGTAGTGTAGCCTATTTCTCGCTTAGTCTCTGAACCAGAGCAATGGAAAGTGATGAGTGATGCCAATTAAATCACATAAATAGTAGACTTGGCAAGAATCTCAACAATTAAAGAACAGCAAGTTCACAGAAACTTTAAGAATTAACACAGATCTTCAAATGAGTAATTTTTATTGGAATGTTTTTATCTCTAAACCATGCCTCATGTCTATCACAGTTCCTTGAAGGAATGAGCAAGCACATAGATGACTAATCTACTCGATGCAGAATACTGTGTTTCCCCAAAAGCCTACAAGAAGTTACCAAACATACTGGAAGAAACTAAGGTGATAAGAAATAACATGGAAGGTCCTTTTCTAGATTAGTAGAAAAGTTACGAAAGTACAGGTAGAAGTTCTTGGTTTTCCACAGTCAAAGTCAGCCAGTCAGGATGTGTACTGATGTTCATAGACTTCAACACTTCTATAAACACTTCTGAAAAGGAAGAGAAGGCTGAGGAATAAAGTTTCCAAAGCTTATTGGTAATCATTGAAGCAGGCTCAGAGGAGTTGCAGAAAAGACAGTATTAAATGACTATGTGATGAAAGACCTTTGTAATGTAAAGGCCAGTAAATGAAGAAGTAATGGGAATGGAGAACAGAAAAACAACACAGCTATTGATTATCTTTTACTATTAGATAACTGCTTTTACTACTCAATTAAGTGACTTCCAATTTGTACTTATTTATTTTTATGTTTTGGCTATTTTGCATTGAGATAAGGGAGATCTTCCCCCACCAGAATCTCAGACTTGTGCAGGCAGGCAGTTCCTGCCTCCTTTTATCTGCAAATACAGGAAAGAAAAGAGCAGGACAAAAGGAAAGTGTTACCTCTGGGGAACAGAACCACCAATACTGCATACCACTAATTCTATCACGTAGAAATGCAAAGAAGCACCTGTTGATTGATACTACATAAAATTTACAAGTAGAAGTCTGTTCATCTTTCATGATTAATTAATAATGTTAATTGTGTGTCCAGAACTGAAAGCAAATTCTCACACCATCATTTAACACAGGCACCACAGTACCCACGCAAGAGCAAGCTGTTAACTCAAATCCACTTCTGGGCCAGATCCTACACGCCTGGTTAATGCTTCGGAAGCACTTCTACACAAACAGAGCAAAGAAGAAAATTGACACCATGTTAAGACACATAGTGGCTACCTCCCAGAGAGACCAACTCCTCCCTCACTTCTCTTAAAGCCATTAAATGTGTCCTGGGCACATGTAATTTTCTTAAGTGAATGAAACTTTTTGTCTAACTAAGGAAGCTGCATGTTTTCTTTCTCTGTGCCTTGGGAAGAGGAGGCCATTTCCAGTAGCTGGGTTAGTTACATGAGCATCGAGGCATGCCAGTTTGGATTAAAATGAAACTGTTACATCTCTGCAGTTAAGAAAATAAGAGGTCTGACTATGAGTACTTACAAGTAACTGAGTTATGGTAGGGAATGCGTATCTTTCTCTTGATAGAACTCCGTTCTTTCTACACATTCCAAGATTAGAACTTCTTTCCAAGTGGGATTTTTCTTCCTTCCTCTCAAAAATTAAATTCTAATTCTTACCCAGTTCTAGTTTTGCACTAGTGTCATTCCGCAACCACATGCACAAAACCCCTCAACCCTACACAGTATCAGAAAATGCAGAATCTGTTCTTTTTTTCTTCAACCGGAATTTTTTTCATGGGGTTTGAGCGCCCTCCTGTGAGAGCAATACAGCATCTCCCAACAGTCATGATTTGGTTGAGGAACGGATGTAACAAACACCATGTCACTAACACCACTATCTATTTATCTATTAGTATTCCTTCTAGTATTACTATCCATTAGTATTTCTTCAAAATAAAAACATGCTAATTAACAGTTGAATATAATATAAAATACTGCTGGATTTCAGTATCTCTTGCTGTGTTTCAACCTGCAAAAATTTTCTGGATGTTTGTCTTTGTACCTTTACAGTACTGATTGTTGAGGCATGCTAACATGTTTAATTGATCGCAATATTCAGTTGGGTGGGGACAGAGCTCCTGGTTTTCTCTGCTAGATCCTTTTCTGTCAAAAGCTGGCTACTGGAATTTGAACATGAGATTAAAGCACCAAAAGCTTCACGGATTAGATGAAAAAGGACAACTATGGGCTTGAAGTCCTCCCTATCAGCAAACTGTCAGGCAGCAACAAAATGCCCCTGAAACAAGAAAAGAAGGGTTCAGCAGTTCTTTTAAGTATTAAGAAAGGAGAATTTCAGCTCACCATGATGCTCTGCAAATGAACCACTCATCTACTTATAGCTTACCAACCTATTGCATATTCCAGATTACACACAGTGCTTGGACACCAATTATTATACACCAACCTTTGGACAGGGAAACAGAACAATGAGGATCAAAAGTGAGTGACAGGCAACTGCTCTGTGACCTACTGCTTCCTTAATATGGAAGACCTTAATCCCAAAGTAGAACGAAAAAGCCAAGGAACAGACTGGGCACTAAGGAACTGCCTAAATGCAGGCCGGAGATCAGTTACAAAGCGGTTCTTTTCAACTGAAATTTTCAAGTCAAAAGTAAATATCCCTCACGTAAGTCCATAGAACCCATTCCCTACCAGAACACAGGACTGAAAATCAGATACTGATTATAAACCTTCCAGAAAATATTCTGAGATTCAGATTAATAATCTTTTTAACGAAGAAATCACAAAAGCCTGATCAAGCAGCAGTGATCAAAATGCCCAATGATCCATCCTTTACTGTCTTCTCTCTCCTCTGCTAAAAACTAGCATTTTTAATATCTAAAGGATCAAAAAAATCAAAGGAAAACATTAGCCAAGGCTCTCAAAATAGCCATTTGTGCCATACATGCACTTCGTGTAACCTACTCTAAACCTAACACTCTCTACTGACACAGGAATCACCTCCTGGATTATATATTTCCCTACAAAAGGTATAAAGTTCCTCAACTTACAAAGGAAATATTAGAAAACATTCGCATTTCTAACTGGTTAAAATAATGAAACTAAGTGTTTATTTCTGGTTTAAAAGGAACTTTTCCTTTGTGCCTATATTTCCCTCTCCATCCATCTTCATGTACAATTCTCCGTATCCCAGCTCCTGATCTTCAGCATTTTCCTGCTACACTCATCTGGACTTGCCCTGTTTCCTTAACTTTATAAGGGTAACAAACTCAGCACCTAGTGTCACGGTCTGGGAAATAACCTCAGCCTTAAATGATTGCAGGGCAGCATGAAGGAAGATCAGACTATGTGCTTAACCCATTTCAGAAAAAAGAACTAACAAATGCTGAACATAAACACAGATTGGGCATTTGGAGCCACAGAATTTAAAGCACAGGAAGGGGGAAGTTTGAACATAGCAATAAAGACATCTGCTCAATTGCGAAGGAGTATTTTAAAAAATATTTTCCGTTTCCTCCATAAATTTGTCTTTTATCTTAGTATTTTTCCAGTAGAAGTGCACCTCCTGCTGGAACGCAAATATAAGCTTAATGACACTATGCTTATTAGTCACCTTTTGCATACTACTAAGAAATAATTCACATAACACAGACCAAAAACCAAGCACGGCTGTTTTCAAATCTCTATATGAGGCAAAAAAGTAACAAGAGTTTTAGAATGGCAAAATCAAAGCAGCGAAAGAACAACAGACTTGTTCATGATCACAGAAAGCATCAGCATCAGACAGACACACAATTCCTGACTCACAGTCCCCGCTTAAAACACTGGAAAACTAAACCCATAAATAGCTCCTAAGGGAGAAACTGAAGTGTGAACAGCACAGCACGTACCCATGCTAACTACCAGTGTGCATTCCCTTACACTGTAGCAGCTTTCATCTACCAGCACTTCTCATGCTCCAGCCTACTTGTCATTAGGACAAGTGTTAATTCAAAGAGGACCTCTGCTTTGTTCTGAAACACTGGAAAGCCCTTCACCTGGTTTGGTCACTGCTACAGCATCAATCTGTTGATCAGGTGTCCCATTCTGCCCTAATAGCTTAGGGTTTAGTAAGATTATAGTTGTGCACTACAGAAATTAACAGTTATAAAGGGATTATAAATGCTTCTGCTGTAAGCACATTTTGCCTAATTGGAAGTTATTAATCCACTAGTATTGCTACCACTCTTGGCACTTCTGAACACAACTGACCAAAAATTAATAAAACACAATATACCAGTGGATTAAAATCACGAAGTTACAGCATGCAAAGTGGTTAGGAGCCATTATTTCAACTAACTTCACATTTGTTTTTACTTAACAGACTTATTAGAAAGGTTTACTATTCCTCTAAAAATTAAAGCAATTGTTCTATATTTCTCGAATAATTTCCCAACATAGACTGCAAGATTATTGTGAAAAGACTTCTCCCTTCTTTCTTGTTCACATGTAACTTTTTGGTGAGGTAACAACTTCAACTGTTGTCTCGACATAATAAAGTACTTTAAATTAAGAGCATCACTAAATCATAAGGGTAACTATACAGTGAACAAACATTATGAATTTGTCATTTCATATTTTTATGTTTTTAACAAACTTACAGGGCACTGATTTCAGGATCCTGGAAATAAACTAGTACTTTGGAGCAGATCAAATTTAACTGTGAAACAAGTCAAACTCTTTCTGAACCGCAGTGGTAAAGCTAGAGAAGAGAGACAAGTACCTCATAATTTGAGAGGAAATCTAGTAATTTTGATCGAGACGAGATGTAGAGTAGTGGTGTCATCACCCGGCGAACAAACTTTTCAATATAAACAGCACTCATTGGGCCTTTGTATTCAATTGGTCCAAAACTAGTACCAAAAAAAATAATAAATCATTAAGACTTAAATTAACAATAGAGTCAGTCCCTCCTGGGGGTGGCAGAGATAAGAGTTACACGGACAGCATGCTCAGCCTCTAGGGAATTGATCTCCGTGTTAATTAACAGTGGCTCCTGTAGCTAATAAACGAGTTGTGTTACCAGGCTTGAAGCACAACACAGACATTGCAGTGACTCTAATGCAGTGTCTGTGAGTAGGTGCAGTGTGTTGGTGGGGACGAAGGGATGGAGACCACCTCTGTGTCCCATTGCAGAAGTTGGTAAAATGCAAGTGTAAGTCATATAGATACCTTTCTACTTTATCCAAAGTAGATACATGTGACTTAAAAATACAGATCTGAAAAATGTCACTATTTACCCTTGATTCTTTTTTAAATCTTATAAAGTTCAAACAATATCAATCTGAAAAGGTGCAATAATTTTTGCACAGACTTTTACAAGGAGCACTCAATAAAGCAGGGACAAATCCAGTCACACTGCTGATGAACAGACCTACCAAGTCTACAGTTTCTGCCCTAGCCATCTGATAAAACAGCTCACACCACATCAGGTAGTGCTAAAACAGAAGGCCAGCTGGGCTTTGGGGCTATGATTTCCAGAGCTTCTGACTCATCCCCTTGAAATCCTGCATCTATTATCATTAGGTTGAACAAAGCATCACAGTCCAAAATGAAAACAAACACAGAAAGTGTGAAGAATTAGGCCACTCCTACTGAAGAATGTAAAGTGATGCATTTTTAAATAAAGTTTATACCTATAGACACACTGCAAAAATATTAAACTCACAGTGAGATTCCTATATTCAGATGCTTTGAAATGGTCTTCTACAGCCCACTAGATTATTCTGCATCTGACACTTGGTTTATTACCAGTCTTTAACAGCAACATGCACTGCTTCAGCATGTCACATGTCCAGCATGCAACATTCAAGGTTTAATACCTCAGGCATGAAGGGTCCATTGCCCTTCAGCGGTTTTATGGAGTATCAATATGAATTTACATCTCATCTTGTTGCAACTCTGTTTAAGGTTACTGATAATACCCAAGTGCTCCATCTATCATGGTGTTATTTCAAGATCAAGTAAGTTTAAGTCAATGTGCATCCAAGTGGGATTGCTGGGATTTTTTATTACAGTTTGAATTATGCCAGTGTCATCTGTGTCTATTCCAAGTTTCGCTGACAAAGATCAGGACTGTTCCTCCTCAATACATAAATCCCCTCCAAAAAACCAAAATCAGCCTCTGTAATGGAAGAGCTGCAGTTCAAGACTAAAATGTACAAGAACAAAGTACAAGAATAAAATGCGAGTGATAAACCACACAGCATCCAGCTCTTTTGTACCTAAGATTAGAAAGTGCTTCCTTACCTTCTGCTCCACAGAAGAAAAAAACCCCCAAAACATACAAATACTAGAAGAAATAAAAGTGACATTATATAAAATTTTTTACAATGATATCTCAACATCTGGAGCATAAAAAAGTGACTGTGAAGTTGAAATTTAAAAAAAAGTCTTTGATACATAGTGCCACTTGAATATGCACTTAAATTCCACTAACTTAATAGTCCTTAAGTACATACTTTATTGCTACCACAAATTGGGACAAGTTGACATAATCCACCTACAAAGCAGACAACTGAAATTAATATACAAGTCTGAACTGTTTACTTTTCATTGAAGGCAGAACTTCCAGGAGATGCATAGGCTAAAGAAAAATTCCTTAAAATGAAGAACTGTGCAGCATGTCATTTAACCGACATTTACAGCCCTTCTTGACATCCAAGTCGCATACAGGACAAGCTTCACCCACACTCTCCTCCCCTACAACTATTTACTATAGCCATAAATATAACATTTTCAAAATGCAATTATTTTATGCAATACCTCTGTTTCTCAAAGCAACAATAAAAACCCCAGACTGGACTTATGAAACCTTACCTCCGATGGTACAAGTGTATCACAGGAAAATAAAAGAAATGCTTCTGCTTCCTGCATTTCCCCTGGTTCCACCAGCAATTTACAGCCACAAACAGCACCTACAAAGCAGGCAAAAATTCACAGCTAACAAAGTACATTACTGTGTCCTTCTTCATATAACATGTCTTTTTTCCAAGCCATTCCATCTGCTATTTTCAGCGTCTTTTCAACTCAGTATTCCACATCTGTTCCTCTTCACTCTCATATGCAAGATTTTTGTTTGTCATTTTGCAACAGAAATCCTTCTGGCCACTTTTGTGTCTAGTTTTTAAGATTCTTAATCAAAATTCTTCAAATTTACTAACCCATAATCCACATTCATTACTTTTTCTGCAGAGTGGAACGCGATAAGCAGAGGTTTATGACAGCAGCGCCTGTGAAGTGTACACAGGTAACCAACCTCTAGAAAGCAGTGCTATGGCTGCAATCTTAAGATAATTACTAAGGTCTCCAAGGATCCTGAAATGGATATAAGCTTGCAATTGCCATTTGAAGGCAGGTGAATAAACCTGGGAACACCTCTACAAGAAGAAACTTCTACATTTCCCATTCAGGAGTAGAAATAACAGACAACCAAGAAGGAAACACAGGTTGCTTCCACTTATTCTAACGTTCTACATTAAATTAAAGACAATTGGCTGAGTCACCCTAAAATATAAGCATTCAAGTCCTACTGGTTCTCATGGGATGCCAGAAATTAGCATCATGTTGGAGATGGAGAAGGTCATGTTTAAGATTCGTATCTTCCCTGGAGTTACCTGGTCTGACAATCTGCTGGCCACATGCTCTATTTCTTCTCTTGCTGCAATGGACTGGCCACACCATGGTGCATAGAAGAAATATAGCACAATTTCTGAATCCTGACGTAGGTGATCTGCATAGTCTAACTGTCCCCGAAAAAGATCAATGACTGGAGATCTTGTGGAGAAAAAATTCACTGGAAGTTTCGCTGGCATCGTTACATCTTTTGCTCGGCTGCAGGCAAGAAATTAAGAGTGGTTACTGAGACTGTACAGCAGGAGTTAAAAAAGTGTGCCCAAAGCCCTAATTTTTAATCTCAGCAAAGGTCATGCAATGACAAAATTTAGAAATCGATGCGAATGACTACAATTATCTGAGTTAGTTTCATGACATACCATAAAAATCTAAAGATCACCCTTGACAAGCTTTAGAAAGTCACACTGTGATTCCATGCACTCTCTTTATGGTTATGTTAGCTCACACTCTTACTGCTGGCTGCTATAGAGCATAAAGTTACCAGGAAGAGTGATTTCTTTGGATTTCTTCCCTGGCCTCATCCACTTTTAACACTAGTACTTTAGGTAACAGCACCCTGATAAAAGAAGAGATGATGGTCATAAAGTTTTGTGATGTGATGTTTATATAAACAGACACTATTACCCTCTCTTACACTTTGCTTTAAAGTATTTTGTATTTATATTATACTGTATTGGGTAAAAACATGGAAATGTGTCTTGGTTTATTTTACTGATGAGAGGAGGGATGGCAAGCTGTTCAGGGCACATTTCTTCTTCAATGTAAGGACTGTATCAACAAATAGGCGTCTTGATTTAAAGAGATTGTGACAGGTTAATTTTCTTAAGAGAAATTTGTTTAACCAGCAATACCAAGCACAAAAACCAAATTCTCAGGAAACCGTTTTCTATCAAATCAGCAATCAAACAATTCAGAACTCCGCATTTCCAAGGCATTTGGAAGTTGTTATGGTATAAATTGCCTTAAGTACAAGTTAATGATCACATTTGCTTTTTTTATATTCTCTGAATTCCAAAATATTCCGCTAGCTTTATTCACACCAGAGCAAGTCAGGTGATAGTACTGGACTGCACCACTGTAATGCTCTAGTTTGCAGTGATTCCTTATCTGACAGGGGATTTTATGACACACTGTGCATTCCTTTATCTTGTAACACAATAAAAATCTAATGCAAAAAATCTTTTGACCTGATATTTGATCCTTCTTAGGTTACAATTTTAAAATGATAAAAATTATTGAGCCCCAAACACTGTCAAACTCATACATTAAGCAATCTCCTAACAACACTGTGACATTTTCAAACTTCACAATCATTTTCAAACCTTTGTTTTTACAATACAGACCTACAAAACTCTCATTTCCATGTAATAAAGCATATACTTAAAGCTTAACATTTAAGAATTACTCCCAAAACATTTTCTAAAAGTTATGGAAATTCTTAACTCATCCATAAAAGACTATTTGCTTCAAAGTCCAGAATTCTGAAAACATTAACTGGTTCCTCATGTTTACAATTCATTAATTCCATTACTCACAAAATTATATTTTGAAACAGACGGCCAAAAAAATCTAGTTTTCTTCCATCGATTTCTAGCTTTGCTCCTTCCCTTCTCCCTTCCCTGTCAGCAACCCAGCACCTCCTTCCCCAACCCTGAGGTTCTCATGTCACCTCACAACAGACGCCTCTGGTTCCCTCCTATTCCTGCACCCTGTGCTTGTCCAAACTGCCCGTTTCTTCCCGTGGTTTCTAACTGCTAGCTGGACAGGCCCCAACACTAGTGCGCAACAGCTCTAACTCACAGGTCAGCACACACACCCATCAGCTGCAGGAAGTGAAACACGGCAGCGCAGGGTTGATCTCACACTAACACATACTTCTGCAGAGACATTAACTAAAATGTCTCTTCCTTAACGAAAAGGGACAACCTAAATGTGTTTAAAACCTTTGCTTCCTCCACTGAATTAAACTGAAAGCTGTTAATAAGGTCGTTACAGTGTAAGTCTTAAAAATTAGATATGAAATTGGATCTAAATTCCAAGAAGGTATAACCAGATCAACAGAAGGCCCTTAATATGAATGGGTCAGAAACTACACGGCTACCTTCAAATATTAAAAAGAGCTCCAGTAGTTGTCAAAACCCAAAACACAATAAATAAATAGCTACCTTAATAGTTTCTTAAGCCAATTTCTGCAGTAGTGAATACCACACTTAACTCTAATACCAAACACACAACAGAGTACTTTACACAATGCCCAGAATAGTACTCTGAACCCCTAAAAATTGAAAAAGTATAAACTGAGGATCACATAATGAACTATTATACAAAGATAATAATTACATACTGTTTATTAAAACACCAATTGTGTTGTTTACGTACTGCACAGAGCCTATAAAGAACCCATTTCCACTGACCAACCAGGCAGTAAAGGGAAACACATGCAAGTGCAGGTAGGATCAGCCCCTTTGACTGCAAGGCCCTTAGAGCACCACTGCCTCGAGAGACATTCGTGTAATGCCACAAACAACTCAGGTTCTAAACCACAGGTTTTTCATAAGAGTACACATTAGGTTTCATTCAGCTATTTCTTGAGCCACTATAAACCTTCAATACTGCAAACTCCGCTAACAGATTGCCTTGTAGTAAAGGAATTTTCCCTTTCCATACTTTTTACCCATCAGGCTCAAAAGTTACACGTTGTAAGCATAGTGGTAGTAACTGTACTCTGGCACCAAGACTTGCTTGCAGATTGCACTGATGTGTGATAAGAAACCATGTACTGTAGTCACAGTATACATATGCAATCAACCATCCTCCAAATTTCTACACTTGAATTTCCTATGTTTCTCACAGCAACAGAAGAGGGGTTATTTTTCTGATATGTTTCTCTATTTAACTACAATCTGAAAAGCCAAACCCCTTTAATCAAACATCCTGTACAGAGTACAGGGTGGCAAGAAGCACACACCAAGCACATTCCATTGTGAGGTTTCAAACACAGCTAGCAGTAAAATGAAAGGAACATGAGGGTTTTAAGTAAAGGACAGCAAGAAGAAAACAGAAGCTTCATTGTAAGCGTGGAAAAGAAAAATAAAAACTTTAGTAAAAGACAGTAAAATGGGAGGTGATTTACCCTTCATCATACATTCAGTAATATGGCAAGAGATTTACACTTTCATCTACATGGTCACTGTGAGAGACAGACTGCTGTAGAGAAGGCTGCATGGAGACTTCAACAGCAACCTTCCAATACGTGAAGGGGGCCTACAAGGATGCCAGAGAGGGACTCCTCATCAGGGCCTGTAGCAATAGTCCAAAAGTGAATGGGTTTAAACTGAAACAAGGAAAATTCTGGTTAGACATAAGGAAGAAATTCTTCTCTGTGAGGGTGCTGAGGTGCTGGCACAGGTTGCCCAGAGAAGTGGTAGCTTCCCCATCCCTGGCAGTGTTCAAGGCCAGGCTGGATGGGGTTTTGGTGACACAGCCTAATGCGAGGCACCCCCAGCACATGGCAGGGGGTTTGAAGTAGATGATCTTAAGGTTCTTTCCAACCCTAACTATCCCATGATTCTATGAACAGAGAGGCACTGCTGCCCACAGAGCAACTCCATCAGAGACCTAAAATTCAAATAACAGATCCTCTGTGGACAGGTGAGACAAGGCAGCCTTAGTACTTTTCAGAAGCGTTGCCTGTGAATCAAGTGTTTCTCAGAATAAAAATTCCTCACATTCTGCAGAACAGGGAAGTAATCAGATCCTTGTAGCCATCTCCCACTTCTCAAATTAAACCCCAAATGCAATAAACGTTCTCACATTAACACAGTGTGACTCGAAACAGGTAATGGTGACCTTGACCTAAAACCCATCTGGAACATTCAAATCCCAGTTCAGGCTCCAGGAACGTGCTGTCCCACGCAGCACACCGAGGTGCCCTCCGTCCATGGCCAACCCTGCCTGCACCCTAGCTACACACCCTGCCAGGCTCCGCTCAGGGCTGTTTGTTGTTAGCAAACAGCAACCACAAGACTTCCGCAATGAACAAAGTGGCAGCTTCCAAGAGTGGCACCAAGATATTAAACTGGAAAAAAACGCAAACAACAACAAAACATCTTTCTGTCTGAAGAAGGTGCAAGTAATGGGGTGTTGGCACTAAGCACCACTTCCCCTCACTTGGTACCCCCACATCGACACGCCGTCTGAGTGCTGAGGGAAAGGTTTCAGCCTTGTGCTTCCTCAGTCCTTCCAAGGCACTAGGCAGAAGTAATTCGCAGGAGAGGAGGACAAACATCTTCCTCCACAACGCGCCCGACCCTCGGGTGCCTGTGCGCCCCCGGACCTACCGCCAAACACCGACACCCCGCTGAGGCAAACGTGTCCTGACCACGCCGCCGCTTCCCCCACGCCGCGCACGAACGCGGGGAGCAGGGCCTGCTCCAGCCCTAGACGGGTCACCAGGCCCCGCTTTCCCCACGACAGGCTCACAGCCGCCGTTGCTATGGGGACCGCATGTCAGTCACCCACCGCAGAGCGGCCGTGCGCGCCGCCTAGCACAGCCCGACCACAGGGCGCTGGGGGGACCGCGGCTAGACCGGGATCAAGGGGCCGGATCCCCGCGGGCAGCCGTGCCCCAAGCCTCCACACAAGCACTACCTGGGCCCACCCCGCCACGGTTACCTGCAGGTGACTTTGAGGGCGACGAGGAAAGCGCAGCCCAGCAGGATGGCGGCGCCGCAAAGCAGCTCGGGTCGCCGCGCCATCTGGGCGGCGCGAGGCCGCAGCCGCGGGGCAGCCGCGGGGCCAGAGTCGCCGCATAACGACATCAGCGCGGCCGAGGCGGGGAGGGGTGCGAGCCGCTCCCGCTCGCACACGTCTCCCTACCGCCCGCCTGTCAGCCGCGCCGGGGCGGGGCCCTCCGCGGCGAACCCGCCGCCGCCACGTCACACCGCCCCGAGCAGGCGCACAGGCGGCTGGGGCAGCGTGGGGGTGGCGCGCCGGCCGCGGCGGCTGACGGGAGCCCTGGGGCAGCGAAGGTAGAGCGGGGCGTGCTGGCCGTGCTGGGAGCAGCGTGGAGTCGCCAGTCCTCATTTCCCCCGCGGCCTCGGGAAAACCGTGTTAAGAATGCCCTCAGTGGCCCCCTGCTATGTGTGCAGGGCAGTTACAATCCCCATCCCCGGGACCAGTGAGGGGGAAGTAATTCCCCAGTACCTCCTCCGTTACTGCGAGGACCGAGCCCCCAACCCCGGCAGCTGTCCCCGACAGCCCCACACCGCAGTCATTAAAGATCTCACACCGTTCGTACGGAACAAGGATTTCATATTTAGTTTTGTCTAGAATTACTTCGAGTAATTTACAGAGCACTTACATTAAACAATGAAAGCATAAAATTGAGAAAACAGTTCGGGTTTTGTCACAGAAATAACTGTCCATATATTTCAAGCTCAGTTCATTATAAACAATGTAAAAAACTAGCACTGCAGCAGGTGATATTTCAAGCACCAAGCTACGCCTGTATGCACACTGTACATCATATTCAAACGGCCTTCAGCCTTGCTGGGAAGGCACATCTCTCCCTTGCTCTGGCTGAAGCGTAAGGTGGTGTTCACATAACTGTTGTGCTTTTACTTTGTGAAGTGAAAGGCACACGGCTTCCAGGCTCATCCTCTGCATGGGTATCACTGGACTTTGGTTCAACACTTTTTACATATACAATACGTGGTCAATGACTACATTCAAACTACTGAAGTCATTCTTAAAGCTCTTCTAGTGATATAAGGTCAGCCAATAACAGAAAAAATACTGTTAAGAGAGAGGTATGGGTTCAAGAAGAAAACTAGCTTCAGCTATTTTGAATGACTAAATAAAGCTTGGTTTGGGGGAAAAAGAAAATTAAAAAGTGACCACACAAAGCAAGCTGAAAGCACAATCTGCAGAGAAGTCAAAACACAACAGAAGCTCTGGCTACTGTAAAGCCAAAGGGCTCAACAGGCTGAAAGCACCTCAGCCCATGGCTGGTTTCCCTTTGCTGTGGGCTGCAGGAAATGCTACGTAAAGCTGAGATGGGGGTGCTTCATGCCCAAGTCAAAAGGCTGAAAACATGTCCCAGCCACCACAGAGCTCCAAAAGGTGTCTCTACTTCACAAGTGAGCTGGCCATTCTTGCTATTTAGTGATGCAATGAGCTAATGACAGTACAGAAAACTGCAAATGAGAAGCTAGAGACACAAATACCAACTTAGTAAATTTTTAGCCACAGGTGCTCAAGCTTTTGCTAATAACGAAATAATTGTTTGTTTTTACAAAATCTCAGTCCTGAGAGGCTACATGCAGAAAACAGCTCTGTGTAAAGTTCTCTTTATTACCGGCAACATTAGTCCATACAATAGTACACAATACTGACATACAAGTGTAATCTTTCAAAATCATTTAAACAGCAAAGACCAAGAAACAGAATTTTAACTACTTCATTTTTTTTCTTTCCAAGATCCTTTTTCAGTAAATTATATTGAAACATAGAAATAGAGAAAAAATACCCATTCAACATATACTGTAGTTAAATGGTTATTTTGTGTAAAATCTTTAATAAGAAAAATCCTTTTTAGCAACCTACATATAGATAAGTAGCAAACTTTGTTTTAAACAAATCCTCTCCATTAAAAGATCTGAAGAATTTTCATTCAGCATTTTCTTCTTAGCCCATAACACTCTGTTTTGCAATACCTTGATACCTTACAGTTTTTCAACTGAAGGACTGATACTAGGGGGCTTCCTAGATTATACCTTCTCTTCCCCCCTTCTACTTCCTAACTTTCTGTCCAACAGAAAGTGAGTAAGCGCGTAATACTTCAGATTTTTTTAATCACCACTCTGTTTCATGAGAGCACAGACAGGTCTGCTCAATCCCCCTAAATCTACTATATTTTGCTGTTCAGGAGGAACAAGATATGCCAATAAAAGCAGAAGACCTGCAGCTTATCTGTCACATGCTTTTTATTATTGTCAAATTTTCTGGTTTATGCTTCCAGCTGATAACATGTATGTATCATCTCAGTATTAGTTTAAATCTTTAAACAAAAAACTATATTTTCCAAAGTCATTATCACTGGGAGCAATCAGGTGATCTTTCCTTGCTTTGCTGAGCTTCATTCTTAAAACTTGTCTTCGCTCTTCCCACTCATGCAGCTCAGCATTTCCATGGGCAAATTTACAGTTGTTTCCTTCAGTACAAGTACCAGCCATATATCTGTTAAGACAGATATCAAATAGTGTTTTCACAGAATCATCGCAATTGCTATTGCATCTACGTATTTTCTTCTGGTCATGCTTCTCAAATACACTACAACATTAGGGATAAAAATAAAATATTGGAAGAGAATTTACTTTTAGTAAGAAAATACTAACTCTGTTTAGCATTTGATTACTTTTTTCTTTCACAGCTGTCAAGTATTTATGGAGGACAAGAGATAGCTCTCTCCTTTCTGTTCTTCACATTCCTACTTTACTAAGTCATTTAATGTGTGATACCTTTAATTTCATCAGGTTAAATTACCAGGTAAATGAATACATTATTATTTAACTCATTAAACTAAAGCACTACTATTGTTAAAAAAAATCCAACTAATTCATTACCCTTTGTTAACTAAGTTTGGATTTTAAGTGACTTAAGATTTTATCCTAGTATTTTTGTTCTAAGCATGCCAGTTTGTATTCGCTTTATCTAAGTCTACATGAGGTCTGTTAGTGTTCAAAACATCAAATACTTTAGGATGTTACTTAAAAATTTAGTAAAGGGGGCATATAAGCTTCCATGCAAAGGCTGCAAACAAAAAATAACTTGCTTTATATCCTGTGTAATTTCCCAAGATCTCTAAGGCATTCAACTTTAACTTAAAACAGAGTAATAAAGGTATCCATATCAGCAAATTGAATCTTTAACTCCAGAATGCAGATTCTAAAGTTTTCAGCCTTTCAAAAAGATACCAGCAGTGGAAAGAACTTTCGACATATTTGTGACTGCAGTCAGGTAAACAGGCTGCATTGAAGAATTAAAGGGACCAGCAAAACATACAACCAATACTGGGGAAAACCAGTACGTCGTGGAAGTTCTCTTCCACATATTCATACATGACTTTCAGTAACAAATACTCAAACAAATTTGCTTTGATGCTAACATTTTTACTTGCCTTACAGCTCCAATATCATGTCCAGATAGGTACTGTTCTTGTCTTCCACAGGGAATTAACATGCAGATGCTTAAGTAAACTTGTAATAATACCAACAGTATTTCACACAGCTGCAATAAACTACCTTAACATCACACAAATGTTAATTTGGTTCCACAATTGGGCACATTGTCACTCCCTGAGTTCTTAAAAGCATGTATTTAAATACTGTAAATTACTTAATTTCTTGTTCAAAGATTTATGCAAAGCAAGAAATACTAGAAACATCTGTCAAAACAAATAACCACCTTAATTATTGATACTACAAACTGTCATTTTTCAGCATTTTTGATATCTTAAAAGCCACATACCTATCACAAATGCTAAAATTTCCAGTTGGAAAGCGATACTGCCAGCAGTTTTGGTCATCCTCGGTGTGGAAAACCTTCTCTTTATGCTTTTCAGAAGAAATGTGACCCTGCCATTGCTTCTCACTATTACAGTTCTTCCCACACATCCAACAGTGAAAATCCACCTGATTTACAGTGAATTTGAAAACAAAACATTGAGAATTCAATACTGTAAGCACAGAACTGCTCCTAATACATTTTGAATGTTTGCTTTATGTTGGCCTGTAAATTGTTGTTAACCTAACAGATGTAATTCTTTAAACAATCACCTAAAGTTTATGACCTCTACTGGCTTTAGAGGAGTGCTTTACAGTGTCAGTTAAAAGTCTGCAATTAGCGTAGCTACCTATGATCTAAGGAAGCACCAAGAAAATAAGGACAACAATGCATGTTACTGACTGGGGGGGATGTGACACCGCAACAAAAACCCCACGTTTGAATTTAGAATTATACCTATGATTACTTACTGTAACTTCAGCATAGTCAGTCGGCATGTGAATTTGCTTCCCATTCTCTTTGTTTGCCTGAGCAGCTGTATCATCTCCCTTTTCTGGTTTTTGACTTTTTAGCCATATGTCATACAACTGCTCCAAGTCTTGAACTAATGAGAGCAGAAGCTAAAATAAGTGATTAGCAATTGAGGCAAGAGTTTGAGAATACTATAGATAAATGAGTGAGTTTGCAAGCATAATTCAGTCCCCACCTGTTGTAAGAATCAAAACGGAAGGACACAATGTAGACAATTACACAGTGCAGAGATAAGAGCTTAGAGAAATGCCGGTCTCTGGCTACTTACCAAGACCCATTGTGCCTGTCTAGGGGAAAGTAAGATGTTGCGCACTTCTGAACAGGCACCCAAAGTACAGGTAACAACTGTGCCACTGGATAACAACTGTTGCTGTATAGTGATACCTGAATTTTAAAGTACTACTATAAGGTGTGCTACAGCTTTTGGCAAATTCAGTCTGCTTTCTTGCAGACCATGGGAATATAATTTATGTCATTTATTACTTCCAACTTCTTGCTTTATCTCCGCAGTAACATTCTAATGGGTGACAAGTCAACAACAGAACATGAATAGTAATTTACAGCGAGTGCACTGAGATGGGGGGGAATTCTTCTGCTAATAGCTTGCCCCCATGTTATCAGCAGAATCCTAGTATGTGCACATGGCAATACAGAGTATAAACACCAAACAATATTGCAGCATGGATCAATATACTGTTTCTAAAACATCTAAAAAAAATTATACAAACTATTGTTAAAAACCACAAAGGCAACAAATATATAATGTAGCTTTTTTTCTTTAATATTGGTTTTGAATACCCGTTCTGGGTCTATTCAAATTAAACAAACAAATAAAAAAGAATAAAAAAAAAGGTACCTACAAGGCTTACTATAAAAGGCAGTGAAAGAAAGTGGATTAAAAAGTAATTGAGGAACAAGAATGAAAAGCAGAACAATCAGATTTACAAGGTTTAAGATTTACTCTTCTACTTACTGCTGTTCTCCTTCATATAGGTCCACATCTCTCTCTCCTCAGGGCTGTGAGCAAATGAGCAGTTTCCATCATACTGACATTTCTTGCCTGAAGTAATATGATTGCACAACTGTAATGTGAATTAAAAAATAAAACAGATGATAGTAAAAAATGGGGGATGGGGGGAAGTTCAGTCTTGGCTAGTGTTTTCCCTCCCAATCAGCCATTTATATCACATGGACACCGTGGGCCCTCTCCAGAAGCTATCAGGAGAACTGGCTACCCTGGATTTGGAGAAGGCTGAGGTTCTTAATGACTTCTTTGCCTCAGTCTTCACCGGCAAATGCTCTGACCACACCACCCAAGTCTTGGAAGGCAGACGCAGGGACAGTGAGAATGAAGACCCTGGGCCCACTGTAGGAGAGGATCTGGCTCGAGACCACCTTAGGAACCTGAATGTATACAAGTCCATGGGACCCGATGAAATCCATCCACGGGTCCTGAAGGAGCTGGCAAATGAAGTTGCTAAGCCACTGTCCATCATATTTGAAAAATCATGGCAGTCAGGTGAAGTTCCCGATGACTGGAAAAAGGGAAATATAACCCCCATTTTTAAGAAGGGGAAAATGGATGAGCCAGGGAATTACAGACCAGTCAGTCTCACCTCTGTGCCTGGCAAAATCTTGGAGCGGACTCTCCTGGAAGGCATGCTGAGGCACATGAAAACCAACAAGGTGCTTGGTGACAGCCAGCATGGCTTCACTAAGGGGAAATCCTGCCTGACCAATCTGGTGACCTTCTATGAAGGGGCTACGGAACTGATGGACAGGGGCAGAGCAGTTGATGTCATCTACCTGGACTTGTGTAAAGCCTTTGACACTGTCTCCCATGACATCCTTCTCTCTAAGTTGGAGAGACATCAGTTTGATAGGTGGACCACTCGGTGGATAAAGAACTGGCTGGATGGCCGCACGCAAAGAGTAGTGGTCAGTGGCTCAATGTCCAGCTGGAGACCAGTAACGAGTGGTGTCCCCCAGGGATCAGTGTTGGGACCGGTCTTGTTCAACATCTTTGTGGGTGACATGGACAGTGGGATTGAGTGCACCCTCAGCAAGTTTGCCGATGACACCAAGCTGTGTGGTTCGGTTGATAAGTTGGAGGGAAGGAATGCCATCCAGAGGGACCTTGATACACTTGTGAGGTGGGCTGATGCCAACCTGATGAAGTTTAACCATGCCAAGTGCAAGGTCCTACACCTGGGTTGGAGCAATGCCAGGCACAGCTACAGGTTGGGCAGAGAAGAGATTCAGAGCAGCCCTGTGGAGAAGGACTTGGGGGTGTGGGTTGATGAAAAAATGAACATGAGCCGGCAGTGTGCGCTTGCAGCCCAGAAAGCCAACCGTATCCTGGGCTGCATCAAAAGGAGCGTGACCAGCAGGTCGAGGGAGGTGCTCCTGCCCCTTTACTCTGCTCTCGTGAGACCTCACTTGGAGTATTGTGTGCAGTTCTGGTGTCCTCAACATAAAAAGGACATGGAACTGTTAGAACAAGTGCAGAGGAGTGCCACGAGGATGATCAGGGGACTGGAGCACCTCCCATATGAAGATAGGCTGAGAAAATCTGGGCTGTTCAGCCTGGAGAAGAGAAGGCTGCGTGGAGACCTCATAGCAGCCTTCCAATATCTGAAGGGGGCCCATAGGGATGCCGGGGAGGGACTCTTCATTAGGGACTGTGGTGAGAGGACAAGGGGTAATGGGTTTAAACTTCAACAGCGGAAGTTTAGATTGGATCTGAGGAAGAAATTCTTTACTGTGAGGGTGGTGAGGCACTGGAATGGGTTGCCCAGGGAAGTTGTGAATGCTTCATCCCTGGTGGCGTTCAAGGTGGGGTTGGACATAGCCTTGGATGGCATGGTTTAGTGGGAGGTGTCCCTGCCCATGGCAGGGGGGTTGGGACTCGATGATCTTGAGGTCCTTTCCAACCGTAACTATTCTATGATTCTATGAAAAATAAAATCATATTTACTTTATAAAAACCTCATATATTGTAGTTAGAAAAATCAAACTGCTGGAAGCAAGCACCGTGACACTGCTTTTTGCCTCCTACCAGATTACCAGTCTACAGATGTGTTTAAGCCATTTCTGAAATATTTTCTGGAAGAAGTCAGAACTTAGAACTTCCACAGAGAAGGTACTTCAGTAATAACAGTGAGATCAGTGCTTTTCTAAGGCTGAAACTCTGTATAAACACTATAAACATATTCCCACCAACTATGAACAAATTCTCAACCAATGGGAATTTCTGCAGAGCTCAGGAAGCCAGCCCAACAACCAATATTTTCCAGTTAGCCTATTTTCTGAACTAAAATGTGAAGTTTTAGATTAACATACATCAAATTGCAGAGGCACTTGCTTCTTTGCCGGAAGAGGACGAATGGTCATCCACTTCTTACGTTCATTAGACATTACTAGCACCACACGGCGATCTTTGGTCCATCTAAAAACCAGAAAATACTATTAAAAATATATAACGTGTACACAGAAGCAGAACCATGATAGCCCAGAAAGGTTTTTTTAATAAAGCTTTTTTTCTTAATTTAGCTGAATTCTGCTGAAACTTTACCACAACTGCATAAGTAATAACTAAAAAACCCAACACAAAAAATCCCCAACAAGCCAAAGTGTTTCTCATTGCCAATTATTAACACACAACGAGATGACAGTGTTCTGCTTCAATATATTTTTTAAATTCCTCATACGACTCTTTCCCAAGCAGTAACAAGGTCTCCAATAGAGGTGTTAACTGGCTGATGTAACACTTTCACTGTGTCGTCTTACTTACGGGTGTCTTGCCTTTGCACTACAGTACTTTTTGTTTCTGTCTGGCTCATTAACTTGACCATTTCTCCAGCACTGACCACAAACAAACTTCATTTTCAAATTAAGCGATCCATATTTCATTTGGTTCCCAAGTATCTTAAGTCAAAAAAATAACAACAATAAAAGGTATTTTGTATCTGCAAAGAAATCTATACATGAGTTACCCCCTGCAATAAGAGTTCATGACACGTCTGAAAGCAGATGTTACACTGTAATAGTTCAGCTTGTAATTTCAAACTAGACATTTCTTAACAAATGCCTTTTAATTTAACTTATTTCTGATTTCACAACCCAGAAGTTGTGATAACATATACAAACTAAACATATAAAAGTGCTACATTTTGAATATATAATTCATTGCCCTATGGCAGCTGACTTTAAAGTTGTATTTAGGTTTTATGTGCTGCCTATGATAGAATAAGCAAAGCAAAAAAAGAACTGCACAGAAGCAAAGCAGCATTCTAGTGTAAATGGAGTGAGCCAAAGAAAGCCTACAGAGAGACTATTTGAAGAGAACATTAAAAAAGTAATTTCTAAGGTAAGATACATTATACACAGATATAGAAAAAGAACAATCACCAAAATCACTGTAGAATTAGTTCAATGGAAAAACAAAAATACCTGTGATCCATGTGCACTAGCTTCCATGCTTTGCCAGTACTTCTTTGATTCTTGAACAATAGTATCATGTGAAATACCTGTACAGGAAGGGGAAAAGTTCTTGAGCACTTACGACTGTTGTAGCATTGCAGGCATGCTCAAATTGGAATATTTCTGAAGCCCCAAAGCTTTTATCTATTTTTCTTTTTATATATTGCACACATATACACACACTCAAGTGTGGGTACAGATATACATTTACATCAAACACACACATATGGGCCTTCAAAACAGAAATACTGTATATGTCATCACATGAAAGGCAAACATTAAAGTTTTTTTAAATTACATATTGCTCAAATAAGTTACAGTTCATCTTTGAGAATTTATTTAAACATAATGTACTAAACCTGTAATGTCACTCAGAAAAACTACCCAAAAGGCAAGCTGACAGACACTGGATCACCTCTGCCTTATTTACAAAGACTGTAAACAAGCCCCATTAATTAGGTTTTGCTTCAGAAGAAAACCACAAAACATTCTTATAAATACTTTGGCTAAGGTTCCTATAGCAGCTGTACAGTGTTCACACATACTGTAATTCCACAGTCTGTCATCTATGTTTTGATTTGAGGGTCAATAAAACAATTCTTTCCTGAGGTAGCATTCCTTTATTTCCCACACCTTACATTCAGAACAGGAACCTTGTTCAAAGAGTAGAGGAACTTTGGCAAAGCATGAGGGCAGCATGAACACATCATAAAATACAAAATATGTCTTCTGTGGCAAATCAGGTTTCTTGGAGACCCCTACCCTTACTTCCAAATAGAAGTTACAGTGTCAATTATTTGCTGTCCTTGACTTTGCAGGGGCAGCTGGGAAGAAAATAACTGGTTTACTTTCACATAGAAACTTCTAAAGAATTTTACAAGGAGGGACAGAACACAAAATCAGCAAAGAAACAGTTATCTTGTCTCTGTTTGACTTTCTTCCTCCAAAATTTTCAGGTCAGCATGACATCTCGTGTCAGTATACCTATACAAGAATCTAGATAGAAAGCTGAAGCAACAAGGAATCTCTTCTTCAAAGAGGGGACAAAAGTGACGATAAATCTCAGACATATAGGGGCAAAAATGCCAGAAAGACTGTTAACACATTGGGATTCCCTTTTTCCTCCACCTACCACAATGATCCAATGTGATTACTTAATATCTAAAGTACTGCTGTCATACAGAGCAAGATAGGAAGAATGAGCAACTATTACATGGTAAAAATCACCTCCTATTTACAGTTCAATTGCTTGGAACTCCTGACCAAATAATGGACTGTGAGAGACATACTGTTCAAAAGCTGTCAGCTAGAAAGGAAGTAGTAAACTTTGTTATCCCCAAAGAAGCCAACAAAACCAACAAAAAGCACCCTAAATGTCCTATGTTAGCAAGAACAGAAAAACAATTAAATTTTATCAACACATACACTAATGATAGACAGAGGAGCAAACTGGAAGGATTTATTTTCTGGCTCGCTATGTAAGAATATCAGAATGGCACTCAGCTGAAAGAAAGGTTTAACTGCAGAAAAATTTGATCTTTTACTGGGGGATGGAGGGAAACAGTGGCATAAATAAAATATTTCAAGCTGGAAAAGAATTTGATCTAGATCTACCAAACTTTGAAGGCTTAAAAATAAAACCAAATCTAGTTTGACTTGGATTTAAATCTGCTCAAGACTCCTAGTTGTATTTCAAGAAAAAATAATATTATCATAATGAGCAGTTTTGACATCTTTTACTCTCAAAAACTTGCTGATTTTGAATAGCTAGTAGCCTACTCAAAACTTTTATCTTATCTACATTACTGTTTATTGACTGTATGCAAGATTCCAGCAAACTGTAAGTGAATGCACTGGTCCCAGGTTGATTTCAGAAGGGGGTTGAGATAAGCAAGAAGTGGCATTTCAGTGAAGAGTAAAGCGAACATTTTACCAAACGTACCTGTTTCCTTTTGCATTATCCAGACTTTAAGCTCTACCAGGCTGTGAGCATAAAAACACTTATCCTCTCGTAAGCAGCCATAATGCACCTCATGTCTGCACAGGTCAAGCTGACACCGAACTTGAAAAGGGCGGATTTTGGAATATTTCACCATAGTTTCACGCAGACTGTGGACAAGGCACCTGTTTCGGAAACAGTTCCCAGAAGGAAGGAGCATCTAATTATTTATTTCTAGGCTGAATAAACCTACATCACAAAACAGTACTCTTGTGAAATCTAGAAGTCTCTTCTGCAAAGCATTACTTGAATTCAATCCAACTGCATCACTGGTTTCCAAGAGGGAAAGTGTATAATGTCCACTTTCAAGTGTATATCCTGAGCTAATTACAAAAGCAAGTACTTATTCTTTTGTAGAGCACCATTAAAGAAAGAGCTGATGCATCACAGTAGCAGCCTAGCTCTTACAGCTGTAGTGTTTCCTCAATATAGGGAAGTGGAAGACAAAGGATTAAAAATGCTCCCACTTATATTTCCATCATATAAAAATATAAGTCTATAGTCTCCAAAACTTAATTAACACCATTGCCACTATGCCACTTTGCTAACTTTCAAAGAATAATTATAGACACTTTTCTCACACTATTTTTATCAACTGAATTTATAAGGACTACAGTCTATTTCAGACACTGTAATTAAGGCAAACCTGTTCTTAACCAGCTGAGTTAAAACTACATCAAAATAAGCAAAACAGACTGAACAAAGAGCAAACCTATGAATTCCTACTGTATTAATTTACCATCACACATCTGCGTGTGACATCACACAGCAATGCTCACTAGATAGAAAAGCTATTAACAAACTGACACCAAAACAAGACTCAAACATGAGGGTGGATACCACTATTTCTGAATGCATTGATAAAGAAATAGTTCAGTTTCAATTTAGTTACATGACACAATCCTTGTTCAGCAAGTTAGTCTTAGCAATACCACCGAATCATAACAGTTAACAAGGAAGAGAAGTTAATCAACAGGTAAGAAACGAAAATCAGTATTAAACAGAATGCCCCAAAACCTTTGCTTTTAATTTGAAACTTAAAAAGATGGGATTTCAGACGTACTTGTTATCTTCAAAGTCATGCATAGCAGGGTGAGAACAAGAAGATGAGTTATCCTTGTTCCTTTTGCTTATTATTCTCGGTTTGTGATCAAAACATTTCTGGAATACAAAAACCAGGTCATTATAGAGTATGTATTTTATATATTTTAAAATACACCTTACCTTAAAGATTTTAACAGACTTCAACTACTCTCTAATCTAAAGCTAGCCAGATTACTGAACATGCATTTCAAAATTTAAGAAATAGTCATGCATGAACCAAAGCATTTCCTTCCAAGTAATTTTCTTATCTATTATCATTTTTATTGTGTCATTAGAAATAAAGCAGCACCTCACAAAGAAACATAAATAATCCGTGATGTTCTTGAAGAAGCTGGGACACGGTCAAGTTGATCTTTCCATTTCCCCCAAAAAGAGACTCTCGACTGAAGGCTCCTTTGCGCTCCAGTGTCCACACATCGATCTCCTCTTGGCAATATGCAAACGTGCAATGACCTGGATATCTGCATTCCTCTTCAGCAGCAACATCTAGAATGGTAACATTGAATATGACATTGCTTTTACACAACTTTTATCTTATTTATCTTAAAACATCCACTATCTCAATTTTAAATGTTTTTAATAAAAAAGCTACATCCATTGTAAAAGGATCACGGAAGTCCTGTTGACAGAAGAAAAACCTTACACTGAAAGAAATCAGAAAGGCTGAAGCACACCTCCATCAACTATTCTTCTCTGGTCTAGGCAACAATGCTCAGAACTCAGAATACCTTTTGCTTAAACACAGCTGTTAATTCATCCAGGAGTTATCTTGCTTAGATCATAAGTAGAGGCTCATACTGCAGAAGTCTAATAAGAATATGCTCTTCTTTTTTTTTGTTGCTTTTTCTTTCAATAATAATAGCCCAGCACTAAGAAGCAAAGTTATTCATGGAGAACAGTAGGGAAGTACAGTGCATGTTCTCTAAATAATCCCATTAATGGTCAAAATATGGCTCTCTTTACAGGCTCGGAAAATATAAACAACCCAGTGAACTTCCTTCTCCACCTCCCATGAGTAAGTATAAAAACTCACTCTGTACTTCACTGTGGAAAAGCTAAACTATGTTATTTTGAGTGCAGACATTACCATTTTACTATATGTAACACGTACCTTTACATATATAATACGGTCCCACGTACTGTGTCTTTGTTGGTCTAGGACGTATTTTTTTCCACGATTTATCTTCGGAGTTTTTTATTCTGCCAATTAGAATATCCTTCTTACATTTATGTTCTAAACTGGGACGGTAAGCATAATCCAGTAATTTAGGACCTGAAACAATCACAGAAAATTGCTTATATTTGCATATATTGCAACATACTTTCAATATTTCCATACACAGGCCGGCACATAAGCCCAAAAGCAAAATACACAAATACACTGAATAGAGGTCCTACTTGCACCAGCAACTCTGAAGAACCAAAAGTCATTAACAGCCATGTTGAGCAGAATAGAAAAAGACTGAATACTTACAAAAGGACCAGTCTCAGCAAGGAAAAAAACAGCAGTTATGTGGGAGGGATGATGTGTTACAACCTTAAGATTACTTTGGGACACCAACAAATTGCCGCTTTTTTCCAAATTCCAAAGTATACATTTATGTAACACCGATTTAAAACTTAACTTGCTTATTTATAAGTTGTCAATGCAGATGAATTCCAAGGATCAGTAAACGGCTCTCTTAACCTTCAGCTTTTATTGTATTAGAATAATTACTATGTTTAGAGATAAAACACCCTAGGTAATGAGCATGCACGTGCCAAAAATATAAAAGCCAATACCAGAATTTTGTGATTTTGGAAACAAAAAGACGTCTAGCTTTAAATTCTGTTTTTAGGATGATACTACAGTGAAGATTACATTACCACCAAAATGAAGAAATAAGGGAGAGAGTCTTAAGACAAGCAATGCTCAGTGAATTTTGCTACCTGCAAAACCAAGAATGTGACCATTCCCCTGGACAAGAAGCTGATGAAGAGTACAATTTCAAAAGTAGGTAGTAAAAGCAGGAAACACTTAATGGCTTTGATAGAGATGCAATGAAACAGAAGAAATAGATGCTTTGATGCAAAAAGTGAAGCTAGGAACATGCTATGTGCTTCCACAAGTATTTCATAGCGCCTGCTTTTAGCAGAACATAGGGGGTTTTCAAGTATCACTTCATGGATTTTTCTTGTTAAAAAAACCACCCAGAAAAAGATATGTAAGTTCTTAAAACTACAGCAGTCATCCCCTAAGTATCTTGATACAATTCTTTACAGTATACCAATATCAGTGACACCTATAACGTGAAGCAAGATGCTCGTTTTTAAGATTAGTCTTAACAACAGCTATTGTTTCTAGAATATGGCTCTATTTAACAGCAACAGCTCAGGCCTAAAAAGATTAGCTATATTAAAGCCCAATATTGGTTAAGATACTTTTGAGTCAATACAGTGGAGGTAATTATTACAAAGGTTTGGAAGCCTCAGATTACGATTTAGAATTAGTTTGAAAGCACAATAAAACAGATGGGATGTGAAGGTTACCAGGCACTTTGAACTGCAGTTCAATTCCCCATGGCCAATCAGAGAGAGTATTGCAAGTTTTTTTAGTCTTGAGCAAAGGTGTCATTCTTCACAGTACCCTGGGGGCTGGGAGGAAAGCGAATACAGAGCGTGAATGACCTTACGTACAGGTGGGTGAAAGCGTGTGGTGATTTGTGGTGGGTTTAGGAATCAAGAATCTATTAGGACAAGAAATAAAGACAAGAAGAAAGATGATAAAACAGTTGAAACATTTTACCAGTTCCTTAACCATAAGATCATACTACATCTGCAAAGAACAGGTCAGGATTAACACTACTTAGAAGCCAACAGTATTTTAACTTAAGAACACTGAAGTTCTAAATGCATGATTTTATATTTTTTAAAAATCAACCCCATTGAGTCCAAAAGCCCCTTACCTTTTTTGACAAAACATAACTGGCAGGCCTGTCTTAGCTCATGTGTGCCTTCTAGTGGGTTTCTTCCGGCAAGTGCTGAAGATACAGGTATATTAGCAGTTGCGCTGCTAAAAACATTTGAAAAGTCATTTCTAGTTTGGCCTGCAATTCCCATGTAATTTTCAGACCCAAACATACTAGGGCCATTTATCTGTTGGAAGAAAGCATATTTTACTTGATCCATATAGTTTATCTACAACTAAAATTTAACCTACTGAATTATTCTTTAAAGCATACGAAAGACTACACACACACACACACACACACACACAAAATACAAATTTAACCACAGGTCTAAGAAGAGGACACAGATTTTACAAAAGCCATATAACCAGCACAGACTAAGCACATAACAAGATCCAACCAGGTACAGGTAGAAGAACAGGCTAATTATTACTACATCCTGGCTCACAAGGATGCAATCCTCCAAGCAGCCTTCCCCACATAATCAATGGCCAGCAGCATGATTGAAAATATACAGCATGACTACAATACAGAGATCAGATGGATTTTCATACACAAGCCGATCTCTGCTCTGCTCTGCTCCTGTATTAGGACAGTTCTCCAGTATTCCTAGTCTTTCTCACTTGGATTATAAGAGATTTCCTCTCTCTTAGTTTGGTTATTTTACACTTGCATAGTCTTTTACAAATTCCTAAGAATGGAAAAGTGGCTATGACAGTAGTCAAGGTTTGCATTCATAGAACAAGCTTTGTAGATTTTCTCTTGTGTTCAGTTACTGTTGCTGTGAGCTACTGTACAACTGTCTTTCAGCCAGAATCACATTTTAATGGTACAAGCGCCGTATTTTTTAAAACAGAAACTTCTACTGTGAAAACTATGATCTTAGTTTAAGCCTTCAAAATGTTAACGTTTGAACTGAGGTGAAAGAAAACACAGAAAATACTTACAAACAATGGGGAATTATTGCTGCTAAGTGTTGCTGTTCCATCTCTAGAAGCTGAACTTGAGAGGTCTAAAGGAACACAAAGAAGTTTCAATTATTTCAGTTCCCAAAATATCCTATGCAAAAAAATTATTTATCATTCCTGATAAATAAAAGGATCAAAGGTTTGTTTTTTTGACAAACACCAAGGGGGCTCCTTTGTTTGCTATGACTATGTTTTGTATTCTGTAAAAGCCCCTTTTAAACATCTGGACTAAAAACTTACTAAGTAATCATCTTACATGTAACTATCTGATTAACATCAACAGTAGCTTCACAGGCATATGCTGAAGCAACATGAAACTGCTTGTGCAGTACAAGAAGGGTAGCTAGATAAGCAATACCTGTCCATCAAAAATAAGATCATAAAATCCCAGAACAGTTAGGGTTGGAAAGGACCTCAAGATCATCGAGTCCCAACCCCCCTGCCATGGGCAGGGACACCTCCCACTAAACCATGCCATCCAAGGCTATGTCCAACCCCACCCTGAACGCCGCCAGGGATGAAGCATTCACAACTTCCCTGGGCAACCCATTCCAGGGCCTCACCACCCTTACAGTAAAGAATTTCTTCCTCAGATCCAATCTAAACTTCCCCTGTTTATGTTTGAACCCATTACCCCTTGTCCTCTCACTACAGTCCCTAATGAAGAGTCCCTCCCCGGCATCCCTATGGGCCCCCTTCAGATATTGGAAGGCTGCTATGAGGTCTCCACACAGCCTTCTCTTCTGCAGGCTGAACAGCCCCAATTTTCTCAGCCTATCTTCATACGGGAGGTGCTCCAGTCCCCTGATCATCCTCGTGGCCCTCCTTTGGACTTGCTCCAACAGCATTTGTTCTATTTTTAGTTTTATTTTGTGAATTTGGCTTTGTTCTAAAGAGAGCACACTCCTGTAAGACTAGTAATTAGAGACAGAACTTAATTTTATCTTTTCTAGTTCACTGACTGTTTGTATCTTGTTATTTCACTACATAATAACAGTCCCCAGAGCTTGAATTCAAACATGTACTGCTGGTATCTTTTCAGAGCACACAGTTTTATAAGTCTTTTAGAATTCTTGTTTATTGCTAAATTATGAGAAATGGTTTAAGCTGTAAGAACACCTTTGTTCAAAGAAAAAAAAAAGTTTGAAAGAACATGGTTCCTTCTTCCTACTTATTCACCTGAAGCAAATGACTTGCACAATAAATGCAGTAAAAACTGAACAGAGGAAGCTTGGAGCATGTTTATGCAGATCCCAAGTAAACAAAACCTTTATTTATAAATTCTTGTGTACAACCAATGTTGATTATCAATACTCTCAAAAATTGTGAGCACAGATCAAATGTTATTTAAGTGTTAAATAATAGTGAATAGTTGTGAAAACTCATTTAAAAGAGGAAGCCAGTTGGCTCATGCACAACTCTCATCATAAAAGGTTAAATATTGAGACTCATTTCTTACCTCTTTTTGGGTCACTGATTGAAAAGGTGCTTAATGGTGAGCAAAAATTTTCCAGTGAAGAAGCCAAAGGCTGTGAAAACATTTCTGAAAGAGAAGGTGAAGGAACAAATCCTGCACTAACTGGTAGCGTCCCCAACAAGGAGGCAGAGAAAGGTACAGTAGGAGCCACGCTTCCTGCGGGAATTGGTCCTCGGACTCCTGTACTTTGCTGGAGAAAAAAAAAAAAACAACAACAAAACCCCAAGGAATTTAAAGAAAATGTTCACACAGAAAAAAAAATAATCTCTCAAGACCACAATCTGCAACAGCATTTCTTTTAGTAACATTAATGCAAAGCTTTTATAAACCTACTGAAAAGCAACAATAAAAGGCACACTACAGTACTGCAGTACTGAACAGAGCTACAGTGCACTTGGAGAACTACAGTGATCAAACCCTGAGCCTGGCCTAATGCAAGCAATTACCCATGAATCAACCACTTCAGTGGTTCAGTTAGCTGAAGTTCATTAACCTATTGAGTTTTGGATTTATTCATGAATCAGATCAGAGCTAAATTTCCAAATTATGTTAAAAATATAAGACAAGAGGGAAGAGTAGGAAGAGTCAGGAATCGACATGATTTTTTTTCTAAATAAAGAGAATTCAGATTGAAGTACAGTAGAGTTAGCTTTGAAATAAATCCTCAGAAACAATAAAATAATACTATACTCTGCAAAGGGCAGATTACCTTCTCCCATCCACCCCTGAAAAAGAACCTATCCTTCTGTATATCTCTGCTAAGGACATACCAAGTGGTGGAGTTTTCCCTCCCTCTCTCTGTCATCCCAAGAGGCTTCCTCCTTGCCTGGAGGTTGAACAAATACATCTGCATAGAGTCTGGCCAACGTAAAATTCCCTATGTTCCCCAAGTTGTTAGCCTACAACTCACTCAAGATTCTACACAACACAGGACTGCAGTCAGTCTTGAAAGATTGACAATCCTGCTTTTCACTACAGCAAACTTCCTAGACTTTATTAAAAGTAATTAATTGCTACATTTCCAAAACACTTTCTACAAAAAGCGCATAAAACAGAAAATTAGAAGCCCAAGCATTTTTTATTTTAAGATTTCCAACTGCATCCACATCTGAACAAAGAACTGAAATTACAACTAACTGAAGAATTAAATATGCCACAGCCTCATTTAACATTGCATACTACTACTAACGGCTCCAGATGACTGACAGGGCCACAGTAGACAGTCAGTAACCTTGCTAATAAGTTCAGACATCTCTGCTCATCAGTCAGAGCCCTCATTCTGACTAATAGTTGAGGAACTCTGTATGCTTCACAGTCTGTTCTAGCTCTGGAATGAATGATGGTGTAATTAAGAACAACTCGTGCCTAAATTAATAATCTCTTCTAAAAAGTTACTAAAAATTAGACTCATGATGGTATAACTATTTCTGGTTATCCAGGAGGTGGATCTGGACAACGTTCTGATTGCAGAGATACTAATGACTGCATTAGAAGACCACAGCACAAGTACTACTGTCCTGCAAAGCTAATAGCGTATGTTTGAGTACAATTTCTACTCCTACAGGGTCAGCACTCCAACACACTCAGGTTCTGAGAGGGTTTATTTCATCAAAAGTACTCTAACAAGAAAACAAAAACACCTCCCAAAAAAAACAACATACTATCCCGGACTTCAAATACCTAGGTCACTCCTTCCCGGAAGTAGTATCGCTCCCACTGTGGTAGTACTGGTAGTAGTGTAGCAGTATTTCTGAAGTAGTATCCCTCCCCCAGCAACCTCACTCATGTTTTCCATCACACAAAAAGCAACGCAATTGTCCCTGGAGCTCTGCTGGGCCCTGGTACGCCTACAGCCACATTTCCAAGACTCTGCACCTGAGAAAATCAACCTGACTGTGCACACACAGAGCTCAACGTAACCAAAAAAGGTAACTCACATTTCACTTCTAGCTCACTCGATAAAAATACAAGATCCTACTCACAAGGACAGTCTTTTGAGAACGAAGACAAACAAAAAAGTATTACCATTACACTTTCATCTGGATCAGGCACAGAATCAAGCAATTCATCAAGTTCTTCCCCAATAATTATATCTCCATCTCCATAATCTAAACATGGTTCTGACATAGAAAAAGAAACATTTCCTCCATTTGCCAGGACTGCAGATGGCAAAGAAACCTTTTCCACTTGAAGAGGCATAATAGAAGATAAAGATGGTACAGGTACTGATGACAATTTAGACACTTCAAAGTTTGTTGAAGAAGTAGCAGAAACCATCTCTTGCTTCTGGTCAGATAAATCTGAAACAGTTAAGATGAGAATGACTGCAACTTTTGTTCAAAGATGTAAAAATACCGTGGATAACTTTTACCCTGAGGGGTGAGGGCGTGGAGAAACATGAAGAATGTTAAGCAAAGCCACATTAAATATTGCTAACTTCCATTAACTTTCAGTTCATGTGTACCTGTATCTCAAGTGTTTATATATTACTCAAACTAAAAAAGACAAGAAAAGTTACAGACTTGATACTCCACTAAATCTCTGGCATATTCTCCCCTCCCTATTTTTCCAACTTAGAACAGTATGAGACAAATGCTATAGGCGCAGTTACAATCATATCAAGTTGAGGAGACTGAAAGGAAATTTGCTTAGCCATTTAAATATGTAGTTTCAGAGAGAAACAGATCAGAGTTCTTACCACAGATCTTTCAAATGACAAGATGAATTTTCTTAACAAATACAACATATATGTATGGTACACCTAGCTTCCTAGGTTGTAACACAAGACTCACCTAACTCAATATCTTCTACAGAAGAATTCTGTAAGTCAGAAAAAAAAAAAACAAACCTCTCAGCATTTTTCATAAGAGCAATTAAAAATCTTCAAATAAATATTCAGATTTAGAACGTAAGTCCTCACACTTAGATTTTATAAAATCTTACATTTGTGAAGTATAACAGAATTTAGATAATTTTTTTAGATAAAACATCCATTTGCAAACTGAAATCAACTCACAGGGTTACTAAAAATCTGCAACCAACCACTCCAAGGAATGAAAAAAGTCTAAACAGGACCTTAAATGAGCTGTTCCTATATTTCCTCATTCGTTTACAGCTAAATTGTCTATGCTCCCACAAAAAAAAGTCTGTAAGATGAGCTCCTCTTCATTACTGCTGCTCAGACACAGTACAAACAGCACGATAAATGCAAGTTCAGCTGCTAATAAAGGTCGTATTTGGACAAATGCATAAATCAAAAGGGATTTTATAGCAGTATGCTTCACTTTGATAACTACCAACAAAGTGAAACAAATAAATAAATCAGCATATTAACTATGCCCTTGCCTCAAGGCATTAAAAGTAAATATATTCATTGCACTAGATTTAATGCTTTAGCTAACATTTATTCTACAAAGCTAACTTGCATCCTAGTCTGCCTTACATATGCAGCAAAACTGAACACAAAGATCAACAGAACCCTAAAGCCCAAAATAACAGCATCTTACATAAAATGTCAGTTGTACCATTTTCACTTCATCATCGTGAAATTATGAAACAATTACTCCTGCACTCTAAAGCCAGCTTGCACTTTGAGCACGTAAAACCTTACCTGAGTTGATACGTCACTAGAAACTGAATTGGAGGAGGGTGGCTGCAATGAGAAGATGCCTTCATTAAATACAAAGTGGTTATTAAGACAGAGAAACCTCAATGTTAAAATGAAAAAATCTTACCTTTGCTCTTACATATGCTTTCCTTATTTTTAACCCTAGTTTTTGAGCTAGCTCCTGGGTAAGCTTAATCACACTTTCATCCTAAAAGACATAAATAAAGTTTCATAATTTACATGTATTGTCACGTAGACAATACATCTGTTTACATCTCAGTCTGTATCCTGCAATATTCCTACATGCAGGATGTCTCTTAATGCAGCTTTATTCTTTCACAAACGTATGCGAGCTAATGCTGAAAAATACTACCACCTTCAAGCAAAGCTTCCAAAATATTTGGAAGTAAAGGAAGAAAAAAAAAAAAAAAAGCCAGAAAATAGACAGAATCCTTCTCTTCCATTTAACTGAATTTAGAATAATGTAAAGATTTTTCCAAAACCAGAGAAATGGGATTTTTTGGGGGTGGGTATTTTTCGTTTGGTCATTTGGGGAGGGTGTTTGTTCTTTGAGTGGATGGGAGGGGGGGTTGTTTTGTTTTTATACAAATTGAGAGCCACATTTCCAATTACCATAATGTCAGCTACTACATAATGCTACTGAACACGTAATGGCAACTCTGTATGTTGGCAGTAATTACATCATACAATTAGAAAAGCTGAGTTAAAAGCCTGTCCATATTTCACTCTGTCCTACAATTAAAATAATGATTCAGTTAAATGATTTTAAGATTTAGCTTCCAGAGTGTGTCCTATAGCTAGGAAAGGCTATTTATAAAACTTATATTAAGGCATATTAACCCGAAGTGAAAACATTCAGATCTAGAGGTGCAAAGTGAAAATCCAAAGTCCAATATTACACATTCAGATAAACCACTTACGTGTTTGGGAACACAACTGAAACCCACTCTAAATCAAGAGGTAAACCTATGCTCAACAGTTTGTCTAGCTGTAATTTTGATATAATACTCTGTTCTGTGATCAGTCTATTTTAAGCAAAGCATGTGAAGTTTTCATCAGCATTTTAGTTCAAATCTGAAACGCATTTCTGAAGTGAAATCTCTGTATCCTCCTTATTCACTGCATTTTAGTTTGCATTATGAAGGTCTCAGAGAGCCAAATTAGATTAATTTTGGATGAAATGAAATTGAAGGTGCTGTAGGAGTGTTCTTGAAAAAAACAAAACAAAAAACCCCCCAGAAATGAAACCAAAACCAAAACACACACAAAAAAACCCCAAACAAAATCACCATGGACAACCATGGGATCCTCAGGACCAGCATTTCAGTTTACAGATCCTCTCCTATTATACCACACACTGCTTGCTAATATAGATGAAGCCTAAGAGTAGAGGTGCACAGCAAGCTATTCAGATGAGGACAATGCACAGGTAAGAATTTTACTAGATGCTTGGAAACCTAAAATACAGTTTTCAAAAGAATCAATATTGTACATTATAATTATGAGGGGTTGTTCTCTTTATGTTGTAAGTATATCTCTGACTGTAGAGAATTTGAAACTATTAATTCAGTGGTTCCAGTGTTTATTTCAAAAGTTTTTGGCACTTGACCCCCACTGCAAAGTGACTATTTCTTTTGCTGAAAGTTAAAATAACAAACTGAGCTTGGGGATGATAACCTCTGCTATCAGTCTTCACTTCCGTAACAAAAAATAATTCTTAGAAGAATAAAAACTACGGCGTTAAAAAAAAAACAAAGAAAACAACCTTCAATGCTCTTGATGTAAGTATTTGTTTTCTGTATTAAATATTTAAAAAACAATCATCAATATATATTTTACTTACCTGTGGCACAGCAAGAGAACATTTTGCTACAGCATCATAAGCCTTCTTGTACCTTCCCAGTTCGTTCAAAGCCTTTGCTTTCCTATAGAGAGCTCTAAAGTTGTTTTCATTCAATCTTAATGCTATTTCACAGTCCTCTAGAACTTTTTCATGCAATCCCTATGAGGAGAAAAAAAAAAAGGAATAAGGCATTAATCAGAACTTTATCATCAAAACACCAAATTGAAACTATTACATAAAGGTACTGAAACACTGTAAAATATGCAGCCAGGCTACGCACACTGCATGTGTAAGTTTTGCTAAGCCAACAACTTACAGTTAAAACCAAGCAGGGATGTCATTCATGTAAAATCCAGTGACATTTATGAAGACAATTTAGCTCTTTCATAAGAGCCATCTTATTCCACAGAGAAAGCAGTAGACTCGGGTGCAATCAGCAGTACAAATAGGTACAAATAGACAAAAATACTGGTCCACCAACTTCCAAGCCTAGTATGACTCCTTATATTAATATTCTCGTATTAGTAACCAAAAATATCTCAAGGATTATACTTGTAAAAGGAAGATATTAAAGAATATGGCAAAATGATGATTTGAAACATGCCAGTTCTCAACCCAACACCAAAAGCTTTCCACTCACTAGGAAACTTGCTATGTCTTCATACTCTGCTAGCACACTGTTATAGAGAAATCATATGGTTTAAACAGAAGCTTACCATATTTGAAAAACATGCTATCCTGTTCACGTGCAGCTTCTCCAAAATATCATCAGAAACATGGATTTCTTCAGAATTAGCATAATCAGCTATGTTTATAGCTTCTGTATAGTGACTCAGTGATCCTCTCCAATCACCTTCTCGATATACATCATTCCCCTCATTAAAAAGCTTTCTAACAAGCTCTCGTATAAATAACTGGAACAAAGAAAACAAACACCCATCAGCAGCAATTTTGTTGTCTATCTTCCATGTTTCCAAACACATTTTTAAATAGAAAATTTATACTGGTGGCTTCAGGGAATCAAAATGAAATGCCAAACTTCCGTCTATATTAGTATTTTTCTTCTGACATTTGTCCAAGATAGTTTCTAATACTCAACACCCCAATACAAGTAAGTAAGAGAGCAGCTGAACTACTGGTAACAGAATTACTTTGTATAATTAACTTAAAAAAAGACATATATGTTCCACATATTCTTTTAGTGAGTAGCAGCCATAGCAACTGGCAAACCACTAGTATATAAAGGTTGCAAATTAAATGCTTTTCTTAATGTAAAACGTGAAAGATTGCATATTTATCTAATATGTTCTCCAATCCAATGAAACCACCTACCATTGAATAAAAATGCTAAAAGAGATGGGTCTGAACATATAAGTGAAAAATTATGCTAAATAGCAACACGTACAGAAACAAAACATGCTTTTAAGATTTATGTGACTGAGGTCCTTTTATCTCACTTTTGCTCTGCTACCCTAAATTTTACTCAGAATAGCATAATGCTTTACCCAATGAATGTCCCAAATTCATCTCTAACATCAATAGAGAAAGAGTTAATCTGAACTGCTATAGGAGTGAATTATAGGCATCAACTACCTGAATACTTGTATCACAATGTAAGTAGTCCTCCTGCTCCAATATTGAGACACTGTAATTTACCATTCATACTATATCATTACTTAAATGATTAAAACCAAAAACAAACAAAATAAGATAGGCCCACATAAAAAACTCTTCTGGAAATGCAAAAGTAATTTCATTACCTCATATTGTTCTTGTGTCCCTGGATAGGGCAAAGTAGATCTAGAAAAAAGAAATTACAGAGTGCTACATACATTTCTTAAAAGACAATCACATTGGAGAATACTGGTTCTTACAAAAAATAATCCCACTTGCTGCAACAGGCAAATCTTTCAATACTGTCTAGTGCCTGTCCTGAAAAAGGGGAGAGTGCTGTAGATTAGTTTTGATTAAACAACTGCGTTTTCTTATTACTGATGACTTATTTTCATTTAAAGTTACACAGCCGGCCTTAACTCTGCTGTTCAAGATGTATTAAGGTTTTAGATGCTTTAAAACCTCAATTTAAAAACAATTTCCTTTCTCTCCTCCACTGTAAAGAAGCAGACTACACATGAGGAGAACTGCAATCTTCTTGTAAGTATTTTCAAGTGACAGATTATCTGTCAAAAGAACACATCAATTTTAATTAAGCCATACCAGTGATACTATAGGAATTTTAAGAGTTCTTTTGTATGACAGAAAACAGATTTTCTCTAGCACAGAACGGAAGTATTTACTTCTAACTTTTCGGGAAGGAAAACAGGAACCCTTTCCCTTACCATATCTGAGAACCCGTTTCAAAATCATTTGTAAAAGGGCAGTTTTCTTTTTCCTTGGATTTTTTTGTTGTTTTGCATTTTATTTTTTTTTTAAGAATGCCTTACATGAGCAGTGAATTAGTGTGAAATTTTGCAATGATTTTAAGCTATACTGGACCATTTTGAGAAGAATCTGGCATAGACACAAATGAAAATTAGCTACTAAGATAATTTGTCATTAGGTTAACTTTTAGCTCCAGTGTTGAAACATTTAGGTAGTTGTGAAAAACCCATCCCTTTCAGTAGCAGCCTAGTCTTATGCATAGCTGTCCAGAAGTATAAGGTGGATTTTCAGGCTATCAACATTTTCCACCCACCAGAAAAATTCAGTGCTGGTATTTCTCAAAGGCAGACAAGGAATGCCCTCCCACTTTCAATCTGCTCTGTTTTAGAACAACTAGGGGTTCTGTCTTTTCTTCAAGACTGCTCCCCATTTCTATATTAGTGTTAGCAAATATTCTGAGGAGAAACACCAGTCCTCCTCTTTCTCCTTCCTCCACTGGTAACACATTAAAAGGACTTTCCCAGAGCTATCCATCTCCTGTATATACGTGTATAAGCGTAAAAGAATAAAACCACAAAATCATACTCTATAAATTGGAGTCCCTTCTTAATGTCCTGTTGTCTAGTGCTTCTCTCTTCTGACGCATTGGACATGTTATCCTGGACATGCACTTTTCGGATATGCCACTCCTCAAAAAGGAAGAAAGATAAATGGCTGTTAATATACAGCAGTTTGCATTTGGACCAGAAAGATCCAACCTCACAGCAACACTAAGTCCATCATGCAAAACTCAGCAACAGCACTGAACAGAAACATAGATAGAAGCCCCATGTCAGAACAACACCTCCTCTGCCAGTGCCCAGTTACACAACACTTCTACAGAAAACATTTATTCCAATTTCTACTTTATCTTTAGGTTTCCACTTATTTACTTTTGATGATGCAGAGTCATGTTAGTGAAACTAAACCACATTACAAGTGCAGATTGCATGGATTACTGTTAAGCCAACCTAAGGTTCCACACTGTCCCCTTCATAATAGCTTTATACTTCTTTTAATTGTTTGCTGAAGTAGAAATTAACTCAAGAACCCAGTATGTTTATTAATAAACTCCAAAGAAAACTACCATTAAGTCTCACTCTAGAGTCTCTCATCATCATCCAACCACTAAGGTGTAACTAGAAGCAAAATACTACTGCTTTAATAATGTCTACCAATTGCTGGTAGTTTCCAAGGTTTTCACCTTGGAAACTACCAGCTGCAAAGGCTACCTACTTCATTTGAAAAAATGATCAGCTTGACATTTCCATCCAATTTAAGTAGTCTGAATCAGTGATTTTATTTTTGTTTTCCTTCATGTCTTTCACTTACTGGACTTACAAATATTCAGGTTAAACAGGCTAAACCCATCCGTATAACCTTCAAGATAATGCTGTTAAGTCTGGTTTCACAGCTGCACAGTTGTGACTAATTGCAATGTAAGAATACAACTGTTTTATAACAAAGATCAGTAAGACAAAGTTTTCTTCTGAATACACTGAAATTTAGAAAAAGACTTTAGCTTGAGGAAATACATTTTTTCTAAAAATTACCTTTTGTAGGAATTTATTGTTGATTTTTTTTTTTTTTTTTAAAGAATTGCATGCAGTACATTCCTGTTAGTCTAAAAATAGCCAGTATTTTGTGCCAGGTTACAATTTCAAATCAATGACGGAAGAATGAAAACAAAGTAAACCAAAACCCAAAATAACCTCCAGCAAACTCAACAAAATCCCAACTGAGAACAGAAACTGGTTGGAGAAGATACCCTGCTTTCTCTGAATGACCTAGAATAATGAAACAATCTGATGAGCTTTCAGATCTAATATTTGTAAACCTTTCCAAAACACCTTAAACAACCATAAGAAGCCTACACCCATTTCAAGTGACAGAGTTAGTCCTATTGTAGCACATTCCTAAAACAGGCATTAGAAACCAAGTAATTTTCTTCAGGTCACTAAGCAAATTAATGAAAGCACTCCAAAGTCCCCATTTCACCTCACTTCCTACCAAGACATCTAGTACTAACAAGTTTTGAAAAAGTAAAATCGGTCTGTAGGTAAATAAATCAGTCTGCATCATGAGCAGCTACAATAGGTCACTAACAGGAATTGTTCAGATACTGCTTGTTTAGGTATATAAACAGCACTCACTAATCTATTCTCCAAAAGGAAATAACCATGAACACATTTTGTAACTGTTTTTCAGTTCCACAAGTTAGTAATACATACTGTGGTTTTGGCATATACATGAAAGACTTGTAAGATACACGTTTTAATACGTAACAATAGCATATCTATGAAGAAATCTAAATCTAAACGGCAAATTTATTTGGTATCTTGAGTATTTTTTATTTACACGTTCATGATTCACATTTTAAGAATTCAAAGAATAAGAAATCTTCACACTAGCCAAAGACAGCAGCAATATCAGCATACGCTTTCCCATCAAAATAGCAAGCTATGTAAAACATGCTTTAGTCCTCTGAATTAAAAACTGACAAAGTAATACCTTGCCAACACAAGAGTCTTGCATACATCAAGATCTGGGCAAGTGTTAAGATCAGGTTTACTAATTTTAAGCAAGTCCAATACTCCACACCAACAACTTGAAAACAGATGAAAAACATCGAACACAGTAACAACTATATTTATCACCTCTAGTACATGATACATGGAAACTTGAGGATTTGCAGATCCTATTTCTCCATAACAATGAAGTTAATGGAAACATTAGAGACTGGCATCACAGATAAAAGAATAGCTAGCAAGTGATGAACATATGTGAGTGGTGTAATTTATTACTCAAAGCAGTTTTCTATTTTTTTCCTACTTACTCATTTGCACCCATAAAATGTTCAGGCAAAAATTATCTTTCCTTAACGTACTCTGACAGCCACATTGCCCCAACATTTGATGATTTTTTCAGAGATAATTTTTTCAGATAGCACCTTTAACAGCATCTCTCCCATCCAAATTATCCTTAGATCCTCTTCAGCAACCAGGAATACATTACACTCAGTTATTATACAAGGTAGATGATCACATCTTGATTTTTAATGCCATTCACTTTCAAAGTGTAAAAAGACCCACCTATTTAGCAACAGCTTTTCTTCTCCATCTGCCAGGACAGAATTTAAAACAAATATACATATGTGCATACATTTAAAAAGTTAAGATTTTGCTTTGATGCTTGTAATAATTACTAGAAGAGCAAAACCTATACTGTTGTTTTACTCTGTGCAATTCACTGAAAGAAGGAATGGAAAGGAAAGAGAAAGGAAATAGTATGGGATCTGAAAAAGTAAAAAAGCAGACTAATGTGTCAGTAATTAAGGTCATCGGCAGAACTGACTGTTGCACTCCTGAGGCATTCAAGGTAAGTTTTAAAGGACATGCACAACATTTAGCATATGCCTGGCACCATCTTTCAGGCACAAGGGCTTTGAACACAACAACTGCTAGATTATTTTGCAAATCAGAACCAGTCTTTGGAATACAAGTCAATAAATTCATACAGAATGCAGATAATTGAGTTTTTCCGTAGAACGAATACAGGCCTTGGTTATTCTGAAAAGGAAGGTCACACTCCTTAAAACTTTGGCCTAGTCTTTCCATTTCTAAATTGCAAATCCAGGCAGCAAGTATTTACAGTTTTCCAGGCACACAAGTTCCCTCAACTGAAAACTCAATCCCAAAGGACAGGGAACTGGGCAGGACTGATCCTTTCTTCTTGCTGCATACAGTTCTGCAGGCAGCTTATGTAGAGATCAATGGAGAATAGAGAAAAATTCATTAACATTATTTGGGGACGAGAACTACTACCACTGGGAATTACTGAGCTCCATCTGACCAAGTAATTCTGTTATTGCTCGTTACTGACATTAATGGCTTCTGCTATTATAAATACTTCAAATAAGCATCCTTCCCACCTTCGGGCTTAAATGCTGCAAACAACTGGATGTCAGTAGTCCTTGCTAGACTTCCTTCTCCACAGAACCAAAACTTAAAAACTAAGTGCAGTGTGTAGACGTGTTCTTTTAAGATACAGAGGCATATCCCCTTGCCATACATCACTGAGTTCACTATTAATACAATTACTGGGTTACAGGAATCTCAAATTAGATCTTGAACAGTACAAAGCACAGTGAAAATGTTATCATGATTGCTGCTGATAGATCTCTGCCAGCCTCAGTGGTTCAGGTGAATTATGAACCTTGGGGCTGGTATGAGTCTATTGAAGATCACAGTGAGCACAGAGATCCCTTATGTATTCTGGCATCAGCCTTCTCCTCCTCTTCATGACAGTCAGGAGAGAAGGCAACAACCTCAAAATATTGTATCAATTCTGTCAAAAATTAACCCATAATCTACAGCATCATATGTCAAAACTTTGATCAGCAATCAGAATTTGTGAATCCAGACATCTGTCTGTAAAATGAAAACATAAACAGTTCGCCAATGTTTCCACATAGCAAAACTGTACCTCAGAAAGAGACGTTACACCCTGGGTGCTAGAATAATGGGAATACTGCAAAGAGAGCAGGGAAGACTGAAACAGAACAGGAATGAATATAAAAGGCAGACAGTATAAAACCCTTCTGCCTATATGAAATGAAAGCTCATCTGTTCTGGGTTCAGCTGTTAACAGTTATTTTTCCCCTCAGTAGCTGGTGCACTGCTGGGTTTTTCACTTTAGCCTGAGAACAGTGCTGGTAACACACCAATGTTTTCAGTTGTTGCTAAGTAATGTTTACCCTGATGAAGGACTTTTCAGTCTCATGCTCTGCCACTGAGAAGGGGCACGGGAAGCCAGGAGGAAGCAGAGACAGGACACCTGACCCAAACTAGCCAAAGAGGTATTCCATACCACAGCACGTCATGCCCAGTATAGAAACCGTGAAGAGTCACCCGGAAGACCCAGATCGCTGCTCAGGTCGCCCTGGGTATCGGTCGGCTGGTGGTGAGCAAATGTACTGGGCATCACTTGCGTTTATTGGTTTGTTTTGTTTTTTGTTTTTTTTTTTTTTTTTTTTTTTTTTTCCCCTTTTATATTCTCTTCCCTTGTTACTTCCCCTGTTACTTATTATTATTGGTGGTAGCAGCAGTGGTTTGTGTTATACCTGAGTTACTGGACTGTTCTTATCGCAACCCGTGGGAGTTACATTCTTTCGATTCTCCTCCCCATCCCCCTGGGAGCGTGGGGGGGGGGAGGGAGAGGGGAGAGTGAGCCAGCGGCCGCGTAGCTCTGAGTTACCGGCTGAGCTTAAGCCGCGACACCATCTCTGCTGCTGCCTCCTGCTCTAGTAAGAGCAGCAACAAGCACAATGTGCTCAGGCACCTGGATCCAAACAGCTCTCCGTACATGTATGGCTCCCGCCCAGGGGCACAGGATTGCAGATTCTGACCTCAGCAGAGACAAGTGAGAACAGGGGATGGTGCCCGCGCAGCTACATCCCAGCTGCTTCCTAGAGAGGAGTCACTGACCAAACCAGCTCCAACCCAGCCAAGAATCAAACCGGACATCAAGCACGTAACAATAAACAACACAGAACAAGCCTGACCTAAGCAGATATCTCAAAGCAGTTTTATTACCCACCCTAACCTCCCGACAGTTTAAATGAATAATTGCAGATAATAAACTACAGTGCAGATTATATCATGCTTTACAGAGACTGTAAACTGCTCTACAAGACTTGGACTGGCATCAAGATGAGGAAGGGAAAATAGAAATCTTAATACAAAGCCTTTTTAGAAATATCTCCCTCAGAGAGCAAAACCACAAAACATTCCATGTGCCCGCTCGTGCATCACTGGGCTGTTACATGAGGCATTTCAAACATGCAACACGCTTGGGGAAACAGGGAAAGCAGCACATGACACACGTTTCAACTGTTTTAATTCTTCCTCTTAATCTAATACCTCTGGACACAACCACACAATTCTGTCAGCTGAAATAAATCACTTAACACAGACGTAACTCAGTTTCGGTTCTTAGTTTTGCAAAGAGAAACAAACTTGACTGCTGTCAAAATTAAACATCTAAATAAAACAAATGAAACCGAATACACAGCAACAGTTTAACAACTTTTCATCTCACATCCTTTATCTTAACTGTTTAGTTGCATCTCCTCCCACCTGTTCCCTACCCACAAAATGATGAGATACTCTTCAAGGTTTGCTTTCTATTTTCATAGCTTTCCTACATTTTTTTTAAATCCATGAAAGAAACAGGAGAGAACAAAGACACTCCATAAAGTAGCTTCATTCCCTAGCAAATTTAGGAGGGTGGAAGACTTGATTTACAGTTCCCTTGGACATTTCACTTACAACAGACCCACAATTTGAGCAGAATGAGAGTTGTAACAATAAATCCAGATCTATCAACAGAATTTACACCAAGAAAAGCTTTGGTAATCGACTTTGATGACTGTAATTGACAATCCTGGGGTTGGGTTTTTGTTTGGTTATTTCCCGCAATACAGTTATGACTGTTACAACAACATCAGCGCTGCCTCACCGAGAACACTGTTTAACACACAGGAGCAACGGAAAAAGGTAATACCTCCCCGCTCAGCCGTACGAACGGGAGCATAAATAACAGCGCGCACAGAACTACTGAAAAACTCGTTCCGGCCGAAGCGGCCGCAGCGGCAGCCCAGGAAGACGCAGGGCAGGGCCGGACACCGTCCCGCTGTGGGCCGCTGTCAGCGCTTCGCTCTCCACTTTCCCCGCAAAGCGTCAGGGCTCGTTCCCGTCCCAACGCAACAGGCGAGCTCTTAAAACACCCGTTTTTCCGCAGAACGGCCGTCAGCAGCCCGTCGGGGCCGGCCCCCGCCAGCGAACCGTGAGCCCCTCAGCGCCGCCGCCCGCCCCGCACCGGCCCCGGCCCGCCCGCCACTGCCACCTTTGTTCGCATCAACCGACTCCTGATCGCCTCCGGAGAGCCCTCCCCAGAGGCCCCCGCCGCCAGCTCCTCCAGCGGAACCGACAAGAGCCGCAGCCGGCCGCGCCCGCCGGAGAGCCACCTCTCAGACGGCGGGGCCCCACCGCGCGCGGGGAACCGGAGCGCAGATCTCACACTCACTCACACTCACACGAACCCAAGCACGCGCGCCCGCGCACACACCCACCCCGCCGCGCGGCCCTACCTGCCCCTCAAGCCCGCGGAAGGCGGAGCGAGCGAGCCGGGAGCACGACAACGACAGCGGCACCAGCGGCAGCGCTAACAGCGGCAGCACCTCCCCGTCCCCGCCCTCAGCAGCGCCGCCGCCTCCCGCCCATCCCGGAGCGCGCCCTCTGCCGCTGGGAGGCCGCGGGCATGACCCGCCCTCGATTGGCAGGACTCTGGCGGCTCAGAGTTTTCCCATTGGCTAGTCAACCTCATTTTGGAAACTGGCACCTCTGATTGGTAGAGGCTGAGCAAAGGACTTGCTGCTAATTGGTTGGTTGCCTAGGGCCCCCCTCGCCATAGCCCTGTGTGTGCTGCGCCGCGCACCTTCCGGCCTCCCATTAGCTCTTCCGGAAGCCGCCCCACGCGGGCAACCCACTCGCGGCGCCCTATGGGAGACCCCCCCGGCCAGTGATGTCACCCTCCCCTTGGTGCTGCAGCGTCAGAGTTCAGGCGGGTGATCCGCGCCGGCATCGTGCATCTCCTGCCGCCCTGCGTGCGCTCGGGGCGCCCGCCGCCCGAGGGGACGCGTGAGGTAAGGGTGTCCGGTGACGACCCTCATCTGACTGGGGCAGGCCGCGGGACAGCCGGCGGTGAGCGGCTGCTGCTCCTGGGGCGGGTCTGAGGCGCTGATGCGCCTTCAGCCGCGTTGAAGCGAGCGCGGAGCGAGCTGGTGGCTCTAAGAGCGTCCCTGCAGCTTCTGCCATTCCCGTGCACTGGAGTGACCAGAGGTGTTCTCCGTCTTTCACCTGGGATATGAGTATTTACGAACCCGGGAGCGTGTTGCGTTGCAGACTCTGTGTTGGAGCTTAGAAAACACGGTTCATGGAATCCTAGATTCAACCGGGTTGGAAAAGATCATCAAGCTCAACTGTTCCCCAGCACCTTTAAAGCCACCGCTAAACCATGTCACTGAGGGCCTCGTCTGCACGGTTTGTGAACACTTCCGAGAACAGTGAGTCCGCTGCTGCCCTGAGCAGCCTGTTCCAATCCTGATCGTCCTCTCAGTGGAGAAATTGTTCCCAATATCCAGTCTAAACCTCCCCTGCTGCAACTTGCAGCTATTTCCTCTTGTCCCAGGTTGTGAAACTTTTGCCAAGTAATAAACAAGGAGGGGGCGGGAGGCTTAAGGGATGTTATTTGTCGTTCCTTCTCAGCAGCAGTGCTGTCTGGTGAAGGCAGGACTTCTTCCCATCCCACCGTGCACTGTCAGGGCAGTGTGGTTATGAGTATCCTGAATGCTCCCTCACATGCAAAGAGCTGGTCTGTTCTTCTCTTGTAGTGCACAGAATTGACGTTCTAATGATACTGGTTTTTTTTCCAGTAGCATTAATGCTGCAGTGTCAGTAGCACAGCTGACTAGGCTTGCGTATGCATGTCCCCACAAATAACGTGATAAAAAAAACCCAAACACTTGAGGCACTGATGTGGCCTGTGTGAAGGTGGAACTGTATAAAGAAAAGTTTTACAAGTTTTAACAAACATAGTGTACAAATTATACTGCCATTAATAGAGACTAAAAGGAATACAGCCAATTAGTTTCATCAGGTGAAGTAACATGGATGGAAGGTTCCTTGACCTGATGGAATGTACCTGTGTTACACATTGTTTCAGCCTAATGACTGGAGGGACTGTAAGAACAAACTTGAAATTCCATCTTGAGGCTTTTCTCAGCTCCAAAGGCCAGATTGCCTCCAGTTGATCTCAGTCATGTCAATTCTTGAGACTAAGTGCCAATTTAATGGGAGCTGTCAGATGTTAAATAGTTAATGCTTAGGTCTATAGAATGAAATGTTAAAGTGTGATAGGACTCAATGAAAAATCTGGCTTTTGCTTACTGCAGCAACAGTAAGCAAAAAAAGGGAGGTGAGAGAAACAAAAACAGTTAAAAAAAATTACGCATAGAACAAGAATTACACCTGTAGATCATAAACTATGAAATGGACCATAAAAATGGTAAGAAGGTTTATCCAATTCCAAATTACAATTGTTTGAACACCAGGCAGCTTAAGAAAGCAAGCAGTATGACCGTTCTCATCCAGAACAGCAAATCATCGCTGAGGTAGAATCTTTTGGCTGGTGGTAGCACAATGAAAATATTAATCCTAGCTGTTAATCCTTTAAATTTATAGGTATTACATAAATCATGTTGCTGACTTTTCTAAGCCTGCTGTTAAGATTAGCTGCACACTGTTCTCCTTTGGAGGAACCCTTACTATTCTATGATTCTATGATTCTATGGCTTGTGGAGGACTCCACTGATGGACCAACTACTTTGGGCATGCTTCAGATGTAATTACAGACTGCAAAAGTGAGCCTGAAAATTGCATCAGGTAAAGTTACTAAAAACGCCTCTACAAATACCCTACCTATCAAACACTTAGCAAAGTAAATTTTGTGTTAGAATAAAGAGGTTATTGAACAAACTGTTCATGTGTTACAACAAATGGTACCTTATAAAGTAGCTTTAGTGGGACCTGTGGAGTTGTGATTTCAATGAAAGGTATAAGGTGTGCAGAGTATCTTGAGAATATGGCAAGCTAAGTATGTCTGGCCAAGTAAGTTTTTGTCAAAGTAATATATTTAGCTTTTATATAAATTAAATTTGAAGAGGCTAACAAGTAATCATCTTCCTTCCTTGTTTAAATTAATTACATGGTATAATAAGTAACTACTCAGAGGAAAAGGATAGTAGTTACACTTAAACCACTCTGAACTAACTTGCTGTGAGTTAACTGATGAGAATCGTATTACATAAACTCATTACCTTTCATTTTAAAATATTGTAGGTGGAAGCCTACATAAACTTACCCAGTTATGTTTTTGAGCATTTCAACTGCCGATCTAGTTATACTGAGATGAAAAATGGAACTTCATTACTGCTATGTGTGAGAGAGCTTAAAATATTCTTTAAGGGGAATTTGGAGACATATTTCAGTATCAAAAAGGAATTACCCCTGCACGCTGCCGGAATATGGCTAAAGTCAGCTGGAAAATCTTGCAATTGCTGTCTTGGAGAATTATCCTTTTGCCATCTTAAAAGCAGTTTTAAGGTGATGGCTATTTCATCACTATTTGCACTAATGATCTTGAACAAACAAACTAGGTTAATTATTTGACACTAAATGGAAAATCTTAATGTACTAGACGTACCTAGAAGCTATGGAGCTTTTCTGTGCTTTGGAGGACAAAAGGTGTTCTGTGATAAACTTCAGCCACTGTGGCAGAATTGTCAATGAGAAGCATATGGTTTGGTGGCTTGAATAAGACTGACCAAGAACCTAACTGAAGTTGTTATGCAGCACCTTAAGTGGCAGAAGTTGCAGTATTAAGGATGAAAACAGTGGAAACCAAGATCATCTTATTTAACTAGGTGCTTACAAAGGACTAAAACTTACTATTTGTTAAGCACTGCTGTTATGCATGTTATCCTGTGGACAGCCCTAAACATTGGTATTGATGTCAACATTTGCAGAATGGGAGATTGACAATGCTAAAGAGGTGCTTGATGGCTATTTCAACACTTTGTCTAGAGCCCTAGGTTTGTTGACTAAGCCTAGCCTAGGGGAAGATGGAAGCTTGGCATGAGCAACCTTTTCCCCTATTAAGCAAATTGAACATGAATTATTCTTAAGATTGTCACTGTTACTAAGTAGTAGGTATGTTTTCCATCCTGATGCTTTTTACCGTTGCATCGTAACTGTCTATACATTTATTAGCTTCAGGTGAATGATAATAGTTGTGATTTTATAATGACTTTCTCTTCCTGGCTGAAATTTCCTCGGACAATAGTGGTTTTAACCCATTAATTGTTCAAGGAAGTGTTTAAAGTGAAAAACTGAGTCCTGCATTCCAAGAACACCCAAACTGTTCTCCAAGATGCAGGCACTGCAATATGACCTTGTTGCTGTCCAGTGGTTCATTGTATCTTCCAAGCTTGTTCTGTTTGTGTTTTTGTATTCAGCAAAGCTACAGCCTGAACAATATAAAACTGTAGATTTTTTAAAAAATACTTATGAAGACAGAAGAAAATACATATTCTATCCTTTAGAGTGCTTTACAAGTAGATGTGTTCCTTGTTGGTAATCTTAAATTATTATAATACCTTAACATTTATGGTTGAGTAATTTTTTTAGTTAATTTTTGTGAATTCCCTTGTTTAAGTAAAGTGGTGTTTTGAGCTGGGGAAGAGTTGTTACTGACAGAAAATGGAAATTAAAGCATTTACACAGGTGCCTTTTTAAAAAACATGGCCAGCTTTTGAAACGTTTTTTCCACAATAAGCTTATAAAACAAAACAAGCAAAGGGACTTCTCTTGAACTCTAAAAAAATAATTTGCAGAGGAAACAAAAGAAAACCAGCTGATTTTTATAATTCAAATGTTATAAAGTAAATTGCTTTGGAACCCATGTTAATTACATGCTCATGGATCAGGAGGATTGCATAGCTGGGAATGATAGGGGATGACAGGTTTTTTCAGTGTATTCCTTTGTCTGCAGCATCAGAAGTCCTTATCATGCAACACTTTCTGACACGACATTAGGATTACAGTTCACTGGAATTCCTGACATAAATAGATTATTTATGTGTAGAAATAATTCCAGGAATGTATTCCCTTCAAAACGGGGGTTTGCTGCTTTTTTTTTTGTTTGTTTGTTATGTTTTTTGTTAATTTGGATCAAGTCACTGGTTCTTTCCCAAACTCAGAATTCTATCATTTATATGTGTGTGTGTGTATGATGACATAACTCTCTTTCCTTAAACAGTGGTTGTGGAATATAACTATATATGGTTATTCCATCTCCACATATATTTTGGGAAGCAAAAACAAAAAACCAAACTCCCTAAATAGTTAAACAGAGCATTTCAAAAATATATCTAACATCTGTATGAACAGTTTTAGTTGGAAGTGAATATATGTTTTAGCTACTACACAAGGAAACAGTCAACAGCAAAGAGTGTATAGAGAAGTTCTATGTAAGTATTCTTCACCAAGATAGAGCTTTATACAAAACTAAGGTATGAAACACAGAACTCCTTTGAGGAAAGCATGCTCAGGAGTGCTGGCCTGAAGTAAGTTAAGCCTTGTTATATGAATATGAAGAAGAGAAACCTGCAGAATTAAACTGAATGAAATTAGATTATGAACGATTACATACAGTTCCCTTCTAAAGACAAGTGGCATGACCAAAATAATGACCTCTATTTTAAATAATCATGTGTAGATTAAATACAATTTAATGCAATCCATTCAAAAAGTCAGTATGCAGTTGGTGGAGTTTTTGCTTGTTTTTCTGGGGTCTCACACTACTAGTGTCTTCTGCCATTACTTGACATCCCTCTTTTGCTTAGGACAGCCAGAGATGAGCATTGCTGTGAATAAAACAGGAAGACCTGTTGCACATTTTTGTAGCTGGCCTGCATATGAAGGAGGATTTCCACCAAAGGTATTGCCAATATTACGTTTTGGTTTGCCAATACGAGGCTTTTTGGTTGGTAGTGGTGGATTCTACGTATCTCCACAATAAAACATTGAGTATTGCATGCAAATTAGGCTCTCTGTGGTATTTTATCTGTTCCGTCATGTGCATGCTATGCTGTTGAAACCCATAACTCTCTGCATTTTTTAAATAGTAAAAGCTGTTCCTTTTTAATTGCTGATCAAATTGTACATTGACGTTTCCAGCAGTTACAAGTCAAATTACAGGCTTGACCATTGAAAACAGAAAATACTTTGTTGTGGTTTTTTATTTGTTTTGTTTTTAAACAGCAGCTACATCAATGTATACTCTTTTTTGAAAGGCGTGCAAGAACAGAATATACTGGACCCCACCTCTGTAGAAATAAAGAGGGGTTTTGTGGTTTTTTACTTTTTTTGTTTATTCTTCATAGAATCATAGAATAGTTAGGGTTGGAAAGGACCTTAAGATCATCTAGTTCCAACCCCCCTGCCATGGGCAGGGACACCTCCCACTAAACCATGCCATCCAAGGCTATGTCCAGCCCCACCTTGAACACTGCCAGGGATGAAGCATTCACAGCTTCCCCGGGCAACCCATTCCAGGGCCTCACCACCCTCACAGTAAAGAATTTCTTCCTCAGATCCAATCTAAACTTCCCCTGTTTAAGTTTGAATCCGTTAACCTCTTGTCCTCTCACCACAGTCCCTCATGAAGAGTCCCTCCCCAGCATCCCTATGGGCCCCCTTCAGATATTGGAAGGCTGCTATGAGGTCTCCATGCAGCCTTCTCTTCTGCAGGCTGAACAGCCCCAATTTTCTCATTATTTAGTTCCCCTTAGGTTCGAGCTAAACAGCATAACAATATCTTCACACACAAATAGCATGTTGCAAAGGTGTGTTTGTGACTTGGTGCTCTTTAACAACCATGTTTCAGATATAGTTCATTTACTTTTTGCATACAGTGGCAAAGCCCTAGCAGAGAAGTGGTTTCTGCTGTCTCTAAGGAATTGATGGTGGTGGAGGGGCTGCAGAGTATTTGGAGAACAGCTATAAGGCAAGTTAAACTGTAACTTTTATGGCATAAGCCTGAGGTTAGCTATAAAGATTAGGAAACTACTTAGCATTTTTCTTGCTTGTTGAAACATTGTTGGAAATTGTTTAAGCTAGTGAAATACTTAAGGGGTTTTGCATAGGAGTTAGCATAGAAATCCATCAATCATAACCTTTACATAAAAAAATAAGTATGCAATAGAGAATATCTTGATTTTGTTTCAATGTCTCAGTCCTAATTTGAGGCAAAAGTTAAAAGTCAGTAAAGATTCATTCCGTGATGCCTCGACATCACTTGAAGATTGTTTTACTAAATCCAAGATGAATTCTACTTTCCACAGCAGCCGAGTCAGGATCCAGTAGGCCAGCAGAGGGCATAAGCCCCATGCTGGTGTGTCCTAAGGGTGCTGGCTGGTTTGTTGGAGCTGAATCCTGACGGGTAGCTACAAACTTATGTCTAATCTGAATCCACAAAAAGTAGGAAGTTAATTCTTTTAGGTTGAAAGGTTCAACATTAGAAAGGACTTCTTTAATTATTATTTTTTTCTTTTTTAATGTCAAGCTGTTTCAATATTTTAGCACACAGAAAACAAGTATATTATTGTTGGAGAGTCCAGAGGAGGCCACGAAGATGCTCCAAGGAGTAGAGCACCTCTGCTCTAGAGACAGACTGAGGGAGCTGGGCTTCTTCAGCCTAGAGAAGAGAAGGCTCCAGGGAGACCTTAGAGCAGCTTCCAGTGCCTAAAGGAGCTACAAGAAATCTGGAGAGGGACTTTTTACAAGGGCATTTAGGGATAGCACAGGGGGTAATGGCTTTAAACTGACAGAGGGGAGGCTGAGATGAGATCTTAGGCAGAAGTTCTTCCCTGTGAGGGTGCTGAGGCACTGGCACAGGTTGCGCAGAGAAGCTGTGGCTGCCCCATCCCTGGCAGTGTTCAAGGCCAGGCTGGACAAGGCTTGGAGCATCCTAGTCTAGTGGAAGGTATCCCTGCCCGCAGGAGGGGGGTGGAACTGGATGAACTTTAAGGTCCCTTCCAACCAAAACCAGTTTGTGATTCTATGATTATGATTCTATGATTAAGTATGGCTAGTTGAAATTTGTTACTACCAGCCACCATCATGAGCATTAGCTTCAAGCCTCTGAATAGCCTCAGAGGATAATCATGAATAAAATATATGGCAGTGTGCCAAAATTATGGATGATTGGGTTTAATGAGGATGTGAACAGAAAAGATAACCATTTTTTAAAATGGGTGACCTGTTAGAGATCTGTTAGCCAAAAATAAAGTGCCACTCTCTGCTTTCAACCTTCTCTTAAGAGCGGTAAGGGTTAGAATGGGCAGCTGGGGGATGGATCTATGGTTTGGGCTTTTTTTCCATAGCTAGCTTTACTCCCTAAGGTATCTAAGTTACCTCCCGGTATGCTTGGAAACAAATCAAAATGCATCACCTTGCTTTGGCAGTGGAAAGAAAAAAGACATGCTTCTCAGGCTGTTAGTGGTTTAGTCTGTCTCCTGATATTGTCACATTTCAATAGGAGGAGTGGCAAAACTGGAACCACATGGAGCCATACCTGCAAGTGCCTCTACAGTGACTACTCAAACCCACTCTTCAAACACACTGTCCCAAAAATGCAGCAGTTAAATTTTTAATCATTACAATCAAGATACTTAGCTAAGATACCCTTCTTAAGTGTTACCTGTCCAAATTGTGTACAAAATATGCAAATAAAATTTGTTGCTGGGCTAGAAAATTCAAGATTCATTTGCAGAGCCATGCAGAAAGCTTTGAAAATGTGATTTAAAAAGTAAATAGAAGATGTAGGGCATTTTTTATTAATTCAGATGAGAAACACTAAAGAGTAAATAAATTTGAATGACTGATACAAATAAAAGTTCTGCTCTGTAAGCTTAACTTCCATTTTGAGCTTACTGAGCCTTGACACTGCCTACCCCTAACATCTATAAATCTTTTAAGGTGTTTCACTATTTTCTTAAGGGAGTCACATTTGCAAAATATCTTACAATCAGACAAATGTATCTGTCTGGACACAAAGCCTGTTATTTCATTAGGAACCATAATATACATTGCTTCAATTCTTAATTTAATGGTATCTGATCTATTCCAGGTGATGGTAGGTAATTTTGGCCAGGGTAATGAGCAGTCAGAAGTTCTGTGGGCAGTTCTCACAGCACCTCACTTCATATCCAATGAGCTAAGTGAGGACACTTCCCAAGAGTGCAGAACATATCCTGAAAAATGAGATATTGAGTTATACATATCAAGATGCTTCAGGGCTTCAAGGAAAGCACATCATGAAGGTACTCATTTGTCAACTCTTTTCTTTGAGAGAAGCTTTTAATTCTTAACACTGTTAGTCTTTACAGTTTCCCTAAAGAAAAGAGTATCGGATTTTTTCCTAACCTTTAGAAATACTCTTTTTCTATGCCCATTTAATTTACTGGATTATTTTATTCTATTTGATTTTCTCTTATCTGTTGTCTTATTTGTACATTATAAACACACATTGGAGATTAAGATGAAGAAAATTACACCTATTTGACCTATTTGCTAATAAAATCTTTACATCACTGTTGGAACTAGCTAACCCATTATCATGAGTTTCAGCTGTTTACATCAGGTCTTAATTTTGTCATTTTCTTTTCTGTAACTATGGCTGCACTGGTGAATTTAATGATATAAGGTGTATCTGATATTGCTTTGGAAGACAGAGAATGTCACTGCATCCACTGTTAGCATGAATCTCAGGAAGTGTTTTATTCGACATACAATGTTTGTTGTAGCTGTACTTTACAGCAGTACGTTTTTGTTACATACAATATCTTCATTTTTCAACTCAGTAGTCCTGTCTTTATTTGCTTGTCTTTGTGTTTAGAGGTTAACTAGAACAGACATTTAATGCTGAAGAAGTCTAGTGTAACTGAAAAGATGGAATATAGGTAAAGTTAATTGATCTCTTTTTCATCACAGGTTATATATGAGGTTTAAATCTGTCCATAAGGAGGGTGGAGAGAGGAAAACAGTGGTTTATAATCCAATTGATTGAAAGAATGGTGCTTTAGCAAATAACATGGGCAGATGCGAGGAATACCTCTCCTGTGTCATTTTACCCCAAAGGAATCCAGGTCACATGCTCTGAGACAACTCTATAAAAAGCATAGTACATAGCATACATTTCAGCCAGACTAAAATGCTAACACTTTGCCAATTAGATTGCTTGTAGCAGGAGTCACTTCTTTGAAGAAAGTTTTGCAAGAGACCTTTGTATAAACAAACAGGGATCAAGCCATATTTTCTCTTTTTGCAGATAGAGTGTCACTGGTGCATGGTTCTTTCTCACTGAGTAAGAGACACTAATTCTTTTCACAATTTCAACAAAAGGAGTAGAAGCAGTAGTTGCTTACAAACCTCTTTAAGCTGACAATTAGATTATCCTTTTTGTAGGAATGCCAAGTAGGTTAAATATCTTCAAAGCCTCTAAACTGCAGCTCTTCTATCCTGAAAGCTATTAACACATTGGCACTGTGTCTGACTCCCTGCAGTCTTAGGTCAAAATAGCTAAATGTTACACCTCTCTGCTGTGTTTAATCATATCCGTGTGGCTAAAATAGAAAGTCCCCAATCATCATGTTGGCTCTTAAGAATTCTTAACTCCATATACTATGGAGGAAGTTCAGGCCCTTCACACAGAGAATCAGCCACCACAGCGTTCAGTTATAGACCAATACCTTAATTTGTGCGAACAGTATAAGCAGTTATTCATCAGCTGATCTTAACTGTTGTCCTTATTCCAAATGGTCAAGCAGTCATCCAGTGCTCAGGTTTATAAGCACTAGTAAAAGTAGCAAAGTATTTTCAAGGTGACTTGAGTATAAAAACACACTTAAGGGATTCTTCAGGCTTACCTCTGACACATTTCAAGGAACTGGAGTTTCAAGCTTTAACAGTAGTGCTTACTTCTTGTTTTATATCATTCTACTTCATGTTAGAGAACATGAGCACCAACACCATTTTAGTAATCTGTCTCCTAAAATGTAGTGGAACAAAAGCCACATTACAAAACTAACAATTTTATGTATACACTGAAAAACTCTGACTGAATTTAAGTAAATCCTTAAATAAGGGTGTCCAGACTTGTTTAGGTGCTTTTGACAGAAAACCAAAGGAGACTGAAGCTAGCTGGTGTGCTCAACTTAGCTTATTTCTGATTTTATACTGCTGAGTATCAAGCTGATGACAGGTTTTTCTGTTTTGTTTAAAATCGTTACTGAAATACAGGATTCAGAATACAACTCTTTCAGAGGGCAGGAGATATAAGAGACTTCCCAGCCTCTCAACACACACGCACTTTTCCACTAAATTTGCTTGTAGAATTCACCTTTTTTTCCTTCCTGGCAGTCTTCAATTCTTGACTTTCCTTGAGCAACAAACTGTTTTAAAATAGAAAAAGGATAAAGGAAGACAGCATTCTTTTCTAAACTGCAGAAATTACTGATCAGTAATGCTGCTGTATATTAAGAATTATAAATAGGTACAGGAGTGTTTTGGCAATGTGTACATCAGTTGTCATCAACAGTCATGTCACCAAGTGATCTATCTAGCCAGCAACTGAAACTTTAAAAATGTGTCAAACTTAGATACTAGAAAATTGTATTTTGTCCTTTCACTCCTCTGTTTTATGGAGAAGCAGAAACTTTCTTTCAAAATAGGAAAATAAACAGAATGCTTCATAACTGAGATTCTGTCAAAAGAGAAATATTTTAAACCAGCACATTTTCAGGAAGTCACAGAAGTAGAGCAGAAAAGCATGAGAATGCTTTCCATGGGGTCTGGAGCAACTTGATCTAGTGGAACATGTCCCTGCCCATGGCAGGGGGTTAGAACTAGATGAGCTTCAAGGTCCCTTCCAACCCAAACCATTCTATGAATGCTGCCGCAGACACCCTAAGAAAGTATTTTCTTCCTTGGGTGTCATACATTGCATCCCTCTTCAGCATCTTGGTATTCAAGGTGGTATGACTCTATAAAATCTCAGGGATTTAATTGATTTACCACTGAAGTTGATATATAAACAACACAATCAGAAATTAGTGATTCCACAGGGAATTATTCTGAAGAAATTAATATCTGGAAAAGCAAGGTTAGCACATCTTATCTGAAAGAGCCAGTATGCACACTGCTCAAGAACTGTGGGAAACAACTGTGAGTTACTGTGCTACCACTGCATAATGTAGTGGCGCTGACATAACTGCAGTGTGAGCTGTATTGTCAGCATCTAGGTATGTACAAATTATTTCTTTAAATACACACAATTTCAGGAGTGATTTTCAGAGTTCCATGACAGTAGACTAACACACTTAGTTTCACAAAGTTCTGATTCTGAAGTATGAAAGAGAATCCAGATGAATCCAGTTTACAGTGGCCATTACAAATAAAGGCAATGATAGAGCAGTAAGATCTTTCACAACAATTTTTGTCCACATGGGTATTACAAGGCAGGATATAGGATACAGGAAGTAATGGAGGAATGTTTTTAGGAAACACTGCAATTGCAGCAGGATTACACTGCCATTAACATAGAAGTTGCTGCAACAGGCAGTTCTGCTGTTTCTCATACCTGTGCACTAATCAACTTTTCATTAATTTTATGCTCTTTTAATAAGTTTTATAAATCAGTTTTTGTGTTTCTAATCACTTGTGTTTCCACAAAATTTGAGTTTTGAGTTGGTATACTGTAAGACTCAGAAGCAACCTTTGATGGTTGAGTTTTTAACTTGGATGCTGTACTCTAAAATGTGGCACCCCACCCACTGGCTGTATACAAAAGGAGGTTTTAAATTGACAGGGGAGTTAACAGTCTTCCAAACCTCAGTCTGGAGAATGTGTAATTACACTAAGTCATTGTCAGAAGCTATTTTAAAAGGAAATGTTGCCTGCCTTCTGAGGTTTTTCTCTATATAGTTTGGGCATGTCAGCCTTTCTTTAAAACTGCAGCAGCATTGTTCTTGATAGAATAAGCAGCAACTAGCACACTTAAAAGCGTAGAAAATAAGACAAGCAGCTGGGCTTTTCCAAGTCTGTATGTCCACCTTGCCAGTGACTTTGTATAGAGCTTCGGTGTTCCTGGGTCTCATTATTTAAATTTGTGAAATGGAGCTTTCAGGTTTTGAACTTAAGCAGCTGTCACAGTGATCATTTGTTTACATAGAAATGGCCTTTCTTCTGCAAACTGCTGAATCTCAGGTATTAAATAGTTTTATACCTTTTTCTTTGTTACCTTTTAGAGATAGTAGGAACGTACTGGTTTAGCTGAACCTAACCTATGCTAAATATTGTTCACAGTTTATATTTTCTCAAGGCTAAAGTTTCTTTAGCTGTCAGTTGAAACATTTTAGAATTGAGCTATTGTTATTCCTCCCTTTACTGAAAGCTCTCCCAAATGATTACCCCTACAAATATTTGAATGACTAAACCACCTTTTCTAGCTCAGAAAGTCTTTATTAAATTTCATTTTTATTATAAAAATGACCCACTTCAAATGTGCATAGGCCCATCTTACTGCAAGTCAATTGGTTTTAAATAAACTCTCCCCTAACGAGGCTGTCCCATCTCTACTGCTGGTGCCTACTCTTGATTCAACTCTTTTCTAGCCACAGCCCCTTACAAAACATTCTTCTGCTAACAGAACAGGAAGTTCCTTATCTTCTAAAATTGTGTGACTCCAAATTTAATTACATGCTATAAGTAGATAGAAAATATGCCTTGCTCAAAGAGAAATTACTTGGGCTGGTACAAGAAATTTCAGGGCCCGTGGCTTACAAGTCAGATGGAATGATCTGACCTTCAACTCTGAAAAAATGACAAGTGACTTCAGAAGCTGAAGAAGAAAAGATCATGGGCAGAGGCCAAGCCAAAGTGATGAAAAGCAAAATTCAAAGACCAAAAACCTTAGAAAGAAGCAGCCCACCGTAAGCAATTACACTTGTTTCGATGGTGACCCTTCTCTAAGGGATTGTGCTGCTCAAGGTTCTCACACAGGTTCCTAAGTCCAGTATTTCAAGTAAAATGAGAACTGCTGGAGCTCCTCCTCTTCCTTCAACTTGCAGTCATAATGATCATAAAAGGAGCCACCTAATTCCAGTCCTTCCAGTTCTGGGGTAATCGCCTAAATATGCAGATTACAGAAAACTGAAGGGGGATGCAATATATGTGAAATAGCACAAAATGCTTCTTTTTTATATGAAAAGTGTTTGTTTAGTGCTTATATTATTTAGTGCTTGCTTTCTGTCCGTAGGAAGATGCATTCCCTTCCCTAGGATCAGGATGAAATCGTTGCAGAGAATTAACTGCTTTGCTTTACATTTTAATTCTACTTCATTATATGCATATGCAAAACACATTTGCACGCATCCATAGGCAACCTGTTGCTTAAACAAAAAGTAACAAATGAAAAATACCACTTGGCTGGAGGTGAAAAAAATGAACCTCCAGCAGCATCTCAACACACAGTTATCCTTGAACATCCATGGATTTGACAGTGATGTACAGTCATGAATTTTGGTTTCAAAATAAATATTTTACAGGTATTTTGATTGGTGGCTCTCAGAACAAAACAATCTAAAGTAAAATTTAGTATAGTATTTTACAGAATTAATTAGAATTGCTTATGTAATTAAGTTTGGGTATGCTTCCTCTTGATGCTCCATTCTAAATAAGACCTGAGCACAAGCAAAGATTATCTGTTCCTGGCAAATCCTTCCTAGGGATTACATTGTGTGTAAACTAATAAGGGTTTATCTTTTCTTCTTTCTGGCAGAGGAAATAACTAGAGCAACATTAAAACATTAACATGGCATTGAAGAATTCCAAACAGAATTGGGAAATTAAAAGGTTGGGATTCTCAGAGCACTATCAAGTCACCATTAAGTATGCAGATCTTACTTGCGGACCACATGTAAAATTCACAATACTCTGTATATGCAGTATTGTTTTGCTCTCTGAGGCAAAAATGTCAAGTATGCACAAGCTGTTTATTTGAAAAGATCATCTAATATTATCAGCATCAAATTTTATATGCAACCCCATATTATTCCTGGGTTTTGAGGTGCCATTGTCACAAAACAAAGCTAGACAAAATTTTTACCATTCTACATCATTTAAAAGAAAATGCTTATGGTGAAGTAACTGAGACACAATTAAAATGTGCTAAGCTAACACCATAAAAGGGGAAAATATATTTAGTACTTGCCATCTGAAAGAGTTTTCATGAGCACAGAAAAATGGCTGTTTGGGAACCATGACTGTCGATTTCTGCAGAACGCGAAAAGCAAGTCAGTGAAGACAGCTATAATGTAAATTTGAAACTAGGAACTTACCAAAGAAGGCCTCGGACGAATGGACTGCTTTGCTCCTAGTCACCTTTCAGCTGCTGGTTCTTGAGATCACTTGTGATTTGATGCTATATGTATTTTAGGTAAGTGCTTTAGTGCTTTAAAGAATTTAAATCTATTTAGCAAGATTCACAATCCTGACAGTTGAAGAGAAAACTATTATTTTTAAAACTTTACTATGACTGATTCCTTGCTCCTGCTTTTTCTTCCTATCTTGCACATCCTGATGACAGTTAACAAGGCATAGAAAACTTCCTGATTCTGTATAGTAAATGCAAAGAGAACGACAGTTGCATCACTGTTGTACGGATGGGGCAGTTTGTGGCATATGATGTATTAATTTTGGGGGGGCATCTCATATGCAGTTAGAACTTTCTCTCCTTTATACGTAGGAACTATTTTCTTCATATATGTTATTTTAAATCATACAGCCCCTCTATGTGTTAAGGATGGTATGAACTTCATTAGTTACAGGACCTGTAGACAAGAATTTTTCAACTCTGTGCAATTCAGTAAATAAAGCATCATCACTAGGAATTTGTTTTATTTTAAACCAAGGAAGCAATTTATGTATTTGGATCAGGACATCTTCCTTGTATTAAAATGAAACCAAAAAGAAAAGCAAAGCTTAAAACTGCCAAACACACTGGTGTCCTAATTTTCAATGTGTACAATGGAAATTTTGCAGCATTTCTAGATGTGTTTGAAGATTCAGTGAACTCTGCAGGTTAAGCGTCATTATTTTGCCTGAGCACTGCATATTTACAAGGTACTGGGACTTCGCTACAGCAGCTACCTTCAGACTCAACTGTTTTCTTAGCTTTTTCTGATAATGAGTCTGCAGGTCTTCAGTTGTAAATGTCCTGACCATGTCTTTTCTTGTTTGTAACTGATTAAAGGAAATATAAAACCTATAGAATCATAAACTCCTTATTTTTAGGAAAAACTATTCATAAACCAGCAAAGAAGCATCAGCTTAAGTCTTTATAATTACAGGATACATAAATTGTTCTAAATTGTTTATATAACATAATACCCATGGCATTTGTGTTTTCTAAATGTGGTGGAAAATAGGCCTACATGGAAAACTTAATAATACGTTTGTCATGACGGCCCAGATTAGAGGATGCATTTAAACTCTTGCCTTGTATTGAGATGAGAGTCCTTGCTTCTCACTGGAAATCCAAACAGCAGCTAGTGGCTAAACAATAGCAGCTAAGCAAACATTTTACTGAACAATGCCCTGCATGTTGTGCACTTACACTCCATGCATACTCCTTGGCAAATGACTCTTACATCTTTTGGCGGATTTGGAAGAAGTACCTTGTTTATTTCAGGTGTGGCAAATCATAGAATCACAGAATAGTTAGGGTTGGAAAGGACCTCAAGATCATCGAGTTCCAACCCCCCTGCCATGGGCAGGGACACCTCCCACTAAACCATGCCATCCAAGGCTATGTCCAACCCCACCTTGAACGCCGCCAGGGATGAAGCATCCACAACCTCCCTGGGCAACCCATTCCAGGGCCTCACCACCCTCACAGTAAAGAATTTCTTCCTCATATCCAATCTAAACCTCCCCTGTTTAACTTTAAACCCATTACCCCTTGTCCTCTCACCACAGTCCCTAATGAAGAGTCCCTCCCCAGCATCCCTATAGGCCCCCTTCAGATATTGGAAGGCTGCTATGAGGTCTCCACGCAGCCTTCTCTTCTCCAGGCTTAACAGCCCCAATTTTCTCAACCTATCTTCATACGAGAGGTGCTCCAGTCCCCTGATCATCCTCGTGGCCCTCCTCTGCACTTGTTCTAACAGTTCCATGTCCTTTTTATGTTGAGGACACCAGAACTGCACACAATACTCCAGGTCTCACAAGAGCAGAGTAAAGGGGCAGGAGCACCTCCCTCGACCTGCTGGTCACACTCCTTTTGATGCAGCCCAGGATACGGTTGGCCTTCTGGGCTGCAAGCGCACACTGCCGGCTCATGTTCATTTTTTCATCAACCCACACCCCCAAGTCCTTCTCCGCAGGGCTGCTCTCAATCTCCTCCCCGCCCAATCTGTAGCTGTGCCTGGCATTGCTCTGACCCAGGTGGAGGACTTTGCATTTAGCATGGTTAAACTTCATTAGGTTGGCATCAGCCCACCTCACAAGCGTGTCAAGGTCCCTCTGGATGGCATTCCTTCCCTCCAACTTATCAACCGAACCACACAGCTTGGTGTCATTGGCAAACTTGCTGAGGGCGCACTCAATCCCACTGTCCATGTCACCCACAAAGATGTTGAACAAGACCGGTCCCAACACCGATCCCTGGGGGACACCACTCGTTACTGGTCTCCAGCTGGACACTGAGCCACTGACCACTACTCTTTGCGTGCAGCCATCCAGACAGTTCTTTATCCACCTATCAAATTGATGTCTCTCCAACTTAGAGACAAGGATGTAATGCGGCACAGTGTCAAAGGCTTTACACAAGTCCAGGTAGATGACATCAACTGCTCTGCCCCTGTCCATCAGTTCCGCAGCCCCTTCATAGAAGGCCACCAGATTGGTCAGGCAGGATTTCCCCTTAGTGAAGCCATGCTGGCTGTCACCAAGCACCTTGTTGGTTTTCATGTGCCTTAGCATGCCTTCCAGGAGAATCTGCTCCAAGATTTTGCCAGGCACAGAGGTGAGACTGACTGGTCTGTAATTCCCTGGCTCATCCATTTTTCCCTTCTTAAAAATGGGGGTTATATTTCCCTTTTTCCAATCATCGGGAACTTCACCTGACTGCCATGACTTTTCAAATATGATGGACAGTGGCTTAGCAACTTCATTTGCCAGCTCCTTCAGGACCCGCAGATGGATTTCATCTGGTCCCATGGACTTGTATACATTCAGGTTCCTAAGGTGGTCCTGAACAAGATCCTCCCCCACAGTGGGCCCAGGGTCTTCATTCTCACTGTCCCCGTGTCTGCCTTCCAAGACTTGGGTGGTGTGGTCAGAGCATTTGCCAGTAAAGACTGAGGCAAAGAAGTCATTAAGAACCTCAGCCTTCTCCAAGTCCAGGGTAGCCAGTTCTCCCAATAGCTTCTGGAGAGGGCTCACGCTGTCCCTAACCCGTCTTTTATTGGCAATGTACCTATAAAATCCCTTCCTGTTATCCTTAACATCCCTAGGCAAGTTTAATTCTAAATGGGCCTTAGCTTTCCTAACCTGGTCCCTAGCTTCCTGGACAACATCCCTGTATTCTTCCCGGGCGCCTGACCTTGCTTCCACCTTTTATAAGCCTCTTTTTTCCTTCGAATTTTGCTCAGCAGCTCCTTATCCATCCAAGGAGGTCTCCTGGCCCTCCTGCTGAACTTCCTTCTAGTTGGGATGCATCGCTCCTGAGCTTGCAGCAGGTGAGCCTTGAGTATTAACCAACAGTCTTGGGCCCCCCTGCCCTCTAGGGCTGTATCCCATGGAACCTTACTGAGCAGGTTCCTGAAGAGGCAAAGTCTGCTCTCTTGAAGTCCAGGGCAGTGAGCTTGCTGCACGCTCTTCTCACTGTCCTGAGGATCTCAAACTCGACCATCTCATGATCGCTGCAATCAAGGCTGCCCTGGAGCGTCACATTCCCAACCAGCCCTTCCCTGTTGGTGAGGACGAGGTCAAGCATGGCACCTCTCCTTGTTGGCTCCTCTATTACTTGCAGAAGGAAGTTGTCTTCCACGCAATCGAGGAACCTTCTGGATTGCTTGTGCCGGGCCGTACCATCCCTCCAACAGATATCAGGGTGGTTGAAGTCTCCTATGAGAACAAGGGCCTGCGAGTGTGAGGCTGCTCCTATCTGCCTATGGAGCGCTTCGGCCAGCAAGTCCCCTTGGTCAGGCGGTCTGTAACAGATCCCCACAATAATGTCACCCATCGCTGTTCTGCCTTTAACCCTGACCCACAAACTCTCTGTCAACTGCTCACCTGTCCCCAGACAGAGTTCCGTACTCTCCAGCCTATCCCTAACATAAATAGCAACTCCCCCTCCCCGTCTGCCGGGCCTGTCTTTCCTAAAGAGCCGGTAACCTTCCATTCCAGCACACCAGTCATAGGAGCCATCCCACCATGTTTCTGTGATGCCTATGATATCATACCCCCGTAGACGTGCACACATCTCTAATTCCTCTTGTTTGTTCCCCATGCTACGGGCATTTGTGTAGAGGCATTTGAGCCAAGATCCAATTGAAGCCGGCTCATTGGCTGGAGCAGCTGGAAATCATGATGCTAATGCTGACAGTTCTCTGGTTCAATTACTCCTCATCCCAACCACACTGCAAAGCAAAAGTAGAGATGGGAGAGCGTTCAACAGCAGCAGAAAGACACTGTTGATACTTTTTGATCTGACATGTATTAACTACCACCAAATTTCTGGTTTTCACTTGTTTCCTACTGATAAATTCTCTAGCTAATCCAGATGTTCCCCATCCCTCAGTATTTACAGGGTTCTTTTGCCTCTCGACAATATATTGAACTTCATAGTTCCCAAAGCAGTCTTGATGGCATTTAAGCTGTTTAAAGATAGGTAGCTCTTGTGCTGATCGGCCGAGAACAGACAAGGGCTATAATTCTACTCACTTTTCCTTTGATGGACACGTAAGTTAAGGGTTTTATTTTCTGGCAAGTGTCCAGTTGCCATTAGACACTTCACAGCTGAGGAAGCAGACATCATGAACAGAAAGGTTGTGAAAAGTAGACCAGACAAATGTGGTGTTACAGAACAAGACAATAAGAGGTGAACAAATAAACAGGTAAGAAAAATCTGCATTCTGTTTTTAAGCAATTTAAAACATTTAGAGACAATAAAGAGCCAGTAGACATACTAAAAGTTACACAAAATCATAACATGCATTTCTGTCCCTTCGCTCTTAGCCGAATGTGGTCTGCACAGTCTCTATAAATCCATCATCTATCTTCACCTTGAATACTGCATACAATTCTGCAGTTTCCCTCCATCTCAGTAAAAACAGAAGTGGAAGAAGATTCAGAAATGGTTAACACAGACAAAGGCACAGAAATGGGTTTTCAGAACAGTGAGTCAGATTGACACTAAAGTATTTCTTTATGAAAAGGGCACTGGTTCTGTTTATGACAAAGCTGTCTATTTAATAAAGTAGGCAAAGTCTCAACTCTCTTTGAATTCAGGACAGATGATTTCCCAAATGCATTTACATACCTTAGTTGGTGTTACATGGGAAAAATAATTAATCAATTAATTTGTTATTGCAGTAGAACAGGCTACTGCCTTCCCTGCCTGCAGGGCATAGTTTCATGAACACCTTTAGGCAAAACAAGCAGCAGCATTGGAGTCTCTTTCCCTGCAAGTCTGCAGACCAACTTTCTGCTCAAGGCAGGTTCCATTAAAGCAAACGCCTCTTGTGCACCTCTGGGAAGAATCTGACTCCATCTTTTCTACTAACTTTCCTGTTCCACGAGGAAGTGGTAGTCAGCAGTATCACCTCCCCTCACCATCTTTAAACCTGAGCAAATCCAGCGCTCTCAGCTTTTTTGTACATCATCAGCTTCAGCCCCCTGAACAGTTTGGTGGCCTTTACAAGTCTCGCTTAGCATGTCAATGTCTTTCTTAAAATGAGACTCAGAACTCCAAATGTTGTCTCACCAGTGTCAAGTTGAAGGGAAGAATCTCTTCCCTCCAAACCTATCAGTTGTGCTCAGCCCAATATAGAGCTGGACATGTTTGCTGCACGAGCATACTGTTGACTCGCATTCAGCTTGTGCACCATGATCCCCAGCTTCTTTTTTATAAAGCTGCTCTCCATGCAGTCAGTTCCCAACCTCTCCCAACACATGGGGTTATGCCAGCCCAGATGCAAGGCTTTGCATTTGCCTTTGCTGAACTTCATGAGGTTCCCCAGCAGCTCCTTTTTCCAGTCTGACTGGGTCCATCAGAGTAGCAGCCCTGCCCTCCAGTGTATCAACCACTCCCCCCAATTTGGTATCGCCCACAAATTTGCTGAGAGGTCACTCTATCTCATCATGCTGGTCATTACATCAACCATTTTGAGAATCCAAGTTAGTGTAACCTATGTAAAAGCAAGCAAGTCAAACATCCTTCCACAGATATGCTAGAGATTTCAAATTTTGTTTGACAGAAATGCAGGAGTTGCATTGCTGAGTCTCTTTTCCTTTAGATATAAAAAGTAGCCCTAGGTTCCAGAAGAAGCAGGCCCTGGTCTTTTTTTGGATGCAAATACTGAAATGTAGAACTTGATTTACTGTGTGTAAGGAATCTTCTGGAAGGCAGAGATGCTTATTGAGACTGAAGAGCTAAGCAAGCCAGAAATTATTTATAGGGTCCTTCCCCAGAATCTTCCTGTCTGTGGCTTTGCTCAAAGATAGATGATGTATTTCTGTATCATAAAATGACCAGAGTTGCATCAGTCTGCGTGGTACTCCGAGAACATACATGCAATCTTGTTATTTGCCTGGGTGGTTGTATGCACAGGATGGACTTTGTGCTTGTAGCTGTTATACTTAAGGAGCAGAGGGTAGAATCTGCAAGAGAACAAAACCAGAAAAAGAGAGATGAAAGAAGAAACCTGTAGGAGTAATTTAGCTCCTCTGCATACATTATAACTATAAACCAGTTTCAAGAATATTTATGTAATGACAGCCTTTCCAGCACACAACTGTTTCTTATGGGCAGCTATGCACTAGCACAGTATTTTTGCAGAATGGACAGAATAACATCACTGCCAAAGGGCATATAAAGGACAATGCTACAAACATGTTCCCCAAAATTCTCTCAGAACATATTATGCTACTTATAGGCTTACTATTACCAAAGACATGACAAGTTATACTATAGGCTGGTATGGTCCTAAATCGAAGTTGGATTTTGTTTTGTATGCTAGAAATAGAGATAATACCAAGATCATACAGTTCCAAGCCCCCTGCCATGGGCAGGGGCACCTCAGCCTAGACCATGTCACCCAAGGCTCTGTCCAACATTTGCCAAGTACAGCAATCAAGTAAATCCAGGCAGTTGACTTACTGCTGGGAAGCAGCTCTTCAGTTCTGATTATTCTGATACCTTCACAGTATATCAGGTATATGTTTTCTTTCCTTATTTTCCTCCAGGAGTCGGTGCCGCAGAAGAGCCCAGTCTGGGACTTGTGCTGGGTTGCAGAACACCAAGGTGCAGTTCCTCAGCTCTGCTATAGCCATCATATAACACCCTGAACAGATCACCCTGCCGTCTCTAACAATGGGAAAATAATTTTCACCATTCTTTATCAGTTCATTCATTCAATGGGGCATTAAATATATAGCTTAATTGTCACAGCAGGATCCTAATTTTGTAGGACTTTGCTTAGATACCAAGAGACCCTATTACTTCTATACTACTGAGTATTACTTCATTACTACTGATTTTCCTAACAGCTAAATGCAGAGTGTATATATAAATTTCACCAGGTAGGTGGTAAATGCTTTCTCATATCTCTGTAAAAATAACTGCTCTTACTAAACAGAAAGTATTAACAGAACTGACTTCTTCTGTTACTACAAAAATACAGCTTTGCAGCTGTTTAGTCAGTAGTAAATATGCTATTACATTGTTCTCAAAATCACTAATTTCACCTGCTCACAGGAAAGTGGGTAACTTGACTTAACATTAACCATACTTTAGACCATTCTAGCACTTTCCATCAACATTTTAACATTTTGGATTAATATACTCTGTCATCTTCCTGCATATACAGGATCATGGACACTGAGAAATGAGGCTTTTACAACTGACTTAACAATTTTGCCCATAATATTGTTATGCTGTGAGAATCTTCCTCAGTACAACTGGGTGTCTCAATTATATTAATCTATTCTTCAGATTTAAAACCAACTTAATTAAAGCAGCCATTGAGCACATGCAACCTTGTTTGAGAAAGTATATTTGAAAAGCAAATGCTTCTCCTCACCTATGCACAGCTCCAGTTGCCAAAAAGAATTCACCAGTGAGAAGGAAAATGCAATTTGTCATAAATGACTTACACCAGTCACCAAATGCTTCAGATAAATGAAAAGGAACACTACAAGAAGCAAATACAACAGGTCTGCACTGCCACATAAGATTTATTTGAAAATTTTAAGGGAATTGAAAATCTCATTTAAAAAATAAATCATTATCATTGTAATCCATATTGACTTCCAGTCTGTGACTAGTACATTTTCTTAGCCATATGCCATGGCACTTAACTGGACAACCTAAATCCCCCTCAATAAAAGTATTTCCTTCTATCAGATTTCTCCCCCTCCCATCCCAATTTCACTAGATGTTCTCCTTTGAATTCTTACTACAACTTGCAGGAAGCAGAACTCCTGACTTGCATTTCTTACTTCATGTAGATTTTGTCACTTTCATATCTTTGGCTACTTTCTGGTAGGAGCAGCTGTAGTCTGAACATGTCAGTCTCACTTGATTTTTCATTGGTTTTAAGATTACTTTCCTTCCTTCAGTGAAAAACGTATCAACTGCACTAATCCAATACCAAGTGCACTAAGACATTGCATCAGTTGGTCTCCTGAAGAGCATTCACGTTGCTCCTCTGGATACTGTTTTCATTGTCATATCCAATGGTATGCTGGATGGGATACTGTTCAACTGGAAGTTGCACTAAACAGCTGTTGAACACTATTAAAACGTTCTAATAGGTGTGACTTATGGACCGGAAGAGTCAGTAAACAAATGCAGTATAAGTGACAGTATGAATATGGACTAACAGCAATTAGCAATGTGACTCCATGAGTAACAGGGAAATTGCCTTGACCCAGTTGATGGCAGTAGCAGCATAATCTTAAAAAAAAAAAAAAGTATTAAAAAAAAAAGATCCCAAATATTATTTCTTTTCTATTTTGACTTGTTTTCTCTTATGACTTGTGCATTACCAAGACTTCTCAGGGTCACTGACACTGGTTATGGTTGCCACAGATTCCGTTTCGCTGGTATTTGAGTCCATCTCCATTAGAAAATGGTCAACCATTTTCACAGGCCCAACAGAGTGTGGACAGTTTTCAGTGGGCTAACACACCATCTCTTGTGTTCATCATGTAGCTACACAAAGGTGTATCAGGTGTACACAGGCATAACAATATCCTACCTTAAACTGATGTGCTTCCATATTTATTCCACGCTACCTTAACTTCAGTGCCAACACAAACATTTCATAGAGTGTGGATTAATGAGAGCATAACAAAACCAAACCTGATCTGTCTGTGCATGCTTTTAGCCTTTTGGAATCAGACTACGTATGATTTTCTACTTTGTATTAAAGAGGAGTGATGTAAGGCAGAAATTGGAGCAGTTCAATGCAAAAGTAAAATTATCCTTCAGAATGCACATGAAAAAACATTTTATTTCTGTGATGAAAATAGCATTCAGTACCAAAAAGCCTACCAGCTGCTCTCCAACAGTAAAGTGACATGATGAAGAACAAGTTCTTGGTAAGTTCTGTAAAATCCCCTTTGTTTTCCTCCTTCCTTATCCTTGCAGTGTAGGCCTCAGTGGGATCTAGTGGGGGTCATATTCTGGAATATAATGATGCCATAAAACAAAACAGAACAAAACCAACACCAAACCAAAAAACACCCAAAACCAAACAAAACCCAAACCAAAAACTTAAACATACACACAAAATCAATACCCAGAATTTCAGGGGTCCTGATTGCTTGAACAACTGCCAGAAAATGCACTGGTTTTGGTGCAGTAATAAAAGGTCTGATGAAATACTTGGAACTTAGTATGAGCAAGGAAAAGTAAAATCACACAAAAGCAAGCACTATTTTCTGTGGGTTGCGAGGCAATGAAAGTGTGATTGCAATCTGGCATCTAGTTGTAGGCTTTACAAAATATTATAAGAGCTGGAAAGGGAATGGGGAAAAAATATCCAAAGATTATACAAGGTACAAAAAAATACTCTGTAAGAGTCTGGTTGAGAGAAAGTTAAAAAGTTTTGATCCAGCAACACATATCCATAACCAGTTCAGGAGTTGATTGTTCTTTAGTTCTCCAAGAGAAGTAGCAATCGGGAGGTGAAGTTTGGCAGATTGAGGATACAGGCGCAGCACTTGTATTCAGCACCGTTTATAATTAACCACTAGAATAATTTACAACACGGCTCACTGCCGTCTTAACTCTTCGGGTCGAGATTAAATGACCTAGGTAGTCCTGTAACTCAAAGAGAAATAATGCCTATGGGAGCAGACGAGCCCTGGGGTACGGAGGTGAGCCTTCCCCTCCCCCTCCATCCCCCTTAGGGGTCCCTTCCCCCGTTCCGTGGCCGAGTGTCCGGACCCAGCGCTCCCGCTCTTGCAGCGGCAGCTCCTCCCTTCTGCCCAGATGGACAGCGGGGCTCAGGGGACGTAGCTCGGGCAGAAAGCAGCCTCTTATAGCCGACACGCAGCAGCCGGGCTCACACCTCCTCGCCCCGCCGCCGGAGCCGCACCCGCCGCGCTACCCGTGGGACCCCGCAGCCCCGCAATGCCCCTGCGCCTCCTGCTGCTGCTGCTGCTGCCGGCAGCCGGTGAGTAGAGCCGCTGCGGGTGTGTGCGGGGTTCAGCCTAGGGCACCGGCACCGCCGCTCCGTGCCCCGTCCAGCAGCGCCTCCCGGGCGGCGGCTGCGGGATGCGCTCGCCTTCCTCCCAGCGCTCCGTACCAGGAGGGATGGGGCTTGGCTGCGTTTGGTGGGGGGTGAGAAGGAGGAGAGGAAAGAGCGTTAGGAGACATGACCGTGGCAGACGAACACCTCCACGAGTTGGAAAGCAGTTGTTTGAAAGATTGTCTCTTGGGCACAGCTTGGGTGTAAGTCACCCAAACAGGAAACGAGGTGCTGGCAGAGCACCTTTCCTAACCTGCATGTGCAAGGTGGGAGCTTTGCTGGAGGGTCTCACATTACTTTTATAGTTCATCAGTAACGTGCAATGGTGTTAAAAAGTGCAGTATTTAGAACCATACTGCAGGTTGCACATGTAATAATCATCTTTCTACAAAGCAAATACATCTACCCACACTCTTCTGGTGGGATTAGAGAGCTACCTCCAAGCACTTCAGTTACAAAGCAGTTTAAAAGCCAAGAGCTGCTCAAACTGTGATCGCTGGCAGAACCATAACTGGGTTATTCTGAAAGAGTGAGTCAGTCTTTATGAATAAGTTATGATGTGAGGATGTAATTAGAGGACCCCTGCCTCATACCTGAGCACAGCAACTACTCACTTTGCAAGTATTTAATTAATTTTTTGGTCTTTTATGTCCTATGTATTAAGCAGTATTAAAGGCCAGTTGTAACAATTTACAGTCCATTTCCTCATAGGTTTTCTGAGGTATTCATCAGTATATCTGAATGTACTTAATTCTTTCACACTTCTGTGAAACTATGTTATCATCCTTCTTTTTCACATAGGTAAGTGGGCTGACACAAAAAAAAATCCACTAATTTTAAGTTCCCATGGTGACATGTTAGAACCCGATTTTACTCACAACTACTTACAATTAATGTGGAACTTTACCTCCTCAAAGCCTGGCTCTCTCTGAGTGTTGCAGTAGGTTGGTACTCTAACCCCAGGATATGCAGCAGGCGTGAGCATACGATTAGTAAACATCTACAGGCATTGTTTTAAAGTGATTAAACCTCATGTTGAGTCTTTGTGACAGCTGTAAGGATAAAATCCAGTTTTCCAGAATAGCATTCAGCTGCCTTAATTCAGAGATTCTCTTTCATCTTCCTGCACATTTTTATACATACCTGCACAATTTGCAAATTCACCAAACCAAATCTCATTAATAGGATCCCAAGGACAAGAGCCTTGGTTCATTATTACAACAGATTCTGTGCCAGAATGAAGCAGGGTTGGGGTGAGGAAGGGGGGTAAGGCAATCGCATGATTAAAGGCCATAAGGTAAGGTGCTTGCATAATGGGGCCAACTTAAGACCCTACCAAGCTCACTGCCCCAATTCTACTTCCTGACGTCAGCATTCCCGTTATTCCCTCTGCATATTGATCACCCTCCAGACCTCATCATTTGCAAGGCACAAACCTCAGCAAGAACATGAAGGAAAGCAAGGAAATACTGTTTCACTGCTTCTGCCAGCCTAGAGTAATCATTACAGAGAGCCTGGCTTTGGTCTGATAGCTCTGAGTCAGGCATCCCAGTCACCCATTCCATAGGCAGTGAGGGGGATGGGAAATGCAATTTATCTGTTTCTCAGTGGTTGGTCCACAGTATCAAAACAGGCAAATTTATCATTTTGGAAAATTTACATGTGACCCCAGGCTACGGAGATAGCACAGCAGCAGCCTGGGCAACAAGACAAGGTGAACAAGGTGTCCTGATGGCTTATGAAACAAGAGTAAAAAACATAAGCAAAACCAAAAAACATTTTGTTAACTCACACAGTTCAATGGGTTCCACTTCTGGCAAGATCTTGGAGATGCATCAGAAAGTCTGCTTTAGTCCCAGGCTTCAACTTCTGAACTACTGGAGCACTATGACTGTACAAAGAAAACATCACTATAGTGAATACTACACATATTTAACATCAGAAAACGTTTCTGTAGCCCCAGTCTTTGAAAGAATATATTAAAATATCTTTTAAAACTCACAAAACATAAACTGTATTAGATATTAATGACTAATGTGGTTATGTATCATAAATATGCAAAGCTGTGCATCTCAATAAAAAACATAATTATATCTCTGCCAAAATAATTATTATGTTTGCATTGTGCCCATTGCAAGGAGTAAAATCTTATTGGAAATGGGACCTTCACAAAAAAATGAATGTGTTTCTACAAATTTTTTCCCCTCTATGCATCTGGAAATATAAGGGACTGGATTTTTAAATACTATTGTAAGCTATTCAGAAAACTAGGAAAAAAAGGAGGGGAGGAAGGTAGAGTGAAAAACAACTTGCAAAGACATAATAATGTCTTTGAACTCTTTAGAGCTTATACAGGCAACAAACCAAGATGGCACGATGCAGGTCAAGCCCTCCAAACATGGCAGGGCTCCAACAGGAATGACAGTTTTGAAATCAAGCACAACACAAATATAATATGATCAGTTATTGTTCCTTTCTCTCCCTCTGTCTTTAGTGTTTCCTTAATTTCAGTCTTCAGTAAGTCACCTCAAGGCTTTTGATCTCTGGCTTAGCCATTACAATCACAAAGACACTTGCATAGATTTGTTTGTTGGTTTGGTTTTTCTATCTGCTAGTCTATGCTGCCTAAAGCAGCCTTGGGATCCATATAGCTTTGGTTTCCCTTCAACCTCTACTTTTAATGCAGCTACCTCACATCCAATTAAACCTGAGTTTGCTGATGGGCTAATCTCTTGGGGTTTTTTATTTTCCCAAATACCAGTCTTGAACATTTTCTTTCAAGAATTACAACAGCTGAAACTTTAACAAAGTTCCAATGCCTATTCTGCAATAAACGCTGGAATTAAATATTATAAGAATATTAAAAGCCATAACAAGACCAGACTCAAATTATCAAACTCTAAATTATTCTTGTACACTTAGATGTACTTACTTTCTGTGACCTCCAGGTATCAAAACAATGTGGGTTTAATTTATTTTTATACACATTACAAAGCAATGAAATTTAAATAAACACAATCTGGTTCCCTCCCTTTTTCCCCACCCACAACACTGTGTTTGAAGAGCTGCACACAATCTGCAATCTGACAAAAGACCAGACCAGACATAGAGGTAGGCCACTACCCTTTCAGGAATGTATAATCAAACCTAGAGGAATGCTCTTGTCCATAGGAGGGCCACAAGGATGCTAAGGTGGCTGGTGCACCTTCCATATGAAGACGGGCTGAGAAAGTTCAGGCTGTTCAGCCTGGAGAAGAGAAGGCTGCATGGAGACCTCATAGCAGCCTTCCAGTACCTGAAGGGGGCCTATAAGGATGCTGGAGAGGGACTCTTCATAAGGACTGTAGTGACAGGGTAAGAGGTAATGGGTTCAAACTTAGGGGAAGTTCAGGTTAGGTATAACAAAGAAGTTCTTTACTGTGAGGGTGGTAAAGCACTGGAATAAGTTGCCCAAAGAAGTGGTAAATGCTCCATCCCTGGCAGTGTTCAAGGCCAGGCTGGACAGAACCTTGGGCAACATGGGCTAGTATGAGGTGTCCCTGCCCATGGCAGGGAGGTTGGAACTGGATTATCTTAAGGTCCTTTCCAACCCAAACCATTCTATAATTCTGTGAAATGCGAAGTCTTCATAAAACCGAACAAAACCACACAGGAGATTTCAAAAACATACCTTAATCATGAAACACCTGGAAATATGCAGGATGTCACTTCACTCTCTGGGTATATTCCACAGAAGTTCTGATAAACTACTTTGGAAATGTTACAATGTTGCCAGTATACAAACACTATTATCATCATACTGATACTCTTATTGATAGTTCTACAAGTTATAGAATGGTCTTTCATTGCTCCTAATAACCTCAAGTTACAAGACAAGAGACTTTTCCTTCAGTCATATTCAGAGTATCTACAGCACAATACAGTCTTGCTTTGTTGTGCACATCCACATGCTGTAACACAAATCGCAAGAATAAAAAGTTCATGTCATTAAGTTACATGACAATTTTTAAAGATTTCTACTTGAGCTCCTCAGGGAGCAAACAGTTCATCACTTCTACCTTACACAGATTAAAATCAAGGGAGTGGGAGTTGTCCAATGTTAGCAAACAATTCCCTGATGAAACCAGGAGTATGATTGGAAACTCTTGTTTTCCTCTTCCAGTCACGTAACTCCCCTGCACCACCCTTCCCCAGTTGTCAGAACTGAGGCACAATGCAAAAATTCTTCACTTTCTTCAGGGATTTCTCCAGTATCACAAATGCCTTGCAGAGCAAGCCCAGCTTTGCCTGTCAACCATTAATATGGTTCCTTTAGCCACTACTGACTAGCTACAAGAGCCTAGCCAAATATTCCTAAACATTTAAGCGTATAAGCAGTTGTTACTCATAATCCTGCAGCCTTACTGCAGTGTTTTTTTCAGCTGGGACTTTACTGAACCTGTACTGACAGTGAAGATAACACATTTAATGCTACTGTAAAGGTAAGAGTCTGGTTACACTCAAACGGATGCTTCTGCTACCCACAGCTGAAACACGTACTGAGAACTACTACGGAATGGGAAATGGTCGATCATGTGTTAGTTCCACAACGTGACTGTTATTCTGACACCTAGAACTACAGGTTCTAAATAATCCACTCAGTACACCTTCCATCCCCCTTGGGAAAGCATCAAGAGAATCACCAGAAAACCTGGAATGGGAACCATGACATAATAAATACTATTCGCTGTCTTAGCAAGAAGGTTTTAGTGCCAGCAAACAGTTTTTAAGTGAAACTGCAAGTGACTACATACCCAAGGAAGCTTTTTTAACTCCTCGAGATGTGATTGCTTTTAATCAATGGGCCAAAAACACATGTGCAAGTTAAACCACATTTGTTTCAACATCCTCTCTTCTCCCTACATCACCTGCCCACAAAGCAGGAGGGAACAGGATCTGCGAGTCATCTCCAGTCAGAAAAGTAATAAATACTGTCTTAGGAAGCATAGCTATTTTCGTAAGTAAGGATTAGCTACATTCTTTCTAAAGCCTTTTTTACCATTCTCACAGAAAACCCAATTTTATTTCTTAATGAGATGATTTCATGAGGTGTTTAAATCCCTTTGTTTCATGAAATTACAAGTGCTGCAGAGCACCAGCATCCCACGTATTTCAAGTTACTAAACTGTGCTGGAAACAGTGTTTTTCTGTCAGATCTTCCATTAACTGATTATATAGTTAATTATAGAATCTATTATAATAGATTAGTCTATTATAATAGATAACATGATTATACAGATTATATACAAACTTATATAGTTATTCTGTAGGAAAAGAAATGTCAAAGCCTTCAATGACAAAGTCTAAATGTTTTTTTCGCTCTCTCTCACACAGACAGTATCAGTTATTAAATGTTAATGTCCTTCCCAATCTGTATCCAGTACTGAGAGTTAAGGTTTATAAACTGTTCCCCTCATATCAAAATAAATCATTAGTTTAATTAGTAAGAGAAGGCTGATCAGCAACCTTGATTAACCCACTCATTTGTTGAGTACTCATCCAACTTCTTTACAAATGGTGCGAATGCCTTGGTGCTTGAACTACAAGGAAATACTGCCTGTTACCATGAAGGGTCTTCAATGCATTATCTCAACCTGAAGGATGACATGATGTCCTAAATAAAGTCATCTGGTGTCTCACTATTTATCTGCTGCTCTGGACCTACTTTAATACTGACACAGAATAGTTAAAGTTACTAAATACAGTCTTGTTCTGGAGAAAGAGTAATGAGAATCCCTTAAACAACAACTAAATGCAAACAAAATGAAATAATAAAAATAAAAAAGGCAACCCTTTTTCTAATACAAAAAATATAAATATAAAAAATGTAAATATAAAAAACCCTGGAAATAACTCCAAGCACCCACCTATCTCCCTGCTCTGCACCTATCCCACCACCCCTGTCAGTTATTTGGCTTTGTCTATAAATGATGAAAACCAGAACCCCATCAGAGAGGACATTACATTTTAGAAAATGGGCAAAGCTGCATGTTGTGATAAGGAGAAAACACCACAACGCTCAGGGTATCTAATTGTAGCAGATTAGTGGACCTCGACCACAGAACACATGCTAGCCCTTGCCAGATTTAAGACTGGAAATGACTTAAGTCTGCCATTGTATGCTGCCTTGATGGGAAGAAACCACTGCAGCTATTCAGAATGCTGTGCAGTGTTCTGCTCACTATAGGTGGGGATAAAAGGGGACTGGGTCAAGCAGTGTGACGCCAAGCATCAACAAGAACACGGTATTCAGCATGGATATTCACTATCAAGTCCAATTTTGAATCTGTGGGTTTGAATCAATAAAAAAATAAAAGCGGTTTTCTTCCACAGTTTATAAAGGCAGTCTTGGGGAAGCCCGTTTGAGAAATCGAAGAGGAATACTTGAATTAGCTGGAGCGATTAGATGTACTACAGGTCGATCTCCTTTTGCCTACTTACGCTATGGATGCTACTGCGGTCTGGGAGGAAGAGGATGGCCCAAGGACAGAGTAGACTGGTAAGAGTTTACTATTTACCTGAGTAATTAAGTGCTGAATGTATGCAGATGGCAGAGTAAAAGGCCGACAGTATGAATTAGGCCTACTTAACACCAGTGAGGGAACTGAGTTTAAACACATCTCAGACCACTAAGAAACTCTGAGGCATTAAAATTGTGTTACTGTAGATCTGTGCGAGTCCTACTTGCCTTTAACTCAAACTCTCATTGCATTAATACTGGATTCACAGTACAACTGAGGTTCTTTGCTTTTGCTGCTTGGCCAAAGCTGAAGAACTAAAGTCTAACTGTAGAAGCTTTAAAGCTCAAGCATTCAAGCTATCTATTTAGGGGAGAATATGAGGAAAGTTCAAATCACATTATATTTTTTTTCATGATTCTAGCTGGGATTAGACCTAAAACTTCTAGAATCTTACCCTACACATTTCAAATTTCTGGATGTGCATTCTGTTATTCCAAAGACAACTTAGGAGAATGCAGTTGCTACTTTAAAGACTGGGAACACATATGAGAAGAAGGGACTATTATTACTTCTACTTATCTCTATCATTAAAGTTAATGATGGAGAATCTGCAGTTTTCTGATCTTTCACTGTAGGCCATTTTTTCCCACTGTAGTAAATCCCACAGCAGCAATAAGCTCCTTCTTCACAAACCATGGTTAGCTATTTGTGGTCTGGGATTTAACAGCTACAGAATGTTAAGAACAAGCCAGAAGTCATTGTTCTTACTCTACTGCATTTGACCAGAATCAAGAATTGAATGTAGACACAAACTTTCTTACCAAGTTTGACTTCTTAAAGTTTTGATATACATTGTGGGCTGTTTACATTTAGAATGCCCAAAAACAAGTTAAGAAATACAGAAATACTTAATCTGAAGTAAAAACATCACTAATGGAATTATTCCAATCATATCTATTGCATTTTAGATTTTTGCCTGCCACTTACAAAAACCCCTTTGAAATGGGAACAATCATATACTGCTTTCAAAAGCTAAAATATAAAATCCTTAAGCATCTATTTTTATTTTAAATGCTTAAGAGGACTAAAGTAATTCTAAAAATTGTTGTAAACACATGAAGATAGACTGCACACTAGCAAAAGCAGTCGTATCTCCTGGGTTATTTACCCTAGTACTGCTACAAAGACTCACTAGATGTACTTTTTTATTTCTATGGATGAAATGGGAACTATTACACTACTTCACAAGCACATACTTTTCCACTGTTATGTACTACAGGATCTTTAAATGGCAATTCATGCAGAATTACCAAGTAATTATTTAATAAGCATAGGACAAAATAGTAATTCAAATGAGAGCTCACGGCATTAACTTTTCTATTGCAGACACAAATTCCCCAGGCAATTTAACACCACCTAAACATCATGTGCCTACTGTAGTAGGATGGTTTTAGACTACCAGGAGGAAACTGAATGACTGAATGCAAAGTGTTTGTGGATACACCTCGGTGTTCTTCCACCAAGTCAAAGAAGAAAGATTATAGTTACTTCGCAGCAAGACCTTATGAGCTATCTAATTTCAGGTCTTTGATACCTCCCCTACTTGGTATACTGGGATTGCAATGAAGAATAGTTTTTTCTAAGCTTTAAAATATACCGTTATTGCTTTTCTGTGACAGAAAGTCTATGAATTAATTCACTGTCCCAATTGTAACAAGAACAATTTTGAAACCATCATTCTGGGCATTTTTTCCAAACTCTTTCATGATACTAAGCAAATGGTTTTAGTTCTAACATGGCATTAAACAGCACCCATGCTTATTCCTTACTGAACATTTCACCTGCTTTCAGCTTTTCTGCCACCAAGGACTTTCCTATATGACAATATTTACGATAGTATGCTACAGCCCAACAAATCTTGTCCCCTTCCTGTAACTAACTGTTACAATAGCATTGATAACTGCCAGAAAAATACATCATTCATAATCTAGCAGACTATTCTGGTTTTTCATCTTTTCTTGGAAACGGCTAGGAGAGAGTTACACTCACATAAAAGTTTATTGTGTTTAAATGGAGAATGCTTCAAAGATTCCTTGTATTTTCATCTATAAGAAAGTTCAACTAGATCAATGTATATCAGACATTATCATCAATTACATGAAAGAGCAATAATTTTTGCAGGTGATCTATTAAACAATTACCCTGATCTGCTTCCTGGGCAAGTACATTCGCATATGTTGACTGTTTTATAATTTCACAGTCTGTAGAAACATGCTGATGATAAACATTCAGATTACATGGCCATAAATCACCACAGTCTGAATTAAGGCAAGCCCACTTCTATCACTCTCAGGTGCTGCTTTAACCATGACTGCTGCTATGGCAAGGCAGAAAAAGCAGGTTGCCACCCCAAGATAGAAAGTTACTACTGGGAATGTGAAGACAACACTGCTGTGTGCGGTGAGTGAACAGTTCTAGCTGGGGGGTTTGTGTGTGTTGGGGGTTTTTGTGGCGAGCGCAGGAGAAGCAGAGAAGTAGTTTTGTTTGTCTTTTTCTACTTCTCACATTTGTCTCATTGATTTAATAGGAAAACATTTTTTTTAATTAACTGTAAAATTCTTATTTTACCTTCCTTTCTTTCACAGCTTTTTTTACTCTGTGCCTCCAGAAAGCACAGCTATGCCAACCTATTTAATGCAGTTTCCTCTTCTAATCCCCACCTACTGACATACATAAGCAAACAAAATTCTTATCTACGAGCTTCTATTACCCTTGCATGACACACTACCAGAAACCCTCTCTTTTACACATGTTGAGGAACCCATGTTAAGCTACTCTCTGCAGGTCAAAAACAAAAGCACACAGCTACAAACAGGAAATTACAACTGTTAAAAAGGATTGTTTTTATACTTAGCAGACACTATTTCACACCATTTTTAAGTCTATGATGGACAAGTTTTTGCAATACTTACCACTGATCAGTTGCACAGCCCACTGCTAGTGGCTACAATTGAAATGAATTCACAATTACAACTTCCAATTTCAAACAGTGAGGTAATAAAATATTTGATGGCTATGTTTACTTATGGAACAAGCCATAACGTGTTAATTTGAAACTATTTATGTACTTAGCATATAAGTTGCAACAGATGGTTGACCACATCCTGATAGATTTTGTTCAATTGCTCTGACATATGAATGTAGTATACTGGCCATGCCGTAAGTATAAAAGAAAAGGACAAAGAGACCTCAAAGAAACAAACAAAAATGTGTTTAAAAGGAAAAAGCAGCATTTCTTTTACTTTAATTGTTCATAACTCCCAGAGTTCTAGCAAATATTTCCCAACACACTTCAAAGGCTTTATTGAAACTGTAACTTCTCACAAGCCCCAAAATTTGCAGTTTTTCTTCTTCTTGTTAGGTTTTGGGGGTTTTGGGATTTGTTTGGGTTTTTTTGCCAAATCAGGTGCTAGGTCAGTTACCTTGCATGCTACTACCTGGAATGCAAATCAGCTTGAGAACTGGTCATAATTTGCTCCACAAAAATACAGCCCCTCACACAACCCTGTTTACAAGTCCGAGTTTCTAACTACCATACTTTAAAGGCAACACAGTAGGCTGTTCAGAGAAAACTCAAAACCCTCTCATTTCACAACTCAATTTAGAATTTGCCTGACCTGAAATAAAATTAAAGGTTTTGACTATATTTCATTTCCTCCTTTTCATTCAATCTTTACTTTTACTTTTAGTTTGCCCAGGTGTCTACCTCAAGCAGAATCTCTACTTGCCAATTTCCTCCTCTACTGCATAAGTCAAACTACCTGATTAACTGTCAAGTTACAGTCTATCTGTATCTAGCTGTAAAGCTTCTGCTCCTGTTCCAGTCTAGAAGCTGGCAATATTTTAAAATACTGGTGAAGACGATAGGGCATACCATGGAGAAGATCAAGTTTCAAGCAGCAACAAGAGAAGGAATAATTTTTCTCTGTTACTGTTTGTTGGGGTTTTTTTATTCGGTCATGTTGTTTATGCTTCTTAGGCTATTGAGTACTTCTTAGGGTAGACAGTTGGAGCTTCAACATACATACATTAAGAACTTCCACAGCAGACTTCAAGTTCATTTACAAAACTGACAATTTGTTCTGCTCCTAGATAAATCTCAAGCAGAGATTCAGCTAAGCTTTCAAAATGTTAAATACTCAGACAAAATATAATCAAGGACTCTTCAGTTTACAGACAGTTGCAGAGAGAAAATGCACACATTTCTGGGTTGGCACAATAAAACCAAAATATATTGCTGTAGAAGAAAATGTTCATGCCAAGAAATCTGTTAAGTTACAATACTAAAATTATAAAACAAATATGGCCAGACATGGATTTTACCGTTCTTAAACACATTTTACCTAACTTATTACTGAATACCTTAACAGAAAGAGTTGGGCGATTTTAAACAGGGAATATCTTTGCATCCCTTATTTCACATATATAATTCAAATGTGACATCATTCAGTAGATTAAAGTATATGCAAAATGGAAAATATCTTCCAAAACTCCGGTTTCATTGGAGCAACAGGGTGGTCAGGGAAGGTCACATACCACTTTCTAAAGAGGAATCAGCAACCAGTTCCTTCATTGAAGAACATGAGAAGGGTATTTAAGTCTTTATCCAATTATTATTGTATTTTCACCTGCCAACATAGTTCTAGTGATTATCAACCATCACAAAACTAAACCATGCTTGTATATTCTCTGTTGCTGAGATGTTCTAGCATGGAGCTCTACCTAAGAACACAAAAGAACTGTAAGACTTACTAAAGCTTGCTGCAGTTCCTATTGCACCTGAAATATAAGAACCATTTATACAGCAAATATGGAACATGAAGTAGCAATTCTTGGTTTTTCCATTTGGTATTTTTATTTACTTGAGACTAACAATAAACTTACTGTGTTTTCTTTCAGAATCACTAGAAGACAAATGTCAAAAAATGGCATGTGAATGTGACCGTGAAGCTGCGAAATGTTTTTCTAAAGCTCCCTATCATACAAAACACCTTTTATGGCCAGACTTTATGTGTGGTGAGATTCAGCCTTTGTGTAGGTATTAGATATATGACATCAGTCTTCATGAAATAAACTCTGTATTTAAATCTAAGTTACTTTTTTTTTTTTGAGTCACAGTAGTGACAACAAATGATTTTCCCCCTTCTTGATCCTTCTTCTGCCACCTCAGCCTCTCCACCCTGGAATGGCCAAAGTAAGCATGTATCGTCTAATTTACCTTCTACATCGCACAGACTAAAAGGAAGGTCATCAGTTCTCTGTAAGTTCTTACTGACTACATAGAAATCTGAGGTTTTTGAGTAACTAATGAAAATTAATTCTGTTTATATTCAGATTCACAGATTTCTCAGACTCATTACATCATTCACTGTAAACTCCACTGGCTGCAAGATAAAAATCAAACTTTTGTACTAACATTTACCTAAACGTTTGTTAACTTTGAACTGACCATTAAAAGGCATGAAGTGACAGTGCCAGCACAAAGACCCCTCTCATCTATATTAAATACTTATTATACAGCCTAACTGAATTTGTGTCTCATTTACCTTAGTCCTACATGAATTAAAAATTCTAATTCTTTTTTTCTAGTATTTACTTTTTAAATACTATTTTCTAAGAAGTTTATTTCATATGGTTCCAGCTTCTTACTCTATGTGCACCTCGAGTTTCCTGTGGGCACAGGGAGAAGTTCTACAATTTCATTAAAAACTTCAGAGCCAGATTTAAAAGTGCAAATACAAACCATCACACAGACAGATGAATGCAAAAAGCAGCAGTGGCTGGGATCAACTGCCTTCCCCGTGTTTGAACAGCATGACTGTGAAGTTCAGAAGTGTATATACCTCGTAAGGATGTATAGAGGTTTCAGTTAGGGTCACTTTGTAGTTTTATGAAATCAGTAACATGAATTGATGAATAATACACTTATCCATAATTGCTCATTTTAACTGTTCAAGAACCAGGAGTGTTTTATGTCTACTTTCACCCACCTCAACTTACATAAACAGGCAGGGCTACACAAATTTGCACAAGTCATAGCTAATGACAAGTACTTCAATATAAATAAAACCAAAACACATCTTTAGGAAGGACGAAGATTTCAGAATAGATCTTTAATCTTTAAAAATATTCATCTGCAAATTTAAAATTCATACTAATGATACAAATGAGGAAAAAAAAACCAAACACAACAAAACCAACCAATCAAAAAAATCAAACCAATGGAGAATGCAACGGGACGAAGCTCTTAAAAAAATTAAAAAAAAAAAAAAAAAAAATCTAACTTTTGCTTCAGTCAGAAACTATACACTAACAAATGGCAATTCTGATTACACAAAATAAACTCTCCAGTATTTGCTCACAGATCTAGACACACACATTATACTGCAGTAAGATGTGCCAGGTGACTTTCCCAAACTAATTCTTTTTTAAGAGATAACCCTGAATTTAAGAATTAACAACAGACTTCAAGAGGAGAGCATTAAAGAAACTACTGATGAAGCCTAACTGATCTGGATCACCACATTTTCCAGAGGACAAGAAAAGTCAAGCAGTCTTTGCCCTCAACAGCAGGAATTTTAGAATTCCCTACTGTGAGACTGTGCATTTGACAGTCACATGTTTTCATAGAAAGCTGAAAACACTGAAGTACTTTCAGTATCAAGCCTATCCAGGAAGAGCTTTCCTTTGGCATACTGAAGTTGAGGAACACACAGCAGCTCTTCAGAAAACTCTCATTTTAAGGCAAGCTTGAAAATAACTGGAATGCTCAACACAAAACAGGTACGTTTAATTTGATCTAAAACAGAGTGACATGACTGTTTAAGTTTTATATGGCTAATTCAGGAATGTAATTATTCCCCCCCCCCCCCCCCCCGAAGATTAGTATTGGATAATAAAGCCCATCCTCTGATTTGGAATTAGCTGGTTTAAGAGTAACTTATCTTAGGGCTTTTTTTTGGTATGTTTATATTAACATAATTCACCACTTTCACTATGACATATATAAAGAAGAAAAGCAAAGTTTATTTCAAGTCCATTTTTACAAGCTAAACAGCTCAAAAGTTCCAACACCAGTCACTGCACTTATGTCTCAGGACGCCTTACTTCTTTAACCACCTGATCAATGTTTGTGATTGGGTTGAAGTACAAAGCCCAGTAAAACAAACAATTGCAGACAAACTGAGGAATGAAAGGCCAAAAAATGGCAACAAAAAGACCCTGGGTTAAGGCTTTCCAGAAATGTCTCCACATTCTGTGAGGAACAGTCCTGTGAAAAAGGAAAGGGAGAGGCTTAGAGGAACTTTTCATTTTGCTTTTACCCATTCTAAGAAAAGCTAGAATGTGCTGCAGCTGCAAGTTATTTAGCCCTTGCTTAGGTGCCTGTAAAACATCATTTTGCACTCCAGAAAAGACTTTCTTAAAATACAGTAATACCAGATTTTGTATAAGGAAGCATTAAATCAATTTATTCAGACCACAAAGCACAACAAGTTAAAGGGGCTGATCCCAGATTATTTCCACGCATCCTGCTCTCTTTCGAACATGCTCTGCCCCCTAGCTGCTGGCAGAGAAGGTGAAAACCCAGCATACAACAAAACAAGAATTTCTCCTTTGCCAGTTCTAAAAAACTACTAACACCAATTATGAAGTAACATTAACAGCTTGAATTAAAGCTAAAGCAGTAACTGAAAACAGCAATTTTGATCACCTATCAGAAACAATATCAGTGTAATAAACTTAGTCATGATCCTAAGGACTCATCCTTTAATAACTATATTGTAAGCATTTAATGACAAAATTCATATATACTTAGTTCTCAGCTGGCAGCTAATATCAGTTACCATAAAAGACAATTATCAAGGTAAGAGTTAATATTTACCCAACGGTTAAGAACATGCTTATTACCATTACTGTATTTGCTACATCTGATCACTAAAATCAGATATAAGAAGCCCTTTCAAGTATTCAAAGAAATACAGTCAAGAGTGAATACTAGTGTATGCGCAGATTCAGACTCACGTTTTTATTAACCTCAGAGTTGTGGTTAAACACTGTCATTTCAGTGAGTAACTGTCAAATTGCAAGAGTGTTACTTTCTATTTATATGGCCACATACTTCCTACCCTCTTAAACAAGCTCAGTAAGACTTACTTCAATTCTCTTCTTGACCAGAGCCTCCAAAAGGAGAATAATTCCAGAACAGAGAGCAACATGGCATTTACAATTATAAATCTTGATGTCCAGTAGTGCACATCCAGCCAATCCCAAGCAAATTCAGCTATCAACTGGTATGGCAAAAATAAATACTTTACAATGAATTCTCTCCACTGTTTCCAGGAAGGATCTTGAAGGTCCTGTAAATTAAGATAAAAAGACTATTAATCAATTTCACATTAAACAGATATAATACTGACTTATTTCCACTATAGTTTTGCTGAATAAACTGTTTTTTTCATACACTGAAAGCAGTAATTTAAATGTATTAAATACTTTCTGGTAGATAATACCAAAACCCTGTAATTTTCATCAGATAAGAATAAAATACCACAGACAGGCTTTACAATGCCATTTGCTAAAATACAGATATTTTGAGTGAAAAGCCTTTCTACAGTCATGTGAACTTCAGAAAAAAAAATCACTTTCATGAAGTCTTAAGAGCCTTACATCAGTCTTACTAAAGGTAATGGTCACAACACTGGTGATTGCATACAATAAAATCAAGGAACCATTTACTTTATTTTTTCTTTCAAATTGTACAGAGATGAAATGGTGCATAATTATATCATGTGCTTTTATGCTGCTATCTCATAATGCTTATAAGTAAATCAAGTGGTATATTTAATGTTTTGAACACTTACTATTAGTTTTGTGACAGCATCTTCATACACGTCTTGTGTGGGGCAAATTGTGTGGATAAAAGGTAGGAAAGCTTCTGTGTAATCAAACAAATATAGGTATAACATACTGAGCCTTGGAGAACTCTTCAGCGCATACAGAAGAAAAAGTGACTTTCCTGGATTTACTGCCTGAAAGATAACAAATTATTGTTTCGAACGATGAAAGATAAAATGAAAGGGATGTGTCAGTTCTTAAGATTTTTCTGACAATGTTTTCAAAGGATCATTTTTCAAATAAACTTTTTTTTTACTTGTTTTTACAAGGATAATTCTACTACCTTAACATTCCTCCTGGCTTAAACAGAATTTTCATTTAAAGATATTTTAAAAATACTTAACATACATGACAGGCTTTAGATAAAATTTACCTTATATTCCCAAAGGTTCTGTGGTGGCTTAACGCCTAAAGCTTTCACACGTTCCAGTTCCGCCATAATAGCTTTCCTGTGGTTACTGTTCTCTATACTGAAAGGCTCTTTTGTGAAATCCTCCTCTGTCAGTGTTAGAAGGAGTCTACAAAACCAGAATAATTCAGAAGGTAAACAGTGCCCCTTCACCAAAAAGATACAACTACAAATCAGCCATTACATACTGAAACAATAAGCGACTGATAGAAGGCATCACCTTTTGGATTACAGAACCACAGAACAGTCAGAGTTGGAAGGGACTTTAAAGATCATCATTACACTCCATATCAAGTGTTCTAAATCAACTGCGTCTCAGAGCCTGCGTTTTAGATATCCCTCACGTTTTTTCTTGCCTGCTTTCAGCATGCAAAATTATCACCTTGTTGGCTGGCTACTGAACACAATTCTTCAGTACTTCACATATTGAGTCAGATCTCCTGAAATCAGACCCAGAGCTCTTCAGTGGAATGCAACAATGCATATAAAATTCGTATATTTTCACAAGAAAGAAAAGGTGGAGGGGTGGATAATACATTAGAATTCTACTTTCATTATCACTACAATCTGCATTGTCAGTATTTAAAATAGTTTGTACAAACTTTTCAGTTACCTTGCTTAGTACCTACTACTAAAGTTCTCAACTAAAAGTGTTAAAACTTGCCTGGAATTTTACTCCAATACATCAACAGAATATTCCCGCAATTTATAGAACAAACCATGGTCATTTCATAGTGTACCATCCCTAACAAAAGCTCTCCAGTAGTCCAATCAAATAAATGATAGGTGCTCTTGACAATCAGGCCTCTTACCTTCCATTCGCTTTCTCCAGTAGAAATCTTTCTTTATAATGTGAAGCCCATGGGCCCAGCTGCTCTAGCCAAATTATCACTTCCTTAGCAGTCCATTTAGCAACGGGTTTGTGGACAAGATGATCTTCTTCAAATTCTCTGCTGCTCCAGTGATATCCAAGTAGAACTACCTATAGGTAAATTAAAAAATAAATAAATAAAAAGAGAGATATCCTTTACCTACAAAGCAAATATATTAATGACACAAATAAACAAGCATTAAGTGGCTTGACATGTAGAATCTTCCATTTGATGGACCCTAGACTATTCAGGTTATTCAGACAACCCTGAATGCTACCTTATTTACTCTGTTCAGCTGAAGTCTGTTCTGTGCTGACGATGTCTTGTATGTGCATGTAATTTAAGTATACCAGATTGCATGCTTAATGAAGTATATATGGAAAACCAACCAGATGAAACTTACTGCTACACAAGTTAAAGCTGTCAGAACGCCTGAGAAAAACCCTCCTCCTTGAGGATTAATTCTTCCTGTGTTCCGAACTGTAGGCATCTGGTCATTCCCATATTTTTGGAAGGTTGCTAAGCTGCGTGCTACATCACTGTTTTGTAGAATATCTTCTTTTCTTTGTTCAATGGCATCAGAAAATAGCTTTTCAATAACATCCCTAATGGGAAAAATATTTGTCATTGTACTATAACCACTGAGGCTTAATATTCAGAAAAGGAACATATTTGGTGGGTTTTGTTTTCCAGCCTCTACTTAAGACTGTCATCTTTGAAAGCAAGAAAACATTAATTATTAATACTTAGCAGACTTAAATCAATTATTTCCAAACGACATTTTTCTTAGCTTCTACAGATAGAGGAAATTAAAATATAGCATTAAAAAAATTCTTTCTTTCTTATATAAACTAGGACTGCATGTGCCTCTGGCAAGTTTTGCTTATTCAAAAATGCTAAGTAAAAGACAACATAAAATCCTACCATCAATCCTACAATCTATTTACTAAAATATTACTAACCTAAGAGAAAGTATTATTAACACAAGAACTTGTGGGTAATTCATGACAGCAAATTGGTGTTTCTAGCTTTGTTTTGCAATCAGATCACATTTCTTCCCATAGACAATTCCTATTACAGAAGTAAATATACAATTATCAAAGATCACTCTAACTTAGAATTATTAGGAAACAACCAGCTATATATAAAAGATGCAAATGTCTCAATACCAAATAAGGATCCCTTCTCTCCATCCCCCCAAAAATTCAGGATAAAATAAAAAAAACAAACCCAAAGCACCAGACACAGCCAACCAACCCACCCCTTAGTTCCATGCAGAAAAGAGTGCTTGAACAGATCAGTACAGGTGCAGAACAGAAGAAACTTCAGGATTTAAACATCCCTGTGACAGTCTAGATTACCAATAAACTATGAAAATGTGCAGCAAACTCAAGAAACCAGACAACTAGGTTTGGGGGTTTTAGAAAACCAGAAATAGCACAGTACACTCACCTAAAGAGGATGTTGACTTTGGGGAATCCTTCCCATTTTTCTCTGCATTCAGGACATTCATTCTTCTTGGATGACACCCACCACAAAGCTAGGCAATGTCTACAGAAACTGTGCCCACAGTTCAGGGTGGTGGGATTGACCATAATGTCATAACAGCAGTGGCAAAGGAACTCACTCACTGATAACCGCCGACCACCCTCAGGAGCAGCACGTGTTTCAACCTCTGCCCTCTCCGTTTCACCCTGCAAAGCCTCATCTTCCATCTTGTTTTATGCCTTATGCAAACAGAAAGCTCTCTTAGATCTTCAAAGCAAGTAAGGAACTACTTCTGCAAAGCAACAAGATAAACCTCCTTAAGAAAGATTGGAATTGCAAGCAGTATAATTTATCATTGTCGTTCTTTTGTTGCTCTGATGGTTTTAAATAACTTAGCTCTCCCAAAAATAAAACACGACCTTCTACCTTTTCAACAACATATTCATTGCAAGCTACAATCAAAATCAGATTCTACATGTAAACAGCAGGGCTCAATCTCCCTATGTTTCCTGCGTTACAGAACACATGAAAGTGAACCAAAAAAACTATGATTCAGATGACTTTTGACACTTATTTTTAAGAAAAGTTTTAGTAAAACACACTAATCAAAAGAAGTATCACTAAAACATACCATAAGAGAATAAAAAAATAAAACGCCAATATATGTAATTTACTTCCTCACTATTCTTTCCAAGCACATGGAATAAAACACTACTAACAAGGGTCAACGCTGGACATTGCTGAGCAATGTTAAGAAAAATATATTAAAAAAGCGAACCACAAAGTCATACATTACAGCATTACAAGGGATTGATCTGCTCGCATCTCAGTGAAGGACTGAACTTGGTATCACTTTACTGGTAATTACTCTTTGCTAGTATTACGGAAAATGTACAAGTTAAAAGAGTTTAAGATTGTTCTAAGCTTACCAACCTATTAAACCTACTTGCCTGACGTTCCTATTATATTCTCTGAGATTGCTGCACCTAGTTTCTTAAGAAAAACTCTGAGCCAGATCATGTACTGATCCGTCATGGTACGTTAGAAGCTATCAAAACCTACATTTTTCTCCTCTGGCACTACCAAACCAAAATATTTACACGCTCCACCACGTGGCTTCTACTTAGTACTAAGTTACCATCTTTCCACCCAGATCAAGCACAAAGAAGTAAATATGCAAGCTGGTAATGAATAAACATAAAAAAAAATAAAAAAAAATACAAGCAGTACAGAAATACAAACCGACAGTGCAACCAGGATCCCCGGACTGCTGAGTCAGTCTTCTCCCAGGAAAGCAAAGATTGCTGGCTTCCCAAGACAAACCTGAAACATCAGTTAAAAGAAGAGTAAAAAAAAAAACAAAACAAACCAAAACCAAAACCAAACAAACAACAAAACAAAACCAACAAGGTTTGGCACCAAAAACATTCTTCTGGTTTTCCTGGAAGAGAGAAGCAAAGGGATTTCTGTGGGTGAAAAAGTTATTTCACCAGTCTCTGCACCAAATTAGATAAGAGTCAGAAGGCGGCAGCTCACCGGCCCCTGTCCTGCCTCCCCTTTCCAGCCTCGGCCCTCTCCCCCCAAGGCTCCGATGTTTCGGGCCTGCAGCGGTCTCTTCCTGCCCCCCAAGCCAAACGGGGTCCACGGCGGAGGCGTCACCAGCCCACCCCTACCCCCCAAGCGCCGCGGCTCTGGCACCCCCAGGCCGCAAACGGGAGCGGAGGCTCCGCGGGCCCAGTCCGGCCTCAGCCCCAACGCCCGCAGCGAACGCGCCGCGTCGGACGGTACCGTGCCCCACCGCCCGACTCACCCGCTGGCGACCAGGGCCAGCACAAAAGGGAAGGGCTCGATGCTGCGCCCGGCCCCCACCGTCCCTCCGCTGGGGAGGGTCGCGCAGCTCCCGCGGCTCGTCCCAGCACCCCGCAGGAAGCCGTGGCGGGCATCGTCCCGCCGGGCGGATTTGGCTTCCTGCGCCCTCCCCGCCCCGGGCTGCGGAGGGAAATTGCACAGACCCGTGGGAGGTTGCGAAGGGAGCTGGGCGTTGGGGGTGGGGAATGTAACGTCGCGTTTTGCCCTTGTGCTGGGCGGCGGCACCAGGCTGACCGATACGTACAGTGTAAGCACAGGTCGCTTTGGTTTTACCTGCAAGCGCCGTGTTTCAAAGCTTTTAAAATCCCCGGACTGGAACACTACTGTATACACGTTTTTCTTAATACGCTTACTTCCACACGCGCGAGAGCATACGTCTGCTGAATGTATGCCTACGCACCCAGGTGACCTTCCTTCACAGCAACTTTGTTCAGCGTTTGTTTCACAAGTAAACGTCTCATCTCAGAAGTAAACGAGACTTTTCAGATGCTAGCTTGGCTGCAGTGCTCCCACGCACTGCACCAGGTTGGTTCACAGGGTCTATTTTTACCACATGGGCGTGTATCTATATATACACACATCCACAATTCATTATTTATTATCGGTCTGTTCCCTTACTGCATTTCTTTTTGACTAGAGCCCAAAGAAAATGGAGCGATTAAGTAGAGATGTATTTTTTTCCACTGTGCAACATTTTCTGGAAGTTTTTGTTCATTTGGTACAAGCTGACAGTCCAGTTCCATTCCAATTATCAAACCCAAATAATTAACTGTTAAATTATTCCAGCCTATTTCAATAAATAAACCAATAGTCTCTCATTGTTTCATCTCCCATATTATCCAGATTTCTCCAGAATACAATTATTACTGTGCTAACCCATACATAGCTCTGGTGTTCTTTGCTTTAGAACTACCCTAATCAGATTTCTTAGGAGACAGAAAAACACATAGCTGAAAAGTTCACCAACTTCCCATCAACACAGAATAAACAGGCATTTATGCTCAAGTGTACATGCCATTTCAAGACTTTTTTGTAGTTTTACTTAAAGATTTGAAACCCCAATCAGCTAATCCTTAAACTACTCTAGCATGAAAGTATTAAACCTCTTCTAGATCAGAGGAAGTTAACCTAGACGAAAATGTGGTCCAAAATACTCAGGTCTTGTTCTAGAATCTAGGGGTTTGGTACTTTTATTGGTATGTTTTTGCTTAGCTTCACATTCAGCGTTCAGTAAAGTAGCAGAACATACAGAAGTGGTAGATACAGACTGCACTGCAGGCTACATGATGTTGTGGAGATGCAGCCTTTCTGGTCTAGCTTTGAAAACTTTAAAGCAATGTAGCCTTGTAACTAGCTGTGTGTATTGCTACCTCCCAAGAGTAGCCAGTAACATGGAGATCAGCCAACCTTTTCTGCTGTAACTTTAAAAACTGAGAGATTTTAAGCACTGTGACTCACAAACTACAGTTGTAAATCATAAGCGTAGGTAAGTTAGTGTCCAAATCTTAAGCGCAGCTGCTTTAACATACACATGGAAGGGAACCAAGCAGGTACTTTAATTAGGCAAAAATTTAATTTTCTGAAACTAAATGAAAGTGAAGATGTATGCCTTCTGAAACATTTCCTGACATATAGAACTGCAAGCAGAAAACTAATTAAGGAAAATTACACAATAATAGGGATTTTAGGCTTCAGCTGATTCACTGCAAAATAGAAAAATCTCAACTACTCCTTTAACCTCTTAGCACCATTTAATCATATAGATGATTTGCTGAAAAAGCCTGTAGAATTGCTTATATTTTAAAGGGGCAAAACATAAATCTTGAACAATCTTGAGCAGCTCTCTCTCCTCAGTCCTGCTTAATTCTATATATTCTATTCTATATAGAAACTACCTCCAAATTAATGTAGAATTTTCCATTTGCTTTTGTTCTGCTGGAATTCTGGAGAAAATTCTTCACCTGCTGTTTGAACTCACAACCTGCAGCACATATCCTGAATTCTGCATGCTGTCCTTGCCCACCACTGCTCCTTCTGCTCCTGTGCAACACCTCATCTCTTGGCCAGTTGTTTCCTTCCACAGCACACATGTGCAGACATCTTGCTAGGCACTGAGCCTTACTTACAGTTATGCCGCAATGTCGTGTGAAGTGATGGGTTTTATCATTTTAACAGGAACACAAACGCTGCTTCTGTAATACTTCAAGCCTACAAATTCTTTGGGACTATCTATTATTAACGCACAACGACCGCAAGTTCTACATTATGCTCCTGGTATGTTCTCACACATCCCTACTCCCTCTTCCTTGCTGGCGCTGGTTCTGCCTTTCTGGTCTAAAAGGCCAAGACGGCGTCTTCCCACATATAGTGCTTCAAAACACCCCCCAAAAGAACAGCTCTGTCAGAAATCTTATTCTACCAGCGGCCCCCTTACAGCTTCTCCGCTCAGCGGCGGAGACAGGCCACTTTTCAGGCCTAACATTGGCCCCAAGTCTGCTGCCGCTCCCCAGTCCACAAACAACTCCCCCCTGAGAAAGCAACTCCGCAAGCTCCGCACCCAGACAACGCGTAACAAACCCTGAACCCCGCCCACAAAAAGCCAAGCACCGCCCCAGGAGAAAATGGCGGCTGCCGCCCCGCCCCGTCCGGTCCGGTCCCGCCCGCGGGCGCTCACGTGCAGCGGGACGGGAGGAGGGGTTTCCGGCAGCGCTCGGCGGAGGCTGAGGGTGTCGCCGGGTCGGGTCGGGCCGGGCCGGGCCGGGCCGGTGCGGGATGGAGGTGACCAGAAGCAGTAAGTGTCTCAGCCGCCCTCCGCGCCGTGTTCGGGTCGTACCTCGTTGGTCACGGTGGGATGCTCCGAGGCGATGGTGCAGAGGACGTCCCAGTATCCCAGCGTCCCAGCTTCCCTTCCCTAGGCTGATGATGGGGCCCGGCCTTAGTCTCTCCTTCGGCGACTGAGGGGGTCCGCGCTCCTCACTTCACGTGTAGGGCACAGCCCTGGGGCTGAGGAGGGTGGCGGGCGGGCTCGGGGGTCTCACAGCTCTCGCTCGCTGGCGGATGCTGGCCGCCTCTGCCCACCTGACGGGCGGCTGGAGGCCATCAGTGGTCTCAGGTGTGTTTTACCCATCTACCCGCAGATTTTAAGGATAACCTAAACAAAGTGTATGAAGCTATTGAGGAGTCGGACTTCCTGGCCATTGATGGGGAGTTTTCAGGTACAGTCGCACCTACTTTGTGATTGTGAACTGTTGGCGGTATCTGTGTGGCGGCCCAGATGCCCGTGCTCGCTCATGTAACACATTTTGGTGTCCGCTTGAAGAGGCTAAGGCTACCCTAAAATGATTAAACTGCTTCTTATGTGTGGAATGGCAAGGTTTGGGGTAAAAGCAGATGTCATACTGATGCTGCTTCTACTCCCTCCGTGCAGTAATCTTTTAACATGCTAATTGATTTTCAGCTGTAGCTCAGGAAAAAAAAATAGAAGATTTTGTATGCGTCACAGTGGCAAGAGATTGGGATAAATAGGGGAAGTCCTGCAAGTATTTGGACAGGGAAAGATGGTAGTAAGAGCTTTATATTTATAAAATTCAGAGGGTTTATGCATCAGAGATGCCCTAATAAGTGCTTTGGCTTTGGGATACAGATTTCACTCAACCATGAAGCATAAATGTGATCAAAATTAGCTTTGGTTAGATGTGGTGCTTATAAAAATATAGAATCATAGAATAGTTAGGGTTGGAAAGAACCTTAAGATCATCTAGTTCCAACCCCCCTGCCATGGGCATGGTTGTTAGTTGTTGCTCAAAGTGTCATTCAACAAATCTATGAGCAGCACTCTTCTCATTTTTATGTTGTCTTTGATCCTGCATTGTGTTGTAAAGGCCCATCAACATTATGTTACTGGTAGGTCTTCCCATGTTGCTGGTCATGTTGAATAGGAACTAGAGCAGCAGTTTTACTTCTAGAACACTACTGTTAAGCTGTGTGGCTCTTATGTTGACATGCATACTTTTGTAGTAGCAAATCTTTCTCAACTGAAATAATATTAGCATGCACTTTAAGTTAAAATGTTTTTCTTAGATTACAGTTGTTGCATTTCTTTGCTGTGGCTAATTTTGAAAAGCTTACCCAAACCAAAATATGTTCTATTTTTTTAGGCATCAGTGATGGGCCTTCTGTTAGTGCATTAACCAATGGCTTTGACACTCCAGAAGAAAGATACCAGAAACTTAAAAAGGTAAAGTGTTTACCTCGATTGAAATGAAAATGCTGGAAAAAGGTTAGAACTCCTTAGTTCAGAATGGAGACAATATAAGGAAATATGACAGAGGGCTGTAAGACTGGGTTACATAGATCAGATGGGAATTACTTGGCTCAATGTCTCTACTAACAAGAATTGGGGAGAGTTACATTAAACTTGCAGAAGTCATAGTCAGAACAGACAGATGTCATTCTTCATACAAGAGTTAGTAGGTTGTAGAACTTGTTAAGGGATGTTGAGAGTGTTAATATTTATGAGTTCAAAGGGGGACTGGGTAATAGAAGTTCAGTGACAGAGAAACTACATCAGGACTAGGGTCCTTCTCAAACTATCTCTCCTGCTAGCATGTACTGTCCTTAACAAAACTTAAATGCCAGCAGCCAGCGCCACCTTTGTCTCTGCAGCACATACACACAGAAAAAGGGTGCTGGAGGGTGTGGAAAGAGTTTTGAAAAATAACCAAATGAACATGGGAGACAATATATGGTGCGTGAGGGTCAAAAGGTAAAAATAGTGATGCTTTGGGTTGCGGGTTTGGTGTTTGTTTTTTTTTATTTTCTCATTTGCTGTCAGTGGTGCTAAAAACCTTTCCAATATTGATCCAACAATTGTGAAGTACTAGTGATAATGATAAAGTGCCTAGTCATTATACTAGCAAATATGTTGCACTATTCACTGTTAACCAGATGGGTTAGAAGAATATTAAATGCATTATTACACATATTTGGAAACTGTACACAGCCAGTGATCCTCACAGTCTGCCCCCACATTATAGGGAATGTAAATGAATGTTGAGAAGGAGACTGACAGGAGAACTTGTTGAAAAACTCTGGTGTATTTACTTCAAAATTACCAACAGAACAAATATTTGTTAAGATTCAGATTTGCTTAATTTTGAAATGGAAAACAATAATTTATTGCAGATGCACCCAGTTGTCTTTGAATGTGTATGATTTTTATTCTTATGCAAAGTTTTCTTTCCTTTCCAGCATTCCATGGACTTTTTGCTCTTTCAGTTTGGCCTTTGCACTTTTAAATATGATCATACAGAAGAAAAGTATGTTATTCTCTTATTCCTTGTTTTCTTAATAGAAGAACTTATGAAGTAATATTGATAAACCCTATTGACATGGAACTCTTCTTTTCTACAGGTATATAATGAAGTCGTTTAATTTCTATATTTTTCCAAAACCCTTTAACAGAAGTTCACCAGATGTCAAGTTTGTCTGTCAGGTTAGTGGAAAAACAAGTTTGATTTTGTTTGGTTAAGGTATACCTGCAATAAACTAAAAAATATTCCCATGAAAACTACATCATTGTAGATGGAGAAGTGGTTGGTTCTTTTAACAGCTTAAAAGGCAAGAAAACACAAGGTTTTGGGTTTTGTTTGGTTTTATTTTTTTTCTTATAAAGAAATAGGCATTGGTTAAGGCAATCCCTAAAAATGAGCTTTAAGGGAATCTCTTTGACTTCAGTTTTTTTACTCTTATTGCACATTACATTGTGTAGTTTCTGGAATTGGAGATAATGCTCCAAACCTGGCAAGATGATTCTATTTTTTTTTGTTCTTCTCTGACTTCCTGCTCCCTTGCCTTTTCTGTTTGAGCCTTTATTCCCATCTGCTTATCTCACTTTCACTGCTTCCCAGGCAATTGCCAACATTTTTCTGGTCTCTGATTTGTTCTCCTGAGCCACGTTTTCCTTTCTTTAGTTTCCTTTCTCCACATAGCTTATTCTTTCATCTTTATCCCTTTTATGCATTTATTGTTCTTGCACTTTATGGAAATTGAAAACAAATAACGAAAGTAGCACAGCATAAAATCTCTATGGCTTCTTTAGCCTCAACAACTTTGGTTTCTCTTCTCTTTATACTTCATACAATTTCTTAAAAATTGTAAAATTAACTAAATTGATCATGTTATGCCACAGATACTCTTGCCAATTGTAAACTATTTTGTTTTGTTGTTGCAGAGTTCAAGTATAGATTTTTTAGCAAATCAAGGATTTGATTTTAATAAAGTGTTTCGCAATGGTGAGTTCTGTTTCTTTTCTTTCAATATTTGCAAAAATCATGATGTCGTCTTCATTTTACGCAAAAATAAAAAGGCAGCCGTTCGTGAGTTAATGAAGTTCTTAGAATTATTCTTCTGCAATCGACAAATCGACAACTGTGCTGATAGTTACTCTCTTTTAAAAAATCTGTTGTATAGATTCAACAGAATACATATAGATAGAGTAACAAGTTATGTGTTTGTGTAATCAATCAGTAGTAACCTTTTAGAAAAGGTATCAGTGAATTGTAAGTGTAGCTGCTGCTGGCTGTTATTCAAGTGATCCAGATAGCAAGGAAGCGGAGTGCTAAGTATTGTGATCAGCAGCTCTACAGTCCTCTTGCAGATGAGGCATATAGCTCTTAAGAGTCCAGTGTTACCAGCTAATATGGCAGATGGCAGAAGGATACCTGTAGACAGAGATAAAGAAGGGGCTCTAGAACAGATGATTGAAAGATATGTTTTGAGCCTTCAGGGTCATAACACAGGCAATTGCTTGGTTAGTAGTGTCTTTGCTAGATTACACATCCCTAATTTGTCTCTAATTATGTTGAGCTTTTAAATGTCTTTTTTTCTTTATTATTTTTTTTAAAGGAATTCCATATTTAAATCAGGAAGAAGAAAGACAGCTAAGGGAACAGTATGATGAAAAACGTTCTCAGGCCAATGGTGCAGGCTCTCTGTCATACATTTCTCCTAATGCCACAAAGTGTCCTGTAACAATCCCTGAAGATCAGAAAAAATTCATTGAAAAAGTAGTGTAAGTAAAATTGTTTAATATCATCTGATGTTGTTGAAATGATGAAGGCATAAACAATAGCAACATGTTCATATGTTGAAGCTATTTTTATTAGTTCATTAGCTGTGCAATAGTTCTCTTTTTTGTTATGAAGCATTTTTTTTTTTGAGAAAACTGTAAGCATCATAAAAATAAAACATTAGATATAGGAGCAAATCATCTCTTTCTTCCAGGGAACAGATAGAAGACTTGCTAAAGAATGAAGAAAATGAAAGTTTGGAACTGGAGCCATGTACCGGGTTAGTCTCTGAAATTACACATCTTCTAAAAAAAAAAAAATTATTTTGGCCGTATAGAATTGGGGGAGTGATAAAGAAGAAAAAACTGTTTACTTGGGTTAACTGTAGCACAATCTACATTTGACTAATCTCCAAAGGTTGAGAAAACACGGTAATTTATATGGATGTCATACTCTTCTTTATGAGCTATATCTCCTGCAGGTAGTGACAAAATATTTCGGTATAGTCAGGAAGTGTCTTGCATATTGCATATGTGAGCTTCCTTGTGCTACTGCTGAAGTGCTGCATAAGCCCTGGATATTTTATAATTTTATAATCAGAGTTCTCAATTCTATTGTTTTTTTTTTTTTTTTTTTTTGGTTTTTTTTTTGTAGTTTACACTTTGTATTGGAACTGGGTTTAGTGGGTTTCCTTCAAAAAGTGCATTTAGCTTTGGAGTCCAGATGTTTGGAGAGTACAGTTATTTAAAAATAAAAGAAAATAATAATTTAAAAATAATAGAACGTTGTGAAGCTTTGGGGGTAAGACAACATCACTGCATCTGTATTCAGTAATCATGGCTACAGGATATTTACATACGGGAAGATAGATGGTGTTCAATACAACGGTGTATTGAACAGTTCAATAAAACTCTTGCAAGGCTATATGTTCCGGTAGCAGTGACTTATGTTTAGAAACCTTTCTACAAATGAACATGGAGTAGACAAACTGAGCAGTTTTGTAACACAATTGTCTTTTGATTTCAGATTTCAGAGGAAATTAATTTATCAGACCTTGAGCTGGAAGTAAGTTACTGGTAATACTGCCTTACTGTATATTTTTACTATTTCTGATAAGAAGGCTGGGTAAGATCTGATCTATTTAACCTCAGAGGTGGTTTTCCTTTAAGAGAAGAATTTTATGTTTGGAAGATAAATTGCATTAAACTGGTTTGTGCCTATTCATTTGAATATTTTGAAGCTTAGTATTTATATCATTCCTATCTAAAATCTGTGAATAGAATAGGACAGCCTAGAATTATGTAACAAATGCAACTTGATGGGTTTTTAGTGAGCATAAAGTGTATGTGCTTATACAGACTGTGGGCTTTACCTGAAAAGCTGCTAGTTGTGTAGTATGTAGTAGGTACGGGTATGTTTATAGTTTTCTGTTAGATACCAAGTCTAAGCATTTCTGACGTCTTTAGAAATCCTAATTCTAGTAGTAATTCTGTTGTCCTTTCTTGACTTAGTTTATTACTCATCTTTGCCTAAATGTGTCCCTTAAGGCCTTAGGAGAAACTGTAAGGCTGTAGAGATGAGATTTTCATTGTTCTGATTGGATTAGTCCAATGGCAGAATATAGTGGAAATCTTTTTCTGTACATTGAGTTAATTCAGTGTTGCAACAGTATCTGGCGCTCTTGCTACTTACACTGGAAGTGGATAAAATAAAGCTCAGTAAGACGAAATCTCGAGAAGTGTGAACTAATCTGAGAAAAGAGGTGGTTTTGAGATTTATTTTTTTTTTCTGTGTACGTTTTAAAGTATCGATATCTTCAAGTGATACAGTGTTATGCTGTCTGATGCCTATTCTTCCAGTGGATGGAAAAGTGTGTTCATGAATTGTATTTGTATTAACATTGAGCTGTGTTGCTTTATGTGTATACAGCTGTGTAGACTGCGTGTGTACACTGGCAAGAGAAAGCAAAGCTGTGAAGTTAGCATGGAGATAATTAAAGCAGAAGACAGTGAGGTTATTGATTGCCCTTGTGTCCTGAGCCCTTTACTGGTCATTTTCTCTATGGAAGTGTTCTGTTGTGCAACAGTGTTTTAATGCATCCAGGGTCTGTGACCTGCAACAGCTTCAAAGGGAGGTCTAGGTGCAAAATTGTATGAGAAGTCAGGGTGGCAAGGATACAGTAGCTTTCTAGTATATGTTATCTAGTACCCCTTGTAGTAGTAGCCAGAGGACGAAAGAAACCTGCCAGTTCTGCGGTGGTTGTATATTTGTGATTAGTTTATTATAATGGGAAGGTCAGAGATAGTGTCTACTTGCCAAGCAGTGAAAGGCAATATTCTCTTTGACTTTTCTGTCTTTTGGATGCTCTGTGTATGGTAGTACTTTGGTAATTAAATGTGATTGTGGTGGAACGATGCAGCCCTGTAGCACAGGTAATGACATTTGTATTGATATTTTCTATTAAAGCTTATTGTTAACAAGAAATTCAGGGTTGATTATAAATCCTAGAATAAGTGACATATTAAAGGCGTGCAGTCACCAGAGAAGCTGTTTTGTGGCTGCAACTAACTGAGAGCTTTCTCACAAGTGTTCTGGGTTTGAATTTCTTGAAAGCAGAGATTCTGGTTTGTGATGAAATATCTAGACAATGTTTACTTAATATAACTAAAATAAGAAGTTATAGGTTCCATAGCGGTGGGATGGGAAATTGCATCAGAAAATAGGGTTTAGTGCCAATTACTGTTAGATAATGTAAGGAGGCAATTTAAGTAGCCTACTGCTTCAAATTTTACATTATTTTAAATTTAAAGGAATTTTTAATAATTGCTTTTCACTTAAGACTTATAATGAAGCATGAAATCTACTGTTGCAGTTTCAATATGCGAAATTAAAAATTATTTGTATTTCTTTTCATTTGTTTTGATTTAGGTATCCAAAAGGTATCCATGTGGAAACTGTGGAGTCAGATAAGGTAACTAGGCTTGTTACTGTTTCTAACATTTGTTCTGTTTAAAGGAAATTGTATTTCTTGCTTTTACCAACTCTCCAAACTTTTATATCTAACTTGAGCTATATTCTACAAAATGCAAAACTTTTTAAATGGAACAAATGGAACTAATTTCTGAACATTAAATATGACCAACACATGAAGTGTAAGCATGTGTTTCTGTGGCTTAATAGTTTTTTTAAAAGGATACTCAAAGGTGTTTTAAGATGCAGTTGTTTCAGCAACCTGGTCTAGTGGAGGGTGGTCCTACCCATGGTCCCCACCAGGGGTTTGGCACTATATGATCTTTAAGGTCCCTTCTACCCCAAACTGTTATTTGATTCTTTCTATCGGTGTAAAGTAGATCTTGATCTTAGAGGGAAAATAATGGCATAGCATGCTGTATCCTAACTTCCTAGCACAAATTCCTGCTTCAAGAGGTATTTGGAATCTGCTGTTCACAAGGAAATGCTGATAACCTTTCCTCAGAAGTAAAAGGTGGATTTAGTAAAAGTTAGGTTTGGTGGATTAATCTAATGCAGCTTTCTAAAGCAGGGATTTAAGAGTAGCTGCTAAAGTGGTGCTTACAGTAGAAGCCATGTTGCCAGGTAACTGTTGCTGAGGTATGACATAATTTTCTTTACAGTGTAAATTTACAAAAAATTTGCAGTGGTCTTAAATGCAAACTTCTTGGAGTCTCAAACTATGTTGTTTTTGTTTTATTTTAGAAGGAGAGATATATTGTTATTAGCAAGGTAAATGAAGAAGAGCGAAAAAGAAGAGAACAGCAGAAACAAGCAAAAGAACAGGTAAATAAGTTCCATTTCATTAGTTTTACATGAAAAGTGGAGGAGGAGAATCTATGACTTCCATCAGTTATGCCGAATTGTGCGATAGGGTTTGGTAGTAGTTCCCTTTTGCTTGGCTGTGGCTATTGTCTGAGGTTGATCCTCCAAATTCTGCGAGATAACTTAGGTTTGCAGTAGAGCAAGAAGAGTTGCCAGACACTGAACAAAATTTTAAAGGATGAGTAATTGTAGCATACTGAACCAATATTTGGGAGCAGTGAATTCCTCCTTATATGAATCTGTTCTATCACAGAACCATGGTTTAGTAATAGGAAACATCAGTTGATTGAATTTATTAGCACTGTATGATGACAGTCATTGCAAAACGGCTTGCAGAAATTCTCAAGCAAGTTTGCACAATTATTTGCATTTACAGTCTGTCCTTGCAGTAGTATTCTGTTATAAAACTTGCTTGCTCTTAGTTGTCCGAGTTAAAATGTCATGTACAGTTAATGTCATCTGACTTTTGTTGATAGAAACATGTTGCACACTGTAGTAACTACTGTAGTAACAAGTTGATTGGAAGATGATGTCTGGTATATTTGGGCACTTTCATCATTGTTTGTGGAACTTGATATTTTTGCTTGCTGAGTCTGACATGAGTTTCAAGAAGTCATACGACTTTAATCTTGGGAATTCTTGATCACACTCTTGTGAGTTGTACTTGTATGTTTCAAGATTAAGTCAATGTGGCAGAGCAAATAATACTTGCATGCAGAATGCCTCTAAGGAGGGAAAGAGATATCTAAGAGACCTCAACTAATGTGATCTTTTTTTTCCAAAAGGCAAGTTAAGGACAATTTACTGCTACAATAGGTTTTTCTGAAGCAGTCTTTATAGATTCATTATTCACTCTGATTTGTGGCATTCAGAGCCGAACTAAAATAACAATGAATGTTTTTATTAAATTTCGCTTCTGGTTGAGCAAAGACTGATAATGCAAGGCAGAAATTACTCCTCTATTCCTGAAAAAGAAGAATCTGTTACAAAAAATATTTTTTAAGTGAAACTGAAATAGATGCTCTAGTCAGATCCCCCCCGAACTAATCTGAGTCAGCTTAAAATGTGTAAGTCACATTGAATAATATTGTAGTTGTATAGTATTTCTTATTCTTTTTCTTTATATAAAGAGTGAGGAATGTTTCTTACCCAATCTTAATGTCAGCATAAAAATACAGTTTGATTTAATAGAAATAATCAGGATTAATTCTGCTGCATCTTACAACAATGCATGTTGTAATACAGCTGAAGATACGTAGCTTAATTTTAGCAGCATCTTGAGCTATTTGCAGTCTTATAGCTGTTGAGCACTCTAGAAAATGGTATACTGACAATGAACCGACTACAGCTGTATTGGTCTGTTTAGGCTGTTAACTGCCTTTACAGCCCATACGTTGCTGTGCTTTGTGTTTGTGGCTAAGTGTTGATACCACATATGTATTTTGGCTACTGCCGAGCAGTGCTTGTACAGTGTCAAGGCTTTCTCTCTCTGTCAACAGCAAGTAGGCTGAGGGAAGTGGGCAAGAAGTTGGGAGGGGATGTCTGTGGTTATGGTGGTGTTTATCTTCCCAAGCCACCTTTATGTGTGCTGAGATCCTGCTTCTCAGGAAGTGGTTAGACATCTTCCTGCTGATGGGAAGTGATGAATGAAGGCCTCTCTTTGCTTTGCTGGTGCATGCAGGTTTTGCTTTTCTTACTAAGCGGTTTTTATATTGATCCACGAGTCTTTTTGCCTTCATTTGAATTTCTTTTGTTCCTCTCCCTTTTCCCCAGGAAAGGGGAGTGAGCAAAAGCAGAGTGGGTGTTTGGCTTCTGGTGTCAGGGTCAACCCACCACAATAGCTTGTGACTTGTCTAACTTTACAGTGAACTAGAGCTACATATGAAACTCGAATTCTGTCAGCAGCCTCCTGCTCTGACCTCATGTATCTTCCAAATACTGATATTTGCTCTGTGGTCTGTTCTTAGCTATATATGAGAGACAGTTTGAGCCAACTGGTGTGTCTGCTAGTTCACAAGTACAGCTTTGACAATACTTGTATTTGTGCTTCACTGATGTCAGGATCTTTGCTTGCAGGAGGAATTGAATGATGCAGTAGGATTTTCCAGAGTCATACATGCCATTGCGAATTCTGTAAGTTAACATCATTTTTAGTGTGCCTTTGGTTGTAGGAAAAAAAAAATAGAAGAAGGAATTCTTTTGTAGTTACATTTTGGAAGATAAAAGTAAAATGCAAGTTAAAGTGACTTCTCTTTGTTTTTAAGTTAATGTTGCTTCATATTTCGTAGTGGTTGTGTGTAGTAGGTTAAGAAAAGTCTTAAGCAAGTGACATGAGCAGCATTATCTGTAAAAGTCAATTACCAATTTCTTAGGGCTCTAACAAGATTCTTTTAAGTAACTAAGCTTTGAGGGCTTCTTTCCTTTATCCTGAAAAGGACGTTGGTGTTTTGGTTTTGGGGGTTTTTGGTTTTTTTTTGTCGTTTTTTTTTTTTTTTTATTTGTTGTATTTTTTTGGGGGGTGGTGTTTGTTTTTTTGGTGGTTTTTTTTGGTTTTTTTTTTTTTTTTTCATTTCTTTTCCTGGCTGTTAAAGGCTTAATCAGAGAAGGTCATCTGGTTCTCCTCTACTTACATGGTTAAAACAGGCTACAGTTTTATGTCTGTCCCCTTCAGCCCAATTATTTTCATGTAGTTGTTACAGCGTGTTGTGTAGAAAAAAAATATGTACCCATATTGTTCTCTCTAGCACATGGAGGATGCAGGGAAGTAGCAAAGGTTGTCATGTTAAATGAATCAAAGGTAACATTTTAAAAAATTACTATACTTTTTCAAGAAGGAACTTGCTTGTACAACATCTGGCATGAAAGGTTCTGCACTGTGAATACCAGATCATGCCTGTAGTAACTGTCATATGTTACAATAATAAAGAATATGTTGTGAGTTGTACAAGTTGTAAACTAAAAGGTGGTGGACTGAGATAGCACTTGACTTCAATCTTAAATAGATTACATTTGGAAACCAAGTTGTGTCTGTTCTAGTGCATCTTCTTAACATTTTAACCAGCTGCTGAAGGCTGTAATTAGTTGTGAGTAGTGAAGATTAAGAGTAGAGGCTGTGATTAGTTGTGAAGGCTGTGAATGTTGGGAGCAGAGGAAAAAAGGAGTGGCTGCTCTGAATGGATGGTGTAGCCTGTGGGTCAGACAGAGTGCAAATCGGGAGGTTTGGTTTGTATTTTTTTCCCAGCTGCCCTTGGCTAGCATCTGGGATAGGTGCTTTTCATATATTGCCCTCGCCATAGCCATGATTGGAAGTGTAACTAACATTTAATGTTCTTTTCATAGGGGAAGCTTGTTATTGGGCACAACATGCTGCTGGATGTTATGCATACCATACACCAGTTCTATTGTCCCCTACCTGATGTAAGTAATCTTCTGAGTGTTCAGATGATGAAATAAATGCCTTCATGTATTTGTGCTTAGTCTTATCTCCAGACTTGATAGTGAATGGAAGCATTTGGCCATCATAAGAACAACAGAAAAGTATTTAAAAAAAAGTCACTTGTTACTTCTGGGCTACTGCCTTATTTTCTTAAATCTTCATGTAGAAAGTTTAGCTGGATGGAATTCTTCCCCTTTACATATTTAAAATGTTTAAATTAAACATTGGAATTTAATTTCTGTTATGGTTTCTGCTGTGTCTGTTAATCCTTCAGAAACTGCTTGGATAATGGCAGGTGAATTTAACCAACTTGTTAAGATCCTGATTTGGAGCTTCAGCATTATGATGTGGATTTTTTTTTTTTTCCCCTGTAGTTTACGGTGCTGGAATACGTATTTTAATATAATATAGTACAATTAACAAAGGATAAGAAATCTTGTAGCAAGATGATGTTCATTGGGGTGAAGAGGTGAAATGTATGAATAATTGGAGGGAGCATACTTTCATGGCTACAGTAGCCTAGCAATTAAGTTAAACTAAACAATGTATTGGAACTGAGGACATTGTGTGAAGAAGCCAAAGGTATCATTGGAAGGGTGGCCTGTATGGTAGTTTTATTAATCGCAATCCTCAAGGGCTTGTGCATGTTAGGAAAAAGACTTGATTATGAGATGGGAGAAAAGTCTGGGACCTGTTCGGATGGTATGGGAACACAGGCAGTTGTCAATTGTTCCTGTACGTCTGACATGGAAGAGCTAGTCTTGTAGGCAGTCAGTTGTCCACCTGGAGTGACTGCTTATATTCCTCTGACAAATTAAATGCTGGCGACATTTAGGTAGAACTGTTAATGCAGCTAGAATTAGAGGTAGTCTAGGTTATATAATAGGATAGAGTATTGGAGGTGATTCAACATTTTTCTTACAAGTCATACACAAATCAGAAATAATTAGTCTGTAGTTCTGTGTATAATTGCAGGTGGTATTTAAGGTAATGCTGATGAATACATCTCTAAAGAGATGAGAATTCAGTCACTGTGGCCTCAATTTTAGAAGCTGATTGGATAATTGTAGCTACCACTATCATCCTAAGACTGATAAACAGTTAACTTATTTGAATTTTATCTTCTGGTTTAATGTTAAATTAGGACCTAAATGAGTTCAAGGAAGTGACATCATGTGTCTTTCCCAGGTAAGTTCTTAGTTCAAACTTTCAACTGTTTTAGTACTGTTTTAACAAGCTGATATTGTTTGTCCTAGCCCTAGCCTAGCTTTTACTGGAAATAAAATTGGAAACAAGTTAGATAGATATAGTTTTTAAAGTATTCTGTAGCATCACTTTTTGCAGAAGAGCAGTGCTATTGTTCCACTTCTTGGCAAAAGATGCAGCTTTGCTATCCTGTGGTTTTGGCATGATATTTGGTGTTTTGAATCTGCGCTACATTTTGAACAAGATTTATTAGCTACTTATTGTTTACATCTCTTGCTGTTGCCTAGTTGTTGTCCTTTTTCATGCTGAACAAAGCCAAGTGGTGTTTTGGCTGCTCTAAGAGTAATTTTTCAACCGGGTGCAGCTGCTATTTCCCAGCTAATACACCAAAACATTTTTGAGGATTTAGCAAAACTGACATTCTTCCGTTTTAACTTATTTAGCTATTACTTTGTTTCTAGGCTATTGGATACTAAGCTGATGGCAAGTACACAACCTTTTAAGGTAAATTAATATAATGTTCTAGAATTATTTGAAGGTACAAGTTTGCATGAAGTGTCTATTGAAACATTGTTCTTTTTTTTTTTTTTTTTTTAAGAGAAAAAACACCAAACAATATTTTCGAGGGTGCTCCTTTTTTGAAAAAGAATGATTTTTCTTAGCCCTTTATCTAAACTTATAAAGTCTTCAGGATACAAATTTTTACTTTTGTACTGGTGGCTTTTGTGTTTGTCACAGTTTTAAGGTAACTTAGCAGCTTTGAATTCCAAAAGTGCACACAGGTCTTACTACTTAAAATGCAATTAGCATTTTTTTGCCTTGTAAATTAGCACAAGACTGCATGCCTCCTGAGGAGAAACCAAAAAATATTATTCACGAGCAAATAGGACCTGGAAGCTACTTGTATACTTGAAGCTTTAGAATATGGTGAATGCTGACTTAGATTTGTGTAGAAAAAGACGCTTGAACATCATCACTAAATTCCATTGAGGCCTGCTGTTCAGTGGGTAGCCAGAAGAAAAAATTACAGGCTTCTCTTAAAACCTCTTGTAGCATGGGTTTTATTCTTCCAAAGAAGTATTGAGATAAGTGATCATACCTTCTTGCTTTTCTATGTGCCTTTTGGAATGAAATAATTAAATAACATGCTGATGAGTCAACACCTATGTTTCTGCACGCCTTTGACTTCAGAGCATTGCATAACGGAAAATCTCATTAAAATGTACTTAGTAGATATTTTCAGGTTTGTCTTGCATACTACTATAGTAAGACTGCAAAAGTAAGCTTTTGTTTTCTGAAAACTAATAATGCTGTGCAGGTTTTATGTTTGCTACAGTTATGTTGATATGTGTAATTTTTACAGTAGCTGCTTAGGGTTTAGGCTGTTATTAAATGGTGCTTTGGGATGCCAGAATAATATGTCATTTGAGCTTGTTAATTGTACTGAGTTCTTTGTAACTTTTCAGACTGCAGACTTGATGATAACTGTAAACAGCTGTCTTGATGTAGAACCAAAGGAAATTTGTCCTCAAAAATTTCAACTTTAAGAAAGATTGTGTGAGAGTTTTTGTTTTCTCTTGCTATTGATTCTACGTGCTTTTTTCATCGTACTGATTGACATTGTATGTTTTATTAAGAACTTCAGTGAGTTTGGTTTGAAGAAATTAATTAGTCTATGTACCTTTTTGTGACATTTTATGTGTACCTATATAGATTAAGTAATACAACTTAACTAAGCTAAAGTTTAGGAATGGCTTTCTGATTGTCAGGCTTCTTTCTCTGTCTTTGTGTTACTTTAAATAATCAGTATTTACACCTACAAAACTGTTCAAGGATGTTCAGCCAGCAGGCACACTTTAATACTGACCTTAAATGTCTTCAACCATAACGTTCAGTATTTAAGATATTTTGCCTTGCTGTTTGTGCTGCCTTTTTCCCTGCCACATGTATCATGCATGGAGACAGATTCAAATAGAAATATCACTCTGGCATAATTCACCATTAAAAATTGTGAAAAGTATTAATAAATGCTTGTGACTCGCTATGTGGTAGGTGAGACAAGTTAACATCTTGTCTTGACAGACTTCTCTGGTGTATTAGTTTAAAAGGACGCTGTAAGTCCTTAGAGAACACAAGGTGTCAGCAATAAATAGTAATTTTAATCCAATGTCAGTATCTAGCAAAAATGTGCTTGGCTTTGACAGTTAATGGTGTCTTTTCTTGCAGGAGATCATTAACAATACATCCCTTGCAGAACTGGAAAAGCGTTTAAAAGAGGTTCCATTCAGCTCTCCTAAAGTTGGTAAGGATATGTTAAAATGGTCTTATTCCTGAAATGTTTTCCTCTTTCAGAGGAAAATGTCTTAATTATTTTTGTTCTTGGTCTGAAATGTAAATTCCTGTATTAATACTTAGTGTTTTGATGAAAGGAGCTTTAAATGTGGGCAATATGCATATATTGCAGTTTTATTTAGAACTATGAGTGGAAGTCAGTAGGAGCCTTCTACTTTATTTCAGATTATAGAAGAATGGGTGTATTCAGTGAACAGTAGTTTCATCATTTTCTAATGATGCATTTTGGTTTGTAGGTGGTTTTTTTTGTTTTGTTGTTTTGCTGTGTTTTTTTTGTTGAGTAACTTGAAATTGTTTTAAAACTGTTTTATTTGATTATTATTGTCCTTCATATCAAATGCACTGCATTCAAGTGGACACTTGGACAACAAAACCAAGAAAACTTAGGCAGTTGTGACTAGTTATGATTAAAGTTCCTTTATAGTTTTCTTTGCTTCAGGCTGAAGGAAAGGATATTTAATCAAAGGGCAAGCTTATCTCAAAGTTCCGGAATTTTTCTTGTGCTGCTGATTTAGAAAAGGGAGGGCAATACTAACAGTAGGTACGTTAGAAGGGGAAGTCTCAATGCTTAATCAAAACCAAGATGAGTGCTATTTTTTTTATATCTGAATGTGCAGAGCAGATACACTTAAGCTGCAGTAACAAGAGAGATTTATTGATGGGACGAATAATCTACAATCTTCTTGGACAATGAGCAGAAGCTGTCGGTGCCTAGGCCTAAGTAGTACCATAAATATGGCATGGACAGTAACTGCATGCAGACCTTAGTGGCGTATCCTCCATAGCATCTTCTCAGGATGTAACGTAATTTGGCAGCTGTCAGGTACTATTATTTGCTGATGTATTATAATAATAATTTTACCTTTTTTTTTTTTTTTTTTTTTTTTTCTTGGCCAAAATATGACCATAACAGTTAAAGCGTAAATATTAGATCAAAAATGATCAATGGGGTTCAGGATAACCAAAGCAAAGCATGTTTAAAAATACTAGAGTACGTTTGGTGACAATTCGTTTCTCTTTTCTTTTGGTGTGTATCCATAAAAAAGTAGAGCACTAAGAAATGTCTTTTTCAGCTCAACCAGTATAGCTTAACACTGTGTGAATCTGAGACTTTATTTTTTAAATAAATATTACAGGGGCTCATCTGAAAAAAGGCCTGACATTTTGCTGCTCTAGTTTTATATATAAAAATGGGATTCAGGTTTCTTTTTACAAAATACAACTACTGTTTATGCTTACATATTTCCACTGTATAAATTACGCTAATATTTCTGTATCACTGTTTTAAATACTGGGTGTGTTTCTTCATCATTTTAACTTCTGTTTGCTAGGTTGAATGCCATAAATTAAATGGAGTTGTAGAGTTCACTATTCAGCCTGTACCTAAATGCAAGGGTCATAATTCTGGCTTTTCAAACAGTTAATTTTGTTCTTCCAGTTCTATTATCAGTAAAACTTCAACAGGAAGATGAGCCATCTTTTTAGAGGCTGAGAAACTATCTACAGAGGTGAAATAACTTTGATGTTGGGAGTGGGAAAAAATTTAAATGATACAGAAGAGAGAGTGATGTTCACATATTTCTCTGTTACTGAGACTTTCAGACAGAGGAGTGCCTGTGAAGGTTTCTACTTCGAGGTGTTTCAAGGGATATTTCTCAAGGTCTTCACACAAACACCAAGCATGACTGTTAAGAAATATATCCTTTAATAACTTAATTCCATCTTCATTATTTAAATACCTTGAAGAATCTGACCATAGGTCAATTGGATGGTTAGCAAACAGGTTAATAATAGAGGTTTTAATTAGGCTGAGTGTCTGTTCTTTTAAATGCAAGGCAGAAAAAAATATGCCGTGTGGGGAATCCTGCTGTTAGAATTAATACTCCATTTTGGCTAAGTAGGTCTGGGGATTAATAGCTTTATGATAGGAAGCTTTTAGTGGGATAGGACTTCTATTGTAGGAGCCTGTTCTTATTTAAAAATACCAAGCGAAACTGTGGGTTTGGTTGGGTTGTTTTTTTTTTTTTTTCCAGAACTTCTGAATTTTCAGGAATTCTGAAAATCATATGAACTTACCCAAATTTTGTTTTGGCCTGCAAAATAATTGCATGGACTAAGCAGTCAGGGTTGCCTCTGACTTCTGTGATAACATGTTTACAAATTATTCTTTCTCCTCAGAAAGTGCTGACGGGTTTCCAAGTTATGATACAGCTTCTGAACAACTTCATGAAGCAGGATATGATGCTTACATTACTGGGCTGTGCTTCATCTCCATGGCTAATTTCCTAGGTACCTGTGTGATCTTTTTCAAACCTTCTTCTGAGTGCTGTCTGTAGCTGCTTATTACATACTGAATTTTTCTTCATTTGTCAGGTTCATTTCTCAGTCCTCCGAAAAACCATGTGTCTGCTAGATCAAAACTCATTGAACCCTTTTTTAACAAGTAAGTAGTTGTTTTAAAAGACCTGCTAAAACATAGAAAATTAATACTAGCCGTATGTGTATATCTAGCCTCAAAATCAGTGCCTAAGTGCATTTGTCTTTGCCCTTCAGTTTTGATTGTCTTTCTGGTTCACACTAGTAATGCTACAGGGAGGCCCAAGTTTATTGAGCAGGTACGTTTGCTGTTGCAGAGAGTGATTTGCTTTCTGCTAACCTGTAAAAGGATGCTTAGAAGAGTAGCTGGACTGCTTTAATGTCCTTATCCATGTCACTGTTGAGAATATTGCAACTTAATTTTCTTGTAATTAAGAAAATTGTTTCTGGAGTAACCTTTGGGAATAGTGAAATAGAAGAAAAACCAGACAGGTATTCTTTATGTTGTAGGACACTGTCAGAAACTCGTGATAGTTAAAACTGAGTACACTAAACAGCCTGGAAAAACTAAAATACCCCTACTGTAATATCAATCTAAATGACACAAAGCTATTGTATTAACATTACCAGGTAACCATTTTTAAGAAGGCATAATAAACATATGGGATTAGTAGTTTATGGGATGATGCTGTGATCAGTATTTTGCTTTTGAATTGGACCTTCATGCAAATTACTTGAACAAATTGAAGTAGACTTGAGAAATATAGAAGTATTTATGCACAGATTTGATTCTTTACATATTTAATCTGTAGATTTTAGTTTATGAAGCTTCTAAAGATTGTGTAACCTGCCACGTAAAGAGAAAGAAGTTTAAATTAAAAAGCTGCTAGTGCTTTAGTCTGTCTAAGTTCAAGAGAAATACCATCCTTTCAAACCCTATCATTTAGGAGTTGGCAAAAATAATTATTTTAGCTTCAGATGGCCTATATAAATAAGGGAATAATTATTATCAGTGGCTTTCAGCTTCCATTGGTCTGGAAACCAGCTTACTGTAGTGACAGCAGTTACTCTTCACACTGAGACATGTAAAGCAGTAACTCCACATATTCTAGTAGACATTATAAATTATATCTACATTTCCCAGCTTGTAGTGGACCCACAGTGACCGCTTGATTTGAATGCGAAGGTGATGATAGAATTGATCAGCATAATTTCCTTTTCAGATAGGATTTATCACAGGCCTGTTTTCAGTAATACCAGTGCACACACATGCCAACTAGTAGACACCAATCAGAGAGTCATTTTTTCAATCATTAACCAAAATGGTTTCAGTTCTTTCTAGAGATGTGTATCTGCACAAGTATAAACTGAAGCTTCTAAAACTCTCCCAATAATACACTAAATTTAAGCTTTTCAAGTTACTAAGTTGTATACTTCAAATGTGACTTCCCTCTAACAGTGACGTTTCAGAGTTCTGAGGGGAAGCCTGTGTGTGTTCTGGCTTCAGAGTTAACACTGCCAAACTGTAATGAAAGGGAAAAGTTAACAAAAAAATGTAGGGAAATGAGCAGCTTTTTTTTTTCTTCTTAAACAAGATCTGAAAATTACTGTTTACCAGAAAAAAAAAGAAAGACTATCTGTTCTGTGCCTAGTCAGAACTTGTAGCTTCTTGTTTCAGAAAAGCTAGGTATTATTTTTAAGTCATGGAAACTTGGAAGACTTTCCATGTCTTTCTTTCACATGATCTTAGAAGCTTTGCCATAGTCTAACTAACATCTGCCACCTCACCTCAGTCAGGGCTTGGAGATGAGACTGTCTCACTTTTTCCTTGCAGTGGGCAGGCCAAGGCTTGTATTTTTAAAGCTTTTTTATTCTTTTTTTTTTTTTTTTTTTTTTTTTTAGTGCAAAGTAACAAACCAGAATAAAACAACTCCATTTATTTCATCACTGAAAGAAAAATGAAGTGCATGTCAAAAATTAAAGCTGTTAGATATTTAACTGAACAAGTCTTTTGCTCTGTTCAGTATGTCCTTGCAGATCAGATCGCTATTTCCAGCATTTGGTCTGTTTACCATCTCTAAGTAGCATCCAGGGCTTGTGTGATTTACATAGTTACCCTAAGGTCCCTAGTAAGGATGTTGCTTCTAGAGCTTTTTTGCAGGTATGCTCTGGGCTGCCAGCTAGCTTCCTGCTACACATAGTTTTCTCTAGTTTGTGGTTTAGAAGCTTTCCCTAGCTGAGCATCCTCTCTTCCTCCTGGGGAGAAAAAAAACTATCTTCCTCCTTCCTCCAGAAGTTCTACCTGATCCTGGGGACAGCAGTCAGAACAAGGAAACCTTTTCCTTTGTGCTGTAGTCATGTTCTTCAAGCAAAACACAAACTACAACATGCAAACAGTAAGCTAAACAAATGAAAGTTATGCTATCTGTCACAAAAGTTTTTTCCTGAAAGAAGCTGAACAGAGTAGTTTGTTACAAGGCAATTATTTAGAAACTGTTCTCAGTTGAAAGTGTTCTTTAAAGCAGACCACTTTGATTCTTTGGGTTGCTTCTAAAGTCTTAATGTCAAGATCTGTGAATATTAGGTGTTAATATTTAAATATAGTTTAGAGATTAAACTTTTGTATGATTGGTGTGACTGATCGGATTTTGAAAATGTTTTTTGTTTGAATAGACTTGTTGCTAATATGAATAGAGGGAGGAAATTTTAAACTGAAAGAATCAAGCTTTGTTTTTTACACATTTAGCCTTCAGAGGAAGGTACTGCTTGTTTTCAATAGTTATTTTGACCTCTTTCTTCGTGTCATCAAAGTTATGGAACGTCCTGGCTTGCTATTCCAGAGTGGTGGCCAGTATATAGGTTAATGTTCATATAGGTTAATGATGAATTTAAAATCTCCAGTTTTAACTTCTTGAAGAGTAGAACTGATTAAAAACAGACTTTGCCTTAGGGTTGTTTGGCTCTTTCAGGCATAATGCACTAAATTGTATGATAAAAAACTCAATAATGCAAGCATTCCAGAGATACATTTCTGTGATCTTTATGCTTCACTGTATATACAGTATCTTTGAAAAATCCTGTTCATGGGAACAGTCTGCTGTGAGTAATCCTTGATGAACACTTACAATCTATATTGTAATATCTTAACTCTTATGTGTGTAAATTAGATGCTATATATAGTGTAATATACTTTTGAGTTGGAGGTTTTTGACCTGCTTTGTTTAGAGCAGCATCTCTTCCATTCTTGTACCTCCCCATCCCCACCTGCAAGACTCTCTCAAACTTTTAATGGTAACTTTATTTGGAATCTCTTTGGGTTGTTTGAATGTGGTGGTTTGTGGGGTTTATTTTTGGTTTTTTGTTTTTGTTTTTTTTTTTGATGTAGCTGAAGGCAGGGGGTGAAAGAGGTGTAGAGAAATGAGAACACCGTATTTTATTGAGCTGAATGGCATGCTAGTCTGTAGAAATATAAATTACTTTAGATTCTTATTTTCATATAAAGGGATTTCAGAAACCAAAATCTGTGGAAATAACTTGGTTTTGTTCTATATTTGTAGAAAATGTCTCACCAGGGAGCTAGGTTCTCTGACTTGTCTTGCCAGAGAACTTGTTAATTTCTCCCTCGGCTTTTCTGTATTAGTTTAATTTCTTTGCAAACCCACTGCAAAGGAACATCAGTGTGCTTCTCTGCCATTTGACCAATAACTTCTCAGTCACAGTGTAGGAGTAAACAATTACTGTCCTTGTACTTTCAGCCACTTGTGGCTGTACCAGGTGCTGAGCTGGCTTGGTGAACTGATCTGGGCTTAAAAAGGTGCCTTTTTTCAGCTGTTTCCCTACACAGTTCACAGCAACCCTGCGTTCATTGCACTGCTGTGAGGACTCATTGTAACTCAGTTTAGATGAAGAATGTTGACTACTTGAGACTACGTACGCATTGCTGTGAAGTGGCATGATCATAGTCTTGCTTTCCTTATGTTCCTTGACTTGGCGCAGAAAAAGTTGTCTTCCAAGTGGCTGTCTTGCAGTACCTCAGAGTTCCTAGGATATTGCTGGATATTGGGAAACAGATCTTTGTCCTCTGACCATGTGAATTGAGCTCTAAGCAATGTAGGAAATAACATTTCCTTAGCTTGGTCAGTGTAACTGTTAAATAATTGTAAATTAATGTAGTGTGAAAGAGTTTCATGCAACTTCATGAGTCTGGCCTATTTAATGTATACTGGGGTTCATGTTGTCATACAGACCAACTTGTTAGTGTAAATTTTCTGCAGAGAGATGAGGGGTCTTACAACTGTAATGATGCATTATGCTGCAGCTCAGTGTTCATAATCTATGCAATGTAAGTTAGTGTTACAAGAGGCAGTTATTGCTGTAACATACTTTAAGTGCACTTAATATTAAAATCAGTATTTATACCATCTGTTTAGGGAGTGTGTGTTTATGTATGTGCTGTTTAGAGACATAGTTATTTGACTGAACAAATAAATGTCAGATTTGTCTCAGAGGCTAAAACCCTGATCTTAATTAATCTCCAGTATATGCATTTTTTGGCATAAGTCTCTTCTTGCTGTTGGCCACCATATTGCTTTCCTCAGCATGATAAAACCTGGGAGAGTGCACCTTGACTAGTACTCTCCCCAGAAGTTTTTGTTGTATTTTTAGTAAACTTCATCCTTATTTTTTGTGAAAATCTAGGAAGCTAATCATTTGAGTAAGAAGTAGCTGGTTCCAAGAATTCTGTGAAAGCTATTTCTTCAGATAGCTCAAGTTAAACCAAAGTTGCCTTTTTGTTTTGTTTGTGAAACTTCTGTTATCCTGCATGGATGATGGAGAACTAGTGAAGACAAAAGTGCTTTTACTGACTAACTGGAATACTGTATATTTTGGCTGTGTTTAAGCTATGCTTATCCCCTGCACTGGAGTCTGAAGGCAGCTGTGGCTTCTACTAACAGTGACATTGGCATTATTTCAGATAAAGAAATGAGCACAAATCATAGGTAATAAATGGAACTGAGCATCTTTGGACAGTCTGAAGTGAGGTCCAGCTTACTAGTGGAGCATAGATCCCAGACCTCCAAATTCTTTTCTGTCCATCTAGGCACTCTGTGATGGTGGTATGAGCCTGTCTGTCTCCCACCAGAGGTGGAATATAGTGACATCCCTTCTGTTCTTGGAACATGTGTCACGTACTCTCTCTTTGTCTTCTCCTTCGCTTTTATCTCCTGAAAGATACCCTTATGGCCTGATCACTCTGTCTCTTGTCTGTTTTCTGGATGGATGGCTTGTTTGTTTCTTTTTTGAGCAATAGCATTGCATGTGCTGTCAGGATTACTGCAGATACCCAGCAGATGTTGAAGTAAGGATATTTTTTTTTTGTTTCCTGGGGGAAGCTGTGTTCTGAAGCTAGCTTTGTTCTCAAAACGTCACTCCTGTCCTGTTAAACAGATAGCTATAATGAAACCAAGGCTATAATGGCACCTAAAGTTAAACATAACAAGAAACTGTCTCCTTTATAAAATATCTTCGTAACTTGGTCTTATGCTGGAATTGTTGAAGTTTCTAAAGGTAATTGATGCTGATGTTTCTAATTTTTATTGATAAAATTCCTTTCAGGTTCTGCAGTGCTCAGGTGGACACAGTGCACATTATACTATATCTTCCCTGAGGCTCAGGAAGAGAAGTTAGATGGGGCAGTGTATCATAACTAGTGCCAGTTTTCTGAAAACCCTCTGGCTCAAATGTGAACTTGTCATATAGTCCGTTTGCTCCCCAGTGTTTGTTATATTTTTTTCTCCTGAGTTTTTATGGTAAAGACAAGTTATCAACTGCATTCCAGTAGACTTTCCAGTGGTACAAGCAGCCGTAAGAATATATTGCTCAAACTCTAAAAAACTAATAGTGAGTGTGGTATGACATAAAGACTCTTTAGGGAGCTGCAGATCAGTCTGTACACTTAAAATGTTTTCATCCATCAGCTGTTTATATCAAATATTATGGAGTTTAATATTGTAGCTGTAATAAGCATTTTAGAAGCTTTTTGAACTTTTTGTAGAAAAGTTATTTTAGCCTTCTCTTGAACACTGTGCAAAGCAAATGTTTTGTAACAGCAGTATGGCATCTATGCCTGTAAGTAGCTTTAAAATCCTGTCATCTTGTTTTGGAAGGAAATAGTTTTCACAGCTGAATATGAGCTCTTATTGAAAGCATTTCTTCAATGTGTCGATAAACTCAGTTACATATTAAAGGGCAAAAGACTCATCCTGGTTATCTCCACTGAGTTGTGATGGCTTTTGCAGTTTTAGGGTTTCAAGGTCTGTTCTGCCTAAAGCATGATGCAGTGCTCAGAAAGTGGGAAAGTGTACATGTATTTAGAATGACAGCTTTTGCACATTCCACACCCTGTAACTGGCTTTTACTGTGCAGAGCTGCTGCTTTCTAAATGTTCATTTCCCCACTTACTTTAATTGTTTTCAGTAGTAACAGTTGGGGGTTCTTTGTTCTTGTTTTGTTGAATAAGTAAAATTACTAGCATGATGCCAAGTAACTTTGAATCTGGATTGTTAGATAATGTATTAGACTTAATTGGAGCATCTATGTGTTTTAATACAGCTGAAGATATGGTTGGGACAGGTAATTCTGCTTCTTCAGAAGCAACATCTAAAAAACTATAAAAAAGACATCTTAATAAAAGGTCTTTAGGCAGAAATTTGCTAATGGTGCTTTTCCATTTTGCTTCAGGCTATTTCTAATGAGAGTAATGGACATACCATATCTCAATTTGGAAGGACCAGACTGTAAGTAGCTTATTTACTACTGGAAATATTTTTACGTTTCAAGTTATTTCAGGTTACAGACCTGGGGCTGTAATAAGTTGCTAATACATTAAAATGAAAACATATTTTACTAATATAAAGGTCCTTACCGTTATAGGATGTTACACTGTGAGGGGAAGAACTTCAAATGAGTGTTACCAGTAGTGTCTTGACATAGGAAAATGTGAAGCTCTGGAGGTCAGTCTAGTGCCTGACTAGATGAAAGCTTAATTTTGCACTGTGAAGTCAGATACACAAGTGTCTTTAAGTGATACCCGTCTGGAAGCAATATTAATGTGAAGACATTTTCAACTCCATGCATCTGAAAAAGTCTGGATGATGGCCCTTTATTAGATGCTAGTTTAATAGTAAAAGAATGGAGTTCTAGAAATATGAAATTAACTACTGGAGACGAAAAGGTGTGTTCTAAGGGCATATATTTAATTTTTAAATGTAGTTAGGTGATCAGATCACTGAGCTCTGGCTCTGCAGATATGTTGGGATGATTATCTAATTATATTGTATACTTCTTTCCCCAACTGTTTGATATTGAGTGCAAGAATGAATAAATAATTTGGGTCATTGAGAGAATGCCAAAGCTACTAAGCTTGTAAAGATGTTACTTCCACTTGCTAGCCAACTTACAGGATTGCTTTGATACTTTGCCAAGAGGAGTTGCCAAAAAAGACTCTGCCTCTGAAAGTCTGTCTCTTTCATCTGAAAGCCACTTCTTTAGAACAGACCGAATCTGATGTTACAGCAGAATCTGAGGCACGGAGGCTTTCTAAGCTTCAAAACGGAAAGTGCATCTAGGGTGGCATGTTTGGCTGGCTGCTTTAGAAATTTTTATTGCTGTTCTGAGATTTAAATGTTGCTGTAGTACTGAATATGTGGAAGTGACTTTCATTGTAGTCTGTTGTTACTCTGAAAAACTCTTTTAAAAAAAAGAAGTTGCTGCAGAAAATGACTGCAAAGCAGGATATGAATCAAATATTTCTCACCTGAGTAGGTAAAAGGTATAAATGTTTAACAGAGGATTCAAAGCTGTATGAAGATAGTAAGAATAAACTGATACTGAAGGGTTTGGAGTAGTTTCTTCTCCCTGATCAATAGAAAAAGGCTGTTACAGCATCTGAAACTGGTCTTGTTACAGTTCTTTACTACTAGATTGGAAATACTTTGAATTGCTAGCTGTTCAGTAGGCAATATAGTAATGAATTGTTCCCTGGCTTATTAAGATAACTTGTGGGGTTTTGGTGTTTGTCTTGTATAGAGCCAAAAAAAAAGAAATCTGGTGCTTAGAAAAATGTTCTGTCCTTTTTGGTTTTGAAGTAGCAACTTTAAGGAACAAGACTTGACCTGAATTCCTGTATTTTCCTGTATTTCCTATATTCCTGTCTACAATATCAATTTTATTTTAGCTGATGTGATCGGACAGATGGAAAATTTACGCTTTTATAAGCTGCATGGGTTCTGCTGTCCAACTGATCAGACACCATGTTACAAGTCACCGCAGTCATGTTCTGGGATTTTTTTACCTCTGAAAAACTAGGTTCTTATGTGGAGCAAGACAAGTACTTACTCTAAACAAAACTTAGGAAGCTTATTTTTCCCCGACTTCATTAATCACTTGGTATTTCAGTTATGAGATGCTGAGTTAAAATTAGTATTTTTATTGTTGGTACATGCATAATGGCACTTCTGTGAAGATTTATTTTAATACTATAATCGAGTTCATGGTGCAGTCTTTGTTAGAAGACAGATGCATTTTGAAATCTCTGTCCTGTTTTCATGGCATGTTTTGGTTAGAAACTTGAGTTTTAGAAGGCTTGATGTCACTGTTGTGTTCTGTTGAGGTTATGTAAGATGTTAAAAAATTATTTGGGAATAAAATATCTGTTGAACCTTTGGGCAGGGGTAGGAAGCCTTAAAACCAAAGCACATAAAAAGCTGTTCTGTCTATTCGGGAAACACTGTAGCTGTTGAAAGCTGCAGTTCTCAAGTTCATGCAAAAATGAAGTCTTATTTATGGAATACTTATGTCTAGAAACATACATGCTTTCTACTATAAAGCATATACAGGCTGAGGACACTCACTGTCATTACTAGTCATAACTAAATTGTAGTAATTGCTTATGCTTCCCTGTACTTATGAAATTAACAATGCACAAAGCTTTTATCAGAAAACAGTGCAAAGTTGCATCTTAACCAAATGCAGCAAAAAGACAGCAGGTTTGTCCTTGTATAATGGAGTCAAATACACATGAAAGTGAGATGTAGGAAGTGGTTGATGGTCTGATTTTGGACATGTGTGCCATGAATGAGATCCACATTGAAAAACTCTCTTATTTTGATGTTGAAAGCTAAGGATAAGCTAAGGATAGCAGAAACCAGAAAAGTTTGTATCACAAAAGAATTCAGGAGGGTAATTCACTAAGGTGAAAGTCAGTTCCTATGTATCTATACCCAAACAAGAAAGAAGCTCTTTATGTGAGTGTTTCCATGTTAAAATCTGAACATAAAAAGCTGGGTGTAGTTAACCCTTGAGTTACCTTTACTAAACTGGAGCAGTAAATTCTAAAGTGGAACACTCCTCTTTAGTGGTTCAGCTTCTGTCTAATATAAAAATGTAAAATAGCTAGGGAAGATCTGTCATTGTTTCATGCATAAAAACTAAATCTCTGGAGATATCTGTGGAGAGGCTCAATTAGTGATATGTAAATAGCTTCATATGAAAATTGAAAATACTTCAAAATCTTTGCACCTTGGGCTATAGTATTTCTCTTGTTTCTTTTTCAGATAGGGTAGGAATTCACGGATCAAAAAGATCAGGTGCCTAGTGAAAGGAACTTCAGCCACATGTACATTGTAGTGATTTCTTATATACAGTCTTCACTGGGTGAGGCCGAAGGCCTGTCTTGTTGAGTAGTCTACCCCTGATGATGAGATGATGACAAAAACCGTGTGTAGGGGGAGCTGTGTAAGGCAGATGTGTAGTGATAGTGTCTGCTGTGCTCTTACCTTGTCCAGCAGTTGGATTCTCTCTCAAATTCATAAAGCTCTGAATAACTTTCAGGGAACACTGAAGACTTCTTTTGGACATCTTCTTTAGATGTTGGCCTTTGTATGCTATTTTTTTTCTTTGTGTAGTTTTTAATAAAAACTCCCCATCAGTCTGCCAGTATGTCTGTTCTAGCTTGTACCTAATATTGTATGAAAACTAATTGAACATTGTTTCAGAGTAAGTCTTTTAATGACAGAAAAATGACAACATTGAATTATTGCTAAGAGATCTCCAAAGCTGGAGCTCGATCATAAAGAGGCTGTTGGGTTTGGTTTTTTTTTTTTTCTTCTGTCCTTGAACTTGGTAATATAACTGTATGTAATGCTGTTTCAGTTTGTTATAACACATGAGCTTGTAGCATCTAGGACGCCTATTTCAGGCAGAACTGTAGGCACATTTTTGTTGATGTCTGATGGAGTTTCATAAAGCTTGGCCTGTTTTCTTTAAAAAAATAAAGAGGACCAAAAAAAAGCTACATATTGGATAACTTTTTTAGGATATTCTGTAGGTACTAGAAGTGACTCCTGCTTTAACAAATGCCTTTTTGTTTCACAGTGCAGCCAAAACGAGATCATGTTCTTCATGTTACTTTTCCCAAAGAGTGGAAGACTAGTGACCTTTACCAGCTTTTCAGTGCCTTTGGTGAGTTTTGCAGTTTGTCCTTCCTCATACGTTATTTTTCCTCTCTTTGTCATTAGCAAGTACCTCTGGTTTTGCTTGTGCATCTGTGGTTTCAGACTTATTCCTAATGTAGGTAATGATGCATCACCTTCTGTAATTTTTGAATGGTGTCCTGGGGACTTTCTTTGTAATGCTGTGTGGAAAATATCTGCCTTACTTAACTGCTCTTTAGAAATCTTTTTATGTGATGCTTGTTGAATATCGTGGACCTTTAATAATTTTATTTACAACCTCTCCTGGGAGAAGACAAGAGTTTGTATAGGTGGGTAAAGGGAATGGGGATTGGTGTGAAAGGCAGTAGAGGTTTTAGGAATAAGGTTCATCCTGCAGTCTGGGTAAAGGCAGACAGTAACTTATAAGTCTAGGCAAGCAAACTTAAAATGGCCAGGTTGATTTGAAGATTGTGAAAACCATTCAAATCAAAAGAAACAAGAAAAAAAGCTATCTTATAGTTAGTAGTCCTGTTGTTCCTTTATTAAGTATTAGTATAGAATGTAAGGATGTGGAGATCCTAATTAATTGTAAGCCTTCCAGTATCTGAAGGGGGGCTGTAGGGATGCTGGAGAGGGACTCTTCATGAGGGACTGTAGTGATACGACAAGGGGTAATGGGTTCAAACTTAAACAGGGGAGGTTTAGATTGGATATAAGGAAGAAATTCTTTACTGTTAGGATGGTGAGGCACTGGAATGGGTTGCCCAGGGAAGTTGTGAGTGCTCCATCCCTGGCGGTGTTCAAGGCCAGGTTGGAGAGAGCCTTGGGTGACATAGTTTAGTGTGAGGTGTCCCTGCCCATGGCAGGGGGGCTGGAACTAGATGATCTTAAGGTCCTTTCCAACCCTAACTATTCTATGATGCTATGATCTTCTAACTCCTGCAGCAGAAAATAGTGGTTATGCTTTCCATCCCTGGCTCAGAATAAGAGTGGTCTTTCATAGAGCCCTATGTTGGATGTTGTTTCCAAGATCTTTATTGCAGATTGGTTTCTAGTTTTGGATTCCTGCATAAGGTACTGCTTCAAAAGAGATCCGTTTGGCTTCCAAATAAGTCTGAATTATTTCTTTCTCTGGGGTGCTTTTTTTTGTTGTTGTTTGTTTTTTGAAGAGGCAACTTCTTTCCATTTCTGAAGCCATTTAATGTAACCCAAAAGTTATTAAAATTTTTTTCATGATTTTCCAGAAATATTTGCTTGCAGTACTTACTAAAGTAGCTTATTGTTTCATCTAATAGACATTTATACATCTTGTCTTCCCCAGATTCTGTAATAAGGATTTTAATGTGAAATTGCTTAAAAAACCCCAACTGTTTATCAAATAGCTTTCCTGGGAGGGATCACTTTCTTATTTTCTCCTTTAAAAAAGTAAAAGCTTTGCTCTACATTACATAAGTCTTGGCAGCTCCCTATTCCTAAAAATTTTCTGCTTGGCAGTATAGTTTCCCCTTTTTCCTGCTCCCAGTCTTACTTAAATTAAGTTCCAGTACTGATTTTATCCGCAGGAGTATAATTGCTGTAAAAACTGCATGTTTTTACATGTGTTTTTAAGCAGATAAGTGGCAGGTTGGTGTTCTGTATGATGAAATGGACTTTTTCCTCTTGTGAAAACAAGCAAGTGAAAGGGTGTCTGTTTAGCTACTACTTGATCAGCGTACTGTTGTTTCAAAGTAGTGTGCCAGACTTCACAACTTCAGTCAGAGTTTATAGTGTGACAAACAGATTCAGGGCAAACCTGAACCTAGCTTCCGTTGAAATAATCATTGTAGTATCCCTTAGGACCTCTAGTCACCAGTAAAAGAATGAAGTCCCCCAGCGTACTCAGTCTTGTCACTCCTGTGCTTGCTGTGGGTCACCATGCTGGTTTACAGGATAATACGGCTCTTCTCCTCTTCACCTGGAATTGTGACTTGGTAGTCTGTGCAGGGTTTTTGGACCTGTATAAAATTCAGTCAGTTCCTTCTGACTTTTTGAGCTGTACTGGAGCATGATGCCAGTATAATGCTGGGTAGGACTTACTCTTCCTGATTGTAGAAGGTTATTGAGATTATTCTAGAGTTACAATTAGAGGGGTAAGAAAAAATTGGATATTGTTTCTATAGGCTTTTAACGACTCAGATATGTAGTTGTTCTTTATCGGCTCTTCCCCTTTATGTGCAAGGCAAGCGCAGGTCACTAGCGCCAGGGGGCAGACTTACACATCCCAAAATACTCAGTTGTAATCTCCCATTAAGCTTCTCATGAAAGCCGTGAGACAGCTGAAGGGGCTGCGGTACTAGTTTACCTTTGCTACTCTAGAAGGGGTGTTCATGATTCTAAAGCCTTCAGTGCTGCACACATACCAAGTGGACACCTGTTCATGCAAGAAGGTTTTGTAGTCTCATGGGTTAGCGTAGTTTCACTGTACAAGTACTTGCAGTGCTGTGCAGTGTCTTATAACACTTTCTTTAAATTCCTCAATTTATGTAGTTCATTTGGTCATGCTGATGTGAAATATGAAGGTATTAAAATAGTATTTGCTGGAATACAGCTTTTGTGTGTAGCCTTCACTTCTATATAAAAGAATGTTGGGTGACGTGGCTTAATATGTAGTGTCCCTGCCCATGGCAGGGGGTTGGAACTAGGTGATCTTAAGGTCTTTTCCAACCCTACCTATTCTCTGATGTCTTTGATGGGCTTTGGTTAAAACAGCATACTGTCAAAGTATTATAAAAACTACTACTTACAAAGTTTGAGTGACTGGAGTCAAACCTATGCATTGCATTATGTGAGGGTGTGAGAAAGAGGTGAACACTGATGTAGTTCATGGAGCCATAGTGATCTTGAAGATGCATGTATTACTTTTAAAATGCAAGTAGTCCTTTCTGTGTTTAAATCTTGTTCTAGTTGTCCAGGCTGCTATACAGGTGAGTTTTAGCTGACTCTGAATACATTTTTGAGATCCACTTGCACATTCCGTACACTGACATCTGCTCCTGTTAACAGCTGCACCGCAAACTTACTGCTAATAAAAAAAAGTGGAGCTTGAAAAATAACACTTTCAAAGGTGACAATCTAGCTTAAGGAAAACTTCTAGCACAAAATATGTATTTCAAGTGTTATTACGAGTTAATTTTCATATACACATGTGAACTTTGTCTACTTTTTTTTTTGTATGTGTGTGGGGTGATGTGTGTGGGGTTTTTTGGATTTTTTGTTGATTCTTTTGTTGTGGGGTTTTAAAACTTTAATCCTATTTTTCTCTACGCATTTCTGGCCTTTCCTCCTCCTTCTCATGCCAGCGTTTCCTTCAGCTGTTCTTGCTTTCTTTGTGCCCTCTCTTCCTGCCAGAAAGGTGGAAGCTTTGTTAACCCTTCACAGTTATTCACTAGGAAAATGTCGTGTTTAATATATGCTTCTAGCCTTACTCATAGAATACAAGGTTCAACAATATACATTGTCTGATGCAGTGTACAGAAACTGTTAGCAGTTCTGTCATAGTGTCAGTGTGGTCAAGTTTACCTTTTTTTTTTTTTTTTTTTATTCTAAAAGCATTGAACGTATAAGTAACCTTTTTTTGGTTAAATGAAGGCCTGTATAGTCCTAGTGTGTATCCTAAGTGCTTAATTGCCAGTAACAGTTGTTTAGGAAATGTATGAGAACAGAGCCAAAGTACTTTTCTGCCTTCCAGCAGTCTGTAACCTGGGCACTCATGAGCTAGAGGTCACACTTGTATTTTTCAGTTTGAGCCTTCCATGGCTTTCTGAGGATTCTGTGTGATTCTTTATCCCATGTGAATTCTTGTCATCTGCAGCACTTGCTTGCAGTTCCCTACCTGCCATTAAACATTATGTGTTAGGTTTTTTTTTTTTAACTGTGTATTTTATGTTCCTTAGTTGTTTTATAATGAAATAGTAAATCATATCTGTACATCTTTCATGTAATTTCTATTCTTATCTCTTCCCTTTAGATATTCCTTAGAACTCTCTTTTGAAGGCTGAGTCCCAGTTTACTTAGTCTCTGATATGCAAGTCATCTGCTCCTGTTTGAGTGAAGATGTTTTATTTCACTTGAAAATTCTTTGCTTGACATTACCCTTTTTTTCTTTTCAGCAAGGGATATTGCTTGACATTGCATGTAATAGCAAACAGACAGGGAGTCATATGGGATAGCAGTAGTGTTCTTCGAAGTATTGAAGACATTTTATCTATTCTAGAATTGTAGAGAGAGAAATCCTCAGTTTGTTTCTCTAGAGCTGGCATTCTGTTCCCTTGCTGTATGTGATTGATTTGGATCAGCCTTGCAGTGAGCTGGCATGTGTTGATGTTGATTGCCAAATATTATATTTCAAGTACAGATGCATTTGCTTTTCAGATCTTCATTGCCCTTTCACCATACTTTTGAAATGCGCAGTATTTACTGAATGCTTAGCAATATTGCTGAATGATCTAATTTATTAATCACATCTTAAATTCATTAATAACAATGAAAGAGGCTTATAAAAGGTGGAAGCAAGGACAGGCAGCTTAGGAAGACTACAGGGGTGTTGTCTGGGAAGCTAGGGTCCAGGCTAGGAAAGCTAAGGCCCAGTTAGAATTAAACTTGGCAAGGGATGTGAAAGATAACAGGAAGGGATTCGATAGCTACATTGCAAATAAAAGGCAGGCTAGGGACAATATGGGTCCTCTCCAGAAGCTGTCGGGAGAGCTGGGTACCCTGGATTTGGAGAAGGCTGAGGTTCTTAATGACTTCTTTGCCTCAGTCTTCACCGGCAAATGCTCTGACCACACCACCTGTCGTGGTTTAAGCTCTATAAACTCACACAGCCGCTCTCTCACTCACTCCCCACTCTTTCTTCCCTCCACTCCTAGAGGGATGGGAAGGAGAATCAAAAGAACGCAACTCCCACAGGTTGAGATAAGAACAGTTTAGTAACTAAGGTATAACACAAACCACTGCTGCTACCACCAATAATAATAATGACAAGAGAAAATACAAGGGAAAAGAATACAGTTTCTCACCATCCAATATCAAGCCCGACCATGCAGTGCACCCCCACCAGTGAACCCCCCACCGTGCACCCTCACCACCCTTCCGGGTCTCTCCCATCCGTTTCTACATCCAGGACATGACATGCTGTGGTATGGAATAACCTCTTTGGTCAGTCTGGGTCAGGTGTGCTGTCACTCCTTCCTCCCGGCTTCCCCTCCTCCCTAGCAGAGCATGAGACTCACAAAGTCCTTGGCCAGCCTAAACATTACGAAGCAGCAACTGAAAACACTGGTGTTATCAGCGCTATTCCCAGGGCCAAAATCAAAAACACAGCACTGCACCAGCTACCAAGAAGGAGAAAAAATGACTGCCACTGCTGAACCCAGGACACCACCCAAGTCTTGGAAGGCAGACGCAGGGACTGTGAGAATGAAGACCCTGAGCCCATTGTAGGAGAGGATCTGGTTCGAGACCATCATAGGAACCTGAATGTATACAAGTCCATGGGACCTGGTGAAATCCATCCGCAGGTTCTGAAGGAGCTGGCAAATGAAGTTGCTAAGCCACTGTCCATCATATTTGAAAAATCCTGGCAGTCAGGTGAAGTTCCCGACAACTGGAAAAAGGGAAATATAACCCCCGTTTTCAAGAAGGGGAAAATGGATGAGCCAGGGAACTACAGACCAGTCAGTCTCACCTCTGTGCCTGGCAAAATCTTGGAGCAAATTCTCCTGGAAGGCATGCTAAGGCACATAAAAAAACAACAAGGTGCTTGGGGACAGCCAGCATGGCTTCACTGAGGGGGAATCCTGCCTGACCAATCTGGTGACCTTCTGTGAAGGGGCTACGGAACTGATGGACAGGGGCAGAGCAGTTGATGTCATCTACCTGGACTTGTGTAAAGCCTTTGACACTGTCCCACTTGACATCCTTGTCTCTAAGTTGGAGAGACATCAATTTGATAGGTGGACCACTCGGTGGATAAAGAACTGGCTGGATGGCCACACGCAAAGAGTTGTGCTCAATGGCTCAATGTCCAGCTGGATACCAGTAACGAGTGGTGTCCCCCCAGGGATCGGTGTTGGGACCGGTCTTGTTCAATGTCTTTGTCAGTGACATGGACAGTGGGATTGAGTGCGCCCTCAGCAAATTTGCCGATGACACCAAGCTGTGTGGTTCGGTTGATAAGTTGGAGGGAAGGAATGCCATCCAGAGGGACCTTGACACGCTTGTGAGGTGGGCTGATGCCAACCTGATGAAGTTTAACCATGCCAAGTGCAAAGTTCTACACCTGGGTCAGAGCAATGCCAGGCACAGCGACAGGTTGGGCGGGGAGGAGATTGAGAGCAGCCCTGCGGAGAAGGACTTGGAGGTGTGGGTTGATGAAAAAATGAACATGAGCCAGCAGTGTGCGCTTGCAGCCCAGAAGGCCAACCGTATCCTGGGCTGCATCAAAAGGAGCCTGACCAGCAGGTCGAGGGAGGTGCTCCTGCCCCTTTACTCTGCTCTCGTGAGACCTCTCTTGGAGTGTTGTGTGCAGTTCTGGTGTCCTCAACATAAAAAGGACATGGGACTGTTAGAACAAGTGCAGAGGAGGGCCACGAGGATGATCAGGGGACTGGAGCACCTCCCATATGAAGATAGGCTGAGAAAATTGGGGCTGTTAAGCCTGGAGAAGAGAAGGCTGCGTGGAGACCTCATAGCAGCCTTCCAATACCTGAAGGGGGACTATAGCGAAGCTAGGGAGGGACTCTTCATTAGGGACTGTGGTGAGAGGACAAGGGGTAATGGGTTCAAACATAAACAGGGGAAGTTTAGATTGGATCTGAGGAAGAAATTCTTTACTGTAAGGGTGGTGAGGTACTGGAATGGGTTGCCCAGAGAAGCTGTGGATGCTCCATTGCTGGCCAGTGTTCAAGGCTGGGTTGGATATAGCCTTGGGTGGCATGGTTTAGTGTGAGGTGTCCCTGCCCATGGCAGGGGGCTTGGAACTAGATGGTCTTAGGGCCCTTCCCAACCCTAACTATTCTGTGATTCTATGTTCTTCAAAGACTGAATTATTAGAAATCAAATTTTATTTGCCCTACAAAGTGTAGGCTCTTCTTAAGAGCAGCCTTAGTCCTTTAGTACAGGGAAATGTCAGAAACTATATTGAATTAATTATGGCTTTGTCAATGATCAAAATGATAATAACTTAGTCCTAAATAGGTAGCTACTCAAATGTATAGCATGCCAACTGAATCTAACTTTTTTTTGATCATGCTTTTATCTTTATAATTAGAAAATCTTTATTATCTGGCTGCACTTCAGAAGTGACTTCTATAACCTTGTAACCTGTAGGCTAAATTAAATTTACATAGATTAAACATCTGAAAAGACATTTTAAGCCATTTTGCATCCTTGGTTTCATTGTCGTCGTGTCTGAAGGTTAAATGGTAGCGTAACATTATATATAACTTGATTTCCTAACCTACCTGAAAAAAAATTGCACCTATTTTCAATATCTGAATAGTACTTACAGTAGAGCACTTAGATGAGGACAGGAAACATGAGTGAATTTCAGACTATAATAAAACCTTGTGTCTGGAATGAGAATCCTTTTCTCTGCTTTTGCTTGATTATGAGATCTTCTAGTGCTAATGTGACATTTTGAGCCATTCACAAAGAAAGTGCACTAACTGCTTGACGAATGGAATAGCTTATTTCCAGTCACTGTTCCCTTGCAACAGCCTTTGAATGAGGTCTGTGATTTTGTGCATTTGTCCTCAGATTTACTTGAACTAAATTTTCATTGCACATCCAGGAAATGGAGAACAGTGGGATGAAAAAAATGAAAGTTTGAAGATCTAGTGTGTTGAAGTAACTGGAGTTCTCCACTTGCATGATCAGTCTTCTGTGCCTCCCCAGTCTACTGGAATTTCTTATCTTGGGTGTCTGTACTAGTAAAGGCACAGTGAGTGGTAACTGGAGCTTGTCCATGTTGTGTCTTGGAATGCAACAGTTCTGAAGGATGGATTGTTTTTAAAAGTCAAAGAGCTGTTCTTTATTTTAGTACAGAGTTGAAATTTCCCAGAAGAAATCGCTTCAATTTTTGTTGTAGAATTATATAGAACACATGAAGGGAGGACTAAAAACCCCTTAAGATTACTTGAATTGTTACAAGATTTATTAAAAATAAAGCTATGATGAAGCAGATTAATACTCTGGGAATGAAAAAGGCATTAGTTGGGTCTCTTCCCTTTTGGTCCTTACTCTAGTGGGTCTGAGGGTATACAGAATGATTTGCAGCCCTAACAGTCACAGCTTTCTGAACAGTTCCAGGCTCATATGCAATTGTGTATGTGCTATGCACCTTTACAGTGGACAAAAGCCTTCTCAGGTGAAGTTACTCTTAGTTGACTCTTACGTCATGGCACATCAGATCAAATCTGTGACTGAGCCCAAGATAAATATAGTAATTTATTTTGTCTTTTCTAGGTAACATTCAGGTTTCGTGGATTGATGATACATCAGCATTTGTATCACTGAGCAAGCCAGAACAAGTACAAATAGGTAAGTGTTCCTGAATTTACTTCAGCATTAAGACTTGACTTCAGCTGGCTGCTGCAAAATGCTCTGAGCCAAGAGGGTCTGTGATTCTAATGGCAAAACGACTGACTTGGTTCAGATGCTGTAAGAAGAACTAAATTTTTATAGTACCAGCAAATGTGTTGTAGCAAAGACAGCCGCCCCCAACTGGACTTGGTGAGAGTTCGTTTCGTTCCATGACCCTGTAAGTACCTGATCCTGTAGACAGAATAACGCCAGTTTCTTCACTTGATGTAGTATTTATTGAAGTTATTTACTGTTACTTTGCACAAAGCAGAGCTATCAAAGACTTTTATGGTCTTTCCTTCAAACATCCTTTGGAGTGATCAGCATGTTTGCTTTGGTTGACATTTGCAAGTAACAAATGCCGTGGAAAGCCTTTTGGTGTACTGTAGAACACATGCAGAATAATAGTCTTCTGACAGTCTGAACTGCTCATGTGCCTACAGTTGTGTATTGATAATGTGCAAGGTCTCCAGACCTTAATTTTGTAATTTTTATTTGAACTTTTGAGCCTAGCTTTGAAAAAAGTTCATGGGCAGAAGTTCTACAGGAAGTTTTGCATGTTTAACTTGCTTTCATGAAAGTCGTTTGGGTTTGGTTTTGCTTCTTGGTTTGGATTTTAGGAGAGGCATTAGTTTAAAAAAAAATACCTGTGTGTGACTACATAGATACTGTTGGTGAACCCACATTCCTCATTCAGAGAATTAGGACAGAGAGCAGTATTTTACTATCTACAGTTGTGCAAGGTACTCTAAAAAGAGCCGTTTCTAATATAAGTGGGCTGAAAGCATAGAGCAAAACATTATCTACATACTATAAGAATATGGAATAAATAACACTCTTGAGAAGTCATCAAGAAGTAATCAAAAAGCAAAGAGACCAACATATCTGAGTTCACTGAAAATACTGCTTCATTTATGAGGAAAAACAATCTTTTCAGACTGTAGATTTCTGGGTTGGTTCTTTGTTTGGGTTTTTGTTGTTTTTGATGTTGTTTGGTTGTTTTTTGTCGATTTTTTTTTTTTGTTGTTGTTTAGTGGGTTTGTATGTTTGTTGTGGTTTTTTGTTTGTTTTTTAAAGATTTTGGGTTGGTTGGAGTTGGATCACTGAACTCTCTGTGGTTTCTGTAGTTCTTTTGGGCACGTATTTGAGGACTGACCCATAAGCTTACTTCTGGTTACAATGATCCGGAGGTGGACCTTATACATGGTTATTTGGGATATGTTATGGTAGTGCCATCCCTATTTACTGAAATGCTTATATCAACTGCTGTGGAACCAGTAAGAACAGCAGTATACATAGTACTTTTGATTAAGTGACTGAAATGTTGCATGTAAGAGCTTTCCTACCAGTATTCCCATGATTAAGTTCTAAAATGAAAAAAAAAAACCAAACCCAAACCCACAAAACCAAATTAGAAAACCCCACTGTGTTCACCAAATAAGAAGCTTTCAGGGTCTGGATGCATTAGCGAGTGCATCTCTCTAATTACTTATTAACATCCTGTGAGTGTTCATCATACTTCCTCATGCATACATGCCTGCAAAGGATTTTGTGTGCTTACCACAGCCTCCTTACAGCAAATGTTCCATACCAGCAAAAGCCACTGTTTCTTCATCCATATGTAGATGTAAGGACTGTATAACTTTTAGTGAGGGATTCCAGGTAAAGAATTGTTTCAGAACAGATGTGGCCCTATTTTAGCTAGCTCTGTAACTCAGGAAAACATTGCTAGCGCTTCCTGCATGTGTTGTCTTAGTTTCCTACCTCTGAAGCCTTCATGATTTGTGAACTGTGTATTATAGTTAGTGGTGATACCGGCATACCATCAAATACTGCTGATGTAGCAGTGAGTACATTTCAAGTTTGGAGGGAATAAACCTTAATCTAAACTATTTTAAGTAAATATGTGCTCAGTTGTGCAGTCACAGATGATACGTTTGTGAGCTAGCAGCGTATCTCAAGTATCTGAAGCCTTTTATTTCAGGCCTGGTTAATCTTATTCAGAGTTTGGCCTCCATGTGTGAGGTATAGGCTGAGGGGGGAAAAAAATGAATAAAGGATTGGTGTTGTTCCACCTTTTAGTCTTCCAAGGGAGCTTGTCTTTCTGATGAAATATAACAAAGTTGTAATTTCTGCTTTTTAGTTCAGTTGTCCTGGTATATAGAATATCTATAAGTCACTGCCTTCTTTTTCCCTCCTCTTTTCAAATTGAATGCTAGTTTCTCTGAGTGGGACTTGCAAGATTATTTGTTTTCAATATAAAATGTGTATTATGCCATTTCATAAGCTGAAAACCTTCCTAGATGCTGCTACAGTAACTTCACATCACTGTCACCTCTGTTACATACAAGTCTGAATGCTTGACATTCACATTCACCACCACTTTTTGTTAATTCTTATTTTTTGTTACAGCAACTACATATTGTAGAAATAATGGAAAGTCTGCAGAACATGTATACTGAATCTTTCCGGCACTGATCTGTGTGTTGTGTGTCTTTTTTTATGCTTCAACAGACAGGGAGGCTTGTTCTGTGGCCTGCATGCTAGGAAACAAGGTATTTGTTTGAAAGTTTAGGTGATTATAGTCTTTCACAGATTTTTATGAAATCAGGTTAGTAAAATCTCATATACTGAAAGCAGTCAGCCAACCAGCTGGTAAACTTAAAGCAACCCCAATTACCAAAAAGCTGTGTGATTTTTGCTGTAAAATTGTTTAAACCTCTTGGGTTTGGTTTTGTTTTTTTGGGTTGGTGTTTTTTTTTGGTTTTTTTTGGTTTTTTTTTGTGTAATAAGTACATCATAAAATCAATTCTGTTATGCTGTTTTCTGATCTTAAATTCTTTAATGAACTGCTTTGGCATTAGAAGTCACTATTTGTACTCGTGATTTAGTGAACTGTGTTGAAGTAAAGAACCTAGGAAAAACTAATTATGTGGCTTGTTTTTTTAACCTGTTTATATAAATATGCCTGCATCTTCTGGACTATATGAAAAGCCTTGGAGAATTGTCAAACAATATGATACAGTGCAAGATGTTGCTGCAGACATATGTCTGTGCTTACCTCTTAAAGATGTTTCTGGCTTTGAGTTGGTATTAGTATGTGTAGTTAACAGAGCACACATGTTACAGAAACATTTGTGGAAAATAAATGGATTAAGAACATGAAGAGTGTGTGGAAGTTTCCCTGCGTTGTTAAGGTGGTAGATTTGCGTTATGTATGAGTCGAAGCACTGTCAAAACATAGACTTCTTTTGCATACTTTTACTAAGGTAGCTTGTGATTTGTTCATATTACTAGTTTTGTGCAACTGTATCTAAGGGTTGTATTGAATTAATTTTCATGCTCATGCTTAACTTTTACATCAAACATGACAGTTCTCTTAAAATATGGCACTTCATATAAGCTGTTCTATGCTGTTTCTGTTGCTTCTAACTCCCCTGGCTTCAGATATTTTGAATGCACTAAAAACATATTCATATACACCCTGGGAATATGTTGGATTTCTCATGTTAATATGCATAGAAATCCGTCTTCAATATGTAAGTAATAAAATGTATCTGTTCATCTCCCAATGCTCTTTAAAACAATGTTCCTGAGTTACATTATAACATGGATGATAACCATGAAGACCTAGTCAAAAACTGATTGATAAAACATTGGTCCGTATGCTTTTCTGTTTAAAAAATATAAATCTGGTTAGCTGAATTAAACTAATGAGTAGCTCTTCAAATTTCACATCATCATCAGTAGTTTGTTTATGGCCAGGAAGAAGGCACATTCCAATTTTTACTTGTTAAAATGTTACCCTGCAGGACCTACAAATGTTTGCATAGTCTAAAAAGACTTGTTCCCTCTTCCACTTATTTCTCTCTGAAAAAATAAGTAGGGGAAAGGTCAGTGTTTTTATAGGCAATTTTAGAGCTGCTCCTGACTTTCAAACTGCATGTAGCATGCTTAAAACACGTAAACCAGAAGCCTCGGGGAAACAAGAAGCAAACCCCTTAACCATCTCATTTTGCATCTCGCCGTAATATCCAAGAATCTTCACTTTATTTGGTTATTCACGTGACCTGCATATTGGCAGACTCTCTAATTTATTATGAATAGAAAAGACTTGTTCTTGTGTAAAATCTTATTACTCCTTACAGTTAGAACATAAACTTCAGTTTGAAGTGGAAGCTGCATCAAGACAAATGTTAGTTAACCATTTCATGATCACCCTGGGGTCTAGGTACCTGCTGTGTCTATATATGCAAGCTGTACCTGCATGTTCAGTGGGGAGGCATTATTCTTGAGTTCTAGTGGGCTGTGTTCTCTGTGTCACTTATCACTGTTGAATCACTGCGTTGTCATGTGAAAGCCAGTACTGAGTTTGTGAAAGCTGGGTTTAGATGGCTCTCATTTTGACACTTTTTGCAATATGCTCTGCTGTAAACCAATTTCCAAGTTACAAGCACCTGAAGACAATAATGGACTGTAAACACAGTTTGTTTTCTGTTGAGGTTTGTTGCTCAAGGTAGGTAATTAAGAATGTGTTAAATGGTTGATATGCCTTTAGTGGAACGTCTGGGAAGCAGAACCAAGTTTTGGGGTACAACTTCTGGCTCTTAAAACTTTCAACTTGCTAGATAAGCTTGCTTTTGGGTGCTATTCAACTTTGTGTATTTATAAAGTTGGCTTTTCATCTGGAAAAGTTAGTATGAAATAGGTACTGTTTTAATGTTTCTTGACTTACAGGGGTCTAGACTTCATAAAGATAGTATGAAAGTGGTGGGGAAGATGGGAGAGACTTTAACCTGTCTTAACTTTAAGCCCAAGTATTTTGCTGTAATTAATAAATTGATATAACCTGAAGTACTGAATAATTTCAGTATCTAAACCATTCTGGGCAGTTAACTATTTTGTGAGTCCTCAGTTAATGCTTTGTGTCAATGATAAGCCCTTGCTATTCATAGTTGCTTGAATTTTGTTGCCAGCCAACATTCAGTGACCATTTAGGTCACTGGTCTAAAAAGAGCCTAGTTGCACTCTTAAAGGGAGATTTCTTTAGATGTCTTTGCACTTGTGGAGTCTTTATAGGCCATCCAAAATGTACTCTTAAAAATGCTGTTACTTGAGGTTGGGTTAATTTCTAAAACGTGGGAAAAGTCTTACAAATATATTAAATGTTTAAAGTACTTGAAAGTAAAATAGTTATATGTTAATGGAAATAATGGGCAAGTTTATAAGTGATATTTCAAAAGCATGCCTGGTTTATTTTCCCTTAGTAGCTAACACTTGATTCTCTTTACTTAATTAGGTGCAGTTTAATAACATCTGTGTTCTGATCATGAGCAACTTCTACAATACACTGGTTCAATTTAAGGGTTATTTTAATTTGAGAATCTTCCTGAGAACATTTTTCTTGCTGTTGTAAAATGCAGTGAATACACTTAATCTGAAATTTTAAATATATGTGAAAAACAACTGCTTGTCATAAATGGCAAGCATTTAAATAATGTTAAGTTGTTCCATGTGTTGGTGCCTCTGATACATGAGCTCATATTGAATTTACGGAGTGCAAGATATCTTCTTCCTCTAGGCATTGAGTAGACCAATGTATTTGGACAGCAGGGGAGCAATGGACTAAAGCAGGTGCAGCAGCTGAAATTGTGATGGCCTTTCAATGATTCTTGTTTAAATCATTAATCTTTCTGAACTTGCAAGTTTCTCAGGCTGGGCTGGACTTTCTGGTTTATGAGTGTTTCACAAGGTTTACTACAGAACCTTCTACTTAGCATGAATGCTTACCACCACAATTTAAAAATGCACACTTGTATTTTGAGATTCTGTACATGTCAGTCTCTTCTCACTGAATTTGGGGAGATGGCAGGTAGTATCCAATGTATTGCCTAGATTCTTTGAAAAAATTATGTTTAACATGAGATTGTTCTCACCAATAAAAAAATGTGAAATTCTTGTCAGATGCATATTAAGGCAGGAAACTTCCTTAAGGGTCGACTGAGGAAGCTGAAGTCATACTGCACTATGTCAAATCTCAGACATTTCTGTTATTTTACTTTTTATTCAAATTATGTGCATACTAAGCAGTTTCTCTAGCTTTTTGGGATTTTTCCCTCTTGTCCCCCCCCTCAGATTTTGGATTCTTAAGATCCACAAGGTTGTGATGTTTTGGGAAAACTTGGTTTAAATTTTGCATCGGCATCTTTTCCTGTGATGTTAAATTTGCAGTGTTGAATTTTATGTATTTATGTTGGAGACACACATACAAAAAAGTCTTGGTATTTGTCATGTTAATGCTTGAGTGGCTTGAATTCTTAAATGACATCTAAGATGAGAAACTAATAGTCGTAATAACTGTAGTAAGATACTGTCGCCTTGTAGGTGTGTGCTTTTACATTATTTTCACACAAGCTGGATTTCTTAAAAATATGTGTTATCTTGAAACTGCATGTAGTGTTTCAAAAGATCATAGTGATTTGTTATATGTTAGGGCTTGAATAAAACGGTTTCACTAGGAAGACCTGAGGTCTGTAGATTTTGCACTGTCATGGGTAATAATACCATATCAAAGTGGAAAACTTAAAGATTCAGTTTAATTTGGAGTGCCTTTTTAGATGGGATAGTATCAACGCTGATGCTGTTGTATGAGTGTCAGCCAGTGCCAGCTGAACTTGGGCCAGTTGTGCCTAGGCTGCCAAGGCCAGCAGCATCCTGGCCTATTTCAGCACTAGTGTGGCCAGTGGGACCAGGGCAGCGATCATCCCCCTGTACTGGGCACTGGTGAGGCCACACCTCAAATCCTGTGTTCAGTTCTGGGCCCTCAATGCAAGAGAGACATTAAGGTACTGGAGTGGGTCTAGAGAAGGGCAGTGGAGCTGGTGAAGGGTCTGGAGCACAAGTGTGATGCGGAGCGGCTGAGGGAACTCAGGTGTTCAGTCTGGAGAAAAGAAGGCTCAGGGGGGACCTTATCGCTCTCTACAACTACCTGAAAGGATGTTGTATGAGGTGGGGGTTGGTCTTTTCTCTCAAGTAACAAGCAATAGGACAAGAGGGAATGGCCTCAAGCTGTGCCAGGAGAGGTTTAGATTGGGTATTAACAAAAATTTCTTGCCCCAAAAGATTGCCAAGCACTGAAACAGGCTGCTCAGGGTTGGTGAGTCCACAACTTCCCTGGAGCTTTTTGAAAGATGCGTGGATGTGGTACTTAGGGACGCAGTTTAGTGGTGGGCTTGGCAGTGCTGGGTTAATGGTTGGACTTGATATTAAAGGTCTTTTCCAAAGTAAATGATTCTATAACACACTTGTTTGATGCAGTAAGGCGTGTGTTAATTCTGGCAATGAGTGCAAATATTCCTGTAGCAAACTGTATCTAATGGATGAACTCATTGTCTGGATGGCTCTTTCTGAAGCATCTGACATGTGGAGGTGTCTTTGTTAATCTGGAAGAGTCTTCTGGGGAGCACTGCCATGAGGATGTTGCCAAGCTCAGTTCAATAGTTGCTGTTCTGAAGTTCTTAACAAGTGTCAGGAATGTCATCAGATTTTGCAGGGCTGTGCTTCCCGCAACTGCTCAGCCTTAGCCTGAGTTGTTTTAATTTGCTGGTATTAAAACAGAGCTAATGAGTTGTGCAGTCTTAATCGTTCATGGCTACATAAAGTGGATGACTCTGTTCCCCACTCCAGCAGGGAGCTCTTGCTGTTTGTTTTTCGGGTTTGTGTGGTTTTTTTTTTTGTTTTGTTTTGTTTTGTTTTGTTTGTTTTTTTCTGGTTCTGTGTCTGGAAAAAAATAATAAAGGCAAATTTGTGCTGGTTCAGTGAGGTGAACTGGCTCATCAGCAAGTGACTTCTAGCAGGGGCTAAGGAGCAAGGCATGGGATTCTCCCATTTGTTAACAAAGCTGATAGGTGAGATCAGCTGCCTAGCCAGACTTGAGAGTTCTATTTCTTTCCAAAATGTCTTTCAAATATGATCTCTCTGTGCTTTGAGTAATAATAGACTTTGATAACCTTTATCTGATTAGAGAGGAAATGTTCTGTACACTTTATACTTCTAATAGTAGATTAACAGATCTGCGCACTTTACTAGTACTTCTGGAAATTAGAATTCTCCAGTGTTGATTCAAAAACATTCCTGTACCAGTAAATGCAGGGAAGGAGATGTGGTGAGTATCTACTTGTGTTGTTCAAGAATCTTGACTGTAACAAGAAAATGAATTGCTGGTTGATACATCCTAGTCATGGTATTACAGTGGAACCTGAAGTATAAATCATAATATAGATGGCTATTTTACAACTTTGGGCATTACTGATGCAGAATTAAAAGGACTAATTATAGATTTGCCTTCAGGCACCTGCGGCCATATTTTTTCTCATCAGTTAAAAAGTAACCAAACTTAAACAGAAAAACCTTTACTCTGTAAGTTTGAATATAGTAGGTTTTTTCATAATATGATGTTGGAAGCCTTTTGACTACCTTTTAATTTTATTTGGATCTTTGAAATGAGTTAATACGTTTCACAGATTTTGTTGCAATTACAAACGTATTTGAACAGGATGCACAGGTTAAGTACCTTGAGTTCTTTTAGCAATTAAGTAATTTCATCTTTGTGAGAGTTAAAATCATTTATAATCTACATACATATGCAATGTTTCAGTGAGCTATACTATTATCTGTGTTCTATGTTGAGAGTTTAAAATGTTGAAGGATCCTTCCTCATTCTCTGCTATGCTTTGTACTTGGTGGTTTTTATTTTTTCTCTAAAACCATTGTCTTTCCAATCACCTGTTCATTTCTCTGTTTTCTCCAAAATGGAGAGCCAAAGGCTTGTTTTGGTTTGCTGTCTAACTTGTCATCCTCCCTTGCAAGGTGAGCAGCTGCATTGTCACCACATTGACACTGCTCCCTGCTCAGGACTCAGATGTCAGAAGAGGGAACTCAATCTTTGTGAAACAGTTTTTTTAAAAAGTCTATTTAGAATCCGTATAGGAACCTTCTGCTATTTTAAGCTAATACAAGAGAGGAAAACAGAAAGGAATGGTTAGTGCCATGTGCCGTTAAGAGTTTTTAGCTTTGGTACAGCCTGCAGATAGTTGCTGTTATCAAATATAATTCACAGATTATGGATCCTTCAAGTTGTTAAATTACTTTTCTGCATCAGTCTCTACTACACAAATTCCTTGGAGTAAGGAAGTACATCTTCACCCACCTTAATTTGTATGTCTGTATCGTCAGTATGCAGCTTGTAAAATCAGGTATGGAGTTAAATAACAAATTGGATGTATTTTGTAACTTGGAAAAATGTTTTTCTGGCATAGCAGTCTGTCCTTGAACATGCTGTACTTAATTCTGTAGCTGTGTCCCCAAACAAAACTGGTTTTTTGCAAAGTTAAGATTTTCTTCATGGGTGCCAAAGATTAACATAGTATTTTGCCTCAGTTGCTTTCCTTTGGGGTGTTTTGTTGTTTTGTTTTTGTTTTTTTTTCCCTAAACAAACATTTTTAGACGCATAAATTTCCAAGCACTAGAAAATGATCAGTCAAGTATTGTTATATTTTAGTAAACGCAATACAGATGATTTCAAAGAGCTGTATTTTCTTAGAGTAGTTTGAACAGGTGGTCTGTATTGGTGAAATTGATAAAAATGTAAGTTCTCTAACAAAATGTTGGACTTGGCACTTTCTAAGTACAGTACATTCCAGTCTGTTCAGAGTTAGGGCAACTGAGGAGGAACAATGCATAACCAGAGGGTCGATAAATTCCCTTGGGAAAAGGGGGGAAACAGGCATGTTAAATAATTAAAAACTTGCTGAAGCCCACATTTTATGATTGAATGCTACAGCTGGTACTAAGAGACTTGAGACATCCTAACAGTTACAGTGGGGCTGCTTTCCTTATCACTGGGTAAAAGATGGAATAAATCTTGCTGCTAATCACAGAGACAGTCCACTGGAGTTGTATTTCTGGAAGTACGTTGACTAAGTAAACACTTTTTAGCTTCTTCAGGGTTTTTGAATTTTTCTAAGTGATGCCAGGATCCAGAATTACACTGTGTTATAGGTTTCTAACAATTAGGCTTTGGCTCCATGTGGTTAAATGTTTTTACCAGTAAAAGAAATTATAAGTGAATTTTAGTTATATCCTCACCTCAGAGTAAACCAAGGCTTTCCCTTTATGATGCTTCAGTGCAGGATGATCCTAAAGGATCTTTCATGACATCTTGATACCTTGTTTTACTTAATTCTCAGGATTATTGTTTTTTTCCCCCAATAAACTGTTTGCAGTGAGGATTTTTCTTCTCTGTAAACCTTCTGTAAGGACAAGGATCTTGAGAAGCACGCTGATGGCGTGTCACTTCATTGAGCAGTGCTGGGCAAGTCTGCTGTAGTTACCTTGGCATATGTAGAAGGGTTTTGCTACAGCAGCACAGCAATTATGGAAAATGGGGAAAGTAGGCACTCAGGCTTTCTGTAGCTGAATTAGCAGTTGGTTTTGACTCCCTTCAGTCACAGTTGCAATATTTGACTCTATTAGAAACAGACCTGTGCAGGATAGTTCTGTTGAAAGTTGAGAAAGCTATTTTCAGGATAAGGTTTCATCTCAATAAAAGCTTTAGCAGAGTATGCTGAATACATCCAACTCAACAAATTGCTGCCTTGCTAGTGTGGATTGATGGCCAAGGCTTTAAAGAATCCTGTCTACCACTTGTAGGTGTTTTTTCCCTGGTAAATTAATGATGCTTTAGGTCAGTTTTGATAGTAACAGGTTAGAGTGGTTTACTGTCTTAAAACTCCACTGCTCTGTTGTGACTGGCGATGAATTGGTATCAGCATTTCAGATGAAACCCCAACTCTTTAAAAGCAGGATTTAAGGAAATATTTCCATTTTTTTTCTGTTGAAATACAGATTAATTTGAATCCTTCTGACCTGCTAACTGTCAGAAGTAACACAGCTTAGCTAACTTACTCTGTAACCAAATTTGAGAAAATGGTCCTATCAACTGCATTTAGTTCTTTTTTGAAATTATTTTTTTGTCAGGGCTAAGAGTAACATACTACATAGAATCATAGAATCATAGAATAGTAAGGGTTGGAAAGGACCTCAAGATCATCGAGTTCCAACCCCCCTGCCATGGGCAGGGACACCTCCCACTAAACCATGCCATCCAAGGCTATGTCCAACCCCACCTTGAACACCGCCAGGGATGAAGCATTCACAACCTCCCTGGGCAACCCATTCCAGGGCCCCACCACCCTCACAGTAAAGAATTTCTTCCTCAGATCCAATCTAAACTTGCCCTGTTTAAGTTTAAACCCATTACCCCTTGTCCTCTCACCACAGTCCCTAATGAAGAGTCCCTCCCCAGCATCCCTATAGGCCCCCTTCAGGTATTGGAAGGCTGCTAGGAGGTCTCCACGCAGCCTTCTCTTCTCCAGGCTGAACAGCCCCAATTTTCTCAGCCTATCTTCATACGAGAGGTGCTCCAGTCCCCTGATCATCCTCGTGGCCCTCCTCTGCACTTGTTCTAACACTTCCATGTCCTTTTTATGTTGAGGACACCAGAACTGCACACAATACTCCAAGTGAGGTCTCACGAGAGCAGAGTAAAGGGGCAGGAGCACCTCCCTCGACCTGCTGGTCACGCTCCTTTTGATGCAGCCCAGAATACGGTTGGCTTTCTGGGCTGCAAGCGCACACTGCCGGCTCATGTTCGTTTTTTCATCAACCCCCACACCCCCAAGTCCTTCTCCGCAGGGCTGCTCTGAATCTCCTCCCCACCCAATCTGTAGCTGTGCCTGGCATTGCTCCGACCCAGCTGGAGGACTTTGCATTTAGCATGGTTAAACTTCATCAGGTTGGCATCAGCCCACCTCACAAGCGTGTCAAGGTCCCTCTGGATGGCATTCCTTCCCTCCAACTTATCAACCGAACCACACAGCTTGGTGTCATCGGCAAACTTGCTGAGGGCGCACTCAATCCCACTGTCCATGTCACCCACAAAGATGTTGAACAAGACCGGTCCCAACACCGATCCCTGGGGGACACCACTCGTTACTGGTCTCCAGCTGGACACTGAGCCATATATATATAGAGCAGTTACTCCCAGGATAATTTCTTCCCTGCTAGAGAAGCAGACTCGTTTTGTAATCTTTTAGATTCTTTTACATACCTATGAAATTTTGATACTCACTGAATAATACAGTAAAGAAGCCAACCCAGCTAGTTTAGAACGTCCTTCTCTCTATGTGCTGGGGAAGAAGAGAGCACAAAGGTTGTGAGACTGAATCTGCTCTGTGTTTCTGTATTTGAACAAGTGCCATTCATAATTAACTCTGGTATACTACATAGACTTATTCCAAGTGAAGAAACATGAAGAAAACTAAATGCAGTAATTTACTGGTAGCAGTCAGTAAACCTGCCTCCTTCCTAATCCTGAAGATTGCACATGGTCTTAAAACCAGTTCATTTAGACTGGTGGGGAAGGAAAAGCTGTCCCAGAGCTGTCCATGTTTTTCACAATGTTCTTTATTTTGGCTTTCAAACCAGACTATTTTAAGAAAAAGAAAAAAAAAATGGTAGTCGTATGTATTGTTCGCTTGTTTGGGGTGTGCTGTTTGTTTTGGAGGTGGACCAAGGTTTCATTTCATCAAGGCTTTTTATAGTACTACCTAGCCCAGTGCGTGGTTCCATCCCCATTGCCAGCTCTTCTTCCTCATTTGAGACAAGGCATGGCCAAAGACCTAGTGAACAAGGTGCCATTGGGAACTATTTAATTTATGTGTTTAGATGGAACAAAGAGGCTGTCATTGGACCTGTTTTGAAAAGAAACTGGTTTGACACTAGAGAAAAATGCGTTTGGCAATGACTACCCTACATGAAAAATGGGATAAAGAACCAGAAACGGATAACGGGATGTAGCTTGGTTAAGTTGGGGAAAACTGGTGCGTAATGGTAGCAGAGACAAAATTTTAACAAGGAGGTAGCAATACTGCCTTGCCAGTGAAAATTCACCTTCACAGGTGAATTTTTACTCTTGTATTCCATAAACTTGAGTGTTTAGTATTGCAACCTTATTCTATGTAGTTCTGTGTATTTATTTTATTTATATATTGTGGGTTTTTTACCTGCACAGTTCACTTACATATTTGTCTATAGGCTTAAAATCGGCAGCGGCCGTCTGTCAGGATTTTGCTCTGCATAAGAGCAAGGACTTGGTGAAAGAATATCTTTGTATACATTCCTCTTGGATCACTCAACAACAGTCTGCCTGTTGAATAGCTTGCCTGATAATTAGGGACAATGCCATCCCCTAGAAATTCTTTTCCTAAAATAATATGCATTACTATTATTCTACTATAAGACAGAAACTTAACTTTACAGCTGCAACTAGTGTAATGAAATGCAGCCATGTGGTGTTGGTTACTACTAGGTTAGGTTTCTCACAGGAAAATTTGTCTTCTCTCTTATTACTTAAGTAAATAAACCCCCTAAGTTCTCTTTAGTTTGTTAGAATTCACAAAGCATTCTAGCAATGCATTTCTTCTGTTGGCAGTGCAGAGCAATGGAACTCTATTTGCTTTGCTTGACAAGATGGACAGCAGTCGTCAAAAAAAGCAGCAGGGAAAATGTATTTTAAACATTCACAGGGAGCTGCTTCTCAGTTCAAGACCATACAAGATTGATTTATCTGTATGGCTCTTTAGAATTCTCTGTATGCCTTCATTTCAGTTGTTCAGTGCATGCGGCAATATATTTAGCCTAAAACTTTTCATATTAAATATATACACATATATGTACCTGTGTATCTTTGCATATGTTTAATATGAATGGATTGCTATAAAATACTGCCCTTATTTAAGAAAGCAGAGTTGTCTTTGTTCAAAAATATTGGCTATTACACAGATTTATTTTATAATAATCTTTAGGCTACATAAAAATTATTTTTAATCACTCCCCCTCCCTCTTAAATCAGGCTGGGTTTGTCAGGGAATTAAATGGAGAGCCATAAATTTGGCTCTTAGTTTACAGTGAAACAAATGATGTGAAATGCTTATTGTGTTTTAACAAATCACTGTTTATCAGATGATCCATGGTAACTATGTGCTTGATTTTAGCAAGTAAAAGCATGCTTGAGTTTTACTAAACAAATTTTACCCTGAGGAATGTCGGCTGGCGCGCAGTAACTCCAGAGAGCGTTATTTCATTCATGATGCCTGCACCATGACTTCATGGGCAGTAAATATGCTCCTAATTCTTACAAACAGATCCTGTAACTCTGCAGTTCAAAACAAATATGAAGGGTGTGAAAGGAGGAATGTGTAACGTCTCTTTGGTTAGTGCAACAATCTCGTGAGGCTATCAATCGTAATTGCAGGATTGAAGTTAAATATGCAACACTGTTGCCTAGTTTTATGTACGTTTGAAAGGCTTTGCATCATCATCATCATCTATATGCCATGACTGGTATTACAGGTAATTAATTTCACAGTAGCATAGCCAATATGCAGAATAGATGATCTATTTTGAAAAAGGGAAAAAAACCACCTCAGATTCACCCATATTCCTCACTTTTTCTGAGTTGTAATATTGGAGCTTGCTATTTCCACTGCTTGGGCTTGAGGTAATACAGCATACCTGTTTTCAGGATGACAGCACTCCAACTACAATCACAAAGTTGGATACACATCTGAAATGTTTACAAAATATTGGAAATACATAATAAAATCAGGATTTCGTCTCCACAATTATGGCATTTTAAAATGTGCAGCCTAAGAGTAAGAAAAACAATGGGTTTTGTTTTGCTTTGTATTTGAATTGTTTATTGGTTGATTTACAGTACTTCCTTTCAGTGAGTTAGGCTGGAAACAGCAGAGGACATAAGTTGACAGTCAGTTTTATTTGCTGATTCATCTGTTGTAGTGATGGCTTCAGGCCAGAGCTTGGCTTGCAGACTAAAGCCTGAGAGTTGTGAAGATGCTGGGACTTGAAGGAATGTTGGTAAATTGTTGCTGAGTGAAGGCAGTGAAAGTTTTTTATTTTTGAAGTGTCTCTAATTTTGCACTGACAGAAATCTTTCTGTCTTGAACTTGAAGTCCCTTATAGTTAAATGGAGGCCGAACATTAGAAAGATACAAGGATGGAACAGCTGGATATTAGTTAAGTGCTGCTTCCATGGATATCTTGTGCAACCAAAAATGCAGCTCAAATAAGCTTATGTTTCACAGCAATCAAACAGAGTTTTGGCAACGGCTTTGCAAATGTCGTCTGTTCCTGGCAGACTTGCAAAATAAACCTGCTGGGTTAAGTAGTGAGACTGAAAGGGGAAAAAATCCAGGAAATCTTTTCTTGCCAACAAGCAATCTGGAAGAGGGTTACAACTGAAGAATTGATGGTTTCTAATTTAACAGAAAAGTCTTAAGTAGATTTAACCCTTTTTTGTGTGAAGTCTGACTTGGAGAAGATTTTTGAATACCTAATTGAAATGTACCATGTGAATTTAGGAGAGTACAGCACTTCCTACATCACTAACAGTGGAACTGGAGTTGTTTATATGAACAGAACAGATAGCTCACTGCCTTCTGCTTTTCAGAATAAGTTCTTACAGGAGAGGGCTTGCTGTCATTTAACAGTGGTTTGTGTATAACGTCACTCTTCTTCTCCATAGCTGTAAACACCAGCAGGTATGCCGAAAGTTATAGGATCCAGACATATGCAGAATATGTTGAGAAAAAACATGAAGATAAACGGGCAAAAAGAAAATGTACAGAAGATAGTTGGAAGGAAATGGAGAGAAAGCGGTTAAAAACTCAGTGCACATCTTACGTTTCCCAGAGTCGATACTACTGTGTTAACAGGTGAGACTTCTCCTGCATTGTCAACTCTTGTATTTTTATCGCGTTTTTATTAGAAGTCTAGCCATTTTCAGGTAGCTCTTAAGCAGTAGGAAACTTTAATTTTTGTTATGTACATATTTGTTTGCTGTCCATCAGTAGTGATACATCAGCTATTCCAAGATCGTAGGTCAAGGAGCAGAGGGAACTTTATCACAAATGTGATCAGACAAATTTTTAAAAGATTGGGATCTTGAGGGCAGGTCAGACCAGGGCTTCTGAGTCTGATGTAGCAGTACCATGTCTTATAACCAAAATAAAGGAATGATCTTCCCTATTTATTTGACACCTCTGAATGGCCTGTGTCATCTAGAAACTGAGCTGTCATCTTATACCCTTGTAAAGGCTGTCTTGGTTTTTGGTTGACTTTCCATGGTGATAATACTGCCACAGAGAAGGGTATAAATTACCGTCTTGAGCAGTCCTGATGAACTCATCCTTATGCTTCAGAAACAGGAAGGCAAATGATGACACTTGCATGGCTTTGAGCTTTTGGAGTAAAACTTGAAAAGGGCTTTAATTCATTATTGAAGGGCAAAATTAAGTCAGGAGATGCCTGTTTTGGTTCTGGTCCAGTATGTTGCTGTGTGTATTTCTAGTTCCATTTTTAACCCTCTCAGACTAATGACAGGTTTGAGATATGATGGTAACAGGAGGCTTCTTAGTCGTCTGTCTAGCTGTGAATGGGAAGGGTCTTATATTACCGTTAATATAATTATATGATTAACCTATGAAGTTATTACCATTCCTCTCTTTTCCTCCCCACCCCCTTTTCTTCTATATAAAACTGAATTTCAGTGAAGTGCATAAGTCACATTTCTGCAAGGTGGTAATTTGGGGTTTTCTGTTGGTTGGTGTTTGGTTTTGTTTTTTTCTGATACAGACCATAATACTGAGGTCTCTCTGCTGTTCCTTTCTTGGGAATGCTTTGACAAATTCTAGCTCTTACTGTATTTTCCTTTAAATGTTATCTGTTGTGTAACAAATATACTGAACTTGTTCTGTTCTTCTCACTTACATAAGCTTATGATTTGCCTACTCTGCAAAATTAAATGCAGGTGTGTATTTTGGCTAGCTGTCAAATGTTCATAACTTGTGTTATGCTGAGAATTCTTAATGTGTTGGAGACATGCTTGATCCTGAAACCCATATGGAGGAACCTGGTGACAAAAATCCATATTAAATTAAGTTAGTTTAATTGAACTATTGTACTTAAGAAAGCTTGGGAGTGCATGCTGTGAAGAGATGAGGACCTCTGAAGATTGTCCTGGCAGTAGTTTACATATGGCTACAGTTTAGGTCTAAAATTAAGTTTGTATTAAGTGATCTGAAAGTACTTACTGCATCTTGAGTCTATTGCAAAGAAATATCAAGTCCTAAGATTAATTTCTACTAGAGGAAGTATCTCTTCTCAGTGAAGGTTGTTTTTTGGGTGCCTCAGATTCTAGTCAGATGGTAAGAGTGGCAGTTTATGGTTTGAACCATAGGCAACTTATTCTTGTAACATATACTTTGGAAAACAGTAGATGTGGAAAGCTGATTTGTTGTTATCTCTCAAAAAAAGTTTGAGGACAACCACAAATGTGTAATTTGGGAAACGGCTGAATACAATTTTCATTGAATTTTTTCCTTAAAATTAGGATACATCATAATGACTTGTATGCCAAAGCACTTAATCTCCTTGAAAGTTTTAATTCAATTTTTTTCTAGTGTTATAAAATTCCACAAGAAGCAGCCTTGGGTTTAGATGAACGATATTTTGATAGTGTTGGATAGCAGCCTTTATTTTGTTGGCTAGAACTTCTTCTGTTATGGATGTTACATGAATTTTTATTCCCTCATTGTTTCATTAATAAAGTAATTTGGATCTGTCCTAGATTCCCTTTCATGCAGGTCTTTTCTCATGTTTTTCTTAATATTGTATTTGTAACTAGTTAGATTGTGTTCTCTTGTCATCTAACCTTTTGTAAATGTTTTCTCTCAAGTGTAATCTGGTTAGGTGTATCATGGAACTGCAGAGCTTGTGGTCTTTCTGTTCACTCAAGATTAACATTTTCCTTTTGTTTCCTGACAAAGTTATCTCAAAAATATGTATTTAATTTTTATATGTAGCCATTTTAATATAAAATATAATAAATATTAATGCAAAAATTTTCTACAGAGCAATCAGGGCAAATATATTTGTGTGCATGTATATGTGTATATATTTGTCCGGATTAATTTGAATCATACATAGTTGAGCATTCAATACTGTGATGTATCTAGCAGCTGATGTCTTATAATAGCTTCATGTTACTACATCCTTTATTTATTTATTATTTAATAAGCTTGCTGCATCAGTTTCTGCCAGGGAGCACAGCTGCAGAATAGCTGTTCCTCTGCATGATGACAATATATCCTGGCTACTTTTTCTTTCAGTAATAAAGTTGTTGGGTATTTCTGGTAAGGAACTTCTGTCTGAAATTGACAGATCAATGAGTATCTAACAAGTTCTTTAATCCCTGTCTTACTAAGAAAACTACAGTCCCATATTGGAGAGGAACTACTTTTCAGAAAATGTAGTATAATATGTTAATAGCAGTCACAAGGTACTGTTTTTCCCCACAGCATTCTCCTGGAGAAAGTGGCTGCTCATGGCCTGGATGGAAGTGCTGTTTACTGGATAAAAGGTGGCTGGATGGCCAAGCCCGAAGAGTGGTGGTGAATGGAGTTAAATCCAGTTGGTGTGGCTGGTCACAAGTGGTGCTCCCCAGGGCTTAGTACTGGAGCGAGTTCTATTTAATGTCTTTATCAATGATCTGGATAAGGGGATCAAGTGCACCCATAATAATGTTGCAGGTGACACCAAGTTGGGCCAGAGTGTTGATCTGCTTGAGGATAGAGAAGGCTCTGCAGAGGGGTCTGGACCAACTGGGTCAATGGGCTGAGGCCAATTGTATCTGAGATTCAACCCAGCTCAGTGCTGGGTCCTGTACTTGAGCCACAACAACCCTATGCAATGCTATGGGCTTAGGGAGGAGCAGCTGGAAAGATCTTCAACGAAAAGGACCTTGGGGTGCTGATTGATGGAGCTGAGCATGAACAGCTTGTGCCCAGGCAGCCAAGAAGGCCAATGGCATCCTGGTCTGTATCAGCAATAGCGTGGCCAGCAGGGCCAGGGCAGTGATCCCCTTGTGTACTGGGCAGTAGTGAGGCCGTACCTCAAATCCTGTGTTCAGTTTGAGGCCACTTACTACACTGAGGTGCTGGAGCAGGTCCAGAGAAGGGCAATGGAGCTGGTGAAGGGTCTGGACCACAAGTGTGATGAGGAATGGCTAAGGGAACTAGGGAGGGGCGGTTAGCCTGGAGGAAAGGAGGCTGACCTCACAGCGGAGAGGAGGTTGTAGCAAGGCAGAGATTGGCTTCTTCTCCGAAGTGACGAGATAGGACAAGAGGAAACGGCCTCCGGTTGCGCCAGGGGAGGTTTAGATTAGATATTCAGAAAAATTTCTTGCTCAAAAGGGTTGTCAAGTGCTGGAACAGGCTGCTCGGGGAAGGATTTCAAATGCGATGTTGGCACTCAGGGGCATGGATAGTGGTGGACTTGGCAATGCTGGGTTAATGCCTGGACTGCATGATCTTAAACGTCTTTTCCAACCTAAACAATTCTATGATTCTAATAAAATTCCCTTCTCTAAAGCAGTTTGATATTCAGAACACACTTTCAAAACTAAATGTAGCCTCTTGTGTATTGCCATGCCATGTAGTGCTTAGAAAATAACTGCCTGCCAGCTCTGCCTTGACTCTTAAATGCATGGATTTAAGATCTCTTCCTTAACAAAATAGTGTTACACCATAGCATGAAAAATCGAATAAGGTATGTTCTATGTAAAACTAGGTATCTTGTTCTGCTTATACTTAGTTATTCTTGTTTTCCTGGTCATGGTCTAGGAATGAGTAAAGCAGAATAAGACCGGTGGCAAAAGACTTATTCTAGTAAGAAGTACAGGAAAGCGATATGTCATTTTGCCTTACAAATGTTCTAGCTAAAACCAGGAGTGCTACATCTTCTGTCAAGTAACGGTGCTGTTGTAGTGCTGCTTCCTTGGATGCCTTTATTTTCCAGACAGAATATAGTTTATCTCATTTTTGAAATGTTCATGTATTTCTGCTAATGATTCTTTTGGGGTTTTTTTACAGAAATGGTTGTTCATAGCGGTTTATTTCTAAACAAAGTATAAGAATTGGGAAAAGCTAAGTCATCAAAGATATGCACAATAAATATTGCAAGCAAATTATTACAGTGTTCTAGCGTTATTTCAGGTGATTTCACCAGCTCTGAAGCTGAAATAACTGATTTTTATGATGGGTCAGTAACTCCTCCCCCTGCAATGTTGTTCAAAGTGGCAAGAGAAGACAGGGTTTCTTTTTTTGTTTAAATTATATTTACTTGGAGTTAAAGGTCTGTATATATCCAGGCCAATTCAAGGTTCTCTCTTGTGATGGAAGTAGGTGGTCCGTTTGAAAGAAAGACATATTTTTCAAAACCAGAAAATGTTTAATGCTGCATCAACATAATTGTTTTGTCCCCCCTCCATTGTTGATTCTTTCAAAATAATTATCGTACTATTTGGATTGCTGCTATTTAGTAGCTGAAATGATGCTACAAAGTTCATGGGCAGTTTAATCAGGTGGAGTCTGAGCTCTTTTTGGCAGTGCAGTGATCTATCAAGTCCTCCAGATCCTGTTGATTCGTCAGACTGTGTTTAATACTAGTGCTGCTAGTCATACTGCTGAAATTTAAGAAAAATACTGTATTATTTGTTGATTACAATGGTATTTGATAGTAATAGAAATCAAGAATAGAATATACATTTTCTGTTTCTACCACTTCCCCCAGTGGCATTCATCCTCATCAGGTTTGTCTGTGTACTGACATTAAAAGAGGTCGAAAGAAGAGAGAGGTTGGGGAACAAGGGCTAGTGGAAACTGCTGTCACTGAAGAGGCTTGGAACCCCACCTGCAACCAGCACTGACTGATGTGAAAGCTGTATTGGGTTCATTAAGTAGATTTGCTAACTGGCTAATGTATGATAGGCTTTTCTTCTGGTAGGCTGTTCTGGTGTCCCCCCCATTGTACCTGTTGTCCCAATCATCTCTATCGCATCCTGTTCCCCACCACCACCCTAAAACCTAAACAAAACCAAACAACATAACAAAACAAACACAAATCTCTCACCCCCCAAAAACCCCAAAAACCAACACCACCAAAACTTGGCTATTAACTTTATTTTGTCCAGGCATACTCTTTTACATGTTTGTTTTGAAAGTTCTGCCTTTAAATGGGTCTGCTATCCAAACAGCTGAGGATCCTGAACAAGTCTATCTGAATTGGGCAGTTATTGAGTTATTGATAGCTGTTAGTTTGTTCAGTTCTTCCACTTGTTGTTTCTCAACAGAGTAAGGAAACTGAGAGAGAAACATGGGCATATTCCAAAATAGCTGGTATAACTAGAAAACTGAACTTTGCTTTGAGTAGTGCTGTAACTCATATATGCAACCATAGTGATTAACTGCTATTACTAAGTTAATAATGTTCTTTAATCTTATTGTAGATCAAAGAAGGGTAAGACACAAAAAAATCAACCATTGGCCATCTAGAATCATAGAATAGTTAGGGTTGGAAAGGACCTTAAGATCATCTAGTTCCAACCCCCCTGCCATGGGCAGGGACACCTCACACTAAACCATGCCACCCAAGGCTATGTCCAACCCGGCCTTGAACGCCACCAGCGATGAAGCATTCACAACTTCCCTGGGCAACCCATTCCAGGGCCTCACCACCCTTACAGTAAAGAATTTCTTCCTCATATCCAATCTAAACTTCCCCTGTTTAAGTTTGAACCTGTTACCCCTTGTCCTATCACTATCCATGCAATGAATGAATAAATGTAAAATAAAATCAATTTTTTGGGATACAGCAAGAAGTCAACAGTCCTTGATTATAAAATATCAATATATTTTGGATTTTGAGCTGCTGGGTTTTTTTGATGTGGTTTTCCTCCTTAAGGTATCTGCAGAAAGAAAATAAAGCCTAAAATTAATTTTTATTTTGTACTTTGGTACACAGCTAAATGCGCACCTTCAGGTCAACAACTTGTTTCTCTTTTTTTGCAGTAACTTCTCAAGAGTCTAAGTAGAAAACATGTAAATTCAGTCGTAAGACCTTTCAAAAAGGGAGCTTCTCCCTACAGCGAGTGCAAGTTCCCCACTAAGAGCCAGGTGCTTATATTATGTCTCAGAAATCCTGGGATCATTATTTATGGCTCCTGAGCTTTTCTTTCTTACATATTCTTCAGAATGTCTTTCTTAAAAGTAGAATTCTTAAAAAATTCTCTAAAAAATGATATGTTTGTTAAATATTGTTTTTCTTAATATATTGTTTTTTATTAATGTGTTCAATGTGTTTGTTAAATATCAGTTTTTAATTTTTTCAAGTGCTCTTTCTTTACTAGACTTTTTTTCTTTCCAGACCTAGTTTTTGCCTATTTTACTGTATTGAAGTGTGTATGTAGGATAAACAGTTCTCTCCAGCTTTTTGGCTTGCATCTTATTACTGGTGGTAGTTGTGGTGTGACTTGAAATGATGATTTGTAAGAAATCATGCCAGAAGGCCTTCTGTGTGTGAATGTTTGGAGGAAAAGCCGGCTATTCATCAAAGTAAATGGTGTTTGTGCTTCTAAAGTGGAAATAAGAGCAAGAGGCATAATCATATGTTTCCTGTTTGTTTATTGCCTTTGGACATCCCAGGAAGAGTCTGTTTTAAATTGCAAAATGTTCAGCTGAAAAAATTCCATTTCAAAGCCAAAACTATACAGTCAGATTTAACAGTCCTTTAGCTAAAATCTTATTGAAACACCAGAATTCCCTACTATTATTGATTAGAAAGAAAAAATAAAGCAGCTTGTAAAGCTTTGTTCTATAACTGGGTATTAATTTTTATTTAAATAAAAGAACAGAACATGACTTGGATGCATACAGCAATTTTGTGTAGTTCTTAATGAAAAAACTAAAGGTTTTCTAAGTTTAATTGGTTGTTCTAGAGGAGAATTAAAGTAAACATTTAAGTAGCTGATATTCACATATCTAGGAGTTTGCAATAAGAAGTATTTTTTAATTAGACCCTTTGCTGCTGTATTCTTTCTTATACTTGTGCTAATTTGGTTTTAATATTGTCATTTGTCTTTCAAGGAAACGTGACAATAGCAATACAGCCGAACAAAAAATTCGTGCAGTGTTATTTCAGTGTGTGCTGAATGAAATGGAGCTCAAAGTTGATCTTCATGCTGTATTACTCATTCAAATACTACCTGTGAAATGAGTGTGCAATTTTTTGTGCTGTTTATTTTACCAGCCCGTCGGACTCTTAACTTTAATGCCTGATTTAAAGTTTGTTATATGGAGCTTGATGGGTTTCTCTACCTCTGTATAATAGAAATGCTTTTAAAACTGCATATAGTTCCAGGGGAGAGGATGAAGTTATAATTTGGAATCTTTCAACATCAAGATAAGATGTGTGTTGGAAGCTTAACAGTTGTGTATAATTCAGTGTCTATTGAAAATGCTTTACAAAAGGTTTTATAACTAGAAGAATAAAAATCAATACTGAGCAGGGAGAGAGAACAGCTTTAATTACATTTGAGTTGAGTGATCTCATTAGAGTAGCAGCTAAGCCTGAGACATCTGTAGTACAAAGAATGAATAGCTTCATCTACGTAAGACTGGATTAGATAGCCAATTTATGGAATTTTATGGTTAAGTCAGATCTTCCAGGTAATGTAATTTCATGGTACACCACTTAATACAGTTTTATCTATTACCTTCATAAGCATTTAATAGATGTACAACAACTAGCACCTATGTAATAGTTATTCTTGACTTGTTCATAATCATGTTTCTTCTACATTTCAGTTTTACAGGTACAGGTACAAGTACAGTGGGAAAAAGAAGCATGAGTCCTATTCAGGAAGAAACTAGTTCTGATGATATGGAAGAGGAAGGCCAAGATCCAGAATATGATCAGACAGACTCCTGTGCAGAGTCCCTCCCAGATGGTAAGAAGAGAGCCAAAAAATTCAAGAAGATCAAGGCGGGACAAGTTCCAGCAGGTAAGAGCAATGTTCGTGCGCATGTTTTTCTCTTCTGTTTGGAACTACTCTAGGCCTGAGAAGAATTAAAGTTGTTTTCTTGAAAGTCTGAACTTATTGCAGCCCCATCTGAGACCGGCCAAAGGAAGCAGGATGTAGCTGATTTCTTACTTGCTTGCTTACTTCCTTGAAATAAAGCTCTTTGAATATTTTTTGGATTTTCTTAGTATCTTTTTTTTTTTTTTTTTTAATGTGACCTTCTACTTAAGGTTACCCAATATGTGTTGCATATCATAAGCAAAATTGAAGGAATTCTGGAAGTAGGATTCTAGAATAGATTTCCCCGTTAATCCAATACTTCATCACAAAATGTAAGTTTAACTTAATGTGGACGTTTTCCTTTAAGCTTGATTGGATGGAGTTATTGCTTACTTGAATGAACATAGCTTGCCCTACCAAATGTGTGTCATTAGACTACCTCTGTTGCTTGCAAATAAGTCCAGTTTTGATAAACCTGCCTGCTGTTCTGAAAGCTAATATATGTGCCCTTTTAATTTGGACTTTAGGAATATATATCCTGATAATATCACACTAACATCCCTTGTTTATGGTTATTTGTGAGACACTTTTTTTTGTATGTTGAGCAAACTTCTTAGTCTGTTTGGAATATTGTTTGCCTCTACAATTAAGCCAAAACTTGACAGTCTACCTGCCTGCCCCTCACCACTCCTCTGGCACACCACTTGCGGCAGCCTGTTTCAGGTTGAGTGCAGTTTGACCCAGTTGCTGTTTTATATCCCGTAGTATAAATAACCATGCTGCAACTATACTGAAACCCTTTCCTCTCTGGAACATTTCCTGAGAATGTGTTCACTCTGAGACAACTCAATGAAGGTGTAAGCTGCCAGACCGGTACCGATCTACAGGGCTCTTAAACTTACACAGGCCCATTAGCTTTCTGGGTGCTTTGCATTTATGAATCACTTGGCTTAATGTTTTTTTTTCTGGTAACACTTGGCAAGATGCTGATGAAGAGTGAGTGTGTTTAAAATTTCTTCCAGACATTTTGGACAGGTGGATCATAGTCATTCTTAACATTTCTTGCAGTCTACCTCATGCTCTGAGTATGCCTTTGCTTATTTGAAGGGCTTGCTTTACTGTGAGCAAATCGTTTTCATTTCATGGGCTGCTAGAGGAGCTCACTTTCAAGAGATGGAGATTTTGAAAAGTAATAGTATTGGTTTTGTTGTATAAATGTCAAATTGTAGATTTGCCCAGGTGATACAATTTTTTTTCTTTCTTCCATTTTATAAATTTTCTTTTTCATTAATCTGGTATAGAACTCACAGTGTAATGCTTGAAAAATAAATATCGTTTCTAATAGAAATGATATACCCAAATAATCTTTTTCTTTCTTCTAAAAACTGATGCATACGTTAGTATATGCAATGTTCTGTGTGGTGTTTGTAATCATATCCTTTAGTGTTCTTTATTTGGTTGAAGAATTTTCACCTAGGGTTGATATTGCAGACTTTAATACCTATATAATCTTTTTAATTTTTTTAGCAAAAGTACTTTGTACTGTATGTCTGACTGAACAAAGGCAGGTGACAGTCAGATGACTGTGGTTCACCTGATATTTCTGATACCTTGTGTAAGTTACTGCAGCCTGTACAAAACCAAAGTAATTAAATAACCTTAGGTCACATGAATTTAAACATCAAAAGATTTTATTTTCATTGATGTATCTATTGTTGATTCTATTTCAACCTCTGTTTGTAATTTCTTGCAGAAATTAGACTAGTAAAAAAAATAAATCATATCTTAATTATTGGTCATCTGGAGCACTGTCTGTATTGAAGTATATTCAAATATTAATAGTTAAAACTTCATTTCAGTATCTGCTCTTGTCATTTTTATCCAGAAAGTGGTATTGTATACCCAGCATCATTTCTCCTGATTTGGGAGAGTAAAATGTTTCTTAGCCAATTCAAAAGCTGTGCTTGTAAATGCCTTTCTTTTTGTAATTCAGTAGGGCAATTGGGCCATGCAAGCATATGCAAAATGACAAGATTGTCTACTGTAGTTCCAGGTATTAAAATTTGTGCTATGTATTTGGAATTATGGAAATATATATTATCCCTGTTCATCTTTCTTCTCCAGTTAATGTGGGCAGGAAATATTCTTCACTGTATTAACTTCCTTAAACAAGAAGACCTGCAAGTACACTTGAGAAAAGAGTATTATTTAACTTTATTATCCCAGTTATTGCAAAACCAAAATTACTTGGATAAAATTCATTAATTGCAAAATACAGTATTTACCATTTGGGTAAGAAACTTGCCATTAACTTTTTTTTTAAAGTACCTACTCATAAAGTATCTTGGTTTCCCTTTGTAAATATTGACTTGCCAGTAATGTATCTAGAGCCTTGCTGTAGAGGTAAAAATGTCTTTGTATGCTCTGACAGAAAAAAAATACTCTTGATTTAATTTTTGTTCCTCTCAGTGTTTGTATATTGCAGTGTTTAATACACTGTTCTGTGACTCTGTCTTTTAGGAAGCCTCACAACTAGTTCCACTGGAATTTTTGAAGTCCCTGAAACATGGTAGGAAACAACTGCCTTAACAAGTGGAATTGATTGAAAGCAGTTGCAAGAATACACCTCTTGGAAGCCATACTTTATTTAAATAAAGTGGTGTTAACAAAGCAGTATGTGTCCTGAAAATCAGTTTAATTATTTTAAACTGTTTACTGAACAATCACTGTCAATTTTACCTGTGTGTATATTAACTAGTATATGATTCGTTGTTGATCACGTGAAATCCTTGCTGTCGTAAATGCTAGGTTTAAGAAGCAAGACTAAATGTATTTTGGTCACCCACTTTGGCATGCTAGCTATAAAATGTACAAAAAGTACTGGCACTCCATGATTTTTGTGCTAGGCTGTTTCCTGTGCTTGAGGTGATTTGTTACGACAAATCTCCTCATTGCTGGCTACTTTTAAGGCAATATCAGTATGCTGTCAGCTTTCCTGAAACAGGTAGAACTGCAGTTTCACATACTGCTTTCTACCAGTTACTTTATCTGGAAATCTTTTTTTGTTTTCCATTCTGTACCCTCTGTGCAGCAGTACTCAATACCAACTAAAAACCTGAAGCTTCCAAGTTTATCAAACATTAATTTCCTTAATCAGTGGAATTAATGTTTCTTCCCTCCTTCTTCCCCAGCTTGTGGGGTTTTTGTAAAAATATTTTTTTGGTACCTGTGACAAACCTGCTAACTGCACCAGCCCTTTATTTGTTTAAAAAAGGATCTGCATTGGTAGATTTAAGAAAATGTTTGATATTTAACATTTTTGTATCAAGGAAATAAAAACAAAAGATGTATTTACATAAAATGAAAAAATTAAAGACATTTTCTTAGGAACTGTTTTGGTTTTTCTTATTAGTTTATGAAATATTTTAAGTGAACTCGTTGTTTTTTTTTTCTTTGTAATATAACTGTTTTTTTGTCAGCCTGTCGTTAGCTTTTTTCCATGGACTACTTTCAAGATATTTGTGAAGTGTAACCAAGAAAACCAAGCCTGTTGTCTTAAGATTTTAATCACTATACATTTCCCTTGGAGGAGGGAAAAGAAAAAAGAAGCCAGTTCTACAAATCAGCAAGATCAAAACCATTGCTGTGGAAAAGTGGAATATTAAGAAGTCTTCATCAGATTGTATTTACAGTAGAATGGGAACCACTGGCATTTGAGTAATGCAATAACCTGTCTGAAGGTATGCCAAAATTTGTGGATTTTTAAATGATTTTGAGAGTTATCTTGAACTTTCATTGCAAAGGGAAAAAATAATTTAAAGACACTAAACGTGAAATGTTTTATTTCTAACCTTGGAATACTACCAGAAGTAGTATAATTGTTTTAGTTTTTTTTTAATACCAGCCATATCATCACATTCTCACACTAAAATGTGGGAAAGAATCATAGAATCATAGAATAGTAAGGGTTGGAAAGGACCTCAAGATCATCGAGTTCCAACCCCCCTGCCATGGGCAGGGACACCTCCCACTAAACCATGCCATCCAAGGCTATGTCCAACCCCACCTTGAATGCCGCCAGGGATGAAGCATCCACAACCTCCCTGGGCAACCCATTCCAGTACCTCACCATCCTCACAGTAAAGAACTTCTTCCTCAGATCCAATCTAAACATCCCCTGTTTAAGTTTAAACCCATTACCCCTTGTCCTCTCACCACAGTCCCTAGTGAAGAGTCCCTCCCCAGCATCCCTATAAGGCCCCCTTCAGGTATTGGAAGGCTGCTATGAGGTCTCCACGCAGCCTTCTCTTCTCCAGGCTGAACAGCCCCAATTTTCTCAGCCTATCTTCATACGAGAGGTGCTCCAGTCCCCTGATCATCCTCGTGGCCCTCCTCTGCACTTGTTCTAACAGTTCCATGTCCTTTTTATGTTGAGGACACCAGAACTGCACACAATACTCCAAGTGAGGTCTCACGAGAGCAGAGTAAAGGGGCAGGATCACCTCCCTCGACCTGCTGGTCACACTCCTTTTGATGCAGCCCAGGATATGGTTGGCTTTCTGGGCTGCAAGCGCACACTGCCGGCTCATGTTCATTTTTTCATCAACCCACACCCCCAAGTCCTTCTCCACAGGGCTGCTCTCAATCTCCTCCCCGCCCAATCTGTAGCTGTGCCTGGCATTGCTCCAACCCAGGTGTAGGACTTTGCATTTAGCATGGTTAAACTTCATCAGGTTGGCATCAGCCCACCTCACAAGCGTGTCAAGGTCCCTCTGGATGGCATTCCTTCCCTCCAACTTATCAACCGAACCACACAGCTTGGTGTCATCGGCAAACTTGCTGAGGGCGCACTCAATCCCACTGTCCATGTCACCCACAAAGATGTTGAACAAGACCGGTCCCAACACCGATCCCTGGGGGACACCACTCGTTACTGGTCTCCAGCTGGACACTGAGCCATTGAGCACTACTCTTTGCGTGCGGCCATCCAGCCAGTTCTTTATCCACCAAGTGGTCCACAAGAGTGTTATTAGTGATGCAAGGAGAAATCAGTTACTGAACTCGTCTGCTGCCAAGGATCCAGAGACTTTTCTTCTCTGGGACTCATGACCTTAGGAGTAAATATTTAAATCGCTTTTATTGTGAGTACCCAAACCTACAAAGAAACTGCAAATTTAGTTCTCAGAATAAATGCAACACTTACAGAGAAGTTGTACAAAATACTCATTCCTTATGGACGTAATCCAGATAATTTACGTGGTGTTCTATCCAAATGCTGATGGGCCTGTTATTAACTATGTATCTAAAAGAACTGGCATAACTTGTTTTGTGAGGGAGTCAAAATGATACAAAAAGCTTATGAAGGGATTGTCAGAAGTATAGGTTAAGGGGTGAGGAAGTCTCAGCTCGAGAGGTACAGAGGCCCTCTCTGTCATAGAGAATCCACCTGGAGTGTTTACCCTGAGGCCATTAGGATCTTCATGGTACTGACTTCAGTCTTGAACAACACTTACATACCTGCAGAGAAATAGAATCTTAATTGCACTGCAATACAATCCCATACAAACCTGTTTTTTCAGAGTAGGCCATGCATATCCTTCTCTGAACTACAAAGGTCCATCTATGCTGCCACTGTTTCTACCCCTTCCCCTCCCAAATTGTCGTTTTGAGGAGCAGGATGTTATTTATCTCTACCTGTAATTAATACATATTAAGAAAATAGTGCTGTTCCATTTTGTAGTCCTTATATGTTTGATTTTACCAGTTAACACTGAAGTGAGGTACTAAAATATCACCAAATGTGAGCTACAATGTTTCTAATACTATGTTTGGTGGAGAACTGTGGAAGTGTTTCTTGTTGAGAATGGACGTGTGAGCAATCCAACCTTTGATTACCACAAAGCAAACCTGCTTGCTAAGCTGTGACTAATTATTAGGCGATTGCTAACAGCTGGCTAAGAGGTGCTATCCAATCAGATGCTATCGAATGTTCCTGTACCCTATGATTTTCCTATAAAAGATGGCGTTGTGTTTAATAAAGCGGCAGCGTTTGATCACATTGATCAGTATTGCGTTGTCCGTGAGATAACCCGCAACAGAGAACTATCAGGGCCCGGTGAAGTGGTGTGCTAGGGAGGAACTGGCCCCATTCATGCCACATCAAGCCTGCTTATTCTGTGGGGTTTGGTGCACTTCCTTTTTTTTTTTAAATGGAATCATTAATTCTAGAAGGGAAAGAATGTAGCTTCTTAAATTAGATCCACATTTGTTTCCTAATGTATGTTTAAAATATGTGCATAGAATTTAGCTCTTTACAGCATTTGTTTCTGGAAAACAGAGCTGTCATCACTAGTCTTCATGGCTGTGGAGTTTCTTGGGGTCATGGTCTCTGGGGGTTTTATGTACTATTACTTGACTCCAGAGGTACGGTGAGGCATGTCTGGCTCCTTTGCTGCTGAGATGGGAAGTTGCTGAGAGGCTGTTTTGGCCTGGTAAAAATTCACATGCATTTGTGTAATACTTTGATTGAATTACTTTTTTTAATTACTTTCTTCATTCCTGTTTGCCCCTGAGAGTGGGGGGGGGGGGGACACACACACGGATCTGTTCCATTATAGAGCTATTTTGCTTTACAGTTGTGGTAGCAGCGATTGCTATGCCTAGATCAGTGTCCTGCACAGCTGCATCTGGTCAGGGCCAAACCAGGTCGGGCAGCAGGACCAGCACCCGCCCTTTTGCCTTCCTCTGGTGGGCAGCACGAAATGGCCTCTCTGCTTCCCGCATCGCCAGGTGGGAGATAGGCTAGGCTGGACTGGACCTAGATGGAGACCGTGAGGAGCTAGGGTGGGGGGGGCTGTGTGGGGCCAGGGGCTGCAGCTGCCTGGGGGTTGATCAGCACAGTGTATAGTAAGTTGCTGGTAGACAAGATACATGGAGAAAAAGGTAATTATGTAGTGTAGAGTAAAAGGGAAGAGCATGAGTGTCTCTGTAGCATGGATTTGAATAGGGACAGGTAAGAGAGAATGTAGACTAAGGGAGAATGAACTATCCTGTATAAAATTAAGATTGCTGGGAGTGCAACAGTCTATTCTTCATATAGCTTATGGTTGAGCTTATGGTTTGGAGCAAAAAGCTAAAGGCTTCAGGTGATTCATATGGAGGACTAAATTCAACTATCCAGTGGAGAAACCAAGAGGTAGAAAGCTAAAACCTGTGATGATTCTGAGGAAGATTAAATGTTACAACTCTTTCTTTCTTAAAACTGTCGAGTTCTGTCATGGTGCCCAGAAAATGTCTGGTACTCTGGATGTGTTCTCTATCTTTAAGTCATGGTAAACATAACACAGGCAAAAGTGTCCTCTGCGATTGAGCTTCGGATCATACACAAGAAGACTCCTGATAATCAAAAGTTCTTGGCTTCTGAAGCGTTGAGACTTGCCAGCTGACCAGATGTGTACATTGAAGAAGATTCCTCAAGTTACTCCACAGTACATTTAGTAAATGAATAAACACTTGTCTATATTGCAGTTTTGTAACTTTAAACTTACACTAAACTAACCTTCCCTGTGTGCTTTACAGAAATACTGCCACACTTTAACTGGATGAGGAGCACTAGCTGGTGTTAGGCTGGGATTTATAGGGTCAATATACTCATAATTAAGATGTTCTTTTTGCTTTAATAGATATGCAGGAAGCTTCTTTAAAAAGAAGTATTCTTTTTTCCAGCAAAGCAGTTATTGGTAGCCTTGTGCTTCCATGAGCACTGTGGCAGAACATGGGTCTGTCCCAGCTCATGAGAAGCTCATGGAATTCATCTCTTTGTAAATGGAATATAGAAAGCATTCAGCCAAACTGTATAAAGTTAGATTTCCCTGCCTTTATGTTGATTTCTTAAAAATGACTGATAGCGTATTTGTACATGAGCAGTCTGTAGTCTGCAAGTTTAGTTTTCCCATTTATTGCCAGAATGACCCTATATGATGTGATTGACGTTAGTAGGCAGTTGAACACGAAAACCTGGAGGTTGTGGCCATGCCAAGCCAGCTGCATCGTAATTTGTGATCTGTTTGCAACCTATCAATGAGTGAAAATATGTTTTTGTTAAAGTTGATTGCTTCAGAATCAGCCCTTGAAGTTACCAGTGCCTTATACAAGCCTCAAAAAAAAATTGCACTGTTATAGTTCTAAGAACAGCTATTTTGTTTGATTAGAGAGACTTTGTGAATAATTTTCTCTCGGTATGAAATGTTCATATGCATGCACACATATATGTGCTTTACCTTGAATGTCTTTTTTAAATGTGATTTCAAACTTAGAATGTTCAGAGAAGACTGAACATGTTTAGTTCATGTCTATACTCTGTTGCCTTTTTTTTTTTAGTTAGATGTCTTCAGTGTGGGCTGCTTCTTACTCTTCAAAAATGAGCCTTCTCTGAGCATGTACAGTATGCATGTCTGAGTCTGCCATTTAGATTTTTATGTGGTAGGGGAAGTTGCTTGTCATGTTCACAATAAATAACTGGTATATATTTGCTAACAATTCCACAATAATTTAAAATTAGCCCACTTCAACTTTTCCTTTAAATTATCTCATGTTGGATTTCATTTCGATTATCATATTCTTAATGTGCTGTTGAAAAACAATGAGTTATCAATAGAGAATTTTTACTACAGTAGTGTAGAACTGCTGAAAGTGGAAACAGTATTTCAATTGTCTGGTCCTATGATGAGTGTATTGTTTTCAACTAATAATGCAGTGTTACAAAGAGGTGATTTACCAGAGAACTTCACCTTTATGTTACTGGAGTCCCTTGCATGTAGACTAATAACCCTTTCTGCTAGATTGTACCATACTAGCCTAGGTTTTAAAAGTAACTATTACTAAAACAGATTAAGGAATGTTTAGGGTGATACTAAATGATTAGTCTGTGAAGAAGTTAATGGGAAGTCTTTGTATTGGTAAATTTTAGGGAGTAAATGCTTGAGATGTTTAAAGTTCCATTCTCCTGAAACAGATCACTATTTTAAGTACTTCAATTAGGACACTGCCAGGTTTCCTAACTGAAGTAAATTCGTCAGTCTCAGAGGGTGCAACTCTTAAGGTGTCCTCAAGTGCTTATAACATCTTAATAATAATTTCTTACATTAGAAATTATTTGCAATTATGCATGGTGACCCATTCTTTTAGTTTCCATTCTATCCAAGAACAGGAATTTGATACCTAATTGATCATTTCACATCCAACATGAAATCTGAGGTAAGTGCTTAGTAGGTTGAACAAAATAACCTTTTCTTCCTGTTCATCATTTCCTCACATGTCAACAAAACCATCCTGTCAAGAAGTTTTTTGATGCTTGTTTGCAAACCTCCCACTCAAGCCAGCCAGCCTATGCTAATATGGTATGTGTGTTGTACATTAGATACTGTCCTGGGTTCAGCAGTAGCAATCATTTTTCTCCTTCTTGGTAGCTTTTCGATTCTCTTCCCCATCCCTCCGGGAGTGGGGGCAGGAACAGGAGGGAGGGAGAGAGAGACTGCATGGTTTTCTGAGTTACGGCTGGGCTTAAACCATGACAGATACAAACCACCAAATGTTGTTACCATGATCCCATTCAAAGGCATTCATCGTAGAAATGTATTAATCTATAAACTATGTGTATATCTAAACATAGTCTGGTTTTTAAAAAGCAAAGTGAAGTGTACAGAAATCAACACTGCATTTACAGATTGTTAATTGAATAAGTGTCTGATAAAGCATGAGCCTGAATTAAAATTAGGATTCACTGGTAAAATCACTTATTTAGGACGCTTTAGTCTTTTTATGCTTTGGGTTTTTGGGGAGGAAAGAAAAGAATTAAACTAAATATGAAACAGTATTTTAGACTGATAGTTTTAACAATACTTACTTTCCTTACAACTACCCTGAAAAACATTTTTAAACACTTGTGATGACAGTGGTAATATGCTGATTGCTCATACTGAAAATCTAAATTTGATTTAGCTTATCTTAAAACCTTAAATAGCACCTATACAAACTTTAAGAAACTGTCTGACTTTATAGAAGACTGAAGAATAGAATGATGCTCAATTTTAACACATTTCCATGCTAGTACTACTCTAAAGTTAGCAAGGTGGGGCTGTTTTTTCACTTTGGAAGGAATCTGTAAAAGAGATGCTTCTAAAATTACTACTCTAATGTATAAAATAAGTCAGTAAGTAATGGTAGAAAGTAGTACTTTTCTGAGGAAAGTGTACTATTTCTCATGGCAAAAAAAAAGGATGCAGTGTTACGAGAGGATTCCCAGTTTTACTCTGATAATTTTCAAAGACTGGATGAGTGCACAAATGCAGGTCTTTGTTTTTAGAAGAGATCTTATTGGGTTTCTTTTTGTGTGTATGATACTTAATCTTAGGGTATGTATGTTATGAGCAAGAGCTAGATGCTTTTTACAGATGTGTTCCAGTATGTTTAAAAGCTGATTTTCTTCTGTCTTGCCAAAACATGCACTCAGACCAATATAGAAGATTTTCTATCAGTGGATGCTTTTTAATCTAGTGTAGATATTTTCTTATTTTAAATAAGGGATTTGGTAAGTTTTGTATTGCTTGTTTTGTTTTGCTTATACAGGAGCTCAGGTGAGGCAGAATTGTGCTATGTTCTGAATTCTGGTTTCTTTAATAAAGGTAGTTCCCTTCTTTCCTTCCCATGTATACTTCAAGAGTTTCAGTTGAGGCACACTAAATTTAACTGTGGCTACCACATTCTCATTTATTTCTATTTACTAAAATGCTTACTCAGTATTAAATAAATCAAACACTTTTTTGTTCCTTAAATACTTTCCTGAAAAACTAGCGCGCATAAACACAGCTGTACTGTTGCATTCAGAACTCTTTGAAAAATGTTTTATGTTTCCAGTACATACAGTTTTTAGTTATGTGCATATTTCCTTTAGGAAATAATAATTATAATAGGAATAAATTGTTGAATAAAAATACTGCTGTGAATTGAAAACAGTACAATTTCAAATGTAGGCATTCAGTCTAAGGTACATTTGTGAACTGTGATCAATATTTAGATCTCCATTGCTCATTTTGGCAAATAGATTTCTCCTTGTTTCCCTCTGCAAGAACTGAAATTATCACTGTGTTTTGAAATTGCAGTCTCTTTACCTCTCACAGGCTGTTTTATGACTCAGGCAATCTGTGAAATCTCAGTGTATTAATGGATAAAGCACTCCATTTCCATATGCAGAATATTTACATGAAATGGAACATAAAATTAGTAACCTGGCATGGTGACTATTAAACATACTACAAAGGACTGTGGGACCAATATGTGCTTGTTCAGCCATGCTACCACCAGTGCAAAGAAATTCTGCAAGCCAAGCCTGGAAGCACTGGAAAACTGCTCTTCTAACAGCCTGGAGAACAATACTCTGTTAAGTATTGTCAGAGCTAGAGGAGACTGGAAGAGTTTTCTCCTTGGAGGCTGAAGAGCTAGCCCAAAACCTAAAAAATCCTAAAATATGCCATAAGAGAATGGACAAAGGATATCAGTAAGCATGTTGTTAATTTTTTTAATATGTCTACACATTTAATATTTCTTAAATAGAACTGAAAAGGCTTGTGCAAATAAGACCTCATGTAGGCAGTGTTCAGTGATGCTCTTTGACAAGGAAATGGCTAGTGACTAGTTAATTGTAAAACTAGATTGAGAAAAAGGGTTAAAGTGCTTTCATGTTTTGTTGCATAACATGCAGCTATATTAATACTGTGTGTAAATGTTGAGTACTCAGATGGAGTGCAGGATATAAATGTTCTACACAGGAGCAGAATCATACCTTCTGTTTATCACAGAATCGTAGAATGCCAGGTTTCCAAGGACCTCAGAGATCATCTGGCCCAACTTTTCTAGGCAAATCATGACCTAGACTAGATGTCCCAAGACCCTGTCCAGCCAGATCTTTAAAGTGTCCAGCAATGGGGAATCTGCCACCTCCCTGGGGAGATTATTCCAATGGCTGATAGTTGGCAGTGTGAAAAATTTCTCCTCGGGAATTACTTATGCCCATTACCCCTTGTCTTTTCCACATGACTCCTTGTAAAAAGGGACTCTCCATCTTTGTAACCACCCTTTAAATACTGGAACAGGGAGTCTTTTTTTCTCTAGGCTGTCTTCTTCCTTGGGGCAAATAGTACATCATCACTAGCGTGATCTGTAACCGTTCACATGCATGTAAAAGTTTAAGAAGCTCTACGGTTACTACTTATTTTCCATCGGTCTTCTCTTAAGTGCCAGTAGCGTGTTATTTAAAGCACAAATCTTTACAAAGTAACTGCGTTTTTGTACATTAAGAACAGTCTGGGCACCTCACATAGTCATTTCATTTCAGTTTGTAAAAATGAACAATATTTCCTTATCAAGCACTCCCGCTAGGTTTATTGTCTGTATTTTTCTCTGAGACAGCTGGAAGATTCTATAGATACTCCTAAGTTTTTCCAGTTTTCTGCTTAATTTTTCAGTTTAAAGATAATTCTGAGTGTTACCAGATTTTGGAGCGAGAGGCACCGCTACAACAAGACCTGTTTGCCTTAGCAGTTGTCTTTGAACAGAATATTCAATTTCTATTCCATTATGGTTTGGGGGGATTTTTTTGGGGGGTGAGGAAGTGACTTGATTGTCTTGCAAAACACATTCTAAAAACAAAATCTGAAACTGTGTTATCTAGCTCTAAATGTATTTGATGTCTGCAATCAAATGGCTATATGATATGAAAAATAAGGCCAAGCATTGTCATCTCAGTACTGTGGGAACCAGAACAGAGTAAATGATCTTTTTGGCCTGTAAATCTGACTGAAGTTTTATTTGCTAGCAGTCCAACTGTAGAAACTTCTGGGAAAAAATAGCAGGAAGCTGACACTCATCTAGTATTCTGAGTAACTGAAGTGCTAGCTAACTCATGTTCAGGAAACTTGGGGAAGGGGGTTGTCTTCTTTTTGTTTTAATGCTAAAATGTATTTGCATTTCAGATAAATTTAGGGCTGTGTCTGGCAAAATGGTCAGATGATTTGCAAGTTTTGTCTCAGGAAAAGTGAATGGCTTTCCAAATTCAGTGTAGTCTAACCTAGAAAAAATAAAAATGTTTACTGGAGTGAGATGTAAATAAAGGGACTTACAGTAGATGAGAAAAAGTTGCAGGACACTTGCATTAGCTTTTACATTTTTTCCATTGCTGCTCTTGCTCTGTATATTCTGAACCTAGCAGACAGATTAGAGGAGCCTTACTAAGATATATCCACACTCAAAATAAATGAAAATAAAAATCATCACACTGAATTTTCAAAGCTTATGGTGCAAGCAGCACAGAGTTAGCATTGTAGATAACACATTGTCAGAGTGCTGTCATGTCCTCAACTTCTTTCTGTGGAATAGAAACTGGAGTGAATCTGAACTATGCTACTGATCCCTCTGGATGGGTGGATCCATTTTAACATGCTCTGGCTGGCCTTTAGGTAACTGAAATTAGTACTGGAAATGAGAATGGAAAAAATCGGTAATATAAATAAGTTAAAGCATCCATAATCATAGATACACGGTATCTGCTTAATAATAAAACCAAAGCAGGAACTTAACCCTTATAAAATTCCAAATATCCAAACAGAAGAGTAACTGGAGAACTTACATAGTTGAGTTGAAAATCTTGAGTGCTTCACTTATATTTCATTTGAAGAAGGTAATGGCTTAGTGATTAAATAATATTATGCCACATTTAGAAGTACAGTCTCCCACTCCCCCTTCGTTTCCTCAAGTTTGAGCCCTGTTTAAATCACTGTAAAACTGCTTGGCACTTAATCATATTCTGACATGTCAGTTCATGCACTTCTCTGGGATCCAGCTCACTCTCACGTGTCTGCAACTGTCTCACACCTTCCATGCTCCAACTTTTTTTTAGCGGAGTTGACTGTGAGCTACAAATTCAAGCCTCAGAGTTGAAGCAGCTGCATAAGTTTCCTTGTACAATGCCCAATTTTCATGCAATATGTGCTGCTGAATATTATATTCTACAGAATCCTAAACTTGAAAGTTGAAAAGCTGCTAGAAACTGCTTGAAACTTTAGTAATTCTTCATAGGGTGATTTGTCTGTATTCCACCCTGGGATATTCATCTGAATTTTAGCACTGAAATGCATGGTTGATGGGAATCTGCAAACATCTTGGTCTGTGTGTTTACATGCGGTTATACCAGAATTTGTAACACATATGAATAATGACTTTTTGTTCCTCTTTAGTTCATTTGTATTTCTACTGCTCTGTGAAATATTATACAGCAGCATGAAACTTAATCCTGAACAATTCACAAATAGATTTTCAAACTTAGTGTGGAATAAGGTACAATTTAAGGGATTCTGTACTTGCCTTCACAGTGCTTTTAATTCTTGCAATACAGTCTCATCCTCAAAAAATAGAAATCTTCTTTGATTACTGAAACTATATGTAAGTAGCTATGGCTCAGAGACTTTAATAAAGTCAGTATCTTCTGGAAATGCTTATAGCTTGTAGATATTATTTATTAAGATTAAATTGTGGAACCGATACAGATAATAGTGGCTATAAACATAGATTTTATGGTTTTCATCCATAGTGGTGATAAAGTTTGAGGTTTTATTTTGTACTTAAAAAGAAAAAATCAGTTCAATCTCAGAGATTCAAGATTATTTTTTCTGGGGTATCTATATTTAGTCTTGAGCTAGGTAAAACCTCCCACCTGAAAAGCTTGAATTTTTATGCTCAGGCTGCTGTTGCAAAGCTCATTTAAGCTAGTATTTCCATTAGTTTAGACTTAGCTTTTGTGAGTATCAGACAGAGTTTTAATATTCTTTATTGCTGACAAATGAAATTATTCTGATTTTAACTTACTGTTTATACAGTTTCTGGGGTACCTCAGGACATTGATTTATGTTGGGCTGGACAGTGCATGGAATGAAGCTCAGGCACTCAAATCTACACAGATTTAGAGTGTTTTGTAAATATGAATTTAATACTTTATTTAGCTCAGGATTCTAGTTGAGGATAGTTGTTTAGTGAACCTGTAAAGATTTACAGCATTATGAAGAGAAACAGTACAGTATTCCCTATTTTTGCTAGCTCTATACAGAGTAATTGCTCTGGCAATTTTACTGGCACTTTTTTCCTTTCACTTCACCATAAAAGCATATCACCAAGAAGTTCACATTTTCCCAAAACAATAAAACCAGAAGTTTTAAGATTTGATACATCCTGGGGCTGGGCTGACTCCAGGATGTAACCTGGTTGCTACTGTAGAGCTGGTTTACTGCCATAAAGCTAGAATGATGGTCTGCTTAAATTTCATGTTTCATTAGTGTAATATAAGTGTATTCTCCTGTTTTGTTTTGTTCTTTTTCTTCCTTTTAATAGCCACCTAAAAGGAACAGCCACTGAAACGCTAAAAATGAGAATGAATGACACATTGTAAGGAAAGAGGCTCTAAGCCAAATTCCACACATTTACACTGCCAACATTTATCCACAATGTTGGCAAAGTAGAGAAACACTTCTGAGCTGCTCTGTTATTTATGAGACAGATAATTTCTTTTTTTTCCTGGGGGCACAGCACTGGATAATCTGAGTTTTGTCACCGTCAGTTTAGCCACCAGTTTTTAGTGTGACATGGGGCAACTCACTTTAACCCATCCTTGTCTCCAGTGTCTTTATCTGTAACATGGAGGTAATAGTTATGTATCTGATATTAGTACTCTGACACTGAATTCAGTTAAGATCCAGGAGTATATTCTATCTTTATGTGAGGCATTATTACATATGAAAATAATAATTACTTTCATTAGTTTAATGGGCAGTTACTCAGGGTGTTGTGAACATAGTCCATAAAAGCAATACATATTGAATATATGTATTTCCATCTATTAATAAGTGTTTGAAAAAGTCAGGTACAACAGGTTTCTTCAGTTTCATTTGACAGATTTGTCTATACACACTTGAAGATATTCTGCCTCATTTGTCCTTCTGAAGTCATTCCAGGATCTGCCTTCACTGTGAAATACCATGTTTTACCATCTTCATGCTTTCCCTCCCCTCTGTCTTTTCAGTGTTGTAGCTAAAATGTATTTTTCTGTGTTCTAATTAAATTTACAGACATGGTGTTGTGTTATAGAATCTCAGTATATGGAATTGTTCTCTCCCCCTCCTCCCCTTTTTCTTGTCCTGAAAAGACCTATAGTGCCGCTTTCCTGGTATTGTAAACTGCCAATAGAGAGCATGAAGTTAGAAACGTATGTTCAGTTCAATGAGAATGTTGGTTTGAACAATGTGTACTAAGTCCTTGTGCATGTGGAAGTTAATCACTGTGTAAGAGATTTCATATATTCATTCTGGGAAGTTGCCTTCAGCAAAAAATACAAATTCTTACTTTTTGAAATGTCTTCACTGCAGCAGGCGCTGAAAGCATGTCTGAGTTCAAGCAGATAAATATTCACTGTAAACGTAACCTGTGTAGTGTAGTTACACAGCTACACAGAAGCGGTTTTTCTGTGCAACTTGCACAGAAACAGTGCAGCTGGGAGGAGATGGGGGAGTGAAGTAAAAGAACAATTAGAACAGCTATTTTTCAAAATCACGGTCCAGGTATTCTTGGTTAATATTAAGTGTGTGTTTGTGTATCTCATGTGTTCAGTCTTCCAGAATGGATAGACCAAGACTTTAAGGTCTAATCCACTTGTATTGGTCTGATTGCATTAAAAATAGGGGTACATTGAATTTGTTTAGTTTCTTTTTCCTTGAACTCTCCCTAGTAGAAGTATCTCCTTGCAACAATATAATGTGCCCTCCTGTTTTTGCTTTTGAGTTTGTGGAACAAAGAATAAACCAAAGAAGAAATAAAGCTTCAAGTTGTTTTTTTTATTTCAACTTCCATTTATGCTCTTTGTATTCATACAGGTTTATTTTTTTTCTAATGAAAATTTCAGCACTAATTTCACCTTCAAGTTTTTTTTTTTGTTTTGTTGCATTTTTGTGTGTGTGTCATTTTTTGGTTTTTTCTTATTTTTTTTAAGGATGTTTATATTTTAGAATTTTTTAGACTGTTGTTTAGCTGGGGTTTTTTCTTTGGTTTTCTTTTTCTTTTTTTAAGTTTCAACAAAGTCTTTGTTCTGTTTTATTCTAACACAGTGTTTCATCTTGCTTTGGACTAATTAGCACTTCAGAGTAAAAAGTAAAGATTGGTTTTTTTAAAGATCACGTACATTCTGCCAACTAAAAATATTGCTGCTGAGCCAGATATCTCCAGGAGAAGGGTTATAAAGGTGGCTTGGAAGTGTCTGGGGTTTAGAAACCACACAGTACAGACACTCATAAAATACATGATTTATGCAGAGAGAAAGAGAGAGTTATTTGAGTCTAGAGAAAATGTCTGTGGGACTCATGAAGAAAGGTGACAAACTCTAAAAAGTACTTTTTATTTGCTCAGGGTATAATTCCTCCTGTATTATATGCATTGCCTGTGAAGTGCAGTATTCGCCTCTTTAGAAGCTCCGCAAAGAAGTCATTACTTAATTTGGTCCAGAATAATTTAGCCAAGGTGAATATACATAAATCATTACACATTTTGTTAATTTGCAGTGTAAACGTTAAAAATATTTTGCTGTGATGTCAGTGTTGAATGTGTGCAGTAAGGGAGAGATTTTTGTGCAGACCAACTTTAGCATTTACAGTTTCCTGACTGTCAACTGACTCTTTTTTGCCAAATTGCTGCAATAGAAAATCGCCCCTGTAAACAGAAATGATGTAATTAAACTTCTGTTTAAAAGCTTGTAGAATTTTTGTGTCCATGGTGGTCTCAATTTAAAAGGTGAACAATTGTTAGTTTTCACATTATTTCTCTTGTCTTGAAGGCTGAAGTAACATCTAGTATTTATGTCGATGACAGAGAAGTTACCAAGTTTGTGATCCCTCCCTCAGCTCCCCAACAGGAGCCATGGTAGCAGGCATTAGGCATGGATAAGCCCTGTGATAGGAAACCTTTATAGTTCTTTCAAAGCTTTAAATTGGCAAAATGAGTTGCCAAACATTTTCTTTCTGCATTAATTTGTCTGCCATTTCTAAGGATGAGAAACACTTGAGCATCTACTCCTAAATTAAAGACTGAAGTACTCATATTCCAAATATAAGAGGACTGATTTCACTGAAACAACTAATTAAAGCTTCATCTAGTTGAAGCTACGTATCAGTTTCAGTAGGAACAAACCCTTCAGGAGGATGGTTCATCTCATGCTAACACAGGTTTTGAGGTCTAATGAGAATGAATAGTTTTCTGGATCTGCCCAGCTCTTTTCTCATCGCCTGCAGAACAAGAGCAATGTCAAGAGCAAATTGAACTTGCCTTTCAGTGACAATTTATTTGAGAAGAATCTTACCCTATGTCCTGGTTTCAGAAGGGATAAAGTTAGTTTTCTCTCTAGGAGCTGGTGCAGTGCTGTGTTTTGGCTTTAGTCTGAGAACAATATTAATAACACACTGATGGTTTAGCTGGTGCTAAGCCGAGCTTACACTAAGTCAAGGACTTTTCAGTCTCTTTTGCTCTGCCAGTGAGGAGGAGCACAAGACGCCATGAGGGAGCAGAGGCAGGAAACCAGGAATCATAGAATCATAGAATCATAGAATAGTAAGGGTTGGAAAGGACCTCAAGATCATCGAGTTCCAACCCCCCTGCCATGGGCAGGGACACCTCCCACTAAACCATGCCATCCAAGGCTATGTCCAACTCCACCTTGAACGCCGCCAGGGATGAAGCATTCACAACCTCCCTGGGCAACCCATTCCAGGGCCCCACCACCCTCACAGTAAAGAATTTCTTCCTCAGATCCAATCTAAACTTGCCCTGTTTAAGTTTAAACCCATTACCCCTTGTCCTCTCACCACAGTCCCTAATGAAGAGTCCCTCCCCGGCATCCCTATAGGCCCCCTTCAGGTATTGGAAGGCTGCTAGGAGGTCTCCACGCAGCCTTCTCTTCTCCAGGCTGAACAGCCCCAATTTTCTCAGCCTATCTTCATACGAGAGGTGCTCCAGTTCCCTGATCATCCTCGTGGCCCTCCTCTGCACTTGTTCTAACAGTTCCATGGCCTTTTTATGTTGAGGACACCAGAACTGCACACAATACTCCAAGTGAGGTCTCACGAGAGCAGAGTAAAGGGGCAGGAGCACCTCCCTCGACCTGCTGGTCACACTCCTTTTGATGCAGCCCAGGATACGGTTGGCCTTCTGGGCTGCAAGCGCACACTGCCGGCTCATGTTCATTTTCTCATCGACCAACACCCCCAAGTCCTTCTCCGCAGGGCTGCTCTCAATCTCCTCCCCGCCCAATCTGTAGCTGTGCCTGGCATTGCTCTGACCCAGGAGGAGGACTTTGCATTTAGCATGGTTAAACTTCATCAGGTTGACATCAGCCCACCTCACAAGCGTGTCTAGGTCCCTCTGGATGGCATTCCTTCCCTCCAACTTATCAACCGAACCACACAGCTTGGTGTCATTGGCAAACTTGCTGAGGGCGCACTCAATCCCACTGTCCATGTCACCCACAAAGATGTTGAACAAGACCGGTCCCAACACCGATCCCTGGGGGACACCACTCGTTACTGGTCTCCAGCTGGACATTGAGCCACTGAGCACTACTCTTTGCGTGTGGCCATCCAGCCAGTTCTTTATCCACCGAGTGGTCCACCTATCAAATTGATGTCTCTCCAACTTAGAGAGAAGGATGTCATGGGAGACAGCATGAAAGGATTTACACAAGTCCAGGTAGATGACATCAACCGCTCTGCCCCTGTCCATCAGTTCCGTAGCCCCTTCATAGAAGGCCACCAGATTGGTCAGGCAGGATTTCCCCTTAGTGAAGCCATGCTGGCTGTCACCAAGCACCTTGTTGGTTTTCATGTGCCTTAGCATGCCTTCCAGGAGAATCCGCTCCAAGATTTTGCCAGGCACAGAAGTGAGACTGACTGGTCTGTAATTCCCTGGGTCATCCATTTTCCCCTTCTTAAAAATGGGGGTTATATTTCCCTTTTTCCAGTCATCGGGAACTTCACCTGACTGCCATGATTTTTCAAATATGATGGACAGTGGCTTAGCAACTTCATTTGCCAGCTCCTTCAGGACCCGTGGATGGATTTCATCTGGTCCCATGGACTTGTATACATTCAGGTTCCTAAGGTGGTCCCGAACAAGATCCTCCCCCACAGTGGGCCCAGGGTCCCCCCCCTCACCGTCCCCGCGTCTGCCTTCCAAGACTTGGGTGGTGTGGTCAGAGCATTTGCCGGTAAAGACTGAGGCAAAGAAGTCATTAAGAACCTCAGCCTTCCCTGTCTCAAACTAGCCCAAGGGGTATTCCATATCACAGAGCTCAGGTAATAGAAACTGGGAGGAGCTGGCTGGGAGCCACTGATCACTGCTTAGGTCGGGCTGGGCATCGGTCAGCAGCAGTGAGCAATTGCATTGTGCGCCACCTGAGCTTTCTGGGTTTTATTCCTCTCTCTTTCTTTGTTATCCCGCTTTTAATTATAATCATTACTATTATTACTATTACTTTATTATTACATTTTACTTTATTTCACGTATTAAACTGAAATAATTGCCTTTGACTTCCCTTTAAAAATTCTAAAGTGCACGTCTTTATATATACTAAATAAATAAATGCATTTTATTAAATACATTTTAATAAAAATACAGAATTAATATGCAAAACACCCAAAGCAAATGTACTTAGGTTGAGATTATTTTTACTTTTGCACAGGCCTGTGTAAACCAACAGATCTTCAAAATGGCTGGGTTAATAAATAATGGTATTTAATGAGATATTTGGAAACAAAATCAACTTCAGACAACAAGTTACAGTTCAAACCTTGTGCAAACAGGTGCCGTTGAAGTGGCTTGAATGGATTTGATTCTTGACATTTCTTAAGAGGCTGAAAAAGACTGAAAGAAAGCTTTTTGAAGGGCTGTACATAAGGGTGAGTCACCAGTGCATTTCTCCCCAGAATTTTAAGACATCAGTTTTACCTCCTGGAGAAATTTTCTGCTTGAAATGTTAAAACTTTGCCATTGTTACATTTGCCAATATTGTGTCACATTTGCATGATGAAATTTGCTAACTTAGCCTTCATTATCTTGGGCTATTTTGCACATACACAATTAGAAGTGATTAAATAGATTTTTAGTTAAACTGTCTTCCCCTGACAAGCTTAAGTAAAATTTATTTCAATAAACGAAGCCATTAGGAAGCCATCTGTTTGAAAATGATCTAGGACTTTGATTTTAGTATTTGTGTCTGCATTACTTGTTACTGAATTAACTCTTGCATTTCTATTATGTGAAACTCACAAGCAGGGATATATAAATCTTGGGATTTATATACTAACTGCAGTAATTTTTTGTGATTTTTTGCTGCTATAAATTGTCAAAACAAGATTTGGTTGGCCTTCTAACTCACACTTCCTTAAGAACTGTAAGTCTCCATCACTTTTCTAACCTGAAATATTGTTTTTCCGTAAGTGGAGAAATAATGTCATTCACACAGCAAACTGTTAAAAACCTTATGTTTTGTTACCTTTTGCTTAGCAGTTTCCCATTTGGCACCTACTTCGGATGGTATATAAAGCAAATAAGCAGGTGGAAATTGGGTTATAGGAATCTTTCTAGTGCCAAAAACCAACTTAGTGGAAATTGTTGAGCATGGCTGTATTTTCGAAGCAGCTTTACTTTTCTCATCTGATTTTGGCATAATGTTCCATAGTATTATGTATGTTTGAAACAAATTAATGCTGGATCCATTTGGCTCTCATCAGCTCCTTGTAACAGCAAACGCATTTCATACAGATATATGTCCACTGGAAGTAGGAAATCTTTTATTTGAAAAGTTACGGCTTTACTTTCACATTTTTATGACCTTAAATTTCAATATTCTTCATCTGGACAAGAGCTGAAGCTGTAAAACTCCAATCTGCTGAAGGCTGTTCATTAAGTTAATGCTGACTTTGAATATTATTTAATAGAAATAGGGTTTTGAATAGAACTAGAAGTTGAATGCATAGATTATATATATTTATCTATTTATTTATCTGGGTTTCTTATTCCTTTTTAATTCTTTTTTTCCCTTACTATCCATCTTTCTCCAAAAAACAAATACCCTTTGGTAATCACTCATGGTTCCACAGAGATCAACAGAGACATTGTCATTACATTAGTTACTCCCAAAACCATCTTGAAAGCTGTCATTAGCTATAGCGAATTCAGAATAAAAGCTTAGGAATTCCCAGATGAGGCTCCTGACAGCTATCTTTCTTTGTGCACTGGTCAGAGCTGATCAATGTGGTTGTTCTCATCTCTCTGTGACTCAGATTCTACCTAAACATCATATAGTGACAAGGAACAGGGAAAGATGAATCCAGAATTTGTCCATGTTGCTGACCTTATGTCTTGGAGACATGTTCTGTCCCTCCTGGAAAGAGTATGTATAATAAAGCTTGGGATGATTTTATTTCTTTATTTGCCTTTAATCCATAGATGTTCAGCATGTGTTGTTTCAAAAAATGTTTAGATGCACAGGGAACTTTGTCGTAGTGATATTTTTAGGTTCCTACAGATGTCAGGAGATTAAAAGGATCGTCAGAGTTTTGGACTTCAGTATCCAACTACACAAAATTGTTTTGTCCATCCAGGGTTTCTTTGCACAAGCTGCAAGACTGTGCTTAAAACCGACTCATGGTATTTTCATGTATGTAACAGGTATTTCAGAAAATGTATTTCCTGCTGGCTTTGCAGAATAATAATTTGAAGTAATCAGATAATTATTGTCTTCAGGGAGCCAAGTGCATGTTCATCTGCAGCATACGTTGTAGTTACAGGTACATGGTGTACAGCAGCCCTTGTAGGTCAAATGGTGTGCACTGGCTGGGTGGGACAGGGATTTGTACCCTACTGTGGATGTCTTAATCTTTCTCAGATCTTTTTTTCTAGGCGCAGAATGTATTTGGGACAATCTAGTGTCTCTTGAACTGTGTCATTTCAAAGATGACAAGGTCTTGGGCTTGAAACTAGTTTTCCCTGCTGCAAATTCTTACCACCAAATGAATGATGCTAGCGTATTAGCAGCTATTTGGAATAGCAAGAAAGTAAGGTAATACAGGTGCGAGGATCTTCAAAGCAATCATTGTATTCATACAACTTTTAGTATTGGCTGAGCATTCTAATTGAAGGTTTCCTTAATGCTCCCTAGAAATTAGAAAGAGATCGGCGGGTTTGCATGAAGGAGAAATTCATATAAAGCTTTGTCCACTGAAAACAGGCACTTGTCCTGTCTGTAATGTACAGTTTTAAGGTACTTTTTATAATCGAAATAACCGAAACACAATAAGCTTTTCATTTTGTCTAGCCCCAGATGATTGCTTTAGTGTCTTTTGGATAGATTTGATCATTGACTCATGGTCTGCAGTTATCAAACCCAGAACTCTTTCTCAAGAAATAAGGTGTAACTGAGGGGGGGGAAAAATATCAAATTATTTCAAGTAAGAAAGGTGGGTAATCTGGCATCCACAAGATGTCTAAGTCCTGATGTATATTAAAATGAATAGACTAATAGACTAATAGAATAATAGACTAATAGAATAGAACAATTTAAATGAAATCACTGATTCTGGGCCTCCTGGAATAGGAAAGCATCTCTTGGTTAAAAAAGCAGCATAGGCACACTTCAGAAACAAGAGCAGTGCCATAATTGTTGCCTTCACTTTAAAACAAAATCAAACAAAACCAACCTCTGGAAAGTCTGTGAGTCAACAACACTTGATTTGTAACAACGGAGAACGAGACAGTGGCATGGTGGTGTTCAAGGCCAGGTTGGACGTAGCCTTGGGTGACATGGTTTAGTGGGAGGCGTCCCTGCCCATGGCAGGGGGGTTGGAACTCGATGATCTTAAGGTCCTTTCCAACCCTAACTATTCTATGATTCTATGATTCTATGTTATGAAACACATCAGCACACATGCTCTCTCAATACCTTTTTTGGTATTTAATACTTTTCCTGATGGATTTTATTTTTTTTCCAAACAGAAAAGCTTCTTGTTTATTCTTTCACTATGTTTTCACAACTTGTGTCTCATTCTTCTATGCCTCCATTAGCTAAATTTCACCAGTTATTTCAGAGATTGACAGCACTCATATTGGTCCTTAAAAACCGAACAAATCTCTTCAGTTCTGACAGAAGTCAGTGCATTGTCTCCTTAGCCAAGATGCAGAATGAGTGGATCATGAGTGACTGGAAGAAGTAATTGACCAGTCTAGATTGCTGCCCGGTTATTTCAGAATGAATGTGAGATTCTGGAACCAGAGTTAGCTGCATGAGCCTGCCACAGCAGTCCAGGAAGGATGGCTGAGTGAAGCCTTCTCTCAGTGTGCAGAGAGAGTAGAAGTGGTGTCATGGGCTCACAACTGCAGATCACAGTATTGGCTGCCTGAAAGCAGACTGGTTTGTCAGAAGGAGTTACTGATGTGTGGGCAGTGAGACTAAAGAAAGCTAAATGTACCCACATTTGAATTATCGTAGAATCACAGACTGGTTTAGTTGGAAGGGACCTTAAAGCTCACCCATTTCTAACCCCCTGTCATGGGCAGGGACACCTTCCACTAAACCAGGTTGCTTCAAGCCCTGTCCAACCTGGCCTTTAACACTGCCAGGGGTGGGGCCGCCACAGCTTCTCTGGGCAACCTGTGCCAGCGCCTCAGCACCGTCACAGGGAAGAGCTTCTTCCTAATATCTAATCTAAGTCTCCCCTCTGTCAGTTTAAAGCCATTCCCCATTTCGCTGCCACTACATGCCCTTGTAAACAGTCCCTCTCCAGATTGCTTGTTGGCCCCCATTACAGTTACTTTTGCCAGGCTGCTTTATAAAAGGCATTTCCCCCAGTATGAAAACAGTTAACATGTAAGCCCATATCAGCCTTCATCTACCTAGCATTTTTATTTCTGATAATTAATTATTTATTACCATTGCAGTGTGAGGTTTGCTATTATGCAGTTTGTGCCTGGAATAGGGAAGCTTTAATATCCTTCAGAAAATCTTACTAATGAAGATACTAAGAAACAGAAATATTCCAAAGGAAAGGTTTGGTGGTTATTTTGTTACAAACTTCAGTTCAGACTTGAGATGAATCATCCTTTTGTTGATTACTGAATAGACTCAACAAAGAAGGTGATACCTAATGTTGCACAAGAATATTATATTTCCAATACTTTCATCTCTGACTTTGACTCTCTGTTCTTGAAGACAGACTTTCTCGACAGTAACAGCAACTACTATTGCTGTATGTTTTGGTTCACAAAAGCAGTAATTCAGTGAAAGATCTCAGATGTTGACTTTGCCACCCTGAAGTGAAGGGCTTTTCTAAATGAGTATGGAGTTCCAAAAGATAGCTGAACTTCAGATTTCATTCAGCTTTGTTTTCTCTCATTTTTCTCCCTTGAGAGTCAAGCCTCTGATTCACATGTATTCTCAAATGGATACTCATAAAGAAGAAAAAGAATGAAATGCATCTTGTCCTATTTTGAACACTAGTTGCAGGACGAGGCTATTTGTAATTAAATGGCTATGTGCTTTACAGAATTCTTTTTGTTTTGCTTTTAAGAAAAGAGTATGATGTTCGGATTTGATAGAGCATCTCCTGTCCTACACTGACATAAGTATGTTACTTGATAAAGTTGGAATAGAAATCAGTTTTATATCTCTAAGCAAAAAAGTGAAATGCTATGGGGCAAATATTTCTGGGGAAGTATTGTACAAAATAAGATTTTGCAAGCAGTTGTCTTTTTATATACAGTTTAAAGAATGGTTTGCATTTAAAAGTATGGACAGATGAGTAATTTTGTTTAAGAACACGCAGGTCTTCTCATTCAGTATGGATCTGATGACAGTCCTTAAAATGCTTTTCAATAGAAAAGACAAAGATTTCATAATCTCTGTATCAGAATTTGTGGTAATGCAAATTCATTATATATATTAATACTTCCCTCATTAGCTTTGATGTCTAGTTTTACCAAACATTGAACTTTCTATGAGATATGTGACAAAGACTTTGCCATACTTGATTTTTTGTTTCCTAAGTGATAAGCCCAAGAGAAGATGGAATGCTCCAGAATGAGTGACACCGAACTCTGTCAGATTTGGAGACAGAATGGGTTCCTTTTTGTCAGATTTCATGAACTGTAGGTTAAATCTGTACCAGGCATTGTAGCATGTGAGTCACAGTGAGATCTCTAATAACAAATGTTTTGACTGGGTGTCCCAGGTGGAAAAGTATTGGCCACTTTGATCTGCCTAAAGAACACTTCTATAGTTCTCTCTTGACCTTATTTTTTATTAATGTTTTATTTTTTCCTGTGTGGAGAATAAAAAACCAACAAGCCAACATTCACATAGCTTCTTTTATGGTCATGATTCACCACTATGGAAATCAAGCAAAGCTTGGAAGAATGCTGTGTGGTGGCTTGCCAGTGCTTTGAAGTGCACGGCAGTCAAAGCCATTTGGACATGGTTTAGCTTGAACATAGCGCTAATGTGTGATTTCCAGAGTTTCTGCATGTGGTTCTCCACCCAGAAAATATGAAGACAATGGCAATGCACCCTCATACTTTTGTCCTAAGAACACATTAGAAATACATTATAATGAAGAGGAGTTGAAAATATTAAAAATGCAAATGATTATCCTGAAAAGTTGCAGTCAAATGGTTCTTATAAGTAAAGAAGTCAAGGACAGAATTAGTTACCTACAATGTTAAGAGCTCTGAATGTGTCCTTATTTTTGAGATATCTATAAATGGTTTGAAATTCCAGTTTCATAGCTTGAGTATAATTTTACAATATTGAAGAATATATGTTTTCATTAGGACCAAGTGCTTACCTCAGGCAGGAAACCTTCCTCTGGTATTTGGCTAAGAACATAGGAAGAATATCACAATAAATAGCAGCTCAAATGTAGTTCAAGTCATGTAATGAAGAGCACTCAGGTAGTGAAGAGCTGTTTGTAAGTATAACTGCATGGAGTGTTTCATAACTATGTTAACTTTTATTGAAAGTGAAAATTGGACAACTGACCTGTCATTTTCAACTTTTGCAATAGTGAGAAGAAACACAGGCTTGTCACAAGCTCCATAATGTCCCATCAGCTGGGAATGGATTGGATTGCTCTGTTTCCATTCTAGCCCTCTAAGCTCATATACCTTTAGGCTTTGCTTAATCAGAGTTGGAAGCAGATTTCTCTCTGGTTCAGTTTCCAGCCAGGATTATTTGTTTTCTATCTCATGGTAAATATGAGACTTTACTGTCTCCACCTCCCTATAGGATGAGTACTGATGGCTGTGTCTCTAGGTTCTCTGGTAGATTATACACATCTTTTCCTTTAGCCCGTTTTCCTCTCAGGCTTTACAGTTTGCCTCTTAGAAGCATGTGATAATTGATTTAGACAAACTGTAAAAGTTCCCTAAAATCAATGGTTCTTTGTATTTGTTGGCACAAAAAATCATACAGAAGAGCAAACACTAAATATGCTGTGTATATTTCCCTTCCTCAGTGTTGAATGTTGTTTGGGCCATAGCCTGTGTGCTCCATGTCATCCATTTCTGTACAGAACTTTTCTAAGTTATGCTGCATGCATGTCAGTGTCAGAATTCTGAAGCCAGTTTCCTTCTTACTTGGCTGGCCTGCAGTTAGAACAGCATGCCTTGCTGTTCCTTTCATGCGCAAGTTTTCCGTCTCTGTGATTCATGGCATTTCACAAATGCTTTAGCTTTTGAGGTTCCAGTCGTAACATTTGATCTTCCTTTCAGCTTTTTTTTCTGAAATTCCATAGCTCCAAACGCTGGCTAGCAGGAAGGGTTTAGATGAATTGATTGCTGTCTGGCTCAGGCACCCCATTGTCCTTTTATTTTCCCTCTTGACTGGGAGCTGCTAGGGTGGGATGTTTTCCGCAGTCCCATGTCTGAGACACGTATGACTCAGCCCTGACAGCATATGGTTGACTTCACATCCTCTGAGGTATTTAATGATACAGCAATTTCATAACCACAACCGGGATTCATACTTTGTTCAGGGATAGATTTCCCACATTGTAACATATGCTGCCTCAAATGGAGTTTCTTAACAGTTTTGAGTATTTTATGTACAAGCTGTACTGGTGGCATTCTCCATTTCACCCAATACTTAACCTGACTGCTGCTTATGTGCAGAGTATGTAAACAGGTGATAGAGTGGAATAAAATATAAGAAGTGAGAATTGACTCACCACTTAACTTCTAAGTAAAAAGTTAGTTACAAAGCCAATAGCTGCTTTATGTAAATCTTAAAAAGCTGAAGCCAGTAGTTCTCTGAGCAGAAGAATTTCACATTGATTATAAATCAGAAACATAAGAAAAACTCTTGCAACAAAATCCTATTCCATATCTTTCCAGGTTTGTTTTAAAGAATTTGATGTTTGGTCTTAAGATAAGCTGACAAGAAGTTTGTGAATGTCTTAAAATTTTACATAGCAAGCCTATAACATATATCTCAATACAGATGTTATTTATTGGACTGCAAACATTTAAATAATCAACATTTTTGTATCTTAGTTTTATGAGAATATTAATGGGTCTCAGAAGGGAAGGTGCTTGTGGAAACTGTGCCTGAGCAGCCTGGTTGTCTTCTATGGTGAAACAACTGGCTCTGTGGAAGGAAAGGTTAAGCGGTTATTCCACGGTGAAGCTGCATCTAAATACTGCATCTGGTTTTGGGCTCCCCAGGCATACTGACAAACTGGAGAGAGACCAGCAGAGGACCATCTAGGTGACCTGGGACTGGAACAAGGCATGCAAGGAGACACAGTGTATTTTCTCTCCACAAAAGGCTGGGGTGGGAGGAATCTAAACTTAACTAGACATGTTCCAGAGAAACCTGCTCTAACTTCAACATTTAGTTGTGCTTTGAGAAGGAGATGAGAGATTGGCAGCAGTCACACTCAAACTTATTTTGTATGATTCTAAAGTATTCTTTGGTACTTTGTTTTTGGTTTTGTTTTTTTTTTTTGGTTGTTTTGTTTTAAAGATCACATTGAGGACATCATAAGGTCTTGAGCAGCATTGAGCCTTGTATATTATAGCTTATTTCTTGATACACCAATAATAATCCATTTCTATGTGCTTTACTTATTAATTTTCATCACTCAAAATAAGAACCAAGTCTTATTTGACTGTACTTTACAAATAAAAAGATGATACCTTTAAACCTCATACCAGGCTAGAGGCTTGGAAGCAGAATTTTGGCTTTTGTCACCCCTGAAGCCCCAACCTTCTTTTTCTCCTGCTATAGTTTCAAAGGGAACAATAGCAGCATCTGTTACTTTTTGACTTGCATACAGTAAAATTTCTGCAGTGGCACTGGAGCAACATCACTTCTGCTTGGTTTTGTGCTACCCTTTGTGGGCAGTTTGCATATCTGGCTGAGCCAGCCTTAAGAGCTACTCCTGATGGCAACAGTCATCCTGATCCTGGATCCTTTCTCTCTGCTATACCAGTTGAGGGAACGAATCTGGCAGAATTGGAAAACACCTTCAAGATTATCAAGATGATTTAATTTTCTGTAAGGATCTTTTGCCTACTTCATTTCCTGAACTTACTGAAAACTATCAAAAGAGGTCTTGTGACAAGGATGTTGTCAGAAGATGCTGGTTCGAGGGGAGAGAACGAGAATGTGTGACCAGAGAGAAGGGAAACCCTTTATGCCAGCACCTAAATTGTATTGGCTGCTCCATCATCCACGCTTTCACTGTCATGTTGACCCTTTTCACATTCAATTGCTTTACTTATACTTTTACAGACTGATGTACATATGAATTTAACAGCTAAAGCTCACATTATTAACAAGTTTTCATACATCAAATGACTTTCAAAAGTGAAAAATGCCAATCTACAATAGAGCATTTAGAAGAAAAAATTACTAAGAGGAAATTTTAAAGTGTTCTAATTTTACATCTGTGTACATTTCATTACAGCTGCTTGTGATCTTGTAACATATGTTACACATCATGTACATATAACATATGTACATATTTTCCTGCATATGAAGAATATAATTGAGAATGGAAAGAATATAATTGAGAGTGAAAAGAATATAATTGAGAATGAAGCTGCACAAGCTTCAGATTGTGCAGGATGAATGCTTTGGTACTTGGTCCAAGTGTCTGAGTATTCTAAATAAGTATTCCTAGAAATTATCTTGCTGTATCCAGATGTGATAGCCTGGGACTTAGTTTGGCTACTTCTCAGTACTGTAGCAGTCCTTAAAGAAACCCAAATCCAAAACCAGAACCTTCTCCAAGCCCCCGCAAACCAACTTAGGAAACAAATTTTGACCCATAGAATGATTTACGCTAATAACACATTCACTATTAAAAAGGAGAGGTTGTAGAACAGAAATCTGTTGTATTTCCAGTGTAAACACGGTAATCTTGTTTTTATATAATTTTATATTTTTTTAAACTGAGCTAGAGGCCAGTGGTCTGTATTGTCCTCATTAAAAAACAAAGGTCTGGCAACTTTTTTTTCTTTGAAATACCGGAATGACCCAAAGGCTTGGAATTGAGATTTGATGTTGGCAGGAAAGTGGCCTGCCTGTTGAGCATGTGCTTTCTGTTATTTCTGTGACAAATCTACATACTTAACCAAATTTTAACCCTTTTGGGCATAATCCCCGGGGTGATCTCTGCATGCTAAATTGTAAGAGCAGAATCTTTGATAATTCTATTCTCTAATTATTCCTATAGCCTCGACATGGGATATAGACATGCTAGCTCCACAGAGCTGTTGGTTATGCTCTGTCCCCTGAGAGGCCTTAGTGCGACTAGAATGCAGATGCCTTTCAGTGCAGACCTAGGGGCATAATGAATTCAGTCATCTTTAACTGTTGAAGGTGATTCAACTGGACCTAACCGGCCCGGGAAGTCCATTCCACTTCCTGGGACTTGAGGATGGTGAAAAACTGTAAAAGAACTATCCTCACAGCTGTTTCTGAAGTGTTTGACCACAGCTGGGGAGCTCTGGTAGAGGAATTTCTTGGCAAGTTGCTGAAAACTTCCCTACATCTGTCTGTGTGCTCTGCAGCTCAGCTGGCAGTGCCTGGCCCGGAACAGGGCTGCAGATCCAAAAGAATGTTGGCTTTGCGGTCACTGGAGTTCACAGCTCCCTATATTAAAATTTAACAAATAGCAGCTTAATTTTACATGTTCAGCAGTGAACTGTAGTAGTTCCCCCCCAGTTTTTGTTTTGAGGACTTAGCATAAAAAGTTACAGACCTAAGCTGTAGATGTGGCTAGCTGGAAAAAAGTGCAGTGTGTAAAAGGTTGGCTGTACTTGATGTTACCAATAGTTAATGGTTATAAAGCATTTGCAGTTACTTAGCCCTTTCACCTGCTCCTGAGAGAGTTAGGAGACATGACATTTATATCTGATGATGTTGAATTAAGGAACATAATCTGTCTGAGGGATTCTGCAAAGCCACTGAATTGCAAAAGATCTGCATTTTTATCATATTTGAAAGTTACAGATTTTTCTTTACAATATCAGCTTTACATGTGAACCACTTTACATGAGTTACAATAAGTTAGCTTTATAAATGAAGTATTTTCAAATCTGTAGCATTAATTCTGCTCTCTTTAATTCCTTTCTCTCCTTGTAGTAGTATGTTATTAAATCAGTACTATGTGTAGGGAATTTATAATTTAGGATTTAGGATTAGGCCTTAATTATCTCTAATAATTAATATTTTTAGTGCCTAATTGTTTATGATTACTCTGTTTAAATTTTGGGGTCCTCACTGCACTGTGACTAAGCAGTCTGGGTGTTCACATATTAAACTGAGAGCAGAAAGAGCTCATCATTCAGGCAGAATGATGCAGCAAATTAAATCTCACGCAGCAAAATTCCAGTCATCTCATAAGCACACATAAATGCACATAGAAAGTCACATGTGTAACTTGCAAACGGAAATCAGCAAGTCACCTCTCACCTTGTGATACCTCCAGTGTCTGTTAGATAAAATTAGTGTGATTGCCAGAAATACTGAGTAGATAATCTCAGTTTAACAGTTTGTGCCAGAAATTAGTATATATACAAAGTGCCATAAAGGAGAGAAGGTTCCCAAAATCAATACCCTTAACTCCAGATACTTTTTTATTTTATGCTATAATTTTATTGATGTAAACATAGTGTTTAGAATTAAATAATCTACATCTAAACAATTATTTTATACTGATTGTATTTATCTCCTGAAGCTTTGCGAAGCTGATGAGATAGTCTTCTTTGTCAATAGGGAAGTGGAAGCAAATATAATTACACTTTTAATTTTAAATGTTGAATTGTGATGATCTTACTGTATTTGTTTTCAGTTTGTAATACATGTCTTAACATCCGAGCATTAATTTTTAAGGTTGTTCTTACAAATGAACTGTGGTATAACCTAAACATTCATTTTACAGATCTGTAATCTGACTTGTAGTTCCATGTTTAGCAGTTTCATCCACAATCTGCCAGATGATACCTTTGGTTTTTCCAGATCCTTTAACTTTTGGCAATGTATTAGTACTATTTACCTGTTGACAAAGGGTGGTCTTGCAGTTTGGATTGTGAAGGTCTTTAGTATACTAGTTTTTTGGACAGGTTGAGGATCTATTGACATCCCCTTTGCCTGTATTTTTTTTTCATTTATGAAGTACTCAGTCTTCCTTTGCATTTTGTTTCCTTCTCTATTTCCTGGTGCCTTGCGTTTCACTTTAGACTGCTGCAAATGTCTACCCTCTTCTTTATTTTCTCCCGGAGTCCTTCATTCAGTATGAGTGACAGTATGAAATAACTTGGGACAAACATTACTGTGAACCATCTGAGTTCTGTGGCAGTGGAGTTGCAATCAGAAGCTAACATCTTTGCTGCAAAGAGAACATCTGTGGGCTAATTTGTAATATGTATTTGTAGTATTTACTTGTGAATCCTCTGAAGAATATGGATCTCATCACTGAAACATGTACACCTGCAGCAAAGAAAACCCACTATAGTGGGGTTTAACATGCTATAGCAGAGCTCACTTTAGGCTGGTGCACCCTCATTAAGTAGCAGGAATAGGACTCATAAGGAACATTAACCTCAGAGAGAAGCAGATGGAAACTACGGTAGAGAGATTAATTCACTGTGTCACTATAGTGTTGGAAACATTATCTTTCCCTTTTCCTTGTAGATGAGGAAAAGTTAAGAATGTTACAGAACTGATGACCTTAGGGTCTTATATCCTGCTCTTCTGGAAGCCCTTCCAGGGAAGCCATTAAGCTGGTCTTGTATCATAGAATCATAGAATCATAGAATAGTAAGGGTTGGAAAGGACCTCAAGATCATCGAGTTCCAACCCCCCTGCCATGGGCAGGGACACCTCCCACTAAACCATGCCATCCAAGGCTATGTCCAACCCCACCTTGAACGCCGCCAGGGATGAAGCATTCACAACCTCCCTGGGCAACCCATTCCAGGGCCCCACCACCCTCACAGTAAAGAATTTCTTCCTCAGATCCAATCTAAACCTCCCCTGTTTAAGTTTAAACCCATTACCCCTTGTCCTCTCACCACAGTCCCTAATGAAGAGTCCCTCCCCGGCATCCCTATAGGCCCCCTTCAGGTATTGGCAGGCTGCTATGAGGTCTTCACGCAGCCTTCTCTTCTCCAGGCTGAACAGCCCCAATTTTCTCAGCCTATCTTCATACGAGAGGTGCTCCAGTCCCCTGATCATCCTCGTGGCCCTCCTCTGCACTTGTTCTAACAGTTCCATGGCCTTTTTATGTTGAGGACACCAGAACTGCACACAATACTCCAAGTCAGGTCTCACGAGAGCAGAGTAAAGGGGCAGGAGCACCTCCCTTGACCTGCTGGTCACACTCCTTTTGATGCAGCCCAGGATACGGTTGGCTTTCTGGGCTGCAAGCGCACACTGCCGGCTCATGTTCATTTTTTCATCAACCCACACCCCCAAGTCCTTCTCCGCAGGGCTGCTCTCAATCTCCTCCCTGCCCAACCTGTAGCTGTGCCTGGCATTGCTCCGACCCAGGTGTAGAACTTTGCACTTGGCATGGTTAAACTTCATTAGGTTGACATCAGCCCACCTCACAAGCGTGTCAAGGTCCCTCTGGATGGCATTCCTTCCCTCCAACTTATCAACCGAACCACACAGCTTGGTGTCATTGGCAAACTTGCTGAGGGCGCACTCAATCCCACTGTCCATGTCACCCACAAAGATGTTGAACAAGACCGGTCCCAACACCGATCCCTGGGGGACACCACTCGTTACTGGTCTCCAGCTGGACACTGAGCCATTGAGCACTACTCTTTGCGTGTGGCCATCCAGCCAGTTCTTTATCCACTGAGTGGTCCACCTATCAAATTGATGTCTCTCCAACTTAGAGAGAAGGATGTCATGGGAGACAGTGTCAAAGGCTTTACACAAGTCCAGGTAGATGACATCAACTGCTCTGCCCCTGTCCATCAGTTCCGTAGCCCCTTCATAGAAGGTCACCAGATTGGTCAGGCAGGATTTCCCCTTAGTGAAGCCATGCTGGCTGTCCCCAAGCACCTTGTTGGTTTTCATGTGCCTCAGCATGCCTTCCAGGAGAATCCGCTCCAAGATTTTGCCAGGCACAGAGGTGAGACTGACTGGTCTGTAATTCCCTGCCTCATCCATTTTCCCCTTCTTAAAAATGGGGGTTGTATTTCCCTTTTTCCAGTCATTGGGAACTTCACCTGACTGCCATGATTTTTCAAATATGATGGACAGTGGCTTAGCAACTTCATTTGCCAGCTCCTTCAGGACCCACGGATGGATTTCATCTGGTCCCATGGACTTGTATACATTCAGGTTCCTAAGGTGGTCCTGAACAAGATCCTCCCCCACAGTGGGCCCAGGGTCCCCCCCCTCACCGTCCCCGCGTCTGCCTTCCAAGACTTGGGTGGTTGTCCTGCTGCACGCTGTGATTCTCAGAGAGCGGATTTCACTACATTTATTTTTGGAAGTATTGATTATCTTGTTTGTATTCGTTGTCTGTGTTTGAAACCTACTGAATCAATACGTCTTATATTTTATAATCTTCACAGTATTCTTCAAAATCACAAAAATTGTTCCAGGCTTCCATTCTTCACATTCTCTTGATGCCCACCTGTACCATGCGGTATAGTAAGGACAGCAATACCTTGCTTTCTTCTCTGCTATGAAGTTTCCAAAGCTTTAATTATGTGGGATAGGATTCTCATTATTGTTTCTCTCTTTTTATTCCATTTTAGCATACATTCAAAAGGGAGATGCTGCAAAATGGCTAATATCCTGCAGAGATATGTAAAGCAATTTTTAATTCCAATAAAAGATTGTAGTTGAGAATGGTTAATATTTTTAATGTCTGTCTTAGAGTTAAGTTAATTATCAGAGTCAATGATTCCGGAAATTACAGAAGATGAAGGAGAGGTATCAGTTACAATTTCTTTGTAATTTTCTTGCATAAATATTTTGGTTAGAACAGCTCTTCAGCAGCAGTATATTTCCTGAAGATAGCAAGGATTTATAAGTTGAAAATTTGAAATTACTAATACATAACATGTTACTTAAAAAGAAATTTGCAGTTTGTCACTTGTATCAGTTGATTGTATAGTTAATACATTAGAAAAATGTAACTAAAGAGAAGGAGACGAAAGGGTGGAAGGGTAACATTCCATTTAGTGAGTAATGATTCCATAGCCCCCCTACTCCAGAACACATGTATTCAAAGAGCTTGATATATATTCCATTGAGAAGCAGAGCAGTATTTTGAATATAAAGCAGAATTTCTGAATTTACTGGGGAAAAAAAGTGCATAGAAACCCCATGCATTGCTGCCATAAAACATTGACTTAAAAATGAAAAAAGATAGTGCGAAGCTTGATTTCCATTGCTCGTGTTTTCCCTTGCGGGATGCCTTGGTTTGTTTTTCACCAGTAGGAATGAAAGTGTGTTAATAAACTAAAATAAAAAATCAACCAACCAACCAACAAAACCCCAAACCCAAACAAGAAATTGCAGTTATTTCATGGAGCAACTTCTGATCCCTACAGACCGCAGTCTGATAAGCTCGGATGACAGAGGTTAGATTTTAACCAGCTGGCTTTTTCATTGAGAACTTAGAGAATGAGAGAAATGGCAGTTACAACATAATTTATCTTGATAACCAGAGAGATTGACTCACTTACCACATTCCCATAGTGCAAATATTTGTGCAACTAGGTTTTCTGGGTCCTTTCTTTGCCAAGTCAGAATCTTTGACAGCTTTCCTTTATGCCTTTCTGATATGGATTTTTTCTGTGCTTTTCCTAGTCAGGTATTGAAGAACATGAATGATGTGCAAAGACTGTTTCTCATGTATAATTACCAGAGCTCCTCATTGTCTTTACCTTCTGCATTATAAATGCTTACACTATGAATAAAGCAACAGCAAACAACAGAGGCAAAGAAAAAGTTTCAGAAAGCAGAGTTCTCAATGGAGGGGCATTTTTTTGTACATATGATTTGGGAATGCAGGAAAGAATAAGAAGTCTAGTTTAAAACCTCTGAAGCTTAGTAAGGATTTTGTGGAGTGTTTAATTCGTTGAATTCAGGTGGGTTTATTTTAAATTATTCAAATTTAAAAGCTAGTTAAGAGACCTTGCAAAAGTAAAGAATTTCATCCATAATCAGATGTATAGAAGAATCTATCTTTGATGTCAAACTGGATTAAAATTCATACTGGATATATTGCTGAGAAAACTTAGAGGGAAAAAGAAGCTCATAAAAGGTGGAAGCAAGGACAGGCAGCCTGGGAAGAATACAGAGATAATGTCTGGGAAGCTAGGGACCAGGTAAGGAAAGCTAAGGCCCACTTAGAATTAAATCTGGCAAGGGATGTGAAAGATAAGAAGAAGGGATTCTACAGGTATGTAGTAAACAAAAGACAGACAAGGGATAATGCAGGCCCTCTCCGGAAGCTATCAGGAGAGCTGGCTACCCTGGATTTAGAGAAGACTGAAGTTCTCAAAGACTTCTTTGCCTCAGTCTTTACCGGCAAATGCTCTGACCACACCACCCAAGTCTTGGAAAGCAGACGCGGGGACGGTGAGGGTGGGGACCCTGGGCCCACTGTAGGAGAGGATTTGGCTCGAGACCATCTTAGGAACCTGAACATACACAAGTCCACAGGACCTGATGAAATCCATCCACGGGTCCTGAAGGAGCTGGCAAATGAAGTTGCTAAGCCACTGTCCATCATATTTGAAAAATCATGGCAGTCAGGTGCAGTTCCCGACGACTGGAAAAAGGGAAATATAACCCCCATTTTCAAGAAGGGGAAAATGGATGAGCCAGGGAACTACAGACCAGTCAGTCTCACCTCTGTGCCTGGCAAAATCTTGGAGCAGATTCTCCTGGAAGGCATGCTGAGGCACATGAAAACCAACAAGGTGCTTGGTGACAGCCAGCATGGCTTCACTAAGGGGAAATCCTGCCTGACCAATCTGGTGACCTTCTGTGAAGGGGCTACGGAACCGATGGACAGGGGCAGAGCAGTTGATGTCATCTACCTGGACTTGTGCAAAGCGTTTGACACTGTCCCACATAACAGCCTTGTCTCTAAGTTGGAGAGACATCAATTCAATAGGTGGACCACTCAGTGGATAAAGAACTGGCTGGATGGCCACACGCAAAGAGTAGTGCTCAGTGGCTCAGTGTCCAGCTGGAGACCAGTAATGAGCGGTGTCCCTCAAGGGTCAGTATTGGGATCAATCATGTTTAACATCTTTGTTGGCAATATGGGCAGTGGGATTGCGTGATCCCTCAGCAAGTTTGTTGACAACACCAAGTTATGTGGTTCGGTTGATACGCTGGAGGGAAGGAATGCCATCCAGAGGGACCATGACACACTTGAGAGGTGGGTCAATGCCAACCTGATGAAGTTTAACCATGCTAAATGCAAGGTCCTCCACCTGGGTCGGAGCAATGCCAGGCACAGCTACAGGTTGGGCAGGGAAGAGATTCAGAGCAGCCCTGTGGAGAAGGACTTGGGGGTGTTGGTCGATGAGAAAATGAACATGAGCCAGCTCCAGTGTGCACTCGCAGCTCAGAAACCAACTGTATCCTGGGCTGCATCAAAAGGAGCATGACCAGCAGGTCTAAGGATGTGATCCTGCCCCTCTACTGTGCTCTCACTAGACACCACTTGGAGTATTGTGTGCAGTTCTGATGTCCTCAACATACGAAGGACATGGAGCTCTTGGAACAAGTCCAAAGGAGGGCCACGAGGATGATAAGGGGCCTGGAGCACCTCCCATATGAAGATAGGCTGAGAAAGTTGGGGCTGTTCAGCCTGAGGTAGAGAAGGCTGCATGAAGACCTCATAGCAGCCTTCCAGTATCTGAAGGGGGCCTACAAGGGTGCTGGGGAGGGACTCTTCATTAGGGACTGTAGTGATAGTACAAGGAGTAACAAGTTCAAACTTAAACAGGGCAAGTTTAGGTTAGATATAAGGAAGAAGTTCTTTACTGTAAGGGTGGTGAGGCACTGGAATGGGTTGCCCAAGGAAATAGTAAATGCTCCATCCCTGGTGGTGTTTGAGCCCAGGCTGGACGGAGTCTTGGGTGACATGGTTTAGTGGGTGGTGTACATGCCTGTGTCAGCGGGTTGGAACTAGTTGATCTTAAGGCCCTCTCCAACCCTAAGTATTCTATGATTCTATGATTGTAGCTGCATACGGTTTTCAGAAAGTGAGAAATGTTAAAAAGTTGGGTGAATACGCATGGGTTTGAATTTATTTTTAAAATATGAATATAATTTCCAGATTAAAAATGAAACTTTGAACAGCTGTGGTATGTCAAGGGCTTGAGTGGATAAAGGAAAAAGAATCCAACAGCAACTGAATATTTCTAAGGATTTTAAGCATTATATAAATAACAGATTCCATCTTTAAAACAATGTTACAAAGTACATTGGAGCTATTAAGGACAGATTTGTAGAGTCATTTGGGGTATTCTTTCCAGTCCAGCGCTTTTCCATAGTATTGTATTCTATGGCCATAAGAGTTGTCCTAAGTCACCTACATTTATGTTGTTTTCTCTTGAAAAGTAATTATTCCATATAAATGAGTGCTTTCTTTGGAAAGGACACATCTCAGTAGTGCAGAACTACCACTAGCACAGATTCAGGGACACCTTGCTGAGTTTTTTTATGATTGCATCCACTGTGAAGAAGCAGAATGTGTACACAATGGCCATTTAAATTCCAGATATTCTCAAGGGACAAAATACTATTATAAATTCTCACTAGTAGAGAAAAAGTGCTATGATAGAAGCACAGTGCTCTTCCTCAGGCTTCTCAGGAAATGCTTTGCAGTTATTTTAGCACTGAGAAGCCAACAGTCAGATTGTACAAATCTGTTTAACCAAGCAGCTAGGCAGAAAAGGTAGTCAGTGTCATGAATTATCTCCTTATCAAATTCAGGTTTGCTAGCCCACATTGCTGTTCCAAATTCCAGATTGCTAAACTCCATTTTAGCAATCCAAAATTCCATTGTAGCAATCTGGAATTTGTCCCTTTCACTTGTGAAGCCAGATGAGAGGGAATTGTCTGTTGTGTTTGTATCTTTCCAGCTTCCACAGAAATCTTTGGTTTAGAGAAATCTTTAGAATTCTTTTAGAATTCTCCTTCTTTTGAATCCTTTCTTTTAGGAAATCTGATGGGGTTGGGGGGAGGATACCTTTCTTTAATTATGACTAGTATAATTGTATCAAATATAGTCATACTTTTATAATAAATGCAATAATACAATGGAATAGAGAGGTAGTGACAACAACAGATTGAAAAACTGTAAGACTACAATTGTATAAGATGCTTGCTAATTATTTCCAATCCACTTGATATTATCAGAGATTCTTCACAAATGGTAGCAGGAGGCATAGAGTTGATTTTTACAGAACACATATATAATAAAATAATAAAATAGCCGACTTGTTGAGGCAAACACATTGAAGTCATTCAGAAAAATAACTGCATGACATCATGTGAGAAAGACAGAACCAAAAAAGGGCAAGTTTTATAGGCCAAGTAGCTTCTATTCATCCTCAAAGAATTCACCCTACTTGCACAAGAATTGGGAGAGTGAAAGAAATAAAACCTTCCTCCTTGGAAGCTCTCAAAATACAAATATGTTGTCCCAGATAGAAAAGGTCAAAAAAGTAAAAAACTAAAATCAAGTAAAGCAATGGCTGCAATCAGGAATGCTCACTGAGAAATACTGACTCACTGCTCAAACCATCAGAACTGAAAGTTACACCCCGTAATCCAAAGAAGTCCTGGAGCCATTGTGAATCACTATGCTCTTGTTATCTTACCTTTTCAGCAAACTCGTGTTTGCATATAAAAGGATGATTTTTTGGACGCTTTTTTCTATGTTGTTCTCTCAGAGCAGCAGGAAGAGTTTTACACCTTTATGAATTCAGCAAGGTGATTCCCAGGCACTTGCTTGGCACTATCAGATTTCAGAAACATGAGCTCCTACACAAGCTGATCCATGCCCTGTAGCTTATCTAGTATGTTCAGCATTCAACATGGCTGTTCACCAGCTCTGTTACTCTTCGTGTTGTCTGGCAGGACAAGCTTTTCACTGTTTTAGGTCTGTGTGTTTTTTCTCAGCCATCAGAATCTGCATTGTAAGTTTGGTGCACAAAATTGAAGATGCTGATTGCGAAGGCTCTTCAAAGGACACTTCTCAGCCCGTCTTCAAAGGAGAGTCAAACTCTGTGCAGAACTGGATACTGGGAGCTCTGAATTCCTTGTTAAGAAGCACATTCTTCACAATTGCATCTACTGTCTCTTACTGTGTCTATAAATGCAGTGCTCCTGCACAGGATGGACTGTTCTTATGACATACAGAGAGGGATGATTTTTCTCGAAGTCTGATTACCTTTGAGTAATGTCTGGATCTGCTGAGCTGTAAGCATGTTTCTTATTTTGATGGCTTTGGTAGGGACGCGATAATCTGCAACAGCCACCACACCATGATTGCTCTACAAACCAGAATCAGCACCCTTAAATTTGACTGTATGGAAAAAAAAAATCTACTTCATATTAAAATCAACATGATGATATTATTATTTGATATTACAGATACAACATAGATGTTATAACACAATATACATAGCCTTATTAACATTTTTCCAATAACTTTTGTCTAGATGATTTATTGACAGTTTTTCACCTTATACTTCTCCTGTATCAACAGTGCTTGGAATGCTGTTTTTAAAATCAATTTACGCTTCTTTACCTGCCCTATCATTTTGTGGCTTTCTGTACTTCAAGGGCATCTGTCTCTGGACAGATACATGCTCCCTGCCTTTTCATTGTTTCTACATTGTCTTATGATGGCCAGTTGCCATTACTGTACCTTCCTTCCATCTGTTAGCAATTTTCACATCATGTAGTTCAATCCACTTTCTGTATTAGAAATCTTATTTGTCCTTGAACATGTGCAACATGCATAGAAATGAGTATATTATCAAGTTAACATATGAAAGTCCTTGAAATTGATATTTCCAGGAATGTGGAAATATCATGCACTAAGTCATAGCACTCTGCTTTTATCAAGCAGAATGAAAGAGCTACTTTTGTCAAAAAGAAAATAGAACAGCAAAAAAAAAACAAGTATCAAAGGTTTTAGAAAGCAGCAAGATCATATCAATAGGGAACTAGTTGTGCTATGAAAGATGAAAAGGAACTAGTTTAAACAGGTGCAGTTGGACAAGATTAGGATAGTTGGGTACCTTTTAGTGCACAGATATAAGTAATCACAGTTATTGTCTTGAATCAGTCTCGGGCTACCTTCACAAGGTGGTGCATCTCACAATAGCATTATTGTCACACACAGATGGCATTTCCAGGAATAACACCTAAGACTTCAGAGGTATACTGGTGCTTAAAAGCAGAAATTGCTAGCTTCCACGTGTAAGGATTTTGATCAGCTTTATTGGTAAAATAATGGCATGGAGTATTTGAGGCATTTCTAGCTTTGTGATTAAAAAACAAACTAAGAGTAGTTCTAAAATACTACAAAGGAAGTGCCATTCTTAGGGGAATTTATTTACACTATGAAAATTGCTCTTTGAGACCATGCAGAGGTTAAAGGCAGCAGCCCAAACCAGACTAAAAATATGGCTGTAGGGATGAACAGTGCCATTTGAATATTTTACAATACTAATATGAGACGTAATGTGGGATTTCTAAATTCTGTGCACACTCCTAGCACTGTGGAAACATGATGTTACTGTTGCCAATAATTTTGGTTCAATATATTTCCCTCATTATTTATATTGATATTTATATTGACATTCACGTTTTTCATTTATAATTTAATTTATATAATTTATTTTAATCAGCCACTGGAATAATCTACCAGGGAAATGGTGAGCTTCTCAACACTGGACTCTCAAGATTTGGCTGGACAGGGTGCTAGGACATTTAGTCTAGGTCACGCTTTGCCTAGAAAGATTGAACCAGATGATCCTTGAGGTCCCTTCCAACTATGATTCTATGACTTGATATGTCTGTGTACATGTAAAATCACAGTTGTACTGTAGCAAGTATGTATCATAGACACTTCATATGTATACTCCTAATGAAAAATGTTTAATGTTAAACGAAGAAGGAAGTGAAGAATGGGAGTCTAACCTTTTCAGCAACCTTTGGTAAGACAAGGTGAATTCTTTCTGTGATTGTTGGGCAGAGGGAAAGCGAGGTTACCCACACACACTCAGGTGAAAGCTACCTTTAGGTGCAAACTAGCAATGCTAGTTTAAATTTTTTGCTACCATTGCTTACAAAAGATTTTTGTAGTAACAGTGTTGTTTTCATAATAGTCTTCAACACTGCATGATACGCTACATAATACATAATGCCCTTCTGTCTGTAACTTTGATTGCTATGCAGCTGTATGCAGTTCTGCAGGATTGGATTTAGGGAATTACCAATCAGAAAAAACCCAAAACCAAAATATTAATTCTGGAGCTGTGAACTGTGATGTTATTCAAACATCCATCCATGATGGACCAGTTCCCTTGTAATATCAGTGACCAGAGCCTGTTCCTCTGATCCCTGCTCAAAGCAGAGAAAATTTGAATCTCTTCTTTGATAATATGCCCACTCCACCTTTTCAAAACTCAGCTTGTTAGGCTCAGTTAGTTACTCTAGCATCCCTCAAGAGTCAGTCCCCAGGAAACAGGTACTTCTTTCCATGTCTCAAGAAGCAGACCCTTCCAGAAGTCAGCTTTTCTGTCTTTTGTCTCTTTCCTCAGGCTGCACGAAGTGTAGATTTACATTAACATCATCTCTTTTTTTTGCATATCTACAGAAAACGAATCCTACCTGAATCATGATAGGAATGATCCTGCTTCTTTTGTCTTGTTTTCATACACTGATAGAAAGCATTGAGAAAGTCTTCCAATTAAAATTTTACAAAGGCAGACTCCTCTTTAGAAAGCCCACGTGGAATATGTGTATCTGGTAACAACAAAAAACCCAGACCTTTTCTTTTGCACTGTCCAGGATGAATTCCACATACTTGTTTCTATAATTCACTCTAAAAATGTAATTGAATGAGCCTGCAGATTTACTAACTTGTCATAGAAATCTATTGACCAAAGAAGTGTTTACTGCAACAGTCCAGAAATCTTTATAAATGTAATAGTTAATCTTTTATAATTCCAGCTGGAAAAAGATGTGTGCCAATGTTACTTTCTCATAATTGAAGCATATTCATCTTTCTAAACAGATTAAATGCATTTGTCATATTTAACAGGTGACCTAGGAGAAGGACACAGTTTTCTATCTGAACCTGTAGTAAGAATAAGTGAGTTGTAGGTGAGGCATAAAAAAACCCCAAGAGAGTCATGACAAGACTTCTTTTTTTCATGTAGATCCAAAGAAACCCATCACAAAGGTGGTCAAGGGAGAGCTTTCAAAAACTTCTGTTTTGGATTATTTCAATTGCAATCACTTTGGAGCTTGATTACCGAAATAAGAAAATGATACAAGGAGAATAAATAGAAGAACATTCAGTGTTTTATTTTTTGGCATTATTAGTACATTTTAGATGGCATGCAGCAGTAAAACTCAGAGCAAAGCATTGGAATTTGACTTAAATTATAGGTTTTATTTCTTCCAACAGAGATAAAGTAAAACAAATCCTGTGTGAGCTGGTTTGAATTCAGCATTTCACAATCAATGCAGTTAAGTAAGTAGTTGAACTAACTTACATACTACATGTCAAATATTTTCTTATAAACTAATGCTTTCAAGTTTGAGTGTATAAAATGCACTTTTTACTGTTATATTCCAAACAGAATATATAGCAATACATAAAATAAAAATCCATCGAGAAAAAACACTTCTTTTAGTCTCAATAGCTTGTGGACTGAAGTTTAAAACAAAATCCAGACCTCTCTGTGATGAACAATTAATTTTAACCCTTCAAGCGAATAAAACCATGGCTAGTATGCAACTTGGGATGATTTCATGTCTCTAGCTCTCCGAAGAAGCTTGGCGTGCCCCTCAGTTTCAAAGATAATTTCACCTGTTGCAAAGCTAATCTGAAATCCACATATTTTTGTATTATCAAAACATGCCTGAGTCAAAAGCTGCAGGTTTTACTAGTTTGTTGTTGTTGTTTTGAAGCCATGTGTAGCTAGCTGTAAAGGTTTGCTTCTGTCCATTGGAATAGGAAGAACAGTTTTCATAACCCACATGGCAGTACTATTGCAATGGATTTTGGACGTGCATTGACTGTGTATTCTTTTTTCTTAACTATTTTAAAGATTATTGATATTAACTTTTAATAATGCCACTAATAATTGTAAATAAAATGGAAGATCAAAAATGGTCTGTAATAGGATAATAAGAAACTGAATGTCGTGGATGATGGTCAAAAAGAAAGGAGACACTGGTACACAAAACTGCTACAGAAAAGAATCTGATGGACCTGTAAAGGGTACTCATGCATTTTAAAAGCAATAGAAGAGAAGAAGAAAAAGGAAGAGACAAATCCATTTTAAAGCACTTGGTGAAATGAGAAGTGTTTTACCATTGTAAACTGCAAAGAACAGGTGAGTTTTCCTGTAACTGAACTGCAAGTATTACTTTTATTCAGGAATCAAATTCACTCCTTTTTCACTAGGTATAAAAATAAAAGATTGTAGAATAAACTAATACAAATAATTCCCTCTATGACAAGGTAGTGGCTCTTGTGAATCAGGGAAAGGCAAAGTAGGAGTTGCGTATTTTAATCAGGCTTTTGGAAGTGTTCAAATGTCATTCTCATAAGCTCTCTAGGGAAATACAATCCAGGTCATATACCGACAACATTAAGGGCTGTATGTGAGACTGAATTTCCCTGTCCAGATTATGTGATTAAGAACCTGGTGCAAGTCGGAAGATGTCACATCTCAGACAAGATGCTTTTACTGGCAACATGCTGCTTCTATGAAACATAGTGGCTTCTGATAAATATCCCTACCAATGTGCTGTGATTTCTATTGTCAAGGCAGGAACAAGAAAAGAGACAGAAATATAGCATAAGGAGTCTGTAACAAATAATAGCTCAAAGAGGCTGAGCCAGTTTTATTAGCTTTCCTGATGACAACTGCAGAGGCTACTGAAAACATAATATTTACAGAATATATTCTGCTTTGAACAGGCACAATTATCACCCTGTACGTATCTTCTGGCCTTTCTTGCAACAACTCAAAACTTACGCATAGATTTTTGTTACTACTACTACTCCTGTTGTAGATTTAGTGGTGGTTGAAAAGTACTCAAAGATTATCATCAACTTGGTGGGGCTTTACAGAAGGGTCTAAAGTCTTGTACTTCTTAATTTTTGGTGTCTTGGATAAAATTGGATATTAGAATAAAATTAGTAAAGTTTCACAAGATTAAAAGAAGCTCCCAGTATGCTGAAGGGCAGCATTAGAAATTAGAAAAATCTTTACAAATTCAATAGTCTGAAAAATACAAGACACAATTTAGTATGGAAACCCACAAAATACAATGTTTAAGTATAATGAATTCATCCACAAGGGTTATACAGAAATTGATCTGGATGATATTAAACACTGGAAATAGACTATATTATATATAGAGACTATATAGTAGCCTATAGACTCCCGTGGGAAAAGTGGGATCTTGTCATGGACTTTTAAGCAGCTTTACTAGTGTTTGTTTGCCCGTTCCTGTGAGCCTTTCAGAGCTGTTATCTTTTGAATTAGGCACCTCCACACCAGTCATCATCTTACCAATTCTGTGGTTTGCTTGCTTTATTCCTGCAAATTAAGTCTCCTGTAAAGCACATTTATAAAAACTTGTATGACTACAGAATGTGGTTTCCATCTCTTACTATGGAGTATTTGAGTACTTTGCTGAATTCAGGTCTTGATGACACACACCACAACTGTGCTGCTCAAACAAGCTCAGAGGGGCCCTGTTTTCCACTCCTGCCATTCATCCTGACTCTCACGCCACCCCTTTTGCTGTGTGGTGCTGGCATAACTATCTGTGGGCTAGTGCGGAGCTGGATTGGGGAACTCATCCACCTGAATAATGACAGTGGAAGAACCAGCCGCCAAACAAAAGCTAAAGCCCATAAACAGAAGGTAGGAAAGTCTCTGTGGAGATCACAGAATCATAGAATCATAGAATAGTTAGGGTTGGAAAGGACCTCAAGATCATCGAGTTCCAACCCCCCTGCCATGGGCAGGGACACCTCCCACTAAACCATGCCATCCACGGCTATGTCCAACCCCACCTTGAACACCGCCAGGGATGAAGCATTCACAACCTCCCTGGGCAACCCATTCCAGGGCCCCACCACCCTCACAGTAAAGAATTTCTTCCTCAGATCCAATCTAAACCTCCCCCGTTTAAGTTTAAACCCATTACCCCTTGTCCTCTCACCACAGTCCCTAATGAAGAGTCCCTCCCCAGCATCCCTATAGGCCCCCTTCAGGTATTGGAAGGCTGCTATGAGGTCTCCATGCAGCCTTCTCTTCTCCAGGCTGAACAGCCCCCATTTTCTCAGCCTATCTTCATACGGGAGGTGCTCCAGTCCCCTCATCATCCTCGTGGCCCTCCTCTGCACTTGTTCCAACAGTTCCATGTCCTTTTTATGTTGAGGACACCAGAACTGCACACAATACTCCAAGTCAGGTCTCACGAGAGCAGAGTAAAGGGTCAGGAGCACCTCCCTCAACCTGCTGGTCACACTCCTTTTGATGCAGCCCAGGATACGGTTGGCTTTCTGGGCTGCAAGCGCACACTGCCGGCTCATGTTCATTTTTTCATCAACCCACACCCCCAAGTCCTTCTCCGCAGGGCTGCTCTCAATCTCCTCCCCGCCCAACCTGTAGCTGTGCCTGGCATTGCTCCGACCCAGGTGTAGAACTTTGCATTTAGCATGGTTAAACTTCATTAGGTTGGCATCAGCCCACCTCACAAGCGTGTCAAGGTCCCTCTGGATGGCATTCCTTCCCTCCAATGTATCAACCGAACCACACAGCTTGGTGTCATCGGCAAACTTGCTGAGGGCGCACTCAATCCCACTGTCCATGTCACCCACAAAGATGTTGAACAAGACCAGTCCCAACACCGATCCCTGGGGGACACCACTCGTTACTGGTCTCCAGCTGGACACTGAGCCACTGAGCACTACTCTTTGCGTGCGGCCATCCAGACAGTTCTTTATCCACTGAGTGGTCCACCTATTGAATTGATGTCTCTCCAACTTAGAGAGAAGGATGTCATGTGAGACAGTGTCAAAGGCTTTACACAAGTCCAGGGAGATGACATCAACTGCTCTACCCCTGTCCATCGGTTCCGTAGCCCCTTCATAGAAGGTCACCAGATTGGTCAGGCAGGATTTCCCCTTAGTGAAGCCATGCTGGCTGTCACCAAGCACCTTGTTGGTTTTCATGTGCCTTAGCATGCCTTTCAGGAGAATCCGCTCCAAGATTTTGCCAGGCACAGAGGTGAGACTGACTGGTCTGTAATTCCCTGGGTCATCCATTTTCCCCTTCTTAAAAATGGGGGTTATATTTCCCTTTTTCCAGTCATCGGGAACTTCACCTGACTGCCATGAGTTTTCAAATATGATGGACAGTGGCTTAGCAACTTCATTTGCCAGCTCCTTCAGGACCCACGGATGGATTTCATCAGGTCCCATGGACTTGTACACATTCAGGTTCCTAAGGTGGTCCCGAACAAGATCCTCCCCCACAGTGGGCCCAGGGTCCTCCCCCTCACCGTCCCCGCGTCTGCCCTCCAAGACTTGGGTGGTGTGGTCAGAGCATTTGCCGATAAAGACTGAGGCAAAGAAGTCATTAAGAACCTCAGCCTTCTCCAAATCCAGGGTAGCCAGTTCTCCCGATAGCTTCTGGAGAGGACCCACGTTGTCCCTAACCTGTCTTTTATTGGCAATGTACCTATAAAATCCCTTCCTGTTATCCTTAACATCCCTAGGCAAGTTTAATTCTAAGTGGGCCTTAGCTTTCCTAACCTGGTCCCTAGCTTCCCAGACAACATCCCTGTATTCTTCCCAGGCCACCTGACCTTGCTTCCACCTTTTATAAGCCTCTTTTTTCCTTCGAATTTTGCTCAGCAGCTCCTTATCCATCCAAGGAGGTCTCCTGGCCCTCCTGCTGAACTTCCTTCTAGTTGGGATGCATCGCTCCTGAGCTTGCAGCAGGTGATCCTTGAATAGCAACCAACAGTCTTGGGCCCCCCTGCCCTCTAGGGCTGTATCCCATGGAACCTTACTGAGCAGGTTCCTGAAGAGGCCAAAGTCTGCTCTCTTGAAGTCCAGGGCAGTGAGCTTGCTGCACGCTCTTCTCACTGTCCTGAGGATCTCAAACTCAACCATCTCATGATCGCTGCAATCAAGGCTGCCCTGGAGCGTCACATTCCCAACCAGCCCTTCCCTGTTGGTGAGGACGAGGTCAAGCATGGCACCTCTCCTTGTCGGCTCCTCTATTACTTGCAGAAGGAAGTTGTCTTCCACGCAATCGAGGAACCTCCTGGATTGCTTGTGCCGGGCCGTACCATCCCTCCAACAGATATCAGGGTGGTTGAAGTCTCCCATGAGAACAAGGGCCTGCGAGCGTGAGGCTGCTCCTATCTGCCTATGGAGCGCTTCGTCCAGCAAGTCCCCTTGGTCAGGCGGTCTGTAACAGATCCCCACAATAATGTCACCCATCGCTGTTCTCCCTTTAACCCTGACCCACAAACTCTCTGTCAACTGCTCACCTGTCCCCAGACAGAGTTCCATAGTCTCTAGCCTATCCCTAACATAAATAGCAACTCCCCCTCCCCGTCTGCCGGGCCTGTCTTTCCTAAAGAGCCGGTAACCTTCCATTCCAACACACCAGTCATAGGAGCCATCCCACCATGTTTCTGTGATGCCTATGATATCATATCCCTGTAGACGTGCACACATCTCTAATTCCTCTTGTTTGTTCCCCATACTACGGGCATTTGTGTAGAGGCATTTGAGCCGAGATCCATTTGAAGTCAGGTCATTGGCTGGAGCAGCTGGAATATCCCTACATTGCTCCGAAACACCTAAGGCACACTAGCACCAAAGAGATTTATAAACTCATAATCTCAGGGATGTCCACAAAGGGCAGCTTCACAACACTTACTTACTGTGGTATTCATCCTGGGAGTTGTCCCATTAATATTTTGCACTAACAAAGCTCAGAATGGGTTATGAAAGAGCGGTTGATTGGGTAATGAGACATAACACTATGGATGTTTCTTTGCTGCTTGGTCCATAGCAAGTGGAACTGCTCATCAGTGAAAATCTAAAGAGTAGCATTTGGAGTCACTGCTGACAGCTTGAGATGCAGCAGGTGATGAAGAGTGCACCAGCACCAACAGCTAACTTCATTCTCTGCTAAGCAAACTGTCAAAAAAGCAAAGCTTGTCTTAGAAGTACAAGAATTAATTAGTTGCGGTCACGAGTAGAAGCAATGATTGTTAAAGTGCCACCTGGGCATATTCACTGCATATCACTGATATTGCTGATATCCTCAGTAGAGAGGATAGAGATATATAGAGAGCAGGACAAATTTAAGCCAAGAAAAAGTGACCTGGCTCAGCTTCTGAGTTTGTTTTAGAGGTAGATTAGCAGCAGAGATCTCTCTCTGGTGAATGATTCTGATCTGTTACTTGTCAACCAAACAAGCCAAAACAGAATTAAAACAGCCAAAACAGAATTAAAGCAGCTCATCACCTCCAAATGAAGTGGAGTATGGGTGCCAGGTATGCTCAGCTATTCACTCCAGAGTCAATCTGTCAGCCCTAAACCTGCATATTCTGACAGCTGCTACTGTTACACGTGGGGAAAACGAACAAAGAGAAATATACTGAGAACAACACAGATGAAGTCTGGAGTTCCCAACTCCAAACGCTTCCTTTATGTGAGAAGAACAAAAAAATCTTTATGAAAAGTTGAAAAATACTTCCATAACAGTAATGAAATATTCTTCTGTTGGCACAGCTTAATTCAGAGGTTCACAGACTATCTCTTGTCCCACATGACTTTAGGTACTGGTATGTAAGCTCTGAGTGTAGTCATCTTAAGGTATTGTATCATCATGAGAAAGTTGCTTTTGGGGTAACTAACTTTTCAGGGTTCAAACTTACTAAAGTCTGAGCTGCCTCCTGCTGTAGCCAGAGTCACTGTTTTTGTCATTGTTCTGGCTTGGAGTCACTCTGGCTGCAGCTGATACAGTTATAGATGCTATTGACAGTTACATAATACTTTTGGCACAAAAGGTTTCTTTCTCAGCTTAGCTCTGAACAAATGCAACAGCTCCATTTCCTCAGAGGTACCGCAATGAAGAGGAGTGAAGGGATCATAACTAAAATGCATCGTGAGCTGCATATTCTCAGCTCTGGCTGTTCTGTGCCATCAGATAAACTTCTGGCCAGCACAAGGATGACAAAACGCGGTTAGGTCTCCAGCAGAGACCCTTAGTCAGTAAGATCAGTACTGGGTATGACTGGAAGCATGGTGCTTAACAGAGTCTGTTTTGTTTCGTTGACCTGAAGACAGGACTGTTCATAAGCAACAAACAGCATAGACTTACACCAGCCATAATCTGTGCAGTTCCTCTTTTTGCTCGCATTTTTTTTCTTTTTTCCCAGCCTGGCCATCAAACATGCTCACGTTCTCCTCAACCAGCTTTCTCAGGACTCCTTTGCTAACCACAGAATCATAGAATCAACTAAGTTGGAAAAGACCTTCAAGGTCATCAAGTCCAACCATTACCTCAGGTCTGCCAAGACCACCACTGTATCACTGAGGGCCATGTTCAGTTTTTGAACACTTCCAGGGACGGTGATTCCACCACTGCCCTGGGCAGCCTGTTCCAGTGCCAGAACACCTTCTCTGTGAATTGCTCCAAATCTCCAGTCTAAATCTCCCCTTGCACAGCTTGAGGCTGTTTCTTCTTGTCCTATCACCTGATACTTGGGAGAAGAGACCCACCCCCACCTCACTACAACCTCCTTTCAGGTAATTGTAGAGATAAGGTTCCCCCTGAGCCTTCTCTTCTCCAGACTAAACAACTGTTGGTCAGTCTTCACTCACGGTTGAGATAATTAGTGACAATGGATATTATTTTGTTTGTGAGGCTATTTTATAGAACACCATTTTCTTACATCGTGTATCCCTGGATTAAAATTAATTTTGCACTATGCTCTGAATTCCCTTCTATTTTTTAAGTAGCTACACAGTATCAATTTTTCTAAGGAGCAAAACTGGGCATAGTGGAGCTTGATAGTTGTTAAGATTGTACTCTGGAATCTTTTCCACAGATTTTCCAGAATCTCATCCAGAAAACTTATTTTTTTCCCCTGGCTACTTTATAGAAGTGGTTGAGGTGGTGGCATACGAGAGAGAATTTTGGTAAATTACAGCAAAAAAATTTGAAAATTAGTTTAGTTTTCAGGCAGGCGTTCTTACTGCTATTTTCTGGACTTGCCAAATAAAATATTCGGTTTCTTAATTATGGGTAATAAGGTAACTAATGACTGATGAAGAAAGTAATGACTAAATCAAAAAATGTCTAATATGGTATTACTTAATACAGAAACAAATTAAATTCCTCCTCATACTATAAAAAATTGCACTACAAATGCTGTTGCTCAAAGTAGCTCTTAGTCGCATAAGCATTGTATTTTTAAGAAGAAAGATCACTGAAGTGTCTTTAAGTCTGTGGCAAGATGGTTTAAGCAGCACAGCTCAAGTCAAGCATGGCAAGATGTCCAGTAATCATAGAATCATAGAATCACAGAATAGTTAGGGTTGGAAAGGACCTCAAGATCATCGAGTTCCAACCCCCCTGCCATGGGCAGGGACACCTCCCACTAAACCATGCCATCCAAGGCTATGTCCAACCCCACCTTGAACACCGCCAGGGATGAAGCATTCACAACTTCCCTGGGCAACCCATTCCAGGGCCTCACCACCCTCACAGTAAAGAATTTCTTCCTCATATCCAATCTAAACCTCCCCTGTTTAAGTTTAAACCCATTACCCCTTGTCCTCTCACCACAGTCCCTAATGTGAATGAGCTTTTCAAGGAAGCTGGTCTGCATTGGGTTGGCGAGCTCTGAATCTAAGGATGAGCTGCATGAAGTTCATAGAAGTAGTAAGACTTTACAGTGATGGTTTTACTTTCAGTGGTTTGGCAGGAATGTTCTTAGGATGCATACAGAGAAAGCAAGAGAGCTCTTAAGGGGAAACTCAGCTGTCCTCCATTGGGATTCCAGATTTCCTTTGCTACATACTGTGCCCATTATTTATCTCACACTTTTATTAGGTGATCCAGACTTTTGTTGATCCAATAAGGACTGTAAGGACTAATGTCTGAGAGGGCCACTGTCCTGCCTAGTGCAGCCAGGCACATTAGCACAGAATGATTCAACTAAGGAAAGCCAACATTCCATTAACTCATCACATGTAAAAGCATGAGGAATGGAGGGTACAAGTCTGAAGTAAAATAAACCTTCACGAGAAGATACCAGAGGACCACAGTGGAGGTAAAGAGAATACAGTCACCCTTTACAAAATCTTGGTGAGACAAGATTGGGTTAAACAAGAGAAAATGCAGGAGAAGGATAATAGTGTGATCTGTTTTACTGACATATAAAAATATCTTGACTAGCATGGGTAATTGTAATAACTTAAATATTGAAAGTTCTAGCAAGAAACTACTACAAAATGCTAGAATTAAGAACTCATTTCTTAAATGTTGATTAAAAAAATCAAGAGGATTCAGAAAGACACTAAAGAATACCCATTATAACTTTTCGCCCTGCACATGAATATTTTGAACAATGCAAATTATAGTTCTGTGCTTCCCACCAAAGGGTCTGTAGGCAACAAGGTTCCTCTTTCCAAATGTTAATTTTTTTCTTTAAAGAATGCATGTACATGATTAAACCAAGCTTGCCCTTCTACCTACTTTTCAGAGGAGAACCATCTTTCTATTGGCGTATTGTAGGAATGAAGTTCCCTCCCCCTTTACAGAAGATGGCACAATATAGAAGTTATTTCAGAACATACTCAGTTTAATTACAGGATCAGTGAACACAGCAATGTTTTCTTGGCAACAGGTAGAAAAGCTGGCAGTTAATCAGTTTCTCTGGAGCAGTTTCTTGGCATTACATTGCTCCATTCGAAGCCTGGATTTCGTTTCTTATTTTGTTTTTCTGTTCCCCTGCTTCATTTCCTCTTTATCATTTTTTTTTTCCTAGTGGTACACAAAAATAACACGCTGCATTCTTTGTTATGAAGAAAGAATTAACTCATTTCTTTTTGAACTGGTAAACAGTGGTGGGATGTTGTAGGAATTCTGCGTATATGCATGCATTATCTGAAAAGATAGCTAAATGAATATTATTAACAGCTTAGAAGGAGAGGTCACAACTTAAATGGATAAGTATTGAATGTTAAATGTATATAATTGTAATTGCAGAACTTATATACTGAAATGTATCACACGCCTTAAAAAAAATCAGGTAGGTATAGAATGTAAAACTACCAGTACATCAGGCAAGACAAAACCCTCAGGGTAGAAAGACAGAGACCACCTGCCAACAGTACTTGTGACTTATGTTGGTGTCTGATTGCTGTTGCCTTACAGATTTACTGCCTGCCCCATAAAGTCCATTTCTATTGATCACTGCATGTACTAAGTTGAATTTAATACTTGACAGCAATATGATATATTAGGAGCATTACTTTTTCAGAGAAAATACATAGTTCTCCTTCCTTTGTCCCTTTGAGAGACTAAACAACAGAAGTAAGTGCTGACTGAAGAGACAGACGTTGCAATCCCTGTGTATGTATTTACACTTGACAGAAGAGCGTGATTTTCCAAATTTTACAGTTCAGATTGCTAGCTTTCTATACTTTAATATAATCATACACTGGATTCTTGACGGAACAAAGACGAGTCATGAAGAATGACATGCTTAATAGTAATCGATAGAACTTTTTAGGAAATAATTTGTATAACTGTTTAGTATTCAAAAGTGTCTCACTTTTTTATATATTCTTACCTTTATTTTTATGATTTTTGCTTTTAATGCTATTTGAAAATAGTTTGCTTCAAATGAATAAGAAGTTGTAATTTTTGCTCAGATACGCTGTTATTTTTATGTTTGTACAGCATATGGAAGCCATAAACAGACAGATTATTTTTAAGAGCATGCCATGCCAGCACTCTGGCCTTGTAGTTTTAGTTCATTTTTGTAACTCTGCTTTCTATGTGAGCTCATTTCATCCAAAAGAAAAAACAACAACTTTGGAAAGAGTTTCTTTTCTGTTGTCTTTTCCACTTACTTATGCCATTGTACAACAGTAATTGAATATGGCTCCGATCACTAATTCACATCACATACATTATCACGTCTGCTAACAGTTTCTCTCACATAGGAGTGGAAGGAGTAGCCAGATAAGGTAACTCTTGCAAAATTTTTCGTCTTAGGATGCAATTTTGCCCCAGTACTGAAGTAAAATTCCTATTTGGAGGTCCGCAAATAAGAAAGTAGGGCAACACTTTATTAGGTTAAGATGTTACGCTGTGTTTTGTGAATGCAGACATTTCAAGTTTGGGGGTTGTTTTGGTTTTGCTTTAATATGAATTGTTAAACAGGCTTTCTGCACATGTGTACAATTCCCTCACAACAAAACAAAATACTTTCAGAGGTAATGAGGAATGAAAAGGATAAAAAGAGTTAACAATCAAATAGTACAGCTTCTGGAAAACTTTAAACTTCTCCTCTAAATATTCATCACAGCAGTAGCCTAAAAGTTCAGTTTACATTTTGCATGGTGTTATGAAGTATTTATAAAACTTTATAGTGTTTTTCACCCAGTCTGGAAATAATACATGACATTATTTTTGCTCCAGAAGTGTGCCTTATGTATGTCTAGCTCTCGCTGCAGTGGCTTGAGCTTATCTCTAAGAAATAAAGTTTGGGTAAGCCTACTCCTGTTTGATTTTTTTTTTAAGACATGAACAACATAGATCTCTGCACATCCATGCTAGATCTTCTGCACAGCTTCTGAATTCTGTACTCAGACAGTCACTAGAAGCAGAAAATATCTCTTTCTTCAGATACACCTTCATTCTGGAGAAAGAGTCTATTTCTCTAATAAGTACATAGCAAATACTAAATTCAGTACTCAATATCCTGTGTCTTCTAGTAGCCTACTGTATCTGGCTGGCGTTACTTAAAGTCATTTCCTGAACTTGGGTGCTAAATTGTTCAAGTCCTTGGAAGCAAGATTCAGATTCAGCTACACATTTGCTCAAGAATTTGCTAAATCATGCCTCAGAAAAGGGCTGTACTGATCCTTTGAGATATTTTTGTGTATTTTTAAAATCTGTAAACATCTAAACATAATATCTAAATTTTATTTCAAAGGACTTTCATATTTCTGAGAAACATAAAGTAGAATGTTACTTCACTCATTTCAGGGTTCTTTGAGAACTCATTCTTTTGAGCACTCAAAGAAGCATTTTTTATTTAATACTACTTTCAGCAGTATTTGTGAATTTGTCAGCTTTGGAAATAATACTGAAGCTATGTTTTGGATTTGCTCTTTTCATCTTGTTTCTTCATTTCCTCTTGAATGCATTCTTAAACTACAGTTTCTATAATGATAAATGCGAGAGTAAAGCCTCATGAGTTTGTCTCACATCTGATGATAAATATGAGAGTAACCATTAGTGATTTTGACTCACTTCTGATTTCCCTTCAGGGATTTATGCTTTTATTTTCAGGGGATGATCTTAAGGTCCTTTCCAACAGGAACTATTCCATGATTCTATGATTCTATGATTAATCACTGCTATTGTAAAAATATTTGTTGTCTTCATAAAGGTTCCCAAGTGATTTTGGTTATGACTTGGGCGTGTCCTGTTTTTCATACATGTATAATGGACCCATATGTACACAGTGTTTGATCAACTGCCAGTTCAGTACAAACCTCCTTAGTTTTTCAAATATACTTTTATCCTGCCATACTGTGCCACACTTAAAATACTTTGGAGGAATTTACTTGATCTTTATTTAGATGTGCTAATCCTGGTAAAAACATACAAAAATATTGTTGGTAGCTAAATTGAATAAGCTCATATTTGTTCTACTTTTACTAGATTTAGTATCTAATCTGTGTGTAAGGATATAAGAACTTTCCTGAAATGCCCAGAATCTTCATGTTTCCAAATTTAACTTCCTTAGTAGAGTCCAGTCTTACCTCAGCAATTTTCTGAATCTAGAGTGAATATTCTGTTTCTAATTTCAAGTGTTAAGAAACAGTTTTTCTTCCTAAGGTTTTCATTTTATTTATTTCTTAAAAGAACACTTACTCACATGGCCTCGGCTGGGACTTCTCGGTATAGTGTATGATTCTTTTGCAGGGTTATATTACTTCTTATGCAGAGTACTGGCTTACTATCAGTCTGTTATCTCAGTTTTCTGATACTAAATGTGAGAAAAAAACTTTTCCTGAACTGAAGTCGTGGGCATTTGTAACTTATTTTTGAGCCATGTAGTGTAGAAAGCAGGTGAATTTGTTTCCAGTTTTTCCCACAGATATTTTTCAGTCTGGTTTCTTTTTGTTAATATTTTCATGTTTTATTTTAACTGTGTTGTATTATTGCCAGTTACAGTATCAACCCACATATGAGTGAGAAACAGAGGACAGAAAGGAAAAGTAAGAATAAACAACTTAAGAGTCTCAATTCTTAATCAGCTACTGCTTTTGATACATTAAACTTGGTGATAATTAACGTGGAAAGCTCTGGAAGCCTTAGTAAGCTAGCTTGATCATCTGAAGAATGCCAGTACTTATTAGGGAAAGTTCATGATTCATACTCAAGGATTAAGCCAAGAGAATCTTGTGACCTAAGCAGCCTGGCTCTCCAGTGGTAAAAATGGGATTTTCTTATCTTCAGAAAAATAATAATTGAGACAGAGAGCAGGGATGGAAGCTGACAGTATACATTTGATTTAAGAACTAGCAGTGCTCAGTGTGCAGGGAAATTGCTGTTTTGGCAAATTGTTGGCATAATTTTGAAAATGTAAAGCTAAACTACAGTATATGAAGTATTCTGCAGAGATGGATCAGAGAATGCCTGAGAAACAGTAAAAATGAGAGTTGTAACACTGTTAGGTCTTTCATCACCAACATCTGAGTTATCCTGAAGGAATTTTTAGTCATTTGCCTGATATTCAAGCAAGTGCTCTTCCCTGGCTATTAATCACTTAAACCCGAACACATGAACATGTGTCACATCATAGTAGGTAGTCAGTGCTTGAGGACTGGATGCAAGATTTGGAGTGATGACATGAAATCTAATCTTATTTCTAATAGTAAACATTGACTTGACAGAGTCAGTCAGCCTCAATATTTCAATTTCTCCATTGCTGTGACTGAGATAACAATTTAACTTTTCACTTACTTTAGAATCTGAAAAAAAAGGCCTTTGAAATATGAAGACTAAAGGACACGGTGTGTAAGGGAGCATTGCAAACCAGCCCCGACTGAGAAAGTCACATAAACGCATGCTTATCCTTCTGCAGAGCTCACTGACATAAACCTTGGTTATATTTAGATATACATTTAGATGCCTTACCACCTCTATCCTCTCTCTTCATTCTTCTTTTACTGCTTCATCTTATTGTAGTATACAAATTGGAAGGGAAAATTAAAATAAGATACAAAAGGTCCAATCATTGTGGCTTTTTCATTTGGATCTGCATTCACAAGCTTGAGAAAAGGAAAACACTGCTGGTTTGGTGTAGCTCCTGTCTTTTTGTATTGCTTTCATTTCCTTTCAAGAATGGATGAATATCAGCAGGCAAAAACATACTCATTGTATAAAGCTGATGATCCCATGGTTTCTTTAAAAGCTAGGCAGTCAAATTCCTTAGCATTCACAATGTAGAAATCTCTGGCATGTGCTGAGAGAAGTTGCAGGGGCACCTCTTGTGGGAACTGCATAGGTAAGGTAACAGCACACTCCTTTCTGGGCAGTCTCTCATACTGGCTTTTGTATTGTACAGATCAATTGTATGGGAATAGTGCTGTAAGGGACATATGCAGGCATGCTACTCATTTTAATAACATCAGTGGTTTGGTTTGAGTTCTGTGGAGGAAATCATACACTTGAAGCTTCTTGCAAGGAGCTGATTTGTGGGGGAAAATTTACCATCATTACATTCCTGTGCTCAGTTGCAACATCTCAAATTCATGTTTGATCAAACCTTCTGTTGCAATTCTCTTAAGGTGCAGTCAAAATAAAACAAATTATACTATGAAAAAGTGTAAACCATAGCAGTACATAAAGCAAATTCCATCAGTGCTACCAGAATCTTTGCTCAGATAACAGAGCAGTTTAAAATCTTCTGTAAAACATTTTTGTGCATTTAAATTTTAACTTGCTTTTGTGACATTTGGAGAAGAAGTAGACAAATTTCATTAAGGAAGTCACCTTCTATATAATAATAATACTTTAGTTTAAGAAATTGCAGTCTAAATTGTTTAATATTTTTCTTAAATCTCAGCTGCATACCAGCCCTTGGCAAGAAGTAGACATTTCAAGACACATGCTGGACACTCCTTTTGTCCTCTAGTGAAAAAAGGGTGGGGAAATGCTCTATCAGGACAGCAGTAATCTTCTGTAATATAAATCTGAAATTACAGGATTGCGGGTGTACATGGCAACACTGTATAGCAGCCTTTACCCAGCACTGCTGGTTTTATTTTCACAGCTATTCCCACCTTTAATAGCAGTCAGGAATTTTCATTCCTTCTCATTATCATCACAAAAACTGAAAAGTGAGATTCAGGGTAGCAATAGATATCCTTTTATGTTTACAATGAACACTTTTATATATACTGCATTGTTACTGTATTTTCAAAGGGAAGACTTCTAAAAGCAGAAAAGACATTTAGATACCACATTCCAGGGAAATCATTGTCATGAACCTGCCTAACTCCATTTGTAACTTGGACATAACCGAAGTTTTGTTAACAGGTTTGCTAAATGTTATTTACTACATTGGATAAATGGCCAAAAAAAGTACATTATAAACATAAAAGCCTATTATTCTACAACCTCTTTCACCTGCCAAGTCAAGACAACCTTCTACTGAGGTAAAAATGAGGACCCAAAGATGTACACTTGCAGGTAAATATTAAGAAACTATCAACAATTTAAAGGATAAGTTTGAAGTGACAGTTCCTGTTGTTAAACTTATTCTTTCTGTGCAGTGATTATTTCACATACAAAATTGAAATTGGTAGGTCTTTTAGATGTTGTTTGCTAATGTACATATTTTAAAAGTATTCCCCAGCTGAACTTGTAATTCTGTCTTCCCTGATTCTTATTCTGACTTAACATTTACAGCTTCCAATCTATAATTGTGCCTAAGTTGTTAGCTTTCAGTCCATCTTTTCTTATTTGTTGCTCTGCTACGCATTCAAAGAGTTACACTAAAAAGACTCCTTTATTTGAAACTTCACTTCTAATTACTTTTACTTCGTTCTTGTAAATAACTTGAGTGTGGCATAGATGTCGTTTTCTCACATACTGAAATGAGAGCTGACATTCAAACGTGTTTCGAGAACATGGAGAGCTTAAGTAAGTGCAAGCAGGCACTGGGTAACTACCTTGCCCAACTTGTTGGTTCTGGCTTTCAGAGCCAGTCATGGCTTCATTTTAGTAGGGAAGAGAAAGGACTGCTGAAGTGGTGCAAACCATGCAATGTTTGCAAGTTGTGTTCCAGACAGAAACCTTAGTTTTCTTTATGCCGTATCTCATAGAAATTTGACAGCACACCGCAGCATCTGTCCAGTCACCTACACCTTCAGAGAGTCTAGTCTTTCTGTTATCTTTTGAGAAGCCTATGAGGTGTTAGCACAGTTAAACTGTGGTGAGAAAACCAGAAAGAAACTGCATCTCTGACAGTTCCTGATGCTCTCTTACTTAGTGTTTTCTGGAGAAAACGGGTATTTTAGTTGTGAATCAGAAATAGCTGTTAAAGGAAAAAAACGCATGGAAATTTCAGTTGGTGAACAAGGAGAATGTACAAATGTAATACATTTAAAAGCAGCGGCTGTAAGTAAACAAAAAACGTTTTTGTTTCAAATGCATATGTCACACTGATGCAGATATTCTTGTATCTGTAACTTATATTTATATTTCGGTCCATCTCTGATTGCTTCATGCTGGAAATAACGGCATTGCACTAAATGTGAGCAACGTAGGGGGCTTCTTAGGAAAAATGCAGTTTTCTTAGTACTGTAAATGACACTTTTGCTATTATTAACTAAAGATGCATTAAATATTAGCATTTATTCCTATAGTCAATGTAAGTGAGGACATCTGCTCCAGAGAAAAGTGGGCTCTCTAACATTTGTGAAGATGATATAGTTTATAAAAAATCTGTAAAGTTTGTACTGGAAAAATATTTGATACATGTTTTATTCTCATATCAAAGTTATACCCAGTGTGAATATCTTAAACTCATCTACATAATTCTGACATTTGTATGGACATAAATTATCTCAGTTTTCAATATAGCTTTGAATAACAAACTAGAATATTTCACCCATAGGAAAAGGAAAAAGCAAAACAAGGATTAAGACAGAATTTATATCTTTTAATTCCCATAAATACTGTAAAACATTAGCAAAAATATTTTTACTGCCAAGTAGAAAGAACTGAAAAAGCCTCAGTTCTACACAGATTGTACCCAGGCAGCCCAATACAATACCTGTAAGGAGTCCCATCAATTTAACGTTTACTGCAGGTAACAGTTCTGTAGAATATTATTACAGAATAATACATTTATGTACGATAAATAAAATCTACAATGTTACACAAATTCAGGATTTATATTTTGGACAGCAGGCCAAAGCTACCATTGTACTTACAGCAAGATTTTGAGTCTGTGCAGTGAACACCACTCATGGATTGGGAAATCAATGAACATAGGTTTTCAAATTAGGAATAATGCCAGATAAGATTAAACTATTTACTAGATGTAAAGAACAGAGCTATAAAATTATTCACAGGATTCTATCACCTGAAATAGGAAAACAGTTTACTTGGCTTTATTTGAAGTCAATATAATTTAAATGCTTGCGGTGGCATGGATTGCCTGCATGCAGAATTTCTCACAGTAAAATACTGACTGAAAGACAAACTCTGGAAGATTGGCAAGAAAGAGCTCTATAAAAATGCAATAAAAGCCAAGCTTGTAACTTTTCATATAGCTTCAAAAGAAATTAAGTTTATCAATGGTGAAGTTCCTCAACCAAGGAAAATTGGTTTTCTTTCCAAAAAGAAAGCGAAATGGAGGCATAACATAATATTTAGGAGTATTTACATACCCACAAATACATCAATGTAATATCTCTCATTTACTTTTTTAGAATTCAGGTTCAATACTCCAGATGTTATACCTGAAGATGCCAGGTTCAACAGATGTTACTGTGATATACCCATATGTGTTTTCAATTATCTACATACTGACAGCACAAATCATATTTTCAATCGTTTTTTTTTACTTCTGATTTTGTATGCCTCAGTTTTTGAAATGTATTTTGAACATTGACAAGTCTCCACTGATGTGAGGTGCAACTGGAAACTGCCCCAGGAGCAGGTTCTTTTTACACTCCACAATAAAAGAGAGTAAAGCCTACAGAGTGGGAAAGTTCACTGGAAGATGCTTTTGCTCAAATGGTTCTTTTACAGACATAATCTTTTCAAAATAGTTTGTAAGAAGAATATAAAATCCACTGGTATAAAACCCTAAAAGTTATATATTGAATAGTTGTCTGAAGTCATCTTTTTCCTTGCTCCTTTAGGAGGAAAGCCACTGTCCATAACACAAAATTATAAAGGATTTCTTCATAATAGGAAATGGGCTGAACAACTCAGTTTTATAAATACTTTGAATATAGAGATTATTTTAAAAACAATGCTGCTTTTTTGCCGAGTTTTTAATTTACAACGTTTATTTTGATGGCCCTTTGAAATTTCATGTAAGTAACTGAAACTCAGTAATCATCAACATTTTAGGAATGTGGTGTATGGACCCTGTAAATTCCACCAGTGCCCTTAAATTCCACTAAGACAGAGGGGTTCCAGAGCGCTCTGCAGTTGTCTAGCAGCCACCCTGTGCCACAGAATAACAATTTACTACATTTTTTTTAAATATAAGTATATTGGGTATTTCTTTTAGCATAGAAGTAGCTTATCTGGAAAATCTCATTATAATGTGTCTCAATTAGGAGATACCTTTTTTCCCCAATTACAAGTCATTTTTTAGATACTGATCTAATCCAAGTTTACGTAGCTCTGACATACTGAATTTTTCAGTTTGGAGCAAACTTTATTGCTAACTAAATCCAACCTTCCCACAAACAGAACAGACAGCAGAAACACTAACACCACATCCGTAACTATTTCTCTAAAAGCTGACATAGATATAAAAATGATACTTAAAAAATCATGTGCTTATTTAAAAGACTGTTATTTTCAGAGTATAAATATTTTTCTGAGTGAAATTAACATGAAGTCTCTCCAGGAAATTGTTCTAATGCCAATATTCTTTATAAAGTGAGAGAGATTTCCACAGTATTTATATTTTCTTCTACATGATCAATGGTGTCAGCGCTGTCTTTTTTATTAACATGCTTTTCCTATGGTATTTATGACATTAGAGGACTAATAGTACTGTCTGCAGTCAAATCTAGTATGCAGAGGCACTATGCAGGCTTCTCATGCATATTTTAACTAGACCACTGCATTTTGGGACAGATTCTTAGCCTAACAACAGAGTTTGCTCAGATTTAATACATACAAAGCAGCTAAGCAGGTTAAAAATCTAATGCCAAATGGAGCAAAAATCTCATTTGCAACTCATCTGCATTTTCTTCATTTAATAGCCTCTGAAAATGTAGGTGGTAGCTACCTGATCACATTTTGTGGGTTTCTGATGATGGTGGGAATAGAAAAGCCCCTGCTTCACTAAGCATGCTACGTTCCACATAGACCTTTGACACACAAGAAAGGAAGATTCCTCCACTAAATCCTTCAATGATTTTTCATACTGTAATTTGTCCATGCTGGTAATGACTTGAGGAATTCTGACAGAATTGTGTATGCGCAAGTATTAGTTTTGGTGAATAAATGGTTATCACAGTTTAACCAAGCCACAGAAGGTTTTGCCAGAAAACTTTAAACCGAAGTATTAAAAGACCTTTTTAATACCAAACAGTAGCAAGATGTAACAAGCAGTTTTCTGTCACTAGCCATTAGTGATTCAATTAGGTCATTGTTAAAGGTGGCTGGACTGAAAATGTACTTTTTACATTATTCACTATATTCAAGCAGTCACTTTAAGGATAAACCTTATGCTATGGAAAAAAACCCATGCTTGGATTAGGGGTAAAAGAGTTGTATTTTTAATGGGCATGTATGAGGAGTTTAAATATCCAGTGAAAATTGTTATTTGGATAACTGAAACATGGAATCAAGTATTTGTTGTGCACAGTGTCAAATAATGCCTACAAATAATACTCCTGAATGTAAGTTTTAAGGAGAAGGTATAGTTATCCTAGATGATTTCTGGATTATGCCAGCCATTTCCTAACATGCTCAAAGCAATTACCTGAAGTGCGTCTTTTTCTTTGGTCCAGCTACTGGAATGAGGTAAAAATTTTCTGTTTAGCAGGCAATGTGCTATTTTATAATGAAGCAAGTTTCTAACAGTCCATTAACAGTCTCATTTTTGCATCAGCTTCCAGCCCCAGCCAACAGTCAGCATGAAGGGACATGCAGCTATATTGTGCTTTGCCCTCGTGCAAAACACACTCTGCTTAGAGCAGCAGCTTCTGTGGCAGCAAAGGAACCTGTTCAAGATGCTGAATTAAATATATGACTTGTGGTTAATTTGTTGTGCCCTCTCCTTCTGAACCAACAGGAGTATTCCAGAAGAAGGCGTACAGAGAAATTGCCAGTAGTAGTATCTAGAAGGTCATCATCCTCATTTATTCAGTGTGTTAATCCAGCTCTCAGAGTTTGTGTTCCAGAGAGAACCTCCTTTAGGACAACCACCAGCCATTTTTATCAAGCAGCACTGACAGGCTGCAATGTTTAATCACGGTGCAACTGATAAGAGAGGGAACCTTGTTTGTTCAGGACAGTTGTATGATCTGGGAGTTTTGTTTCGTGAATATAGCAAAAACTTTCAATTCTGGTAAATCGGCATTAAAAGGGCAGCACAGATATTTCCTTGATTTCCATACTAGTTTCTCACACTTCAGAGTTACCAATACTCCAGATTCTACATGAATCTTGGCCGAAATCTCTTTGAGTTTCACATTATTTCTTGTCATTAGTGCTAACTTTTTGCTGTTTTGACATGAAAGTATACAGCAGCTCAGGCATTCTACATGCGTTAGAGGGAATTTTGTCTGGGTTTCTACTTGATTTAAAAGCAAAACTTGTTGAAATCAAGATTCTTTTCCACAGACTGAGATTTCTTTTTGAGTAGTTCACACCAATCTATGTGATACTCATCAGTTACATAAATGATTTTTAGGGTAAAATACAGAAATAGGGACTTGGAACAAAATGTTCTGTCACAAGAACATTTTGCTGTGTTCCATTATAAATAAAATGGTCTTTTACAGATGTAGTTGTTTGGAGATATGCTAAACTTCTGATTGTGCAGATCAGGTTCATATATCAAAACAGATCTGTGCCTAGTAGAGATGTCAGGTGACAGAGATACCTATTTCTGCATTCTTTGATTTTCAGTAGGGCTTCTCTAAATACGAGAATACAATAGTTTCAATATAATCTTATACCACAAGGGGTTTTACCACATAATGTTTAACGCACACTCTTTTGGTCAGAAAAGTTTTACCTGTATTACTATAATGACATAACAACATCACTGCCAATAATTTTCTTTAAGTAGGCAATTACTAAATAAAACTGGTTTGTCACTTAGACTTCATCTTTGATATTAGTTCTGTGCGGGTCAAACACCGAGTTGCTTTATTTTTTATGTGATCTTAGCCTTGTCTAATACCATTTAAAACACGTTTATAGGCTGATTTATGTGTGATAAATGCATGATGTATTTTCTATATTCATGCTTATTTTTATTTTGTCATTTAAAGTGTCTGTAGGTTGCATAAATAGATTTGGGTGGTTTATAAAGTAGTGCCAGAAACTAGACAGGCAGCTACAATTAGACACTATTAGAATAGTCCTTTTTTCACTGTTTCTTTTGATCTTGCAAATAAGAATAATGATGTGCTGGCTTTTCATTTCTTAATCCTCTAAGAAAGATAGTGACCAAAGAGAATTAATCCCTCCTTACTCTGGGCATCAAAAACTTAGGCACCACGCTGAACAAGATCACTAAGGAGTACCCTGTCATCAGGGAAGAGAAATGGTTACTGCCAGAGAGTTATTCATTCTCTCATATGTTAATATCTGAGACAGGTAGGACTCCAAGAAGAATTTCCTGAGTTTTGAAAGACTCTACAGAACCAGACTGCCATCTTTGAGGGGGTTATGCTGTTAAATTCACGCTACAGCCATGAAAAGGTGGATTTTATAGAAAGCGGTGTTTCCTTTGCATCTACTAAAGCAAAACTTATGCGTACATATGTGTATCTATGTATAGCTTTATATATTTACATAGATAATAGTCAGGTCTTGTTCCTTAAATTATCATTTGTTGCAGTGAGGGAGAACCAGGTACAGTACATTACCCATGAAATGCTTCTCCATTATTTAGATCGCCTTTTAATTTGGACCTTGGCTAGGAACACTCAAAATGGCTGTAACAAGAAAGTCAAGCAGAAATAGATATTGCAGCTATAGGAGTACAGATAAGACACTTTCCCTATTATCAAAAATAGCTTTACAAGGTTTTGTTACATTTGCTAAATTTCTTCCTTGAATAAGGACTAAAGTAGTCATGCTCTGTAGGAATTCTTCCCAATACTCTGCTTAGTTTATACTTTTCTGTAAAGAACTTATCATTCAGCTAGATAATACTTTTTTTTTTTTCCACAGAGAGGAATATTATTTCAATCCCATTCATCTTTACATTCCATTTGCTGCTTTGCTAGGATTAACAAAGCGTTCCAAGTATTTTAACAGGAAAGTAACACATTCAGAAAAATTCTCATTAAAGTCTTTATCTTCAAGATACAAAAGACTGCACTTTTTAATGACTGAAAACTGCATAGTGAAGCAGCACACACTTACAGAATTATTCCTATAGTACTTCTGTTGTATTGATTTGGGAAGATCCCTTTCTTTGCTATCACATTCTTGTGTCTTGGAGCTTTATCACTACAGTAATAAATACTGCATTCTAATTCCATAACAAGTGGTTATCAATGCCTGACTAACTAACACATTATCTCTTTAATAATTTAAGCAATCCTAGTATGGAAAAGTTCAGTTTTAAACCTAGAGGATCAAATTGTATTTGGGTTTTTACAAAGGGCATATGGCTACAAGTACAACTAAATAGCTCCTTTTCAATAAAGGCTTATTGCCTTGAAAGATTTATGCCTCAATTTCATGAAATTTGGGAAAATTTTTAATTCATACTACATGTATATATTTTTTCTAATTCAGAAGGGAACTCTATGTAATTAGTATCAGTACTGGAATACATTATGTAAAGAGCAAAGTAGGTGCATTGTCTATTCAAGTAGAGGTGAACACTCATTAAGATGAATTCCTGGTGCAATACTCTTGGTGCATTACCTCTGAGCCATTACGTCAGAACAGTTTCTCCACCTCTAGCACTTGGCAGAAGAAATCCAAATAAACAGAATTCCCCCTACAAAACAGCTGAAATGAGGTGTTTCAGACTCATGGCACGTTTCCAAGGTGGGTCCTCTCAGAGAAATACTGCTGGCATGTTGTTTGAAATGAAGGGCTCCATGAAATGCCTTTGTCGATTACTTCTGTGATAATGTGTGAACAGAAGAGAGAGGTGATTTCTCAAAGGTGCTATGTACAGTGATATGTCACACACATTCAGATCCTAATGTTGAGCTAGTCTCAATTCTGAAGCAAAGTGCTTATTAACTTAATTGTGCAGACAGGCCTATGATATTGCAGTTTCTAATACATTTCAAGCTACTGCTATATTGACAAAATACAAATGCAGCTGATTGCTTTGGGTGATGCACACACTCACTGCAAATTAAATGAACTGTGAGAACAACATGAATATTCTTCATGCTTGAAGAACACTGGATATTCTCAAAGAACACAGAAATGAAAATATGCAGTTCTTAATTGTTCTTAGTCTCCACACACTTTAATTCTCCATGAATTTGTGATGATTTATGAATGTACACCACTGTTTGGTTCTATACACATATATTTTCTTTAGCTTGCCTCTCCGACAAGTTGCCAGAGCTCTACTTCCCACAAATTCAAGCTCTCAAAAAGTCTTGTAAAGTACTGGGATGGCAGGTATGTGAGAAGTGGCAAGAATTTGAACTCAGAATTTCAAATAAATGCTCCATCCCTGGCAGTGTTCAAGGACAGGCTGGAAGAGAGCCTTGGGCGACATGGTCTAGTGTGAAGCATCTCTGCCTGTGGCAGGGGGTTGGAACTGGATGATCTAGGCCCTTTCCAACCCAAATCATTCTGTGATTCTGTGACTGTTTGTCCATTGTAGAGAAAATATTTTTAATGGTAATTTGTGCATGCACATGTATGGGTAATTAGGAACCTTCCGAACACTAACAGTTAATACAGTGCCCTGTACTACAAAATTTCATGAGTTCTACTGTAGAGTTGGGCTTGATGAACTTGGAGGTCTTTCCCAACCTCGTTGATTCTACGGTTCTATGGTTCTCTGTGATATAACTTGGCATTATGCAAATCCCTGCTGTACTTTGCTGTTGTTGTATGTCTTTTCTGTTAGCGTGAAAGAAAACAAAAGGAAGAGCTGACTATAGAATTATGCGTTTGATTGTATAAAGAAATGAAATAACTTGTGAAAGCAAATTTTTACATGTATTTATACATTTAGAGATAAAATAGTTCTGTTTTTTCTTCACTTATGTATTCAATTTCATAATTTCAAGGGATGCATACATATTAACAGTTACATAATTATCATTTTGCCGTCAGGTTTCTTGTGCAAGTGTGTTTTTCTGAAAACATAAGAGCCATTTCAACCACTCAGTGATTCTTCTCTCCCTCCTCAAGTTTCTGTGGTCACCTTCACCAACGGAAATCACAAACTCATTACTACTACTTGAACTGGTAGGTATTATAACAACACTATATCCAGTGACAAAATGAAAATAAGACACTAGCATGTTGCAGTAAAATCATTACATACATAACTGTTCAGAATTATACTGAATTTTAAAGGGAGGCAAATGTAAGACTGCTTTGTATTTTTTTAAGTCCTATTTCTGAATATTTTTCCATTCATTCTATGTTAATAGTGAATTTACATTCCCGTGTAAAAAGCCTGGATGTAACCGCACAGTTTAGATTTGATAAGGCCAGTGAACATGCCTATAATATGCCTTAAATATTTTAAAAGACTGAACTTTGTTCTAAAATAAACAATGACAACTACATACCATGTCAGCATTGAGAAAGGGGTATGTAAGTTCTTAAGTAAAGAATAGATTTTAATAAATATTCACTATTTATTTATATATTTATTTCCCCAGAAAAGGTCATCTTAAATAAAACCTGCATTCAAACATTACATATCTGGCTAAATCCAAATATCTCTTAGTTAAAAACAGTCAAATACTTTCTAGCTACATCTCCAGTACATCTCCTGTATCAAGAGAAATCTGCTTTCAGTGTGCTTCTATGATGGCCATAACCTACACTTGTATTTACACGTACATGTCACTGTCTGGTTTAAGTTACCTAAGTTTTTATATTCTAGAGTTGAGAATCAGAAGAAACCAGGATAAGCAAATTAAATTAGTGAAATTGATAAATAAACTAATTGAAAATAATTCATTTATTAAATTATTGAACTTATTTACTTAATTGAAAATATCTAGCATGTCAACAGCAATACTTCTGTGCTATTAAGCTGAGAGTAGCTCAGTTTAAAAAATAATAATCCCTAGTTTACCAATATTAATATGGTGAATAAATATGCTACCAGGGAAACTGTTTATGTTTTCAAGGAAGCCAAGCATCTGCACACAAACAGTTCTGGTCTTGCAGCAGAATGTTACTCAGTGTCTGAGAATACAGAGGAAAAAAAGCCTTTGCTCTTTATCCTTCATGACAGACAGGAACATGTTTCCTTTCACAAAACATCCATATATGTGTGACACTCTCCCTCATAAGCATTCTGTTGCTGGAAGAGAAAAACTTTATTCCTTTCAATAAACATCCTGTACACACATTTTCTCTGTGTGTGCATCAAATAAAGAAGAAAGGAAGTCCTGAAAGACTATCTATGTATTCAGTTGTGAGCTCCCAGAAACGAAACAAGGCAAAGGACACAATTCTCATACAAATGGGCAAAGGTACCTACATTCCACAGTGCCAAGCAACCATCAAATCCAGAAGAAATTCCTAGTCCTCATCCTTGCCCTACTTCAGGCATCTGGGAATCATTGAAGTCTTGCAAATAACTGAAAATATTATAGCCCTCTGGTTACTGATCACCTCTTGCTAAAGTATGCATTTCATCTACCCGTCCTAACTTTCCTGTCCCTTTTACCCCATATTGTGAGACAGGATATTAAAATAAGTTCTTCATGTTTCTGTGACAGAGTATAACAACATTTTCCAGGCAAAATGTGTCACAATTTTCTCCACAGTGTACTACTGTTATTTCTCTAGAGCCATAAAAATTGGCATACCACAAATGTCAGTGGTGCTTAAAAGCCTGTCTTGGTGGGGAAAGGGACTATAAAAATAGTATAGATACTTTGGTAAGAAAAACAAAACAAAAAAAAATTCTAAAATAGTTCAATTTAATATTCAATAAAATAAATGATACAAAAAAGTATTTAAGTGTAGGATAAAAGTCTCTTCCTACAGCCTAGAGAGAAGACCTTCTTCCTCATGTTTTTATCATCTGTGATTAATATACCCAAGTTTTGCCAGGAAACCCTGATACTACATCACTGTGCATTATCTCTGTTTCTCAGTGTTTGTATTATGCTGCATAACATTTCAAAAGGTAACTAAAAGTGACATTTGGGATACATACAGCAGGAGTTTTATTATTTACTTTGGCAGATCTTAGTTCAAATACAGATTTGGTGACAATATCACGAGCAAAACACAATCATTTCGTTCTAAGGCATATAGGCCTACCTCAGAAAAACAATCAGGCAAGACTTTAAGGAGTGCTACACAGAGGTGTACAGCAAAACCCATCATAGCTCCTGCTTCGTACCATACCTAAATACACAGTATTTAATTAATGCTTCTTTTAAATCTAACAGTCCAAATTCTGCCTATTGTGCCATCACTTTAGCATAGTTGTTGAATGTAGACTCCTGTATTTGTACCACTTGAAAACACAGAACCACAGCACAGTGGTATAACGTGCAAAAGAGGCAGATACATGGATGAATTTACCACAAACAGCACGAAAAGCTGTCCAAAGCAGTGAAAGCTCCAGTTACGAAGAACAGAAAACCTTTTCCAGCAGAGCAGTTTGGGCATTGACCAATTATTTTTCATTTTTCAGCAGCACATCAACACTTTCCAGCATATTTCTATCTTGTTCCAATGAACTAATAAACTCCTGATACAAGTCTTGATACTGCTTATCAACTTGCCACGCATGGCAGTATTTGTTAACTTGCAACAAGAAAATGTTTATCTTTTTACTACACTCAAAGCAAGCAGCAAAACTGAAAGTTCCTGTAAGAAGCAGCTGGCAAGTGGCCTGCAGTCTAAAGAGGCTTTGGTTTGCTCTGTTTTATTCGTTCCCATGCCTTTTCTCAGCACAACATTTTCCATATTAGTAATGCTAAAGATTGGTAATAATTATCTACAGCTTGAAGTACAAAAAATGTTCAAAATAATGTACAGCACCTTAAAATTATTATTTGTTATTTCCAATCTTTGAACACTCGAGTGTTAAATACGTAGATCAGGACTGGGAGATGTAGAATCACAGAAGAGAAACAAACTCCCTATCTCCCAAATATGTTTGAAACTCCATGTTAGTGCTGTGACACTGCTGTATTCTGATGTGTTAGCATAAAATACTGAAGTGTTTCAGTGTTCTGTAGACAGAATGGGAAAATACACCTTTCTGTTCTCTCTGACATAAATAGAAAGTGAGAATATGACTTTGGAACATATATGTAATGTTAATAGCATCCAATATTATGGTTCAGTAGAAACATCAACTTTTCTGTGCAATAAGATAAACTTGCTATTAGATTTATTGTCTATATACACTCTGCAGAATTTGGCGTTCCAAATATATTGCTCTGCTCCTACTAATTCCTAGTGAAATGAGGCAAAACTGTGTAGCTAACCAGTTTGCTATGCAGTATCAGGGCTGTAGGCTGTTTTTCAATCCCATTACTAACAATGAGAAAGAGATCAGGGATTCAGGCAAGAGGAAACTCATAATGCAGCAGTCCACCATTTCTTGTAATTTTGTGCGTGACGGCTGAGAAAAAGTCAACACAGCCAGACATGTCAACCAGCAATAACAAAGGTCCAGTGTGATCTGCAAGCTGACAAGCGCCAACCAGTGCATGCAGCACACAGGACGGAGCCAGCATTACTTCCACCACATGCACCAGTGTGCTGTCCGACCCCTGGCAAAGGCATGCTTCTGTCACACAATGTGCCACACTGGATGCACGTCTCTTGCAGGACATTATGCGTGGGGTGCCCTGCTCTATGAGAAAAATCAAAAGGCTTGAACTGACTAATTGGTATAATTCTTCCTCTCACCCACACCGTGCTGGGATGGGTTTAGCAAGAGGTACGTTATTGGCAAAGTGCAGCTGTGGCGCAGTCTTTATTTTCTGCCAGGAGTGTCTTTAAAAGGAGTTACCTCTGGGTTTGGGTTTGTTTCGGTTTGGTTTTTTTTTTTGCTTCTTGGAACTTTCTATTAATGAGCCAGATAAAGGCTCCAGCAAAGGAGATAGGAATGGAGCTGGTACAGGAAGATACCACGTGTAAGGCCAGGCTAGAGCTAACTTGCCCTGACCTAACGCTCCTGGTTAAAATGCACTCTAAACTGAGGCGGTTACTGTACTGCTCCCTCTGACAAGTGAGGTGGGTGCAGTACCTTACCTGGCATAGGTTTTAATGAAGGCATTCTGCACCTTCCTGTGACTGGCTGGAGGGAAGATCAGGGACCAGACCTTGAATCCCCTTCAGTTTCCAACATTCATCTCCTAATGCTCAGACTAGAACCAAAACTTTTCACATTTTCATTTCAGATATATTGTAAGGGGTTTATTTTCCTAAGGGTTTTAGATATATTCAGAGTTTTTAAAGAATATTACTGTGAAATTCTGGTACTAGTTAATATAAATTTATAAGATAAGATGATTTCATATGAACTATCAAGATACTGAATCTAGATTATTTTAATGTGAATCTAGATTACATCACAGACTTTATGTTTTATTCAAACCACACTCTAAAGACCTGGACACATTCAATTCTCCTTACTCCTAGCTCTAGTCATGGGCTAATTTTCCAATGGATTAGTTCAGAACTCCAAAGATGACTAGCAGAGATTCCCTAGCTTTATGTATGGATATCGTAGTGCTTCTTCTGGTACAAAATTAACCTGCTGCAGTCTAGTTAGATATTTATGTTGTTCTCACCATTGAGATCTCCAAAAGCCTCAGATAGCAGACACAGCAAGGCTGTAGATTTCTCTTGCAAATGAATATACCAAATACAATTTGTCATTGGAAAAAAAAAAAACATCTCTTCACTGGCTTTTTCTAAAAAAACCCAAAAAGCAACCAAGCAAAAAACAACCCCACAAACAAATTCAAAACCAAACAAATAAACAGACAAACCGAAAGCAAACAATAACCCAGAAGTCAGCAAAAAATACCATTTTGGTTAAGAATTCCAGTAACTCAGTATATTATTTATCAGGTAATATCACCTGTCAAGTCTAACCACTGAAGAAGTTAATCATCTCCAAGGATTTCAACTTTGCTTTTAACTGCTTGAGTGTAAAATAGGTCATATTATCTTGATGAAAGCATCATTATGAAATGTGTGCTTTCTTTTAATGATCATTATAAACTTACAATGATCCCTGTATCGCTACACTGTATACACACTGACAAATATTCTTTCAGCTACAATTAAGATTATGTCAGCACTGTACTTCATAACTTACATTTGCACTTGCTTATAATCCAACCATAAAGATCCACTTCAGGCAAAACCTTGGCACTGGTGGTTTAAATTTGGGAATAAAGATGTTTACACACATTTAAAAGTTAAGAAAAAATGAAAACAAAACTGCACATATTGATAAAGTCTGAAACAGTTCAGTATAATTGAGAAATGCAGTAGTAAGTATTTATTAATGGAGTTTATTTTTGTGTGCATTTCTGCTCCCATAACTAACCATTTAAGGAAAAGATACATTGCAGGCTTATGATGAATACTGGTCTGCTTCCTTTACCCTTACTTCTGGCCACACTGTAGTCCTCTGTTCAGAAAACTAGTCAGGTTTTTATTCTGTACTTATTTACAGCATCTTCCATTACTCTGCTATAGCTCCCCCCTTTCCCACATCTTGCTCTAACACACTGCAAAACTAGATGGCTGATCTGAGCTTTTCTGAGTAGCTTCGTTGTGACACAGGTACCGAACTGCCTCCTGCATTCAAACCCTTACTCTGATCTTCACATAGTCATGCGCTCTCCAGGTAGCGGTACAGGGACCTGTGCTGGTGTAGAACCAGACTGACTGGATGGAGCAGGGTAGCTGCTATCTTAATTTAGTAAGAACCTAGATCTAACATATTGGAAGTCAAATAACACAGTAAATAAATAAATATTACTAAAATGGATGACCCAAGTTCTGCATTCTGAATAACAAATAGTCAATGTACATACAGTTCAGGTAATGTTCAGAACTTGAGACAATAATGCGGTTATTCAATACATAAATGAGATTAGTTCATCTTAGTCAGCCTATTAGATACTTGCATGTCTTTTCTGCTATTTTTGTATGAGACTATTGGTAATCACAAAACCTTTATACATAATCAAAACCTAAACTGCTGTTAATGCTCTTCCATTTTGTAAAAGAGCGAAAGTATTCTCGTATTACTCATTTCTTGGCACATAACAAACATTTAATATCTTTTCCACCGTGCAAATTCTATTTGAAGAATATTACTTAGTTGCTACTGATCTAACTTCTAGAACACCACCATGAATTTGTTAGTCCATGTTAATGACTCTTGGTCCTGTAATTAAAAGAAATCAAAATCCCTAAGAAGAGACCAACAGAAATCTTTGCTTTGCTCATAAAAAAAAAATACAAAAACAAAAAAACCCACAAAAAACCCCAACCAACCAAAACCCAACCCCCCCCTAAAAAAAACAACCCTAACAACCCAGGCAGCAAAAGTATCTCTTACAAAATATTTAATATTGAAACCTACTCACAGGCTATTCATGAAGTGCTGTTTGCCTCAGTGGACAGTTTTACAGGTGAGTTTTGCAGTCCTTCCTCTGGGGCTGTATCAGATCCAGAGGGCTTTGTGACATACTGTTTCAAACCAAAATAATTTAAATACTTAAACAATGTGAAGCAAGCAGTTGAATTTGAAAGTTTAAGTACACATCTCAAACCATGTGCATGGCTCCCATTTTCTAGTGCTTATTCAGTGATAAAAATGTGTAGTGACAACTGTATGTCAAGTGATTCCTACTAGACACAAAAGAAATATAGTGTTACTGATTTTGATTTCCTTCCTTGAATTTAATCTCAAGATTGCTAGGTCTAAGCAAATACTTTTCGTGATAGCAGTGTCATAGGCTAAATGTATTTCTGTGTATTTACAGAATACACGTTCGGAATGAATCTGACTTTTGCTCTGACCTGTGTGTATATAAGTGGGTATGTGTGTAAGAATCAGCTGTTGAGATCTATGAGTTATACATGCAAGAAATTTCATGAAAGATTGCTTATGTTAGGGGAAAAAAAAAAACCAAAACAAAAAAAAGTGATATCCTGGAGAGATTACATGTAAGATAAAGTTGTAACATAGGACAAATACAAAATCAGATCACTTTCAACGCTCAAACCTATCACAGTATTCTTTACATAGTATTGTGACAGGCATAGCCCCCAAAAGACTTTAAAGAAGTAAACAGAATTCCAGTCTGTTCATATTAGCAGTGTCTTCTATATAGAGGTGCAATTTATAGCTCTGGGTGTCCTCCCTTCACTGCCCCTTACTATTACAGAACTCCATAGCATATGTGTGGTTTCACACTTCTTTTCATTTCTTTAACCATTATCCATTAAATGCAGAGCCTCTAGGTGGGAGTGTTACTTGGAAATACAAGGTTTGCTAAACATGCACTCAGCTGGCAAAAAACTTTACTAATGACATTTATAATTCAACTCATCTAATATCTTCTAAGTTGCTTTTAGAATTGTAAAGGCTACATAAGCCTCATTCCAGTCCGTTACAACACCTTTCATTTATGTCAGAAGGTGATGGGAATTACCTTAGAATTACTTAAGAATTAATGTAATGACTTGGGTTTTTACTGCTTTCTGTCTAAATATACATTTGAAATGCTGTTGCATGTTCAAATGTTGTATGTTGAAATGTACATGCCAGCGTATTTTGACCCATGAATATAATATTGTGCAACATGGCTCATTCTTTCCTTCTAGAAAGTAATTTTCTTGTTATTGTGGTATTTATCTGGGCATCAAAAGTTCTGGGTTCCAGTTATAACAGCAAAGCTTGCTTTGTGACCTATAGGACGTGACTTAACCTGTAGGATTTTCCTGCCTGAAAAATGAGAACCAGTCCTTCAGCAGAAAGAAGAAATGCATTTACTTGGGGATTACACTTTAACATAAAAGGGCTGGTGAGAATCTACCCAGCTCACTTCTTCCCTATGTCACCAAATATTTTGAAGGCTATTTAAAGGTATTAGACACTGTCAGAGGGATGATGTGACACAGTATGTCTATTATTTCTCTTAAGCTGGTCAGTGAAGTCCAGAGTACATTTAACACAAACCAGTTCTGTCCTACACCTGAAACAAATGTTATTAGCACTGCACATGTCCAGCCGATGATATATTGTGCTGCAACACCCAGCCAAAACCAAGCCATATTTACATTTGTATATTCTGCCTTTTCCTTCAAGAACTATAGAAATCTGCAGATTTCAGGGGACCTTGCAACCCAGCAGGAATAAACTGTCCCCATCCTGGAGATGTCTCATGCTCACTTGGAGGGGTAGGCAGGAGTCATGCAGCATGACTGCATTCCCAATGGGCTATGCCATCCCTCCTTCCTCAAAAGCCCCAGCAAGAGGAATGCCCACACAAAGACCTTTGAGTTGAATAAGCATAGAATAGCTGAGAACCCACAATGTCTTTTCTAGGTTTAATAATAAATATATTTTAGGACTGCATGGAAATTTGATTTGAATATTTTTTGCTCATTTGATTTAAAGAAAAGTACTGGGCAGATCCATGCATGTGATAAATGGCCTGATACATGCTCTTAAATTCAGTTAATATTCTCAGTGAGGTCCTCTACAGCAATCATTCAAATTAGCTTGCAAAATCTGTGTCATGTTTGAGAGACATACACATTAAATTGCTAGGTTAAACACAAGTTAATCAGACCAAAAGAGTGAAGCTCTCACTCTTAAACCAGAATATATTCCCCTTCATAATACCACACAGTTTTCAGCATGTCCCTTGGATTTATGATTTACGACATCTGTTTACCAACAGGTGGTTGCATATCTTGCCATTTATATTTTAAGCAACAGTAAACACAGCTATAAATAAGATAAACAAAATAAAACTCAGTGGGTTTTTTAAAGTGTTTTTAGAGAAAAGGTGTATTTATAAGCTAGGTCTTCAAGTAGTTCACACCAGGCCCAGCAACACAGAAGAATACTGCAAGAGCAATAAGGATTTTTAGGGGCATTATGATGGTGTAATGGAAACACATCTGCCCCCAAAAGTCCCTCATTTTCCCTGCGGTAAAGAGCCATGCAGGACGTGGTGAATGCTGTGGAACATCAAGAATGAAACTATAAAGAAAATTTCTTTACGTTAGAACAATATTCACACAACACTTCAGGATTTCATGATTTCCTGTTAGTCCCCTGCATAGGAAAATTGTAGTTTTTCAAATAGCCTCTAACTCCTTTGCTTTGGATGTATAAAATGCTTCTGTCCATAAACCAAAGTGACTTTTGAAGCAACTGTCTTAGAAATACTGGTAGTGCTGGAAAGCTAAAAATATTATGCGTAAAGCACAGACATAATCCAGGGCAATTTTTGTTCTTTCACCTCCCAAACAGCAAAATATAAACCAGAATAATCATCAGTTAACAGTTGACCTGCATCTCTCATTTTTAAGGATTTGCTTCAGCGACAGAGCAAACGTTACTTTATAGAAGAAGATGATATATAAAGAAATCATGTAACATCCTTCATTTTAAAGGCTTTCAAAATATTTTCCACCCAGGCATGTGGGCAGTTTTCCACACATACAGAAAGACCATTCAGAGTGAAAATGCAGAGGAATCCTATTTAGTAAAGACTCAATACTCCATATTTATAAATCTCCTTAGTAAAACATGTAGCACATTTGAACTTTTAGTTCTGCCTATTCAATTGACATGCCTAATGAAAAACTACTCTTAAAATAATCCACACTAAATAGCACCTAACAGGAATATTCCTCAACAGATTCTTGTAGCATAATATGTAAAACATAATACTCTTGAAAAAAACAATGCTTAATTCCTTATACATTATTTAATACAATATTCTGTGTAATACATTTGCTCTTTGTTCATGTTATAAGAAATGAACTCAGTTCTTTCCTCAGGTTCCTGAAATTTCACTGTGATCTCACTTGTGTTTTTTGTGGATGTAGGTCCAGTGATTTCAGTGGAGATCCTGCTGACACGCACCAGCATCCACGCACCTACCCACAGGGGTGTGTGCAGTTTTTGTGATTTCAAAATAGGCCTTTTATTACAAATGAAAGCTTTTATACAAACAGCAGCAGCAGAGCAGAATTCTAGATTATGCTGACTGAAACAGCAGTTTTTTTACAATAGCAATGCGTAACAAACAGAAACAGCCCTTCAGTAAAATTACTGCATGCAGTGATTTTTACTGACCCTTGTGGGCCAATCCTGAAACATCCTGAAATGATTTTTTTCTCACCCTTTCCTAATGCCATTTACACTTGCCTTGCTGCAGATGACACAATGCGTTTTGTCTTTTTGATTCTTACCCTGACCTACAAAAGTTATTACTTAAAAAAATCTGGTGTCTAGCTAGTATTTTATACCAGTTCATACAGAGAGGCCACGATTCCAGTAAAGGGATTTGGACTGTGTCTGAAGCTGAGATACTTAAAATAGCAACAATGCATCAATACTACATTACACTGGTGAATTGCAGTCTCTCCCATTAACAGCTAAATTAAAATATTACAGCAGTACTAACTGAAAACATCAAAATAGTTTGTTTCAAGTTAATAATGCATATCAAGGATGTAAGCATTCAGTATATTACGAAAACAGCCAGGACTGATGCATCATTTTTAAGATTTCTTTTGAGCTCAGCTAGGAGCAGGTACGCTCCAAGGAGGAAAAGGAAAAAAAACAAACCAAACTCCAGAGCCTGTCTGTAGAGAATTATGATTCCAATGTACAAAATAAAATGTAGATAACTGAAGAGCTTTATACCCAACACGGAGTCAGAAATCAGCAGTAACCTTCTGAAACCACCTGCTAACATGTAGTCATATTTGGCTAGTTCACAAAGCAAGTTACCTGAGTAACAGGTATGTTTTCGTTTCTAGTCCTATTACCTTCATTTATTCTGAACATGTTGTAGAAGTGTCCTGAAAAAAAAATCCACAAACTGAATAGCGCCATTCACACGTCACCTACAAAACCACTGCCCCTGCGCTGAAACCTTGTAAACACAAATTATTTGGGCCTTTGGACAACAGGCAAAAAACCTCTTTGTTTCTTTTTTCCATGTTTGTACCTTTACCAAATTCCCTCCACATTTATGTTTTGACTGAGAAAAGCCTATGACACTGCAACAAGAGATTTGTGTATTTATTAACTAGTATGTCCTGTGAACGGGGTGAGTGATGCCTTAAACTCGTTAATTCCACCAGAAGCTTCAGAGTCTGAAGCTGTACGGTCTGAAGTGGGTTGTGCAGTTCATGTCACAGAACTTTTCTACCACTTTTTTCACTGCAGGTGCAGGTTCCAAGTGACAGCAGTGTTTTTCCAAGGGGTATTTTTAAGCCATAAAAAAAAAAAACAAAGCCTATTTATTTTTCCTTCATAACCTGCTATATATGATTTTTAAGGCAAACAAAAAGGGGTTTTGTGCGAAACATGTGAAACACAGGTTCAGAACATACTGTTGTATTTTGTTTGCGGCATGAGGTTCAGCTTTTAGGCAGGCAAGCAGTGCTGATCTGTAACATAACAGGGAGCTAAGAACAAGACACCACGTAAAAGCTATACCTTGGGTGTCCGTGCTCCTGCTCTGGAAAACTATGGATAGCTTCACAGGAAGGGATGGCTGATTTTGTAGCCTTTACTAAGGCAAAATTTTTAGTCGTTCCAGGTCATGAGTTTCCAAACTCGGGGTCATTCCATCCTTCTCTTTTTTCTATGGCTAGATCAGAGGGGAGTCACAAAACTCTTCTGTTGCAACATGAGGTCAGGAGATGTCAAAGGTTGAGGCCCTGCTTCAGAAAACGCAGGCCACAGACCAATCCCCACACCACGCCACTGGATTCCGGTGGAGACTCTGATCTTTTCACTGCTTTCAATAAAATTTCACAAGTAAACAGATTAGGCCATTTGATAATCCTCTGCTGATTCAGGGTCTGTAAACTGGTTTTCTAAAGGTTTGCTTAAAAATACAGAAAAGCAACTCTAAAAAACTAGCTTTAAACTGAGTTTAAATACAAACACAGGCAGTAGGACTTTCAATTTTATAAACTATAACTGCAATAAATAATTTGAGTTGATTTTTCTAAATAGCGTTTTTCCAATAATTCATTACTGCTTTTTATCTCAAGGAAAATTAATTTTGATTCCAAACATACCATGTGCTTCTTACCTTCCGTACATTTCTTTCTTCATTTCTAATAGCAAGATAGACTGATCTCAGGTATTTAATTATTAATGCTCTGGATACAGAGCACACTCCAGGAGTCTCAGCTCTAAGGCCACCTCCCCATGCTGCACATAAACCTTGTGGGAAAAGCCATGTGAGGGTAAGAGATCACATTGTTGTAACACAGGTGTTTAGGGGATCTATCACTGTTTTGCCTCATCATCACTGATTTGGGTAACTCATATAAAATAAACATACATTTAAAGTTTAGTACCTGTGCATGATACCTGTAGTAGTAGAAAACTGTCTGTTTTAGTGCACACTAGAGACAAACGGGAACTCTTTCTGTAAGCTTACTAATGGGGAAAAACGTGAATAATAACTCTGTATGAGGCAAGCCTACAGAAGTGTAACTGTGTTCTTTAACACTGCTCATTAATCATTTAAATCATTTATTAATTCTATAACTACATTATTGGTGCTAGAAGGAGTGCATGTGAATTTTATTTAGCTTCAACAGAGAATCAAACAGAACCTATTTGAAAAAATATCTAAAAATAACTGGTAAACAAAGTGAGCCACATGAAGCACATTTGCTGAAAGCAGCTATACAAAAGTACTTACATGGTTTAAGAGCTTTAAAGCAATAGCTGGTAAGAAGCAACTGCTGTATTTCAGCAGAGCAGAGCTGATCTTTGCTGCTGTTTGGGAAGGGAAGTTTGTTTCTTTTTTACACTTTAAGCAAGATCCTCACATTGATCCACTTTCTGATCTCTAATTCTCCGCTCTTATCTTCTCAGAGTACTAGTGAAGACACCACAGGAGTTAAATCAATCCAAATCTGACAACTTGTAATACTGGACAGGTCTAGAATGTATTCACAATTTAAGTCTATAATTAAAAATTAAACCAATTTCTACGGTTAGATTTGTAACTCGATCGCTTGATGAAAATTTAACCTTCTCATAAATGCAGCTTTTGAACAGCATTATTTCATGCAAAATAGTAGCAAAAAGGCATATTAAAAGCACAATTCTGACCTAAGCTCTTCCCATAAGATTTCAGTCTTAAACAAGTGAGGAATTTATTGCAGGTTTGGATATAACCTATTTCAAATGTGTAGTAATTATATTGCTACAGAATGTAAAATACCAGAATTCCATAGAAAAATCCTGACAATTCAGCATGATTTCCATTTGCATGAATATACAGATCCTGCATGCAGTCACACGACAAATTGTATAGCAGCAACTTTGCTGTAACAGTGCATCACTGGCGAACTTCAGCTGAATTTCCAGACTGTTTTCAAACAATCAGATTGATTCAGTCTGAGTAAGTCAGCACTTAAAATGAATCTGACTTCAATGATACTGTGGCCACAGTACAAATGTGGGGATGTTTATGTGTAACTTAAGCAGGTGATTAGCTGGCAGAAAATGTCAAAACTATGACAGATGTGTTTACACTAACAGAGAGGATGCTGCTGTGGGTATCTGGTGTGCGTATGCTGTGTACATGAGCCATTGTACAAATCATATTTTGTGAGTGTAGTTTGTTACACCCAGTCTTAAATATGTGTACAGTATATTCAGAACCACAAGAAACTTCGGCTTATGTACTACCAAATTTTCAACACTTACTAGAATCCCAGGAGAAAAGTACAACTATGTAATTTTTAGGTAAAAATCATGCTTAAATTCTTTATGATATTGATACCAAAATATAAATAGTAACATGAACTTAAACAGCTCCATCAAGCTCAGATGCTCACAGAGCCTCACTCATAAAAATACGCTCTAGAACTTGTAGTCAGTACAAAAACTAGAAATCTTTACATTGGTTCCTAGAAACAGACTGTACATGTGTAGACACACAAGCACACACACATAAAAAAAACAGCTAGTTGAAGAGATCCATTAAAACTGAACACTTTGTGAGCAGAGAGCTGAGCAGGGGATTGACAATACAAATGCTCCCGGTGTTTTCAATTGTTTACGATGTTTTGAAGTTTTAAGCTGCCTCTGTTTTCTAAGGACTTACTTCCTATTCTCCCAATTCACCCATACTGAATGCCCACTCTTTGAAACGTAACTTTTTCTTCTGCTTTTCAAGAGAAAATCACCACCAACAGTTACAAATTTGTCCTTTTTTTTAACGTCTAAGTTTCAGAATAGTTGTATTTCCTATCCACTTTTCATCGCCAAAGACAATATTAAAGTTAGATTATTATTATTCATTTAAATATATAGTAGCCTTTTACTAAGTGCAGCAGTAGTTTATTAAACATCTACTGTAAGAGCCATAATATACTGGTTTCTTTTGCAGAACAAAGTGACCACCAAAAGCGGGACTTTGTGGGCCAGTTGGATAATACATAAGCTCATCTCGCCCCCAAAACCCCGACTCTGGAACCACAACCTTCCTGGATTCAATTTGTAAGTAAAGTATCTTTGCAAGATATGCCAAATCAGCTGAGAGACTCGCTTATAAAGTGGGTAACTGTCAGACTAATAACAGAGAATATTGTAGCCAAGTCACAACACACACTTCGTCACTCTCTGGACAGCAGGAATTGCTAACAGATACCGTTTGGGTTTATTCACAGTGTATGATTTATTTATTTATTAAGTAGGTAAGCAGTGCTTCTGTAAGTGTCTATAAAATGACACAGAACTCCTCCAGAGTAAGTCATTTATTACACCCAGCACTCAAAGCATCTATTAAGATTTCTTCTCAAAGTGAGCAACAACTTGTTTATCTGTTCCACTATAATTTAGACTAAGCCTGACATGTTACAGAGCTGTCTGTCAGTAGTCTGAATTTGTTATTTGTACAATAAACTAGAAAATATTTTCACTTCCCTTGGATCAGTGAGGTCTCTTCCACTAACGGGTAGTTTCACGTGTTCAGCTGCGTCTAAATCTTACTACTCTCAGCATTATGTGTCTTAAGAACTTCTTTCAAAGATGAGAGAAGCAGAGATCTGTAGACAAAAGAAACATATTTTCTAAATCCTCGGTAATTCCAACAGAATTGTTAAATCCAGGTTTAAAAGCATTACAGTTTACATCTGGATGACTGAAGTAGGTAAATGCTGCCCATTACTTTAAAAGAAACTAATCATTGTGTCTGAGAAGCCACTATTACTTTTATTCTGCTTTTGACAACCAAAATGCAGAGCTGAAGACTGCTGTCCCGGCTGAACTGCTGTGTGGTCAGCAAACACACTGTGGAAGAAACATGCAGAGGAGTTGGTGGAAATCTTGGCTTAGTAGAAACGTTAAAACGGAATACGTGGCCTGCAGAAGAGGGAATTAACCCACTGACCTAGGACGGTTTAGCAAGATTTTTCTCACTGCTCCTTCACACAAGCAATTGTTAGACGATGCGGCCCGACCCCCCTCACTCACCCTGCCCGCAGCCACTCATGCTCGGCAAGACGCGGCCGCGGAAGCTCCGGGACAGGGCCGGCGCTCGGGCCTCGAGCGTGCAGACACACCTGCGGCTGCCGAAGGACCCGGCCTCCCGCCCGCAGCGCGGCCTGCCCCTGGCGGGAGCGGGGCCGGCACTGGGCCAGGGGCGCCTCTTCCGCGGCCGCGCAGGCTCGGTCGGCGCGGAGCCACCCGCCCAGGTGCCCGCCCTGCTCGGAGCCGCCCGCTCCCCGCGGCGGCAGGCGCGGCCCCACCTGCGGGCCAGGCGGGGACGTGGGGGGCCACGCGATCCCCGCGACGGGCAGCGCGGTGTCGGAGCGCGGAAGGAGCGCGCAACTCACCGCTTGTCAGTGCCAGCGGCCGTGCCCCCGGCGAGGCGAGCTGGGCTCCTAAGGAGCGGAGCGGGTGCCGCTCGGCAGCAGGTTCCCGTGCTGGGCGGGAGGCAGCTCCGCGGTCCTCGCTCGGAGCCGGCTCCTTCCGTTGGCAAAATCCTGACTCATTACATAAAAAGATCGCCCTGCCAGGCTCCCAGAAACATTTCTTCATCACGGTCACGCCACAAGCTAAACAAGAGGCCACAGCGAGGGGAGGGGGAGAAGGGAAACGGAGGGGGGGGGAAAAATCCAGAGGTGTTTTTTTTTTTTTTCTTTAGATTCTCTTCCTTTAAAAAAAAAAAAAGGAGGGGGGGAAGTGTACGGGGGGAAAAAAAGAGCAGCCACCGGGAAGAAACTAGAGAAGATTCTCCCGTTGTTGCCACAAAGCCACCTCTCCCTTCCCACTCCCTCTCCATGCTCGTTGCTCCAGCAGTGTACAAAGACGTGCCGGCTGCGCCGGGAGTTCCCAGCCCGAGCCGGGAGCGCCCCAACTCCGCGGGGCCGAGGCCGGGCACCCGGCGCTCGGCCACCCCCTGGAGCAACGCGGGGTCCCGGGACGGCCCAAAAGGTTGGGTTTTTTTTCCTAGAAACTACCTCCAAATATAGTAACAGGGAAGGGGCATTCCTAGAAATTCGGGAGACGTCAGAAAGGGAAGATTTGTGAAATTCAGCTTCACTTCCTGCAGAGGGCTCCGAGCACAGGAAAAAAAAAAAATGCAGTGAGCAGTAAAGTGCTTTTCATGCTTCTCTGATCAGATAATGGTTAAAAAAGGAGAATGGTAAAACGCTTAACTCACGTTTCTCCGATATGATCTAGGAGTTTCATATGGGAAGAGACCTAATCAGTAACCCCCTTTTCTTTTCTTCCAGTGTTTACAGATGTCTATCTCCTGTATTTACTTTCCCCCGTGTCCCATCAGACCTATGCACACAACAAATAAAAGGAATAATACACGAGTGAAACATGGCCCAAGCGATAACCCTCCCATCTGTGGGTACTTGTGTGTGATTTTAAACAGGCTTTGCAGTTTGCAGCTTCCATGCTACACCGACGTGAATAATTCATGTTGGTGCTGTAGCTGTGCGCAGCGTCGTTACTCGCATGAATGGGAATTTGTAGGTTGGCTTTTGTTTAAGGTCCCCGACACTAAGAACTGCTGAGCACTGTCAGTCCCCAGTGACTTGCCGGTATCTTCGGCTGTCAGTTAATTTTGCTCAGCCACGCTCAGAATCGGGCCCTGACCGACAAATGTAAATCGGGACTTGCAGCAGACCCCACACTGTCATGAGCCAGGGTTATTCCCCACGTGTCTCCTAAATCTCTGTATTTGCTTTGTGCTTGTTTCTCACAGCCAATCCTTTTTTAATCGTATCTATAAAAATCCACTATTTGACAGATTTCACAGGAAGCAGAAATTGATGTTTGCAAAGCAGTAATGGACGACAATGTTGTTACACACAATTAATTATATAAAGACATCAATGCATTTGTACTAAAGCAGTATTTATCGAGGAACAGCAAAGATTCCTATAAAAACCACAAGAACCACCTTTTGAGAAAAGAGAATAGATTTCAATGTGTGCAACTCTTGCAGGTTAATTGGATTTCCGTAATGAAATTCCCCTCAGCCACATGAAATCCTTGGGTTTGTTCTTTGAATTTCATTATGACTTGCAGAGTCTTCTCTGCCCCCCAATCAAATGCAGTTAAACCACCGGAGTCTGGCTTTACTTCAGTGTTTGATAAACACTCCCACTTAATCAAACCTTAGTTAGAGACACCTTGTCTGTCTGTCTGCAGTTTTGAAGGGGAATTAGCAGAGTTCACCTGCCAATCCCAAGTGTGCTTTGATTCCTAAGGATGTTTTAACTGCTCAGTAAACAATTGCTTCCCAACACAGACCCAGCTTTCAGAGAGATGCACCCAGTGTTTCATCAGCAGTAATGCCTGGTCAGAAGTAGATTTATTGGAAGTAATCCCTTGGAATTCAAAACAGCTCTTGTTAATTGCAAAAAGGCCTTTTTAAGCTGGCTGGCTTACTTATGGCACATGGCACGACTCTGCCTTGTCACTCTCATTTCCTGAGTGAAAAAGTGAATGGCAGCTTCGAGTTCAGGTTCTTTTGATCATTAAAAGAAATGGATGTGCTGTCCTCTGTTGGTCATACTGGTTGTCACATGTAAAATCCAATTAACTCAAAAAAGGCAGCAAGAGGCTCTGTTAAAATGACAGAAATGATGAAATTAAATTAAATTTGCTTCACCTTCTGCTTTCACCAGTAAGCCTGCACAGTGTGAGGGATTTGTAAACCATTTCTACAAAATGATGCAATAATGGATACTATGAGCTGGATTAGGGAGAGGACTCATTTCACATGACTCCCTGCTGCAGGGTCTACACTGGGATTCAGCCCCGTCAGACTCTGGCTACTGTTTTTAACCACTTGCTATGGGGCACCTGCCATGCTGTTCCCAGGATGCTGGGTGGCACAGGGTGCTCTGGGGCTGGGGGACAGCAAGCAAGTTTCAAGCTTAAACTTCCCATCATGGGGTCCAGTTTGGGGATAGAGCCACATGTGCAAGTCGGGATGGTTTGTGCTCATGTCATGGGATGTGATGCCAGCCATACAACGTCTTGGGGCACTCTCACTATGGCAGCTCAGGCTCGTAATCCAAGTTCCCACTTTTTCGCTTATGGTGTCCTTCTGTGAGTTGTGATGTGCAGAAATGCTCTGCTCAGTGTCAGTAAGCAGCAGTAGGGTGTCCAATCTGGGTCTTCCTTTCAAGAATAATATGGAGCAGCTGCAGAGGATCTGGGGGATTGTAGCAGGAGTGATGAGAGGTGTCATTAGGGGTGTGGAAACCTGACCTAAAAGGAAAGAGGTTAAAATTTGGGTGTCGTGTTCCCTAGAAAGCAGGGAGCTGAAGGCAAATACAATAACACTTTCAAAAGGTTTAATGTCATATAAGTGGATATATGTCATGGCAGTAAACCTGTGTGGTATGTTAATTATTTCTACATGTTAACTGCTGCTGGATTTTCCAATTTATGGCCTGCACTAGTTTCTCTTAGGCTGTGATTTCATAAACAGTTTTCTAATGACAAAATTAATTTCAAGTAAACAACCGTAAGACATCTTAAAATGTTACTTAGCAACATTATTATCATGCTAATAATTGAGCAGTGTTACTTAGCAAAATGTTAAGTTTTGTCTGCAAACTATGGAAAAACGGCCTCTGCACCATCCAATGTGTGTGTGTGTCTGTGCCATGTAACAGGGACTCACAGGCCTCAAGCTGTCGTGTGGGGGCAGCCGTAGCTCTGGTGCGTACCTGGCTGAGGCTTATAAATGTATTTCTGCAAAAGAAACAAGACTTTATGAAAGCATCACTCACTACAGGCAACGTGGCTCCTCACTGGGTTTAACCCTGAGGTTCTAGGAACAGCCCTTGACTTGGGTTTTTGTGTTTAGTTTTGAAAGTCCTGTTATGAAAGCAGCTTCAGGGACATGGCTGTTCCTCACTGTCTTTTGTGTACCTGAGTGAAAATATCTAGGACAACAAAAACCAGTTTTGCATGTGCTCTGTGCTGAAACTGTCACTGCTCAAAATCAATAATTTACATTTCTTTCCAGGGAGGTTGGGCAGTGTGGTCATGTGCTTCATAGTAGAAATGTCAAGCTCAAAACTGAGCTGGAAGGTAAGCGCTCCCATTTTCTCTCTGCTGATGCTTCATCAGATTATGCCAAATTTACTAATAAGTGGTTCTGGAGACTTGTGAATATTGACAGTAAACTAAGTGCAAAAAAAATAGACATTTGAATTACATGTATTTAATGTAGTCAGATAATCTTTGTAATGTTAAATCATTATATATTTTCATTATATATCATTATAAATCGTTATACAATCTTCATAATAAGAAAAGAGAGCCTTATACAGAATAAATGGTGACAGCCCTTCTTTAAATCAGTTTACACCTTGAATGATGATTTTGACCTACCAACACAATGTACGTATATAATGTTAAAAGGTTTTACAAAATCTGGTGTAAGTAGTTAATGACAGTTATTTTTGTTCCTTCGACAATTGTCCAATTCTGATTCTAGACAACAGTGGTGCAGAATATGAGAAGAAAATTTGTCAGGAACAAAACAAAACCAAAGGTCAGCGAAATTCCAGATGGCAAGCAAATATCAAACATGAATCAGTAGAGGTTTCCTTCCATTCTTAGTGCTGTTGTTAATGTGTAGTGCTGCTCTTATGGCTGTCGTTAGGATGGTTTTAAGCACTGTCAGCCCTTATCCAAGTGCAGGGCTGTGGCTGGTTCTGTCAGTGTGCCCAAGTCTGGCTGCTGCGTCCCAGTGCTCAGGGTATGAGTGTGCGCAGTGGTGGGTGAGCACTGCACAGCGCCAGTTGACAGAACCAACCCGCCCTCGCCATGACTGTTTCCGATGTCACAGGGAGCTTTCCTCCTTAAAAAATAGCAAATGTGAACACTAATTAGATTGCAAATCCTTCTAAGTGGCTAGTGAGACAGATGAAGAAACCTCACGCTTCAATCAGAAGGCAGAACTAAATCACAATGATCCAGGAACCTGGATGATCAACCTGTGGAGAGGATTGCTTCAAACGAGAGTGCGCAGAGGCTTCGCTTGTTCCTCGCAGGGCCAAACTTGTGTCTTCGTGGGTGCCAGCATGTGCGTTGGGGCCACCATGTAGGGAATGAGTGTGACAGGGCCTCCACTTGGCTTCAATACACGTCTTTTCCTTGTGCCTCTGAAACCATCTTCTGCTTCTTCACGGTGGGCTCGAGGGTCTCTCGCGTACCGGCTTAACCCCCGAGGAAAGTGGTCTGAAGAAAATCATTGGTGGTGTCGCAGATGCGGATGGAGTCGTCGTCATGCGGAGCAGTGCAGCGGCGCGCAGGGCAGGTGTGACGGGGGAAGCGCAGGAGGCAGCGAGGGATGGCAGGTGCGGCACCGCCCCTTGCCGCAGCCGCTGAGGTGCTGGTGCTGCAGCGAAACGCTGTGCGGTGCACTATACCCGGCTGGGGGGCGATGACCGCTGCTGGGCGCTCGCCCACGGCTCTGCAGGGCACCATACCGGCGGAGAGCTGAAGTGCTGGGATCCCATCGCAGCGGCCACGCCGCCTTTCCCTAAAAGGGATAAGAAAGACCCCCACGCGCGGGCCGCGCGAAGGCACGGACGGGGTTCGAACCCGTGATCTTCGGTTTACGAGACCGACGCCTTACCACTTGGCCACCGCGCCTGCGTTAACTGCTTCTGCGGACGCCCTCCTAGCGCTGGCGCCACTCCCGTCCGCCCTCGCCAATCGCGCGCCAGCAGTGGGCGGGCCGCCTTCGCGCCACGCCTGCGCGTGCGCCGACACCTGCCGAGCGTCGGGCGCTGTGGCGCGAGGGGCGGGCAGTGCGGGGGTTCTCCTCAAGCTGAGGGGGCGCGCGCGGTGCTCGCTCCTCGGGGTTAGGCCGGAGCAGTCCCCGCGCCCGGGCTGCGGCGCGTTCACCCGGCTGAGGGCAGGTCGGAGGGGCCGCCGCTGAGTGGGGCGGGCGGCGGAGTGCGGAGGGAGTTCTGTTACCAGACAAGGGCCCTGCGGTGTTTAGGTCAGTGTGTTGTAATGTGCGGTCGCCTTTCTGACCAGGAGGAATACCTTAGGGAGGGTGGGGGGAAGCAGTGTTAAAGCTTTTCTTCTCCAAGAAAAGAAACAGAAATGCAAAACGTTGGGAAAATTAAATGATAAATTAAACTTGCTAAGTGTCTACTGCTTGCTCCATATGAAGCTTCATGTTGCGAAATGCAGAAAAGATACTAAAATACAGGTTTTTCTAGATTTGGCCTCCTGCATATTTACAAGTATGACCTAAAAATAAGTCTTTTATTTTTCATTTACTGTTCATTGTGTTGATCCCCTTAAATTCTTTGTGAAACTTTTGCTGGGCACCTAAATTATATTCCACCTTCCTGCATGACAGGAATTTTGTTTACTGGGTTTTGGGGGAGCTGATCCCAGCAATGATCACTTCCTTTTTTGGTGGAAGAAGCATGTGGACATGTTGCCAAGTACCTTTGGAAAGGCTGAGATCAGTTACTAGCCTGGTGGTGCTGTAATGCAGGTGTGTCAGGAGAGTGATCTATCCGTATCATTTTTGGGATGTTTTTTGAACTGTCATCAGGAAAACTCACACCTGATGGCTTGGCTGAATGGACAAATGTCAGGTTTTTAACAGTTGCCATTTCCCAGCTTCTCTGTGCTAACTCTGTGTTCCAGCAACCAGAGCAGTCTGAACTCACATCTACAGTGAAGGGTACTTGATTTAAATTGCCTCATTGGGTGGTCAGCCCATGTTAAGTGTGTTTGCTGCTTTCCTGGAATAGTTGCCTCGAAAGTGATTTGTTCTGGTTTTCCAGCCCTTACAAGCATAACTGATGCTCTGTCCTACCTGAACAGTTGCTGGAGTTTATCTGCTGGTCTTGCTCATCTCTAGCTTCAAAGGACATACCCACATCTGGGCTCTGGAAAGCCACAATATTGCTGCTGAGTTCTGCTCTTTGTCACTGCAGTCAGTGCAGCACTTCACAACTGTGGTGACTTGTAGAGTGGAAACTGCCTCCCTGAGCTCTCCCACCCGTGGTTTTTATGAAGAGTGACTTTGAAGGGGCAGTTCTCTAAGCTGACTGAAGAAGAGGGAGTTAGTGTGACACAGGTGGCAGCAGGAAGGAGTTAAGATTTTAATAAAGTGGTTTTGACTGATATTCTTCCATTTCTGGCCTGCTAGCTTATTACAAAATATGCTTTTTCATGCGCCATACTTGCCAGTTGTAACTTCTCATCACAGTTCCCGTGCAGCTCATGTCTGCATTTGTTTTATTCATGCTTTGGTATCTTTGTGAGCTGAGAAGTGATTTTGTGCTGGGAGGAAGCAGAGGGACTATTTGACTTATATGTGGTATTCATAGGAGTTGTATCTCTCCAAATAGACTCTATTTTTAATAAATGTATTTGGTTGGCATCAGAAATAGTATTTAATGGTAAATCTATTTCTAGTCAACTAATTAAAGGTAAATCAACTTCTAATGCCAAAGTTCTTTACTTGTATGGGGAGATTGAGAGTTCAGTTTGGAATCACGAATATCTTCTGAGTAGATTAGGAGGAAATACTTGATTTGGATTAAAAATGGTTGTCTACTCTCTGAGCCCAACTGGAATAATGTGTCTGGAACATGGAGCTGTTTAATGGTGAGCTGGTTTATCAAAATGGTAGTTTTTATAACTAAAAATGTAAGTTTGATTTAAAACATGTTATTGCCTGTGGTGTCTTCTGAGGCCTGGATATGTTTGTCTGGGAATGTCTTCTATGCCAGTCATCACCCTTGTTTGAGCTCCATGCAAAAGTCCTTATTCTTTATGCTGAATCCTCCTTATGGACTGTTCTCTTCTGACAAAATCTTCTTTAAAACACCACATGAATTTCCAGAAGGAAAATCTTTAGAAGATTCCAGTGCTGAAAAGATAATGTCAGAGATTTTGTTGGAAGGAGAAAATAGGCACTGTTTTTTTTCCCCTCCTTCCATAAGCCTCAGTATGAGATGGAGGTGTTGCTTTAGGAGAGGGTTTTGATGTCTGTTTTAAAATATAAAACTAAGCCTTGCTACAGATTCCCCTGACTCTTTTGAGGGCATAGAAGGGGAACAGTCAAATTCATGCAGAATTTGTATAACTGAGTTTTTAAAGACATACTATGGGGTAGCTGGAGTGCTCCTCAGTTAACAAGTACTTGAGCTAAGACTTTGTCCAAGCTTTATGAAAGAGTTGTCTTGGAGGGATTCAGGAATGACGCAGTGTTACCATAGAGTGGCCCTGAAGTCCTTTTTCTGCAGAGAAGACTGGAGGCTCACCTTCAAGTAATTTTTTGCATGAACGTAAATGTTTTAAGAAATATTTATAAATTTATGGAAAAATACTTAAAGGAAAACAACACAATAACAAACGAAGCCCCTAGCTGTTACATCTCAGGTGCCTCTCTAATTCCTAACTTGTCTTTTAGCAAGGTCTTGATGGGGTTGTAGATTACAGTACGAGGTGTGGGGAAATCTGTGTGACTTCTCTGACTTCAGACAGTACAACTATGCTAACATGTCACTCTGGCAACATCTGTATAATACATAAGAAGCTAACAGGCAGGAGTATATAGCATTTAATGTTGTACAAATACAAATGTGGTGATGGCCATTTGTAGAACATGGTGTAGTATCATAGAATAGTTAGGGTAGGAAAGGACCTTAAGATCATCTAGTTCCAACCCCTTGCCATGGGCAGGGACACCTCACACTAAACCATGCCACCCAAGACTCCGTCCAACCTGGCCATGAACACCACCAGGGATGGAGCATTCATGACTTCTTTTGGCAACCTATTCCAGTGCTTCACCTCCCATTAAAGAACTTTCTCCTTATATCTAATCTAAACTTTCTCTATTTAAGTTTGAACCCCTTACCCTTTTGTCCTATCATTAGAGTACCTAATGAAAAATCCCTCTCCAGCATCCTTGTAGGCTCCCTTCAGATACTGGAAAGCTGCTGAGGTCTCCACGCAGCCTTCTCTTCTCCAGGCTGAACAGCCCTGACTTCCTCAGCCTGTCTTCATACGGGAGGTGCTCCAGCCCCCTTATCATCCTTGTGGCTTCCTCTGGACTTGCTCCAAGAGCTCCATGTCCTTTGCATGTTGAGGACACCAGAACTGTACACAGTACTCCAAGTGAGGTCTCATGAGAGCAGAGTAGAGGGGAGGATCACCTCCTTTGACTTGCTGGTAACGCTTCTTTTGATGCAGCCCAGGATACGGTTGGTTTCTGGGATGCAAGCATGCACCGAAGCTGGCTCATGTTAAGTTTCTGTCCTGGGTTCAGCAGCAGCAGTCGTTTTTTTTCTCTTTCTTGGTAGCTGGTGCAGCGCTGTGTTTTTGACTTTCAGCCTGGGAACAGTGCTGATAACACCGATGTTTTTAGTTACTGCTGGGTGATGTTTAGGCTGGCCAAGGACTCTGTGAGTCTCATGCTCTGCTAGGGAGGAGGGGAAGCCGGGAGGAAGGAGAGACAGGACACCTGACCCAGACTAACCAAAGGGGTTATTCCATACCACAGCACGTCATGTCCAGGATGTAGAAATGGAGGAGCAGGGACCCAGGAGGGTGGTGGGGGTGCACAGTGGGGGGTGCACTGCTTGCTTGGGCTTGATATTGGATGGTGAGAAATTGTATTCTTTTCCCTTGTATTTTCTCTTGTCATTATTATTATTGGTGGTAGCAGCAGTGGTTTGTGTTATACCTTAGTTACTAAACTGTTCTTATCTCAACCTGTGGGAGTTGCATTCTTTTGATTCTCCTTCCCATCCCTCCAGGAGCGGAGGGAAGAAAGAGGGGGAAGTGAGTGAGAGAGCGGCTGTATGGGTTTATAGAAGCTTAAACCACGACAGTTTCTCATCAACCAGCACCCCCAAGTCCTTCTCCACAGGGCTGCTCTGAATCTCTTCTCTGCCCAAGCTGTAGCTGTGCCTGGGATTGCCCCAACCCAGGTGTAGGACCTTGCACTTGGCTTGGTTGAAACTTCATCAGGTTGGCATTAATATGAATTAATATATTTAGGTTTTATTGAAAACCAGGGTTTAGCTTGTGGAAGAAGTTCATTCAGCATAATCTCAAGCTTCATTGGTCCTTCTTGGCCTAGGGGTTACACCGTAATACTATTATGAACATAGTTTGGAAGGGAGGGTTATGTGTTTATTTATTTCTTGGTCTTTGTAAAACAATCAAAACCCCAAATAGTCAGTTGGCACCAAACTCAAGTGCTTTATCTCTGATATATTCTAACTATAAATTCTGTAATGCACAAATGTGTGGTCAAAAAGTACTGCACTTGCTTTGCAGTATTCGTGTTTGGTGTGTGATAGCTGAAAGGAAATTGGTGGCATATACAGCCTACAAACTTTTAGAATGGCTATGTTCATAAAGAAAATTTAATGTATGCAATTTACTGGGCATAGTAAGAGGCTTTATTTTTTCAGTTTTATGGGTATTTGCCCGAGTTCTGATGTCATCAGCATAGAACAGACTTTAACAAGGAAAGAGTGGATGATCTAATATAGGGACTGCCTCCACAAGAGGAAGTATCATAGTAAATATTGAAATGAAGCAGCTTCACTGTGAAAATCAGCTTGTGCATATTGATCAGCTAATAGCTCATTCTGAAGAAATGGGATGTTCTAGAACACAAACTGAGCAGAATACAAAATGCAGATGCAAAATCCCACAATCTAGCACATTTCAAAAGCCTTAGAATAATTTGGGAAAGTCATGAATGAAAACGGGTGCAGTCTTTTATACACCAGAAATAATTTTATGATCCTTTCTTTGCCTTCCTGTAGTTCTGAAATATCCCTTCTTCTCTCACAGAATAACCTTATTCTTTGTACTCACTTGGGTGTTTGTTTTTTTTACAAGTTCATTTTCATTGTTAGGGAATTACAGGTAGCAGCTATTTAGAAAAATGTGATACACTATTTCCTTTCCTTTAACATAGTATAAAACAGAATCACAGTATTTTGTAGCTGAAAAGAATGCCCATATCAGCTTGGGGATTATTTCTGTTTGAGACAGTGTAACTCAAGGAGGAGCGGAAGTCTGTATTGGAAGGTGAAATACACCCAGTAATCTGCACTGGTACTTAATTGGTTTTGACTTCACTCTGAGAGGCCTTATAAGTTCATTTGCATAAGTGAACAAAATGTGCATTTGACTCACAAATGAGGTTAAACTACCTGGGGAATGTTGCCTGATTCTTGATGTTGCCCAGTTCAGAAGCTTGCCTGATTTAAGGCTGTGCCTCTTCAAAGCTCTATGTGGCATTTCTCAGCAGCTCAGGGGAACCATCCCACCAGTGTGCTCCAGAACACTGACACGAGAGGCTCACAACAGGAACGTGCACCTCTCTAGCATGTCCCATTCAGTCTGTATTTCAAAATGTTTTTTTTGCCTCCCTGAAAAAGTCTCACTTGTAGTGAGGAAAAAACTCTAGGTTTTTCCTTCTTCCTTTTCAACCAGGCACCGTGAGCCAGAACACTGTTAGACTCCTAGACTCCCTTCCTCCATCTCTCTTGCAGCTGGCTGCTTTTATACATGACTTCAGTGTTGCAGCTTGTTCCCCTTTCCACCAGAAAACACTGTGGACTCGCCCAAGAGACTATCCTGAGAAAATTTTGCTAGAGACTTGCCTCTGTTAACAAAGTAAGTACTAGAATCATGTTATATTTTACCAAGTCTTACCACAGTATCTTGAGTTTCGATCAATTTTTCTTTTTCATGGGGATGTGTTTAAACTAATGACCTCTTCAGTACCCCTACGCAGTCATACATCATCACTGCATGCACTAAAAAATTTTAAGTCCTCTTCTGTGTTAAGACTTTAGAACGCTTCTAAAATAAGTTGTATTGCCCTTGTGAAAAAGAGCAGGGAATGTCCAAAATTGCTTAATATGTCTCTGCAATTGCATTGTTACAGCTGCTTAAGTTTGTGCTTGTGTTTGGTGGGTGAACCCCAGCAGCTGCACATCATATAAAAAATCCAGTTACAAACTACGAAATGAGGACTGTATGGCTTATGAGCTATACATGAAGGTCATAGATTGCAATTAATTTTTTATGAAGCCGCTTCAATTAAAATATATTGAAGAGTATCACACCTGTATTGTACCTGTGTTATGTAAATTATTCTACTGCATTTTTTTAAAGTGACAAAAGCGCTGAAAAGTCGGGGTTCTTACCCTACCTGCTCTTGAGAAAAGAACAGAAAACAGGCAAGGAATTAATGCGATAGTATTGCTTAAAAAAAATAAAGTCCAGACCTAAACTGTGAGAGTACAGGAAGTCTATTCCTACAGATTTCGGCCGATTTTGAATATAAACCACCAATCTTTTGGGGTTTGTGTAAGTGCAGATTTCATTCTTATTATTTTGTTAGAAATGTACTTAGAACATAGGCCAAATGTCATTATTTTTGTGATTATTATTAATGTGATTTTGTGATTATTATTAAAGATATTTTTCATTTTAATTAGCAAGCATGGACAAATAAACACAGTTTTCCTTTTTTATTTGAGACACTTAGCAAAAATGCTGAAATATCAAACATTTCCTCAGTAGCTACAATATTGCCACTATGTACAAAATATTTGATAAATGTAGTACACATATAAAAATACAGTATGCATTACATATATACAGTACAATGTGCAAAACATATGGCATTCAAACATATGGAATTGATTTTAGGGGTGCAAACAGCAAATACAAAGGCATCATGGTTTCTTATAGAAAGGCAATACATAAACTGACGCCCTGATTGCCATAATTTGCATTTAGTAAAGTAGTGCTTAAATGAAGAGGGCCCTAGAGACAGGTGTCTATCTTCTTCTTTCCACAAAATGAGATGCTAAGACATAATTATGACTATGAAAATAAGAAGAGAAACACCTACTAGGGTTAGCATTATTTCTACTGCAAGCAGTACTGTGAAGAAAAATCCTATCTGGAAAAAAGCCTGTGCTAGTACTTAATACAAATTTCTCAAACAACAAAAACAAATCTGTACTGTTAAACATCAAAACCAGCTTTCAAAATATCTACATCCTTAATTTTAAAAAAAGTATGGATAATACTTCTTGGGACTTAATTTCCTATGCTTCAAAATACAAAGTGCCTCCTTTGGCAATATAAATGGCAATACTTTGGTTCCTATTTAAATTTTTATATTATTATAATTTATTTTAGGCTGTCTTTTGAATATCTGAGTATTTTTTATAAAAATAGTGTGATTATATAGTTACTAACCATTCCCTGCTTTTTATTGAGACTTTTCTCTCATAGCTAGAATGGCTTTTTGGCTAGGTTTCTAAAAATATGCACTTTTAACTTAAAAAGTCTTTAGTCAGTATGGACACTACAGAATGATGTAGTTGTCTTTTTTGCACTTCTTATTTATTCCTAGCAAATTGGTATAAAAGGAATATTTGAGATTACTTCAGGTTTTATGGATGCTCTTTATTGGCTATGTGTATACTATATGCAACTCCATTCCACATATCTCGTGTTAAAAACCATCTGTAGTATGGTCTAGAAGTCATCAAAAGGTGACTTAATAGACCACAATATAATGTTTCAACAGAACATTAACTAGAGATAAATGAAATTTTTTTCCAGTTTTAATAGGATTTGCTTTAAGTTTATAATACACTGAAGATGTCATCCAAATAACAATAGTTTACATCGGTGAGCTATACTGAGTTTGATTCAATAATGCCCTTCCAGTTACATGTATTCTGTGATTGCATTTTCTCTGCCTTGAAAACAGTTCAGCAGCTTGTGCCTGGTTTCCAACTACCGTGCCTGCGCTTTTCAGGCATCTGAATGTTTGAGATACGTAACATCAAAGTTTAACATTGAAACTTCCATCTTGATCACCCTCTTCCTTGAACATAACTCCTGGTGGTGAATTTAGAAGTACCTTGGAAAGAAATTTCAGTATTAAGTAGTGATTCTTTCTAAAAGCTGTGGCAAGCTGTTGCCTCAACTTTTTAAGGGTCTGATTCTGCAAGCCCACATTGCTGGATTAGACTGTAAATCTCTGTAGTGAACAACTGCCATAAATACATTTTATTCTCAGAGAGAACTGCTATATTTATGACAAAGATTTCTGAAATATTTATAATGTTAAAAAAAAATTTGCCTGTAAACTTACTTGCCTTAACTCATGCTGAATGGCACAAAAAGTGCATAACCAATACCATTTGTGTATTAAATGCAGGATGTCACTCCTCTTGACTTAACATTAGCCTTGCAAAACATGTCTGAGCTCTCTCAGTGTCCAGAAGTGTAAACGCCAACTTTTGATTTTCACACTGATAAAACGGCATTCCTAATTACTTCGAAGGATCTACTAACAACACATTTGATGGGATATGTTCCATTAGTATACTGCAGCCATTACATGGCGAATTTAGTGCCAGTGCATTCCTTTTGCAACTGTTCTCTTACTGAGAAGTATTCAGTTCTGCACAGTCGAACTGCACAGTCATGATTAAATTTCTAAAGATGTATTTGTGTGACAAAAATTGTCATGTAAAACATGCACACACAGAAGTCTTAAGCAAACCTATTTCTGCCATAACAGGCATTATAACTATGGCAAATACACATTTCAGAACAAAGTCTAAAGCAAACCATTATATATAAGGTTTAATACACAAGTCTGAAATGTACAAAAAAGTAATCACACATTCCCTACACTAGAGTATTTGTACTTCAGAAACTAAAATGATCCTTTTTTTTTTTTTTTTTTTTTTTTCAAATAGAGTAGAAGGCTATGCTGTACTAATAACAACACATCTTAACTGTTTGGGTTTATTTCTGCACACAGATTCCTATGGATTAGTTAACATTCTACACTGCCAATAAGGATAGTTTTGTAGCAAGATGACTTTGCCAGTTTTAAGCTCTATTTACATGCACATCAAAATGACAGTACAGTTGCTCTAGGTTTATTTGTCCTCTAAAAATGAATTTACTTGCCTCTTAATCAGAAGGCAGGGTCAAAAAGGGGTAACTCCAACCACATGTACGTGGTATGATATCTGGTGTATTACACATAATAAATTGACAGTACTGCAGAACACTAAATTTCATTCAAAGTTATTCCTGTCAGACCAAGAGTCCTTACTTGCTATTCTCTTAACAGCTGAGGGCACTTAGTATCTCAGAGTATTAGCTCCAAAGGTCATATGATGAAAAGGAATGCAAAAAGTTGAATGTGTTTGTTCAGCGTTACTGGAGAGTCCTATACCATGAAATTTTAAGGCAGACAGTCCGTGTATAATATTGTACTCAAGTATTGTAGGCACAGCAAGAAGCACTAAGGAAGGATGTCTTTCAGCTTCATCTTTTGTTGTGAAAATCTCCACAGGTTGTTTTTCTTTACTTAGTTTCAGATTAAAGTAAATCCTGGCCTGTAAAACTATTGAAGATATATAATGATTTAAAGTCCTGGTAGCTGGATATGATGCAAACATATGATGCCAGTTTAAACCCTAAACCACAGATATAATCCACTATTTTATCTGAAGCCAATGGAATTGTGTAATATTAGTAAACCAGGCTGCATTGTGCATCTGGAGACATAAATTTGCAGTTAATGCCACAACACTTTCTGACAAAAGTATTTTGTTTCATGTTACCATGACACTGTCGTGATTTTCTTTTTCATAAAATGTGACAGAGGTCACTAAACAGTTAACACCTACTTTCTGTTTTCATTATTTTTTTGATACTGTTTGACACACATCATTACTCTAAGAAGTAAGAAGAAGCTTCAGGGCATTTTTTCATTAGTTCCTACAAAGTTTAATATTTGAAAGATAGTGGTAAGGAAGGAATTCTGCAATGTTTTCAGACTAGAAAATACTATCGCATTTCCACTGTTCAGGAAAGAGGGGAATTTATCTTAATTTAGGAATTCCCTGGTAGGAAATAATTCCAATTTTATATCTGATTATCAGCCTACATCATCTAATCTATGGCAACATTTAACAGCTATCACCTGAGAGACAAGCATAGAATGTCAAAGTATTTTACTTCTCTTTGCATTTTGTGTTTTTGTTGTTTTTTTTTTTTTTTTTTTATTCCACCTGCTTTCATAATAGACTGAAAAAAACTGCTAAGGGCTTAAAAAATAGTATTTCCATGTGCTGTGCTTTGAGGTAAGAGCTTAATTTTTGCAATTATCTATTTCAGGTATGAAATATGTCTTATCATGAAACAGTACATCCTGATACTGCTATTTAGGATTCTCACTGAGCAGCTTCTCTGTTTAGCTTCCCTGATGTTATGTAGTGGTAGACAAAGCTGTTCAATAGATAAAGTATTCAATAAGAAGTGATGGCTGTGCTGTCAGTACTGTCCCTGCAACTCAGTCTGATCCTACAAACATCTTTTATTGAGGGCACTGGGATAGATGCTTGCAGGATCATAATGCACAACAGCATGAATTTGAACTTTTCTACTTCCTCAAACTGTTCTAATATGCTGAGATACTGGATTCAACAATCTAACAAATATCCTCAAGCACACAGGATAGGATATTTATTATTTCCATTGGAGTAATCTCTTGTTTGAAGACCACTGTTCCCCTCTGTTTGCAAAAATAAGCTATACAAAGTTAAAAGAGTATACAAATAACTGTCTGATATACAGATTAAAACCTAGTTATTAAATCCAGAGCATTGCTATAGAAAATTCAGTGTTCTCAATATTACCTGGCATAGCTACAGTGGATTTCTTGCAGTTACACTTAATATCCTTTTGGATGCAGTTAAATTCTTCCCTCATGATTAAAGAATAGGGCAAGAGTTTTAAAAACCACAAAACCAAAATATAAAAACAACTTGAACAAATTAAGAGACTAGATATATGAAATTTCACTGAACCAGCCAGTGCTTCTACTTGCCTTTGCCCTCACAATTCATTTTGAACCTGGCTCAGGCTATCCACAGGAACAATGAAGTGCAGCAATACCTCCCCTCCCCCAAACATTTGCTCACTGTGTCAATACAGTCGGCTGAAATCTCACTTTTTCTTCTCTAAGTTTAGCCATGTTGTGTTTCTCATTTAAGCATTACAAAGTCAAACTTCCTTCTTAAATATCTGTGATGTATTTTACCTTGGGGTACTTTTAACAGTAAGTAAAATCATCCTTTCTCGAATTATGAAATACAGCTTTCAGAGGGCCCTGATCTGCATTACTGCTAGGAGCACAAAGTAATTCACTGTTGTAAACTTGAAAATCAGTACGGAATTAGCTTCAAGCATTTGTTCTTCCAAACATTACTGTCTTAATTTATCTTAACTGCAATCAGAATAATACAATAATGGACCTCTGCTGTAAAGAGACTTGCAGGTTGTGTTCTCGTTGGCTACAGCTTAATCCCAGTGCAACTGTAGATCTTGTGGATCTAGAAAGTCAGTGGAAAACACGCTGGGGGCAGTAGAACTGAGAGGAGTGAGTCCTGACGAGGAGCTGGGCATTGTGATGTCTAGCCATTCCATATTGTCCAAATTTGTATCAGGAAGGTCAAGAGATAGGCAGGAATTATTACTGGTAAACTGTGGGTCAGATGTTTCCATGGGTGAATGAGAGTGATCTAAAATGCTGGAGTGATTAAGTAGATCATTCTGGAGGTCTTCAATTAAAGAAAATGACTCTCTATCCTCATTACTGCTTGTCAGCTGAGGAATTTCATTACCTGATGGTAAAGTTCCATCCAAGAGGGCTTCAAGTTGGTTTTCCAAACTTATAGACAAGCTGGTGGTTGGTTCTAAGGACACAGGAGGAGGGGCCATTTGGATTTGTGGTGGTGGCCGGGATATCACTGTGTTCACTGGCATTGTAATGATGTTGGCTGTTACTGGTCTCATTTTAGAAATGGGAGATGGTTCCTCCTTTATTGGAAGGGTAATCTCTGTAATAAGACCAAAACCACCCCACTATTGAATACAGAAAAGATAATGACATATCCTTAGGCTTACAACATCCACCGCTTTTTCGCACACTTTGAGATGCTTCCACAGTGAACTCAACGGAGTAGGAGTAATTTTGCTGTTCTGATATACTAACCCTACATACATAAGATTATGTCAGGTACTCTGTGAACAACAAAGTATTTTAAAATAAGTTCCAGAGTTCTGCTTTCAGTAATACTTTAGCCAATCAGAATATTTATATTGATTAAAAAAGGAACAGTTTTCTAGATGTTAAGTTTACCTCATTCATGTTTATAGTTCTGACTAATCAGAGTAATTACAGAACCAACACATTTCCAATTTTCAGTTCCATCCTGTTTAGTACTATGTCCACCCTGATGATCACAGTAAGAGAGATCAATCCAGGATCTAAAACTACTCTTTCTGTCAAGAAGTTCTATGTAAGATAGTGGCATTAACAATAAGAGGAAATAAAGTATAAGTTCCAATTAATTCTTATACATTAATGGAATCTAAAAGTAAGATTAGACAGACCAGAACATGCAAATAAATCCTCTAACACAGGTGATGTTTCTGCCAGCAAAAGTACACCTGACAATGTATTTTGCACCAGTTTTCCAAGCAAGCCACACATCCTTAAAACCTGTAACAGCATCTATTAAAAGGATTACTTAGTAAAAGCAAAGCATTACTAAATGTGGACCCTCTCACACTCTTGAGGTGCATTAATAAACTAAATATTTTTCTTTGTAGAACTCGCTTATGTAAGTACAAGAGCCCTGAATACTTTACTTTGTTTTTCATTAAGATGATCAGGAAACAGCTGTCTTCTACTGCAACTTCACAAACCTTCAAATAGGTTTAGTAACGTAACACTTGAAGATCTAAGTAAGCACAGCAATGTTTCCTATGTCCTCTGTTCCAATTCAAACTACCCATGCAATATTTCAATAAAAGCACTGACAGCATTTTTCCATTTAGCTTGAGTTGTTCACTGCACAGGTCACTTATCTCAGTCTGTCACTGTCTACTCCATTTTCTTCAGCTGACTTTGCAATTTGCTTTGAAAAAGAGAAAATACTGCAATGTTTAGAATATGACCAAAATCTTCTAATAGCCCACAATCAGTCACTGCTGTCCTGGCATTCATGGCTGTCAAGATCCTTATATGACAGTAGTACAAAACATTAAGTTAATTGAATTGCTTGGCACCAGAACATTTCCCAGTATTGTAATGGCTTCTTGGTCTACAAAGCCTAATTATGCCTGAAAGCCGCCTCCTACTGCAAAGCTACCTTTGTATGTTACTCCAGTTATTTCGTCTGCTTCCTGATAGCTTCCTTATGTTAACTGACACAGAAAGTTTTTATTCATCAAGACATACTCTTTCTGGTAACGTATCTTTGATGTTTAAGAGCTGATAATACGTGGTTATATTTAAAGACATTTTAGTATCAACATTGCTTTAACTCTTATTCTATTTTTTGTATAATTTCAATATATGTTATATGGACTTGCCCAATTTTTTCAATTTTGATAAAATACATCTGTGGTAACCTAAGGCATTCTTTTCATTGTTTGAATGCTGTGTGGATTATTATAGAGGTCTGCCCGGGCTAATTTACAAGCAGAGAAGTTCCACAGCAGTTTGACTGCATGTGTTTTGGTAAATGTTTCCTTTAATAGATAATTAATGCAAACTTTCAGAAATACAAGTTTCATCCAGTTTGCAGAGCTTCTATCTCCTCTCCCTGGGAGAATTCTTTCATTCATTTGAGTATAGTACTGAATTTTTATTCTCAGGTTTTAAATCTCTGTATCAGACAGATGTCACTTAGCTTACCTCCGCTCTTGATGAGAATATCAAAAAGATCATCCATCTGCTGACTGTGTGCACTGGAAATCTGTAGTATATGAGAGAAGAGTTATTCTTTTTCATGTAGTGTTTATGCCTAAGGTGACTGAGCCTAACACTTCTCAATAGTACATAAGTACTAATCTATGATCAAGACTAAAATTCTTCATATGAAACTGTCAGTCTAGAAAAGAGAAATAGTTTGGAGAAACACTTGTGAATCCCTGTGGTCATTTTCAATACAAAGGAACAGGGAAAAAAACTGAAAAGCATGACAGATTTCACAAAGGCAGCCCAGAAGAGAGGTGCTGAAAAACAGGACTAAGAAGGACAATTACTAATGCTGTCTTGTGCCAGGAGAAGTATCTGGAATAACTGCCATGCTTTGGGGGGGTGCACCCTGAAATGCTTTCTCTCAGAGACAGCCTGCGAATAGCCATCATGCAAGATGCATTTTGTTAGGTATGGTTTTTTTGGTTGTTGCCTTGTTTGCGTTTGGTATTGTAGGTCTGGGTTTTTTTTTTCTTTTTTATCTTTTTTCCAATCTGTAGATTCACGTTCTTTTATTTTTTAAAGGGGAGGGGAAGCTTTCATCAACTGTTTATGTGTTTGTTTTAAACAGCCATCTCCTGAATATCTGAACCTTAAGCAAAAGTTGAAAAAAATCCCCACAAACCCATTCTTTCAAAAACTGTGTTTTAAAACACTGTTTTACTCTGGAGATGGAAAGTAATTTGTTACACTCTGGGATAACTCTGTTATAACCTTTGTCTGGTATAACTGTTATAACCTGGTATTAACTCTGGTTATACTGTGGAGATGGGAAATAATTTGTCATCCCAAGACCTAGCTCCTGAAGAGAGGGCAGTGGGGAGGCTAACCGGTAGTCAGTCATGTAAGACCTGTGTGCCTTCACTATGAGGATGCCTCACACGTGCCAAGAACATATGGAATGGCATTAGAATCTCATGCTTCTGTCTGAGTGTCTGCCACCATGAAACCAGCAACCAATACTAAGTCACTGCAATACCTTATCTTTTGGAATAGTTCTGAAACACGTGAGGTTAGGGATGCTCATTAGTTTTGTTTGTAACTTTCCTCCAATATGAAAGGGTATCGTGGTAAACTCACAAAGCAATCTGTAGAATTATTTATCAAGCTCACTAAATATAGATTCTTTTCAGGCAAGCACCTGGGCTCATGTATATAATGTCTGCCTAAATGTGTATAAACACAAACGCATTCTCCTCAAGTTTACTCACTTTGGAAGACATGAATTTACTTTCTCTCTTTTAAGCCTGAAGTTTGGGTATCATACATCCTTGAAACAAGTTGGGTGAAGGCTAGCTATTAAGTAGCAATAGCAGCATTATCCCATTACATGTATTGCAAACTGAATACTGTAAGAGTTACTTACATCTGTCTATTGCTTTAATAAAAAAGAATCATGAAACGGGAGTCCTGTAGTCAAACACAGTTATGAAAACAGTAATAGGGTATGTTAGAAAATCTTGACACCAAACTAAGTACTAAAATAAGCAATGGCTGTGATAAATCTAGAAGAAAAAAAAGATGATTTTAATAGACTAAAAGGAGAAAATAACTACCTCACGGTGCGATGTCTGAATGTTGCGGGTCTGTTTTATGGCCTCCTCGTATCGAGGAGGATCTTTTGTCTTGGATACTGTGTTGTTGAAGAGGGTTTGTTGAACAATATAAGGCTGGGCTTGAGATGGAGAACCAGGCTGCATGAAATAACAAAACAGTAACTAAACAATAGGCTTTAGTGAATTCAAGCTGACAGAGTTCTACAGCTGATTGTGTTGTCATACTGATATACATCCTAACAAATATCAGTAGTATAGGTAATCTGAGGGATAAACTAATAGTTTTCCTCACACATACATACACATATACATTATTTAAAATCTACAAAACTTTCTTCCTCCTTGAGTGAGCTGCGATATGTACTTTAAAAACAATAATATAAACCTGAATTTATGGAACATAGTGGGGCTAACCTTACCTTATTAAGAGTTGCAGGTCCATTCTGCACAGAGGGGACTTGGTTACCACCAGTGTGAATGTTAGAGTTTGATGTCTCGTTGTTAAAAGATTGTGAAGGTGTTGTAACTGGTGCAGTCTGATAGGAAAATACTGTATTTGATGTGGTGGGTGGAAAAACCTGTAAAGGATTAATACATCAGTCTTAGGTTGTGTGGTTTTTTTTTAATTAATAACATTGGGTAAAAGACATAAATAAATTTTAAGACTTGCTTGTCTAAATTCCCTATTAAGGGAATGTTATTTGTACTGATTTTCACCTCTGGTGGAACAATTTGTAAGTCTACAACAATTACTGTTTGAAAGAAACTTTGTGCTGTGATGTGGTTTCATTCATCACTGATAACTAAAAATCCTTTATTTCCCTATTTTTCAGGAAGCATGAGGAAAATGCACCAATACAATTTTTCCCAAATACACTCAGCGGAGTATGGAACAGTTTATTACAGGCTACATGATTTCCCCACCTAGTGGACAGTCAATAAAACTAACTTATTTCTGACCTGATAAAGAACTAGTGTATATATCCACACCTGTCCTTGCTTTAAGATAGAATGGTTTGGTTTGTGCCATATAATTCTAATTTATCTAAAAATATCTATGAGTAGTGAGGGAGAGGCAAAAGGTATAAGTGATGAACTTGGGTATCAACTATAGATTTGGTTACCGGTACATAAACTTGTTGTTTCTTCAACTGACAGTCCATACAGTCATTGCAAATGATTGCCAGCAGTATCCTGCTTCTCATATTTTTAAGTTAAAGCGAGAGAAAGAGGGGCTATGAATGTATGAGTGTGCAAGACTGTTCTTTTAAATTCAGTATCGCTCCCAGATACCCTTATGACAAAGGTGACAAATCTTAGATCAGGGATGGAGATTAAACTATAATAACATTTGTGGAGTACCATCTAAATACCAAATTAAATCTGCTGTGAAAAGGTTTGATCCAGTTTTTGTTAGCCCCCTTGATCATCTGTGTGAAAACTTGTACTTTCTAGCTGTCTGGCACTGGGGAATGGCTGAGGAGATGTTTTTCAGTTCATTCAGTAATGCGACAAGGGCCATGTGGTAGCTACAATGTGAACAGACATCTCAAGTGTGTAGGAGAAAATAAATGGAATAATCAGCTGGTTTACATAAAAATCTAGGCTACCTGAGAAAGTCTAGACAGATTCAAGGGAAACTGGTTCTGGGAAAAACCTGTTTATAGAGGTGATAACTATTAGGAAGACCAACTTCACTAAAAATGGTTAAATTAGTAAGTAGCATTATTCACTTACAGTTCATTAGCTAAATCTGCGTGCTGAAATAGCCAACCCTCATGAAATGTAAACAGCAGAGAGGTAGAGCTAATGCTCAATGCATAAAGGCTGTCCTGATGTGTTGTATCACATCAGTATCTTACACTGAAGAAAAAAGCAGTGCAATTATGCTGCTGGTCTCTTGCATAAGAGTTGGCAGTAGATGTGTGAGAGAACCAGCTAGGACTGGCGGGCAGCTCAGCTCCGGGACAGCGAGATGCAGAGGGAACTCTGGTGGGAACTGTGCTGTCTCCTTGACAACTGATCTGAATGGGGGAAAGACCAGAGTATTTAATCCTTGGTTATCTCCTGCAATCATTTCAAGGAACTAGTCAGCAAATGAAGCAAACTGCTAGTTTGGCAAAAGTGTACACCTTAGGATGACTGGAAAATTTCTATATGGAACTTGTCAAATTAATGAGGTAAGATTGGCCCCTCACCAAATGCCAGGGAACCTGGATGAGATCTCTTTTTGGATCTATGTCAGTTTTGACCTCTGGAGGATAAGCTCAGTGTCAATGAAATGAAACAGACTGAACAAGCTAATGATGTGCATTTAGCTTGCTCCCCTTTATTAGCCAGGCATCTAGAGAATGGCAGGGCATAATTGTGCATCTTTTGAGATAACTTTTATCTGGAACAACAGCCTTAGCAGAAGCAGATTAGAGGACACTGCATAGGTAGAATATGGTTTTTATGATGCATTTTTGTAAACTGAAATATCAACTTTGAAGGCTGAGATATTTTGAAACAGTTACGTGAAAATTACTGTAAAAATTAGCCTCTTCATCTTGAAATCTATTGTTTCTGAATTACTCTCTCCTTGAGACAGGCTGAAAAACCTTGCCTAGTGATAGTATTAAGTGATAGGAGCCCTAGAGTTGTTAGCACTGGTAACGAAGCAATAAAGGTATTTCTGAGTCCCTAATAATAGAGGTCAGCCTGAAAGAGGCTCAGAGGAAGAGAAAGCCCTTTCTTTTGTGATGACTGGTGCTGTTGGATTGATCTGTGTTACCATATGAACATCACCGGACTGGCACTCTCAGCTGTGCATCCAGTGCTGATCTATGTCTGTTTTGGAATGGGACATTACAGAACTGACTGAGGAAGAGAAGGATCTCTCTGAATCACGGCCTGCATTAGTCAGGAAGAGATGTGTCATAGGTATGGTAGGGTTCTGACTTACTGGAATTGCATCCTCAGTATCTGAGTCCATAGCTTTCTTAGCAAGTAAGGATGAAACCAAGGAAAGCAGGAAAACTAAAAGGAACTCGTTTAAAAGAAATAAATCTCTGAAGCCATAGGGAAAAGCTTTCTCTTAAGAACTGCCTACAGGAATCCTCAATTTTGAAGCAGCAGCAAGTAACAGAAGCTGACTAAAATACCTGGTATATCACTTCTGCTAAGCATGTGGAAGAATGTAGTAAGAGGAGTGCCAGAAGACTACCATTAAGAGAAAAAGTCTTTCAGCCTGCTGTATTTATTTTCAACTGAAAAACAAAGTCCTGCATGGCCTAAAATGTTGGAAAGAGAAGTTGCAAGCCCATTGTATCACACAGAGAAACATGGCAGAGAGATGTTAGGTGACTTGACCATTTATATACGATGCAGATGACACTGCCTAGAATTAGATTACACAACTACATATCTTAATGCTTGTTGCTATCCACAAACCTTTCTGATTTGTTGGGTATGACCAAGTGCATGCTGCGTGATGGTGTTTTGTTTTGATTGTGGAGTATGCATCTGAGGTGGTGTCTGGACCAGGCCAGAGGAAGAAACAGGAGCAGGTATTTGTGATGGGGTCTGTATTCCAGCTTGTGATTGAGCCTAAAGGATGAAGATAAAAATATATGCATTATTTGTATCTCACAGTAAATTACATAATGTAGAAATCTATTGCATAGATTATGCGGAACGGCAATAGCGTGTATTCTGAGAAGGATGAGTGTGAACTGTGTACAGGAAACAAAATTTTTACTCTGCTACTGGTGATTTCCCAGCTAAAAGGTTTTAGAAAGTGTAAGGAAGATAAAGACAAAGTGGAGGGGATTAAGTGAAGAGCAATGAAAATAGTGTGAGAGCATAACCAGCAAGAAAGGATTATAAGAACTGGGTTTGAATAACCAGAACGACAAAACTGGTGATGCAAGAAAAAGGTTGTTTTTAAGATGATCATAGTTCAGCCTGGAGAAGAGGCTGTATGGAAACCTCAGAGCAGCCTTCCAGTATCTGAAGGGGGCCTTACAAGGATGCTGGAGAGGGACTCTTCATCAGGGGACTGTAGTGATACGACAAAGGAGTGATGGGTTCAAACTTAAACAGGGGAGATTTAGGTTAGATAGACAGAAGGAGCTCTTTCCTTCTTTGTGAGGGTGGTGAGGCACTGGCACAGGTGCCCAGAGCAGCTGTGGCTGCCTCATCCTGGAAGTGATCCAGGCCAGGCTGTACAGGTCTTGGAGCAACCTGGTCGAGTGTGTCCCTGCCCATGGCAGGGGGTTGGAACTAGATGATTTTAAGGTCCTTTCCAACCCAAATCATTCCATGATTCTATGATTCTATAGTCAGAGTAGTTTTTAATGGCCACTGAAAGGCAAGAAGCATGTCTAACCCCAGGGAAAGAAGATTTTAGCTGGTAGTTAGGAAAACTGCTGCAATATCAGTGAAATGAAATACCAGAAGCTGCTGCTTATGGTTGTTAGAGAATGCTACCAGGATTTCAGAACAATTTAGACAAAGATCTGTCTGGCTAAGAAGCTGCCAGGAACCACCTCTTGCACTGTGCAAGAATCAGAATTTTACAGCCCTCATAAATGTTGCTAAATGATATGGCACACACAGCACCAAAGCCTCAGCCCACAACATGCCACAGCAGCCAAGTGCAAGCAGGGGCTGAAAGAATACTTGCTGGCACAATAACCGTGTGGGTGGCAGGAGATTTCATCTAGTCCCAATAATAGCACTGGGTATCTACCTTTGACCAACAGGTTAAACTGTTTCAGTTTGGTCAGGTTAATCTTAAACCTCTTCATTTATAACCTATCTTGGTTTATGCTGTATTTATTCACTGTGGTACCACCTATAATCAGTCTAGAAATAATATTTGTGTAACTGTGGTTTCTTTTTATAGTTCCAGTAGGGTCCTACAACCTAGCATTCACATTTTTAACTATGAGCCATCACCACACAAGAAGTTCAAACACCCATTTTGCGAATGGGTGTACCCAAATTAAAGCCCTGGGTTTACAGCTATTACAATTTGGAATTAACAACCTGGTGGCATATGCTGATATAAATCAACACCAACTGTGCATGGAGACAGTGCATGCAAAGACAGGTACTTTTCAGGAAAGTATCTGGGAACAAAAGCTGCAAAGAAAGCAAGCACTAGAAGAAGTTATAAACAGATTGGCTCTTAAGTTTTTCTACCCTTTTACCTAAAGCAGAAAAAGGCTAAGCCTGATTTTTAAGTTAATCTTACAAGCAGCGCATTTACCTAATTATAATAAGTTATGCAAATAGTGCCATGCAGTTTCCATGATGGAAAAATAAAAACACCTTTACCTGCAACTTTATATTTCCAACTGGTAGCTGCACTGCAGTGGTAGAATTCGGTCCCTGGATAGACAGAGGAAGGAGCAGCTGTGCAGTTCCTTGGGTAGTTAATAAAGCTTGAGGTTGGGCAACAACTGCAGTTTGTGGCTGCCGCTGTGGATTAACATAAAATTGAGAAATGGCATTCTGAGTTTCAGCTTTGGCCACAGGTATCTCCTGCTTGATAACAACTGCCTTTTTGGCAACCGGATTCTGGCCAGTAGTATATACTGATTGTCCTAAAGAATGACTAGCTACAGGTACAGATTGACTGGTACTATTGCAATCAGTAAGGACATTTTCATCTTTTACAGCAGTACTGAACTGCTTCTGTTCCAAAGCAGCTGAGTTACCAGAAGTCTGAGACTGTTGCTGTTGCCCCCGTTTTTCAACCTCAAGTTGCATTTTCAGTACTTCCACAAGTTTTTGCTCTTGTTCCAGTTTCCTTTTGAGCTCTTCAATCTGCTTTTCTTTTTCTTGAAGCTTTCGGTCCTTTTCTGCTACATCAAACTCCATGGTTGAGATGTTTCCAGTACTGCGATTCTGATTGTCATCAGCTGTATTTGCTCTTAGTGGTGAAGTACTTAAGAACTGGGATGGTGACATCATGGTCATCATTTCTGTGAAAGTATCTGCCATACTAGTGTCATCTGTGCTTAGACTAGATTGTTCTGAAGGAGAGGGAGATATAGGCAAAGGAGAGCTAATGTTTTCTGTATTCACTGCTTTGCAGCCAGGTCCAGTAGATGTTTTCTCTGGAGGAAAGCTGGATATCGTGTTAGCTGCTGGTTTATTTACTGTTGCAACAGGAAATGCCACAGACACTTCCCCAGTGTTACCTGTGGCCCCAGTAGAGGTGGCTGCTGTAACAGAGCTACTAGTAGCAACCCCATTGTTATTAAGATCTTGATAGGTTTTCAGACGCTCAATAAGATCTGTTTTTGTTCCTGACACTGGTAATCCCCTCAATTTCAACTCCATTTTAAGCTCAGCTACCTGAAATAAAGCACAACAGGAAAAAAAGTAAAACTTACTTATATACATTCTACCTTTTTCCATTTTAATAATTATTTTCAGCATATTCACTAGTTATTACACCTGTGAGTTCTGGTACTGTGCATGATCTGTGAGCACATTTCCATGACCTCCTACTTCATTTCACTGTTTAAGTTGCTAAAACCTTAGTAGTGTTCAGTTGTTGTACGATGAATAACAGCAAAGTCATGAAGATTTTTCGTAAGTATTCAAAAAGGGAAAGTGAATGTACAGGTCTAATTCTGGGCTAAAAGCTTCTGAAGCAAACCTGTAGAGGGTGGCAGCAGTGCAGATCAGAGCACTGAACACCAGCATGCTGAACCCCTTGTTACACACATAGATCTGAGAAATGTTATCAGATCAGTTGGCAGTTGGATTACTCAATAGACCCACAAGCACAAAAGGCTTCTCTCACTAATTAGCAACTGAACAATTGAAGCTATGTGCCATCTGGGTTTCTTCTACAAACAGAAAAACTGTAAGCAATCAAAATTAATCTAATTTCTAGAATAAAAATATTCTCAGTTTTCCAGTAAGCTTCCAGACAAAGTGAAGTTCAAATGTGTTGAGTATAAATTAATTCTGTGATTCAGTCACAATGAATGGCTTCCATTTATGATATACGGACACCACATCTAACTGTAGAGTGTTTGGGCTACATGTATGTTAGAACTACCTCTGAAAGAGTAAAAGTAGTGACCTCAAATATTTCAGTACTTTGCCAGTCTAGAATTTTATAGATCCCCATGATTTGGAAATGATGAAAAGTCCCATCAATCCTTTGGAATCTCTGAGAACCACATCAATTCCGCGTTAAATAACTGTCCGCCTAACAGTGATTATCAGCTGTTTCCCAGTCTGGTCTCCTCTACCCTTGTTTGAGAGTGCTTTACAACCCTTCTGGTTTTCAACAATGCACTTCATCATTAATCAGAGCTGATTTAGATGTTCAGTGTTAAAACCACCACTAGCAGGTCTGCTTATATTATTGCTACTACATTAGCAGGAATACCAAAAAAATATGCAGAAATGGGTAAGTGAACAGCTTTAATCACTGAAAAGCACAAACTCAGATATTAAATATCTTAAACAGTTATCAGTTAATAAAGTTTGAAAAGGTTATTTCAAATGCTATTTTGAACTGAATTTTATAAGTTTGTTTCATACTAAAAGACTGGCTTTAGCTGATGACAGTACATTCTTGTGTTGAAAATCTGAGCTTCTGAAACCCTTTTTTTAATCCTGTCAAGTCTAAAAAAATATTCCCATCCCTCAGAAACCCAACGCCTTGTAAAGGGAGACGTGAAACAACTGCCCACTAGATGTCCCTGCTCCTCTGTTCAGGTCTGGCTCATTCCTGTGGTTGCTATTGGAAGGATCTGAATCTAAACCCCCAGAAGCTTCTTCAGACTCACTTTCATTAGGTACTTCACCATGTTAATTCCTGTTGATGTATTTCAAAGGAAGAAAATCCTATACAATCCCTTCATATTACAGTTTAAAGAGAGTTTACACGGTTATAACTTGAAGAAGCTTTTACAAAATTTAGTGTTAATTTTCATATGATGTCTTGAACTCTCGTAAAAAGATCTCTTATTTCCCACGTTCTTTCACAGAGAAAATAGTGTTCCAGTGTTTAATCTGCCTGGGCTAGAACCTCACATGAAAGGTAACTCACGGTTTACCCAAGGTATCAAATTATGTACCCATACAATTCCTCTTCTAATTCTATGGGAAACAAATGTCATTTCCAGAGCATATGCACGTGAGGAGGCTCACTCAAACAAATATTTAAATCCAGAAGAGTTGTGTTGGAAAACTTTTACACCTTATTATAAATAATTAAAAGTACAGTCTTCACTGGTAAATAATATTCAGGCTTACTCTTGACAGTAACAGTTTGCAAGTTATGACCTATGGTAATTCACAGGAACGGACAAATCCCTTTTATTTTTACCTTCAAGTCATCCAAGCTTGAAGGCAGAGGTCCTGGTTTCCGGCTAGGAATATTAGTGTTCTGTCTTGGGGAGCTGGCAGCTGAGGTGGGTGTGCTGCTGTTCAAATTAGTCAGTGGAGTGTTCCCGTTGTTACTCTGTTTGTCATTCAGTGGCCTTCAAGCGATAAAAAAAGGGGAATATTAATGTCAATGCTAAATATATTATGTTTTCAGTCAAGAAGCTGTGATTCTGAATCTAGTGACTCATCAAGTTAATGGACAAACTGATGTTTTTCAAACAAATACATGTTTAAGGTAAGACATGAAGTATTTTTAGTAAAACAGTACAGAGAAGAAAACGTAACAGGAGCATAGCACATTGGTATTTTATTTTCTCTTCAGTGAAGCATACTAATTTAATTTTCATGGTTTTTATTATTGTCATGGTATCCCTGAAGGACACTATGGACTGTAGAATCAGTTCACACAAATCACTCATTAACTACAGCAACTAGTTAAGGTTTGTTTGACATCAATAAGAAAACCCACAATATTGAACTATGTATCAAACCAACATACATGCTCCCATGCTCATACATAATAAAGACCAATGTGAAGGCAGTTTAACCTCAAGATGATGCATTTTTATCAGCTGTACTCCTAAGAAGAGTCTCATATGAGGATCTCAAAATAATAGTAAAAAACTTAAAAATGCCATCATTGACACCAGCTACCATAAGTCAGATCTTTTATTTCGTTCAACTGATTTATGAAGAAATGTTTCTGAAATGTCAGTAAATGGAACAGAAGAAGCGTGGGTAAGCAGGCAGAAACATCCCTAGTCCAAATGTTAGGATACATGGTAATTATAAATATAACCACAGATGGTATCTTTAACTTTTCTAGCCTCACTTGCTGAGGAAAAAGAACTCGGTGAAAACTCATATATAAAAAAACCCAACAAAACCCAACACAGTTGAAAGTCACTTGAATTTAGGGTTGTGTGACTGTGGCATGTTACACTATAAGCACTTCCAGGAAAAGACTGATCTTAGATGGTGAGAATGAAACCCTGCAGATAGTAGTCATCTTATTCTGCTATAGGGTGTTGGCAACACTTTAAAGATTTATTTTTCTGACTGCTTCTACCTCTAAATCAGAAAGTATATTTCTCACTGTTCAAACTGCTAAAGATCAGCACTGATAAGGAACTCTTGTAAGCATCAGTGATGAAGCTATATCCAATACCTTCAGTGATGGAGCATTTTATCCAATTTACAATGACTGTCTCTTCTTTTTTGTAAAACTGAAAAAATGTGGTCTGTGAAACTGATGTAAAAAGACAATAAAACCACAAAAATAGTATGTGCCTTTGTAAAAGCCATTGTCTGTAAACTGCTCTTCTGCTCTGCCTATGTCATATTTGAGTGAAAATGATGTCAAAACTTTCTGGCTTTTGCATAATTGACTTTCAAGTATGCATCTAGGTCAGAAAAAAAATGCATCTGACAGGTAAGAGGTTCTGTTTCAATGTCATACAAAAATAATTAGGAGTATTTGAACAAGAGAACCAACTCATCAACCTTGTTAAATGAGGTCGGTAATACCCAAAGTGATGCACATTGCCATTTCAATTTTTTTCAGGTGTCAAACGTCTCTTAACATTTGCAAAATATGCTTCCTTCTAAAGCACTAAGTCTGTAACTGATGTACACATCTTTAAAGGACATAAACAGTGCTTCACATACTTCAGTGGCGCGGGTAGAATTGTCTGGTAGTTGTAGTGCTGTTGCTGTTGGCTCAGGATCTGCAGCTGCAAAAACAGTTGCTGCTGTTGTAGCAGACGAGCATAGTTGGAGTCCATCTGTGGCTCATTTTTCTCACCTTTCTGATCAGGTGGAATATACTGATGATACTTCAATTTTTTCACCCTTGGCTTAGGTTCTTTACATTTCTTGCTCCGATGCTTCTCATTTGGGTTCTTTGGGTGGCTTTGCTGTTTATGGATGGAAAAGATTGAAAACACTGTTACAGCCACCTCATTTACAAGCAGCTCTGAAAGGTACAAAAATAAAGCTTACAGGAGCACACTTACTGCAAAGAGTTGCTGAATAGAGTTATCTCTGCAAAACTGCCCTAATTCATCACTTACTACCCTTGAACATAACTAACATACTCCAGCTGGCTTATACTATGCACAAGGTGTCGTCACTGAATCAGTTTGTGAGCATTTTTTAATAGATGGCACAAATGAAGCTAAGGGATTCTGCTAGTCACAACCTGCCATTGCAAAGAGGCATTCTTCTTAAAAAGGGAAGTTCAAAGCCACTTAGCACTTGGTACAAGAAAAAGCTAGGATCTTAAAGTCTACCTGTAAACACCTGCAGCTCAGAGGTACTTACAACTCTAGATTAAAAGCATGGACAGTCCTATAAATCACAGCATCACTCTTGGGAAACTTCCAGCAGCGTCCCTATTAGCAATACCTGCACATGTGATGGAATTCCCTTCCTTTACAAGCTCTTTGAAATTATTTTGAGTGAAAAGTTGAAGGCCATTACCCAGTCACACAGAAGGTATCAAAGCAGAAATGCTGTGTTGATCCATGCACATTTATTACAGCCTGTTTTGGGGGATATCTGAATTTGTCATTAAGGTCCTGTGTTAAGGAAGCTAGTACTAGTCCAGTGACTTCACTGGATAGAGCCAAGTTTATACTAGAAAATAATTCTCAGTTAAAGGATGAACTCTAATAGTTAACTTCATGTAGTTAGGCAGAAGTCCATACCCAGTTGTTACACAGCTGAAGAACATTTGCAAGGCTGCTGAAATTAAGTGTTGTAGACATTTTCTGACACAAATCTCACTCTAATTGGATTTGAAAAAGCTTTCCATGCTGCTGGCTAGGTCAGTGCGGAAGAGAGAACCAGGTATGTTCTTCTGGTACTCAAATACAAGGATACAGTAACTTCTCTCACAGGGTGCCTTCTGCTTACACAATACATGACCTATGAAAACGTGTGGTAAAGGAGCAATGCTGTTCACCAGTTTGGTTACGGGTAGACTATGAATGTGGTTGCCTCCATTTCTATTAAATTATTCTCCACACAAAACTATATTAGAAACAATTAATTTAACCCATAGAAAGTAGAAACTCAACACTGCAAAAATCTTATTTTCCTTACTTCTTGAAAACTTCCATAGCAATGTAATGCATAATTCTGCAGAATTATACGGTACAACTGTACTGTCAGGACCTCTTGGAATAATGAGCCAGTCCCTACAACTGTTAATGATGGATCTTAGCATGCAAAAGCTTTTAGTCAACAACCCAGTGTGTTCTCCTGAACACTAATAAATGCTGTTAGTTCTAGGCACTATAACAACACTTATGTATTTTTTCATTAGATATAGCATTAGAAAAGGATGTAGGTTAAGAACACAGTCCTCAGATGCCATTCTTACAGGTACCTACCTTTACTAACGTTGGCCCAGGCTTTGCTGCAGATACAGTATTTGTGGTCAGGGTTGTTGTAGCAGTAGAACGTGTAACATGCTGTTCAATTGTAGACGGAGTTTTGAGAAATTCAGGAACTGGAGAGGTTAAAGGTGGATACTAGTATTAAAAAAATATAAGGAAAAAGAGAAACATTAAAAACATCCACCATCTAAGTCATTGCAAGAATGTGAGAAGGTTAACACAATTTACTGTCATGGCAAATTCACTAAATATTTTTAGGAGGAATGGCAAAACGAGGACTCTTTTGTGTACATGTCTACAAGTATTCTAAAAAGGCACATTTTAGCACACTTCAAATATAGCAAATAGGATAAACTGGTTTCTTTCCTTGACTGCCTAGTTTAGAATGTTACCTACTGCATGTAAATGCATCTGAAGTCTGTTTTTACAAATACAATACAGTGCTTTTAGTTTCACCAAGGTAAAACAGTAACTGATAACTGATTTTAATATCAATTTTTGTAGTATTTCTTACTACATATTTTCCCAACATTGAATTTTTTCTTAATTATTATTGTTGGGTTTTCTGCAGTAGAAAGAATGACAACCCAAAAGGATTTATAACAACATGCAAAAAAAGCAGAATCCTTTTCTCCTTTCAACTTATATGAAAACATTTTGTCTTTCATTCAAAATCATATAAAAAGAGCTGGAAGGCCCTTCAGAAGTACCTCACCCATTCAAGTCAGGAACATTTTACTTGAACTGCTCCTAGCATGTATTTGTCTCTGGCTGGTAGCCCAGAATCAGATTACCTGATGCCAGTTCTTAGCTTTGTAATTGCAAAGAACTGACAGCTGTCACTGAAGTACTTCTGCTCTTGACATAAGGATACAAAAGAAATCTTCTCTTCAAGGTAGTCATTCAGAATTACAGATAAAGGTTATGTCAAATAAACTTATTTTCTTGTTACTTTCACATATCCATATCCACATAGAACCAATGAATTACAGATTTTATGAATATAAATAATTTCTATATTTTTATATGCAACTAAGTACAGACGAAATAGTTCAAATGAGATTTTTAAAATGTTGAGCAAAAGGAGAGCTAAGGGTTAAAAATAATGAAAGGAAAATGGAGTGCATTGTTAGCAGAGATACCTCCATTTGTTTTTACGCTGCTTGAAGCGCCATTAATATTTGCCCCTAGACACACTCCGTGTGTACTGCAGCAGCCTCCTCAAGCTGCAGAGAACATGGCTTCATCCCCTCAGGATGGGAGCTTCCAGTATCTTTGAATGTCTGGGAAGTCAGAATCATGTGTACACAAGGAGAACCTTACCACCCAAACTAGCACTGTCAGAATAGCCTCTTTCATGAGGGTCAAACATCAACACAGGGAAATGAGCTTCATGTTTCGGAATGATCATGCAGGAGCACAGATGCGCTTTACAGCGACAGCTTCCTATTGTCAGAGAAAGCACAGCTGTGACGGTGCCAGGAGGTATGTTTCTCCTGGATTACATTACTGTGCAGGTACGATCCAATAGCCTGAACTTTACTGAGTCTGTTCCCTTGCTGCTAAAAGTATCATGTGTGCAGTTTCTTTTACAAACTTCTTAAAGTCCCTATAGGCTTAGGACTTTTATATTATTTTCCCAGCCTACCAGAACATTCCCAGATTATTTCCTACATAATAACCAAACTACACTGAACTGAACTTTGTCCTGTCAATTTTTTTTGTGCTGAAATTGTTTTCTGACTGAAAACCTATTCCTCTCTGTATTGAATATTCCTCTGATGGGATATGGATGCTATACATAAACAGATCTCTGCTGCCCTTGTTTTTCTAGCTACACAAATTCATTTTTATTCTTTTCTCATAAGAGATTTTTTTCATTCTCTGATCATCCTGTTGTGTTTATTTTTATTAGTCTGTCTTTAGTATAAGTAACTGAAAATGTTTAAGATATTTCGTGTGTGGTCCCACTGGATCATTGAAGTGGCATTAACACTCGTACTGGAATCATCTTGTCTGGCATACTTGCAATTCCACAGAAGCAATAACGCCGTAGCTCAGTTACCTCACTGCTGACCACTGCACCCACACTGCATTCCTCCTCAGTTTTGTCTTAAGTCAAGAGTCCCCAGGTTTCCACACTTCGTCATGAGAAATAGAGGTGGTGTGTATTTTTCTAATTAATTGAACTATTCAATTTTATTGGAATTCTATTTCTCTCCTACAACCCCAATCAACAAGTTGTTTCTGCATAATACCAATACTCTGTGCTGACTATGCCTTCCAGCTTCTGCTGCGTGACTCGTTCTTATGTCAAGGTTGTTAATGGTAACGTGAAACCATAAGGTCCCCAGATCAACTCCTGCAGAGCACTATTATCAGCTTCCTTTCGACCCAGAACTTCCCTGTCTTACCTCTGCTAAACTCAATCTTGTCCAGCTTTGTTAGTGTTTAATATCTCAGAGTATTAAAACTAGACAGATGAGATCAGCTGCATTTCCATTGTTTAAAAAAGCAATTAGATCACCTAGTATAGTATTCTTTCTTGTAAAAGCCCATCCTTTATAACCTTTATTTTCCTATTAATAAATATCCTTTTTCTTCAGAATACATTCTAAAACCTTGCATTCTAATTAAGTCAGATGGATACTTCTCCCTAATTCATTCCTTCCTTCCTATGCTCTACTATTCCTCCATGAGATTGTACCACAAAGGATGTAAATCAGTTTGCTAAAAACACATGGCACACATTTTCCAACTTTATGCCCTCGTTCTTGCGTATTTCTGGGATGGCAGTTATCAAGCTGCCAGTCTGCAGGCACTGAAATCTCTGCCTTCAGCTTACATTTAAATTATAATAATTTTCCCTTCTATCTCTGTGTTTCTTTTAGACATTTTGCTGCCTCGCCAACCATCAGGTGCCAACCAGCAGCTATAGCGAGCTTCCCATAACCCATCTAAAGTGTATAGTGGCTGTGAGCCTTCTGTGGTGCAGCCATCCAGAGGAAAAACTCCTGATACTGCTTTAATAAATTGCAAGATTTAGTATGCCATGCCTAGCCACTGAAACATTGCACACATGCCTGTCTTGGGGTTGTGTCAGTTTATGGTGGCAGGCTAAAGATATAAATGCCTCTATTTTTATATCCAACTTTCAAAGTGTTTGCTCTGGAAAGCATCCGATATCTACACAGTATCTGTTATTTGCTGGAGTTGCATAAGAATTGGCAGGGTACTTTAGAGGGACTTACCCTTTAAGCAAGGGTTCTGGGTGCTGTATTCCAACATATTGCACTCCCATCAAGTTTAAAAGGCTTATTCTAGTTATAGCAGTAGCATTTAAAAAAGCACTTAGTTTGTCTTTGATTCAAAGTGTTTACAGTATTACCATAAAGCACAGGAGAATCCTAATGATCTCATGATTTTCACTGGACTTACAGTTTCTTTTCTTGAAGTCACATCTAAAAAGCATTTTAAACATTTGATACTTCAGCTTACTGATTAAATTATCTTTTACAACTCATCATTCTGATGCTTCTTGAACCCAAACAAATAACTTGACTTCAAACATACTATTTAGCAACCCTTGTATAGCCTGTGAAAACAACTCCACAAAGACAGCACTACAAAACTTCTTCAAATGGAAAAGTTAGTAACTTTCAAAAAAGCCCAAAACCAAAATAAACACCCAACACAAACAAAAAACCCACACCCCTCTTTAATTCATATTGCTTGAAATCACTGTGTCAAGCCAGTGAATTACTTTTACATTAGTTGTTATCCTAAATGACAAAGGATTAATGGCTACATAAAGCTTTTTACAGACTTCACAGTTTTACCTGCAAGTGTTAGATGAGGCAATGAACTGTGTAAATAATTAACTTGATATCTTAAGGTCCTTTCCAACCCTAACTATTCTATGATTCTATGATATATTTTTAAATCGAAATAAACTAAATTAATAGGTTTTAACTTCTTCACTTGAGTACTTCATAAAGTAGTGTAAAGATTGTTTCCTTTAAACTGATCTTCTATTTCCAGTCACAGATAATACGATTTCTGGACCTAACTGCAAACAAGCATCTAGCAGGTCACCAAGCTACAGTGAATACATTAAGAAAACAGTCATTACATTCTGTCTCATGAGGCAAAATACTTGAGATGTTTTGAAAATAACTTTTGAAAATAACATTTTGAAAATGTCTTCAAAATTGTGAACATAACAATTTGATGTCTTTAGAGTGGGGTGGTTAAACTGCCTAATCCTTACCAGATGCAAATACATCAGGTTAAAGCAAGTTTTAGGTCATCAGTCAATGAAAGCTGAAGGTTCTCAAAGTTATGTTACATCCTCCGAAGCCTGGAAACGTGCAGAGGAGGAAGCCTTGAGAAGAACTCTGTCTGCACTCCACTGTTTTCAAAACATTCTTTGTATTTTATCTTATAATAAATTGTAAAATTTGTCAGAGGAAATTAAAAGAATGAAGAAGCAATTTCCCAGACACATCTCCTGTAGAGACGTGCCGTGCTATTCTTTATTTCCAGAGGAACAAGGTAAGCAGCTGTTTTATTCTGCAGAAGAGCAACTTCACAATTTAGATCTGTACACAGAAGGGGCTGTAGTGTTACGAAATCCATAAGCAAACAATTGAAATACTGGCTGAACTGCTTTTTCAGTCAAATTCAAGTGCTCTGTTACGTTGTTGCTGCAATCACATCTATCTTATGCTTCCTACTTGAAAAGCTTTTGGCACTTCCTGCTTTGAGTGTTTTTATTTAACTCTACATTAGGCACCTAATTCTTTACTTAGGAATCTAATTTCATGTGGTTTGTTTTCAATTTATGCAACACAAATTACATTCTGTCTGCACGAAACCAAATTCACATCTTAGTCTGTATTTTAGGGAACAATGAAATAAAGTGGATGTGCCATACTTTGTGTCCAGTATGGGTTTTGAATATGAACCTCACAATACTTTCTCTATCCACTACAGCAATAAGAAAACCAAGGAGAGTAACTACAGATCCTAAACTACTCAGTTGTCAAGGATCCATGGTCATTAAGACAATAACATCTTTGGGGCACAAACAATATTCATCCCCTATTTAATTGTTTATTTTTACATTACTTTATGCAGTAAGAACTCCATAATCAGTTCTGTCTTATCTTCTGTTCATGTCTTAATTAATAAATTGCAGGACAGTTCCCTATGCAGAGCTCTGGCTTTGCTACACATCCTCTGAGAGTTCAGATACAGAAATACATGCATTTTCCAAAAGAATGCTTAATAAAAAGAAAGGCATGGAAAAAAAAATAGCAAATTTATGCATCTTTTTCTCTTTAGTGCAGTGGAGAAAGTGATGAAGGAATATTCTTGAGAAGTCCTCCTGAAGAAAAACTCCATTATAGATTAGAGTTGATCAACATTAACATGAAGAATATTACATGAGGATGATCAGGGGACTGGAGCACCTCCCATATGAAGATAGGATGAGAAAGTTGGGGCTGTTCAGCCTGGAGAAGAGAAGGCTGTGTGGAGACCTCATAGCAGCCTTCCAGTATCTGAAGGGGGCCTATAGGGATGCTGGGGAGGGACTCTTCATTAGGGACTGTAGTGACAGGACAAGGGGTAATGGGTTCAAACTTAAACAGGGGAAGTTTAGATTGGATACGAGGAAGAAATTCTTTACTGTAAGGGTGGTGAGACACAGGAACGGGTTGCCCGGGGAAGTTGTGAATGCTCCATCCCTGGCGGTGTTCAAGGCCGGGTTGGACATAGCCTTGGGTGGCATGGTTTAGTGGGAGGTGTCCCTGCCCATGGCAGGGGGGTTGGAACTCGATGATCTTAAGGTCCTTTCCAACCCTAACTATTCTATGATTCTATGTTTATAGCGGTACCATTTACATATTGGTCAAATTTTAATACACTCTCAAATTCTTTCAAAATAAAGTATTTTAAAGATATACAGGCTAGAACAACTTGTTTTTAGCAGGTACAGACTGGAAAAAAATGAAACAAGTCCAAAGGCTATTGAATTTCCATTGAATAAACACTTTCTGCTTAAGAAATACTGTTCAAATTAATAGAAAACATTTCAGCTAATCAAGCAGAAATGACAACACTACCGAAATTTCTGTCTGCATATACACACATGGTGTATTGATACCAAGCATACAAGGCTGAGAGCAATATTATTAAGTTGATACCATTTGTAGTCAATATATATATATATATTTTTATATATATAAAACTGTGATGAACACCCAAATCTTTTCACTAAATGATTCATTAAATTTAACCATGGATGGTATGGTAAAATGCAGCAATCTAAACCATAAATTACTGTGATAATAATACAGCTGCTTCCACTTACGTACAACACGAAAATGGGCTTACTGGGAGAAACAGCAGTCCAGGATCAAGGGCTTTTTAACAGCACACACAATAGCTCAGCAGACTTGTGTCAATTTGATTCAACAGCCAATTCAGCATTGACGTAAGGCAAAAATTTTGTCACTCTTCATTTTAGCACACGAACACTCTTGAGATAAGTATTTTCATTCAAATGCACTGTTCTTTAAACTGTAGTGCATTTAAATGCTCTACTGTAAAGACATTTTATCTGCTATGGCAGACTTACGTTATTTTCCTTTGTAAGTAACTTGAAAAAATATTAAAAACCTCATAGAAAAATCAATATAAAAGTTACTTTGATTTCTCAAATAGTAAATTCCTTAGGCAGTATTTTAAAACAATAGGAGAGAACACTTAAATTATGTGGGAAACCTAAATTTTTTATGGACTTCTCTGGAAATATAATGGAACTGACGTCAACTGTTGTTGTTTCAGCTAAGTTTAATTCTAAATGAGTTCAAGACCTTGCCCAGAATGAAGAAAGACATTAAGTAATCAATAACAGCTGGAATAAACCATGGATGTGACCTTTTAAACAACTTCTGGGAAAGCTGTAGATCTCTTATGGGCCATAACGAATTTCAGTGAATTTATGACTTTACCACAGTCTATGGGAATTTCATTGCTGCCAACAGCTAAGCCCGGGTTCTAGTGTATACACTCCTAAACAGAAAATAGAGTCCTAGGCACTCCTTTCCAACAGCAAATGAATTAATTCTATGTGAAACTATGCCCCCATTTCTATAGTCCCAGAGCAAAACCTGTACTGTGAATATTTTGTTTCAACACTTAAAAACTGTACCTGTGTGGATGTAGCAGCATTTGGTGTCACTGGTGATGGTGAGTCACTTGGTTTTGGCTCACCAGGGGAAGCTGCTGAACCCTGGGATTCTTGGCTGGCTGGCTGATCTGGTGATAAAGCATCACTGCTGTCTTCATCAAAGGAATAATCATCCAAAGCTTGAGGATAATTCTCTTGTCCAACTGCTAGAATGTTTACAAAGAAACAAGCAAACAATTATTCTTTGTTGTTGCACAAAGTAAATTTAGACACTGGTAACAGAATTTGCCAACTGCTGGAAAATGATCAGTTTTCAGCACTGTCTAAACATATGGTACATAAGCATTTATTGTGTTTTTAATATAATGACAGGCATATTAAATCACATTCAAGGGATTGATAAAGCTAAGTGCATAGTGATTCAAAGGTATGTTTAACATCTGTGGCGTGCACACAAGCACCCAGGAGAGATCAAGTAGTGGCCACAGCTGTTTGATTATTTTGTAGTAATTTTTATTAAGAAACAAGTCTTTCCAAAACCAGTATTATACTTCAACTATGTCATTAAAACTTAGTTCTGAATAAAAATAGGATAACTTCAATTAAATGACGTTTAGGACTGAGAAGCTGAAAGAATAAGTAGTAATAAACCTTGAGTATATTTTCTTCTAGTGGACATTACCCTGAAGAGTTAAATTACTATATTCCACAATTCCAGGCAGATAATGGAGAAGCTGTGGGACTCCTACTTGCCTATAATAGCTTCTTTAACGCTGGAGTCTACAGGAAGAATATTTTTTTCTACCAGTTCCATAGGGCCAGGCCTCTGAGCAATCTTCTCATTCAGGTCATCTGCCAAGCGAGCTCTCTTCAGTTTCATCTGAGTGGCTTGTAGCGAAGGCTCTGCAAAGGTCTCTAAAAAAGACAGATTCATTTAAATGCTCTGCTCCATCTTTTCTTCAATTTCATGGCAAACAACATTGTCTCATCTTTGCAGTAACCATTCCACTTCTACCAAAAGCAGGCAAGTAGTATTCTGAAAATTCTCAAATTAACAAGCAAACGTAAGATTCTGTGAGTAGATGTTTTTCATCCTCATGATCATGTTTTTCTATAAATATAACCTTTTCTAACAGTGGTAATACTTCTGGTAAACATTTATATAATGTCCAACAGTAAATCAGGGAATATAAAATAACAAACACTTATTATAATCTGAAGACAGCATTTGCTGTTCCAATGGTTTACCAGTGTGAGGTATAGTAAAGGTTTAATTAATCCACTGATTTTTGTATTCTCTCTTGACAAGCATCTTAAAAAGCTTACCTTTTAAAATAGCTTTTAGCATAAATTTGAGTCTTCATAACTGTATTTCAATGAAAATATGGAGATGGTCTGTCAATATGGATGTGATATATCAATATGGAGACTCTTACCTGGGTTAGTATCCAAATGCATGTTTTGAAAAGCAATGGCTGTTAACTGATTTGGATCATGGTTATTTGGTAACTTCTGTATTTGGTAAGATTATGATGAAACACAGTAATACATCCCCATTCATAAAAAGACTGTTGTTTCATATGACCTGAGCAACAAGTTAAACAACAAGGCAGGGTAAAAGTCAAGTTCATTAAAGGTTGGCTGGGGTGGTGGTGGAGAGTACACGATGTCACATAATTTTCGAGTACCACCATGGATACATCTATTATACAGATTACCACAGACACTGTAGAGCACGTATACCTTTAGAAATAATTCAAATCAAAGCCTAATTCAGTTAGAAAACTGTGTGCAGAACAGATGTTCCTTCCAATAGCAGCTCAAAATGTACCTAGAGCTGGGTACATACCTTCCAGGATGTGCATTCTGACCAGCTCAGAGCGGTCCGGCCTGCTGCGAATCTTGTGCTTCAAGAAATTCTCAGTCTTTAAAGAAATGAGGAAATAGCATTAACTACTACTTAAGAGAAAAAACAAAGTAGTTTGATAAACCTCTGACATCCCATCAATGAATATTTGCAGTTGCATTTGGATGGGTGGACATTGCTGTTAGAACATGGGCTCTAAAGGTATTTGGTTTGTTCTGGTTTTCTATTAGTTAAGCAGGGCTAATGAATTTCTATCATCCTCAGACAAGTTGGGAATGCTTTTGGAATTGACCTCATACCACCACACAACATCACAATAATATAGATTTACTTCAGAAACACTGCACAAGCATACTTCACCCATGTATCCTATTCTTAACTCAGTGAAGCCATGTATTACATCATGACTGTAAATCTATTCCCCCACCTTCATCTGTGAAGGCTTATCAAAGTTCCTCTCAAATTTGACACCAATATTTTATTTTAATGGATTCTTCCAAGATAAAAGCACAGGTTATTACTGTAATGGCAAGAATTTTTTCACATACTCAGAGAATTCAGTATCAAACACAACTATTCATTTCAGATATCAATAACAAGTTTACACAAAATGGTTTACCCTGGCTCGCTCCAGGCTCTTTATCTGCTCATGGAATGCAGCTGGACTTTTCAAGGCTGTGAAGGGAGAGTAAGAGTTAAATTGACAGAAGTGATTTCCAAAAGAAATACCCTAATCAGCAGGTGCGCATGGGTGTTTAACACCATCTCAGAGTTGTGTTTGCATCTTATCAGTCTTACATTTGACTCATACTAGTTGTATTCACTAGTATTTATCAGAGATGAGCAATACTGCTATATAGAGTACTTGGAATATTTGATTTTAACAGCTATTACCATGTAACAGTTAACTTTTTCACTGTATACTGGGATGTATTTACCAAAACTGTTCCACAGTAGAAATTTTATGAGGTAATGTTCAGAATGCCAAAATACTGTTTCATTTATTCCACTGTATTTACTATGTCTATACCTCATACTTGCTGTTACTAGAGAGAACTGGACCATCCCTTAAGAACTATTTGTGCTGATTTATATTGTAGAAGCCTCAAATGTTCAGACTGGAAAACAGAATGATGATTAGCTGCTAAACAGCCAAAAAGAGTAAAAACCACTATCTCAACCGGATTGTTGAAAGGAAGTGAAATGGCAGCAGCCGTAATCCATCTTATTTGCCACACTTTTGGCAAAGAGAAAATGAATGCTGCAAATGTGCAAAATGAAATCTTTAACACTTTCTGACACTTTAGAAGTTTTTTCCCAGGTTTCACTCAAAAAGAAACCAATCATTCTGTTCCTGAAGATAATCAACACTACAGGTCTGGGAAGGTGACGATGCTTTAGCAAAGCAGTCTGAAGTCTGCTGTATACCTGCAAGAAGAGATTAGCTTTACAATACTGTGCTTTCAAGTGAGAATTACCCAGCGCACACTGGGCTATCTATAAAAGCTTGACATAATGTTGATAAGTGTTCAATGGCTGGGGGTTTTGTTAGTTTTAAGGAAAATCACTTTCCACAGTTGACTCTTTTAACAACTTGGACCTATTATCTTGACCACTTAGGAATTCTGGATGTTTTGTGTACCCCTCATCCTGAAGCCAGGCTGATCTCCAAAACAAGTCAGAAGACATTATACTAAACAATTAGCATAGTCATTAGGAGACCAAGTGGAAGAACACCAAGACATCTCTAAACAAAGAGTTAACAGCAGTTGAATTCCAGGCCACTAAATAGCCATTCAGGAGGGCTCTCTTATGATACCTAAAAATCAATTTAGGAATCACAAGTGCTACTACTGAAATAACCATCATCTCTAATAGATTGAAACCAATAAGGAAAAAATGGACTCTAAGGTGCAACTGCATAAAGCAATTACTTTCAAAATACAAGTCCTGTGAACTGAGACACACAAACACAATAGACACACAAATTTACAAACATTATTTGCAAATAAGGTATTATTTGCAAAGCAGTAGGACCAGCAATTAAATTCCAGTGTAAGAGAGAAAAATGGTTTACTGAAGAAGCGGTAACTTCTTGCACAGCTGTCAAAGAGGGTAGGTAGCCAGGCCAAAGAGACACAAGCTCAGCATATGAGTGTTCTGAAATCATAAATACATCTCTAAATGTGTTTACGAACTTGGTGATGTTGCTGCCTTCATAAGACACATCACACTAAAGCGATCTTAACTCTTCCAAAGACAGCATCTAAAGGCATTAATTGAGTTTTTACCACTATATAATCTTGGGTTTGGACCAGTTTGAACAGTTTGCCAGTTGCAGCACGTTGATCAGGAACTTCTGGCAACTGGAAAAAACATTTTAAAACAATTTTCTAAAAAATTTTAAAAAACCTCACAAAAACCCCAAGATTCTTGGAAAGGGATTCATATTCAGAAAGGCTTAGGCGCAGAAGCTTCTGCATTAGGTCATCCAGTGTCCAATGCCTGGCCTAATCCACAGCCTCGTGTCCTGCAGCATCCCAGCTACCATCATGCAGGATCTGACATACAAGACATGTCTCTTGGCGCTTAAGTCACAACTCTTATATGCCCTTTGGTTTTGTTTGGCAGCCCTCACCATACTACTCTTTTAAGACTGCTAGCTTTGTAACTGATGTTCACTCATTTATATAATTCCATTTATTTCAGTAAGATTAGTCAGAATTTAAAGAGAGAAAATAAAAGGAGAATCAGACTATGTCTGTAAATTGTTGCATTTCCATCACAATGGCTATTTTAACTGACATATTAGGTGAGCATGATGAATCTACTGCATGTTCAGTTAGATTACAAAAAGGATCTCAAGTCTCTTCAAATAATAAAGTTATTTTTAATGATTCTCACAGAAATGCTGATCCTCATTATTTTACATGTTCAGTCCATAATTAATACAGTACAGTAATACAAATGACTAGAAATAAGGTAAGTCTTACGTGGCATGATGCCCTGGTCCACCAGTTGTTCTCGTGTCCGTCTTTGTTGTAGTCTCAGCTGAAGTACTGACAAAAGAAAACAATCATTCACTCATATGTAAGCACACTATCCCTCTGAAAGTACAAAGAATTCACAAGATACTGTATTGCAACTTCAGTAATATTTGTTTTCTACATGTATTCAGACCTGAAAGTAACCTCTAACCCAGCTACCATTAAGGAGCAACTGCTATGAACATAGTTAGGAGTGACCGCTTCCAAATTCTAGTTATATTGGAATTTGCTGCTTTTTGGTCACACCTGATAAAGGGACTACATTTCATACATATATCCACTTCCATCAGCTAGGCCTCATAAGAGGTATTAAGTATCCATCTGAATCTAGGGATTTTTTTATATTCCTTGTAATACTACTCAGAGAAGAGTCAAGAAAACCTCATTTATAGGGAGGTATAAAGATTTTATACCATAAACTGTAACACCTAATGATTATATAGTCTTCTTACATGACTTCAACCAATCTTACATGACTGCACTATGCTGGAACAGAAATTATGTTGGCAGAAGATTTTAAAAGGAAAGGTATGGTTTGGTTTTTATATATATATAAAGGCTTATTGTACATTTAAATAAATCCTGCTGAAACATGAGAAACTGAAAACACATTTTACCTGGCTTTTTAAAAAACATCAGAACAACCAGGAACAGACCTTGTTCTCTCTCCAAACACCAGAAAATGCTGTTTCCCACTTAATCGAGATATATTTTATCATAATTATTCTAAGGACCAAATAAATCCAATACTGTCAAATTTGGGAAAAACCATTTCAGTTTCACAGGTAACTTCCTATATTTCATTACATTTCATAAAATGTCCAAAGGTTCTCATTGTTACTGAACGAATAACCAATGTGACATACATTACATACTATACCAGGAACTGCACAAACCCTGGGGGAGGGCACAGACATAAAGGCTTTGTACTTTCAAAGATGAGGGTTTGTTTGTAAATGTACCCAGAAAAACCCCCAATATAAAGTAAGAGCTTATTTCTTCTGTTGTTCCCTTCCCATGTTTCTTTATCAATTTATCACAGTACTTCATTTTTCTTAGACACATACAGATAGTACCCTAATGTGAAATTTGATCTTTTGAACAAGAGATAGTAAAGAAAAAAAGACTAAAGATGTAATATTTACCTTCTTTAATTTTGCCTTGACATCTTAGTATGGATGTATGATTATAGCCTGCTGTTCCCATTGTGTTTCACAAGGAAGCAAAACAAACTAATGCATTGTCCAAAACACTAAAATGAATGTAATTTCTAAAAAATTAGGCTAAGTTCATTGTTTTCAGAAGTTAAAAGGAACCAGCTTATTTCCTGTTCTACAGTACAGGAAGGATACTCCTCTGGCTAAAGCATTAAGACCGGGAATAGCAAGTCCTGAAAACAAGGACATTATTTTGTTGTATCACACAAACATTGAGAACTTAAATACAAACATTTCAGGGCTGTAGCACGGCAGATCTGTTCAGACTTTACAGTATTGCTACACAAGAATTACAAAGAACAGAGATGCGAGAATACAAAAGTAACAACAGTAAAATGTAAATTAATGGAAAGTCATTCAAAACATATTGAGTTCCTCTGGAAACCTGAAAATACCTGTTTTGTGTAATGAATTGCATTTTCCAAGTAATATTACATAACTATAAAAAGTTAAGGTAAGACTTATTTTATAACAGTTTGAATTATTTATTTTTGGTTTCCCTTAATTTCATCTGGCCACAACCTCTTCTTACAGTAGCTCTTGCTAGTAAATGCAAACTTATGTTGCCTGAAGTCTTGAACCAACTCCAATGATGCTGTTACACTCCTTTCAGCAGCATTTCTTAGGTCAGGTTTGGTGTATGGTGTAGCATGAAGTTCAGAGCACAGGTAGAGAAAGTTCAAGTCCTTAGGTAGAAAACCATGTGGGTTTCTGAGTCTCACTGGTCTAATCTGCTCCCAAAAGCGCAGGTGAGTGTGTGCAAACACACATTTATGCAACTGTGCACCCAACTTTAAAAATCCACAAGCTTTATACAAGTGTGAATTAAGAAAAATAATGTATTGGTCAGGACTCAGCTCATTCAAGAAACGCACACTTCAATGGAAATGCACTGTGAGCATATGATACAATGTTACTATGTTCAGCTTCTAGCCCTCTGGCTGCACTAGCACAAAGCATTGAGAAATTCACTAACTGGAATGATGTTTACAGGAAAGTAAACTCTTGGTATATTTTTGGTTTGGGTTCTCTTGCTTACAACTGTAAAATCAAGACAGCTCAGAGTCAGTCTTAAAACTAAACAGGCAATCCCTTTAAAAAATCTTAAATAAGTTTTACACATCCAAATGATGCAAGAGACAATTTCTACACAGCGTGGCAAGACTACCGCATGTCACACTCACTATTTTTTACTTTCTTCTGTTCTTCACTCAAACTATGTCTTCTTTCACACAACTGGGAAACTGTGGAAAGGGTTAAAAAGCATGTTCTGCTCTGGGCAGGAATCTCATCCATGCTGTACAGCTGTCTTTGGTCCATATTTACACCACACTTAAATTTGTCTTTCTTAGAACACTAAACCCACTCAAATGTGTCTACCAAACCTTTTACCTAGTTACAAGTCAGTTTTAAACACACGCCTCTTTATTTCAGGCTCAAGGTCTTCCAAGAAAAATGACCTGCTCCAGTATCAGTTATGTCCAGGGCAGAGCTGATACATGTCATCAGACACAGTAAGTAACTCAGAATTAGTATTTTTAAGTAATTTGTGGCTTCAGTTATGATCAGATATTTGGCTTAAGCTTTGAAACTGACAGAATACACAGTGGACTATAGCAGAAGGATGAGAAGAACAGAAAGAATGTACCTGCACGCAAACCATATGCAACCAAGTGTGAAGCTTTAGCATTTTTTTAGCAAAAATATATCTAACAAATAATTATGGTCTCTCATGTCACTACTCAGGTGAGTATATCATCTATTAATCTACACTGGGCACCACAAAGCAAGTAAGGGATGATTCTGAAGTTGTCCCATGTGTATCTGGACAGGTCATAAAAACTGTGGGAGGACTGAAAAAAAAAGAGCTATAAAAGACGTAGAACATGCAGCTATTCACTTATTAAACACATATCAGGAACTTCTGCATTACATAGTAAAGAAAGAACAGCCTGTAGCATGACTAATAGGAGAGCACTGCAGTGGGAATACTAAAGAAGAGATGACTCATGGTTAGAAAGCTGGTATAAGATAATCATTGAACACTTGACCAGAGCAAGTAGGTTAAACAGAAGCAAAGATGGATGAAAACCAGATGTTTGCTTTTGTGAACAACCCCCAAATTAAGAAGTTAAAAAAAAAATTTGGTGCCTGAATTTTTGTTTTTTAAGTAAATATTAAGCAGTTGAACATATTATTAACAAAGTTGCTTAACAGAAATTAAGTGTGAATAAAAATCCTAAATATATTATTTTGATGTTTAAAATCTGAAAAAAAAAAAACCAACCAAACAAAAAAAAACAAAAAGCAAACCCCAAAAACTTTTGCTTTTCTAAAACAAACAGATGGGGAAAAAAACCTAGTATTTATATCTCAATAAAAGACATAAGGACTTAAAATATTTTTAGCCCCCACAGCAACAAAAAGTAAAAAGCAGAAACATTTCTAAGGAAGAAATGGTAACACTTGGTAATTCTTTTGGCAAAGAACTGCTGCTGTATTTCAGTGAGAAACATCCTACAGATTAGACTGCAGGTTAATTTAAATCTAATGTAATTAAATCTAATACACTTTCCTTATCACATACATATAAATCCATACGTCAAGAGATTTCTGCAACAGTCAGTAATATACAAAACAGGTAAATCTAATAAGGATGAGATCAGAGGACACAACATCCAAAAAGATCTAAAGACTTTATTATACTGTGCTATTTGCTCTAGTGTTCTGTTGTTTTGGTTTTTTTTTGGAGTGGCTGTTTTCCCCCTCTTTCCCCTTCCCCCCCCCCCAACTGCAAAGAACCATTTTCAGACAAACCAGTGTGGAATCTGGGAAAAAGAGAATTCCAAAGACATGAAAGACTACAAAACAAAGTTCCCCATGGGGTGGAACTTAACTCAAACATTGTGTTTAACAGCTAGTTCTTATCAGAGTAATGCCATTCAGCTCATTGCCCAGTGGTTTATCTCTCACTTTTACATTTTTTGAATTAGGCATTAGGGTTACCTGCATAACATCTAAAATCATAAAGATGATCTCCAAAATACAGGCTCAGAACTGAAAAATGTTTAGATATGTTGAACACTATTAATGTCAGTAATAATGTTCTTCTTTTTAAAGTGTATGTGTAAAACAAGAGCTATGTTAACACCACTCAGCAAATCTAGTTACCAAAAGACAGCACAAATATTTTGCACTTAACATTATCTGGCAGGAATCCCCCTTCACATCACTGCAACTGTAAGAAATTGTCTTTGAACTGCTTCTGCATAAAAGCCATGCACAGAAAGGTCTGTCAAACTCCTGTTTTGACTGAGGGGGAAGGGAGGATATTCTTTGTTATTTTCCATTCAGTGTATGATTTTAAGAGTAACACTAATGCCAGGTGATCAGATTCTAAAATTTCCGTATGTTTTCTTCAGTCAATAAAATGATAAAAAAATCTTACATAGCTTATTTAATAAGTACTGAAGAAACCAAAAAGCATAATCCCCCCTCACAATAAGAACATCAGGTTATCTGACTTTCATAAAGTCATGAGGCATCTTCTGACTTCACTGGAGGTACAGAATTCTCAGCACCTGAAAAACTGACTGCCAGAGCCTGGTGCTCCCACTCTTACAGTTTTTTCCAGTGTTAGCAACCCATGGAATTGATGCTTTTATATCAAGGGAATGGAGATGATGGTACATGAAAGAAGTTATCTGTTAACCAGTGGACTTTATTATTTTGAAATGTATTTCTATACAGCAGTAGTTTTTATAAAGTTAATGGCCTTTGTTTCCAAACAGTGAGTACTGTTCAGGTTCACATGCACTATGCCCTGAACGGGCATACAGATTAATAATCAAACCAAGCAGATCCCCAATAGCTTGCTGAAGCACTATGCTGGTTTGGGTACATTAAAGCTGGCACGAGCAGGCACTTGAGGAAGTCCACATCACATGCTGTGTAAGACCCTCTGAAAGGTAAGAAATACAGAGTAGTGCAGTCAGGTCTTACTGAGTGTGAATGGTAGAACAAGTCAAAATAAAGTGTATTATTAAATCACTTAGAGCAAGCAGCTATTATTAAAGTTGAGCAAGTGATTTCTGTTACAAATCTGTAATTTGTATCCTATGGAAAAAGATGTCTCAAAGTAGTACCATATAATCAGAAGCACTGGAATGTAAAGAGGCCAAAAATAAATTGATAGTTGTCCTGCAGGAACAATGCTATCTACACTGATTGACAAGCTTTCACCACTGCTTCTTGTCTTGAAAAAAACCCAGAACTCGTATTGCACACAGTTCCAGCAATAATAATTCCACATCTAACACAGTTAATTATATATCCTATTAATTTAAAATCAAATATTAATTTTATCTTTTCAGAGAAGGTGCTAGGAAAAAGCAAATAGTGGTTGCCATTTAACAGCTACACAGCTGAACACACTAACCCATGGGAAGGGGTTCATCCGACAGCACACAGTTCTTTCCAATAACAGGAACAAGAAAAATAATGTGTCAAGATTGTTTATGTGCTATATATGATCTTTTCTTTATTTCTACCAATGTTAAAATCCAATGGATATTAGTTATTTAAACCCTTAAAGCTGCAAGTAAAAATGGGAAAATGTAATGTCCAACATTCCTGCATCCTGCCTTGGAAATTTCCAAGAGCAGTCGGAACTCCAGCGCAGGCAGCAGGCGGGCTGCCATGGAAACAGACAGTGCTGGAAACAGGGCGTTCCCTTTGAACTAAAGCTCTTGCACAGAAAACCTCCATCGCTTTCTGCCAGCTTCAAGCAGCCTTCATGCATCGAAAGTCTCTAACACGATGAGGTTAAAACACAGAGGAATAGATGTCACCACCAGATGCTCTACTTGCAATGAAGCCCTGCTGCAGGAGATGAACTATTCTCTTGTACCTTCGATCTGAAGTAATTTAAAACCAGTTATTTGGCATCAGGACTATAATACAAGTATATGAACAGCAGGGTGGCAGTAAAGTAGGAGAGTATTTTATCAGATGGTAGGTGTACTATAGAAGTGATCATCAGTTTTGTATTAGAATTCTGCACCAACCTGACAGCACAGGGCAACAGTTACAGAACTTCAGAGAACAAGTCTTGAGTACTTAACTCTGTGCCTCTGTCAGTTACCTTTGCACCCCCAAACTCCACCTGCTCAGACTTAAAAAGTTTTACATGTCATTTTCTAAACAGCAGAATTTACATTAATTTCCCTGAGACAGATGTTTTGCTTCCTCCTGAGTTGTGGTTGTTTCTCCCTCAACTCTATATGGGGTGATGTACTCTATTTATAATTCATTAAATGCTTTACCCAGTTAAAAAGGTCAATCTCTTCAACTAATATTTGTTCCATGAATACAACTGAAAATTAATAAAAAATGTTTTGTATAATAACTAAAAGAGCAGGGATATGCAAGGTACATGTTTCAGGAAGGTTATGGAATAGGGTGGCTTGTTTACATCTGCCATTCCTCATTCCACAGGTGTCAGAAGTCAGAAATTTGATAACAATGTTATTTTCATTTATTTGGCATGACAAAGAGAGGGAAAAGACATGAAAATATTCAGCTACCTGTAATTTGTGGGAAGTAATTCTAAGTAAGTTGTACAGCATTTAAAGATAAGATGCATTTAAAGCTGTGGTACTTGCCTTTCATCAGCCTGAACACGGCAAGACATTTTGTTAAATACATGTTAAAACAAAACCAATTCATCATTAAAGAAATGTGATGTCATCTCAACAGGAATAAGTGTTAAACTGGGTTTAGTCCTCAAAACTTTAATGTATGCCAGGATATAATTTTAAGAAACAAAATATATTACTTATTAAAAAAAGAAATTCCTTTTCTATACTTCTAATGTTCTTTTTTTCCATTATTGTATATGTGATTTTTCTGCTAAGACTATATCCAAAATAATTAAGACAAGTGAAACAGCCTCTGATGCATACTCATTGCAAGCAATTCTTCAGTCATACTTTCATTTCAGTTTAGAAATGTTCTGGATAAATGTAAAGCATGTGAGTGGAGACTCCTGAGGGCCATTTCAGATAACCTCTTCAGAATTCCGCAAGGAAACCCTGCAGGGCCTCCAAGTCTTTTAAATTACACCACTGTGATTTAAAGCTGGTGTCTATAAGCCAGTAATGATGTATACATAACTCTTCCCTTAAGTATCATCATCATACTGAAAGCAGAAAACAAAAAGCGAGATGGGAATGAGATAACTATAAACTTCACATTTAAAACACTTAAAACAAAAATATAAAGCACAACAATATCATCAGCTGAGAAGCTTTAATGACTAGGATATAGGACAATCTGTATTGTGTCCTATTGCTATGGAACATGTTGCTTAGAAACAAATCAGAACATACAAAAGCCTCCAAACAAATTACCCCAATGTCTGCTGGGATGAATTAATATATGCACATCTATTTGAAAAAAGCAAAATCTGTACTTCTCGCAATCCTGTTTAAATCTTTAAAATGAGAAAAATCACTGCCGCCTGGGGTGGCAAGTCCAAATAAACTAAAGCTTACTTTCCAAGTATTCTGTAAAATTGACTACCTTAAGCCTATTAACAATAACTACATTTTCTAACTGCAAATATTCCTCAGCTTAGAACAGGCTTCTGATTTTTTAAAAAATAATTTGCATTTCCTCAAGTACTACCATCAGGCAAGCAATGTTCTGTCCAGGAGCTCAGGAACTTGCGTTCAAATTCTGCATCTACTGCAGTCTTGCTTTGTGATCATTTGGAGCACATTACACTGATGACAGATGATTGCCAGCCTAGCCCTGTCGAGAAGGTATTACCTCCATTTTCCATGCTTTTCCTAGGCACAGTAGAGCCAGCAACAAAAAGCATACCCTCCTCCAACTCATGAGATTACACATTAATTCACAACACTGAGGAAGGTGGATTTATACCAGTTTGCCTGATTGAAAACTGGGATGTAAGCAATGGCATGGTGTCAACTCTTGCTATGCAGACAACATGAGATTTCTGCAGATGATTGCTCATATTGCTTACAGTGACTGCAAAGTTGCTGCATTAGAAGGACTTTACATTAAGAAGGCTGAGGTACATATATGTTTTGTTGGATGCACTGTGAAAGGAAAGAAGAAACTTCCAGCATAGCAACCAAACAAACAGACAGTGGTTTCAGAGCATGTTTCATAACTTACTGTGATCTAAGACAGGATTACTGACAAAGACAATGGTCTCTTCCTCCCTCCAACCCCAGTGGCTTCAGTTGCATCAATGCTGGCAAAGGCGCAGTGTGTCAGGTCAGTGCTCTGATCTGGCTCAACACTAACACCACTGAAATTAAATTGTCTTCAGCAATACCTGTTCACTGATCCTACTCACTTCAAGGTGGCACAATTACTGATGCCAGCGCAAGAAAAAGGCAGGGTAGGACTGGATGGGACTACAGCTACTTTTGACAGCAGTAGCCTTGATCCTCACCTTTTATAAAACCTTTCACAAATCTTCTAGTTGCCATAGCAAGTTTCCTTAGAACTCCTGGTTAGCCACTCTATCCTCTAATTATAATTTAATATAGTGTAGTATAATTATAATATATTAATGCAATATAATCTTTATGCAGATTATATACAAAAATCATTGTATGTGCCCTTGGTTTATCGAAGTATTTAAGCATGTGTTTATTATAATGGTATTACCAAACATTTGTTAGTCATTTAAGTGCTATACTGAAGAAGAAAATTTTGTGGAATAAGTGCTGTTTTACTTGTAAGACATACAATTATCCTACCGTCATTAAAGAGGCTGTTTATGGTAGATACATAAAGTTAAGAATTTTAACACAGCCTCACAGTTTCAGTGTACTGAATTGACAGTGCTTCCTCTATTAAATAAGATTATAGGAGTAATACTCTTTTTTTCCAGTGTTTTTCACACCATCTGTGTCTCAAGAAACATACCCGATAGATTGCCACTGATAAGGGGTCATAAAAACATCTCTAATCATCATGTAATAAGATTAAAAACTTAAAAATAAACCAAACCAAACAAAAAACTAACCAAAAAACACCAAACAAAAAACCTCCAAACAACAAACCCCAACCAAAACCGGCAAACTAGCCATACAGTCTTGAACACACCACCGCAGGAGAGCAGCAGAGGTCAAGAGTATCACCAATACTCAACATGCCAGCAATAGCAGGAAGTCTGTTAAATAAACAATTCTCATGCGATATTGATTTGATTACAAAGGAGGAAGGGAAGAAATCCTTCCTGACTAAATCTGGTAATCTGTTAACCAGACAGTGTGAAGACATTTCCAGCAACACCTGAGAAATTCCTGTGCTTCACTCATTCTACCCTGTATCCTGTTCCAAACACTTGCCAGTCTCCAGTTCCTCACAAACCAGTAAAATTAAAAAGCAACACAAATCCAGGAAAGGAATTACATTTCAAGGTGGAAAAAAAAAACTTCCTTCCTGATTAGGGGTTTTTCTTTACAGTTTTCATGCAGACAACTGTTAACTCGGAAGCTCAGATGACTACACGAAAACCATGGTGCAAACAAACTGGGATCTAGTCTCCTTTTAAATCGCACCTGAGATAGCACCATAATGATTTGTTTCACCAATGTAATACTGTGTCATCAAGGATTCTGCGGGGCCATGCACTCTTGCAGGAACTCATCAATCTTTATATTAAAACAATTTAGGATACAAGGCAAGACTTCCTAAAATTCACTGCACTCCTCAGTCAGAAACCTTTTATTCTGCAGCCTAAACACATTCCTAATTGCTAATATACACATTGTTGACAATACTCTTTCTTACTAACTGTATGCACAGTGATGTCCTGATTCATTTAAGGCTTTTCATTTGAATTTTCCTAACGTTTTGGTGACTTACTTGACATTAGAAATCAATGCTGCAGAAATTTCTGACAAAGCTGTTTAGTTAGCACCGTACAGTTAGCCTCAGAGCGCAAAAGTGGTTTTGTTCCTTGCTTATCAAAATTACCTTTTGGATGAAACAGATAAAAGTAAGAACTGATTTCATAAAACAGGTCAAATGTTATAGTAACATATGAGTTGTTTACAGGAAGGTAGGGTAATTAAGAGGATTTCCTCCTGTGCTATAGGATGCTGTATCTTCTAAGAGTATTCATTAGCCCAAGCAAAGGAAAATAGTCATCCTTGTAATCAAATATTCCAATGTCCTTAATATTAATTTGCTGAAGACTGTGTCACGATTTGGGTTTCCATCAAAAGACTTTCCTTATAAAAAAATACCAAGTAAAAAAGAACTGCACCTAACAATTCTCCAAAGGTACACGTTGCTGATATAAGCACACTGCATTCTCTCAGGGTATTTAGGTTTATCAAACCTGTGCAAAACACATGAAGCAAAGGCTGTAGCACCTTCTGATTTACTTGACCTCTATGTGCTCCATCCATTGCCAACAGAATTGCATTTTTAACCATTCACAGATGGCATTGTTCAGTATTTTTGTGTCCTAGCAAAAAAGGGTTGATGATTAAGGTGCAAAATCAGTCACTTCCTGTTTGAATTAAAGGAAAAAGAGAGGAGGGGTGAAAAAGAAGTGAGAGAATACCACAAGCTGATTTTAAACATACTGTTCTGGAAAAGAAGTGGTTTAATGTTATTCATAGTGTTATTTAAATAGGATGAAATTAAACAACTGCAGTCAGATTTTTAAAAATCTAAAAAATACCCAAGCTACATATTTTATGACATTATAAACTGAAAAGGTGAAACTCTGTTTTAGTCTCTCTAGAGGCAAATCCTGCAGATTTGCAGTGTTTTCAATAATTCATTCTGTATACTACAAGGAAGAAGATGCTTGCTTTTTCTGAGCTTTAGAAAGAGAGAAGGCTGGAAGAGGAGATCCTGTTGTCATTCATACTCTCAAAAAGAGGTTCTTTATTTTAATTGCTAGATTGCCAAACTTAGGAGCAATACAAGGATAAGCAATATTTGCTGGGGAAAAGTGAAAATGGAGAACAGGTACTAGAACAGAGAAAAGGAAGCAAAGATAGTGATTGTGGGGAAAAATCAAATCTTCTTTTATGCACTGAATAATTTAAATTCTAAAATATTAATTTACACTGGAAGAGTGTCCCATAATTGCAGGTTTTTGCTACTCTGACAGACCATCATTACTGTAATGTGTATTCTTGCATCCACTTTCTACATAACTGACATGCTAAAAGAAGACTGAAGATAATGATTACTGTGGTTACTTATTAGCCCACCTACGCTACCCGCCATGCTAGGTTTTACATGTCTTTCTCCCTTTATTTCTTAGTAGCTTACGTTAGGTTTTGTTTCTCTACAGCATTCTCCAAAACAGTATGCTTATTCCTCTTTCCCTCTCAACTTCCTCGCCTTCTCTCTTTGTTCCTGAAGCCCCACAGAGCTTCAGAGGGAGCAGTAGCAGCAGGTTTAACTGGGCCTGTTTAGAGCTGCAAGGCAAACTCCATGAAAAAGGAGCCCCTGTTGGCCTTTTCTCTGCAATCATTGTCTTTCAGTCAGTACTTTCCTGCTGTAAAGGCAGTAGAACTGTTATGCTCCCAGCCACAGCCACATAAATCAACACTCAGCTTACCATCTTATCTTCCCAATCAAGGAGAAAGCTTTAGTATCAGTACATTATATAAAAAACAGTGGTTTCTCTAGCCCTGGTAAAGAGCTAAATAAAGGGGCTTTAAATATAAACTGTCAGGTACCGAATTCAATGATGAAATGGGCTTTTTGCTATTTTAAACATTAAGATCCAAATTTAAAAAAACAAACCCCACTAAAATACAGCACTTGAATTCCGAGAAAGGCATGATCTCATGTACATGAGGGAAAACCAGCAGTCTTGCCACAACAACAAGGAAGAAATCTCTGAATCACCAGACAATCCAGAGACATCTGCAGTAAAAGCCAAGGCAGAGTGCTGCGAAAGGAAAGAAGGAATTTTGCTACTACAAATACAGGTTGTTTCTGATTAAGAAATTGGAGTTTGAGTCTTAAACTGCCAAGAGCCCTGCACGTTAACATGCACCAGTTAACGAACTGGGCTGAGCAGCTGACCTCAGGAGGCCTCTTCCTTCTCCGTACCACAGGCCAGCTGGAAGAATACTGCCAGCTAGGAGTAAGGCAATTCCCTGCCTCAGCAGTATCAGCACCACAGTCCAACAAGTACTACTGTAAATCAATCTGGTGTAGTACCATTTGTCAGCTTTAAATAACACTCCAAATACCCTCAGACTATTGCTATTTTACAAATTACTGCTTGTGCATTATATCAATTTAATGCACAGTCTGAATCCAACCATTTAAGGAGACACAGTGTAATTTGAAAAGTGTATATCTGGAAAGCGGAGTCAAATTAAATTTAAAGCATGAGGCAAGAAGGGGATTCTAGAGCAGGGCAGTAGCTGAGAAAAGCACTGTTGGAAATAAGGTAGTAATCTACATCTACAACTAAAGTTTTGTGGGGTTTTATTTTTAATAGTGTCACATTTAACATTAATTTCATTACATTAATTGCAGTAGTGACATTTTGAAGCACTTTGTGCAGTATTTGCAGGACTGTTTCAGAGCACTTCATGAAGTCAGCACTAGATGCTACTCCAAGACACTACAGTTTTTATCAGGCTGATATCACCGTTGTTTTAAGAGTCTCAGGTAAATTCTAAATTTAGCTTCGAGATATTTTTTTAAGACGAAGAACAACATCTCATTTAACGTACAAAGCCTATCCCTGACATTGAGCATTTCATCACAGATGCTGGTGAACTGCCTGTGCCTGGCACTTGTGTCCCCAACCCAGCAAGTGACTGACCTTCCTTGAGACTCTTCTGGCTGTTCACCTCAAGGCATTCTTTCTCCTTCAGCGGCTTAACATCTCCCGCCGGTAAGATCTCGGAAAAGCCCTGTTGCTGCTTCTTAGAGCTATCGATCATGATGACAGTCCTTTAGAACGGCAACATCCAGCACAAAAATCCACCCTTGGCTGTGAGCAGCAGCGCGCCGCTCCCGCTCCGTCCGCTCAGCACGGAGCTGCCGCCGGCATCCCCCAGCCTCGCTGCGGAGCGGCGCTGCCTGCCACAGCTCCCGATCCCGCCTCTTTTCCCAGGCAACCACTCCCCCTCTTCCTTCAGCTACGCTCGCTTCCTCTGCACAGTCGTGTTTCGATATGCAGCTTGATGGTCAATCATCTGACAAAGAATGAGGCAAGCAGTTAAAAATAAATCCAGCAGTTGCTGAAGGAGCAGCATTCGCTGATACCTAAGACCAGCTACCGCCGAGGACTCTCCATGTTTCCCCTTCCTTCTCCCTGCCCCCACTGCTCTGAACACTGCTGCAGGCAGCAGAAACACTTGATCTTCGCCTGACTGGCACATTCATTGCTCATTAAGTTTCACCACTAACCAAAGCTGCACACTGGCATTTTAAAGATATGTTGGAGAACAGTTCCCCTGCCCCAGCCCCAGGTCTTGTTTCAGAGACATTTAACTAGCAGTGGCAAGCGGGAAAACCACTGGTTATTGCCATGTCTTTACTTGCAGTGCGAGACAGATTCTCTTCCTTGTTACAAATAAGCTAAATAAATAGATAAATATTTGTATTTTATTATTCTCCCTTTTGCCTTACAGTTACACATCTCATTATTCGCAGCAGTTTTAGGAGTATTTCCTCCCACAGCTTCTGATCTGCCACTCTCTCCTGCGTATCCCATTTATCTTACATGAGTCATCAACCTCAGCATCAACTTGGAAGATGTTGGGGTAATGGATCCCCTCTAATTAGCTGGCATTGGCCATGACAGAACAGCAGACATTAGTTGGCAAGTCACCTACTTAAAGAAAATAAACTATACATAACTAAGTAATCACTACCTGTCACACAAGTAACTCTAGCAGGCGCATTTTCCCTTCACTTTGGTCTAAAAACGCTCTCACGATATGTATTTTCCACACCCCAACTTCATGTTTTAAATCCTTCAGCCTGAAGTTATAAAGGACATCTCCACTCAGAAAACTTGCTTCACTTTTACGGTGTCAGATTTGAAAAGATCTACAAACAATAACAAACACCTGGTGCAGAATTTTTAATAGTGGAAACTAGAACAAAACATCTTGCCTCCTTAGCTCTTTCCACAAGACAATCCTTCAACACCAACTCTTCACCTTAACAGCACGCTTCCGGGCAAGCAGTTGACACCATGCGGTGTAGGGCTGTGTGACACAGCCAGAAGGGCTTGGAAGACTCTCCCTGTCTTCTCAGTCCTGGGAGAAGGGAGACCTACATATACTTGGAACTGCAGATTAAAGGAGCTGTGAGTTTACTAGGTCATATCAACTTCTAGATATCTAAGGAGCTGAAAATACAGGCAAAAGAAAAACTTGCAGCATAAGTGATAGTAGTTCTATCCATACCTATCTGTCTATAGTGCTTTATATAAATTAAGAATGGGAGTGCTCAAGTCAATGCCAGATCACTGCAACAGCAGTTAGGTGCCAGCAGTTCAAGCCTTCAAGAGCATTTCTTACTTGTTCAGAAAGATGAGCTTTAGTATCATGGAGTCCTCTATCCACTCCTCCCCTTTTTCAAGGGTACCCATTCCACAGAATTTACAGAATTGTTTATGCTTTAGCCACTTGGAGCTAAGCCTAATATTTTGCTTCAAGTTCACCTCACAGTTCAATACATGCAGATTATTTCTTGAAACACCATAAGAAGTCTGATCAACAGTAATTTACAAATAACTTTGTGAAAAAAGCAGGGATCACAGAATTTTTTGAAAATAAGCAGGATAAAATTCTTGTGCAGACTGGAAGAGATGAATGGTCAAAATGATGCTGTTTATTTTCCATGTAACCAAATATTGTAGTTACCAATAAATGCTATGCAGTATTGAATTGCTGGGCTGGGGGCAGACATAACACTGGAGTTATGTCTGCCTCTGCTGGAGGCAGACATAATATGGAGAGGAAAAAAGATGCCTTGGGAAGAAGAAAATGGTTTTTGTTCAGAGGGATATGGAGCTGCTTCAGCCAGTGCAGAGGAGGCCACTGAGATGCTGCGAGGGCTGGAGCAGCTCTGCTGAGAGAGCTGGGCTTGTTCAGCCTGGAGAAGAGAAGGCTCCGTAAGGGGAGACCTTAGAGCAGCTCCCAGTGCCTGAAGGGGCTACAGAACAGCTGAAAAGGGGCTTTGGATAAGAGCCTGTAGGGACAGGCCAAGGGGGAACAGCTTTAATAAGACAGTGATAAGGAGTCATATAAAAAAATAACCTATTAGAAAGGTTTACAATTCTGGGGCAGTTTCACAGGCACCTGGAGCATCTCATCACTGCTGGCTCCATAGCTGTAGTTCCAGCACTGTAACATAGGAAAAGTGCATGGGTTTATGAGTGACTTACATTCCCAAGAACTGTACTAGAAGGAACAAACAACTGTTATCTGGTTCGCATGTTCACGTACTAAATTCATCAGCTAACTAACAATACTCAGTTATTCAAAGGTATCTTCCAGTCATGAGCAGGTCCCACGTGGATCAAGGCAAAGTGCTGCCTCATGATCCCCAGAGCCACCCCACCAGCCATTTAACAGCTCCCTGTTCTCTGCTAAATGAAATGAATTTGTAACTCTCCTAGAATGGTTCTCATCTGTTCTTACCTTTGGCTGCTAACGAACCATACCTACTTCTCAGATTTACTTGGGCACTTCCAAATCTGACAGCAATTCTTTAAGCTCTTGCAAAACAGCAGAAACCCTGTTATTAGCCAGCAACACCAGGTTGATACTTTAAACATACTTCTTTTGTTTGAATAGTATCTGTCTTGAAGGTCATTGTTTTGACAGATAAAAACCTGCTCTATACAGCAGTTACTATCATTATTGGTTTTAAAGGATGCTAATTCCACACATATCTTAAAAGAACTCACTTCAAGGGTGGGAACTTAAGACTTTCTGATTCAAACTACCCTTCTGTCCTATAACGAAATATCATTTAGAATGTTAGTGAACCACTAGCAACTTGTTTGTCCTTTGACTACACTTTAAAGCCTTTATTTTAGCAGATACACTGTAAACAGAACACAACCCATGAAATGTAAAATATATACCAAAAAAAGCTTGGGGTCTTTCAACTCCACTCACAGTTAGAAATGCTTTTGTGTTCATTTTCTGAAAGGCAGCTGGAATTTGGCTTGTCATTTGAAATTGACGGCATTATTAAAAAACAGGCCAAAAAAGTTTTTCAGATTGATAAACTTTCATCTTGTCTTTCAGTCCCTCATTGGGTACTTAAATACAGAAGGTTTTGAAATAAAGGAAGGAGAACTACTCATTTTCAAAGGAAACACTGGATGTATAACCTCTCTGATTTGAATATATACCTGTTTCCAAAGAGCTGTTTTTAACAGTACAAACAGCTAAAGGACACTGAGAATTGATATATTGAGGATATAGAAACTTATAATAAGCTAGAAACAAAACTATGCCTGAAAGACTAATTTCTATCAAACAAAACACAACTATCTCTTTCAGCTAAAAGAAAACCTTAAGTGGTAAATGTTGTATCTTGCAATTACAGGTTTAAACCCAATTACAAACAGCATCAGAGTATCAGTAACATGTCTGCTTTTAATCTAAGGCAATCAATGTTTTATTTCCATCCTCATGCAATACAGACTTTCAACTCCAGCCTACAGAAAACACATTCTTTAAAAAGGGGAAGTGCTTAATAAATATTCCCCAAAATCACAATGTACAGGAGGAAACAATGCAGCGACACTGCACCCTCCACAGTGCCTGCTTGTCTGCCCTCAGAATAGACCCGTTATCTGTTTAAGTATCAGGGATCTGGTGAGTGAGATCACTAACAGTGAGCAACTTCACAACCTCATTAAACGTGAAGTAACTAAGCAACAATTGCTTTAACAGTACATTCCAGCTCTTCTCATCATATGGAGCTCATTTCTTTGCAATCCTGTAAAAAACAAAACCAACCACCCCCCCAGAAAAAAAAAACAACCCAAAACAAACAAAAGAAAGAAAAAGAAAAATAATAGCCTTCAGTACTTAATTTATTTCACTACCACAAGATTCTGAAAAGGGGAAAACAGACATTTATTTCATCTTGGCTTTACGCACACCGTCATTAATTTCTTGATCCGTGACACTGTGTTAGGATAATACAGTTCTTGATCATTGTGTAGTCATAGAAAAACAGTGCTCTAACTACAAAAGCTAAAGAATTCATCTAAATAGTTCCTGTTACAGTTTATTCTATTACTTCTCTAAACAGTAAGAACGTCACCTCAAACCTTAAGGGATTTTGGTCTGGGGTTTTTTGTTTGTTCTCCTTCTTCCTCTGCCCCCAACTGCCACTTATAATAGATTGCTATTCTGCTTTCTTGTTCTGGTTTTTCTATAGCAGTACATAAATTCTTTGCTTTGAACACTTAAGACACTTAAACAACTGAGCAGTAAGTCTCACACAGATCATCTTATCTGTGCACATGTGTTTAACTGCACATATATCTATATAATTTTTTAAAGGGCAGTATTTGGTCATCTACTATGCTACTTATGATTTGCAAAAGGTGCATATACCAAGTACTGCACAGTGATTACCAGCTCTGTTTGCACTACGTTACCTTCTTGTCATAACTGTATCACCAGCTAACGTTTCAACAACAACACATACAGCTAGGGTTTGCTTCTAACACTTTAAAACAATTATACAGTGGAATTTAAAATTAACTCAACATTCTTTTCCAGCTATGCATTTTGTTATCCACAAGGAATTTCAGGGAAAAAGAAGTCACAGTAAGACATTTTGATGGAGAGACCTCTTTAAAGGAAAACATACATATCTCCTGTAATCACTCAAATGGCAAACCCTCCAACAGGATCTTTTCATGTATACCAGATGCCTTGAATTGAGTCAGTCACAGGTCATGTCTCCCATGCTAATCTCTTCACAATAAGCAGATAATTAAAAAAAATAATAATCTATAAATCAAACTAAAATGATGGAATGTTTGTTTATAAGTTTACCAAACGGAATGACCCTGCTGGAATTCTTTCATGTAGCCTGTGAAAATGTCAGAATATATTCCATTTAAGAGGTCACGGTCCCTAGAGAGCTCTGAGTTTTGGCCTGTATGTCTTTTCACATGCTTTAATATTTGAAAATCGTTCCTTGTAGACACTGACTGATGCCCTGGGAATGCTCGGATTGTGGGAACTGGCAGTACCAATGACAAAGACATACTTACTGGGAAATCAGTACCTACTCAGTTTGCTCTCTCATCTTGTAACAGATAAGACAACATTTAAATATTTACAGGAAGACCAAAAGAATCCACACATTGAAAGACGTTTGTTTTTTCTACTGACACTGTTAAAAAAAACCCCAACAAACAAAAAAAACCCCAAACTCCCCAAATCCCACAGCACCCTCTCCCCCTCCCCAAAGAAAACAGACAACTATATATTAATTACAACATGCTGAGTGTTCTTACAAAGGATTATTTAGTAGAATATTTGCACTGAATGTTCCATAGACTATTAAAACTTTAAAGCAAAGACAGATCACAGAATCGCTGTAGTTGGAAGCAGCCTCTTGAGATGCATGAGCCCAGCCCCTGCTCAAGCAGGATCACCTGGAACAGGTTGCCTACGGCTGTGCGCACTCGGAGCTTTAGGATCTCCATGGATGCACACTCCACAACCTCTCTGGGCAACCATTCTACACACACACATTGTATATACATTATGCTATACACACACACATTTCTATTGTGAACTTACATAAATTGTATACTTCTATATCTAGATAGGTCTTTTAGAATACACTTTCAGGTTTTTGGTTTTGTGGGTTTCTTTGGCAGAGGGGGGATGGTGGTGGTGTTAATCAGAATATCTGAATGCTGTTTTCCAGATCTCATTGCTTTCAGCTTAGTGACTATGAAACTGCTGAATTTAAGTTGACATTTCCAATTATTTTCTGTGCCAATTTATTACTTACATCAGAACTTAAGCTTTCCATTTGTTGTTCTCTAGTCTTGCACTAGCCATTTTTAATCCACTTCATCTTTCCTAAGTCTCACAAGAAAGTAACTTCTAAGCAGACTAATCTACCTGTGTACCATTTGGAGAGGAAAAAATACACCTAATCACATACCTTAACAGACTGGGAAAAAAAAAAAAGCCCTTTCATACACAGATACAAGGAGAATGTCCCAAATTTCACCTGATTCCCTAGTATCAAATTTGCAGCTCCAAATCTATTGACTGCACAGAGGATTAAGAATTTGTTCAGAAGCCATAAAGCTATGCCAAGAATGCATATTATCAGTGCTACATAATGGGGGAGTGGAAGGTAAGAGATAAGAGGGAAACGAATATACTCATGACTCTTCTACATGCCAGAAAAATTCCCTTGGTTCATCACATTTATTTCAGTAGCATCATTAGGTTAAGTGTGATGTACGTTTCATTCAGTTATTTTGAGAACTGCCTGTCTCCCAGCTGGCTCGACCAGTCCCACAGAAAAACTCAATATACACCATCTGGAACATGCATTTTCGGTTTGGTTTGGTTTGTTTTTTTGAGGTTGGGAGCTTTCTGGTTTAGGGGTGGTGTTGCATCTTCCCCTTAATTCATTACAGCTCCCCACAAGCTCCAGTGGCCCCACAGGAAGCTGTCATTCTCAGCTGACCTTCAGTGCCTTAAGGTCTTTGCTCCTGAGTGTCATTCTTAGGCAGCCAGAGGCACTAATTTCTTCGGGCTAATTTTCTCACTGTAATGTTACCAGTCGTGCTTTTACTTTAAGATGTTCACTGTCTCAAGGCTTTTTTCCTGACAAAATATCCAAGACTCTTAGCTCTCAATTAGCTCAATTGCGCTGTAGATTATTAGCTGCTAGCCATAAACTTGCAAGATCTAACAGATAGCCGTAGTAGGCACATCACAACCTTTTATACCCTCCACCAGTACAAAATACACAACCTCAAACCAAACCAGAACACAGTCCTGTATCTGCTCTGGTTCTGGGTTTAGAGAAGCACACACCCATTAGCTGGAACAAAACTGGTTCCCCACACAATGTGCAAACAGGCACACTCGCAACCTGAAATGATTTACGGACAAGACAAAGAGCTGAAGCAGGCCTACAGAGTGCTAAGGGACAGTCCAGGGCCTGTATCAGAGCCAACCAGTTCTCTATCCATTTTACAAGAATATAATCAGGCTCTCATCTGTGGATGACAACTGCACAGGAGTCATTTACATGTCTCTTTTTTAGAAACTAGTAGCCATGAGGAGATTCTGGCACAGTATGATAGACTAGGAAGCCACTGCAAAGCTGAGAGGCTGCTGCAAGACACAGAAGCCAGGATCTTTTAATTTTAAACGTCCCCGGAAACAACTATGATTGCCTGGCTCCTGACACCCAGACCTTCACACCTACCAGCCAAAGTGACATGCTCACCAATTCTGGGAAAGTACTAATTCAGCATGCAAAAACTTTTACTCATGCAGTGCTTCCTTTCTTTGATGGTATCTGCATGTGCAACCCCTTTCCACCCATTGGCTCTGAAACAGCAGGTTGGAAGGCTGCAAGCAGCATTATTCCCATCCGCCCTGTGCAGTCAAGCAGCAGGCAGCCTATCCTTCCCTCCTTCATCCCTTGCCACCTTCTGGCTCTCAGACAGAAGCTTGTGAAACTGGTGCGGTGCGTGGGTAGCATATTGTTCTGACTAGTACTTCAGCTGTGCCATGCTGCCTGCTACTTTGTCATTCTTCCTCCGCTGCAGTCTAACTAAGCAACACCCAGTCATCAATCTTCTCCCTCCCGCTCCCAAAGAGCCTCATCTGTGTCACTTCTCCCCCGGCGACTGTCCTGCCTAAGGACACAGCATCTTCATTAAGAAAGCAAATATTGTGTACATAACCTAGTGTCCTTCAGGCAGGGATGCAAACCCAGAGCATCTCAAGGCCATGGCATTCTGTTTCCCAATCTTCATTTCTGTGAGGAGCCCAGCTGCTCACATGATGAAGATGGACTATACACCAGTGGTGGCCATCAGACTGCCAGAATCACAGGCCTGTCTTCGCTGTCCACTCAGCAGGTTACAAGTGTGAAAAGCAGAACCCACGGAAAGGCAACTTTTGCTGCTTTTTGATAAGTGGAACAAGAGCTGGTCTCCAGAGAACAGGCATGGTAATATGCTGCAATAAGCAGGGCACAAGTTCACATGATCAGTGCATTCTAGGTATTGCCTAATTATCCAGAAACATGCAGACTAATGAGAAACTGAAATTAATTTCATTAGTAATCCAGTACTGCCCACAGCCATTAACCTGAAAACAGCTCAAAAGACAGAGGGGAATCCTAAAATTGTGACAGTCCAGAATACCAACATACAACATCCTGGAAAGATGATTCTTCATTATAACATGTAAATACATACACAAGCTACCTTCTATAAACAGTTTGTTGTTCTAACTTCAAATAATTGAAATCTTTGCTTTAGAGATGGTTCAGTCCAAGTATTTCAGCCTGCAATAAAACCTCTGATCTAGCAAATCAGCTTGAAAACTCCCATTACTTGCCCTGCTATTAAAATATGAAACATGAAGATAGGCTGAGAAAATTGGGGCTGTTCAGCCTGGAGAAGAGAAGGCTGTGTGGAGACCTCATAGCAGCCTTCCAATACCTGAAGGGGGCCTATAGGGATGCTGGGGAGGGACTCTTCATTAGGGACTGTGGTGAGAAGACAAGGGGTAATGGGTTTAAACTTAAACAGGGGAAGTTTAGATTGGATATGAGGAAGAAATTCTTTACTGTAAGGGTGGTGAGGCCCTGGAATGGGTTGCCCAGGGAAGCTGTGAATGCTTCATCCCTGGCGGCATTCAAGGTGGGGTTGGACATAGCCTTGGATGGCATGGCTTAGTGGGAGGTGTCCCTGCCCATGGCAGGGTGGCTGGAACTAGATGATCTTAAGGTCCTTTCCAACCCTAACTATTCTATGATTCTATGAATTGGTCAGAATTTGTGTTTCACGGACTTTTTATGATGGAAGATACCTGAAAATGACATTTGAGAAGAATGATGCTGCCCTTTCTCTCTCAATCTCCAAATAAATTTGTCTTTATTCAGGGAGTAAACATCTGCATGTAGTAAATGTCTGGAGAAGCTTAAGATGCTATTACCCTCCAAGTGTTTGTCATTTATCCTCTGCCGGAAGTTCCAACCTCTTCAACAGAGTTGGCAGAGCACAGAAGTGTTCCGTTGTCAATTCAAGGGACAGCAGTCCCACTGGAGCTGAGTCTAAACTACAAAGCACTAAACTATGCTTACCTGAACTCCTCGGCTAGCTCTGCAGTATGACTGCGATCTCTGGGGTTACACTGGGCACGGAAAGGAGTAAAATGCGAAAAAAGGACAAGGTAATAACATCTCAAGTGACTGCTGGCTCACCAGGCACATGCTTGCAATGTCACTATGTATGTTTCTGCTCCCCTGCTGTGATTACCTCCACAGTCAACTAAACCAAAGCAAAGTACAGGCCTCCCACACTTCCAGTGTCATTGGAAAAGCCTGAAATGCACTTTCTGTACTAACTTGTGCAAGCAGCTTAACTACACTGTGCAGAGCAATACCAGAATAATTCAGCCTTCTACTGGACTACTGCCAGAAGGCTCCTTCAAGTAAACAAAAGGTTTAAAGGATCACTACCAAAGCTCACAGTAAGCATAATGATTCCTGCAGAAAAATATTCAACAGCCCAGTGTGTGACCTTCATATGATCTCCTCCTCAAAGATGACATAAAAATCTTTGTGTGAGGCCTGATACTTGCTAAGGACGGATGCTCAAAAGTATGCTCACTCATAAGGGGAATTATGATAAATATTGACGAGTAGCAGTTCTTAAGTCAACTGGCACAGAGGCATGAGGGGCGGCTTCTCAAATTATCGTTTCCTCACTACCACTTTCTTAAGGAAAATCTCCAATGTTATTTCAACAAGCCAAAGCCCTTAAGCATTAAAATCTCTTGCTGCTGCCTTTTATTTGGAAGAAAATAAACAAGCAGCAGAATATACATGAAGACAGTACAAAACCTACCTATAAACTATTCCACTAATTCAAGAAATCACAAAAAAACTTCCAAGTTATGGGAAGAATGCCTAAGAAAAGAACTGTCCAGTACAGGAGAATTAAAAATGAAATAGCAAAGAGCAAGCATGAGTAGGTTTACCACCTGAAGCTACACACCTTGTTTTACTGCTTGTTTGACAACTTTACCTTTATATTAGTAAAAGTAGGAAGATAAAATGAAAGCTGGAGAGGGGCTTTTTACAAGGGTTCGTAGTGACAGGATAAGGGGAATGGCTTTAAATTGACAGAAGGGAGATTCAGATTAGACATTAGGAAGAAGTTCTTCCCTGTGAGGGTAGTGAGGCCCTTGCACAGGTTGCCCAGAGAGGCTGTGGCTGCCCCACAGCATCCAAGGTCAGGCTGAAAGAGGCTTGGACAACCTGGTCTAGTGGAAGGTGTCCTGCCCATGGCAAGGGTTTGGTACTGGATAACCTTGAAGGTCCCCCTTCCAACCCAAACCAGTCTGTGATTCTATGAAAACAATGAAATTAAGCAAAGGGTAAGTGTACTATGCACAGTTACAGCAAGGGCTGTCAAGAGAAACTGACAAGTTTCTCCATGTAGAAGGGATCTTCCCTGTTTAATTTAGTGCATTCTTGTGGTAGTAGCCTTCAGAAATGAAAAATGCGACTTATTTAGACTCAATATAGATACCTGTGTCATCCAGTTCAGTTTTACAGACAACTAAAAAAACCAATCCCATTTTCTAGAGCTATAGTTTCACAAGAGGATGCAAAACCCCTACTACATTCTCGTTGATGAGATTTATGAGTTACACACTGGCATTTCTAGCTTCATGGACTTCAAGAGAGCAGACTTTGGCCTCTTCAGGAACCTGCTCAGTAAGGTTCCATGGGATACAGCCCTAGAGGGCAGGGGGGCCCAAGACCTTTGGTTGATATTCAAGGCTCACCTGCTGCAAGCTCAGGAGAGATGCATCCCAACTAGAAGGAAGTTCAGCAGGAGGGCCAGGAGACCTCCTTGGATGGATAAGGAGCTGCTGAGCAAAATTCGAAGGAAAAAAGAGGCTTATAAAAGGTGGAAGCAAGGTCAGGCGGCCTGGGAAGAATACAGGGATGTTGTCCGGGAAGCTAGGGACCAGGTTAGGAAAGCTAAGGCCCACTTAGAATTAAACTTGGCTAGGGATGTTAAGGATAACAGGAAGGGATTCTATAGGTACATTGCCAATAAAAGACAGGTTAGGGACACCGTGGGCCCTCTCCAGAAGCTATCGGGAGAACTGGCTACCCTGGATTTGGAGAAAGCTGAGGTTCTTAATGACTTCTTTGCCTCAGTCTTTACTGGCAAATGCTCTGTCCACACCACCCAAGTCTTGGAAGGCAGACGCGGAGATGGTGAGGGTGGGGGGACCCTGGGCCCACTGTGGGGGAGGATCTTGTTCGGGACCACCTTAGGAACCTGAATGTGTACAAGTCCATGGGACCAGATGAAATCCATCTGCGGGTCCTGAAGGAGCTGGCAAATGAAGTTGCTAAGCCACTGTCCATCATATTTAAAAAATCATGGCAGTCAGGTGAAGTTCCCGATGACTGGAAAAAGGGAAATATAACCCCCATTTTTAAGAAGGGGAAAATGGATGAGCCAGGGAATTACAGACCAGTCAGTCTCACCTCTGTGCCTGGCAAAATCTTGGAGGGGATTCTCCTGGAAGGCATGCTAAGGCACATGAAAAACAACAAGGTGCTTGGTGACAGCCAGCATGGCTTCACTAAGGGGAAATCCTGCCTGACCAATCTGGTGACCTTCTATGAAGGGGCTACGGAACTGATGGACAGGGGCAGAGCAGTTGATGTCATCTACCTGGACTTGTGTAAAGCCTTTGACACTGTCTCCCATGACATCCTTCTCTCTAAGTTGGAGAGACATCAATTTGATAGGTGGACCACTCGGTGGATAAAGAACTGGCTGGATGGCCACACGCAAAGAGTAGTGCTCAGTGGCTCAGTGTCCAGCTGGAGACCAGTAACGAGTGGTGTCCCCCAGGGATCGGTGTTGGGACCGGTCTTGTTCAACATCTTTGTGGGTGACATGGACAGTGGGATTGAGGGCGCCCTCAGCAAGTTTGCCAATGACACCAAGCTGTGTGGTTCGGTTGATACATTGGAGGGAAGGAATGCCATCCAGAGGGACCTTGACACGCTTGTGAGGTGCGCTGATGCCAAACTGATGAAGTTTAACCATGCTAAATGCAAAGTCCTACACCTGGGTCAGAGCAATGCCAGGCACAGCTACAGATTGGGCGGGGAGGAGATTCAGAGCAGCCCTGCGGAGAAGGACTTGGGGGTGTGGGTTGATGAAAAAATGAACATGAGCCGGCAGTGTGCGCTTGCAGCCCAGAAAGCCAACCGTATCCTGGGCTGCATCAAAAGGAGCGTGACCAGCAGGTCGAGGGAGGTGCTCCTGCCCCTTTACTCTGCTCTCGTGAGACCTCACTTGGAGTATTGTGTGCAGTTCTGGTGTCCTCAACATAAAAAGGACATGGAACTGTTAGAACAAGTGCAGAGGAGGGCCACGAGGATGATCAGGGGACTGGAGCACCTCTCTTATGAAGATAGGCTGAGAAAATTGGGGCTGTTCAGCCTGGAGAAGAGAAGGCTGCGTGGAGACCTCCTAGCAGCCTTTCAATATTACCTGAAGGGGGCCTATAGGGATGCTGGGGAGGGACTCTTCATGAGGGACTGTGGTGACAGGACAAGGGGTAATGGGTTTAAACTTAAACAGAGGAGGTTTAGATTGGATCTGAGGAAGAAATTCTTTACTGTGAGGGTGGTGGGGCCCTGGAATAGGTTGCCCAGGGAGGTTGTGAATGCTTCATCCCTGGCGGCGTTCAAGGTGGGGTTGGACATAGCCTTGGATGGCATGGTTTAGTGTGAGGTGTCCCTGCCCATGGCAGGGGGGTTGGAACTCGATGATCTTGAGGTCCTTTCCAACCCTAACTATTCTATGATTCTATGATTATGAAATAGCTTTAAATAGTATTTCTGTTGCTTCCTGCATAAAAAGGTAAAGTGTTGTAACACATCTCAAAACAAGCTTCTGTTAGAGACATACCTATTACCAGTTTAACATCAAATAGCAGCCAACAAAAAACAGTATTGCCCAAGTTACAATTTTTTCTTATATAAAATAATTCTTAACAGATACAGAGCCAGAATATTAATTAATAAAATTATTAATAAACTAGCTACAGATCCCTTAGTTTATAATACTCTGAATACATTATATCAGTTAACATAGTATTCTGCATTTCAAGCTCTTCAAGAAAAAAATGAAGTAATTGATATACATACAGCCTAGTAAAACATATCTCCATTTTTTCTACTTTGAAGCCAGGATATTCAGTTAGCTTTTTTCCTATTTAATAATGCTTATACTATTACAACTAAATTAACAGCTAACTGTAGCTAAACCAATTTAAAGAAAATGCTTCAAAAAAACCAAATACTTCATTTATATCATTTCAGTGTTCCCAATATTTACTGCAAATACTGGAAAACAAATCTTTGTTATTAAAGATATTCATGTGAGAGAAAAAAACAACAAACAACTACCACAAAAAAATCCTGCCTTCTCCCCTGTGAAAATGAGCCTGTGTTTGGATTCAGACCTAATTCCTCCTGATGCTTACTGTAACGGTGGAAATACTTTTTTCCTAAGTTGCCATGCCAACATCAACAACAAGGAAAGATGCTGGAAAGATTCCCAAAATGTAAATCTTTTTTTTCTTGTGTTGTTAAACCTTAAACTATGTGGTGAATTAAACTTTCTGGGATACAGTGTGCAACTTCGATTCTGCATCATTTTTGCAGAAAAAAAAAAACATTCTTGATAATTATCCCTTTTTGTGTGTATTATTTTTGAATACTACAACTCTCAAAAACATTTAATTGAATACTTCTATTTTACATTAGCTGTGGTTTTAAGACTATTTAAAAATATAAAGAACTCCATTCAATATGCCTTAACAAAGTACTCCAGTTGTGCTTTCAAGCCAGACTTACAAGTGAAGGTGATCAGGACAGCTTTCCTGACGAGCACTGTAGCACTTTAACTCTACAGAACATGGGTTGGGAACAGCAAGTCAGGCAAATCAATTAAGGATATTTGAAGAAATCAAATATCATTATTCCCATAGGGAACATTTAACCAATGTTGCAAAAATGAGAACAGTCCCTTGTACACTCACCATTCTTCCGTTCATTGAGAGGAGGTAAGTACTGGCTGGGCTGCAGTGAGAGTTCCTTGAACTCATGCGCAACCGCTTCGCTGTGAGGGCTGGGAGCGAGTCGGGTCAGTGATCCAGAGTCATCCTCAGCATCCGCTGTCCCCAAGTGATCCATTGTGATAAATCCTCTGGAGACAGGGAGAGCAAGTGCTCTCTTAAGCACACTAGAGTGGATAAAACTAAGATAGAGAGGAAAAGAGAGAAAAACAAAAAAGAGGCAGATATATTACTATTCTCATTCAGGTTCTGGTCAGTTCCTTTGCTTACAACACTCAAATTTAAAATGATCCGCACAGGACCCACAGATTTTCCAGAAATACTACACATTTGAAAAACCGATTTAAGCAATGTATTTGCAAGCGATTTCACAGTCCTTTGATTTTGAGAAGCAGGACAGTTCCTCTGCTCAACTTTGACAGAACAACCACACAGTGTTAATAATCAGTATGGATACCCTGTGCTCTCCCTTTTAGCAAGTGACATGGCCTGATTATCAGCAGAACATTCTTTTTTTTCAGTAGCTTATATTGATTCATCATTCTCTAATACATGAGAACATACAAAGAGCTTTTAATGTTCTGAAGCACTGCGTAACTTTCATTCAGATCAAAAATCAACTTCGGTGTTAATACAGGACTTGGTAGCAAAGAACTGTATCGGAACTAGTCTGACCTCTCCAGGAAGGAAGTCTTCTTGCCATGATTTTTTTCAAATTACCTTTACTGTGTACAAGCTCCTTATTGTAAAATACAGAATGGAACAGAAGTCCCAATTTATTATTTTCTATCATTAATGTGGTACTTAATCTACAGTGAAAAGAGACAGAAGTACGAATTACTGGCAGAGACTTTTTATAGCTCACAGAACCCTATAAAGTCATTAAAATTTCAATAAATCAGTATGGACTTCAATGAAGTTCATCCCTGGATTCTTGTAAACTCAAACCATCCAAAATATTAACAATTCAAGAAGACCCATAAAAAATGAAAAAATGTCTTATTATTGTTGAATTGTTTCTTTAATTTTAGTTATTTTTCTTCAGAAATACTTCCGCTTGCCCATTCCCAGCCTTCTATTTCAAACTTTGTGTATGCTGAATATAAATACCGTACATGCTGGGGTGTGTATTTAAAGGATTTTACAATGCAACATGTGTTTTGATGACCAGACCCAAAAGATTTGAAGTGTTACTTGGTATTTTAAGAAGCAACAAATGACAAAGAAGTTATCATGACCACCAAAGAATGGCCTACACTCCAAAAGGGGTAATGCATCATGTTGCTGAAAGTGCCGATTTAAAAATAAAAACACGTGCTGCTTGATATATACCTCAGTAGAACAATGATGATGGTTAAGTGCATATTTTTCATTATTTTCCATAGTTACCAATTGGTGCTTTCACATTAAATGAAGACACATTAACTTACAGTTATGCAAGATTTTTTTCTTTGTTCTTAGCTTTTAGAAGCATAATTTACCCGACTCAGATTCCATTTCCTGACATTACACTCTCCTCAAACTCCTACTCACCCATACAAATTAAGTACATTATTAACGAAGTCTCTTCAGAGCAGAATATCAGGGAAAATTAAGCTGCTTATCTGCTCATATTCATAGCATTTTATCCACAATTTATTAGCTATGAGTTGTCTTGGAATCACTTTTCAAAAAGATTAAACCACATTAGCTGTATTCACGCCATTAAATCCATATGAAGTTAATAGAAACTCCTTCTTGTACTAAAGGTTTAACATATTAGGTCTGACTAACTCCTTTCCCCATTACAGGTAACTACATATCCTGCTATAACTTAAATCATCTCAACTTTCATCACTTCTAGAACAAACTGCTAAATTAGTTACATGTCCATTTTTAAACTGTCATTTCAGGAACATATGTAAATGTGGTTTTAATGACCAGATGCAACTAAGAACACATCATGCAAGAAATATACACAACATATTAAATTCTATTGATTGCATCACTGAAGTGCAACCCAAAACAAGCTGACTTCTCACAAAAAATGTGCTTAAACTATGGTTTGAACCTGACTGTATCAGGTTAGAATGACCTGGAGGTCATCTAGCCCATCCCCAATCCCGAGTAACTGCTCAGGTCTTGTCAGGTTCTGAACATCTCTAAAGGTAGTGATTCCACCACCTCTGGGTAACCCCTCTGTGAATGCTTTGCCCACTCCCTGCAAACAGAATTTCTTCTCCGGCAACCTGTGGCTGTTGCCTCTTGCTGTTCTGCTCTAACATAGGAGATGCTACTGATTGTGACTCTCAGATCTCAGATTTTATTGCAGTTTCATGCAATCCATGTACTGATCATTATGAAACTCTTAAACCAAAAGTTCTCCAATGCAGAACTCTAACCCTAATTAGAAAGTTTCCATTCACAGTAGAGTCTCAGACACTGCAAATACCTTGTCTTAAATCTTTTGGATAAACAATTTTAACCACTAAACCCAAAGCTGGTTAAAAATCAGCAAGCATAAACATCCACTATTTATCAGTTTACCATCCTTTACAGAATTTCACAGGAACGTGCTTCTAGGAAGCAAAACTGAAACAGGTTGCAGCATGTACACTGAAATACCACAACTGATGCCTCTGTTGTTTCCTCAAGGAAGTCTACACTGATTGACAAAACAGGATGAGGTCACTACCCACTATTCCATGCAGAATACTGTCTGCCTCTTTTGCTGCAAGGGTGCTGCAAACCTCTTTACTTATAGGCTGTAGGCTGTTAAAAATCCAGGTATCTTCCCAAATGATCCTTTAACACTAGAACAACCTTGTTGCTATGTTGCTATATCATCTGTGAATGTAAGACACTCTAGAATTCCCAGAGAGCCTGAATTCTCAAATTCCTCAGTCATGTATCAAATTACATTGGCTCTCATTTCTTTTCACTGATTTTTACTGATGAACTGCTACCATATGAGACTACAGAAATATTTTTGAGCTTAGAACAATGAATTGTCTTGACCTTCCCCCCAAAAAAGAAAACACACACTTCCACCCGACATCTATAAGGGTTTTTTTGGTAGGGAGAAAAAAGCCTGTGACCTACATAGCGGCTCAGATACACTATGATTAAACTGACAGAGGGGAGACTGAGATGAAATTTTAGGCAGAAGTTCTTCCCTGTGAGGGTGCTGAGGCACTGGCACAGGTTGCCCAGAGAAGCTGTGGTTGCCCCATCCCTGGCAGTGCTCAAGGTCAGGTTGGACGGGGCTTGAAGCAACCTCGTCTAGTAGAAGGTGTCCCTGCTCATGGCAGGGGGTTGGAACTGGACGAGCTTTAAGGTCTTTTCCAACCCCAAATAATCTCTGATTCTATGATTCTATGAACAGAATATCTAAACAACACTGTAAAGATGACAAATACTAGACTTGTAATACTAAAATGTAAACAATTTGTTTCTTCTCTCTTGTGCTATTAGAATCTAAAGAACTCAGCTGCTACTGCTCATCCATGAAATTACTAGTTTGTCTTAGGCAGGTTTTCTTATTGATTGTCAGAGTTAATTATGAAATGTAAATAAAATAATTTTGATAAATACCTTTTCAAGCAGACAAGAAGAAAATAAAGACATCTCAACGAAAACATCTTTTTACACTGTTGTATGTATCAGATAATAACCCACTACTATTCTTTAGCATGCTCATTTTAACTGCTAGAGAAGATGCATATAATTGCTTTATCATAAGTTGGAGGTTACAACCTGAAGCATTTATTTCACATGAAATTAGACTTAAGATATGCAGAACGTCTCCTGTCTATCTTCAGTTTTCAAAAGCCATGCTTCATTCTGACATTTCTAACTGCTTGTTTGGACATCAGCAAGTCAAACACACAAAAAGAGTTGAAGAGAACATTAGTTCACCCTCATTGAAATCTAACCCTGTACAGTAAATACTTTATCCAGTCATTAGGTGCAAGAGTGAGAAACATAGAATCATAGAATCATAGAATAGTTAGGGTTGGAAAGGACCTTAAGATCATTGAGTTCCAACCCCCCTGCCATGGGCAGGGACACCTCCCACTAAACCATGCCATCCAAGGCTATGTCCAACCCCGCCTTGAACACCGCCAGGGATGAAGCATTCACAACTTCCCTGGGCAACCCATTCCAGGGCCTCACCACCCTTACAGTAAAGAATTTCTTCCTCATATCCAATCTAAACTTCCCCTGTTTAAGTTTGAACCCGTTACCCCTTAACCTCTCACCACAGTCCCTAATGAAGAGTCCCTCCCCAGCATCCCTATAGGCCTCCTTCAGATACTGGAAGGCTGCTATGAGGTCTCCACGCAGCCTTCTCCAGGCTCAACAGCCCCAACTTTCTCAGCCTATCTTCATACGGGAGGTGCTCCAGTCCCCTGATCATCCTCATGGCCCTCCTCTGCACTTGTTCCAACAGTTCCATGTCCTTTTTATGTTGAGGACACCAGAACTGCACACAATACTCCAAGTGAGGTCTCACAAGAGCAGAGTAGATATCTGATTTAGAATTTAATGTACTGTGATACTATATTTTAAAGATATCACATTTGCCTCCTCTTTCTCATTTATTTGAAACCTCCTCTATCTTGAAGAATTATTTCATATTTGCCATTTGCATTTGCAGATAGTAATTGTTATCTAGGTGACCACTGACTTTAAGTAGACCAATACACAGAAGCATATTAATAACATAACTGAAACTCAACACTAAAAATGTGCACAGGAAAAATACAATTAAAAAATGAAAAATTGGTGTATTAAATTCTCAGTCTTGTATTCTGCATAATCCAAGAAAGCCCCATTTTATACAAGAATAATCTGACAGCCAGAAATAAATTGTCACTTCAGGGGTTTCCACTCCCTTCCTTGAAACTAACATATCTAAAGGTTTATTAAGTTGTATAACCACCATCCTATTTGGTATGAAAACCATTTCTACTTAGATAGTGTTGGAAAGCACAATACCAGCTTATTTGTAGCAACTAAAATAAAACTACTCCATTCTTCCAATAGTCCCAAAGGATCTCAGGTTTGGGGGTGGTTTTTTATGGGTTGGTTTTGGGGTTTTTTTTGGGGGTGTGGTTTGTTTCGGTTTTTTTTTGACACAGAATTCAGCAAAATGTTTAAGAGTAGCAAAGCGAAAACTAGGACAGAATTATTTTCCTACTTAACCTTTGGAATAGACTATCAGAATAGACAGTGCAGCAGCCCTGCAAGCAATGCTTTGGTTCACACGTATCTGACAACTACACAGAAACAGTGTTCTAGTACTGGCAGAACAGAACTCCTGTACAATGTATGAGTCTTATGTAAGTGTTCTCACAGATTGTAGGTGGTTGCTATCTTTCTGACCTGCTGAAGACAAACGCTTCTTTTATTTTTAAACATTTTATCTTCAAGAGACAAAGTCTATTTCCTTAGAAAAATCTTAGAAGGGGGAAAATCCATACTCCCCTGCCAGTTGAGACACTGGAACTGGTATTTTATTTGGCACAAACGGAAATCTGGATGACACGTAGGTAGTAAATCAGCTTTTATTTGGAAATCTGCTGGAAAACAGTTCAAGAATCACAGTGAGATCAAACTCCAGGCAAGTCAAATGACTGACCTTAACACTGCTCATTCATTTACATTTGCAAGGAACTTAGCTCCCTATGCACAGCACAGTATCAAATTATTAATAGCCACATCAGATTAGGTATTAGCAATACCAGGCTCCAGTGCATAACTTACTATGAATCATGGTGTGAACATCAGCAGTCAAATCGCCTAGGTTTAAGTTTCTCCATTTATAAAGCCCAGTACAATTTTAAATGCTATTGCTGCAGTTTGTAATACACCAGAACCTGCAGTAGGAAGAATACTACAATTGCAAAATGTTGGGTTTGGATTTGGTTTTCTTTTTTATTTTTTTCATTCAATGTGTCAGGAAACACTAAAAGAGACACTTAAAATGCTGAAGCAGCACACACAGCAGATTAGTGTGACAGTTGCCCATGAAGGTCAGTCATTTGCATTAAGCTCTTGGATCTCCTTGTCAATGCGCAGAAAGAATTTTGTATCTGAGGTAATGTGGCAAGTCACAAGATGAGACTAACCTGGCAATTCCTCTTTCCATCTCATAAAGACAAAAAACTATGCTTTCCAAATGGAGCTGCCCTACCAAGCGTATAGATATGCCTGCCGCAAACTTCCTTTCTGATCTCCGAATTAGCTGAGTCCCAGTGGTCAGACTCTTGGAATGCTCAGTAACCTCCCTGTTTCCACAGGATCAAGCAGGACTGGGACACAAACATTCAAAATACGCAGGAACATTTAGCTCACTGAACAATACAGTAACTGTAAGCTAAGAGTCACTTCCCAGAGACAAGAACTGGGGATGAAATACCCAATTTCAAAGACAGGAAAAGCTGCCGTGCTTCAAAAGGGTGACTCCTCTTGGCACGCTGCCTATCAGCAAGGGTGAGAAGAAAATTAACAAATAGTAGGGTTGACTGCAGGAAATCCATCTCTAGTCAGTTCCTGGAGCAATACCAAATCTAGGTGTCTGCTACAAAGACAATAATGCTGCTCAGCCTAGTACGTAACAGTTTTTCTGTGACGTCTAAAGTACAGCACTTTCTCTTCGGTAGACACTAGCACATACTGTACTTGCACAGTTCCATATCAGCTCTGCTTCCGTCCTACTACACATCTGAGATCTTACTAAATTCCTATATGAAAAGGTATTGTAATTGTTCTGAGTACCTTTCTCTGCATGTCCATACACAATTCCCATCCAAACTCTAAAGACTACTTGCGTTTCATTGCAATATTGAAAGACAAATAAGAGTAATAAAAAAAAGCTTTGGAAATACTTACAAAGTACCTAAAAAGCCGCTTAAATCTGTTCCTCCAAATCACTAACCCGCCTTTTACACCAAGTCTCACATATTGGTGTTTTGAAAATAGTAGAGATGTAAAAACCGAAAAATAACCTTTTGCATTGTAATACAACAATTTTAACAACAAACTGTTACAGAAAAGTTCTTTTGGTTTTTATTTTTTCAGTTTCCTCAGGAGGTTTCAAACCCACTTACTGGAACAGTATTTGGAATCAGTAAAGATGAATACATGACCAAGTACAAAATGAACATAGACATGGACAGTATTTGCTATGAATAAGCATAAGATTACCAGTAATTAAACTGGATATGTTAATCTAATTCATTTTTTACTTTTATAGTTTCACTGATTAGAGAAAATGTCTCAAATTAAGTTTGCCTCTGTTGCAAGAACAATGCTTATTCTGTTGAGACTTAGGCCCCTCATTTTGTGTATTCCACAGTGGATTAAAAGACCAAAAGGCATTTTTAATGAAAAAAAGTCTTGAAAATATTCAACCATTTCAGTATTGCACTTCACACAGTGTAGTGCTGTTCCTCTTCCCAAAGAGACATCACCACTGTTGACAACCCATTGTTGCTTGCAACTTTGGCAGTTACTTTCTTACACAGCCTTTCTCATTAAAAATATTTTGGATACAGTATATGAACTTTGAAATGAATACTGACATTAAATTATTATACCGAAAGAGAAATTGCAATCCTACAGTTAAAAGATAGTGTTGATATATTAATTAGTGAAGATAAATTTTGTGGCAAAATACACAGCAAAGAGGATTTAAATCATACAGCTATTTTTACAAAGTTAATTAAACAAATGCAGAAAGAGATGAGAAACCGCAAGGCTGACTGAGTAATCATCTTGGATCATGCACTGTCAAAAACTCACTGTTACTATTCATTTCTTTGAAAACAAGTGTGCAGAACTGAGGTCCCGTCATGCTTCTCACCACCCCTGTAACTGGAATGACATGCTCCTTAAAGGGACATGGAGTCAAGACTGGACTGAGAAGTATTTCTGATAAATTCCCTCTCTTATTTAATACACTGAGATTAAATTTCTGTACTGTGTACTCTAGCTAAATGAGTACCACTGAGCATAGACTAAAAGACCTCTGGAAATTCATTCGACACTTGCATATTTTGATAGTAATGCCTCACTGAGATTCTCTTTCCTAATTCGTAGCAGAAATCTTTTAATCTTGGACTGATCAAAGTCTGAAAAGCATAAGCTACAGTGGCAAATGCACACCATAAACTAGGTAAAGTATAGAAATTACTTCTATCTGGACAGAGGCAAGGGATGAGTCAAGAGAGTCTTAGATGATACACTCCTTCCTGCACCATCTCCAGGCAAAAATAAAGGTGCTTCACTTGTAACGGGAGACATGGCCTAACTGCAAATTAGTTATCAGGCAGAGTGTGGAGCTGTTATGAACAGAGGCAGCCTCCCACAGCAACCTTTATTGCTTGGGGAAGCCAAAGCTTGCCCTGTTGCTCTGCAGGGACATACAGGTGATTTAACTATTTTTTTTTCACATTCCTGCCTTCTCAAAACTAATCTATTCAAGTAACATTTAGTAGAGTCTTCTGGACTTCACATAACCCTTCAGTGGAAAGAACAGAAACCATAAGAATGTTGTGAAGTTAGAGTTTAAATCCTTTAAAGTCTCATAATAATGTTTTAAGTAGATAAAAAAAATTATCTTCTGTGTTCACACTTTGTGGGCTTTGAAATGGTAATTAAGAATAGAATTTATCCAAGATGAGAAACTTCTTACAAATGTAAAGCAAGACAAGGCTCAATACACATAATATTCAAGTAACTAAAATGAAACCAATCCCTTCAGAAGAAAGTAATGTTTAAATTGGTTACTAATTATCTAAAACATTTCAAACCTACCATCTTCCTTTAAGAAGGTGCTCTGAAAACAGTTCTGCAGCATGCACAGAAGCAATAAACAAATGGTCTGATGGACCAAACAAAAAAGCAGAGTTTAGGATTAGCTGCCTCAAAGCTAATACACAGTCAACAACCACCTTCTTGAAATAGGAGTATGAACTGCTCTGCTAGTCTGTCATGTGAAAGGGAGATATGGTCATCCAGGTAGCTGTGCAAGCTGTTAAAACCAAGCATCAAAGCTAAGATCTATTAATCCATATGGATCACCCAGAACATCTTTTAATACACCTTCTACTGATGCAATGCTTTATAAGTATATAACCCTACACTAGCTTAACTTAGCAGAAAGTTTATAAAGACTTATGAAATAAGCAGCAAATAAATTTAGGCTCAACTTAGAATAAGCACAAGGTCATACTCATAATCCGTAGAGGTATCATAACAGCAAGACAATGAAACAAAAAAACAAAGCAAAACAAAGAAACCGTGCACATTATTGGTGTGCAAACAAACAATGCTTCTAGTTTCTCATCCTTACAGATCTCTACACATCTAATTTACATCTTCTTTTCCCAATATAACATAAGTGACGTACGACTGCAGAAGGAATTTGAATTCCAGTTAAAAAAAAATCAAAAGTTCTTTATATCTGTTTTAATATGAAGCACATAGCAGCAGTGTTCAACTAATTGCAAGATCAAATCAGATTTACCTGCCAAAAAGCAAGTTCAGTTGTTATGGTCTATAACAGAACTTTGTGGAAAGAATTAGTTTGATAACATGCTCTGGGATTTTCTGTCACCAGTAAACATAACCAGTATAGCTAGCAGAATCTATTTATGTAATTGAAGTTGGCAACATATAAAAAAATCAAAACACAAGTGTTCATTTTGGTATTATAAAAGCACTTGATAGCTAAAGTCTGGAGTAAGGGTCAAATATTTATATTAGCACATCATACAATTACTAAACATCATAGTATCATGCCCTAGAAGTGGGCATTCAATAGAAAAAAAAAAAAAAGAAATGAAAATCTGCAGAGCATTTTGCAAGAGGTGTTCTGACAGTTCACAAAATAATGAATTAGTTAATTCCAACAAGACATTGAATCTTCATCTTTAACAATTCCTGCACATGTTCAGAGTCCTTTCATCACCAAAATGCTGATCTATCTTAAAAATGAATGCTGGTAGAGAAGCTAAAGCATTTCAGAAAAGGTTAAATCTCCATGATTTCATTTGTTTGCTTTGCTACTTTAAGATGTTCCCATTTATGACTAAGCTGCAGGTGCTATTCTGTTTATTTTAATGCCTGCAAACCAACCCCTTGACTTGAACAAAGCAAGGAAAGCACTAGGATTCAACTTGGAGAGGAAGGAACTGCAGGACTGTTTCCCGTTGAACATGCTACTTTCTAGCTTCCTTCGTAAGCATGACTGGCCATTACACAGGCATTTCTATAATATTACATTTCTTGATGATACATAAGTTGCTGCTTCTTATTTCTATACACTGTTACAGAGATCAGCAACATGTTATTATTATAGTATTTGGTTTACCAAATACTGATATTTGACCTCTTAAAAAAATACAATCAACTTCTACAGGGCAGAATTTATTATTCAGGTTCAGCAATAAACTAAATACATGAATTCAAAATAATGTAGCAGAAGTAGGGATTACCAGCAGCTCCATTTGAGGGGCTCTTGCAAATATCATAATGCTTATGTCTGAACTGCAACCCAGTGCACATGTGCAGATGATGCTCAGTTCACCCCCTACTCATAACCTTAGGACAATTTAGAAAATCTGTCTCACAGACCTTTCGCTGCTTATTGGCTTCCACCAACACAGCTGCTTTCAGATATTAACAATGCCACAATAACTTGAATTAGCTCCCATGGAAACCAGTCAACTCATTGCTCTTAACTTCTGAAACTGAAACTTGTAAAATATAACCTGCTAATGGACAAAAGAAAAGCTTAGAAGGTGTCAGATTAATGTTTAAAGAAAGACAAAAATCATTTTCCTGTACCTCTTAAGTGCAGCTATTTGTCATGCATTCTTTATCTGATTTATGCTATGTGCATAAGGAGTTCATCTGGAATACTCTTTTCTCTTCTCTTCTTACCTGTGATGTTACCACCCTTTAAAAAGCATGGCAGATCATTATGATACGTATTTAACTGTCCCAAATAATTGGATTTACTTTGCAAGTTACTACAAGTATTTAATCTTCTCCTCTATTCTATTTCATTTAACTATAAAGAAAACAGAGGCCTAATACCAAAAAATTAACAAGTTCAAGTGGCTACCTCTTCTTCTCAACAATTCCATTTTCATTGGAGGATGTGACCCATTTTGAATAGCAACAGAAGTACCATAAAGGGCCCATTAAAAAAGGCTATGGAAGTTTTAAGATTTTTTTTTTTCTTAAGTAGTGCTGCTGTCCTGCTTAGATAAAACCATTGGGTGAGCTACAACCATAATATTTAGTGCTCCCAAAGATAACCAACAGCTACATACATTAAACACACGCATTCACTGCATGCATGCTCATCCTTTTCAACTCAACAGAGACAGTGACACAAACTTTTGGCAGTTCCTATGCCATTGCCAACTCTTCTACTCAACATATGTAAATTATTCCCCATCATATTCATCACAATCCTGGAGCCAGAATGAGGTCAATATACTTCTAATTTCTGACAGCCAAAGCTGCTACTGGAACTGGGCACATATGTTGATTTGCTTTGTTTAAAATTACTCCTTTGTATTATGAACTTTATAAAGCATTCAAAATGGAAAAAGCACAGTTGTTTCCTCACTTGTATGCCAGCTTTCATTTGGATTCATGGCTTGAAGACAACCTCTTCCCTCCTCAGTCTTCAGCTGATACTTTCTCCAAGTTACACCTACTGATAGAGCGAGGTTAAAGAGCAGTTGCTACATGCTGCCTGGAAGCAAACAGAAACAGTGCCACTGCTCAACTGCTCAAATCCCACATCATATTAAGTGGCCTAATTTTTCACACAACAGTGACAAAAGGTCAGAATGTGAATGCAATTACATCAGTTGTAATAGATATACTCCTTGCAGTATCTTCTCAAGAATTAAAGCGAGGGGTTTTATAGTTACAATAAGGATGCACACCAAAAGATGCCAATTCCGTGCATTTAAGGAATTTTTCAAGTAGAAAAACCCCCAAGCCACAATCCTCCAGGCCCCAGCTTCCTAAACGCTGGAAATTAAGCATTAGGACATACCACAAACGAAGTATCATGACTTTAACAGAAAAATAAATAAGTTTTGTTAAAGACAAAATAATACTCTTTACTAAAAAAAGGCCAAACTTTTACTTCTCAAATCAAGAACATTTCTTCCAACAAGGCTCATAATACTCTCTGCAAACAGAGTAAGACAACAGGAAGATCACTTACTGCTTCTTTATAAATACAGAACCAAGATTATAAGTGATCAAACTTACTCCCTAGATCAACATCCATATTCTAAAATAACAAAAAAAAAAATGTTATTAGTATGATGCCTGAAAACTCTAATGTTCAAAACAGTTTAATGCTATAATCCACAGTCCATGCCCTCAGTGCTTTAAGAACCAATTTCTCACGATCTCCAAAGCTAAAATGAACTCAAATTCCATTTTCCTTACCGAAATTAGCTAAAGACTAACACCAGAAACTCTGGGTCAGGAGAGTTTATGTTGCCTAAGGCCACTTTCAAAGAAGTCTTATCTGTCCAACTATTGCGTGTTCCAATATTTCATTCCCCACAAAGATGCTTGTTTAAAAATAAATAAATAAATGGATAGATGGTGACCATAAATTTGTTTACAACACATTTCTGTACTAGTTGCTAGACGTAACAGCTGTAACACATCTAAATTCTGTATTTCTTGGGATTTTCTCATACTACAACTTGAAGTGGAAAAAAGAAGCCATTAAACCTTTCCCTCATAAAACAATCATAATTCTAATCTCCCTCAGTTATAAAAAAAAGGCTTCCTCTATTTAAAGATAGAAATTTCATATTTAGACCTAAAGATGAAAATGCCTGACTGCAAGAGATTATTTCCTTCACTCAGTTTAGACTAATTACTTCCAAAGATCATCTTTTAAGGAAAATAGTATTTAGCAATTTATGATGAAAGTAGTAACACAAAGGATCAATTTAGAATGAGTGTAAAAAAGAGAGTCTGTACCCACCCCTCGATTTGAAGAATGGGCTATTTCTGAATTAACAAGGAGACACCATTACTGAAGGCTGCTGTATTAATAAAACACTACCTTATTACCACAGAACTTAAACATCTCTAACTAAAGCTTATTCCTTAACTCAACATGGAACACATGCCCCTACTAGTGTATCGCCTTCCAACGATTACAAAAATTAAACTGTAGTTACTAACTAGGGGCAGTGGCACAGTGACTAAATACAGGGCATTCCCATTAGATCCACCAAGCCCACTGCCAGATGTGCTGGCTGACCAAATCACCAGCTCTTGGCTGATTTTCACCGCCTCATTTCCAGTTAGGGTGATCCTGTCCACACTGTGGGGTTGGCTGTTGGCATGGGTGCTCCTTACCCACAGCGTGCTCCATCAGCTGAATGAGTCTGAGCAGAGCTACCCTGGCTGACATGGCTAACCTGAACTCAAATGGTTGAGGAGAACAAACCCAAGCAGGCAAAAAGCTTTGGTAGGGGTAGAATGGAGAAGCTGAACCAAAGGACAATGTGTATCACCTTTATCATGTTTCAGTAAGTTATGTGGCTGAATAGTTCTCTTTCCTGAGCTGAAAAAGTACTTCAAATGTGGAGTAAACTTCATGAGCTTCAGAAAGCCAAAAGAATCCTTAAAATACAGGCTGAAATATTTTTTAATGTATTTTCCTAATATTCTTCTGCACAATGCTAACGGAAAAGCTGTTACTGAACATCTCATAAACATATCAAGACTAGAGTAACAGTCAATTTACAAACTCATGAGCCTAAAAACATTTCAAGCCATAATTTCTCTCCCACATAATGATTTTATTTATGTACTAGGCATTTTTGGTCTTCAGCAGCATAACACAAAACATACCTGCTTTTGAATTCCTTCTGATATGTAAGACACTGCCATCATTTAACAATCAAACATAATTTCTTGGGGTTAAATATGTATCAAAACACTTAGGTTAGACACATTTGCTAACATGCAATGTATTTAACCATGAATAAATCAGTAAAAAAAGGCTGAAAATGTGAAGCAGTACTGCTCTTTCCTCAAAGATGCTTTTTTTTTTTTTAAGAGCATAAAATAGATTTTTTAGGAAAAACAAAACAAAAAAACCCTACAGAAAACCCGCAACAAAACAAACAAACAAAAAAAACCCACCACAAAAACAAATACCAACAAAATACTACAAAGTTTTATTAGCAACCCTGTTGGAAAACTACTAATGTGATGAAAACAAGATATGCATTAAACATTATCTGGTCAGACAGAATTAGTACAGCCCAGGTTTCTCTTTTGCTCTTGGCTTATTTTCATTATTTCCTCTCTGACATGGGGTCTTATCATTTTACTACTTGCTTTCCTTTTCGATTCCTGTTCCTGAATGCTCTACTTTTTTAACCATTCATCACTGAAACACTTCTCATCTCAGCTTCCACCTTACCTCTCAAAAACGCTCTGTATACCATCTGTCCTTAATTTATCTTCTCTTCTCTTGACCACATTCCTCAGCCAGCCAGCACAAGGCTTGGTTTAGGCTTTCAAAAACCTACCTACAGACAGATCAAAGAGATGCTATTGAATTCTATCATTCGGACTACCTTCTGGCCCCACGTATTTGAGAAACAGTCGATTTATAACTCTACCTATGTGCCTTCTGTCAACTATCAGTCTGGTTTAGTCTGCAGAAAGGGGAAATACCTTCTTGTGTTTTATTCATCCTGTTTCAGATTTCTAGTTTGTCTCCATATTGCTCACCTTTGTTCCTGCTTAGAACTTTCTCAGGGCAGAGAAAGATGAACTACTGGCTCAAGCAGGTTGTTACTATCTGCATTTCAGCCTTTCCCAGAGACTCCACGTTTCTGATATCCCAGTGCTGCTTGACAGGGTTTTAAAAATCAAGCACATTTTATAGGACCTGGTCAAAGAGCAGTCAAATGGTAAAACTGGCAGAACAGAGGAAGGGTGGAACATCTGGCAGAAGAAAGAAGGAGCCATTAACCACTAAAACTAGATCTATCACAGCTAGAACAGTTTGCTTCACCATGCTGATCTGATTCCAGAAGAAATCACCAGTTCTACCGTGTTATTCATAGAAGCAAAGAAAGGTGGTTGAAATTGTCTACAGATGTAGACTGAATTATTTAAAGCTCGATTCACAATGAAGATTTATAATTCCTACAACCATAAAGACAGTTTACATTTTGCAGAAACTGACAGCATTTAAAACCCTTCATCTTACATCAAGCACAAGTATGTGAGTGCTGCTGCATTGTTTGACTTTAACATAAACATTACTGTAAATAACCCATATGACTGTATAATAAGTAGTAACTTCTTTGGAATTGTTTACTGGAAACACAGTGAGTTAGTTCTTCCCTTATAAACCAGGTATTAAAACCCTTCTGCTTTTGAGAAACTCCAAATCAAAATACATTAATTAGAATTGAATACATTAATTAGAAAATGGTGAGGTTTTCAGTCACTTCTGTAACTTCACACACAGTTTTATGATGATGATGTGATTATTCTCAATATTTACCTAAACGGTATAAGCCAAACTACAGAATACTGGAAATTTTTAAAGAAACAACTGCAAGTCCCAAACGACCTGTTCACTGACCACCCTTTGCTTCTGGAGCAATTCCTCAGCATTCAGGGATAGCAGGTAGTATTAGCACTTACATGTTTGCAGTGTATTTAAGTTTTGGATATCTTACCAGATAAAAGGTCAAGGTTTGCAAAGACACATTAATTAGCACAAGCTCATCTACTCCTCTGAAGCACAAGCATTAAATTCTGCAGTTTTACTTAAGCCCCACCCCCCGGAACTGTATAACAGTGAAAAACTTAAAAAAGAGAACTGATGTGCAAACACACCTCTTCATTGACAATTCTGCATTCAATGTCACAGCCAACGCTGCTGCACAGTAACACTCAACCAATGAGAGTCTGAATTTATCTGTGTTCAGAATATTCCTATGAAAGAAACGTACATCCATTTATTTCCTCCTGTTGGATGCAAAGCAAGCACAACCATAACCATTACAGGAAAATGGGTGAACAAGCATACTGCCATCCAAACTCAGTATTTCATTGATTGGAATTAACAGCAAATCTGACACATCACTATTAAATGGTGTCAAGAGCTGATTTAAGATTTTAAAAATTCTTTCCTAATTCAGATAGTTCACAAGGCTATAACAAAACACATATAGATATACTAGCTGTATACCTATATAATTATATATATAAATATACTAGGTATACTTATAAAGAATACAGCTGCACAAAAAGTCCAGCTTACACATTGAAAATCATTAGCAAAACGCTGAGGCATTTCCTTTGGTTACCTGTCTTGAGTGGTATTTTCCACTGAAAGATTTTTTTTTTTTTTTAGAAGGCATTTTTAAAAGAGAAAATCCTAAAAACTTAATGTACCAAGTAACAGTAACAATGAAAAAACAAACACTCCAAAATATTTGAGAGATCTATTAGGCCATTCAAAACCTCCTAAAATAATTGTCATGGTTTAAACCCAGCTGGCAACACAGAACCACGCAGCCTCTCTCTCACTCCCCACCTTTCCTCCCCCCACTCCTGGAGGGATGGGGAGGAGAATCGAAAGAAGGTAACTTCCACTGATAAGAGCAGTCCAGTAACTAAGGTATAACACAAACCACTGCTGCTACCACCAATAATAATAATGATAAGGGAAATAACAAGGGAAGACAATACAACCGCTCAATACCCGCCGACCCATACCCAACCCGACCTGAGCAGTGATTTAACCCTTCTGGGTAACTTCCCCCAGTTTATATAGTGGGCATGACGTGCTGTGGTGTGGAATACCCCTTTGGTCAGTTTGGGTCAGGTGTCCTGTTTCTGCTTCCTCCTGGCTTCCCCTCCTCCATGGCAGAGCATGAGACTCAGAAAGTCCTTGGTCAGAGCAAACATTACTGAGCAGCAACTAAAAACATCGGTGTTATTAGTGCTGTTCCCAGGCTGAAAATCAAAAACACAACGCTGCACCAGCTACTAAGGAGAAAAATGACTCCTACCGCTGAACCCAGGACAGGATCCACCCCTTACTCCATACCATTCACAACATGCTCAGATCTCACATTTTTCAATATACCATCACTCGTCTCATATATATATATATACATACATACACAAACACACAAAGAGAGAGAGATCATTCCTTAGCGCACGGACCAGTCCCTATAAAGCTGCTGAGTTCATCCGCTCCATCTCTTGTAACAGTCTTTCAGAGCAGGAGAGACCGTGTGCAGTGTTGGATCGTTGCCTGCTGATGATACTGCAGAACTTCTCTGGTTTCATCAAAGTTCATTCTTTGTTGGGATGATGGTCAGAGGGAAGTCAGGGCCAGTTGCTGGTGACCTGAAGACATCTAGTTGATGTGCTATAAAAGTGCTACATAGCAGGCAACAGCATACAATTGAGTTCATTGGCTGTTCTCCCCTAAAATCAAATCCCCTTGAGGTGTACATTGGACTTCCCCATCTTCCCGCATTACCCACTAAGTATATCTGGGTCCCTGAGCAAAAGCAATCCCACGAGTGGGTTTGCCTTTACCTGAAGCAGGAATAACCCAGACTGTCTTGCCCAGTAAATTCTTTATGTGTACCATAGGAACTTTGTCCCCTTCTACAGCATATATAAGTTCTGACTGAGCTGGGCCAGCCCTGTTGGCAGGTCCTCTGGTGTTGACCAACCAGGTGGCTTTTGGTAAGTGGGATCCAGTGCTTGAAAGTCCCACCACCCGTAGCTCTCAGTGTAGTTTTTAACAGACCATTGTACCGTTTGATTTTCCCAGAGGCTGGTGCTTGGTAGGGGATGTGATATACCCACTCAATGCCATGCTCTTTGGCCCAGATGTCTATAAGGCTGTTCCGGAAACGAGTCCCACTGTCTGACTCAATTCTCTCTGGGGTGCCGTGTTGCCACAACATCTGTTTCTCAAGGCCCAGGACAGTGTTCTGGGCAGTGGTGTGGGGCACAGCGCATGTTTCCAGCCATCCGGTGGTTTCTTACCGTAGTAAGCACACGGTGCTTGCCTTGGCGGATTGGTGGGAGTGTGGTGGGAGTGTGATATAATCAATCTGCCAGGCCTCCCCATATTTGTACTTCAGCCATCGTCCTGCATACCAAAGAGGCTTTAACCATTTAGCTTGCTTAATTGCAGCACGTTTCACACTCATGAATAACCTGGCCAATAGTGTCCATTGTTAAGCCCACCCCTCGATCATGAGACCATCTGTATGTTGCATCTCTGCCCAGATGGCCTGAAAAATAATTCACCCTCATGTTGCCAATCTAAGTCCATCTGAGCCACTTCAATCTGAGCAGCTTTATCCACTTGTTGGTTTTTCTGGTGCTCCTCGGTGACCCGACTGTTGGGTACAGGAGCATCTACATACCTTCACCACCAGGTTCTGCACCCTGGCAGCAATATCTTGCGACAGTGCAGCAGCCCAGATGGGTTTACCTCTGCATTGCCAGTTGCTCTGCTTCCATTGCTGCAATCACCACCACAGGGCATTTGCCAGCATCCATGGGTCAGTATAGAGGTAAAGTACTGGCCACTTCTCTCGTTCAGCAATGTCCAAGGCCAGCTGGATGGCTTTCACCTCGGCAAACTGACTCGATTCACCCTCTCCTTCAGCAGTTTCTGCAACTTGTCGTTGAGGACTCCATACAGCTGCCTTCCATCTTCGACACTTTCCCACAACACGGCAGGACCCATCAGTAAACAAGGCATACTGCTTTTCACTTTCGGATAGTTTATTATGTGGTGAAGCCTCTTCAGCATGCATCACCTCCTCCTCTGGTAACATTCCAAAATCTTTGCCCTCTGGCCAGTCCATGAGGACTTCTAGAATTCCTGCACGACTGGGATTTCCTATTTGAGCTCATTGTGTAATTAGTGCAGCCCACTTACTCCATGTAGCATTGGTTGCATGATGTGTAGAGAAGACCCTGCCTTTGAACATCCAGCCCAGGATGAGCAACCGGGGTGCCAGGAGGAGCTGTGCTTCAGTGCCAATCACTTCCGAAGCAGCTCGGGCCCCTTCATAGGCTGCCAGTATCTCTTTTTCAGTTGGGGTATAGCTGGCCTCAGATCCTCTGTATCCCTGACTCCAAAAGCTGAGAGGCAGACCCCGAGTCTCCCCTGGAGCTTTCTGCCAGAGGCTCCAGGTAGGACCCTTCTCCCCAGCTGCGGCGCACAGTACAGTTTTTACATCTGGCCCGGTCTGGACTGGTCCAAGGGCTACTGCATGAACTATCTCTCGTTTAATTTGCTCAAAGGCTTGTTGTTGCTCAGGGCCCCATTTAAAATCATTTTTCTTCTGGGTCACATGATAGAGAGGGCTTACAGTCAAACCGTAATTCAGGGTGTGCATTCTCCAGAACCCCACAGCACCCAAGAAAGCTTGTGTTTCTTTCTTATTAGTTGGTGGCGACATTGCTGTTATCTTGTTGATCACATCTATGGGGATCTGGTGACATCCATCTTGTCATTTTATTCCCAAAAATTGAATCTCCTGTGCAGGTCCCTTGACGTTACTCCATTTTATGGCAAAACCGGATTTCAGCAGGATTTGGATTATTTTCCTCCCTTTCTCAAAGACTTCTTCCACTGTATCACCCCACACAATAAAATCATCAATGTACTGCAGGTGTTCTGGAGCCTGCCCCTGTTCCAGTACAGTCTGGATCAGTCCATGGCAGATGGTAGGGCTGTGTTTCCACCCCTGGGGCAGTCAGTTCCAAGTGTACTGGATGCCCCTCCAAGTAAAAGCGAACTGTGGCCTGCACTCTGCTGCCAGAGGAATTGAGAAAAAAGCATTGGCAATATCAATTGTGGCATCCCACTTGGCTGCCTTTGACTCCAGTTCATACTGAAGTTCTAGCATGTCCAGCATGGCAGCACTCAAGGGTGGTGTGACTTCATTCAGGCCATGATAGTCTACTGTTAGTCTCCACTCTCCGTTAGACTTTCGCACTGGCCATATGGGGCTATTAAAGGGTGAGCAGGTCCTACTGATCACTCCTTGACTCTCCAGTCTATGGATTAGCTTATGGATGGGAATCAGGGAGTCTCGGTTGGTGCCATATTGCCACTGCTGCACTGCTGTGGTCACAATTGCGACTTGTTGTTCCTCGACCTTCAGCAACCCCACAACAGAAGGATCCTCTGAGAGACCAGACAGGGTAGACAGCTGCTCAATTTCCTCTGTCTCCAAAGCAGCAATACCAAAAGGCCATCGGTACCCTTTTGGGTGTTTGAAGTACCCTCTCCTGAGGTAGTCTATGCCAAAGATGCATGGAGCCTCTGGACCAGTCACAATGAGGTGCTTTTGCCACTTCCTCCCAGTCAGGCTGATTTCAGCCTCCAGTACAGTCAACTCTTGGGATCCTATTGTCACTCCAGAAATAGAAATGGGTTCCACCCCTTGATAGCTTGATGGCATCAGGGTGCACTGTGCACCGGTACCTACTAGAGCCTTATACTTCTATGGGGCTGATGTGCCAGGCCATCTGACCCACACAGTCCAGTAAATCCAATTGTCCCCTACCTCCACCTGGCTGAAGGCAGGGCCCCTCTAATAGTCTTCACAGCACTGGACGCTAAAGTCTTGTAGAAAGGGAGTAGTATTCTTTATCACAGGAGATGGAGTAAAATCAGCTCTTTCACTCCATCTGGGAACCTGCTCACCAGAGACTGAAGCTGCAGCTTTCATGGGATGATCATCCTTGACCTTTGTTCTCCTCTTCAATTCATGCACCCGTTCCTCCAGAGCTGAGGTAGGTTTTCCATCCCACTTCGTCATGTCTTCTCCATGATCCTGGAGGTAAAACCATAGGGTGGCCCATTACGTATACCTTCTATATCTTCTCTCTAGAGCAGCAGGACACCTTTTGTTAAGAGCTGAGATGTGTGTTGGTACACGTGAGAAGCTGGATAGATCGGATAGATCATCTCTCAATTGTTTGAGCTTCTGGGACAATTTTTCCACAGCTGAAATGATGGAAGGGGTGAGATTGTCTTCGAACTCTTGGAGTTTATGAATGATTTCATCCACTGTTAGTGGCACTATGTCATTCCAGGTTACTGTTGCCAATGAATGGGCATATGATGGTGGTGCATTCTGTGTAAATTTCCGCCACATGGGTAGTGTACATTCGAAGATAGGCTGAGAAAATTGGGGCTGTTCAGCCTGGAGAAGAGAAGGCTGCCTGGAGACCTCATAGCAGCCTTCCAATACCTGAAGGGGGCCTATAGGGATGCTGGGGAGGGACTCTTCATTAGGGGCCTTAGTGAGAGGACAAGGGGTAATGGGTTCAAACTTAAACAGGGGAAGTTTAGATTGGATATGAGGAAGAAATTCTTTACTGTAAGGGTGGTGAGGCACTGGAATGGGTTGCCCAGGGAAGTTGTGAATGCTTCATCCCTGGCGGTGTTCAAGGCGGGGTTGGACATAGCCTTGGATGGCATGGCTTAGTGGGAGGTGTCCCTGCCCATGGCAGGGGGGTTGGAACTCGATGATCTTAAGGTCCTTTCCAACCCTAACTATTCTACGATTCTATGACTTCATCTGGATCTATGGGTACATCCCCATTATTCAGCTTGATGTGACAGATCATCTCTACAATGGCTGATTCCCTCAGAGACTGGATGCCTTTTTCTAGAGCAGTCCACTTGGCCAAACGACTCATAACATCGTCCTTGTATGCAAGCCTTTCTTTCACAGCTGCCAAGAGCCGCTTCCAAAGGCTGAGGGACTGTTTCTCTCTTGCAATTGTTTTGTCACTTCCCCCTTCCCTAGCAAGTGATCCCAGCTGCCTGGCTTCCCTACCTTCTAGTTCATGACCACTGGCTCCATTGTCCCAGCATTGGAGCAACCAGGTGATGATGTGCTCTCCTGGTTGATGGGTAAAACTTTTTCGCATATTCCATAGTTCGGTTGATGCCCAGGGTTGAGAAGTCACCTCTTCTTCTTCTTCCTCTGATTCAGGTGATGATGACTCCTGATCAGATGCTGTCCTGGGTAGTAAGTGCATTGCCATTGCTTCTTCATCTTTTTTGTCTCTTTTCTGCTTTGCCCCTTGCTTACAGGGGCAACCGATACTGGCACGAATTGGTCCTCTGGTTTAGCTGCAGTGATTCTCACTGTGGTTGGAGTGGCTGCAGTATCTGTTGTCGGGGTTTGAGCAGCTGCTGTACTTGTCACTGGGGTTGGCGTAGCTGCTGTGCTTGGAGCTGAAGTGGCTGCACTGTCTGTTGAGGTCGGAGTTTGAATAGCTGCTGTACTTGTCACTGGGACTTGTGTAGTTGCTGTATTTGGAGTTCGTGTAGCTACTGTGCTTGGAGCTGGAGTAGCTGCGCTGTCGGCTGCTTTGCCATCAGATCCAGGGACATTTTTTTCCTTTTGAAGGTGCTGGATAGTGTTGAACCGGGCTCTGTAAGCATAGGCCAAGCCCTAGCACGCTGCCGTGATTTGTCTCTCTCTGGTATGACCAGAATGACAACACACCTCATTTAAGTGTTTTACTAATTTTTCTGGATTTTGCACTTGTTCAGTGGTGAAGTTCCAAAGCACTGGAGGGACTCAGATACTTGCCCATACTATCCCACACACCCTGCCCCTCATGAGTGTTCAGCCTCATGGAAAATCTCTTGGTCCTCCTATATCGTCATCTAACCCTAGACAAGGCTCAAACCCAACTCTGCATAACTTTCGAGACCGAACGAAATGGTCATGGGTAAAGCACACTTTGTGTGCCAACATGGTGATCCCCATCACAATCAGCAAGCAGGTCTCAAGGGGACCCAAAAGCCATTCAAAACCTCAGAAGTCTCAAATGATGCTGTAAACGGTCTGGCAGGGGGGCTGGGAAGGTAAGGAAATGTCTCCTTCACAGGTTGACCACAAGAGGAAGGGAAAAGAGATGTGTAATTGCTAAGCACTTGTATTATATACCTCCCAAAGTACAGGGGTGGTGACCACACTGGGAACGCAAGCCAGATCAGTTTCATGATCAATGATTCTATTGTATTACAAGTCATTACCATAGAGTACAATAAAACAAGAACCTTAGCCCAAGGCCTCCAGCCGAGAAATACTAACACAGCAAATACCAGCTGTCAGTAGGGTACGACATGCTGAAACTGTGAGATCAAGAGCAACATCTTTGAGAGCCAATAAATCAGCATTGTGACGAGCGGCTATTAATCCGAAACAATGAATGCTTATCACAAGTACGATTAGACACACTCTGGTCAGATCTGTCGTTATCTCAACCCTTTGTGCCCCACGTTTGACGCCAAAAAGAACTGTTGGGATTTAAGCCCAGCTGGCAACACAGAACCACGCAGCCGCTAGCTTACTCCCCTCTCCCTCCCCCTTTCCTCCCCCCGCTCCTGGAGCGATGGGGAGGAGAATCGAAAGAAGGTAACTCCCACGCGTTGAGATAAGAACAGTCCAGTAACTAAGGTATAATACAAACCGTTGCTGCTACCACCAATAATAATAATGATAAGGGAAGTAACAAGGGAAGCGAATACAACCGCTCACCACCCGCCAACCGATACCCAACCCGACCCGAGCAGTGATCTAGCCCTTCCGAGTAACTGCCCCCAGCTTATATAGTGGGCATGACGTGCTGTGGTATGGAATACCTCTTTGGTCAGTTTGGGTCAGGTGTCCTGTCTCTGCTGCCTCCCGGCTTCCCCTCCTCCCTGGCAGAGCATAAGACTCAGAAAGTCCTTGGTCAGAGTAAACATTACTGAGCAACAACTAAAAACATCGGTGTTATCAGCGCTGTTCCCAGGCTGAAAGTCAAAACAGCAGCACTGCAGCAGCTACTAAGAAGGAGAAAAATTACTGCTACTGCTGAACCCAGGAGAATAATACAAAAAAGGGTACGCCTCAGACCAACTCCAATGAACATAAAGATCTCATTAATTTCTGAATAGTGATCTCAGCATATTCAGCAAGCTTCACTTTTGAAAGACCCACATTCCGAGACCCTTGTCTGCTGAATTACCACCAAGGTGAGATTACAGAAGCATAAACACGCTCCTTTGCTTTCACACTTGCAAAGGCACTTACATCCAAGAACAAAACATGCTGAGGAAGATGGCTCATTCACAACATACGAAATACTGGTAGCACATACAACTTACACAATGATTTAAAACACAAAATGAGGTAATAGTGACATCATGTGTTCTCTCACATAACATTTAAGTATAAACACTTACTGAAACCATAATTCACAATTTACACTGAAAATCTGTCAATGTAAAAGTGACATTCATACACAGATTTCTTTGCTTATGTTAAGTCACAACTACTACTTTCCCGAAGCTTTACTAACACATGGTTCTAAATCCTGAAAAGCTCTAAGTATGTGCTCCACTTTCTGCAACCCAGTTAGTCTCATACATGCATGCTTAAAACTCCTCTGGATTACAACTTTACCAAACAATACATTTTCATTTTAAAAAAAGGGGAACAAAATTAGGAATTGAGCCAGCACTGTAATTACAGAGAATGGCAGTAGCTCACATTCTATGCTTCTTCTATTTTGCTTTTTGTATAGGAAATACATAGAAACTTACCACTTCATGATATACAAGAACCATTAATGGGTATTAACTGGACTTTAATGAAACATGCTAAATTGAATTTTATTAACGAGTTTCTCTGCTGAATTTTTATGAGCTACTTCTTTTACATTTCTAATAAAGAATGACTGGCAAACTAATTTTCACGTCTCTAGAGCTTGTAATCAAGTTTTCAGCAAACTGTTCCCCAGCCTTCCAACAGACTTCTGACATTAGAAACAAAAAGTGGAAATAAAAATGTAATTGTCCATCCTTTTCGGAGATATAAATTTGGGCCTATTATTTCACAAATTCACAGTTGGAGAAGAGTAGAAAAACAGTGGTTTTTGTTTTTATTTTTAGCATCTTGCTCATTTGTATTTCACTAGTCAGTATGAATATCAAAAATGAGTTTAACCATGACTTCTCTCTCACTTTGTTGCTTTTGGCCTCATGCCCAGGTTTAAGCCAGTTTTCAAACATTTAATTAATGGCTTTAGCCAAGTACCGAAACATGAAACCTTAAAATACTGTCTACTGAGTCGACAATCACAGAGATTCAGTTTATTGCACAAGTGCAAACCCGTTACATTAACATCTGGATTTAATAACAGTAATCCGAACACTTCAATAAATTCTGTAATGTGCATTTGCTTTGGAGTTTCAGGATATGGAAGATTTTTGTGGCTGTGGCTCCAACAAAGCCTCAACAACCACAAAGTTTTACAGCAGCTGTCAATCTTTAACGCAGAACAAAAGTTAGAAAAAGTTTTACTCCATAATTAATATACTGCAATTTAGGCTCTTGAACGTCAGGTGGTAAAAATGCTGAAGAAACAATGACAGCAATATTGGTTCCCTGTGCTCAACGCAGCACAGAATAATTTCATTTAAAGAAGCAAACATGAAACATTCAAGACTGTCAAGTGTGAACAGGCTTAATTTCAGTTGTTGACCTCTTTTTTTAGGCATGCTGCTAAAAAGTAGCAGCTATATTCACAGCAAGAAACAAAGGCTGCAGATTTACTAAGCAGTGACACGAAATGGTTTGCCAAGTCTAATCAAACCAGCCCTTCTTTTCATAGCCTGAATGCAATCCTAAAGCACACTTTACCTTCAGGTTAAGGGAAGCTCCTCTGTCTCTAAGTGTTTCCAGATGCTAATTTTGTGCCTACCCCTACAGTTCTGGGCTTTGCTGTAATACATCAATGCTCCAGATATATCCCACCTTTTGTGGATATCCAGGAAGTTTTGTACATCTTGCTGTTCCTCCATTCTCTGAAGCAGTTAGCCACAGAAGTTGTGTGAATTGTCTGTTTTTTTCTAATGCTCTAGTTCATCTTAGAGGGGCCTCAGTAGAAATTATCAAGGAAGCTTTAAGTTTGATGCTCTGTGTCGGTTATTCTGAAATAAAGCAACCCCTTCACCCCAACAAAGCCCTTCTTCCCCATACAAAAGATGATGAGGGAGGGGGTAGAATTACAGTTTTCACCATTTAGGTACCAGCTGAACATGAGAGGCACACAGTTCCAGAAATGAGAATGTTTTAGTTGACATAACCCAAGTTCCTTGTTTTACTAAGCTGCTTGAGTCCCCTCCTAATACCTACTGAAACAGAATTCAGTCAGCATATATTAAACATTCTTCATCACTCCCTTCAAGAAGGAAGTTTCCTCTCCTCATTATACCTGGATTTATTTAATCAAAACACATTGAGCATGGTGCACTTTGGAAGTGCTGTGACATGCTCTGGTGCTATGCTGGTACTAGCCTGAATCAAAAATCAACAAAATGCTATACAGGCCAAAGTTTTACCTACCAATACAAAAACTATCACCATTCAGAAAAAGTCTAACGTAATTTGTAAAGGTTTGCAAGCATTACAGTCCTTTAAAAAAAGAGAAAATAGCATTTAATCAACATAAGACTATTTAATAAGTCAAAATTCTAAGAGGTGATTAAAAACAACTCATATCAAATGGCAAACCAAAAACATCACAATAACTTACTCTTAGCTTATGCAACACAGGTAGTACAGATATCCAAATTCCTGTTTATATGAGAACATATCTTCTGGAAAACCTTCCATTTTAACAGGATTATAAACCCAGCACAATTTAAAGTGAGACTGCTCACTAGAAGTAGCGGCTTTATAAAAACCCCCTGTAACTAGAAAGTTTTAGTGTAAGATACAGCACTTACCTCGTATCTCTAGCCTCCTTCTGTAGTGTCTGTTTCAGCACATTTCTGGTCAATTGGAAAGTAAAGATAGGAAAAACAAAAATCACAATAATGTCTCAAGAATACTTTATTTTAAAAGTTGCATACTGTATTCCACTTATGAAATTTAAACCTTATGAATACAAGTTGTTCTTCCTAATTTTTTTCAATATTGGGATGTTAAAGTATCTTACCAGGTCAAAAAAAACTATTACTAATTTCAAGGTCATTTTTTGGCACCTTTTGTATTACTAAGCAAATTCTAACACACTAATTATTTGTCTTTCCAGTTACCTCTGGCAAGAACAAGTGCTCCTTTTAATTCATCTGCAATATATAAGACCAGTCCTAGCTCCTTCAGATCCAGTTCATTAGAGCTGGAATGTCTTCACACTTAGAAGTTAAAACACCAATTACATCTATGCATTATAACATCATTTCATAACAGAAATATATATTAGCTTTCTACAGATTCCAATACAAAGGAACCTTTCCAAGCAAAAAAGGAAAATGTCCATAACCACATTTTGGCTTTTTTCCTATGACAACAACTGATATTTGTTCTGTCATCAACATTTTGTTTATGTTTTAGAGCATGTGTGTACATATATGTATCTGCAGACACATACAATTATGTCAATGCAAACCTTCTGCACGCCAGATTTAGAAAAGTTAAAATCTGTTATCTTTAAGGTTGGCATTTATTACATGCTGTTTCATACAACATTAATGAGGTTTTCTAGTTTTAGCTTTGAACCCGTCACTGTTGGCCTAAGAGGTCCCATAGGTTGCTCAGCCACACAATGTTGCTTTTGTTCCAAGATAAATCCCAACAAGCAGGGGGTTTTCTTTGTCTATAAGTTTGCATGCCCAAAGGCTGAGGCTGCTGTGATGGTTTCTATACGTATCAGTGGAAGAGGTTAAAACCTAAACATGTAAAAAAAACAATCCAAAACACAAGAGGAAGAGGTTCCAAGACCAAACACGCACACCAAAGGTCTAAAAAAAGAAATGGCTTACAATAAAAGGTGTTCCCTCTTCCTTCCAACACTTATCTAAACACTGTTCAAAAAAACACAACAGAACCCCCAAACCCATACCTAAGTATACTTCCTATTCAATATCATACTAATCCATAATTTCATCAATTATCTTGTTTGATTCCTAGGCTAAAAAGCAAGGGCTACAATTCATTGAACATTTTACACATAAAACCCCTAAATTTGTTTGAATATCTGTGTATTAAGCTCCACCTTTCAAGCTTGTTTATAATAGTAAATCATTCAACAGAAGCCCATAAATCAAAAAAGGTAAATATTAAGGTGATTTTCATGTTACTGTATGACTGCTCTTAAAAATTCACCTGTATCAAGGTCAGTGTTGCACATTTCTCTAAATACAGCCAAACTGGCAAAGGCGCTCTGTACTTCCAATAACGAACTAAGGACTTACAGCTTCCACATGCTTTTATTTTCTTTTTAACTGGTGTGATTACCACACAGCACTTTGTCAAACTTTGAATGCATGTTTATACCACAAAAATCATAATTTGCCCTAATTACACAGGAAAGAAAAGTTCAAGAACGAACTAGATAAAATGTCAAACATTAAGAAAATAATCTCATGAAATGCCAGCTGCGCCTTTGTTGAAGGCTTTAAAACATCAATTAATTCAAAACCTGGGCATTTTTCCATCATTAAGGGAAAGATCTAGAGTGAGGAAGAAATGTTATTGCCTTGCCATAAATAAGAACTTTAGAACATGCTGTACTCGGAATGCTGTAAGCTGAGTTTTTTCTTCAAAGGTGACTGATGGTAGTGTAAATCTTTTGGACTTATTGATAGCCATGAGATTTCATGGTGCTGCCTGTATGATATGCATGAAAAGGCAGATTTTTGATATTTACTTCGTGATTAAATTTGTTTTTAATCCTATAGCTTCTATTTCAGCTACACCGCCTGCTGCAGCCATAAAGTCCCAGTATTACCTCTCTGGACTGCACTGAGACAGCGTACAGCAGTTTTTCTACACTGCATACTTAGAAACCAGTACAAACCCCATACAAACGGAATGAAGGCAAATATATTTGCTGGCACAAAGGAAAGGCACTGCAGCACAGCTTTGCCTTGCTCCCTCCATTCCAAAGAGCGTCGCTCTCCCACGTGTTGATTTAAGTGCACCTGAGACACAGATCTGGGCATACAACTGCTGCAGATACACACTTGCTACTTTCCAACCAAGAGCCATCTAAACTCTCTGCATTTCATAGGTAACAAACCAAACTCTTTAACAGCCTGGTCTAAGGGCAGCTGCTCTTTTAACTGGTAAGGGAACACACTGTGGTTGTGTGATGTGGGTCACCAAGGCCAGCAGTCTCGACTTCACCGCTTTGAAAAGGAGAAAGCTTTCATTTGAATGCACCTATTTTTAAGGCCAGGCCCTGCAGTTATACCTTTTTATCCGCAGTCCCCGTACCTCTCCCAGCATTTTGTGTGCCTACTGGAGTAGTAATAATAACAATAACGATAATAATAAAAAACTGCGGCCGCAGTGCAACAGAAGGCAACTCTTGTCAGCGTGGTCTCGGCAGAAGCCGGGTCGGGCAGATCTCTGAACGCAATGCGAGAGGTGCCGGAACCACAGGGGCAGCCTCCGCGCAGCGGCCCGGCTGAGGGGAGGTGGCCGCCCTCAGTCCTGTTCCCGGGACCCGGCCCTGTGGGGACCCTACCCTACCCTGCCCCGCTCCGGCAGCGAGGGGTTGGCGCCGAGCCCGGGCGGCGAGGTGCGATCCCACACGCCTCAGCCTCCTTAAGATGGCTGTGGCAGCGCGCACGGCGGCCACCCGGGGCGGGGTCGGCCCGCAGCCCACCGCAGGCCGGGCGGGGACCGGTGTCTCGCGGGGGCCGCCCACCGCCCTCTGGCCCCTCCGAGGCGGCGGCACCGCGGACACCCCGCCCGTCACGTGACGGGGCTCCCCCCTCACCCCCAAGACCCCGCGTGAAGGATCGCGGCCGAGCACCGGCGGCACCATCCACCCGCACCCCGCAACTCCCACCCGGACTCTCCCGCTCTCTCTGCCTCACCGTCGCCCGCCGCCGCCGCGGACATGTCCTCTCGCGAGCTCTGCGGCCGGGACCGCCCTCAAGGGGGGTGGCGGGGTGCGGGCCCCGGCGGTTGGCCCGCGGGCGGGGGCGGGGAGGCCGCGCGCGCGGGCGCTCTGTGGCCGCCTCACACGTGTGGGAGGCGCGGGCGGGGCGGCTGCATCCGGGTATTAGCGCCCTGGTAGCCGGTGGGGGGGAGGTGCTTGGTTGTTCTCTGGGGCTGGGGGTGGCTGCCCAGGGCTGAGGTAACCCACTCCATCCTTTCCTGCCGCTATCCGTCGCTGTGTGCCTCTTGGTCCAGGCGGTGACCTCCGCCCGCTGTCGGGTACCCTCTCTGAGCGCACCTGGCCGGTGGCCGTGCCGGGCTAACCCTGCGGCTCGGCCTGGCCCAGCCCGGCGCTAGGCGGAATTTCTGAGGTGAGGCCGGGACGGCTGCCACAGAGCTTTCTTTCAGGTGCTGCCATCGCACGAGTTGGAAATTCGAGGCAAAACTCGGGGTATGGCTTCAAACCTCTGCCGTGCAAACACACCTAAGCAAGGTGGGACTTGTAACTTGTATGTTTTCCCTTCAGGCTTAGCTATAAACGTTTGAGGTGACTGAACTTGATCAAACATCAAAACAACCAGGAGGAAACGCCCCCATGCCTTAGAAGAGGTTTTGGAAGCCTGATGATGAACGCCTGAGAATGTGCAATAGAAAAAATATGCATATATTCTGCAAGCAGAATATGATCACACATGCACACAGTAATTTGTTGCATGTATTGTGCAACATGGAGCTCACAGGGCTGAATATTCTACTAGCAAATGGACTAATAACCAGCCTAGTTGTATGCTGTATGTATACTGCATCAGGCCCATTATTACTAACACATGCATGCGTTAAGAAAAGTCAGGTTTTAATTTCTTACAGTTTTAAGATGGTTAGCGACATTTCGATATGTTTCATTACAGACTAATAACACAATTACTTGTTCAAATTATTGAGATGAATTAGAAGGGTTATTACTTGTTTTGCATTTTAAAGCAGGATGCATATCTCTTACATTCCTCTAAATTACAGTTAGGTAATCAGATTTTATATCATTTGAGAAAAAAACTAAACCTAGCAATGATGCAGAAATTTAGCAATGAACTGTAAAGATATCATGAAAACCTGTAATTTATTTGAGATTTTCTTCTGTCACCCTTCAAATGAAACAGTTCAGATGCGAGTCTGCTGTAAAAACCAGAAATGTGAGCACCTACAAATAAGTACTTGACTTCATGTATAGCTTCATGGGTAATCAAATTAGGATTACAAAACAGTGAAGGTTAAATTGAATGAAACCAATGTATATCTGAAATTTCAGATTTCCAAGAAAATGGAACAAAGCCATATAATGACTCAGAGGTTAAGATTTTGGTCCTGCTTTGCCATTATGTTATTTGGAGGAGGTCCTGAAGCATCTGAAGCTCAGACAGAGAAATGATAACCATACAAATTCAATGGGTGTTTACTGTGTCCAAGCATCATTGTATCGGACTGAGAGAAATGACACTCTAAGTTCAGGACAAATTATTACATCAGACCAAACAGCTATTGCTGTTAACCAGCAGGAAGAGATGCACATATCAGAGAAGTAGGTGAGACTGATTCAGTTAACAAGAGCTAGGCAGTAGAACAAGTATTGGAATACCTTTATTTCAAGGCCTTTTTGCATGGACAAATGCTTTTAACGTGGTCAGAAGTCTGTAGAGATTGATTAAAGATGTTTGCAGACTTATTCAGCAATATTTGTGTTTCACACAAACCAGGGATTTGACTGAACATGGCTACACATCTGTTTTTCACATTTATTCCCTAAGGACAAATCAAGCAAGCTTCATCAAGTCATCCCAATGTCCATGCCTAGACCATGTATATTCTCCTTCAAAAACACTAAATAGTTGATGCTGCTCTCTCCTATGAAGTTTTCCAATTTTTCAATGTTTTGGGAGTAAAAGGTTGGTCTAGAGAGTTCTAGGAAAACTAATAATTAAACAAGAAAAAGGTCCTCACCTGCAAATTCAGTAGTGCGCACAAAACTGACAGTAACTAGGGGAGAACGGATTTATAATGTAAATTCTAGCAAAGACTTTTTGGTATGAATGGCACTGAATATGAGATGTCAGATAATTATGCCAAAGAAATTGTTATTACTTTTTTTCTCCTTATACTGAATAAAAGGAATATTTGCCGTATTAGTCTTTTGGAATGGTTTCTATTCAGAAAGAATTCTTTCTTTTCTGTTTTCCTGAAAATGCAAGACATCCCTTTGCTACAGAGAGATTATGTTGACAAAGTTCAGTTTGCTTTTTCACCTTATTTTTTTCCTTTTAAGTTAGCCAACACATTTAAATCCAGAAACAAAAAGATTTGCTATGATTTCCAGTGATAGTAACATGTAAATCATATTTCTATCTGGTTCATAAGAATTGAAGTTACATAGTTATTGTAGAAATGCAGATTACCTCTTTACAGTGTGTAGAGAATATGGGGAAATGAGAACACTGTACAAGAGGTGTAAAGTCTTCAATGTCGCAATGAAGTCTAGGTAATTCTGGTGATTTCAACTGCTGCACGCATTAAGGCATTGCCAATTAATTGATATAAAAGGGTATAGATGTGGTTCATCTTGGGAAATACCTTAAATATTCCTTGATAAGGAATACGTTTTTCCAGGTTTCTAGTATTCTATAGTATCAGTGGCAAAGGTGTGTGAAAAAATTGACATTAAACACAGTTGAGACTCATGTCTTGAAGGTATTTGTGCTTTCTTAAACAACATGGTGATACCAGCCAGTGGAAAGGAAGACACATTTAAAGCAGCAAGTGACTACTTGAAAACAGTTTCTCCCATAAAATCACTCTATGGAAGTTGCTTAGCTCCACACAATAGCTCTTGTCTTTTGAGCACCACCTTTCCTGTCTCGGGCATGAACATGTACAACACTTCCCCCTTAGTACTGAAAAGCTCAGCTGGAGCTCTCGGCGTTTGCCTCCAAGGATAACAGTGAACTCTATATTCCCTTTCTTGCAGTAGAAGTAAGAATAACACAATGACACAATATCAATATTTTAATGTCCAAATTAATTCACAACTAAAAATACTTGTGATTTATAACAAATATGTATTTCATTATGCAATTGTAAGCTGTGTATTTTAGGGAGGGATTGTTTATTTAATGAAATGATGCCAAATTTTATTTTAGAAGTTATTCAGAAACTACAAATGCTTTTCAGTTCTAGTACAGGTTTTGTATAAAGAATTTGATGGTTCTAGAGATTTAAACACTGGTTTCAGATTTGCTAATATAGACAATTCATTATTTAAAACAAAATAAAATATTCTGTAATTAACTTTAAATTAGCACAGGAATTATCAAATTCACCCATACAGTTTTGTGTGATTTTACATGTTAAAGTTATATCAAATACAGGTGGAGTAGGAGTATAATCCTGGAGCAGCAGGGGTATAATCATCAGTGTACTTGTCTCGGATGTACCTGTAAAAATCTTGCATATGACACCTCAGTCATTTGATTTATTTTTCAAGAAGCTTTGCATCAGTTCTTTTCTCAAACATATAGAAAAGGGAGGATTTATTCTGTGTCTTGTTGACCAACAAGTCTATATATGGTGTGATAAGGATAAGACACTCTTGCACAGAACTGTTAAGAATATCTTGCTGTCAGTGCCGCCTGTATATATAGCATCAGATGAATATGGAATGTCACTGCTGGTAATGCAATAATCAGTGCATCTAATTCACTATCTTATTATTGACTATTAACTTGCTACTGTTGTTTATAGAAAGATTGTCTTACAGTGCCTGTATTATCTGTTTTTCTGATGTATAAATATTTAGTAACTGTATACAAGAATCACACTAACCTTCTGGGTAGAAAATTCATCTACATCACTCAATAAGCCCACATTCTATGTAAACTCTAGTGAAGAATTTAAAAAAAAATGTCAGTGTACATTTTCAAGTAGTATCTTTTCATGGCCCTCGTCTTCAAGCATTGTGACGTTCATTTGGAACATCATTCTCAAGAAAGTACTTGAAGCCTGTATCTGCCAACACAAATAACTGAAGCACTTAGTTTGAAACAGCCAAATTTATGCTGTTTCAGAGATAAGCTTAGCACCTACTCAGATGAAGTGTATTGTACAACTGCACCTCTCTACAAACAGAAATGCCATGTAAATGAATTATATTAAACATAAGATTTTTAGGTAGTTTGTGTTATTTATAGGCGTAAGAATGTCTTAAAGCATTAATAAGAATTAAGTTTTAAAGCTTAATGCTGCTTTATAACATGTTGGAAATACACCTTCATTGAAGCACTGAAGGTAATATATTTGTATACATAAAGTCAATTTCTGCACAAGATTACAAATGAAGCATTTCAGAGGATTTCTGTAGATCTGTCTTTACCCTGGAGCACCAGTGAACCACTTCAGTTTTTTTCCTATTCAGGTTGCAATTAGTACATAGGGTATGAGTTTTTTTGCTCAACATGAATGTTATTGAATGATTAATCTTCAAGAGGTTCAATTACACATTACTAGAATTCAAATGCTGAAAAAAACATTTTATAATACTTATCACTCCAGCTATTTTTGTCAGAATGTAGTTCAAATTTTCCCAGCCCATCTATGGAGTATCCATAGTCAAGAAAGGAACAATTAACACTGAAGCTCAAGAGAAGTTCAAATACAGGATATGACTGCAGAAATTGCTTGTTAGAAAATTTTGATCACGCCCAAGCTAGAGGGAAAAGGAAGATATAGAGGAAACTTTCTAGTAACATTCTGCTAATATTATTTTCACTTTCAAAAGAGATAAATCCCTATTTCTTTGAATAGGTCCTTAAGTAGGGGATATGTTAACTTTTGCAAATATCTATCATCTGTGCTCTTTTGTCAGTTTAATCAGGTTATAGCCTCAAAGATCTGGATTACCTGCAGAAAAATAAGTGCAGTTATTAGCCTCAGCCCCCAAAGCCAAATGTCAGCTACATATTTGATGGGAGATATTTAATTTCTTGATAGAAGTCATTGAGTGAATTTCACAATTTTGCCATGTACCTTGCAGTGTTACAGTAGTACAGGTAGCTTACAATTGAGCAAGCTATTTTGAAACTAGGATGAGTGCTATGACTTCTGGTAGTGTCATAGTAATTATTATATTCCAATACATTCCTTAAAGGCCTGAAATCAAAATAAGCTGGAGATGGGCAAAACATGCTGTGCAACGTAAAAATGACTCCATTCTCCAAAGAGCTTTCTCCAAAGGTCTTTCTGAGTTATTTCAAATAACAGGGGGAAGTGGATCGGCTGATTTGTTGTTACAGTGTTACTTGGATCTGAGTAAGCTTTTAACAGTCATGTTGCAAAGGCTCTTACAGAATGGCGGCATTAGTTAAAAAGGGGTGGTTCTCTCACAGACCAATAACTCCTTAAGTTCAATAAGAAGCAGAGGATGGGAATGTTTATGTGAAGTGTCCTTGGATGGTTACTCTTAGAGGGAGGATGCTGGTCTAAATGGACTTTTAGTGTAAACCATGCTACCAGTTCTTATTTCTGTGTGCCAAGGAAATGGAAAAAGACAGCATCCATCAGCATCATAGCTAAGAACAAAGCAAAACAAAAAATACAAAACCCTCCCACCGAATAACTGGTCAAAGGAGTAGGTTAAATAAGTATCTAAACCATTATTAATTTGAAGCAGACGTTGCAGAAACAGTAGGCTGACCTTATCTCTACCACAATTTTTTTATATTCTCTAGAGAAACTTGCTATGATTTTAGCCCAGTGATTATACACTATACACTGGGGGACTCAATGTCCGGAAGCAGTGATCCTGCAAACAGCTTTAGTCTCCATTGCCAACTGTAGTCATACTGACCTTATTGAATGAAGCTCACTGGAGGTCATCAGTGCCTTCTCATAAAAGAAAACAGTATTACACTTAGGGTTACATCTCACAAGATAATTAAAACTCATTAATATTGGCTTAAGGCAATTTGATTGTACCACTAACAAACAGCACTTACATTAATTGTAAATTCAGTCTTGCACTAAACCGTGAATAGTCTGACACAAGAAATAGGCATTTATTAATGGCATTTAAATTCTGTGTTTTCATTTATGTTTGATGGTTGAATGTTTAATGATGCTAGAATTTCAAACCTAGAACCTATGTTTTTACTTTATCTGGAGCAAAGAGCAAACAAACCAGCCAGAAAACTGTTTTCTGAACTTTTTTATTTGCTCTATAGATGTTACTTGTTATATCCTAAAAAACCAGAAACCAGGAGTACAGCTCGATAAAAATGGTTCATTGCAGTCTGCCAGCTGTACACATAGTCTGGGTGTATCCAGTTCTGCCCATTCTTTTCTTTAATTCTCCTAGTAGCTTTCTTTTTTGTGTGTTTTTTTTTTTTGGCTATTTCATCCTATGAGGTACCTGCATCCCACTGTATCAGCCCATTTTGCCTGCATTAGACTTTTTTTCCCTGTTCTTCCTCTTGTGTATATGCAGCCACACCTTTTAACACGTGTGTATTCTATCCCTGCTGCCTCCTCATGCCTCTGTTCTCCTCATCTGCCTGCTCCTTTAAGCAAGAGGAAGCGTGCCAGAGACTGCTGTTCTTTTGTGTCTCAGACATGGTCCTGAAGTTTTGCACAAATTGGAGGCTCATGGGAATAAGATGGAGTTGGCAACCGGAGTGTACCTGCCTGTAGGCTGCAGGATATGTTGCCTGCTTCCTGTCCTTTTACTCAGCAGTTGATGGGGAAAAAAGAAGTGAACAAAGATTGGAAAAAAAAAAAAAAAGGCTGTTTCTCTTTCCTCCAGGTGTACCAAAAATAGGGAGAAAAAGGCACTTGATTCTTGCTACTGCAAAAAATTTGTCTTGGGACATAGCCCTGGGTAGGTGTAAGGTGTAGGTCTGCAGGTATTCCCGGGAAGAAGGTGAATATAATTGTCCAGGTTGTTAAAGCTATTTTACTGATACATTACTTTATACGAAACAAATCTTCTTCAAAGGGCAGTACTCCTTGACAAAACAGTGATGACCCAAGCAGCAGCAGAACAATGCAGCTGCTCAGAGTTTGGGGTATAGCAAGATGATGGGGCCAGGCAGAGTTGTTGCTTCTCTGAGTGCTGAGGCATCTGGAAGGACACAAAAAGGCATAGACTAATGCGTGTGGATTTGGGCCAGTGGCTGCATGAGAAGCAATCGTTAGCTCTCTAAAGGCTGCTACAGTTACCCAGGGAGACTTGAGAAGCTTTCAGGATATTCCTTTGGGAAATGTTTTTCTAGAGAGCTGAAGATACATTCTGTGGTTTGGCAGAGGACTCCAGAATCTCTGGTCATTCTCTTGACGGTGGGGAAAAAAACACCTAAACACTAAAGAAGAAGTCCTGGTGATGGTGGCTATAGTCTATCTTGCTGCTATCCAGTAGAGAGACTAGCAAGGAAAGAGTCAAATTTAACACCTTGCTGCCAGTTTAGCTGACCTAGAAACCTTCTGCGTTTTTCCATAGAAATGTAGGAAAAAACTTGCTGTAACTGTTGAATATGTCTTTTCTCTCCTTGGAAGGCATCTTCTGCTCCTGGACACGTACACCACAGGACCACCAATGTTATTCTACTTGACAATTTGTTCATGTCATGAATATCAAAAAAGACAGAGCTGATGATCAGTTCACGCTTGAGAATGATTACTCATTTTATTTACCAGTGTGGTGTGTTTAAACTGCAGACACATGGGAGCAAAGTGTGGGTTATTAGTAACCCACAGTTGGTGAAGGATCCTGAACTCTTTGTCAATTGCTTCTCTTGGTCTTCAAGAACAAGGATTTCTGAACTCCCTGGTAGTGCATCAAAGCCTTTGAGGAGAGGGTGCTTGCAGTGGGGATGTTTGATACTAGTTTTGGAACATTGGCAACCAGCCCTTTACTTCTAATTAAATGAGAGAGAATTTCTCATACAGAGAGAGGTAGTTGATTCAATTTTCATTTTGTCAGAATGCCCAGAGCACTGAACAGGGCCTGGTCATTGAACAACATCCTTTGTACAGATTGAAAGAATTAATACAATTAATTTACCACCACCAAGGGAAAAGTTCTGGGATTTTGTTTATGCAGGTTGAAACTGATGAATACACAAACCCATATGTATGGTACTCTTGCCTTTTCCGTGATGCAAGTTCAATTTCTCATGTAGAGCTCAGGCCTGAGAGGCATATGAGCACTTGCTTTGGTACGTGGGAGATGGAGGTTCTCTTCATTCGTTTCTGGAGACTGGAGAGTCTGTGAGCTGTTGTCCCAGGTAGTAACTGTGGGCTTTTCCTGAGTAATGCAGGTATCTCTGTGCTCATCTGGTTTTGTTCTAGAGCATTTTAAAGTATGCTTATAATGAAAGCTTGGCAAAAGAACAATTTTAAATGTAAAAATAGCTAAATGTGTGGAGGCTGCTGTTCATTTTGTAAGTCAAAGCTTGTGACTAAAGAATGCTGCTTAGCAACAGATGGGGGAAATCTGAAGGTGATCACATCATTTTGCACTCGTTGAAAATTAATTATTCATGTTCATCCTACCTTTTAAGCACCATCCTTTTCATGTCCCTGTTTTTGGGACTGTGTGCCTGGCTTAGTCGTGTAACCCAGTTTTATTATCATAAGCACGCTGATGCAGCTATGTGATGCAGCTGAACAGCCCTATCTCAGGCTTCTTCAGTTCTCTGTACCACTATGCTCTACATGTGTACTGATCTGTATGGTATAGGACAGACAAAAAGGTGTCCTAGGAAGGATGGCAGGACATCACAGGCTGCAGTTTCTGTAAAAGGTTGTTGTATTAAGCATACGCTTTTGTCTCAACAGCACTATTCACCACCCGTGCTTCCTGTTAACTCCTCCTCTGCAACTTCTTCTCACCCCTAGTTCATCAGCAGTTTGACTTCATATGTTTGTGCAGGTTTGTTTTTTTCCCCCTTTTTTTGTTTTTGTTTTGTTTTGTCTTTTTTTGTCTCTGCAAAGAGTTTAGGAATGCTTTTGTTCCTCAGTTTGATTTAGGAATATTTTATAAGTATTGCTAATGAAATATTCTCAGATTGTAGCATTTGGGAAGCTGTAAAGTTCCTATTTGATTCACCTGCCACAGCCATCATTCAACATGCACAGGGTGGATGCATAAATACTGTATTATGAACTGGTGAGTACTGTCAGATTTATGTATCTGCCACCAGATGAAATCTTGCCTTAAAAATGGTCGGAAGTCTTTGATAGGGTGTTCGTACTCCTCACTGGCTGAATGCCAACTTTTAAAACATTCATTTGACACAATGTAGCACGAGAGTTATTTAGAAAAGTTACATTTTGCTTTGTTTCCTCTAGGCCCTAAAGCAAAGCTCCTCAAGTAGGGGTGCTGGTTTGCTCTGCCTGAAGAGCTGAGAAAGCTTCAGCGTGAATTAGCCAAGATACTGATTAGGAGTAGAACAGCAGATGGTAGGAAGTTTTTTTGGTAAAGACTATTGCCATATATTGATCATGCTTCTTACTTGAAAAAGTATGTTTAAAGACTTGAGTTTTCAAAGCCTAAGAGTTACTATCTATCTCCACTGTCTCCCTTGTTGTATGCCTCAGTGGCATATTAATCCATGTAAATGAGCAGAAAGGGTAATCCTTTTAATAAAGATAGTAGAAGAGTGTTTACAAATATGTAAATAGGCACTAATGAAAGTAAGGAATGTTAGAAATTTCTAAAGGAATGCACTGTAAAGCACATATATATATATATTGTTTTATTGTGTTAAGTCACATCATAACATCACATAGCAGAGACAGTGAGTGTCTGCTTCACAGAGTTACCAGAAAGTACAGTTAGGAAGAAATGCAATCTGTACATGTATCATAGAATCCCAGACTGGTTTGGATTGGAAGGGATCTTAAAGCTCATACAGTTCCAACCCCCTGCCAAGGGCAGGGACACCTTCCACTAGACCAGGTTACTCAGTATCTGCTACATGATTCCATTTTATGAGATTCAGGAAGAAAAGTAGAGTTATGGAAGTTGATGATGACTTTACAATCAATGTACATATGAATACCCTGCTGCAAAGGACCAGAGATCTGACTTGCCTGATACTGTTTCTCCAACACTGGACAGAGAAGTGGATGCACAGGGAAGGCAGATGATATACTCCCAGGCTCCACCAATTTGTACCTGACACACTTTCTGAACTGCCTGTGGTGTGAAGATACAGCCAAGAATTGTACAGTGTTGTGAGCTAATCATGATCAAATATTGGTTCCAGTGATTTAAAAAAGCCCAAGTTCTTCTTTCGGGAATTGTGCATGTCCATGTTAAGAATTTTGGACCTCTTTGGCGTAGCAGTAATTGGGAACTAAGGTTGATTTCCTGTTATAAAAACTGGGATAGTCTTGATGAGCAAGTAGTATGATATATGAGTATGTTGCACAATGATATTACTTGATACAACTAATGGGTACAGTGAGTCCCAGCATATACTTTGTTTGCAAACTATTTAGATATTTGAATGCTATTTCAGTATAAATGACTTAATTTTTGGTATCTTTGGGAAATCCTTCAGTGTTAGCAAGAATTTTATGCTCTCCCCATGTTAACAGATAGCTCAAACAGATAACAGACAGCTTCTGAGACCTCACTTGGAGTACTGTGTACAGTTCTGGTGTCCTCAACATAAAAAGGACATGGAACTGTTGGAACAAGTCCAGAGGAGGGCCACGAGGATGATCAGGGGACTGGAGCACCTCCCGTATGAAGACAGGCTGAGAAAGTTTGGGCTGTTCAGCCTGGAGAAGGCTGCGTGGAGACCTCATGGCAGCCTTCCAGTACCTGAAGGGGGCGCTTATACGGGTGCTGAGCAGGGACTCTTCATGAGGGAGTGTAGTGGTAGGACAAGGGGTAACGGGTTCAAACTTAAACAGGGGAAGTTTAGATTGGATATGAAGAAGAAATTCTTTACTGTGAGGGTGGTGAGGCACTGGAATGGGTTGCCCAGGGAAGTTGTGAATGCTCCATCGCTGGCGGTGTTCAAGGCCAGGTTGGACAGAGCTTTGGGTGACATGGTTTAGTGTGAGGTGTCCCTGCCCATGGCAGGGGGGTTGGAACTAGATGATCTTAAGGTCCTTTCCAACCCTAACTGTTCTATGATTCTATGATTCTATGAAAGTCAGAGCACAGTTTATAAACACAGTTACAGAAGTTTAACCTTTACAAGCAATTAAAAAGGCCTGGGAAATACTAATTCTTCTTAGGTCAATTACTGTTATAATGCACTCTCATAAAATGAAATAGAGAAAGAATCTAAGCTGCTGATTTGTAAATAATTGAATATCTAATTTAGTGTTTATTTTATTTACCTATCACTTTTACTGACATTTCAATTTATTTTATTGTCTTTTTTTTTTTACAGTCGGTATGAAGTAGTCTGCTGCATGCAGTATTTGCCTGCATTTGAAAAAAGACTTTTGACTCCTAAAAAGGTACATTATAAGAACTGCCAGATAATTAAATAATAGCTAGCTAGTGCAGTAAGCATAGGTTTTTATGTGTTCTCAAATGCAAACAGATACAGGCAAAGTGTTAATATAAGAGGTGACGGGACACAGGTTTCCTCTGCTGAAAAGAGTCTCCCCTTTCTCCTCCTCTTTCCCGGGTTGCATAACCATTTCTTTCCCCCAGTTCCTCATTTTCCTTGGCTGAAGTTGATTACAGAGTTCTCATTTGTATAACAGTCTATTTTATACAGTGCTTATAAGAAGTCTAGATCATCCATTTGGCATCTACACACATTTGAAAAAAAAAGAAACATCACATAGCTGCTAATTTGAGCTTCAAATTAATGTTAAGATGCAATTACTTGAGAATGAGGCCTTATGTACCAAAATCCTCATGTCAGCTTTGAAAGTTAAGCTTATGATGAAATAAGACATTTCGAAATTGAAGTGATGGCTGCATTCTCTCTTCCTCTCTAGGCCAAACATGTGTTCATAATCCTTTCTACTTAGTCATTATTCCTTAACACACACTTGCAAATTAAGTCCACACGAACCTTTTAGATAAATAGAAACAGATCGTAAGTGATTTGGCACTGATCCTGTTTTGGAATCTCCTGGTATAAGCAGCATAACCTTAACAATAAGGGTCAAGCTAACTATGGTTGCTTAGAAATCCAGATTTTCTAGATCTGAGCTGGGGCCTGCCTGCCAGCCTGAACTGAGTGATCTGTACTACTTGAAACCTGCTCTTTGAACACGAACTGGAACTGAAAATGTCTGGCAGCAGAGCAGTAACTTTTTGGTTCTTAACTCCATGCTGCCACTCGGTTCCCAGCTTTCATCTCTACAGGGTAGTTAGAGGCAACCCGGATGGTAAGATGAAGCTGGCTTCTAGACAGGTTTCATTGGTGAGTCAGCAGCATTGGATAGGTGTAATGTTGGGTCCCAAAGCTGTAGTGGAGATGGCAGAACATTTCTGCATGTCGCTGAGCCTGGATGAATTGATGCATCAGTCCTAGGAATCAAGGGAAACTTCAGTGTATGCTACTCAGAGTGTCACTAGACACTTAACTGAAATTAGGACTTTTACCTTAAACTGGTAATAACAACATCTCAGAAGAGCAACAACGTATGGAGGGATGCAAAAGATAAAACTTTCAAGGTATAAATGGATCTATGAGTCAGTGGCTAGTTTCAATTTCACACTTCATCATAGACCTGCTGTGTCACCTTGGGCATACCCCTTTGGGTTTTCTGTCTCTCTGTGAGATGAAGTAAATACGTCACCAAGTGCATGACAGAGTTAGGCTCTTAATTTCATAATTTATCAAGCAGGCACAGTACTTCCTCATATGGTCTGTTTGGTATTTGACTAGAGGCTGTATTCTTTCTGCCACAGCTGAAGTCAAGTTACATGAGTTCTACTGATGTCCATAGTCATTAAAAAGACAATTCCTGTATTAATATAAGAAATCACCAGCAAGCCTGCGAGCAAGCCTACCTCATTACCTGCAGTAATTTTACTTAGCTCTGGACTTTGTATGCTACTTTTCACCTTCCCTATTTGTTAGCGCACAGACCAAGATGTAGAGGAGCCATGCGTACTTCTGCTACATCAGAAGAAACAAAGCAAAATATAACAGGAGCAAAACAGGAGGGATTTTTTTATTATTCAAACCTTTATAACCTGTTTCAGCTAAAGAATTAAAAAACAGTCGAAAAATGAATTACTGTATCTATCTCTTTAAGTCTTTTAAGACCTTTTCTTCTGAGATAGAATTTGTAGTTAAGTTCCTAGTTTAAACTGTTGTTACTTAAGGTAAATAGGACACCTTAAAAAAACATCCGGTGGCAGTATTCCCTGATTGACTGAGAGTCCTTAAAAGCTTTTTTTCCCCCTGTTTTGCATGGAAGGAACCTCATCTCCAATGTGGTTAGAATCTGTGACCCAATTTTAGGATTTGAACTTTGGACAATTTTTACAGTCAGTAAACAAACGCTCCAGAATCTCACTAACGGGCAGGATGCTTCATATGTGAAATGTTGTACCGATCCTATAGTTGCAGTTGGATAAAAGCTGTTCACCTTCAGACAGTGAAACCATTAAAAAACCCAACCCAAAGCCACCAAACAGCACAACAAAGGCAAAAGGACAGCTCTAGCTTGCAGAGGCAATCCCAGCTGACTGTTCTGGGAATGATCTTCAGAGTTACCTCAGTATTTATTCTTGGTGCAGTCCACCAATTAAACAAACAGTTTTATATATAGAAACAGGGATGGGCTTAACCTACTTTTTGAGGGTCATTTTCAGAGACATGGGCTCTGAAGATGTGCAGGCTCATATTACCCAACACAGCAGATGCTCGTGTCTGTGTGTGTATTTGCACGTGCAAATGTGTACGTGTAATGTTACATGCTATTGGCAGAGTGGACAGTGACTGAAGGAAAGTCAGAGATTCCTGGTGGATATCAGTGAAGTTCCTCTATCTGGGTAATAATGCATGTGTTGTTCAAGCCACTAGAAATCTGTCAGCAATCCCAAAGAAGCTGATGGGGCTAAAAAAGAAAAAGATCACCACAATTTAATATCAATGACACTTTGTGGAAAATTCAGGTGACTTAGTATGTGATCACTCAGACTTCTGTCGAGTAAATATTAAAGTGAAAATCTTAATTATGGCTTCTCTCTGTTAGCGATTTGCAGTATAATGGTAATATTTAAGGAAAAGCCTAATTTACTGTAAGAATTATACAAACTATAATGCAGCAGATTTATTGCTGCAGTTCAAAGCTCGGTTGAGACATCTTCACTGTCTTACAGTGTGATGTGCCTCAAGCCTGAGACCAAAATGAAACTGAAGGACAGTATGTTTTTTGTATAAGCTTCTAGACAGTCAAGTGCTGCACAAGGCTCCAGTGTAGCCAGTTTTGCAAACAACTCGGTGGTAATTACACTCAGTTGCCATTACAGATTGCAGGAAGATTTAAGCAGCATTCTTGAAGGCAAACAAGTGCCCAAGAATAAAGACAGACATCATTAGGATAAGAAATAAAAGTAGAAAATCCCAGAGGAGAAATAGAAGGAAGATAAAAGTTGAATGGAGAATTTGAGAATAATGCAGACGCAGCATCATGAGAAAAACGTTACAAAAACTGTAAGATGTTGCTTACGGCAGTGTTGAATGATGGTGTGGGTCTGTGGCACACAGACCTCTGCTGCAGTTGCGTATTCTTGGTGCCCTCGGGTCCTGTAACATTCCATTCACTCAGGAGGGTGTTCAGTAGATGAATGGTAATGTGTATGTCCCACTGTGTGCACTAATGGGAACAGAGTAGCTCTACACAAATAACTCAAATTAGAACTACACTGCCTATTTTTAGGGAAACTGAAATGCAGCAATGTCAAACTCAGCATGATGTGCCAGTTTCACTGGGCAAACTCCTGGGCTTTCAATCCCTTGGAATATCATTTTGTATGTGTTTGAAATGTGAACATTAGCATGTTTCTTTGGACAAGAAGTAATAGTCACTAAAGAGAGATAAACCAGAGCTACTTCACTGAATCTACAGATGGCAATTTGTTTATCTGCTTGCTAATCCGATGATGTAATATTCCAGTGTATACTTACACACTTTCTGAGTTTGGGTTGATTGAATCTGTAGTCAGTGAACTATAGTTATCAAAGGGAAGCTGCAGCTGGGGGGAATGGTGATTTACAAGTAAAACTTCTATGAATTTACAGTACACGTGGGATAGATTCAGTCGTGAGTTTGAAAATTCTGCCCTCAAAAATGATAAATTTACTCTGTGGCATTCTTGAAAATCCTCCAGTAAGGCCCCTGCCTAAAATCCCTTCCTCCAGAGTCCCAGCTGTGGCTGCTAGCTGAGCAGTTTCTGAAACTGTTTTTAGGCCTCCTTGGACCTCACTCATGGTAAACCATGAGCTTACCATCTGACAGAGAGAGTTCTGTGTGGTTTTACTTTGAGTCTCCATAAAAAGACTATTGTAATTTGCTGAACAAAAGCGTATGAGAAAGGTGGGAAGTCAGTTACAAAGCTTTTTTTTTGCCACCTGACCACTGTCTTTTCATAAGCAGAAAGGAAGAATGAAAACGAGAATGGTCTAAGTGCCATTCTGAGAGCTGAGGAAGCAGCTGGGGTTCAAGACTGCATTGAGGAATAGTAATTCCAGTTTAGAAACAAGGTGACTTTTTTAATAACTATGGTCCATTGCTCTTGGATAGTAGCTGATCAAGTTGAAGGAAAAAAGAAGTCTGGCTGAGTGACAGACGGCCCTGCAAACAAAACCCTTGTTTTTATTTACAGAGGGAAGCTCTCACAAACAGAACTATGGTAAAATGTAAGCTAAGAAAACAGTATCTACTTAACCCAGATTTAATATTCCTAGCAAGGCTGCTTTATAGCAGTACTGGATTCGGATAATTTTACCATGCTCTAGAAAATCAGACTAAAATTGGTACGTATGTAGGCCCATTTTGATCTATTGCAGCAATATCTTCTTTAGACAACAAATCTCCACAGCAACGTAGTAGCCCTGGTTACCCTTACTAAGTTCAGTAAGACTAAAGAATTCGTCTCTTAGCTAAGTATTGGCTAGCTGCATGGCTGAATATTTCTTCCCTGTTTTCGAGACTGTGTGGCTGAGAATATTCCTTCTTTTAATATATTGCAGAGAGGCTTGTAAATACATATCAACACTCAAGTAAAAAAACAGCCAGGCTATTCCTATTGAAAAGGCTGGGAGAGGAACCCTTCACCTTTTGTACTCCAAAGGAAAAACGGCACTGAAGCTTTAAGACATTTGACTATTTCCCTGTATAACCTTATCAAAACACTCGGTCAGAGATGTACATTCTCTGGCCTTTTACAATAGAGTAAAGTTTTTCCCCCCAGAGCCTACTGTCTGATTCCAAGAGTAAGATACAAAGGAAGATAGTAGTGCTGAAGTTTTTGTTTTCTCCAGGAGCCTCCAGTTCCCTCTCATTTAGTACTAGTTTTTCTGACCCTTCTTTTATATATATCTGTATATATATAGATATACATATACACACATATACACATATATGCATATATATGCACATATATGTATATATATGCATGTATGTATGTGTGTATATATATGTATATATACACACACATATGATGTTAGCTGCATCAGTTTAGTGGGGAAAAAAGCTAAGTGTTTTTATTCAGTCATTATGATACTGGTTCCCCTGAGGAACATTAGGAGAAGCTGAAGTAAGAAATGAACCATTTCAAATGTCAGCGTTTCATCAGCTGAAGCCAAAGAGAGGACAGTAGCTCTGAATAACCCCTCAGCTACACTTTGGGTCACATTTCACAGTGACTTGTCTAACCCCATTTTTAGGGGCTGGCAGGAAGGTTTAAAGGTTCTCTTTCTGTTACCAAATACTTTGAGTCATTGCCATTGCTCTATACGACATGAATCGGGCAATCTTTCAAATTCATCCGTTAGGACTTGAATCTTGATTTAAAAATAAGATAAAAGCAGCTCTAGATTACAGGAGGTGTGCGCAATAACTACCCAGTAGTAGCCTCACCAAACTTGCTGTTAATCAGTTAAGTCATTTTCAGTTGGTAAACGTCAAGAAAGACTCAGGGTGTTTCACTTGTCCTCCTCATCTGGTAGATGAAGGACATTATTTCTCATGCTTTGAAGCTGAACTTAGAATAAACTGGAAATAAGAAGAAGAATAGAAGTAAGAAATATTATTGACAGTTATGTCTTATTCTTGGCTAGCTTGCTAGCCAACTGTGGGACAGGATGTTAGGAATATTATTTGAGAGGGTAAGTTTTGGCAAAAAAATATATATAGAAAAAAAGAGACAGACTTTGGGGAAAAAAAAGTGTGTGCAATTGCAAATAAAGAAAAATTAGTGCATATATTGCCAGTGAGTGTATTTTCACTGCAAGATTAAGGACTTTGTATGAAAATATAAAAAGGCTTATGCCTCACTTGAGTTGATTCTGCAAATACCCAAAATTGTTGCTATTATGTCACAAGTGAACACCTGAGAAGGTGTAGTTACAAAGTATGACAAAATTCCAGAGCAATAATTTTTGAACGCTCTGAATGGCCCTCCCTGCATTTCTTAAACCCACAATTGTAGAAAAAAGACCAACTGAAGATTAGTTTAGGCTGTCTTTGTGTAAGAGCAAAGGAAAACTTCATCCTCAAATAGTCTTTCTAAAAGGATCGTAGACTTTCCTAGCATCCATCTTATGGAGCCCAAAATAAATCTTGTCAACTGGAAAGCCCACGCATGGCAAGTACATTTCTTTATGCTGTTTGGCATTAAATCATAGATTCGTTTAATAACTATTTCTTGGCAGATGTTTGCTTTTGGATTCTATTCTACGGTGATAAAATTGGAATTCCGGATGACTGAGGAAAGCTTTAGAGACAAATGGTTTTGTTTTTAAAAATTATTTGTGTTTGTAGCATCACTCAGCAAATACGAAAGCCTCACACTCACAACAATCCTCACACTTAAAACTGCTGTACTTTTAAAAAGAGTCACTGTTTTATTTCATAGTATAGCTGTGTATTTTATAAGCTGTGTGGATTTGTGAGCAACTGGTTTGCATGTAAGTTTTGTGGGCATTCATTTGAAAGCAGTCAATACAGCTGGTATCAGAAAAGCCCCACTCTACATGTTCATGCAGAAAAAGTAATTGTGAAGGTGCAGTTTGTTTTGTTAGGGACTGCACATAGGCAACACTGCAAGCAAAATGACTCCTTTGCAAGCATAGCTAGAAACTGCAAGTGGCACCCCTAGCAGGAATAGTATCCAGGTAGCAAACATAGAAACTACACCATAATCTATCCCGTGCAAAACATATTTGCTAATATCAGGTGCATTTGTTCCGACGAGATTTGAGTATTATTGTTACTCTAGGAAGAAATCTAGTGCAATCAAAACCTAGGACATACTGTAGAAATAAGCAACTTCTCAGTAGCATAGAAATCCCCTGGTTTCACATAGCCAGTGGCCTTGGAATGCGTAGTCGTGGTTTGGGTGTAAGAAAGAATCTGAAACGCTCCCAAAGTAAAGGCAGGTTGGGGTTTTTTTGTTTGTTTAATAAAAAAGCACAAAGTTAAAACATCAAGCAATGACAATATGCAAAATGTCCTTACTGTTGATGAAAGCAAGCTAAAGAACACCATAAAGTCAGGGAATGCATCCTCGGAATTACTGTCATTCACCCAAACACTTTGTTGGTGTCTGCATACAGGCAAACTCTTTGGCTTGGTTATTTCAGGGTAAGTGGTTTCAGGGGACGAGGAATCTTCCACCTTTGTTCACAATTCATACCTGCTTCCCCAGAAGGACTATACGGTAAAATGCCAAATCACAAATGAGCAATAACAACATACAACCGTGTCACTTGTGGCTGTTTTAAAGAAAAAGCAAAATCCTGCATTGAAAAAAATGCAATCAAAAACCCTTACAAAAATTCCCCATATATAAACAAAAGGCAATTAAATCTAAACATTTAGCAAATATTCATAATTTAATTGCATCATGTGACTTTGATCTAGCACATAACACAAAGCTACAATTTCTAAGCTCCTCATACCCCCTTTGTTTTCACCTTATACATATTGACGCAAAAACACTGACAAAGCCGAGAGGCAGTACGCTTGAAAAAACCCCAAACAAGCCAACAAACCAAACCCACAGTTCATATAACATCTTAATGATGCAAATACATGAACAAGCCATGTTTTCAAAGGCTGGTCAGCTCTCCTCTTCCAAATCAGGCTCTACAGGCTTTGCATTCAGGACAGTTTTGCTCTTCTCTGATTTTCTGTTCTCTTAGCACCACTTTACAGGCATTCTCCATCCTGAGCATTTGTGACCTTACTGCTTTGAATAAGCAAAAGTCTCATGGAAAGACTTCTTTTTATATTAAATGAAACAAATTAGCATATAGGGCAATAGAAACACTTTATTATAAACCACACACACAAAAATAAAAATGTTCTGATACCAATATGGCCAAATGAGGAACAAGATAAAAAACACATTTTAATCTTGTTACGGATGTATTTAATACTGAAATTTGCACCTGCAGAAAAATGCTCACTTTGGAAATCTGCTCAGTCCTAGAGTGTAAGTTAACAAATTCATCAATTCACGCTTAAAATGAATAGCAAACATTAAACCTGAAAGTGCACAGTACAGATTTTAGTGACCTTGCATACAGAAAATCAGTATTTTCTCCCTACACAATGGTGATTATGTTGATCTACTGCCAGCATTAGAAGCATATAAATATATATGTGCAAGTCATTGCAGGTAATGATTCTGTACAGAGCTAATGTAAATACATTAGCATGTCATGACGCAGGACCAGCCCTTTGGCAGTGGCAGGTGGTTACACAGTTCCGTATCAAAGGTCAGTGCAGAATACATGTTTTTAACAATACACACATTCACAGTCTATCAGAACTTTTCCCTGGTGTACACTATGAAGAATGCTAAAAGGTGACAGCAGCTTTACTTTTTTTAGGGTTTTTTTAATTTATTGACAGATGGTCTATTTAAGACATTAAAATGCAAGTGCAATAGGACACAGAAAGAAGATAATATTGGAAGAACTGTCAACCCTTCTGGAAAACCTTACTTGGAAAACTGTTGCGTTTCATGAGAGGAAATCTGCTCTGGTGTCTGAACAGTCCCAATGGGATACCTAGATTTATCACTTTCAAGTGACTGAGCTGAAAACTATCAAAACTGATTAAAAAAATAAAGCATCTTGAAAGTGTAAGTAAGGCACGCTGAGAAGTTCCGTCATGTCACCACAGAATCTCTATCCAGCCCCGACCAAAGGAATATACTTTGCAAAATCTAACAAGATAGAGCTGTACTGACTTTGGAATGTCAAAAAAGCAAGCATAATTTCTCGTAAAGTAAGCAAATAGAATGTAGAACATATAATACAGTTGCAGTTTACTGTGAGAAGAGCCTACAATGATGTTCTAAAATTCACAACTGAGTCCAAGTATGTTCTCCTAAATGATCTCCTGACCAAAGGCCTCATCAGCCTCATCACTGTCAATCAAAGATTGGCAATTTCCAGAGAGTAAGAAGTTAATAAAACCAGCAAAGGCAAAGTTATAGATCATACAGCGGGTCACACGTGCTAATCAAAACACAGGATATTTTAGCTTTAACAAGACATCATAACTTTCAAAAGAAAGCACCTTTATTAATTCATCTTAGCACTTAATTCTCATGGAGCTGGTGAAGAATTTAATTTAGTTCATTTGGTGATATTACAGAATTGGTGGAAGTGCTGTAGAAAGAAAAAATAGCCTTCATGTTTCTCTATTTAAAATTTGTTCTGTTCCTCCTGAAACTCGCCTTCAGTAATAATTAACTCAAAATCAAAACTGATGGAGCAGCATTAGCAAGGAACGGTTATCTTAGAGGGCATTTATTAAAATGGTTCATGTACTTTGCCAAAGTACTGTGCAAGAACAGCTTATCTATGCCCCATGTTGAACAACCCCATTAGTCACCCTTTGTTTTTTTCTTTAGATACTGCCTCTCCATAGGTCAGGTGAATAAAGTCAAAGAGTTGTGTGGCATTGGCAGCATTACCCAAGATTTTATGGAGCTCGTCCTTTGACAGTGTCACCAGCTCTGCAATGCTTTTAACGTGGTTCATTAAGGCACGGCAGTTTTTTGCATTAACACCTGGCATTTTTAACAAGAAGTCCTGAGGACCGGGGTTGTACTTGTCTGACTCGGGAAGGATTTCAGAATCTGCTGTGACAGCCATCGCTGTTTCTGCATCAGGCTGGGGATGGTTCTGTTTTAACTCTTCAAACAGCTCAGCAGTAGCATGGGGAGAGGGACACCACAGGATGCGTAACTTTGGGAAATGGAGTGTGAGAAGAGTTAGCTTAGAAGTAATGTCATTACTGGAAATCTCCTGACATAGAGAGCCACGTGGAATCAAAGAGAAAGGTTTGTTAGGATCAAATTCAATCAGGAGAACCGGTCGCTTGTAGTAACGGGACATGGAAACACACTGTGCATACAGCCTGCCATTATTCAAGGAGCCAATCAGGTCACTGATACTTTTCCGCTCCACACAGGTATCAGGAGTTAAAATATAATCCCCAACTTCCAATGTAACAGGTTCAATATCAATACCACGACGATGAATCAGTGATGGAAGCTCACTACGAAATTCCCGCATATCCACTATTATAGTTTGCTGAACACTCTTCTGTTCCTGGCCACCTAAAGAGCAAAAGAAGTACAGTTAACCCAAGGAGTTATGACCTCCAGCTCTGGCTGTGTAATCTTCCCATGTGCTGCCAATGCTTCTGAAATGGATGGGCTTCACATCTCAAATTATACCTCAAATTCAGTAGTATAACAAAGCCAGACTTCACTTACTTTTTTCACTGTTACAGAGGAAAAAATCAGATACTCAAATCAGATACTCTAGTTTATGGAGTATGCTCTGCAGTATAATAGAACTGTCACACTACCTCCTATAACCTCTACATATGTGACAGTGAAACACATTAAACTGTTTAAATGCATCAGGAAAATCTTTTAAAAGTTGCCTGCAAACAAGGTAATGAAGCTGATCCTTCTCATTTCCAGCTGATTCCCACAGAAACATGGCATTTTATTGTAGAAATTATGCTTTAGCCTCTATAGATCTGTAAAAGCACACATGAAGAGACTGCAGCATCAAGGCCAAAAAGACGTAACAGCAAAGATTAGAGAGCATATGGTGAAGGAGAGCAGGATAACGAAGTGACAGCAAAGATAAGCAGGGGCAGAACTGTAAAGCTGAAGACAGAGCATGCAAGTCAGAGGAAAGGAACAAAAATGCGGTTAGAACTGCAAGAGAAGAAAGGTGCTTTACTGCAAAGAAAGTAGACAAACCCCACAACCTGCATTTACCCAGGCAGTCTGTTTCGCCAAGATCAAAAGAAGTCCCCAACATTTACTAGCTCAAGGACACTGCCTTTGGCTAGCTGTAGACTTCAGTTCTAATGTTTTAATTTCTCTCCACCTCCCTACAAGCAATACTAGACAGTCTTGTAACCAACAAGCTGCCTAGAAACAATCCAAATGGTATCAGTCTTAATGGTGAAATATTTCCTTAATTTATATTTTCTTTTCAAAGCAAAACATAATTCATTGTCACTGCACAGTCAGAGGTAGATGCAGTGAGGGAGATACTGTTTCTTTGCCATCAAGACTGCAGAGTCAATGTGCAGTGTGTCTATGGCCCAGACACTGTACATGGGATGTAAATGCAATAGATAGTCTTTTCAAAGCTTAGGGTGGCAAACCTCACTTCAGGAACTGCTCACCTGCTTTGCGTGTGTCAGGAACAGCAGAAGCAGGATTAGCATCTCTTATTAGGTCGAAATTTGTTTCATCTCTTCCTTCTCTTTCTTCAGGAATAACCATGCTGGCCCTCTCTCTAAGGAACCACAAACAAAAAAAAACACTGAAAACTTCAATTATATGAGAAAAATAAATGAAAGGACTTTAATACCTTTAAATACCAGATGTAACATTAGACATAGTTTAATATGAATTGCAAACCTGATCAGAAATGCAGTTTACTAGGTTCTTCAGGTGCTGGGCTCAATGCTGTATTTTTATTTTCAATTTTTAGCAGATTTTTAGCATCTGAGTTTTTATATTTAGAACTTCTCAGGGCACATGAAACAAAGGAACTGATGACTAGGAATGGCAGTATAATCTGTTGAGAAGACGCTGTCAGGAGCAATACTGTCATATACAGACTAAGAAAAGGCCAGGTTGGAACCTGGTCTAGTGGAAGGTGTCCCTGCCCATGGCAGGGGGTTGGAACTGGATGAGCTTTAAGGTCCCTTCCAAACCAAACTAGTCTGGGATTCTGTGATTCTATGAGAAGTATTGTTTTGTTTCCCCAAATGACCCAAGTCATAAAAGCCTTAGAAATATTTTACAAGAAATGTTACCTGCAGACAAGAAATATTTACAGAAATTAAATTTATAGACAATTAGATAAAAGTGGTGCTGTTTAGCTTTTCAAATTTAATATTAAAAAAATCATAAATGAAATATCAGGTGCTTTGAAAAGGAAGGGTTTGACTTTTCATTAATTCTCAGTGGGGAAGCTCTCAACACCTGAAAAGCAACTGAATTAAAAGTAATTTAAAGCCTTCACACAGTTAAGAACTTCACAGTATTTAAGATGTAAGCATATAAGGGAATGACATGAAACATTAATAACAAAGGTAATAAAGGAATTTTGTTACCGAATGAGCTTTTCGAAGGCCTCCTTCTCTTTTCTCAGAGCTGTGAGGTAGCGCTGTTCTTCTGTTGAGCCCCCATATATGAGGAAATAAACTCTGTAGGTTTGTGGGAGGAAAAAAAAGGATCACAAAACCTCCTATTAAGTTAGAAAACTCCACAGTCAGTGTTTAAGGTTAGTAGCACTAAGTGCCCGACAAGGTAGTATTTGCTTTAAAGAAGGCAACTGAAAAAACACTATCTTTTTCTGTAAAGACATTCCAAAACCAGGCACAAAAATTCTTATATCCAGTGTTAGCTCTATTTCCAGTGGCAGATACATTCACTGGAATTCTGGGATTCAACCAGAGCAGACTGAGGTTGCAGTCAGCCATTCAGTCAGCCAGCAGAATGAGGAGTTACTTTCTTATTGCTATTAAAATCTTCCCAGTAGAATACATGTAACAAAGTGGAAAAATCTGCAATCATCTGGGTTCGGAAAAACACCATCTAGGATTTTAAAATTCTATATTTGTATAAGGTAATCATAGGTTCTAGAAAAAACACACTGTCACCTAGCAGAGATGGAACACACCAACAAATGATGTTTTATTTCACAAATGGGGATTCATACGGAACATATAAGAATTAATAATTAGGAATTAATTGCCTGTAGCTTTTCAGCACAGTCATTTTTTCCAATATATTTTCATTCAAGTACACTCTGACAGACTGATAGGATTTTACTCCTGTTACTTTTCTGATGCAGTGCATTTCCTAAGCCCTATTTGCATGACCGCATCTGATTTTCCTGCTCTGAAGTGTGGGAATGTGATGCTGGAGGTAGATACAGCACATGCTGATCAGGCAACTGAAAACCAGTTGTACAAATAACCCACTAATTATCCTCATACAATATGCTTGTGAGTTCTGCTCTATCTGCACTACAGAGCCCTATCTAGTATGTGGGTATCAGGTACAGACACACCGAACCCTGTCAAACTGATCTCCATTTTCAGTTACGATGTGTATATACAAATCTTTGGAAAATTACAACTGCTCTTTTAAATTGATGCAAATAATTTTCATGAGGTGATTAAGTATAAAGCACTTTAATTCAAAAGGTAATAATTGCATATGTCAATAAATTGTGTTTCAACTGCAGAAAGAAAAGTGTGTTTATTCTAAGAACTAAGAAATAGCTGCAAGTTATTTTCAGCAAGACAGAGGTGTAACTGCAGTTCACTGTATTCAAGAAATACTGTATTAGACAGCCATGGAAATGAAAGATAACACAAAAACTCCTAGTATATTAAAGTTTAAGTTTTCTACATTTTTAATTACTCTGTAATATTTATTCATGAAATGAGTTTTGCATATTACAGGTGTATCAAATATATACACAGAGTGTGGAAATTTTTGTCAGCTAACTCCAGAACCGGGTATAAGTGAAAATACTTCTCATGTTCTTCAGAACTGAGTATAACTGCAAATACTTCTCATGTTCTTTAGTGTGTTTTCCCTTGCTTTTCTGTTAAACTTTCTGAATTACTTTGGTCTTCACCATGACCAGACATCAGGAAATGTGAAAATTAATTAAATCCAAAATGAAGCTTATTGTGTAAAAATCATTCCTACACAGATGGTTTAAAATGAGACTACAGCACCTCGAAATAGATCTACTGCCATTAAGATCATCTAAGCAGACGTCTTGTAGAAGATGGAACTAACAGTTTTTTTCAGATATGTTTCTACTGTTAAGGGACTATCTATCTGCTGGGAAGTAAAAATTATCCTTTGGTTACCTCGGACATTATGCTGTTGTTCAGTAAGAAGAGGGTTGAACAGCAACTAAAAGGTAGCTGAAGAAAATAAGTAGATGCATAGTCTGCCTTGACTGCTTAAAGTGCACTTTTTAAGACTAAAATCACCCTGACTAGGTTAACTCACCTCAAAGGCTTTCCAGGCCTGCTGGCCTTGTAGATTTCCAACTGCCGAACAAAAGTCAGCTCTGCATCATATAACACAACATATCTTGGTTCTACTTCATGCAGGACCCGAGTGAGTGCGTAGGGATCACTGCAGCCCTGCAGTGGATGAATGATTGTGAGCGGGTTCTTGAAAATGCCATAGTAACAATCTGAGGGTAAGTTCACATGGAAATCTTCATGAACGGTCTCTTCAATACTGCTTTCTTGGGTACTGCTTAATTCTTTGCTATCTTCCTTCTCCACCTTCTCTCTCTTTTCCTCCTCAGTTTTTCCTATCATTTGGATTATAGTCCGGTCTTGCTGCTTCTTGGGTTTGCATTGTTTTGATGAAGCCGTGAGTTTGGCTTTTTTGGCTTCAGGCCCTCCATCTGGTTTGGCATTTCCTTTGGACTTGACAGCTTTTCTGTCCTGAATCCACACTTCTGCAGCTTTCTCATCCTTTCCAAAGGTTTTGTTATACAGTCTTGTTAAAAAAGCTTCTGCTCCAGCAATAATATACTCCCTGAGCTGTGCACAAGCTCGGTCGTCACTGGCACAAATAAGCACTTGCCCTGCAGTCAAGAAACAATACCACATTTATAATCTGTTACACTGTACTCCTTATCCTGCTACAGGACACCTCTTGAGCAAATGGTTTTTAATGATCCTAGAAGCATGCCTGCCAAATGCCTTTACATTTGGTTGTCACAGTTTCTCTGGACTTTGAGGGAGTCTAATTAGCATGATGTTTTTGTACCAAACAAGGTTAGAGAAGATTAATGTTAGTTTAGCATTCCTTATTCTTGTATCATCTAAATTAGTGAAATTTTCCTTCTGAGCACCTGAAACGAGGCAGATAAAGGATGTCCTGAAACCTGCTCGGACAACTTTTTGTTTTAAATGCAGAATATGAGAGAACTTAATGTAGACCATTCTGATTTTGTCAGCTGTGCTAAAGAGTCTAAAAAAATACATGTTACACACAGTACTATTGACATCTGTGGGCCTTGAATAACAATTTTCCACAAGCTGACTCAGATAAACTCCTACAACACTAGGTGAGAGTGCCAGTTCTTATCCAGAGTCAGAACACCGTGGGTGGGAGAAAAGAGCACTTTTTTACCCTTACTATTTCCTAAAATAAAACTTGGTGAAATTTAAGGGGATGAAAAGCCCTAAAATAGTAGCAGCAAAGCAGTTAGATGCATCCTTGCCTTCTACTCTCTACCCCATTTAGGTGCATCTCCCAGAGAAGCAAATTTTCAGGTGCATGAGAAGAATGTCTGAGAATTAGAAGATGTGTGAGGGGAAAGGAAGTAAGACTGAACACCTCCTTTTTTGAACCTGAACTTGAGAAATGAGCAAATGGTATCTTGATTAAGTTTTCACACTATTAGTTTCACTTGTTTTAAGACTAAAGTACCACTACAACATTGTAATGTAAGTCAAAATAGTTTTTTGTAATAATACTTTTATTTTCCTAAACAGTATTGCACAGTAACCAGAGCATTTCTTCTTTAGAGCCAGAACTAGATAGATATGAGTTTATGTAAAACTATTTAGTTTTACATAGTTTATGTGCATAAGCTCCTTGTCTTAAGTCCACAGATTCTACTGTACTGTGCAAACCTACATCATTTAGTTAAACACATATAAACATCATTTAATATTCTCTCACCTGGACCACCAAAGTCTTCACTGTTCTTATTCTCATTTTCAATCTCTTTCAACACTTCTCTCAAAGCTTCCCATTTTGGGTTACTTTCTAGAACCAATTCCCTTTTTAATTCTGAAACAAAGAAAGATTGAACATAGCAGCTCTTACAGCCAAAATTACAGCCAAAAAAATCAGAACTTTAAATTAGCGGTTAGATGTCAATAGCATGATGGTTGTTGGCAAATATAATATTCAACAGCCTACATATGCAACTTGTTATGCTAATGGGCTGGAGAGCACTCTTACAGAAACATTTAAAAATGCGGATAATGCTTTAGTGAAGCAAAATTTAAAGTATTAACTCATTCTTCAATTCTGAAACTCCTGAATATATGTATTTTTTATGAACGCAATGTCAGCCTCCTACTCATTCACATAAAATAAATCAAGATAAACACGAATGTAATACAAGAACAACTTCATAAAAGCTCTTCCAATGATCAGCTGAACAAGCTTAGAAGAACCCTTTAATTCTTTTCGTGACTCTGCTTTATCTTGTTTATTACATGCATTTGAATTAAGATTATGTCTCAATTTATCCCAGCTAACAGATTGAGATCCTGAGCTGTGTAAGACCATGTAGGGAACCATAGCACAAGTAATAATATGCAAAGCATCTGAGATCGTGTTACACTCTCCAACTTAAAATTAGGAATGATCAGTACCATTTTCCTTCTTCACACCACTTTTTTCAGAGTCTTTGCCTTTCTGATGCAGTTTCTCATCTGCAATGCGATAAACTCTAGCTCGAGCATTTACAAACATTGAAGTGCTGGAGTCAAGAAACAGCCAACCTAAACAGGAAAAGAAAGCAGTAGTAGCTTGACATTTGCAATGTGTACGATTCAGCCTTATCCATTAAAAGCGTCGATCTCTCATCAGTAATACCTGTGCTACCTGCTTGCTGTGTAATTACTAGCTCAATAACAGACAGAAATGTGATGCAAATCTCACACTTTTAAGTAACAGCAGTTAAGTGGGAAGATGAAAGAATTATCTGTCAATAAAAACCTACATCCTTATGGCTGGTTATGTAAAACCTAATTAAGATACCTTTATATGTTTGGGATGTTAATTAAAAATATCAACATTTCAATGTTTCATGTATTAACTTGTATGCTTATTCACTGTTTACCTGAATTTTCACCAAAAGCTTTTTCACTTGCTTTCAGTGACTCCAGAAGATTGAGAAAAGTGACACAATCGTACTGCGTTAGATACAGTAGCAAAGTACGTAGTGTCTTCAAATCCTGGACTAAAGATTTTGTCTTAGCTCCAAGTTGGTGCCAGAGAGGATCTAAGTAGTGACGTATTGTCTAGAAATAAAAATCAGAAAGTTCAGGATGGCAAATATTTAATACACTAACCAAGGTAAAAATGCATTTCTTTTTCTCCTCTGCAGGGGATGCCACTGGTTTCCCAAAGTTATACAACCTACCCAATTGAAGATGTGATGGTGAAGTACTTGTTTTGATAAGCAATCATTTTGTGCAAAGTTAACATAATATAGATGCCTTTATGTAAGACATTTCATCAATTAGCAAATGTATATAATTTAATATTTTCCTTTCCATATCATAATACTGGTAAAATAACAAAAAACCACAAACTTATTTTACTGGTACTGGTCTTTACTGGTACTACATACTTTAGTATCTAATATCCTTTACTTAAGTAAAAAACAATATAATGTCATTTAATTTTCAAAGTAATATGAGGACTACACAGATACACAACCTACATTGCGTAAGAAGAAAACCTCCAGATATTTGAAGTACAGGAGGCCCTAGGTCAAGATTAAATCACAGGTAACACATAACCATGTTTCTGCGTAACTGTGACGGTTGAAGTTTATGATTTTACCCTACAGAAAGCATACATGTGCCAAACATCGCAGATCTCCCAAAGATAGCAATGCACACACATTTAATGACATATAAAATATGTTCATAGTAAGTATTACATACAGTGCTTCTCCTACTAGAGAAAATAAAAAATACAAGCAGGAAATTCAAGAGTGAAAAGGGTATGTGTGTCTAAATAACTGCGTACTTATCTGTAAGATATTTTGAGCTGAAATTGCAGCCATTGTAATAATAACAACGATAAAAAAGCCCCAACCAACCATGAATCAGGATTTTGGTACTGTACAGACTTTGGAAACGAAGGAAGGACAATAGCATAAATACATAAAAACCCTACTGGCAACCGTAACATGATCATTACAGAGTAACAGTTTCTCTCCTTGTACCAATAATAAACATGTCACGAGAGAATACTCAGTTGCTGCTGATTATTTATTTTACCAATAGTGTTTTTGTTTGCATGGGAAGACAGCTTGAAGATCTACATCCTTTTAATTAGACACAGCAAAACAATCAAAATAGTTACCTTGTCAAAAGGTTTACCAATAGCATTTTCTAAAGACAAATCTTCTACTTCAAGAACTGGATTGTATCGTTTGAGTTCTCGCAGACATGCATTCAGAATGTCGAGGATTGAAGTCTGTATAGCAAGCATAGCAGGGGTCATTGACACATGTATTTCCACCACTTCAGGTTTATGCTTCTCTAAAAATGAGTTCACTGCTATATGAAATCTAAGAGGAAAACAGATAATTAATATTTACATGGATGGTTTGTTTGAGCTACAATTATTCAAACTTTGTATAAACTACAATTACAATTGCTTTAAACATAAACAAATAAGCTAATTGCAAAATAAATCAGTTTCTACTGATGTGAAGGCTCAAGTAGTATCAGAAAACCATCTATTCCATAATTATCTCTGTAGTCATTCTAGTCATGTGAGCCTATAGTGCTGGTGAATGACCCATGGAAAATTACTGCACTAGATTCTAAATCATTACTACACAGAACAAAGCAAAGCCAAAAAAACTCACAAGGGAGGAACTGGAATGAGTTCATCAAGCTTTTGGAATCACATGGATCCACAAGTAGAGTCTGTGACATTCTTAGTTACTGATCAGATGCAGCAGGTCCTTTTTAGAACACTGCCTTTACAGCCAACCTGTCTGTACAGGTACTTAGGTGCTAGCTGATCCTTGCTAACAGAATGAGGCTCAGAGAACACTATCTGTGAGCCTCTGAAAATCACTGGACACTACCCTTACTGCATCCTGCACCTCCCAGGTCTTTTCATGGTTCTGAAGCCAAAGAAGAAAATTTAGAAAGCTTCTATTTCACCTTTTCTATTCTAGTTACCTCTATTTCTACTTTGTGGTAATGAAAAAAACACTGTTAAAGAGTTTACAGCGCAGAGTAACAGTACAGAGTGGAACACATTCTAGCCTGGACTATAGGAACAAACGGGCAGACCTCCTGCCCAAGGCAGGCGCATTGAACAGGTCATGAAGCTAAAGGTCCATTTGTGGCTCTGCTCCTGAACGACTTTGTGCATGTCACAAAGCTGGCAATTTGGTTTCTGTGAATCATTAAACACCCTTCATATACAACATATATGTAGAAGAAGATTAAAAAAATGTGACATATAGCAAGAGAGCTCTGGAGTTTCAACACAGTTGGAAACAAATATTCCAGGAATGGCAGAGCTGACAAGACTGTATTCCTGGTACTTCACGACTTAAATAACCTGTTCAATTAGTGAAGGTTTTCTTAAGCTATTAAGAATGTCTCTCTGCTGTGATTTCTGTTGTCTAGAAGAACAGCTATACTATAAAGTTCATCCCCTTATAGATTTAATTTGGGTCTATCTTCAAAAATACGTACAGAGATTCAGCATCTTTAAGACCACTTCTGTCAAAGACTGAAAGAAATTTGTTTGGGAACACAAGAGGAGCACAGCTGAGCAGTGTGACTGCATATACCTCATTTGCTTAGGAACCCACTGTAACATCATGAATCTTTTTTAAAGTTTAACCCTCCAGTGAAGAAAAGGTGCCTTACCTTGGCCACAGATAAAGTTTCTTGACAAAAAGATTTCTCATCACTCTTTCCACATGGCAAAAGCCAGTGTTAAATGCAACTGCATTATCTGTAAAAGCTTTAATGAAGCCCTGTTTGTTCTTCTGGCGATAAAGTCGCAAAATAAAGGCTTCCTGACAGGACTCAATGATTCTGTGTGCTTTGTATACTAAAATGCCTGGCAAAAGAAAAGGTTTCGAAGTTACAAAAAGTAAAGAAAGGTCCAATTTTGTATAGGTTTCCCCATAAGACTCTTACCATTTTTTTTCCCCTTACATGAAGTACAATAGAAATTTAAAAGTGATTGAACAAGCTTTCCAGGGTTCAAACCAAGCAATTCCTTAATTTCAGTACCATGGCATCCCCAAGTAGCAAAACTGGGTTAATGATACATCTTCAGGAATAAAACAAAACCAAAACAAAGCTTGTGCTTGAGTGACAGGACTTACTACCTTAGGAAATTCTTTACTTCTAAGGCAAAACTTGAACTTAAGCCTTCTAAAAGGAGTAAAAGTGAATGCAAGACGTAACACATTACCACAACAAAGCAACTTTGCTATGTTCAAGATTGTGGTATTTGAATCCTTTTATTAGAGAAGTTCTGGAATTACAGACTTGTGAAGTGCATTCTACTGGTAACAATTCAAGTGTTATACCATCAAAGAACTTGTGAATAAAATTAATTTGCTTTTCCCTCCTTCTGCTGTTCATATTCACACTTGAGGACAAAAAGTACCATCCACTGTAAGAGTACACCACTGGTTTTCTTCATGGCTATGGGTGCATTAGAAAAAACAGATTTCTCAAGCATGCTATAGTACAGAGAAGTGAAACAATAGTTTAGCTACAGTAACTGTTTGAGGTGAATACTTCTGGGATTTACACCTCAGCCAAGACCTGTTAAAAACAAGGCTTATTTTTTCTCATGCTCGGTTGCATTAAATAGCACGTTTTTTCACTCTCCCTCTCATGAGGTGAAGCCTATGTGGTACTTTTATCTGTTCACAGCTTCCAGTGGAATAATAAATGGCTTTCTAAAAAGGAAGCAAAGAACATCAAACATCACAGGTTTTACCTTCGGCCTACTTAAGCTGACAAACTTACAGTGCATTTACTTGCTGTAACAAGTTTCTTCAACTCAGCACCAGCCATTGATTTTAATATGTTTTTGCTTTGTAAATGAAAAAGCATCAACAAGAGACTTCTGTATAACTGCTATCCACTCGTGATCAAGTCATGGAAAAACCTACTGAAAGGTATTTTTCTATCTAGATATTCCTACATCTCTTTTATGAAGCAAATTTTTCAGGACACAATAAAAATCATGCTAATTTCTGAACAACTTCATCTTCCAGTTTGTCAAGTTATGACTCTGAAAGGACATTAAAGGAGATGCAGAATTTGTATCAGGCCAGGAAGAACATGTGTTTACCAGAATACCTTCCTTTTAGTCAAAATATCTCTGCTTAGGAAGCTAGTTCATAGTGCTGTGTAAGCCACTGATTACTACACCAACCTGCATCAGTTTTAGTACGCTATTAAGTACATAATTACTGTTACGCCAAACCCATTAGGAATAATTCTTCTTTACTGCAGTGATAATTTATCTTCATTTAACTGAATTTATGTGTTCACTAGATGTTAACTCACATGTAATTTTACACTGATTTTATAAACAACATTTATAACACCTACAAACACTTTTTATGTGTTAACTCCTCAACAAACACAATTACAGGTTTTTGTAAGTTTTGTTGTATAATATCACACACAGATAATACACGTTTACAACAGGACCATGTGTTAACTGAGTATGAAATGAAGCAGCAAGTCGATCGAAGCTGTCGTCACACTGACCTCCAGTGGCAACACAAAAACTATTAACAACTCTTTTCTGTAATTAGGACTATTTAAAATCTTTTGTGTATTTCTTCTTTTCATACTGACAAAGTCTAAAGGTGTGGGGTTTTTTCCTCCTCCCTTATTTGGTAGGGAAGAAAGGTAGAGAGGAAGGAGTCAAGGGGAGGAGGAGAAATTGTAGGCTGCCCAGAAAATGTGTTCACTTTTTTTTTTAATCTAGAAATATCAGAATTGACAAACCTGGTATCCTTCGGCTCTAGCATAAAAATGTTCAAAATGTTTTATAGATTAGAGCTTGTCATAAACTGACTAAAAGGAAAGGGGTACAGCTTCTATGATTCTGTAGCACACACATTCTTCTAAGCATTCAATATTCAGTTATGTTTGGCCATTAGGATGTTAACATTTGGATAACAATAAAACATTATTATATTCCTGTCTCTTAGATATCTACTTTACTAGCTCTCTGGGCTGTAACAAGGTTGCTGGCTTAGAAAAGAACAAAAAACAACAGAGGCTGGGGGAGAAAGAGAACAGAACATGAGAGAAGAAAGATAACTGTAATATTTTTCATGTGTAACTTTTACATTACTAAAAAGGCCACAAGACAGTCCCAAAATCTTTACAATGACAACAGCATTACTTCATAATACTGCTACTTAGATAGTGTTCAAGGTGTGCCAAGACAAAGACATACTGCTATTTTTTGATGGGGAAAATAATCAGGAGTGATTTGCTAATGCAAAAAATACATATTGTGCATGGTTGATAAAACGTGACATCTAAAAATCAGTTTTAATCATGGGCCAGTGTCCTATAGACGACAGGACACTATTTCACCACGTGCAATCAACTACTCTTCTTGAAAGCCAGTCTGAATTTTGTGTTTCTTATGTCACTGGCATAATTTAACTGATTTGTTTTCCAGCCACTTACTGATATTGGAAAGCCATCCAAATGCACGACTCGGTATCTAAAAATACTGTGGATATTTTCAAATCGTATGATTTAATAAGGCAAGCAAGTTTGGAGCGAAGAAAACCATTTAAAAAAGTAATGAAAGAACTACGTATTTGCTCTTTTTCCCTCAGCCTTTGAAAAGAAAATAGAATAATTCATCAACCTCAATACTGGCTAGTAGAATTCTTCATATGTAATTAAGCTCTATGTATTTTCAAGCAGAACAGTCTTACCTTTGTTTCATTAAACTCTTACCAGTAATGAGGTCTGCAGGAATTCTGTCAGTAAGGAAATCTACCACAAGGATTCGACTTGTAGCAAATATGACTCCTCCTTGAGTGTAAAATTCATACCGAGTATTATTTGTAACTTCATTGGTAACACGCCGAGGAAGATGAACAACTCCATCTGACCTCAGCTGATCGATAAAATACTCCTATAACAAACATAATAAAAACACATCATTGTGGTAATTGATGAAGTGGAGGCAAAAACTTTACTTACACACCTTCTGTTCCTTTTAAGGAGCTCTCCAAGCCGTTAGTATAGTATAACACACTATAAGTATATATATAATTATATAAGTCATATGCTTACTATAAGTAAGAATTATCATGATTTTTTACTTCTTTGGTATACTTTGTTCAGTTTCAAATCATCCAGGTGATTTAAAAATTATGTATTCCCACTAGTAGCTAGACAATACTTAAGCAAATGTGAGCAACTGACACTCAAAGGAGCCTACATTTTCATATATTTTAATAGCACTTTTCCAGAGAACAGGCAATTTTGACACTGACTTAAGAACCGAGAATTAAGATATTATTCTTTAGTCCACTCATCTGTTACCAAAGACAACTACAGCAGGTAGGTCAGATACATCAAGCTGAATCTTACAAACTACAGCTGTGATATTTATCCAACTATGGTCACTACAAGAAGTCCTCTGAACATCACCTCCCTGACGGTGGAAATCCCGGAAGAGGCAGCGGCAGGTTTTGTGCCGTCAACAAGTGTCTCCTCCTTTCTGCTCACTGGCCACTTATAGAGTTCTGCTACGTACAAGTGATGTCCACATGATTATTTTAGCTCGCTAATGTTACTAGGACTTCATCATGCAGCAGGAGTGGGAACTGGACCCTGCTTCGAGCTGGAACGGGCTCTCTGCCGTGCCTGAGCCCTCACCCCGGCACCCCGCGGTCTGAGGTGCCCCTCGTCTCGGAGGGAGCGGGCTGCACCCTCATCCTCCTCCTTCTCTTCCTCCCTGGCCGAGCCGAGCAGAGCTATGGCGCGGCCCGGCAGCGTCAGCCGCCACGGACCGGCGCCGGCCCTGAGGGACGGGGCGGCGCGAGCGCTGCGCCGCTGTCAGGGTTCCCGCTCACCTCCTCAGGGGGGCTGGTGTTAAGCACCAGCACGAGGCTGGCAGGCTCGCAGTAGAGGCGCAGGAAGCGCAGCAGCAGGCGGTCGATGCCGAGCCCGCGGGCGCAGATCACCAGCCCGTCCTGGTGGAACAGGTCCAGGAAGACCTGGCTCTCGTGCTCCAGTAGCGCCGCCATGACAGCCCGCACACAGGCGCACGCGCGCAAGCCGCTGCGCCCTCCCACCGCCGCGGCGGGCACTGCCCTCTGCCGGATTGAGGCGGTGCGGTCCTCCAGCGCCAGGCGCATAGTGTTCCTGCCCAGGGCGCGGGATGCCTCAAACGTAGCTGCGGAAGCGCACGAGGATCCCGAGAGGTGACGTCCTCTGTCCCCCTCACATGGGAGTGTCCGTGTGCCGAGGGTGAATGTGAGATACGAGATATTTTCCTTTTTTGCTATACATTATTTGTAGTTTGTTGCTAATTACTTGCTTGTGTTAAACAACAAGTTTGATTGAACTTCAGCGCGCATTCCTCACACGAGGCACCGCTACCTCAGTGTTTTCCTGGTACCTCAGTGTTTAGTGTCCTTACCTCACTCAATGCAGAAACGTTTCTTTCTTCCCACAGGGTGAGGGACTCCTCAGGCTTGCTTTCCGAAACAGCTGTAAACGAAGGGCAGCTCTCGGAATTACCCTTCACTCGGCTTGGTGAAGAGCGGGTGGTCTTGGCGCCAAGCCTCTCTTAAAGTAAGTCCTTTTCCTGGGCTGCTTCAGGGAAAATGAACGCCACCTCAGCGGGAGCACAGCCACCCCCCTGAGGGAGCAAGGGGGAGCACTGAGGGTTACCGGGCAGAGCGACAGCATATAACCAGCTCCTTCATAAGGAGAAGGTGTGGGAGATATTCCAAATATCTTTTATTTACACTAGGTATTGATTCGAGTATTGAACTAGTCAACAAAGTTTAAGTTGACAAGCAGGTATTTTTTATTGCAGCGCTGGGAGGCACAGGGGATATCTCCTCCTAACGTGTCTCATCGCAGCATCAATCAGGCTGTGATTATATTGTTGTTTAACATACATCTTCATTACATTTCCAGTAAATGACATACATATTCATAACATTTCCCAGAACTACTTTACATAGGTTTACACCTGTTTTTGCATGCACTCGGTAACATGGTGATGGTGTTTGGGACCTCTGGTGGTCATTTCTTCATCGTCTTCCTCTTCACCACGTCATCCTTTGGCTGAACTTTAGGTTTGGACAGTCCCATTGTCAAGCTGCCCACCACTAGTCTAGTTCTAGCTGGCCATTGTGAAACATTTGTCCAAAATATTTCCTTCTTGCTATTACCATCAAGGTCAACATTGCTTAGCTACAAAGCAAAGCTAAATTTACTTATTTACGAAAGATTATATTTAATTTTGTACTTCCCTGTCTCAGTATTAATACTTATTATTTCCCCCAATGTAATGTTTTGGTAAAATACCATTATCAGGGCATCGTGTCAGCCATCTAATCCATCCAAATAAATACTTCCAGTTTTTTGTTTTGCATTGTCGCATGTTGGCAGTTGCAGTAGGGTGTCTTTCATTTTGTGTTTTTTCCTTCTAAGTAAGGGAAAATAAAGTGTACAGCTCTAGCATTTTCTTTTGCCTTGTATTTATATAAGTTGGCACAATGAAGATGCATTTTGCCATACATTAGTTGTAAATCTGCCACATGATCAGGATTATTTTATAGAATGTTTTAGGAAATTTTAAAATTACTTTATAATAGATATTTTTACACTTTAAAATGCAGCACAGGGACTCAGGGCAAATTAGAAAACAAGTATTTAAAAAATGGCAAAAAATAATGAAATATGGGTTCTGTTTTGATTTTTCTCAAACGTGTCATATTTCTGAAATTTTATGCTGAAAGCTGAATGATTTTTTCTTTGCAGATTGATCATATTGCCAACTGTTGTACCCAGCACCATACTTCGATTCTCATTTTTAGTTGACTGTGACTAAGCTCTTTGACATTGCATTTAGAACTTACTCTACACCATAAAAATGTCAGAAAATAAGTATTTCTACTTGGACAACATTTCCTTTTTGTGGCCAACAGGTCATTTGACTGACCAAAACAGAATCAGGTCTGTCATTTGGTACCTCAGAAGAGCAGAACTTATGCCTAATCTTGCAATTAATTTTTGTGTAATCTTTCTTTGCAAAACATTAGAATAATATTAGAAAGTATTCAGAAAAAAACACAAGAAAGAACTTGTGTAGGACCAAGATAAATAGAATTTGTCCAAGATATGACATAATTTTTAAATTGCAAATAATAGGCCAGGAGAAATATATTCAGGGAGTAAATTGTAATACATTCCGGTATTCAACAATGAAGGCTTGCTTTTAATTTTAGACATATTAAAACATGCATTACATACATGTATGTGATAAACATTTTGAGTAACTTTAGGAGTTAAATTCCATAGAAAATTATAAAAAATTATAGTCTACTTTCAACCTGATAGGTTATATGAGATGGTCAGTACAGCCCATTATCAGTCTTCCAAGAAAGACATTTACTTGCCTGTTTTAAAAAGGCATTAACAGACCTATTTACTTAAGTCTAGATGAAAGGCAGGTTAATTGTATGGTAGTGCAATAGAACATATCAGTTGAGGTGGAATTGTTATTTGAATCACTCATTGAGATCACCAATATTAATCTCTCTAAGATATGCTTTTAACAACCGATCTCTTGTTTTAATTTTGACAAGTTATTGATCTTTACCAGGGATGAGACGTGCACAAGAAATGACAATACAGTCACTAATCTGCCTGTCTGTTAATGACAACAGTCTTTTCTGAAACTAGTAACAGCTCTTGTGTGTCATCTTAATATACTTTTGTTACTGATAATGTAAAGAGCTGAGGACTGCCTGAGAGAAGAAAACCAGTATTTAGATAACTTATATAAAACTTATTTTATATTTTTTCTAAACCATGAACATTTTATTTTGCCTTCTACCCTATCTTTGTTTAAGTAAAACTCAGTATTTTCAGTTGTGAAAGTGTGGTGAGGTTTCCTACTCTCTGGATTTTTTGTTGTGTCTTTGGCCTGGTTTGTTGTTTGGCCTGATCAGTTCCATCATCTACAGAGAGAAATCTCTGACTGCTTTTAGAGGATGGTTTAAACCCCAGTTGTAGCCAGCAAATTTATTTGAAATGTCCTAAAACAATCTCATATTTTGCGATTTCCCATAGACCCAATTTTATAATCAATAAATAAAAAATCCTAAATACATTTTGATTCCTAGAGTCATAGAATTGTAGAATAGTTAGGGTTGCAAAGGACCTTAAGATCATCAAGTTCCAACCCCTCTGCCATGGACAGGGACACCTCACACTAAACCATGTCACCCAAGGCTATGTCCAGCCCAGCCTTGAACACCACTAGGAGTGGAACATTCACAACTTCCCTGGGCACCCCATTCCAGTGCCTCACCACCCTCACAGTAAAGAATTTCTTCCTCATATCCAATCTAAACTTCCCCTCTGTAAGTTTGAACCTGTTACTCCTTGTCCTGTCACTACAGTCCCTAATGAAGAGTCCCTCCCCAGCATCCCTATAGGCCCCCTTCAGATACTGGAAGGCTGCTGTGAGGTCTCCACGCAGCCTTCTCTTGTGCAGGCTGAACAGACCCAACTTTCTTAGCCTATCTTCATACGGGAGGTGCTCGAGTCCCCTGATCATCCCAGTGGCCCTCCTCTGGACTTGTTCCTTGTCCTTCTTATGTTGAGGACACCAGAACTGCACACAATACTCCAAGTGAGGTCTCACAAGAGCAGAGTAGAGGGGCAGGAGCACCTCCCTTGACCTGCTGGTCACACTCCTTTTGATGCAGCCCAGGATATGGTTGGCTTTCTGGGCTGCAAGCGCACACTGCTGGCTCATGTTCATTTTCTCATCGACCAACACCCCCAAGTCCTTCTTTGCAGGGCTGCTCTCAATCTCTTCCCTGCCCAACCTGTAGCTGTGCCTGGCATTGCTCCGACCCAGGTGTAGGACCTTGCACTTGTCATGGTTAAACTTCATCAGGTTGGCATCAGCCCACCTCACAAGCATGTCAAGGTCCCTCTGGATGGCATTCCTTCCTTCCAGCCTATCAACCGAACCACAGAGCTTGGTGTCATCGGCAAACTTGCTGAGGGTGTGCTCAATCTTGCTGTCCATGTCACCCACAAAGATGTTGAACAAGACCGGTCCCAACACCGATCCCTGGGGGACACCACTCGTTACTGGTCTCCAGCTGGACGTTGAGCCATTGACCACAACTTTTTGTGTGCGGCCATCCAGCCAGTTCTTTATCCACCGAGTGGTCCACCTATCAAATTGATGTCTCTCCTATTTAGAGACAAGGATGTCATGCAGGACAGTGTCGAACGCTTTGCACAAGTCCAGGTAGATGACATCAACTGCTCTACCCCTGTCCATCAGTTCCGTAGCCCCTTCACAGAAGGCCACCAGATTGGTCAGGCAGGATTTCTCCTTAGTGAAGCCATGCTGGCTGTCACCAACCACCTTGCTGTTTTTCATGTGCCTTAGCACGCTTTCCAGGGGAATCTGCTCCAAGATTTTGCCAGCCACAGAGGTGGGGCTGGCTGGTCTGTAGTTCCCCGGGTCATACATCTTTCCCTTCTTGAAAATAGGGGTTATGTTACCGTTTTTCCAGTACATTATCCTTTTTCCAGTATTTTCATTATCTCTGATTAGATATGTCAACATATTAGTTCCTAAACTAATTAGCTGATGAATCTTGAAATTAATACCTCTAGTCCTGTTACTAGTTATATGATATCATAGACTACATATTTGTTCTTTTTCACACCTTTAATGAAAAGATGTTTAATTTGTTTAATAAAAAAGGTGTTTATTTGTTTAATAAAACCAAAGACCTGTTGGAGGTTATAGTTAAAAGATAAGACTGCTGAAATGAAATAGTCTGATTTATTGCATGGTTTTGTTATCCAGGTACCTGAGGAAATATTTTTGTCTTTTAAAATAAGAACAAACTTCCTCTCTAAGAAAAAGAGCAAGAATAAAAATAATGATGTTTATGTGTAGGTATATATATGTGTAAGTTACATTGGAAATTGAAAAAATGTGTTTCATAATTTGGAAACGTATTATAAGCCATCTTTTAGCCGTGTCTAATCATATTCTTGAAATATTTAGTTCTGAGGTGAGCACTTTCTGTAATTGATGATTGACTGAAAGAGATTTTTCTCCAGCAGTCTACATCAAGAGCATTCTTTACAGGTTAAAAAATATTTCCCCTATAAAGGAAAACCTAATTAGTGTTTTTCAAGGAAGCTATTGTAAAAATTAAATATGACATGCTCTGGCTGGGTTAAAAATGAACTCTGCTAAAAGAACTGATTTGGGTTATGCTTTGATGGATAGGGAACATTAGTAAGGGAAGTTCTTGTTCTACACTGGCTCTGCACAGACCCTGAGACCCTGGAATTACTAACTCTCTCACCTTTGTTTTTCCCTTAAATTTAATTGCCATGCAAGCAACAGCAAGTGTGTTCAATGTTCTTTGTCTCAAGTAAACTGAGAGTTAAACTTAAGGAGCTGTTTATGATTTCCACAGTATTTTTTCTCCCCATTTACAGTTCATACTTAAGTACCCTGAACAAGCTTAATTTTGATTTCCCCCATCCCGGCTTATGCATCTTATGTAAATAATATATGTGGTGACCGTGTGGAGCATCCCACTTTAAGAATTTGTAAATGTAAAAGTAAAGAAATACAATGAGATTTCTTTATTGTAGCAATATATAAAAATGAGAGGTAGACGAAGTGTTGTAATACACTGCTTATGTTGAAGTCTAGCGTACATTTACTGAGGGACATGGTCATATTCATTCAGAGATATTTAGTTGTTCATTGAATAGAAGTAATTTTACAAATTAACTACTTTGTTATTAACGAAAGATGAAGCAGTTGATGCAATGGGAAGTATTTCAACATGGATGGATATTGACAGTATTCCATATGTGTGAACGTTGGCACTGTTATGACCAGTGTAGATTTGCTGTGTAGCAATGGCAATGCAAATCTAGTTTTGCACTTTTAGAAGAGGGTTGAGTTTCCCGACCCTAGGTGAAAAAATGTTGATGAAATACCTCATGTTCCAAGTGCTACTAGAAATGGTATTATTTTTGTGAAAGAAATGATCTTGCAATGTTATTACTTAGAACCGAACTGTATTTGAACTGTAAACATGTAACATAGGTTGTTGGAACAGTGAGTATTTATTTTTCCTTCTGATTCCAGTAGAACAGTTATAAAATTTAGGGATTAAAAATGGAGCTTTGTGAAAATATAGTTACTCCCATTTGCAACCCAAAGGTTCTATTGAATAGAGTTTGGGCAAGACCTCATAGGGGAAACATTTAAGATAAGATTGAAGAAAAGCATTCTGAAGAGCATGCTTTTAAGGCACCAGGAAAACAGTTAGACACCTATGGAGGTGATTGGCACCTCAGGCTGTTATTCTCATCAGTCCCTGTCGAGAAAGGAGTTATGTGCTTTTCTCTCCAAAGCTTATTTGAAATGATAGCTTTAGTCATTGTTTTTAAAGCTGTATTTCAAACCCAGCCTTTGCTGTATATGTGAATAAGATAACTTTGTGTTGAGCATAAAGCAACAATGTTGCTGTAGTGGTATCCTGCGGGTAAAACAAACAAGGGACAAAACTGTGACTGTCTCTCAATTTCACTGGTAACATAGAATCATAGAATCATAGAATAGTTAGGGTTGGAAAGGACCTCAAGATCATGGAGTTCCAACCCCTCTGCCATGGGCAGGGACACCTCCCACTAAACCATGCCATCCAAGGCTATGTCCAACCCCGCCTTGAACGCCCCCGGGAATGAAGTATTCACAACTTCCCTGGGCACCCCATTCCAGTGCCTCACCACCCTTACAGTAAAGAATTTCTTCCTCATATCCAATCTAAACCTCCCCTGTTTAAGTTTAAACCCATTACCCCTTGTCCTGTCACCACAGTCCCTAATGAAGAGTCCCTCCCCAGCATCCCTATAGGCCCCCTTCAGATACTGGAAGGCTGCTGTGAGGTCTCCACGCAGCCTTCTCTTCTGCAGGCTGAACGGCCCCAATTTTCTCATCCTATCTTCATATGGGAGGTGCTCGAGTCCCCTGATCATCCTCGTGGCCCTCCTCTGCACTTGTTCCAACAGTTCCATGTCCTTTTTATGTTGAGGACAACATACAAGTTAGTCTGAAGTATCAGTGTTTATACAGACATTTTTCCTAAGGCATGTTGTAAAATTTCTGGTTTGTCTAAATGAAAGTCATTTAGCAAGGAAAGGTATTAACCTGACAATTAAAACCCTTTTCATATTAATTTGAAGATTGTAAAAGTGGTATTAATATTGTTTTACTTGATGGAAATATCTAATTAGAGTGCTTTTAGCCTATTATTGAAACAAGGTGTTGCTGCTAATGTAGGAACACATTAGTAATCATTTACTCAACACTTTTATAACTGAAGGCGACTGCGGTTTCTTCAGTGAAGAATATTCTGATTTTCTACAAAGGGCAGATTCATACCTCTATAACTCTTCCTTGACTATTAAAGAGAACGTAAAGTTAACATGAAGCAAACTTTCCTGATCTCTGGAGTTTTCCTTTCCTCTAAGTGTTTGATTATAGAATACATACAGCAAAGACAGCAAATGCAGCATTTTTATACTGTTGTCCAATGTTCTGTTTATGTACTTCCTCAATCAGTAGATAAATTCCAGGAATTTGAGGATTAAAAACTCAGTTAACTAAATCCACAATTACTAGAAGTTAATGCTATCAAGACAGGGATAGTGCCCAAGCAGAGGAAATTGGGAGTCAGTTTCAGGCTTGATCTTCTGAAATCTGCACCGTTGATTCATGCCTTGCCCTGTGATGTAAACTGTCCTATAGTGCACTGTGTGACTCTTCAAGGAAGCCTTACCAATGATATCATATTTGAGATAATTGTTTTATAGGAAGAGAGATTTAGATTTCCACACAAAGGAAAAGGCTCATCCCTGCTTCTACCATGCTAAGTAAAACAGGACTTGTATGTAAATAAAATATCCATTTGCCTGGCTGATGTATTCCAGTGAGCTAAAGAGGATGGTTAACTGCTTGTAGGAAAGACAAGTGTCTGAACATGACATATAGAAGCTCTGTACTACAATGTTGCAATTTTCCTAGGGTGTTTTCGCTTAGGGCATTTCAAAGTCAGAAATAATGCTGCCTTCTATCAGCGTTATATTATTCCAGGGAATTGCAGTACTTTCTCTTCTCTTATTTTTTTTTTCTCCAGTAATTGTTGGGATTTACATCCTAGTTTGAATGTATCATATTTCCCAGAAACATACCAAGAAAAATAACTTTCTCTTTAGTAAATAGTACCTTGAACATCTTTGGAGCATTTATAAGCTTGAATGAATTTCCTAGGATTTATCATGCAGTACCAAAATCAGAATTTGAATCTACATCTTTACTTGTGTTTCAAATCAATGTCTTTTCTACTCCTCATTTGCAGTAACTGTACCTGAAAAATTAGATATGTACCAAGTTGTCACACCTCTCAGATTTCTGCCTTAGTAAGATAGTATTATGAATGTGTGATCTGTTCTATTTTTAATGATGTTTTAAACTCAGTTTAAAGCAGAGAGAAAACTATTGGCTTATATTCTTCAGAGCCTGTAGGGAACCTCTAATTATGAAGCAGCAATAATCATTTCATAGTAAAGACTGAAGCTGGCTTCTGATTTTATACCTGAATAATAAATTGTCTTTACTGAGCCCCAAGAGTTCTTTGAATCACTTGCAAATTTTGCGTGCTGTGCTTCATCCTGGAGTGTATGTTTCTAGGGAGTTTGTAGGTTAGTCAGATAAAACGTTTTACAAATGTAACACTCAAAAATCTCATCTGGCTGTTGAATATTTTTTTAGATCCTTGAAATTGTAAGGCCTGTAGATGTCCCACTCATTTAATTCTTTTATTGCTAAGAAAACAGGTAAATTGTTTTATTGGTATAATCTTTCTATGTTAATGAGGAATTGTACAAATTGATCTCATGATATGTGAGACTTCGAAAGAGACTTAAACCTCTTTCCAGCTAGGAAAGCAAGCAGAATTCTAAACATGCAAGTCCACATAATTTAAGGTGATACAGATATTAGTAAGGTATGGATTAAATGATTCTTCATAAAAATGCAGTTTAAACTTTCAGCATAAGCATAACGTACTACAGAACTAAAGCTACACAGAGTTTTGCTGAAGTGCTCTGTAGAGGGCTGGGGCAGATCCCCAAGAAGGAAAATCCCAAAATTTTCATATCCAGGTGTATGGACAGTATATCAGATAAAGTAAGAAACTAACCCTGACACTTGTGCAAGATCAAGTGAATAACTACATTTGTTAATTTTGTGGAAGTACACTTTATTTTTTGGGTGCTGCAGAAAGCTGTAGTGGTGTCCTGGGTTCAGCAGCAGCAGTCATTTTTCTCCTCCTTGGTAGCTGGTGCAGCACTGTGTGTTTGATTTGGGACCTGGGAACAGTGCTGACAACACCGGTGTTTTCAGTTAGTGCTTGGTGATGTTTAGGCTGGCCGAGGACTTTGTGAGTCTCATGCTCTGCCAGGGAGGAGGGGAAGCCGGGAGGAAGGAGAGACAGGACACCTGACCCAGACTGACCAAAGAGGTTATACCATACCACAGCATGTCATGTCCAGGATGTAGAAACGGAGGGTAGAGACCCGGAAGGGGGGTGGGGGTGCACGATGGGGGGTGCATGGCTTGGTCGGGTTGGGATGATGGTGAGCTATTGTATTCTTTCCTTGTATTTGCCTTGTCATTATTATTATTGGTGGTAGCAGTAGTGATTTGTGTTATACCTGAGTTACTAAACTGTTCTTATCTCAACCTGTGGGAGTTGCATTCTTTCTATTCTCCTTCCCATCCCTCCAGGAGCAGAGGGAAGAAAGAGTGGGGAGTGAGTGAGAGAGCGACTGTGTGAGGGGTTTAAACCACGACAAGTGGTGATTTCTTGAATCCTGGGTTTGAATATAATCATGCTGTATGTGGAAAGATATGTACTTCTAGAAATCCCATGGTGCATTGACTCATTCTTTCAGATTCTCCGTTGCAGCTTTTTCCTTTCTAGCTCCCAGCTTTTGGGGTATTCGCCTCTGTCTTCCCAGAACTTTGTGCTATAATCACTGTCTGCCTTTCCTGTGCCTTTCCTATGATGGCTTCAGTCTGATTTTTTTTTTTTTCGCCTTATGTAGGAGGCTTTCTTAAATGTATCAATTTGTTTGGACAAAAGTTATTATTAGGAATCATAGTGAACAGTCTGTGCCAGAGTCAATACTTTGTTTTTTACTCTGTGAGTCTAAAAAGAATACACACTACATGTTTCTTTCCTTTTAAACATTTTGACCAGTACCATTTTTTGTACATTAGTTTGCTAACTTAGATGATGATATCCCAGTGAAGGATTTCAGAGAAGCAAAATCAAGATCCTTGCTATATTGATGTTACATTTTTTTAATATTTTATAAACTAACTTTTATTGTTTTTTTTTCCCCAAAAGAGTTCTAAGAACAAATCGTTCTTTTGGTTTGTACACAAGTGCTTAATTTTGCCTGTAACTTGCTGTGTAGTTCGGTCACTTTTTATCCTAAAAGACGAGAGTGTGGTTGGGGTTATGATAAATCTGGCTTTAGAGCTGCTGATGGCTATAAACAATTGCTGTGATCAATGGCACAGTTACATGTAAGGTTCACATGCTGTCAGTTCATATCTATGAAAAAAAATTGGTTGATTAATCCTAAACCAAATGATATTATGTGGGAATAGCTCTTGTTTGCCTGTTCATTGTCAGAGTAATACTCGTATAAAATTTGCATCCTGTGCTTTGCTTGACAAAATGTGGTTATTTGCTCACATCTGACTAGATTTCTTACTGTAATGTGGAAAAGAAGTGTTTCCTAGAGTTTGTCTTCCATGGGAAGTTGGTTTCTATGTCTTAGAAGGCTCTGCCTAAAAAAAAGGTAGGAAAGGAAGGTTCACATGATAAACCCAAATCCTTATTTCACAAATCCTGATTCACCAGACAGGTGTGCAGAATTTTCAACAAAAGTAGCTTTTTAAAAAAGCACAGGTGGTTGCTTATAAACAACATTAATGACATTACTGTAAACCTTTGCTGACTCAAACCGTTTATGGACTTTTGCTTTATGAGAGTGTATGGGATGGGATGTACCTAAAAAAAGAAAAGCACTTGAAATGCAGTGTACTTCCCAAATAGTATTTGGGATGATATTCTGTCTGGAAATGGTGTACCTAGAAAGAATAAAGGTAAACACATAGAAGTAGCGATTTTTTGGCATGATCTGGAGTAGTAGATGTATGCATATTGCATTTACTAACTTGATTCAGGGAAAGAATTTGAAAAGTGGTACAATGGAACTCAGAAATAGGTGTTGAGGTTGATTGGGAGCTGTTGTGAAAGCAACTCTGGTTTATCAGTGGGAAGGATACTATGAGGAAACAGGATGTAATCCTAAAAATATTCTGAAATACCTATTAACACCTTCTTGTAGTACAAATACAATAAACCAAACTGAGAATACTGCATATAAAAGAAGTGAAAGCAAGGCATGTAATATTCTAAAACAGTGTTGTTGTTTGCTTTGGTTTTGGTCTTTTTACTCTGAAAACAGTAGGTGCTTATTTTACCTACCTTTACATTAAAGCTAATTGCCATAGTTGATTATCTCTGACTCCTTGACCCTGTTATCAGTCTTCTTAGAGCTTAAAAATGAATGGCATTGCTTGAATTTACATGTTTTCCAGCTTCCCAAAATTTCTAATAGTAAAGGGTGGTTAAATTAGATTACTTGAAGAATAGACTAAAGCAACAGTGTCTTTTTTTTGCAAGAACTGCAGTGGTTCTGCCAGCCATCGGTGCTACTTAAGAAGCTATTTGGGAAGCCCAGGCAAAAACCGAGACCAAAGGGCTTATCCACATAAATATGCACCAAAAAGAATCTGAAAGATATGAGAATGTTGAAGGATTTTCTTGCACGGTGGTTTAATTTTCTCTTGAATTTTGAACTTTGCAATTTTAGGCAGTATTACTCTTTCTTTGCTGTCATTGTATCATGATTTGCCTCTAATGCTTTGAGACAAAGACTGAATTACTAGAGATGGTTTCCATAGCAATTAGAACTCTCTGAATATGCATAGAACGGCTTTCTCGTTGTTTCTATTTTTCCAAATATCACTGTTTACGAGATGAATGGTGCAAGATATAACTTTACTAAGGATCTGCAAGGGAGATTTGTTAAGGTTTTTTTGGGGAAGAGACTGGTTATCTTTATGATGGATTTACTGTGTTTGCCAAAACCAGAGTGAATAATTTGGCAATTTTAAAAAATACCAATTTTATCTCTCCACATTGGTAGCTTAATGGAACATGTATATGTGCCACAGCTATTTCAGTGCACAGGGTATTGCCTTCACGCAGCTAGATCATAGTTTAAGCTGTGAGTGGTTGAGAGGTGTGGACATGCTTAATTTTGCTGGCTGTTCCTCAGAGTGGAGTCAAATGGAGTGAGTAGCGTCAGAGCTTGTCAGGTGACATCTGGAAAGTCCTTTATTTTGTGCTTGTAAAGTGACTAACGAAAGAGGATCAAGAGCTGTATTTCCACTGTGATATAAAAAGAGAGTACTGATAAGTAGATTTGGTCCAGTTATGTGCTGCCTTTTGCCCTTGAATGATCTATTGACAGGATTTCCAAGTTATGAAAAAATTCTCCAATATATATGTCTACTATATATGTATCACTTTCTAAATTGTACTGTAGTGATATAGCAAGTTTATTGTTCTGCGCAGTAACTTTTACAAAGAAAAGAACATTTAATTTGTAAGCTAAATTAATTGAGGACTGGGAAGTGCCAAGTAGTTCACTGGGAAGTTATGAAAGCAAAAACAAAAGAGCATGTATCATACATGGAAACTATTAGAGTTGTTTATCAGAAATAAATGTCTGTCTTGACTCTTCTCATACTTTGTCACTTTTAATTCACTGGATTAGTTGTTGTATTACTTGCAATTTCCTGGCAGATGATCTACCGTGGAATCTCTCTCAGTTCCCCATGTTCTTGTATTTTGTTCTCTCTTCCCTTGCCAGGACTCTGTGGACACTTGATTTGTAGCTTCCCCTCACAAAAGTAAGGCTATAACTTTCTTCTAGAGAGTTGCGTCATGTATCTAATGATTTGCAGTTTGTTTTGTGTCAAGTTGTTTTGTACGCATACAGCCAAAAAATAGCGAGCTACGCAGATTTGTTATGAGGTAAAATGTCTGACTCTCTATAGTTTCACAGATGGAATGGTGCTAGTTTCACAGTGGATGTGCTACTAAAATTAAAAGGAACAGCATGAAAAGCATTTTATCTGTAAGCTTAGTTTTTTATCTGTAAACTAAGTTTCTCATTCAAATGTCTGGTTTTGGTATACAGAAATGGTGCCTGTGTGTTTAAGGTGTTTGGTAGGAAATGAACTCAAGCTGTACTTTTTCAAACTTTACTGTGGCAGATATACTAAATTTTCTTTGGATTTTTTAATAGTTTTCTTCTTATAGGAAATTTGAGCAACCAGTATTGCCTTAGGTCTCCGTAGAATTCCTGCTGAAGTTTGTCAGCACTTTGGGATGTAACCACTTGCTTTGCACAAACATTTTAGACCAGAATTTAGAGTTGAATTTTAGGTTCTGCCACCAGACATGCATATGCTACTTCTGTGGATACAAAAAAATCAAAGCTAATTGCAATATTTTACTGCTGAGCTGTGTGGTGCATATAATCAAAATATATAGACTGATAAGAAAATTTGCAGTCAAGCATATTCATTTTAACAAATGAATGGTACAATTTCAGCACCATTAATAGCTCATTATGTGTAAGTATTATTTTTTTGGCTATGCCTTCTTTGACATTCTCTTAATGTCCCAAAACTTCCCTCACTTCTTATTTTCTGCTGTTATAAATAGTTATCTCCCCTCTGGAGGTTTTTTTCACAGAATTTCTCAACCCCCTCAACCCCATGAAAAACACAATTTTACTTCTGAAAACAACTGTAAGGGACTCCTCTCACATGATATGTGTGGGGTGAGAGACAAAGTGCAGTACATATCTAGGTTGCACGGCTGAGGTATAAAAGGTAACAAGTGACACATTCGATGGTGGATGGGCTGACACCCCATGAAGCAGCATACAATTAAAAATAGTTTCAGTGAAGTCTGAACTAATTTTCTTTAGGGGTTTCACTGAGCCCCTTTCTTACTGCGTTTTTTTTAGGCTGCATTCTGTTACAATGTGCTCCTTCTCTGCTACCAGCATGTGTATTTAATGCTTGTTCTTACCTTCCTGGAGAGCCCCACTACTGTCACTTAAGGGTGGAGAGCTGTAGATGGAAAAAAATCTCTGCTCTGAATCCCTTTACATTCTTTCTTTATGCAGTGTTACTGCTCAAATCCCATTCTTTCTTTACAGCCCTATCCCATTTACTCTTTCCATTTGTAATGGCTCCTTTTTTGCTGCTGCAAACCTCTTGCTTTGCTTCTTTCAACTTCCTTGCCTCCTTTTCATCTTGAAGGCAGTGGATGTAAGAAATTCACATGGGTTTTAAAAAAGTAATGGTGTTATAAAACACCCAAAGCTATGAAATACCAGGACCTAAGCTCTGGAAAGAAGAGCTTCTATTGAGGAAGTCTCATTTTACGCTACCTGTGCTTTCACTCTTCCCTAGGTACTCACAAAAGATTACTGTCAGATAAGACCTTGCTCTGATCTGGGTTGGCTGCTGTTATGTTCCTGACTGCCAGGGTTGCACACCTCTGTGAGCACATGTATATTTACTAGAAAGCTTTTTGCATATCATGTCTGTGTATAAACCTGACAATCCTTCCTCTGTGAGTGCAGAACTTCAAAAAAAAGAGAAGTTATATTTGAGCCTAAGCCTCATCTACCACTGATTTTCTCCTCTGTCAGCTTTCAGGCTGACACATATGATAAAGGACTGTTTCCCCTAAAAGAGGCAATTCAAACATTCCTGTTTTTCCTTTGGCTTGACAAAACTCTATTGTGCTGCCATATTGAGTCAGTTCTGATTACTGCACCCCATCACTTCACATGCGAGGCAATTCTTTTTTCATGTGTTTTTTGATGCTGATGGGAATACTTTATTAGGTTCACTAATTCCAAACCTAACTGTGTTCTAACAATTTGACCTTAGTTGTTATAGAATAGAAAAGGGAATGAGACTTCCTTCATTTGGTTATTTTCCTTTTAATGGATCCTGACAAAAAATTATTATCCATCAAGAAGTTCTGGACCACTCTTTTAGAAAATATGTCTTGATCTAACTTTTAGCCTTTGAAGCATTATTATATGACCCCATTTGCAAATCTTCATAATCCTGTGAAATAGATGTAGAATGAGGTTCTTAAAACCCCGTTAGAAGCCAAAGAATCATAGTCCTACTCATGCTTAAAAACAAGGACTTTATATTAAAACTGGCTACCTGCGAAGTCTTGTAGGCATTTCACTTTTTAGTTCTGTCTGCCCTAAGTCTGATGTTTGATTCCTCTTGCAGCCAAATCTCCCATTTGTATTACCAGGGAATTCAGGATTGCACTTTCAATGCCTCATTCAAAATACACATGTATTAGCAAAGGGATAGATAAATGGATGACTGGGAAACACAACAGAGTCAGGTATCTTTGTACTGAACTTTGTCTTATTTTTAACTAGAATGACCTGCCTCATAGTTAACATTTAGTCATGTATTTTTCAATCTGAAATAGCAAATACTGAATTAATTCTGATATTTGAGTTTTAATGTTATGCACTGAAGTGATAAGATACATAAGGTTAAGGATGATTAAATGCACCAGATTACTGCTGGCAGCCTGTGCATAATTATATATCTTCTGAGCACTGTAAACAACACAGAGTATCACTGTAAAATATTATGTGTAGCAGTTGTAATATTCAGCAACTCTTTTGTTGTTTGGCTTGTCTCATAATAATTCCTTAATACCTTGCTATTTATGCTAGTTAACATAGTTTTTAATCCTCTACTTTTGGGGAATGAAATAATTGTAGCCCTATCAAACAAATTCCTTTGTCTTTCTAGCAGTAGTGTCTTGGCACTTTCTTGAAAAGCCTAGGAGTACTTCCAGCTATAAAATGAAGAATGGAGTTTGTTTTATGATAGAAGAATATGTGTTTCATATCTATAGATTAATATTTCAACCTGGCTAATCTTGGTAGTAACTGAAGATTACGAAGTTGTTCAGAGGGTATTTACATACAGGTGCGAAGTAGATTAATAATATTGGCACAATTTCTCTTGAATAGGTGTCCACATCACAGAAAAAAACTGCCACGACTGGCACCAATTGGCAGCATTGTTGGCAGATTCTGAAATATGGTCCGAAGACTGATTGGATAAAGAGGATAAACTGTTTCCTCCATTTAGATTCAGAGGTAGCTGTTTCTTGGGAGGATGGGCAGCTATTGGTGGAGTGGGATATAAACCTTTTCCTTCGGTTCTTTTCTTTACATCCTTTCCATAGATTTTGGGTTTTAGTATTTCGAAGTAATCCTAACACTGCTCAGGGAAACGAAAATCACTTCAAGACTTAATAAAAAGATATCAAGTCACTACTGTTCCTGAATTTCATACAGTAAAAAAAGTTAGCAGAAGAGATGAGGTATTTTTCTTGTCAGTCATATCTAGAGAGTTGCTATTTTCACTTCTGCCATAAGAGAGGAATGCCATAATGTTTCTCAGTATGGAAGGTGAATTCAGGGGGATGAAGTGGTGATGAATCGTTGGCATGGAATATGCTTTGTAGGGAAACAATCAAGATGCCATCCACTGTTTCCCTCCCTCTTAAGTGTTAACAAGTTAGCTAAAAATACAGATTTTGGATGATTATTAGGAGCTTTTCTCCGCCGCACTTTTTTGCCTAGATGTGTTAATTCAGACAACCTCTGAGTGTTCTAGTCCAAAATAATACTTTAATGAGCAGCTGGGCTGGTTACCATGTTGACATTCATCATGCAGGTCTGGTATATCTGTATATCAGTGGAAGCTCCTGTGTGCAATTTCTTACTTTTTCTCTTGGGACTTCTGTCTCTTACCTTGAAAATTAATTAAAACCTAATTAAAAAAAAAAGAAGATGAAAATACTTAGGGTCATTTATCCTTTTAATTAAATTAGAAGACTTGAGGGAATGTTTGTGGTCATTTGTGACCACTCAGGCATTTTGACTGTAAATTAATGGGAAATATGTTCCCAGGGTCACCTACGAGTAGTCCCCTGTGTCATGTTACTTGCTGGTTTCTCACAGAACTCAAGTGAATGTAGGCTGAGATAACCTGATAGGAAGTATTACATTAGACTGCAAATTGATGTAAAATACCTTCTTCTCCAAACACAAAATACTGTTCCAAACATCAAAACATGTTGCATAGGCTTTACAATGAGTTACTTACTAAAGACCAAGGAAATTTCTTTCCTGATGGATTTTAGTTTGTAAACCTCTGTTGATAGACATGTTTTAGTACACTTTCCTTAAGTAAAACATATAGCCAAAAATATAAAAATGAAAGTTTTCTTGATAGCATGGCATAAAACTTTATGTATGTTCAACTATATAGTTGAATGATTTATGATTTTTCATTTCCAATTTGATTAACCTATAGTAATTTTTATTAGTATTAAATTTGTAGTTAATATTTGGGTCTTATCTTTGAGATATTAAATACAGAGGTTCATAACACTTGGATCTTTTGTTAAAATTCCTTTTCTGTTGTTCAGTGAGAATGAGGATGAATAATTGTACTTATCAAAAGTGGCCCTTATTGTTCAAAATTCTTCAAAGTCTTTGGGGGTTTTGTCACTCTAAAAGTTTTAATTTGCATTCCTAACATGGTCTTACATTTGGAATTTACCTTTTATGGTAAATGATGCCATAATTATCCAAGAAATTGCTGAGAGAAGAGCAAAGAATAATTATAAATGTGTTTGCTGAGGACTTCGAAGTTCTCTCTTCCTGCAGCAGTAATCTTACCACGGAAGGGTGAGGAAGTAAGAATGTACAGACTACGCTTCTCAGCACAACAACAATAGGTTCTGTGTCTGTGGAGTGTGCATGGTGATGTGTTTGTTTCTGATGTACAGTCCCTTCCAAAGCTCTCTGTGGGACAAGGAGAGCGCAATAAAGGAGTAAGGATCAATCCCACAGTTGTCTTCACAATCCAGGAGGACAGTTTTCATAATGCTGTGGAAAGTAATCTGGTTGATCTGAGGTAAAAGTTGAGTTTACTTAGTTTAATGGCATTAGATTATGGCAGCATTACAAAATAGGTTTCTGTGTTGATTAACATTACTGAGACAAACTGCTGCCCTGAAGTTTTGCGCCATGTAAACTGAAAAGCACATACTTCCCATGAAGAAGCACCCCTCAGCTGAAAATCAAGCTGTTCTTAATACTGATCTATGGCATGTTCATTGAGACAATACTGTGTGTTCAACCTTTTACAGGACAAGGAAAGAGGACAGACAGAAAATTCAGGAGCTGATTCTGCATCACTTGGTGGTGCAAACTGTTTTAATTATGAACCTTATGAAATTAAAGTGGGACAAAAGAATATAAATAAAATTCTAGGCAGCTCGTTCCTGCTGTTGGTGAAGCTGTTAAAATTACCCATTAAAGAAACTATCTGCAGTAGGGAAAGCCTTGTAGGTAAAAACATCTAAAGCTGAATCATTAACAAAGGCTGAAGTTGCACTGCAACACACAAGAAATCGTAGCTTCCACAAGATGGAGCTGTGTGATTTCTGCTTTTGGAACCAATTCCGTCTATTAGTAAATGATTTTTTGATTACTGTACAAGGACAGAAGAATCACAGTGATCTAGCATTATGTTCTTACTCAGATCCTAAGGAACTCCTGCAATTTATCTCTAGATGGTTATGTGGTTGCTAAAAATAATGAGTTTAACATGAAGGCCTCTGAATGAAGAATAGCTATTTTTTTTTTCAGAAGAAAATAAATCCATTACATTTCTATATGAACATCACAGTGATTTGACTAGTATCTGGTGTCCTATCAGCTTTCCTTTATTTTCTTTGATGATGACTACAATGCAGATTTTTTTGAAGCGATTTCATATCATATCATATGCCCTGTAACGAGAATGAGGGAGGGATATGATTGGTTAAGTGATAATTCAGACAAGTATTTTCAACAACATTGATGGACCTCCAGTTCTGGAGTGTTTATTAGGTCTGAGGAGATGCAAGTAAAGTAGTTAATCAACAGAATGAAATACTGTCTTTGAAAGAAATGACTGGAAAAGATCAAGGATTCGTAATAGAAAAATAGCAGAGCATGAGGTCTCCTGTTGTGATGCCTTTGCATTAAATGGTAATGTAATCCTTTTTCTGAATAAACAGGGAAAGTGAACAGGAGTAAGGGGGATAGACTGACTTGTTTTTCCTCCTTTTGTGGCATTGGTGAGTATGGCTGAGGAACACTAGAAGGAAACACAGCACATTCAAAACAGAAGCAGAGAGCAGGCAACACTGGGATTCTCTCAGTTAATTGTGGGGCAGGGGTCGCCCAGACAAAGGCCTGGAAATGTAAAAGAGTTCTTCCACCATGTACCAAGAGTCTTTAAAGATTCAGGTTATTAAGGTGTTACTAACCTGAGCTATGTCCCTAACAACCCAAGGGCCCACTGTGTAGTTATCAACAGAGCTTGTGCAGATGTGGTTCCATGTGGCCTCCTAGATCAAGCACTGATTGCCCGGAAAGGTGCAAGAGCACTCTGGGATGAATTACTCTGATGAAACTTTGCAAATAATCTCCTTGAATTAGTACTGGTGAATAGAAACAGCAACTTGTTTAAATCCCAGTAAACCTGACATTTTCTGATTTTATCCTGTTTTTCATTGCTTTGGATGATGGTGGGTTAATGATTACACATGCTTTGCAAACTTTAACAAATAAGATTACAATGTTTATGTTGAAGCTTGGTTTCAAATGACATTATGTGCAATCAAACTACAGTTCCCTTCTTCACTCATTTTTCGTTGCCAAAACCCAGCTTCTCCACCAATTCCAGACTACACCACCAAGCACTCCTCTGTTCCCTAGCTTGTGGCTGTGTGAGAAACAGAAGACCTGCGATTTCTTCTGAATTGCAAGCAAGTAGGTTGTGTAGCTGGTATATACACAATGATCATTGACTTGCTGGTATGTCAAGCATAATAGATAATTGCTGAGCTTACACAGCAATATTTTCCTCACTGGGAAGACTCATGTCAGTCTTTATCTCCTACTCAACTGTCAGTTCTCATGGAAACTTGCTGGAACTTCATATGTTTGAGACCAGGTCCTTTCGTCAAATTTGATCAAAATTAGCCAATTCATTCCAAAGTTATGAGGGAAGGGATGAGAACTGACAGGCTGGCAATTCGTCTGTGTAACTTATTTCCTTGCAAAACTTCCTCGAAAAACAGTTAATCAGACTTCATTAACTGGCCTTTAAATGAAACTCACATGACTAAATTGACGTGCACAACTTAGAGTACTGTAAATCACATCATTTTGGGTTTGTGTGCGTATGGATATATATATAAGCTGATATATAAACCACATTCACTTCTGGAGAACCTGAGGATGAAATTGGATCACCTAGCAGCTTTCAATTTGTTTGCCTGACACAAGCCAGTTTTGGAAAAAACTACCCCAATTCCAACAGTGCTGATTGTCCACCTACTTTTTTTCCCTGTGGCAAACATTTTACCAAAAGGGGAAAGCTGAAGGAAATAGCTTATAGCAGATGACAGCTGTGTTTTCACATAATCGTAGAATCATAGAATGGTTTGGGTTAGAATGGACCTTAAGGCTCATCCAGTTCACCCCGCTGCCACAGGCAGAGACACCTTCCACTAGACCAGGTTGCTCCAAGCCCTGTCCAGCCTGGCCTTGGAAGCTGCCAGGGATGGGGCAGCCACAGCTTCTCTGGGCAACCTGTGCCAGTGCCTCACCACCCTCACAGGGAAAAACTGCTGCCTAAGAGCTCATCTCACTCTTCCCTCTGTCAGGTTAAAGCCGTTCCCCCTTGTCTTATCACTGCATATCTTAAACTCTGATTGTTTTTGTTGTAGCGAACTGACCTGCCTAATTTTTAAAATAGGACTGAAGAAAAATATTGCTTTTATGAACATTACATGGACAAGGCAGATCATATAGCTACTGAGTTTGTAATCTGTGGATCAAAACCTTTAACAGAGTTAGATAAAAAAAAATTACTAGAAAACTTACTTAGAAAACTTAAAGAAAACTTAATACAGTTGTCTCATCTTTAATTATACATTTCTGAAATCAGGTAAAGTGAATGGCCTATTTTTCAAAGAAATTAAAATATTGTAGTCACAGTGTAAGTAATAATAAAGCATATGTCCCAAATCCATGTATTTTAAATTTATATTAAATAAAATTAATCATATAGATGCTTTAACTAGTTTGCTTTTTTACATGTTTGTTTTCAGACTTTTGAGTTATAACAGTTTTGAGTTTGTAAAAACAACCTTACCTTTGAAGAAGTTGTTAAGAAATGATCCTGAAAATTCCTGGTAGGAACGAGATTTTGCCTAAGTGCAGTAGTCCACGTAGATACTGATTTTAACTTCAACAGTGTTTAGAAAGATATGATTATGTATATTCAGTCATTAAATCATATATATCAAAGGGTGGAAACTGTCTAATATGATTCTTGCCCTCCTTCCAAGGGTAGAAAACATAGGAAACTGCTTGGTTTAGACATACTTAGAAGATTTTCGGAAATGAATCATGTGAGTTGAATTGCATCCCATGAGGGAAAGCATGAAAGGAAAAAGGTAGGCACTGCTAGTGAAGCTTTACTTTTGTGTCCTCAATAAACAAGATTTTAAGTGAAACACAAAAGCAGTAAAGTGTGTGAAATTCATAATATGAAAAGGAGGGATGTAATAACAGGGAGAGCTTCTGAACTAACTTCAGAACCAACTGAAGGTGCTTTCTTTGCAGGTAAGTATAGTGCAACCTACACACTTCAATCAAGCCAACAGTAGACTTTAATAAGTGATAATAAGGTGTGAAATGTTTTCTGAGAAGGATGGAAAGATGCATGTACTTATTGCTTGTAATTCTGTATCCGGCAAACAGACACCAAAGTAGACACACCCAAACACAGTAATATCCATTGGCTCATCTGAAGCTAAATTTGCTTTTTTGATATGGTGAACTCAAAGTTCATGGGTAGGAAATATCAAATGTGATAATCTGTCTAAGAAAAATATACAGGTAGATGCTTTGCAGGTATCTGTCAGTCTTCAGGCTGTGAATGAAGTAGTTGCTTATGCACTTGTAAGTTATATAGGAAGTTAATTTCATTTTGGGAGTTAGAGTCAGAATTCCCACACTATTTGGGTCTGGCTGTGCTTATGTGGAGTTATATTTCAGTCTCCCTGGCCTATTTCAACTTGTTCACGCATCGATCAGGGGACTGGAGCACCTGCCGTATGAAGATAGGCTGAGAAAATTGGGGCTGTTCAGCCTGGAGAAGAGAAGGCTGCGTGGAGACCTCATAGCAGCCTTCCAATACCTGAAGGGGGCCTATAGGGATGCTGAGGAGGGACTCTTCGTTAGGGACTATGGTGAGAGGACAAGGGGTAATGGGTTTAAACTTAAACAGGGGAAGTTTAGATTGGATATGAGGAAGAAATTCTTTACTGTAAGGGTGGTGAGGCCCTGGAATGGCTTGCCTGGGGAAGTTGTGAATGCTTCATCCCTGGCGGCGTTCAAGGTGGGGTTAGACATAGCCTTGGATGGCATGGTTCAGTGGGAGGTGTCCCTGCCCATGGCAGGGGGGTTGGAACTCGATGATCTTGAGGTCCTTCCCAACCCTAACTATTCTATGATTCTATGATTCTATGATTGTTCCTGAAATTCTATAGAAACAAGCAGAGGCAAAGAGTTCTCATTCTGAATGCTGGTAATCTGTAATAACTCCATATCCAAACCTTGATGAAATGTACTCCTAATCAATTTAAGACAAGCCTGATATGTTGTGGAGCAACTTTTTTGTGCAGCCAGGCTCTACCTGCAATAAAAACGTAATCGAGTAATGTGCTGTCTGCAGGCTCCCCATGAATGTTGGCCGTCATGGTGTAATCCACTATTTGTGTGAAGACAGAGATGTCTCCTACTCTACTACTCCAAAAGCAGCATTACTTTAGAATAAACGATGTGACACCAAGAGTCAGTGATTTTGCAAGTCACTTATTCCAGAACTTTTAGGGAGCTTTTGCCTGAAGCATCTGGTTACTTTATTTATTTATTATTTTGCATTTTGTTGCTTTATTCAATATTTTTTTTCATTTAGAGAAGCAATATACTTAGTTTACAACATCCTGCCCAGTGGGCATTGAGATCGGATAGCTATTCTTAATACTAGCTGTAATGAGAATTTCTGGATTTGGGTAAATACTAGAGCGAGAAGGAAGAATGAAATGGCGCAGTTTTAATTTTCACATGTATGCCTAATCTTTCTGATGTCCTTCAGTGGGAGGAGTTTTGCCTCAGGACTGTTTTTTCACTCACAGTGACCCCACAGGAATGGTGGGATTTGCAGGCCAAGGGATGAGAGCACTTCTTAGGATTTATCCTTTCTGTTTTTTCTTGTATGTTTACCACCGTGAACTCAGAGTTCCGTTTCTGCTGGCTGAAGCTTAGAAGATAGCTCTGTCCCTCAACATGTTCCTCCATTTTCTAGAATTTACTCTTCTTTCACACTTGATAGGAACTTTTTAGAAGCCATATAGTGTACGAAATCCACCTGCTTCCACAAAGAACAGATGAAAAATATGTACTACTGTACAGCGGATACTTGATCAGTTTTGCAGTTGAGCCCTTTATGTGCCTCTAAATGATGTATAAACTCAATGAGGCTGTAATGAAATGTGTCAGCTTGAAATGGAGTGTTGTGGCTGAGTACCGGAGCTCTGTCTCTGGGAATCAGTGTGGTGTTGGGTTAATATTGTAGGCTCATGAATATTTTCACTTGAGTAAATGCAAAAACCCTTCAAACTGCCCTTTATATATCTGGTTGGCTGGAAGAATCTGCTGGAGTGTTAGTTAGCTTTCTAACAGGATTCATATATGTGTTTTGTCATCTATAGTACTCTCTTATACAATGAATGTTGCTACACTCTCCTTTCTTTGAAATTGAATGCCTGTTGTTTAAAGTACTAGAACTTAGGTATTTTGAAAAGTACAACCAGTTGTCATCAAAAGAATATATGACTTTTCTGAGGGGCGAGTCCTGCTCAGCAGTACCTGTTTGAGCCTGTTGACATAACATGAATTAATTTTCTATCTTCTCTCCTTCCTTTCTGTATTTTATCTTCCTCTTTGTAGAAAGGCACCATGGAGCAGGTGCCTGTCAGTCTCTGTTTGTAGGTATGTAAACATGCCACTAATGTGTGATTTTTCCCTGGATCTGAATGTGTAGACATTTGAGAGTATTTAATACCTTTATTATAAAATCTCCAAGAAGAGCAGATAGTAATAATAATTAAGTAGTAAGAATAATGCTTTTAGAGATCATAGAATCATAGAATCATAGAATCATAGAATAGTTAGGGTTGGAAAGGACCTTAAGATCATCGAGTTCCAACCCCCCTGCATGGGCAGGGTCACTTCCCACTAAACCATGCCACCCAAGGCTCTGTCCAACCCTGCCTTGAGCACCGCCAGGGATGGAGCTTTTGCAGCTTCACTGGGCAACCCATTCCAGGGCCTCACCACCCTTACAGTAAAGAATTTCTTCTTCATATCCAATCTAAACTTCCCCTGTTTAAGTTTGAACCCATTACCCCTTGTCCTCTCACTACAGTCCCTAATGAAGAGTCCCTCCTCAGCATCCCTATAGGCCCCCTTCAGATACTGGAAGGCTGCTATGAGGTCTCCACACAGCCTTCTCTTCTCCAGGCTGAACAGCCCCAATTTTCTCATCTTATCTTCATAAGGGAGGTGCTCCAGTCCCCTCATCATCCTCGTGGCCCTCCTCTGCACTTGTTCCGACAGTTCCATGTCCTTTTTATGTTGAGAACACCAGAACTGCACACAATACTCCAAGTGAGGTCTCACAAGAGCAGAGTAGAGGGGCAGGATCACCTCCCTTGACCTGCTGGTCACACTCCTTTTGATGCAGCCCAGGATATGGTTGGCTTTCTGGGCTGCAAGCGCACACTACCGGCTCATTTTCACTTTCTCATTGACCAACACCCCCAACTCCTTCTCCACAGGGCTGCTCTAAATCTCCTCTCTGCCCAGCCTGTAACTGTGCCTGGGATTGCTCCAACCCATGTGTAGGACCTTGCACTTGGCATGGTTAAACTTCATCAGGTTGGCATCAGCCCACCTCACAAGCTTGTCAAGGTCCCTCTGGATGGCATTCCTTCCCTCCAACTTATCAACCGAACCACACAGCTTGGTGTCATCGGCAAACTTGCTGAGGGCGCACTCAATCCCACTGTCCATGTCACCCACAAAGATGTTGAACAAGACCGGTCCCAACACCGATCCCTGGGGGACACCACTCATTACTGATCCCCATCTGACATTGAGCCATTGAGCACTACTCTTTGCGTGCGGCCATCCAGCCAGTTCTTTATCCACCGAGTGGTCCACCTATCAAATTGATGTCTCTCCAACTTAGAGAGAAGGATGTCATGGGAGACAGTGTCAAACGCTTTGCACAAGTCCAGGTAGATGACATCAGCTGCTCTGCCCCTGTCCATCAGTTCCATAGACCCATCATAGAAGGCCACCAGATTGGTCAGGCAGGATTTCCCCTTAGTGAAGCCATGCTGGCTGTCACCAAGCACCTTGTTGCTTTTCATGTGCCTCAGTGTGCCTTCCAGGGGAATCTGCTCCATGATTTTGCCAGACACAGAGGTGAGACTGACTGGTCTGTAATTCCCCGGCTCATCCATTTTCCCCTTCTTAAAAATGGGGGTTATATTTCCCTTTTTCCAGTCATCAGGAACTTCACCTGACTGCCATGATTTTTCAAATATGATGGACAGTGGCTTAGCAACTTCATTTGCCAGCTCCTTCAGGACCCACGGATGGATTTCATCAGGTTCCATGGACGTGTATGCATTCAGGTTCCTAAGACGGTCTCAAACCAGATCCTCTCGTACAGTGGGCCCAGGGTCTTCATTCTCACAGTCCCTGCATCTGCCTTCCAAGACTTGGGTGGTGTGGTCAGAGCATTTTCCGGTGAAAAGTGAGGCAAAGAAGTCATTAAGAACTTCAGCCTTCTCCAAATCCAGGGTAGCCAGTTCTCCCAATAGCTTCTGGAGAGGGCTCACGCTGTCCCTAACCTGTCTCTTATTTGCAATGTACCTATAGAATCCCTTCCTGTTATCCTTAACATCCCTAGCCAAGTTTAATTCTAAGTGGGCCTTAGCTTTCCTAACCTGGTCTTCAGCTTCCTGGACTACATCCCTGTAGTCTTCCCAGGCCGCCTGTCCTTGCTTCCACCTTTTATAAGCCACTTTTTTCCTTCGAATTTTCCTCAGCAGCCCCTTATAACTAAGGCTGTGCAAAATAAAAGAGTTGCTCTGGGTAACAGCATAGGAATAGGTTTACCTGGTCAATATTAGTGGAATTTTTCATGCTATTCAAACTGACATGAATAACTTGTGTAGTCAGGTATTGTGTAGACCCACATGTCAGTGCTTGCCTGTGGCTGGCGGACAACTTCTTGGTTACTCCAGCTATACACCACTTTCTCTCTACTTCCAGAACACATGGGTTAATGAGCTTAAAAGAGGACAAAAATTCCCAACACTGTGAAAGCAATAGAAAAACAAAAGGAAAGAGTGAACTGGCAGAAGGAGGGTGACATACCAAGTAGGAGATGAAATAGGAGCAGGGGAAAGTTACAAGCCAGTTTACAGCACTCAGTGATACTTAAATGGATGAAAGGAATGTTCTCTAATAGAACGCTGTACATAGCATTTTTGTGAAGAATACAGTGAGCTGTTTTCATTCCTCTGGCAATAGGACTAGAAATCTGTCAGGAAGGGTTTAGGTAGGTATCTGTTACTCTTTGTAGAGTTAATTATAGTTAAAGAGGAAAGAGCAACATATAAAAATTAGGATTGAGAGTTCTTCTAATAAGTGGAAATGAGGTAAAAAAATAATAATATGAATATCTATATCTTTACTACATGAAAGGATTTTCTTGTTCTGAGTGCTGCATGTAGTTTTTCTTATCCTTTTCCTGAAATCAGTGTGATGAGTTCATGTGGAAAGATTGTTTTGAAGATTAAGTGGTTCATGTGCATGAAGGAAGCATAAGTTTCTATAATAATAAAGAAAAGCAGGGGAACTATTTCAAGGCTGGTTAAAAAAGAGGTGCTTTTGCAGCTGAATGTATTTTTGTATGTTTTCAACTGATGTAAGGAGGAAGGTGCCATCCATATTTATGCTTCATTAAATAAGCATAAGGAGACCTGAAAAATATAAAGGAAAACTTTCTTCCTTGTCAGCATGAAGGAACTTGTCAGAGAGGGATGCGCTATTTAAATTGTGCCAGCCAAAAATGGGGATCAGGAACAAAGCACGTGAATAAAGTCTGTTTCCCAGGTTCCCGAAGGAAGAAATCTCAGTTGTTCAAAGTTAACAAACACCAGATGCTTTTCTATGGGGTTCTAAGTTCTGACATGAAGAATTAAAATCACCAGCTACTAGACTGGTTTGATGTTTTCAGTATTTCAGAAAATGGAATAACTCACTGTTTCTTCATTTCCAGAGTTGGGAAGTTGTTGTGTGTTTTTTTTTTTTTTTTGTTTGTTTTTTTTTTATGCTGGCTTTACAAGTTCTGTTTTTGTCTGCTTTAAAAGTGCTGTAAATAAAGGTGTTTGCAGCTATACCTAAGCATGGGCATTGTACCTTCTTACATCATATCTCAGATAATATTCTTCTTTCCTCCTCCCCCCTGATTCTGTTATACACATTTTCTATGATTTTATAATCAATTCTTTAAATATGATGGAACCTTGTTAACAGAAATCCTCGAGTTATAAGGTTGTATAGGATAAAAATACATTATACATTTGTGCTACAAAGACCAGTTTTGTTTTATGTATAGAGAAACTGCAATGATGGTCACTATTAATGATTTTTTGTGGTAAGAAATTAGGGAGTGGGAAAGGAGAAAATCAGAAACATTCATGAATGCTAAAGCTTAATCTCTTTTGTAATATGTTCTAACTTCTGTATTGTTACACCTTTCTCTTACAGTGCTGGAGTGCTGCAATTAAATGCAGTTTGACTGGAGTTCTGTAAAGCTGGCTTCTGCAGCAGCGATTATATGTGTACTTGGTAAATAGCAATAGATTCTTCATATGTAGATAGAAAAGAACAACAATCAGATTTTTTTGGTTATTTGTGTACTTTAGTGATGGTTCAGTCATCAAAGAATAATGTGAAAAACACTTTAAACAGCAACTGATGATGCAAACACTTGAACTCTTTCAAACATAGGTTCTGTATTCAAGTCCAGTTACTACACTAGGTCACCTAAATTTGCTTCAGTGTTTTGTCTTGAAATGTTCAATTGGCAGACTAAGTTTTGTTTTAGTGTCTTATGTTTCAGCTGAGTGAATGTTAAGCTATCTACTTTCATATCCAGGTACCCTTTGGATTTGAAAGTCTGTCTGCTCAATACCTTGAGTGATTTTAGGTTCCTCTCTTCACAGGAGTACATAATTGGTTGTTTCTAAACTTCTCCATTCCTTACTATAAATTAGAACTTGGGTCTCTGCTGGTTATCAGAACAGAAGCTGAAGGAACAAGTAAACTAATAATCAGGATTTTCAACCCTTCTGCATTAGAATACCTTTTTGTATGAAACATCTTAGTGTAGAAGCTGCATTAAAAAGATGTTTAGAATAAAAGATGAAAATATACTGAAATATACATGGCTGTGTTTGTACTTTGGGATTAACTGTAGTATGCTTTGATTTGAAAATTTCTTATCTTCATTATTCTGGTAATGCTAGCATGTAGATAATTTGGAAATTCATAAAATGCTTATATTTGTAACAGGTTTTGGGGAAAAAAGCCCCAAACTAACCACAATAAAAAGGCCCCCAAACCCACCCTCCACCAAGAGAAGTCTTGTGATGCTGCAATGTGCTGATGTTGTTTGGCTTATTAAATATCAGGGAAAGGCAGGAGAGTACATCACAAAATGTGTCCTTTATGATTTAATCAAATAAGCTGTTGCCAGATACTCCATTTTTTATGGTGGTTTTAGGCTGGGGCTTTACTGAATAAAGCTACTACCATTCCTTAACTCCATTTATGTGAAATGGTTCAAATCATTCCTTCTCCTGTGTATCTCAAAGTTACTTACCTATAGAGTTGTATTATTAACTATTTAGGGAAGATTACTGCAAGCACATATGGAAGATTGCTCTTTAAGTAAATGATAGAAAGCACTACTTAAAAATCAGAGTGTTTACAGAGTGTTTACCTTTTCCCTTTATCATCTGTTTGGGCCTATTCTTTCTGTTACATTTGCTAAGAGAAGTCCCTCACATAGGCTGCCACCATCTATGTGCTCTCCTGCTATTGGCAAAAAATAAACCAAGATTTAACATCACCTGCTGTTTTCTTTGCTGGTTATATTTCTTCCTGGTGTATGCAATCTAAGGCATGTATATATAAGCACTTATTTATCAGCTATTCCACTATTTAATTCATGTAAGAATTTTTACCTGTTGCAAACTAATCCATTGCCCAGATGTTTTATAGAATCTTCTAGAATCTTCTGTATTTACCCTTGACAACTTATGTTAGGATAAGCAAACTTTGTTTTTTTGTAACCTGCATATTAACTGACTTCTTTAAAGAATGCTTTCAATGTATTTTGAACTTTGGAGTGGAGATACATTAATAGCACCAGCGCAATGACATTCATAATGGAAGAGAACAAATAATGCAGTTGTTGGAAATACAGTTCTTGGGTGGACATTCGTCACACTGATCTAGATGAACTTGTTTTCAGTGAGTCTGGTCTGCACTTCTCAGATCTTCCTGCTTTTTCCTTCCTTACTATTCCTTCAAAGCACCACATCTCTTTCTCTTATGATGTCCCGTTAAGTCTCTTTATCAGTTTTGCTCCTTTTTCCTTGTTAGTGCCTGTGCTCTGCTTCTCCCTCTTCAGGGAAGTTGGACGAACTTAAAATTCATTCAGTTGTAGCCAACTAACTGGTGCAACATGTTCCTGATTAAAGCAATCTGAGGTAGATAATGGGAGCACCTGCTTCATTTGGTGTCAAGTTCTATCACTTTATAGATGCCTCTTAAAGGTACAATTATCCATGTAACCTCTCAGTCCTAACTTAACTGCTCAGGCACCCATTGTTAGTTTTACTGTTTTGCAACGCATTTACTACCTACTGGGATGCTTCAGCACCTTCATGATGTTAATCAGAAGCTGTAAAATGCACGTAACAAAAATAGGCTTGATGTAGAAAGTAGTCTTGTGATGAATTTGACTGGCCTTTTACACTAAATAAAATTCCTTGATATGTTATGAACTTCCTTGATGTCCTCTGCACAGTGGGTAAGACATTGATTTCCCAGACACTGACGTCAACTTAATTTCAAAATTTCTTTCAAGCAAACTATGTGTGATGTTCATATTATCCTTAAAGAAAGATAATTGGCTTTCTGTAAAAATGAGGAAAACCTCCAGGGAGCCACGTTCTGTGTGCATTTGCCTTTGCAGAACTGATGATTGTATGAAAAACAAAATCTAGAGTTGAAATAATGCCTGAATTGTAGGTAGCCAAAACACTGTTTATTAAGTGTTATATATTTGCATCTAAATTGCTCAGATTACATTATCCTTTCAGGCATGATAATATCTCTTCTCATTGAAAAATAAATACATTTTCATAAAAAAAGAAAGGAAATAAGTTATTGCAAATACATATTACCAATGCCATGTGTGATTAAATGTCAGACAATATTCTAGCAGCATATGTTAGGAAATTAGAATTCAGTAAACTGGCTAGGTAATGGGGAAACCTTATATCAGCAGGCTAGAGTAACTCCTTAAATTTATGTTTCCATGCTAAAACCATTTGAAAGGACAAAATCCTTTTACTGTCTACTGTGATAAAGGCGAATATTTTATTCCATGGTAAAGAAGGATTATTTAAAAAATACATAGTGGATTGTATGCTACCTTTTTCTTCTCTCATTAGCAGGACCAGTTCCAGGAATATAGATTGACAGCATTTTAAACAGAACTTAAGATATTTTGGAATTCCTGTGAAAGTGACCTCTTTCCTCTCTTCCTTTGCAAATGCCCCGTATCTTACTGTATACTGAGCTATTCCAGGAAACTACAGCAGTGAAAAACATGCATGTGGTACACCATACTGGGAGAAAAGTTCACTTGCCAGCTTGTAGTAGGAGGGATGCATATTCAAAAAAGCAGGCTGTAGCTAGATCCTGCTCTTTACAACTTTCTTTAACTTTGCCTTTTATTGTAATACCATTTCATGAATAGATTTTGACAGAAAGCTCAGTTCTCTCATTTGGTGTGATCTAAGATGGCAGGTATTTTTGCCTTTCTACTACTGTACTGTGGATGCCCTGGCGGTATCCAGCTCTTGCCCTGGAAGTTAGGGGCACTTCAAGTCTGTTCTCTGTTACCACTCAAGCTGATATGCCTTTCTCACAGAATTAGTGTGTTTTCTTTCCTTCATGCGATGCAAAATATGTGCCTGTTTGTTATGTAACTCTGTAGTCACTCATACGTACAGTGCACAATGTGTCAGAATGGGCCTATTTAAGCATCCCCTATCTGGAAAACAAGTTCGTGGGTTGAGGAACCTCAGAAATGTTGATTGGAAGCACCAGAAGTTTATGAAAGTCTCTGGGAATTGTTCCAATTGTTTCTTCCCAGGCAGGAGGACAGCAAATCTTACACACAGTAATAATATGTGGCAACATATTACGTGCTGCCATCCATACCATTATTAGCAGGGTTCTGTCTCAAATTAAAAAGTGTTGTCTTTCATTAATACAAAAACCACTATTCCTTTTATGTGATTTTGCATTGAGACAACTTGTTCGATATATGGTAACCTGCCAACGTTGCAATTTCCTATATATTTTTGGATGGTGTTTGTGGCATTCCTTTCTTGACAGATCTCTGGACTGCTTTGTTTCAACATCTGATGAGAGAAGAACCAGATGCTGACAAAACCATTCCTTGTACCATTTCAACTTCATGATCTCAGTTCTGTCCTGAGAAGTTTCTTTTGGTTGTTGCTTTGGCAGCTAATTAGAAGATAATATAGAAAGCTCATATAAGTCTGATTTTTATATAAAGCATATTTTATCTCTTCAGTAGGCATCCTTTCTATATCAGATTATAATTTCCGTCTTTTCACACAGTGAAACTGACATATGAAAAAGAGACTATCCTATAGAAAACTTAGAACTTTTTGAATTGCAGAGCATGTAAATGCCATGAGATACAAGATTATTGTGTGTTGCATATTGTGTTTGTGCATATATTAAGAAAGGATTATGTTACCAAGTCTTAGAACAGAGTATGTTATTGCATACTCTCTGATTGCTTTTTGATGGCAGCTACAGATTTTTGCCTTTGCATCAGCAATTGATATCTGTTTTAATGCTACAGTTAATGTCAAACTAGAAAATATGAACTCTAGCCAGTTTCAAAGGTCAATTGGCACTGCAGAAACATGTGATTACTACAACTGTAGTAGGCAAAACCGATGGTGAGCATGAAAGGAAAGAGATCAGTGATTTATCTGAGGTGTTCCCTAGGCCTAGAAGCCAAATCCAAGTATTCTTCCCAGTCAGTGTCTGTTTTGATGGACTGTTGCGTGACTGCAAAATTGTGTTCAAATAGTCTTCTGAAATATTGCCCAAGGTAAGGATTGCTGTGCAGTCTCCCTCTGCAGAAGTTCCTGATGCTTTTAAATTCAGGCTGAACTTTTGGTTACTGTTCAACAACCTGACTTTGTATTTGTGAAATATTTACATCTTTGAGTATTTTTCTGCTTGGTTGGGAGATGTTGAGATACATTATAAGTTATACTCTAGGCAATTGTTTATATACTAATTTTATAATTATTATATAAATAATAAATAAAATTTTGTACTTTTAATAACCCTAAACCCATGGCCCTCCATTGCCACGATAAGTGTATGACATACTGTATTTGTGAATCCTCATGTTTGCTCAGTTATCAATTTTAGGATACACTTTTATCTGATGTCCAAAACATTTAATCTCCATAAATCTAGGCTGAAATTAAGAGGAGCTGTGGATAGACAGTGCCTCAAAAGATCATATTTTTTATTTGATAGGTGTATGGCAGCAAGACCAAGAAAATAAGCAGAAGGTCAGACAAATCACGATCTCGACTGACAGCAACACGGGACACAGTTCAATTTTTAGGGCTGATTATTTAAATGTTTAATATAATTTTGAACCTTTGCCCAGAAACATAGAGGGTTTTCCATTTTCTTGTAGCTCAGAAATAGCACTTTTCCCGAGTATGCAAGAGTAAGGCAAGGGTTTGAAATAATGGAAGAGGTAACAGGCGAGAGAAATGAATTACAGTAAAATACCAATTTAGAAATGCAGCAAAGGCCAAAAAAGCCAGGTTTCCTGTTAAATATCCTTGAAAACCATGCTCCTTACTAGTTATTCTCCCTTGCCTTTATTGGAATCCCCTGGTGAAGTTAATCGCTCCATCTGGTAGGCAGTTAGCAGTCTTTCCTTTGCTATTCCCTGACTCTGCTCTGGTTGGCTGTAGTTCACAGCAGCCTCTATACTTCAGTGAGTTCAGAGTAAGACAGAGGACAATTGAAGTCTTTGCTCAAGAAAATGTGACTCCTGAATTGGAGCCTCTTCTTTACCTTCCTTTAAAACAACACAAACTGACCCTGTTTTGCTTGTAATTTCTCTTACTTCCTATGAAAGATTTACATTTAGTCAGAATTCCATCTTCCTGATGGCACCTTATTACCAGGAAAATGAGTGCTGTTTAGTTTCCCATGGGGGAATAATTTTACATTGTATTTCTCTCTGTTCTACAATGTAGCTGTTTAAAGAAAGGTTCCAAAACAAAGTGTATGTCAATTAGGCCTGCTCTGACCTGATCCTTTGTCCCACTCTAATTAATGTGGAATGCTTTCATGGCCTTTGAGATCTGCATGGGTTCTTCCTACCCTTTGGAGCTCCTGCCTGATTTTCAGCATCAAGTATGATTAGCCGAAAGGCTTGCATGAGGCAATGGTGTCTCTTGGAGAAAGCTCTGGAGCTCTGTCTGAATGAAAGCCTTGCCTTGTTTGCTGTAGGCAATTCACAGTGTCTTAGTATGGGTGACCCTACTTCTGATCCTGATGTGCCTTCTGCTGAACCAGGCTTTTATTTTGTGTCCCCAGCTACATACTGTCAAAGGCACTGGTAAGTATTTGCATAATGTAAGAGGATGGTACAATAAATAGTAGGTCATGTAGACTTTTTAAATGTTTGAAACATTTAAATGTTTTTATTCAATTTTGATGTTTTCTTTGACTCAAAATTCCAAATGTTTACAGAAAAGAATCACTGAGGATTTGGAATGTTTTAGTTTCTATCTTAACCACAGTTTTAATTTCTAAATTGTCTAAAAGCCCTTGTTTCCCCACAAAAAAAACCCTTCTCTCAAACCTGTGGCTGTTAAGATTTGCCATTATAAAAAGTTATATAATTACCATGCAGTAGCAGAGGAGAATTCATTTGTCTTAATTTATGTAGCTGGTTATCTCTTGGAGTATGCAAAGAATCCATTTAAGTTGGGAAGCAACTGTGAGCGTGGCTGTGCTAATAAGGATAAGGGAGAAGAGGTAGAGAGCTGTAATGAGAGTGAGATGGGAGCAAACTGGAGAGAGGCTCGACACAGTAGTGCTTCACAAGCACGAGTGGAGTGCTGTGAGTGGGCATGCAGGCCAGGGCTGAGCAGCCATGGCAGGATTTCATATGCTTGTTACAGAGTACTTCTCCCTTCATTTCCTTGAGCCTGAGGGGTTTTTATGACCATTTGAATTTGAATTGCACTTTTATATCTTTTGGCCTCATGCTGAAGACTTTTTCTCTAATCACATGCAAACAAGTTCTCCTTTCAAATTATTAATGTCTTTTGTGCATTTGAAATGATGCTGTCAGGAGCAAAAAATATGGAAAAAAATCCATGAGAATCTTTCCAGGTGTCTTTTATGTGGATTGACTTTAGCCTGTGAAGAATACACACTGTAAGTTAGTCAGCTTCTTTTTTTTTTACTACCCTATTCTGAAGCTGGTCTTATTCTAAAAATCTTTCTGTCCTTTCAGTTGGTGGGAGCTGTCTATTTCTACCTCTTTTTTCAGTAATGTTTTTGGTAGACTTCAAATTCTCATCCTTGAATTCTGGCACAACTCATGAGGTTTAGGTTTTTCAGTCCTCATGGATGGCTTATTTAGGATATTTGATCCTGGTGGCCACTGGGAAGGGTTTTCCTGCTGGCAACCAAGTTTCCTTCAGCCAACCAACAATACATCGGAAGAGCACTGCAGCTGCTGCTTATGATCTCATAATGGGACCATCAGTAAATGAGGTGCATCCAGACAATAAAAAAGTATACTTTTGACATATGGAAAACAATGAAGTTGCCAAACACAGTAAGAAAACAAAGCACTTCCTGTGGTTCTGACACTTTGAGGATGGGCTCATAGAAAATGTGGATGTCATAGAATCATAGAATCATAGAATAGTAAGGGTTGGAAAGGACCTCAAGATCATCGAGTTCCAACCCCCCTGCCGTGGGCAGGGACACCTCCCACTAAACCATGCCATCCAAGGTCAATTTGGTACAGATGGGTACACATCATAGGAAAGGTAATTCTTATTGCAGAGGAATTGTTCATAATTTCTGAGTTAAGCATATAGCAAAACAGCCCAAAGGATGGTATAGAAAGTTGATAGAGGCTGCTTTATAACTGAAAGAAAAAAAAAAAAAAGAAAATCCAGGCTTTTTGCCAATAAAAACAATAAACCAAAATTCAACATATGGAAAGAAATAAAATAAGCTAGAGGAGAGGGGTGGAAGGCTGGAAAATGTCACGATCTCTTTTACACATGGAAAGGGAAAGGCAGATGCTTTCTGCTTGTACGTGCATTTGCAGCACTTGAATAACTGTGATAACCACAAATCCAAACCATTGTATGCTTGATGTCTCCAGTCATCTCACTGTTTCATTGGGAGATTTCATGTATTGCTGAACAGGGTGCACATCGTTGCTTGCATAAGGTGGTTATTGTCAAATTTATGACTGTCAATTTTATTTTGGTTCTACACTTTTTCAATTATTAATTTTTCATTATGTTTTTTAGTTGGGGGGTGGAGAGAAGGAACAGAGAATGGATTCTTTGCAATATGTGAAATCACAACCTGCATTAAACCTGCAGTTATGCATATAGATAAGGGTGTAGTAGGAAATTAGACTATTCAACGTATACTGCCTTTTTTCCTCCCTTTCCTCACCCTCTAAGTCTAGCAGAAGATACTACCTTTTATTTTCTAATGGTTTCCTCTGTTTATTCACCAGTTTTATTTTCTCTACCTGTGATGTAATTTAGAACTGATCTCACTTTTCAGCTGCACATCTGGTTACTGAAGGACTCAATTATAACATTTTTAAAGATCAGCTCTGTCATTTCTTCTTACAATATATAGAAAAAAACCAGGACATGGACACCAAAGAGTCTTTTTGTTATTTTGTTATTTCCTTTTCCGTCATTCAGTAGCAGTGAAGCAGAACATTGCAGAAGTGAAATATTAAACCAGAGGGCATGTTAAGAAACTGCCTTTTTTGCTTTATTTTGAGATCAGTGCTGAAGTCTTCTTTCAGGATGACTTTTTAATCTTCTGCCACTTGGTCTCAAGAGTTCTTTTTCTGTGAATGTTCAAAAATGAAAGGAATTCATATCCTATGCTCTACAATGTAAAATTGCAATGTGAGATTGCGATGTGAGATTACAATGTGAGATTCTTTTTACGTTTCTTTATTCCCTATTCTCTAAATATTTCCTTTGTAAAGTAAGTTTTAGACACATTGATCATCTGAAGATTTGTGAGTGTTGTATGAATTTTACTTTAATTTGCTGGAAGGTTCTGTTTACTCTCATGACATATAGAATTCTGATGACCTACAGCTGCAACAGTCTGGTAAACGCACTTATGATATAGGCAATGGGGTTTGTAGCTCTGCAGCTGCTCTTCTGTGATGTTGTGGTTTAAACCCAGCCGGCAACCCAGAAATCACACAGCTGTTCACTCACTCGCCCCCCTTCCTCCCCCTGCCCTCCGGGGGAATGGAGAGGAGAATCGAAAGAATGTAACTCCCACGCATTGAGATAAGAGCAGTCCAGTAACTAAGATACAGCACAAACCACTTCTGCTACCACCAATAATAATAATGATAAGGGAAATAACAAGGGAAGAGAATACAACCGCTCACCACCCGCCAACTGATACCCAGCCTGACCCGAGCAGTGATCTGACCCTTCTGGGTAACTGCCCCCAGTTTATGTAGTGGGCATGACGTGCTGTGTTATGGAATACCTCTTTGGTCAGTTTGGGTCAGGTGTCCTGTCTCTGCTGCCTCCCGGCTTCCCCTCCTCCCTGGCAGAGCATGAGGCTCAGAAAGTCCTTGGTCAGAGTAAACATTACTGAGCTGCAACTAAAAACATTGGTGTTATCAGTGCTGTTCCCAGGCCGAAAGTCAAAAGCGCAGTGCTGCAGCAGCTACTAAGAAGGAGAAAAATGACTGCTACTGCTGAGCCTGGGACAACATGAAAACATCATCTTTTCATTGCTGAAATTATGTTTTCTGCTCTCGTGAGGAAAATGTCCAATATACTGGTGAGCCTTCAAAAAATTCTTGAATGTGAGTAGGCTTAATTGCTATATAGCAATTCACTAGGGAATATATTCATCACCTTACTTTTCCACCATCCATGATAGTTTATCCATCATCTTAAAGTATTTAGTAGAACATATATTTGCTGAAAAATAGAATATTTGAATGTATTTTAGATAGCTAGCTGAATGTATTCAGGTTGCTAAAATAGCAATTTCTGATAATTTAACATATCCGAAAGAATATGGCAGTAACTGAAGATGAAATATCTCTAGATAGTTATCATCAGCATAAGCTGATTTGTTTGGAGTATATTCTTGTAATTTTTAACATTTATTTTACAAAACTCTATTAAAACACCCATTAACCACCAGACGCATATTAAATTCATGTGTGTAGGCCACCCACATGCGTAGGGTGTCTTGATAGCATGAATAAACTGATATTGATTAATCAGATTTAGATGAATAGTACCAATTTGGAATCTTGTGCTGCTGATATACTTTTGATTCTGACACCTGTGGTGCAGCTGCAGAACAGAAATATTAGGGTTTCAATAGTCACTTTATTTAAGGAGACAATTTGGTTTATTATACTCAGAATATATAATAATGTAAAGCTTTTGTTGTTTTTTTTTTTTTTTTCCCTCTGGTTCTCTCAAAAATACTACCTTTCAAGTGCATTAAAAATGAGATGTTGAAAACACTTAGTTTTAGTAACTTTAAAGCTTTTCCTTAAGGCAGAGAATTATATTGACAGATATGTCTCAAATAAGTAAGACCTTTCTTCTTAATAGCAATGAGTGAGTTAGAACAGCTAAAACATACTGATTTAGCCTTTCATATCTGCTGTAGGTTGCTGGCCCTTTTTCTTTACTATCCAATTTGTCTTGCTTTTAAACTTAGAAATCAAGCTGGACATGCATTATGGTTGAAAGGTAGACTGCCACCATTTTCTTCCACTTGTTACAGTTCTGCAGTGCCTTCTCTACATTGCTCTGGATGATTGCTGCGAGCTTAGAGCTGGATGTGTAATACTGCTTGTCCGTACATACAAAACAGGATAGATAATAGCAGTGGTTCTTTTTGATTCCCATAAGGGTTCAGACTAACCCAGGATGTTCAGATTTTACAGAGGTCTGAGAAGATGATGGTGCAGATGCACTCTGTTTGCACTGAGTCACTGTGTTGGCCTTGCCAGATACAGCTTTCCTCTGCTTGCAGCCACTTCCATGGCTCTGCACGGTGCATGTTTCTGAGAAAATGAAGGGCTGCTTTGGATAGATGCAAGTAGCAACCTAGGCTGACTGTGCAATGCTGCTAATATCATGAAGTACTCAAATGACCTCCTCAAAGACAGTTTCTAACTCAATTTTGTCAGTGCTTAAGTTGAGTGATGCTGACATAGTGAGCAGCTAGTCAGTGTCTGGCTTTTTGTTCTCATCGTGTGACCTCATTCCTTGCACGCCATTTGGAGGTTGGGTCTGGCGGAAAATCTTTTTTGAGCATATGCCTTGGACTATTATACGATGCATAGGACTAATAGATCTGACATACAGTTGTACAGAGGCATGGCTTTCATAACTTTTTCTTTGCCCAAGATATCTTTGCTTGTATTTTCCAATTCTTAGAAAGGAATTCCCCAGCCACTCAAATTTGGTTAAGTAGATATATTCAGTTACCCCATCCATGAGGACAGAACCATTGCAAAACAGTTTGCAGCAAGCAATGATTTCTTTTTCTGGCCAGCAATCAGGATGAGAGGAGACTTGCATTTTGTTGCTGGCTTCATTAGCTACTGTTGATAGCAAAAGGGTGCTAACTTGGGGGCTCTGGACTTCAGTAAATACTCCTGGCATGGACTCAGTATGAGCCTTTTCTGACCTATTTTAAAAGTATCTCTTCACGAACAATTCCCTTTGGTCCTCATAACAGATTTTCCCCACTTTCTTTAACTCTGTAGGTATTCTTCCTTTTGCTGCACCCCAAAAACTGTTCCCAAGACCATAAGCAACCCTGGCATAAGCGAGAGCAAAGCAATTAAACTCATTGCAATAGTAAACATTGTTAAAGAGTCCAACCAAGTTTTGCTGTCTGCAAGTCCCATCAGATTCTGTCTCTCTCCAAATACCATTACTACTAAATGGAGTTTGCAGCACACCCTGAAGGTCAACACACACTGGCTGTTTTGGACAAAGAATAGGTAACAAAAAATTGAGTGTTCTTCTTTTTTAGATTAAGTCTTTTTTCTTCCTTTTTCTTTTTTTTGTTAATGTATTTATCTCAGATGCAGAACATTTTGTTTCTTCTCCAGTGACTCGCTTTTCAGTGAATATGGTAGTGGACTACAAAATGTCCAAAAGACAAAAACATTTAAAATACTAGCTGCATCTTGATGTGTATCCTTGGTCACTCCTTCAGGGTTGTTTACTAAAAACTGGACCAAACAACTTATAGCTTTTCAGTCTGTCTTATTTTAGCAAAATATTAGATGGCAAGAGAGCAACAGTTACCTTTTTTCCCCTGTGAAGTAAACAGTGTTAATTGTTATTGATTTCCGTAGCTGCCCGCGTGTCCTAGAGCTCTTATTCAGAATAGCAGTAACTGATATTTTCTCCTATATGTACCTCTCAGACATTAAAAAAGCCCCCAACAAAACAGTATTTAACATTAAAATTAAATTTCACAGTAATGTGGTGTGTCTTTTTTCAAAAATCCTTTGATTTTGTTGTTGAGGGAAATGGTATGTGCTCATCAGACCACAGTTGTTTATTTGTCTATACTCCTAATCTTCAGAATCATGGTCACAATTGCTATTACTCAGGTACAGAAAAGATTTACTTAGATACAAAACGAGATTTTTTTTTTCTCAGTTATTGCAAAATTTCATAAGAACATCAAAAAGAAGATTAAGAATTAAAATTTATTGAATTACAAAAAAAAAAAATAATCCATATTTATTTTCCTGGGATTTGTTTTCCTGCATGTAGTGGTGTTTCCAAGGTGATGAAAATCAAGAGAGCTACTGATACTGTATAACTTCTGGACTAATACAAGGAAACCTTTAAAGACTAAATACAGTAATTTAAAGCATGATAATAGCACAAGTTTTTGTGATATAATATGTGTGTTGGACTTCAAGTTACGCTGTTATTTGTTATGTTGTGAAGATGAGGTAGATGAATACTTAAAAACATTTGATATACGTTCAGAAATAGTGGATTGGGAAAGATTTTTGAAATATTTAAGACTGATGTGTAGACACTTGTTTTCTACTCAGACATGGAACTATTTGGTATGTAATTCTAGCTAGCATGGTCTTGTATAATGAATCTTTCTGGCCTCAGAAAGTTTCATCTATAATATTGTGCTTTTGCAGGGTGTTTCATAGTCTGTTTGTAGACTGCACTGAAGTCTTTGTTTGGGAGATGCTGGGAAGTATAAATCTATATTATAATGAATTTGGAACAGCAGTTTTCTGCTGCTTGCCCTTGCAAGGGACACACTGACAGTAATACAGATGCACTTCTAAAATAACGTAGGTGGCTGCTTACAAGTCTGAAAGCAGCCCTTCACTCCTGCAACTGTTTTCAGGGAGCAGAGGCAGTGACAGATGCCCTAGAAATAAATAAGCGGAGAGAGAGTGTGTTGCTATGGAAGCTATTCCACTGCTTGATGCACACTGTATCATCCAATTTAGAAGAGCTTTGGAGCCAATCAAGTGGCTTTTTTATTTTTCTCTTTTTTTTTTCTTCCTCCCACCCCCAAGAAAATAAATAATTGCCTTTTGAAGGCAAATCCTGCGAATCATCTCCCAGCCTGAGCAAGTTGAGTACTCCAGGAACCAAAAAAGAAGCAATGTGATCTTGATGCAGCTACTCAGCTACTTCGCAGCAGCTCTGAAACTTTCCAAGGCTGTGCTAGTGTTTGTTGTGCATCTAGATTCTGAGTGGGGAACTGCAGTTTGGTAGCACTTGTTTCTAGTCCTGGTATGGAGTTAGGGAGAAGTCTTGCACTACTGAGGATAATTTGTGTGTGGGTTTCCCAGGTACAAATGTGAATGGTTTGTTTCTCCCACACACAGTCTCATCGCTTTAGACTGTAAGTGCTGCTATGCAAACCTTCTTTTAATGTCTCTCTGTGTTATGATGGGACTCCATTCTTAAAGTTACTGGAATACTGAGTCAGAGCCGTTGCCTCTCCTTAGCCTCCTCTCCCCTATCCCAAAGCTGGTGCCAGATGGGAAACAAGGATTTTCCCTTTCCTAAAAGATGGACATTTGCATATTCTAATCTTATTTTTGATACAGTAAAACTGCCAGGTTCCAGTATACTAGGGGTGGAGAACAGAAAGAATTGATTGCTGCATTGGAGCTAAGGGAGAAGACCCAACATCACTGGGCTGTTAAACATTTATATTTAGGTTGTTTGGGGTTTTTTTAAGGGTTGTGTAATATTTACTACTATGTTCTCCTCTCCATCTTTTTCCGTTTGTGTTGATTCAGAGGTGAATGATAAATTCCTGTGACAGGGTTTACATTTTCATGATACTAAGTACCTGCTGTTTTTCATGAGCAGGGAATATTTGGAACTTCCCAGCAGAGGCTAGCACCAGTTTCTAATGAAACTTTAAAATAACTGAAGGAGTTCTAAGTATTTGGAAGGATATTTACAGTATCTAAATAATTACTTGTGCCATATAGGAGATATTGTTATGATGTATGTTGAGTACACCTTATAATTAGTTCCCTGGGGAACTGAATGAAAATATGACTCCATTCTGCACTTTCAAATAATATGTGGCCTTGCTAATTAATCAAGTTGAAGAATACCAGGTACAGTCGCATAAAACTCATCCATTAATGCTGGGACAAAGGTTGACAACTTTTGTTAAGAATACAAATGCAGGAGAGAACAGCAATGATTAATCATTCCCCTACTTGAAAGTGATTTTTATTTAAACCTATTCTCCTTATTCTCTGTAACTGCAAGCTTGCTAGTAGCTTAAAACTTCTTACTGCATGTTGTAAAGTATTTTGGCAGATCACAAGTGTTACTTTAAATGAGCACTTAATAACTGTGAGTTAGTGACTTTGTAACATAGCTAGCAAAATACTAATACTTCCAGTGTCAAGTGACGTGATGCAAGACCATGGCATGTGAAAAATGAAAGACGTATTTTCTTAGAGCTGGAATCCAAAGGCAGAATGCAGCATAGTGTTTCCTCTCTATCATTGCTCTTGACAAATTCAGCTGCAAGGGGAGAACATCTGTATCTCACTTCCTGAAAATGTGTGAAATATCTTCTCAACATCGTCTTGCTCACACTTAAACTATCTGGATGAATTATCTGTTTCACAGCATCAGCAGAGGGAAAGGGAATAAATGTAGCTACAATTTCAGTTCTTCAATGAGCCACAGCAGATTTAGTATCCTTTAGCAGTAATAACATCACACATTGGATACTACAGTTGTAACTCAGTAATAAGCATCCACTATAGTTCAAGAATGGTGTTTTGATTTCTAACTGAGGCACTGGTGGCAGAAGAAACATACTTGTGTCATCTGTATTCCTCACACCTTTACTGTGGCAGACTAGTGTTTCAGGATACCAAATTGATGTCCTGTGTCAACAAAAGGTTTTGCTGCATCCCTAGCTAACAAAGGCAAGCTAAAGACAAAAAATATTTTCATGTTATACTTCTAAAGCTATAGCAGTAAGAGAAAAATGGGTGCTATACAAGCTAGATGTATATGGTGGAGTGTGTATATAATGCATATATTTTCTCTGTTATGAACATGTCTCATAGGTGTACCATGTCAGATCAGAAAAACTGTCAGATTCTGATAGCATCTTAAATTGTGCAACTCAAATCAGTTTCTCATGATCTCCAGAGCCTCCATGCATGTGTCTTCCTGACTCTGCATCATATCAGTCACTAATGTTCCTAGCGCTATGAAAGCACATCAAAATCTCAAGCTAATTAAGAACTAGGTGCATAGATGTAGTAATAGTCAGCACTTTGGTGGTTGCCAACTCAAGGTGGATTCCATAATATATCTGCTTTCAATTAGCAGGTGTCAGGCCTTAAGTGCCACCCTTTCCTCCCCTAAGGCTGTGGCTGCCAGTACTTAAAGCCAGCTTTGATGTGGCACAGCTGTGTAATCTTGGATCTGGCTGCTGTGAGAAGAACACTGGGAAGCCGTGTTGCAGAATTCCTTGGTTTTCCTGGAGCTTTGATTTGCCTGTGCTGGGCTATTTACCTTGCTGATCCTGATCTTGACTCACTGCCTTGACTGCCTGGCTTGAACCCAGCCCTGCTGCATCAGTATGGAAATGTGTAGCAGGCACTGAAGTGTTCCTGATCCTGGCTACTGTTTCTGGCCAGCTTTGCTCTCCTTGCTCAGGTACTGTGTGGTTGTGCCTCATGTCAGCAAGGGTGCTGCCTGTGCCTGCCTTGTCACATGCAACTCCTGGCTGGTGCCTCAGTCTTGCTGCTCCCTGACACTAAAGACCTTCTTGAACAGTTTGTAATTGTGGCCGTTTCGTGGTGTGAATGAACAAATATGTGTTTCTCAGTATTTTTGAGACATTGAAGATGATTTAGAGATGTGCTGGTTTACATTTTCGAGCTATGAGTTTTATAATATTTGTTTCGTCTTCCAAAGATTTTGGAATACATTGGTGTGTATAATCCTCACTGGCAACCTCTGATAAACACTGCAAGGCCACTTTTCCCCCCTTCCCGGTCTTTGTTGGTTTGCTTTTGAAGACACAGAGAAACTGTATCTGTTATGGTGAGATTTTGAAAACAAAGTGGCAGCTCTTCAGAGAAGCTTGGAGAGGTAAAGGAGATAAAGAAATTACTGCGGAGTTAGTCTCTGGGAATGTGTGCAGTGTGGACCTCTGCATGCAAACTATCTTTACAATATATATTTAGAGATAGGTCATGTCAGTCTCCCACTCCTTTAAATTCAGTTTTGAATTTAGTTAGTTTTCCCTCCTGTTTGATACTGAATTAAAACAAGTATTTTGTTGTGTATAGAGACAGTCATAGACAAGGCTGCAAGGTCTCTCAAGATCAGGAAGGCATGCAGCAAAAGAACCGTATATTTTCCTTCAAATACATATTGGCCATCCTTTCAGTAAGGCCTGAAAGATAGGTAAATAGTTGCAAGAGAAAACACATAAAGGAGCCTCCCAGGGTGGTAAGTTAGCCCAAACAAGAACATGTATTTAATTGGTGAGACTTAAACAAATATTCCATGTCCTTAAGTAACAAACTTCCATAAAAGGGGTAAACTGAGTGGTTTACCCCCAAACAACCACTATGACCCCCAAAGACCACTCCTTAAGGCTATGGCCTTATCTACACAAATTACCACCTGCAATGAGTAATGGGAATTGGGTGAGCACTTTGTGGAATTCTGATGAATATGTCTATAATAAAGGCATATAAGCTGTGAACTGCCTCTTCTTGGGGTGTGTGACAGGCAGAGCAGCTCCCCATGCACTCGGTGCCATAAAGCAGCAATGTCTATGTCTAATCTGTCCTTCTGGTTGAAGAGGTTATTTTTCCCGGTTTCAGGCATATGTTTGAATTGAAGCTCTCAGGATACATAAATTCTTCCTGTATTTCTAAATAGTACAATACAATGAGTTCTTAATGCTGATGGCTCTGAATAGTATTTCCGTAGGTAGATGACTAAGGACTTGGATTCCAACATCCACCAGAATTCTCTGGATGTTGATGGCCCAGTGCTGTGACAATTGGAAAACTCATCTATATTCTTTGTGAACAACTTTCTTCTGATTATGATATTCTTTGTTGGAAGGGAATATACTGCAGAAGCGATATTTCTAAATGTTTAATATGGGATTGAATCACTATAGTTACAAAAGATTAAAAGAGAATCTCAAATTAGAATCATTTGACATTTTATTCTCTCTAGTTAAAAGTGTGTTTATTTTTCCTATGCGAACTTCGTTTGGCAGCATGTGTCAGTTAAATGAAAAAAAAACCACTTCTGACAGCAAAGGGAGAATTTTGTGTTGTGTGCCAATGCTCAATATGGAGAGTAGATATTTATTTGATTTCTTTGTTTTCAGTTACAAAGAGTGCATGTGTGCGGACACACACTTCTTAAATGCAAAAAGGTACCATAGAAAGAGCTGTTTCTGGGAAGCTGAGCCAAGCTTGACTGCGCAAGACTCACTGGCTTAAACTTAATTCAGTGCAAGGAGCAGATGCTGTACAACAGAAGGGCATGTAATAGGCATGAGACAGCAGGCAGGTAAACAAGGCTGAGCAGAGACAGTGTGAGATGTTTTGCCTGAGCAAAGTATTGAACACACAAGTTCTACCTGTGAAGGTTGAATGCCCTTTGAGGTGGAAGAGGTTTACAGATTCTGACATGTCATCCTGAACCAAAACTAATGCATGTTTCTTTTGGTAGCACTGCATCTGCCTCATCCCAGTCTTTTTTCCATTTCACAGAGAACCCTGATCTCCTATGTGGAATGGTGTGGCTCCAGTTATTTACTCAGGAGCACAGGCCCTGTCTGACTCCAAAATCATTTCCACACGAAGCACTACTCACGTAGAGTCAGTTGTCCCTCTTTAACATTTCTCTTTTTGTCTCAAATATGTGTTTACAGCAAAGAAATAGGGAGAGGAGAGAAATCTAGATCACCTAGATGTCTAGGTCATCTAGATCTAGACATTAAGTTGCTCTTTAAAAGGAGCGTTTTCATGAAAAGTGAACTCTTACATTTCAGATCTTTTGTTTGCTTTTATCTGCCCAATTACTGACTCAAACAAAGGATTCATCCTCTTTTCTCTTCTCGCCTCATTTTTTATTAGATTTTTTTAGTTTTACTCCTCTTGGCACACACAAATGATACAGCTGCAGAAGAGCTAACCAGAGTTTTCTGACTACTTGTGCCAGAATCTTTCGTCCTGAGTTTCAGTGCAGAACAGTGTACTAGCTTCCTATTGTACCTCTGAACTGCATGGGAAGTCCTAGACCTGCACTGGTGTCCCTGAGGGACAATATTAATAAAACTTAGGATTTTACTGTGTTTCCTATAGTGAACTTTTGGAAGCACTTTGTTGAGACTCACACCTTTGCTGCTGTTAGGAGAGGGTATGAGAGCCAAGCCAGCTTGGCTGTTTAATCCAACCTGAGTTGGCAGGGCTGGCAATATTAAAAAACAAAATAAAGCCAAATTTGGGATCACCAATGCAGAGAGAGCTTGAATCTAAGATGTTTGAATCTACTTTCAGGTAAAATGTTGATGTGAGGCTTGTATGGGATCTGATTCATTATTAGCGTCAAATACCTGAGGACTAGCTAAATTATTTAAAAGGCAAGCTGCTTTCCTGACTAGCTGTTGAAGTTCAGTGTGCAGTAAGTTCTGCGCAATGCAAAGAACACAAGCTTCAGATAACTTGGTATGTAAAGGATGGTGCGCTGTCTAATCTTTGACAGAGGCTCTTCACCCTTAATGTTGCATTGTTTTCCTTATCTACTAGATGAAGAGGTTTTGTGATGAGGTAGCAGGCTTATCCCAAAATAAATATTGTAGTGCTTGCTCTACATTTGGAATTCTTGTCTTCCAGCCTCCTAGTTGTGTGGAGTTTTACCAGTGTGGCTGCAGCTGCAATCTTACCACCAGGAGCCATCCCTGAGAATCCCTGGGATGCTTCAGTTAGTGTTAATGTCTCACCATACTTCCCAGTCCACCTCAGACACTTTCTCTTGACTTTGTACTTTTCTGTTGTTGCCATCTAACAGTTTTTTAAAAGCTTCTATTTAGGGTGGATCTCTTTCTACCCAAAATTAGTACAATTGAGAAATAAATGCATACCACAACAGTGCTTTTTCTATAAAATAAACAGGTGTTGGATAATTCATAGACTATTTGTCTTTCTTGTAACAGATTTTATATTTGGAGTCTGTTTGTGACACTTGGCTATCCAGGGAAATATCGTTATATATATTATATATATAATTTTAAATCTCCACAACAAGAAAAGGTGGCTTGCATGGGATTTTTGTCTTCTAAATTGAAATGAAGCTACATCAACAAAATATTGTTGCCCATAGCTTTTTTAAACCATGGACAATATGCTCAGTACTGATAAGAGTAGCAGTGAAAAGTTACATATACCAAAATAACAATCTTTTTTTCTACCCTTCCATTAAGACAAGCTGAATTTCTTTTTCAAAGTCTCTAAAGATAAATGCAGCCTTTCATGCCAGGTTTCAGCCCTGAAAAACTTTTTATTAAGTAATAAATCCACTGGAAAAGAGGTTTACAAGGAAAGTGCTGACACAACCTTAACCATCATGGCACAATTAGTTTAGCTGCAAGTTTGTTGTAATCCCAAAACAATAACAGAAAATTGTCATGTCAAACAAAATCCATCTGTCCTTTGTATCATGCAGTCCCTGGTTTGTAACTCTTTACATATGATTATGTCCTCTTCAATCAAGCTTTCTAATATAAAAATTGCATAGAGCTTTTTAAATATTTCAGTACAGACACTCTGAGTAGGTAGTGAGTTAGCCAAAGACAAAACGCAGGATAAATACACGTTAACAGAGATACTGGCATTCATATATGTACTACTGTCAGTGGTATGTAGCCTTCTTGTTTTCTCTTTCAGGGTTGAGGAAACAGTTGACCAGACTATGTCCTTTTATATCCTCATTACAGTAACATGACAGATTAAGTGGGCAACAGAAATTTTTCTGTCTTTCTGACCAGCACTAAGAACAGATAGAAAAATTGCATTTAATACTGATGTAATTGTTTAAGCTATTCATCACCACTATGACCAAATGCCAAAAGGGGTACTAAAATCTTTTTGCTGGAAAACTGGGAGGGAGAGATGACTGAAAATCCACTAAATGTGTATGTAATTCCTTTACTTCATCACTCTCAGATATTACTGTTTAATATATCTTGATACACTGAGACTCATATTTCTGAAAGACTTGCAGAGGGAATATTTTTGTGACAGAGCAACATGCTGAGATTGAACTTAACTGGGAGGGATATATTTTTTACTCTGGTTTTGTAGTGGCAGTATATAAATCTGTGATAAGTAAAAGGCAGAAAATAGTATCTTATTGTAGAAAGCGGATTCCTGTTTTGAGAAAAGAAGTGGAAATTGCTTCTCTCTCTGCAAGATTTACTGGTTTACCGTTCCCATGGGTGCAAAACCTAGGAAAACTTTTTTCTCTTCCTGGGAGAGAAGGGATAAAGAAACAAATTGATACTTAGAGTGCTTACGTGAATGCCTATGAGGAGCTCAGGTGTTATTCAAAAGCCATAAACAAGCTAAATAAGTGAGTATTGGGAAGTTTGTGTTTTCCTTGACATCCTCCGAGTTCTGTTGGCTGTCTGCTTCTTTACTACCCCAAGTGTAAAAAATTAAGCAAAATTATACATATAAGTATTAATTTTCACACTGATGAAGTCAATCAGATCACATTTTTGCATATGTATTCAATAACTATTTTTTTCCTAAGATTTTGAGGTCTTCCTTTTCATCCAAGGTGCAATCTAGCAGTTCACTGATAGGCGCTGATATCCTTTAGAAAGGAATAGGACGTAACTTGGTTCTCACCAAGGTGTGATCATATTTCTCTCACATACATATATTTCTTTACACAGAGCACATAGAGCTGAGTTTCTCTTCTGATATCTTTTAAAAACTGAGGTGCTTTAAGAGTTTATTCTTTATATAATCTTGGCATATGGGGTTGACTGTCTTGTCACCTTGTTGTAGCTCCTGATGATATGCGGTTTTATTGCATACAATTCTTCATGGGATGTGCCCTATTTTCCACACTAATGTATTGTTTCATTCTTGCTCTGTCCCATTTTTAATTTCGATTTAAGTGGGAAAAGAACTCAGTAAGTATGTAGTCATTGAACAAGTTTATTATCACAAAGGAACCGAGAGTCCCTTTGGTTCCTTTATTGCGTGTTTACACTCTTAATGTTCAGAGACTGAACTCTGCCTCCTTCCTGTGAGAGAACAGATAAATGGTTACAGCAATACCAGATGAGGCTGCAGTGTTACAGCTGTTGTGTGAAAAGCATTTTATATGTTCAAGAAATGAGGATGGATAATTTGCAGAATGTGTGTGTGTGGAGAACACTAGTTAGAACTTCCCCCAGTGAGCTTTAGTTTGAGCATTTGGCAGAAACAAAAGAGCAGTTTCCACAACCCCAATGCATGCTTGTTGAGAATGAACTATGTTTGTGCAGAGGCAAGAATCCAAGCTCAGATAATGACTTTTCCTTAATGATGATGCATTTCTCTTATGAGCTTCCTTCACTTCTGTCATTTATGATCTGCCCCATTCTTACAGCCCTTATGAATGGAAAAACTGTGCCTTGAACGACGAGATTCTGATGAAAGCTAGAACCTGAGCTGCTGTAGGGGAATATGTTGGAATATATGTCTTACAAACACCTTGAGAATGATATTACCCCCTTCCTCAGCATGTCATTCAGTTTTTGGTGGTGCCAGGCAGTAGGATGAGAGGCAACAGGTATAGACTAAACCACAGGAAGTTCCACCCGAACATGAGGAAGATCTCCCTTACTGTGAGGTGATTGAACACCGGAATAGATTGCCCAGAGAAGCTGTGGATTCTCCTTCCCTGGAGATACTAAAAAGCTGTCTAGGCACAGTCCTGAGCACTGTGTTCTGGGAGACCCTGCTGGGGCAGGGAGGTTGGGCTAGATACCCCCTGCGGTCCCTTCCAGCCTCAACCGTTCTGTGAGTTTGTGATTTTATTTAGATTGGTATAAGAATATGACGAATTCTGACTGTATCATCTTTATGTAAATGACTATTCGTGTAAAATGAGGCAGGGAATCAACTTGCTGTATTTTTTCCCCTGAACTGGACAGTTCCTTCACGAGTTTTGCAGAGGTATGTGAAGGATACCAGTGGCATAGCTACATAATAAAGCCCCAGTTTTAACAGCTGTCATGAATAAGCATAATATGAGCTCTCAGGGCTAACATAAGGAATAGATGAGTTTATGGAAATAAATGGTTCGCTGACACCATTATGTGATAATTTTCCTCAGCCTTTAAATTAATGGAAAGATGAATTAGCTGTCCTCAAGAATTTCTTCAGCAGAATACTGGGAGATGGTTGAAGGTGGTAAATTGAGCTGCAGCGCCTGTTGAAAACAGCATCTCTAATCTTTCTGTTGCAAATTGAAAAGCTTCTGAAGAAGCTTTACAACTGGAAAAGAAACAATGACTTATCCAGTGCAAAATGTAGGGGTCAATACAGGTATGTATTGCAGACTGCAGAAGGTTTGTGCAGTCACCATGGGGCTACTAGTAATTGCTGAAGAGCTAGAAGCTGGAGTTGCTTTACTGTATTTGAATTGCCTTCTGTCTTCTTGCTGTGTGAACTGTGCTGGCTGTACTGCATTTTCTTACTCCTGAGCCAGTGTAGTAATCACAGAAAGTAATATTATCTTCTGCTCAAAGAGGTAATGCAGTATGTCACCCTGCCAGGTCTTCTGTAAGACAATTTCTCCTGAACTAATCCTGAACTAATTAGTAGCCTGCAGAGCAGCAGCACATAAATTGCTTAAAAGCATAATTTATTTGTTCTGGCCGCCTCTCTTTATCTGAGGGCTGCGATTCATCAGTCCTTTTCCAGTAGCCTCTGTTAGGCTGGGTCTGTCCACCATCACTTATTCATATTGCTAGGAAATTGTTTACATGCAGGCTGAGTATACTTGACTCTGAGAGCCTGGAAGCTAAGCCAAACCTGCTGCTGCAGGTAGCTCTTCTGCAACACAGAAAGGAAAGTTATTACACAGCTGAGTGGTGAATGGCTATTGAAGGCTTTGGATTTGAGTCGATTGAGATCAATTGTTCTGTTTTGCTGAGTAAAGCAGCAGAGTTGAGCTCAAGTTTTAGGGATGATAGTTTGGAGGGAAAAGGAAAAAGATTAAGGGCAGGCAATTATCTTTAACTTCAGTGGTAGTTATGTGGCTAAACCCCCTGGTGGGTCTTGAGAACTCTGGTATTTCCATACAGTCTTTAACAAAAACCCCAAACCAAAAAACCCACCTCATACCAGGACCAGAGATGTAAGAGCTCTTCAAATTTAGAACTGTTGTTACTTCTCAGTTTTTCAGTTTTGTCTGGAATTCTGGAATACTGTGAGAAAGACTCTACCTCCTTCATTTTTTTTTTTCTTTTTTTTTTTCAGATTATGGCCAGACAATAGAATCGATTATGCTGTCAAGGAATCACTAAGTTGTCTCCCAGGCCTGTATATATATATATATATATATATATATATAAGAAACACAAAGCAGCTATGCTGGCTTTATGTAAGCTCCACAGAAAGGCCAGAAGCTGAAAGAGTCTGAGAAAATTCTTGGGGAAAGAAATATGCAGTAGAATGGGAGGAATGTATAAAAATTTGGCCACAGGAATAATAACTGAAGTAGAGAGGGGGGAGGAAAAATCACCAAAAGTCTTGTAGAAAGCTCTCTGTAGCTTCCATAGGGAGCTTGGTCAGCCCTTCTTGGTTTTCCTTCTAATGCCGTCTAGGATATCTGACACTGCTGAAGTGTCCAGTGAAATACATCAGGCACTTGAAAAGGCATTCTCTTGTTACGTAGAATCATAGAATCACAGACTGGTTTGAGTGGAAAAGACCTTAAGATCATCTAGTTCCAACCCCCTGCTATGGGCAAGGATGCCTCACACCAGACCATGTCATAGAATCATAGAATAGTTAGGGTTGGAAAGGACCTTAAGATCATCGAGTTCCAAACCCCCTGCCATGGGCAGGGACACCTCACACTAAACCATGTCACCCAAGGCTATGTCCGACCCCACCTTGAACGCCGCCAGGGATGAAGCATTAACAGCTTCCCTGGGCAACCCATTGCAGGGCCTCACCACCCTTACAGCAAAGAATTTCTTCCTCATATCCAATCTAAACTTCCCCTGTTTAAGTTTAAACCCATTACCCCTTGTCCTCTCACCACAGTCCCTAATGAAGAGTCCCTCCCCAGCATCCCTATAGGCCCCCTTCAGGTATTGGAAGGCTGCTATGAGGTCTCCACGCAGCCTTCTCTTCTTCAGGCTCAACAGCCCCAATTTTCTCATCCTGTCTTCATATGGGAGGTTCTCCAGTCCCCTGATCATCCTCGTGGCCCTCCTCTGCACTTGTTCTAACCATGTCACCCAAGTCTCATTCAGCTTAGCTTTGAGCACTGGCAGGGACGGAGCATTTATCACTTCTCTGGACAATCTGTGCTAGGGCCTCACCACCCTCACGGTAAAGAACTTCTTCCTTCTATCTGACCTGAACTTCCCCTGGTTTACTCCATTACCCCTTGTCCTATTGCTGCAGTCCTTGATGAAGAGTCCCTCTCCTAAAGCTTTGAGTCCTGTGTGGAACTGGATGGCAGTGAAGTTCCAAATTCTATACCAGGTCCAAATTTTGGTAGTAAGTGTCTATGTAAGAATCTACAGACATCAGCTATGCTGTGAGTGTGGGGAACAGGCTGGTGGCAGTGTACCCTCTGAGGACAGCAGTCCACAATTTTAAGTACACTTACACAACAATTCCTGCTTGCTTCTGGACTGCTCATACAGCTGTGTTACTCAAATGACTCTTTGTTCACTTTTTTTCATTAGCTAGTAGTAAAAGCTATTCCATGTGTGAGTTAGATACTAACATTTTCTCCTACTTGTGGAATATCACCTTATTTGGAATTTCTCCAGTACTTAGGGATCTTGGTAGCATCTGCAGAGCAGTTCTGGTATGCTTGTACTGGCCAGAAATCTGTTTTAGGTGCACAGCAACTCTGCTCTGATACCTAATGGAGATGTAAGAGTGGAAAACTGCAACTTGTTTGAGCAGCTTTGAATTGTGCTTGTGATGGGATCATTCACTCCAGGGGATGAGACTAAGTAGAGATTGTAGTAAAACCCTTGAACATCATATAATGTTGATAGGCACATGAGAACCTCTTTACTGGCTGCTTTGATCTGATTAGGTCCTGTTTGATAAAACTATTGGCTAAAGTGTCCATAGCCACAGTGAAATCTGAAAGCAGTGGAAGCACTTTGAAGAATTAAATTGCTTGCAGAAGACAAATAGTTATTATTTTATTACCAAGATCTGAGTCTTCACTGTGCCACAGCAAAACAGTAGCATTCTGAGATTTTTTTTTTAGAAAGTCACTATTTGTTTCTTTTTCTTGTTCTTTTTACCTTTCTCATTTGTACTTTTATGGGGTTATTTTTTGTTGTTTTTTTTCCCAATACTTCAGTTTTTTAGGAACACAAACTTCTTTGCAATGTTACTGGATAGAGTATTAGATGTTAGTGAACTGAAGACAAGATCTAGCATGCATTTCATTTCTTCTTTGGTGTCTGGGTGGCTGTTCTGGCATATGGCTACTTGGCAATATATGGTACAGGGTGAGGACCATAAATTGCCTGGAAAATTGGGAATAGGGCAAATAGAGCAAGTTCCCTGTGGAAGTACTGATTTTAAACAACCAATGGTTTCACAGGAGAGCATGAACATCTATGTTGATCCTGGAGCAACTTATCTTGTTGTAATTTGACAAGGAGATCTTATGCTCAAGGACTTCCCATATGTTTGACTTTATGTTAGTGTGCGAAATCACCCTTGTCCTGCTAGACTATTGTTTCACTCTGGATTTCATTATTTTGAGCAATTTCAATGTGTTTTTTGTTACATTTTATGCACTTAGTGTACCTCTGAGTAGAGTAAGTAACTATGTTGAAAAAATTAATAAAATTTTATTATGGCTGGAAAAAAGACGCAACCTTGAAAAATGAATGGAATTTTTCAGGGGCTGAAGGAGTAGGGGCACAGGGTTTACATACAAATGTTTCCAAGTTTTCTGGTAGATGGGAGGGTGAGAGGATGTTTGCTGTAGTGTTTCTTTGCCTGATCATTTATTTTAAGCTTCTCTGTATCCCCTGTTTCCGTTCCGACGTTTCATTAATATTCATCTGTATTCAGTAAGATTGAGCTGTAATACCTGGTGGCTGCTCCTGCCTGAGTAATCCCACCTCTCATTAGCAATAAAGAAATGAGCCTTCAAGCCCAGTCATGTGTCCCAAATTCTTTCATAAGAAAGAATTCCCCATATATGTTTTGAATTTTATTAGTGCCTTTCAAGCAAGTTTTTTGTTTGCATATTGCATCAGATCAGCTGTACATGAATGAATGTGCCAATTTGGGATTAGAATAGGGTTTTGTCTGAACCTTATATAATCAAAATGATGTAAAGGGTTTTGGTTTTTTAATATGTATTTATATATGCATACTTCCAAATGTTCATTCTCTGAAGACTCAGAAACACGTTGCTGTTTTGAACTATGACTTTGTGGTCATTTGGTGCCAGATTCTCATGTCATATTGAGTAAGACCATTATGCTGGCTCCACTGAATCTGTAGTAGTTTACAACAACCAAAAGCTTCAGATGTTCTCAGGTTTTGTGCTAATAGTGATGCCAATAAAAATTAAGCTTACTTCTAATCAGCTTGTAACAAAACTCCCATGTTTGTTCTCTGATTGTGGGACTATGCAAATCTTTAAGAAACAAATTAAACAGCCAGAGAGCTGTGCTGACTGACACTGGTTTATGTGGGTTCACATTCACGTTTTTCTTGACCAACAATCCTCTGTTCTTAAAGGAAAATTCCCTTGCTAGCTTTGCTTCTTGGGGCATGGGATGGAATATGCTGTCGAAGCAGAGAAGGAAGTTCTAGAGGGCCAAAGACTTTAGATATTTCTTTCAAAAAATGATGTACTTGTATGGTCTGAGAGAAATGTGGACACTTCAGGTTTATTCAGAAAGAAATTTATCAGTGAACTTTTCTGTGTCTGTCACAGAAATGCCAGGTTTGGAAACCAGCAGCGTTTTGTACTTGTTTGCACTTATCCCTCATTTTCCTCACAGATGTGTAAGTTCCCGAGTGGTCAGTGTCCTTCCAGATGAGTAGTATTAGAGTGTGAAGGTGTCCATCTAGAAACCTTTAGCTAATAAATCAGCCTTTTTCTCCTCATGTGAAGCTGTCTATGTGCTGATGTAGGCTGTCTATGTGCTGATGTAGGCTTAGCTGCCCAGCCACACTAGCTCCTTTGGAAATGCCATGAAGAAGCGTGTGTGTGTGTAGTGTGTGAAATAACCTAGTTGAAAATGCATTTTTAGGTGGCTAACAGAGAACTTATTCTCTGAAACTGCCACTACTGCCTCAGTATGCTGTAAGAGATATACTTCTGGTCTCTTGGCTCAAGCTACCTGGAGAGATAAAGCCCAAATATCGTAGCCGTGTAGTGTTCCTGGTGCCTTGAGAATCACTACTATATTTCCTCCTGCTTTTGGAGCATTTGTTTTAGATATCTAGGTTGTATGCATGCACTTACCTTTTCTGATTGGAGTTTACCCTTATCTATGTGGAAAAAACATAGTTTGCTTCACTATTAATTTCTTAAAAGATCTGCTTTTCCCAGTTGCCGAATAATCTGTAGACAAAATCAGAAGAGCTGAGTTTCAGTGACAAAGAGCACATAGAGCTGGTGACCTGACAGTCTCTGTGAGCTAGTGCTGGTTTAATATTTGATATTTATAGAAGGTATATAATACAAGTTGAAAACATGTCACAAGTGGTATATATTTTGCAAAGATGTTCTGCATCTGAAAGCAGAGGCTGCAAACCTATTCTGGGTTCTCTGTCTAGAGGAAGAGTAATTGGCTGCTGCTGCCCTGAGTTTTGATCTGGTTCAGAGCCTAATGCCATGCACAGCTACAGGTTGGGCTGGGAGGAGATTCAGAGCAGCCCTGCGGAGAAGGACTTGGGGGTGTTGGTTGATGAAAAAATGAACATGAGCCAGCAGTGTGCGCTTGCAGCCAAGAAAGCCAACCGTATCCTGGGCTGCATCAAAAGGAGTGTGACCAGCAGGTCGAGGGAGGTGCTCCTGCCCCTTTACTCTGCTCTCGTGAGACCTCACTTGGAGTATGGTGTGCAGTTCTGGTGTCCTCAACATAAAAAGGACATGGAACTGTTGGAACAAGTGCAGAGGAGGGCCACGAGGATGATGAGGGGACTGGAGCACCTCTTGTATGAAGATAGGCTGAGAAAATTGGGTCTGTTCAGCCTGGAGAAGAGAAGGCTGCGTGGAGACCTCATAGCAGCCTTCCAATACCTGAAGGGGGCCTATAGGGATGCTGGGGAGGGACTCTTCATTAGGGACTGTAGTGAGAGGACAAGGGGTAATGGGTTTAAACTTAAACAGGGGAAGTTTAGATTGGATATGAAGAAGAAATTCTTTACTGTGAGGGTGGTGAGGCCCTGGAATGGGTTGCCCAAGGAAGTTGTGAATGCTTCATCCCTGGCGGTGTTCAAGGTGGGGTTGGACATAGCCTTGGATGGCATGGTTTAGTGTGAGGTGTCCCTGCCCATGGCAGGGGGGTTGGAACTCGATGATCTTGAGGTCCTTTCCAACCCTTACTATTCTATGATTCTATGATTCTAATGCCCTTTTTTTTCCACAATAGGTCAAACATCAGCCAGGAATTTGACTCTAAACTTCCCTTCAGACATTCCAGTTATACTGTCCTGTTCTTGCACTCTTGTTTTCACCAAAATCCACATTTCCCAAGCATACTGCGAGTAAAAATCTTACTTTCCTATGTCAGTCCCTAGGAATGAGGGACTGCTTTTCAGATGGGAAATAACTGTCTCCAGTTACATCCTGACTTCCAGAGTCTTCAGTTGCTGAATGTGCAGCTGAATCTGTAGAGGGCTACAAATATAAATGAAGAAAACACCACCATCTTATTTGTTGTATTTCTTGCGTATACTGATCTGCTTTTAAAAGCATGTAAGTGGCATCGGTTATGTGCAAATGAAAAAAAACCTACTAAGGAAAGTTACAATCAAGCAGTTTCTGTGAACATACCTATTTCTCCTTTCATAGTCCTCAGAGCATGTGTAATATAAAATTGGAGTATCATAACAATGACATACAAAATAATCCCAAGTTGCCATGCAGTTAGTTTGACCAGTATTCTGAAAGTTTATGCTATTTTCTGAAAGCGTTTTCTGAAATAGTGCAGTATTTAACTGTGTATATATATGTATACACTTTGGATATATATGATTTGATTTTTTAATAGAGGTGCTGTCTAATTTTTTCCTAAGTATGTAAATGGTAGACAAGAATAATCCAAAAGTGAATTTGTTGTAGTCTCTACCCTTGAATTTTTATAAATATGCATCTCCATTACACTATTGGTTACAGCATTTCAGGACAGTGAATATTTGCTGTATGGGTTGTTGGTTGGTGTTTTTTTTTTTCTGAACAAGGTCCTGCATTTGTATTACACATGAGGAGTTACAGAAGCATTTAGGTTTGAAAAGATCCTTAAGATCATTAAGTCCAACCTTTAACTTAGGACTGGCAAATTGTGTTACCCGAAGAAGTTTTGGTAGCGTCTTTTCTTGCACAGGACATTTGAAGGAGATTGCCAAATCCTGAGGTTGCCCTTGGACAAAAATTGGATGAACTTGTGAAGGTAATACCGAAACTTTGAAGAATGCAATCAAATATCTCTGTTAGCAAGCTGCTGTCATTTCCTGCTGAGCAGTTGACAACGGTTACTTGTTTTAGGGCTGAAAGACTGTTAGGAAAGTGAGAAGGGAGAGACACAGCATTAGTGCCTATTCTAGCTGCGTCGTTACGTAAAACTGCCCATTCTGAATTTTCTTTCATTGTTGCTTCATCTCTTTATGTTGCTGATAACTGCTTGTGGAAATCAAGGACTCAATGTGAAAATATTGCTGTAATAGTTTACACAAAATAAACCCTCCTCACTAGAGTGCATCAAAGAAACCATTGTGCTGAATGGATCTGAGCTGGTATGAATGTGCACTTTAGATCCTTTAAAAACACCTTGAAGTGACAATTTACAGAGAGGGTTTAATCTATGCTTAAGGAAAGGTCCTTATGTATGTGTATATGCTCACTGGAGGCTTGTTATGGGCCTGCACTATTGCACTAACACTCCAAACTATTAGTAGCTGTTATTCAAACTTATTAGAATCCAAATTCTGCATGGCTTTGTGATATACAACTTGAGCAAGTCAATCTCATCTGAGTACTCTTTTCATATGTGAAGAAAAGTGTCTTTTTCAAATTATTTCTTCAAAGTGTTATAATCCATCTTTAGGGCAAGCATACAAAGACGGTTGTGTGCTCTGTATTACGGTAACATTAAATGGAAGTCTTGTGGGAACGGGGGATTTCCAGTGGGAAAACACATTTTATATGCTTGTTTGAGTCAACACAAATGTAAGGATATTAAAGGGCAAATAACTTACTTGGGATGAGCAGTCTGTGGATACAATCAGATCTAGGAAAATGTCCTCTAATCTGTTCAGGGAAAATGGCTTTCAGGGACATCTTTTAAATCTTAGTCGACACGTTGGGACTAAAATAATACTGTTAACTGCATTATTTTATAGGCTTTTGTTTGGAAACTTTCATAGTCATATTTAATTATCTTCAAGTCTCTAGTGAATTTAAAACTAATATGGAGCAAGGAGCCATTTAATATTTGCTGAAGGAACCATTTAATGTTTGCCGTAAGCTTTTATAAAACTTAAGCAGGCCATCTTCAAAAGAGCAGATATAGCTAAATTGTACCAGCAGTCACCTATTTGCTGGGATTTCTCTTTTAGAATTATCAGTTTACCATGTCTTAGCACATGCAAATAGATAGGAAGGTCCTGCTCCTTTCAAGTGTATGGGGAAGTCCATATAAAAACAAGAGGTTAAAAGAAAACCCTACAGCAAGCATAGTTTTTTCTGCAATAATGTGACCATTAAGGCCAATGTCTTGATCAAAGCTCCAGTACTCCTTGTGTGCTTCCACTGTGGGTAAAAAGAAGGAAATGGAAAATAACTTCTTTTTTTTTTTTTTTTTTTTTTTTTTGTCAGATTTTGCTCCCAGAGTAAAATTGCATTGTGTTGTGTGGCTGTGCTTCATTAAACAGCTGCTCTGGTGTACCCCGGAGATGGTTTTTATGTCTGCACTATGTGAAATGATCCCTGGCTAGTAACAATCTTTATATAGAATTTAACAAAGGTTAGTAACTGTTACCTCTAGTTTGCAGCCAGAGAAACTAAGATACAGAATATTTTGCCCAATTGCAGCACTATGTGGGTGTAGTTTATATTTTTCCTTCCCTGCTTCCTGCATGTGCAAGATACTGGATTTGATCACTGAAAAAAGGGATCGGGAGGAGCTCATCTCTTAATTCTATTTACACACACCAGATCTGCAGTTTGGAGGTCATGGCAGGATATGCCATCAGCGTTGAGAAAGATTTATTTAATGCCTGCAATGTTCTGCCATTTTCTGCTGCTTTTCAAATCTAGCATTCCTATTTTGTAGTGTCTATCTGAAGTTTCATAGCACATTCTGTGAAGATTCCTTTTGCTGTAGCCATGTTTTAAAGAAGAACCTGTGCCAACTGTCCCATATTCATGTACTCTGTTTAATAAAAAGTATAGATGATGACTTTTTATAGTTTATGTAGTTTAGTAATGATTTAAATAAGGGCCAAAGTCAAGAGAGTTGTGAGCTTAATTAGAAAGTAAAAGCAGAGGCTTGGCTGTGCTCGTATGTGCTCCTTATGTGGTGTATGAAGTGGGCACAGATTTACCAGTCATTTTTCACTCTTGAGGAGAAGCTAGTTATTAAAGTTACCCTGCCCAAGTTCCTGAGTGCTTTTAGCAACACCTCTGTCGAGTGCACTGAAATTACAGGCTGGTGAAGAAAAAAGTTCTGTAGTTTAAAATTATTTATTTTGAAATAGCTGAATGCGTTTTTTTTTTTTTTTTTTTTTGTAGTGACATTAAGATCTTTAATGTTTTAAGAGTTTATTCATGTTTTGCTTGACATTTGGCTTCCTTTCACCAGAAATGAAGCACTGATGTGCTGAAGATAATAGTCTAAATTTGCACTATTTCCCCCTTTTTTAGAAAAAATTCTACACCCACTGTGTGCATTTTTTGTACTTGTCCCAAATGACAATAGAATGTTATGACTGTAGGAGAAAAACCCACAGTGATTTTTCTTCGGCAGTGCAGGTGAAGGTCATCCAGAGTTCTCTCCTGCATTTTCAGGAGTCACAGAACTCAGTTTGGAAAGAACCTGAGGTTTTAAAATAACTTGGGGTTTAGATAAGAAAAAGGTGTCTCAAAACCAATTCAAGGGCTGCTGCTGCTGGTTTCATTATTATTTCCTATTTCTTATGCTATTTAACAAGCCCTTACTTCTTATCTATGGATTTTAACAGATAGCTATTTAAAACAAAGCTCACATTTTAATTGCACTAAAGAATGCAAAGAAACAGGTGGGAAGGCAGGTGTTCTCCTGCTATAAATTTTTCTGGGGCTCGGTGATTCACTTGTGCTTCTCTCCATGTCAGGAATGGATGCTATATATAATTCCAGGTTGAGCGAGGGCCACCTGCCTCTCTGAGCTGTGTGTCACATGTAATGTATCTTACAAATGCATCCTCTTCTTGCAGTAAAATTTCAATTCAATTGCTGTATGGTTTATTATTTAAACGAAAAGCTGCTCAGAGTTTAGGGTATATGTAGGTTTAGAAATAAAGCCATTGTAAGTGCCACTTGTAAAAGACAATGATGTAAATTCAGATCAGAATGTGACCCTGTCCTTGTGCTGTATAGTTCTTCTCATAATGTCATTCCATTTATTAGGAAAAGTGTAAGACAATATGATATACATGGTACAGTTATAATTAATGTATATGCTACTTGAAAGTGTATTTTATACACTAACAAGAATACAGTTTGAATGGGGATGCTGTTGAAGGGGATCTGCAAACATTCACCTATAAGGAGCCACTTTTTTGCGAGGACTGACTGAAGGATTTGGGACAATGGCATAATGAATTCTCACTTGCCTGGTGTATAGATAAACAAGCTGCTGGTGCAAATAGATTGCTTTATAAATTCACTTAATGCAGGTGTTTTTACAGGCTGCACTAATGTTTGGTTTCACTTTGCTGTTTCTCTTCTTATGTTAGGCTCTAACAATCAGAAGGCTACAACATCTTATGTGCTATACATCAAAGATCTTTTTAATTCCTCCTTTCTCTGTCTCTGCGTTTGGCTGCAGGTCCAGAGATACATGCTGAAGTGCATGCATTATCTGCCTTCTGCTGCTTGGTGTGGAGAAGGGAAAAAAAGGAGGACTGGAAATTTCTGTCTCTCTAGTGTGGTGTATTCCTGCAGAACTGTTCTTTGGTATTGCTACCAGCTAGTGATAAACGTATTCTTTATCCACAAGCTTGAGCAAAGAAAAATCCGTTTGGTAGTTTGTTTTTTTGTGGAAGACTGGGAAATAAGTTGCTGTAACTAAGACAACGTATGAGGCAGCATTGTGGCATTCAGAGGTCACATCTGGCCTTATTGCAGTTCTGGAAAGCAATCCTTCACAGCCTGTCTGCTAAGGTTTTTACTTGCTCCTCTTAAAAAAATTATTAGTTCTTAACAATATATATCCTGATGATAACAGGTATTCCACCAATGTCATTAGTCTTATCTTTTGGGTAAACAGATTCATGCTTTTGTTCTTTTTTAATCTCTCTTTAGTTTTTTTTCTAGAATGGAAATGTGATATTGTTGTAATAAAAAAGATTGAGAGACCTGGTTCTAGATTCAGCTTGTAGCAGGAAATTCATTGCTGTTCTTACATGACGTGTTTATGGATCCAAGTGTTACACTCAATTTTACAAGACTATATGTGACCAAAAGACTTCGGGGTTTTTTTTAAGTTACGAAGAATATACACAAGGAAGGATGACCTGTAGAGGAAACAGATCAAATGAAACATGCTGGTTTTATTTTTGAATGTTAGGAACTGCTTCAGTATTTCTCCAACTTTTTCTGTATTTATGACATTTAATTGCCATTTGTGCATCTGGTGACTTGCTTTTCCTGTGGGGATTAGCCACACTTCAATACTTTAGTCTGTGTCATCTCGGATAGTTCTAATTCCTGTCCCATGACAACCATGAATGTGGCCTCACATAATTTAATTAATTACTGAGTTACTCTGCTTTTTTCAAAGACCCTTAGTATAGGAAGTTATTTGAAATTTGGGTTGGTTTGAGTTTGGCTTAAAGTCGCTATGGATCAGCTGCTTATTAGTTACTCCTAAAGGAAAGCAGAGCTGCACATGCAATCACATTGCTCTGGGATCACTTTGCTGCTGGACAAGATTCAAGGATAGATGAGTAAGATTTTCCTAAATATTTGATAGCATTACTGGAAATCATTAAATAAAACAATAAATAGAATCATAGAATCATAGAATAGTTAGGGTTGGAAAGGACCTTAAGATCATCGAGTTCCAACCCCCCTGCCATGGGCAGGGACACCTCCCACTAAACCATGCCATCCAAGGCTATGTCCAACCTGGCCTTGAACACCACCAGCGATGGAGCATTAACTTCCCTGGGCAACCCATTCCAGTTCCTCACCACCCTTACAGTAAAGAATTTCTTCTTCATATCCAATCTAAACTTCCCCTGTTTAAGTTTAAACCCATTACCCCTTGTCCTCTCACCACAGTCCCTAATGAAGAGTCCCTCCCCAGCATCCCTGTAGGCCCCCTTCAGGTATTGGAAGGCTGCTATGAGGTCTCCACACAGCCTTCTCTTCTGCAGGCTGAACAGCCTCAACTTTCTCATTCTATCTTCATACGGGAGGTGCTCCAGTCCCCTCATCATCCTCGTGGCCCTCCTCTGCACTTGTTCTAACAGTTCCATGTCCTTTTTATGTTGAGGACACCAGAACTGCACACAATACTCCAGGTGAGGTCTCACGAGAGCAGAGGAAAGGGGCAGGAGCACCTCCCTCGACCTGCTGGTCACACTCCTTTTGATGCAGCCCAGGATACGGTTGGCTTTGTGGGCTGCAAGCGCACACTGCTGGCTCATGTTCATTTTCTCATTGACCAACACCCCCAAGTCCTTCTCCGCAGGGCTGCTCTGAATCTCTTCTCTGCCCAACCTGTAGCTGTGCCTGGGATTGCTCCAACACAGGTGTAGCCAATTCTGTGTTATAATTTGCAATTAGTTTCTTCTTGTGTTGGTTTATTTTCTCTTTCATATCTTTATTTTCTCGGTCTGCTGGAAGACTGGTTACTTATTTCCACGGCTTAATTCCCCACGTTCTTCCCCTTTCCAGTCATACCTTGGCTGCTGTGCACAGTACTGCTGTGCTCATGCATCTCTGTTTCTATAGAGTTAGGTCACATGCTTTATATCTTGCACAGGCTTGCTTGGAAACAGGGGAGGTGAGGTGAAACCAATCTTTTCTTGTCAGCTGAAGAAACTGCCTTTGTGATGAGCAGCAAAAGGAATGTTAAACTGACTTTTGACTCAGAAAACATGCCTTCTTGTCATAAGAGAATCATAGAATTGTTTAGGTTAGAAAAGACATTTAAGATTGTAAAGTCCAACCTTTAACCCAGTACTGCCAAGTCCATCATTAAGCCATGCCTCCAGGTGCTGCATCTCCTGTCTTTTAAATGCCTCTGTCGTTGTTTAAGCCCAGCTGGTAACTCAGAACCACACAACCATTGTCTCACTCCCTTCCCTTCCTCCGCCCACTCCCAGAGGAGGAGAATCGAAAGAATGTGACTCCCACGGGTTGAAATAAGAACAGTCCAGTGACTAAGGTCAAAACACCTTACTACCTAGTCTACCCCTTTGGTTAGTTTGGGCCAGGTGTCCTGTCTCTGCTTACTTCTGGCTTCTCCTCCTCCCTGGCAGAGCATGAGACTCAGAAAGTCCTTGGTCAGTGTAAACATTACTGAGCAGCAACTAAAAACATCAGCGTTACCAGCACTGTTCCCTGGCTGAAAGTCAAAAACACAGCACTGCACCAGCTACTAAGGAGGAAAAAATGACTGCTACTGCTGAACCCAGGACAACCTCCAGGGATGGTGGTTCTTCCACTTCCCTGAACAGCCTCTTCCAAGGCTTGACAACCCTTTTGGTGAAGATATTTTTCCTAATATCCAGCCTAAACCTCCCCTGGTGCAACTTGAGGGCCATCTCCTCTTGTCCTGTTTTCACTTGTTACCTCAGAGAAGAGTGAGACAGCCCTCTCGCTGTTACAGTTGTGTCAGTTATCCCACCATGTTTCCATGATAGCAGCTGTGTCACTGTTTTTCTGCTGTAAAATGGCTTCCAGGTCCTCCTGTTGTGTGTGCTGGTGCAGATCACTTCTATTCCTATTGATACCACTACCTTTCCGGGAGAAGAAGCCCTAATTCCTGCATGACCATTCCCAGGCACTTCTGAATTTTCTAACAAATCAATAACCCTTGCATCTCTGCAGGTGCTTGGATCTCCATCCCGTACCTCCACTGAGGCAGCAGACCCATGGACCTTGCTAGACTACCATCCCTTAAACACTGTCATGCTGCCCCAGGCTTGGCTTTAGCAAGCCTGATTTTACTCCTTTTGCCCTTCAAATCTACCTTGAAGATCTTTCAGTGAGCTCTGCTAACTTCTGTGCAGAGATCCTTTCCCCACTTTGAGACAGGGGTACCTCATCTGTCACAAGCAGGCCTGGTGTCATGCAAACTGGCCCATGATCAAACCTCCAAATTCTGCCAGTGACACCAGGCTTCAAGCCAGGTGTTGATCTTTCTCATCATTCCCTGCAACTGGAAGCCTAGAGGAGATGATACCACTTCTTTATTTCTAAAGGTGTTTTGAGGCATGAATCACTGATATTTGCAGAGTGATTTTGATCCTCCTTTGAAAGAATAATGCTGTTCTCCTTAGTGAGAGCAAAGTTTGAGAGAATGCTTAGAATTGTGACAGTTACCCTCCTACCAAGGATGCAGCCAAGCCTAGAGCAGAGCACTAGTACTTGCATTGTTAAAACACTTTTCATTGTTACACTTAGTGAATCACAATTCTGCTTTGTGCTTCTTTCTGCAGGAGCACTGGCATAATTTGAAGCAACAGCTACTTTAATGGGATGTAATGAGCAATTAATGAGCAAAATAATATCTGTGGTGTTCATGTTAACAGCATGTCATTGCTCCTTTGTTCCTGTTCTCATCATCTTCTTTAGCATCTGACCTATAATCGTGTTTCTTTTCAGGCTTATCTACAGTACTATTACTTTAGGCAAGGTCTTATCATCCGTTTTGGCATAGAGAAAATTGATAGCATGAAAATTACATGAAAAGAAAATAATGTGCTTTTCTTCACATAACTAATTTAGCTCGCTCTCCACCTGTGTTAACGATGACATCCTTAACTACTTGTAGTCTCCTTTTCCTTAGTGTTGTTTATAAAAGCAGCAACTTGCCCTGAGGGAGCCTCAAGTCCTCGACAAGGCCTGCCCAGGAGCCTGCAGCTCCACGGAGGCGAGCGGCTGACTCAGAGGGGGCGGTGCCAGGAGGAGCGGCGGCAGAACTGACTGGTTAAAAACCTGCCCCAGGGAGCGTGAGCAACCCAGAGCGCGGCGAACAGGGCAGGCTCGAGGCAGTTCGCGCGGGCAGGCGAGCGGGGTGGTGAGCGGGATGGTGAACACACGCCGTACAGGCAAGGCTCGGTCTGGGAGCTCTGCTCTGGCTGCGCCGGTGGTGGCCAGTGTAGGCACCCAGACAAAGCCAATGGGAAGGGAGGCTGCGGTGCAGAGCTCGGGGTGTAGAGAGCGCCTGCATTGCTATCCTAAGGGAAGGGTGAGCAGTGGGCAGGGCTGCACTCTGTGCTCCCTGGTGGAGGTCCTCCTGCAGCAGGTGGCTGAACTGCAGGAAGCTGTTACCAGGCTGAAAGGTGTCAGGGAAGCTGAGGGGGAGCAGCACTGCTTGCTCCGGGACCAGCCTGTTCCGGGGCCTCGAGTGTCTACTGTTGCCCATGCAGGAAAGGAGGCTGCTAACCCAGGAAGCTGGGAAAAGGTAACAGAAAAAAACAACAAAAAAAGGAGGAAGAGGGCAATTAAAAGCAAGGGGCTTCCTCCTACGTCTGTTGTCCCCACCCAGAACCGCTTTGCTGTCCTGCAGGGGGCTGATGAGCAGCAGCGCTCCCACCAGGCACAACCAGCTGGGGCACTGGTAAAGAAGATCACTACTGGTGCTGCCAAGAAAAAGCGGCGGGCCGTAGTAGTCGGGGACTCTAATCTGAAAGGCACAGAGGCACCCATGTGCCGGCCTGACCCAGGCTCAAGGGAGGTGTGTTGCTTACCAGGGGCTCGGATCAGGGATGTGGCCGAGAAGCTGCCTGCTCTAGTCGGTCCCACTGACTATTACCCACTCCTGGTAATACATGTGGGTGCTACTGATATAGATAGCAGTAGCCTGGAGACTATAAAGAAGGACTACAGAGCTCTGGGAGAGGTGGTTAGGGGCTCTGGAGCTCAGATTGTCTTTTCGTCAATTCTCCAGGATACAGGGCAGGACCTTGAAAAGGCTAGGAGGATTGCGCAGGTTAATAAATGGTTAGAAGGGTGATGCTATAGTCAGGGGTTTGGGTACCTTGACCATGGGACTCAATATAGTAGGCCAGGTCTAGTGGGGGCTGGTGGAGCTGGTCTGACAAAGAAGGGGAAGAGTGAATTTGGTAGGAGGCTTGCCAGACTGGTCAAGGATGCTTTAAACTAGATGTGTTGGGGGAGGGGGGCATCATTCCATCCCAACACACCCAGTCGGTTGGCAGCACCTACAGTAAACGTTCGGAGCAATGTAGAGATATTCCACCTACTCCAGCCAATGAGCCGGCTTCAATTGGATCTTGGCTCAAATGCCTCTACACAAATGCCCGTAGTATGGGGAACAAACAAGAGGAATTAGAGATGTGTGCACATCTACGGGGGTATGATATCATAGGCATCACAGAAACATGGTGGGATGGCTCCTATGACTGGTGTGTTGGAATGGAAGGTTACCGGCTCTTTAGGAATGACAGGCCCGGCAGACGGGGAGGGGGAGTTGCTATTTATGTTAGGGATAGGCTAGAGAGTATGGAACTCTGTCTGGGGACAGGTGAGCAGTTGACAGAGAGTTTGTGGGTCAGGGTTAAAGGGAGAACAGCGATGGGTGATGTTATTGTGGGGATCTGTTACAGACCGCCTGACCAAGGGGACTTGCTGGACGAAGCGCTCCATAGGCAGATAGGAGCAGCCTCACGCTCGCAGGCCCTTGTTCTCATGGGAGACTTCAACCACCCTGATATCTGTTGGAGGGATGGTACAGCCCGGCACAAGCAATCCAGAAGGTTCGTCGATTGCGTGGAAGACAACTTCCTTCTGCAAGTAATAGAGGAGCCAACAAGGAGAGGTGCCATGCTTGACCTCGTCCTCACCAACAGGGAAGGGCTGGTTGGGAATGTGACGCTCCAGGGCAGCCTTAATTGCAGCGATCATGAGATGGTCGAGTTTGAGATCCTCAGGACAGTGAGAAGAGCGTGCAGCAAGCTCACTGCCCTGGACTTCATGAGAGCAGACTTTGGCCTCTTCAGGAACCTGCTCAGTAAGGTTCCATGGGATACAGCCCTAGAGGGCAGGGGGGCCCAAGACCTTTGGTTGATATTCAAGGCTCACCTGCTGCAAGCTCAGGAGCGAGGCATCCCAACTAGAAGGAAGTTCAGCAGGAGGGCCAGGAGACCTCCTTGGATGGATAGGGAGCTGCTGAGCAAAATTCAAAGGAAAAAAGAGGCTTATAAAAGGTGGAAGCGAGGTCAGGCGGCCTGGGAAGAATACAGGGATGTTGTCCGGGAAGCTAGGGACCAGGTTAGGAAAGCTAAGGCCCACTTAGAATTAAACTTGGCTAGAGACGTTAAGGATAACAGGAAGGGATTTTATAGATACATTGCCAATAAAAGACAGGTTAGGGACACTGTGGGCCCTCTCCAGAAGCTATCGGGAGAACTGGCTACCCTGGATTCGGAGAAGGCTGAGGTTCTTAATGACTTCTTTGCCTCAGTCTTTACTGGCAAATGCTCTGTCCACACCACCCAAGTCTTGGAAGGCAGACGCGGGGATGGTGAGGGTGGGGACCCTGGGCCCACTGTGGGGGAGAATCTTGTTCGGGACCACCTTAGGAACCTGAATGTATACAAGTCCATGGGACCTGATGAAATCCATCCACGGGTCCTGAAGGAGCTGGCAAATGAAGTTGCTAAGCCACTGTCCATCATATTTGAAAAATCATGGCAGTCAGGTGAAGTTCCCGATGACTGGAAAAAGGGAAATATAACCCCCATTTTTAAGAAGGGAAAATGGATGAGCCAGGGAATTACAGACCAGTCAGCCTCACCTCTGTGCCTGGCAAAATCTTGGAGCGGATTCTCCTGGAAGGCATGCTAAGGCACATGAAAAGCAACAAGGTGCTTGGTGACAGCCAGCATGGCTTCACTAAGGGAAAATCCTGCCTGACCAATCTGGTGACCTTCTGTGAAGGGGCTACGGAACTGATGGACAGGGGCAGAGCAGTTGATGTCATCTACCTGGACTTGTGTAAAGCCTTTGACACTGTCTCACATGACATCCTTCTCTCTAAGTTGGAGAGACATCAATTTGATAGGTGGACCACTCGGTGGATAAAGAACTGGCTGGATGGCTGCGCGCAAAGGGTAGTGCTCAATGGCTCAATGTCCAGCTGGAGACCAGTAACGAGTGGTGTCCCCCAGGGATCGGTGTTGGGACCGGTCTTGTTCAACATCTTTGTGAGTGACATGGACAGTGGGATTGAGTGCGCCCTCAGCAAGTTTGCCGATGACACCAAGCTGTGTGGTTCGGTTTATACACTGGAGGAAAGGAATGCCATCCAGAGGGACCTTGACACGCTTGTGAGGTGGGCTGATGCCAACCTGATGAAGTTTAACCATGCTAAATGCAAAGTCCTCCACCTGGGTCGGAGCAATGCAAGGCACAGCTACAGGTTGGGTGGGGAGGAGATTCAGAGCAGCCCTGCGGAGAAGGACTTGGGGGTGTGGTTTGATGAAAAAATGAACATGAGCTGGCAGTGTGCGCTTGCAGCCCAGAAGACCAACCGTATCCTGGGCTGCATCAAAAGGAGTGTGACCAGCAGTCGACGGAGGTGCTCCTGCCCCTTTATTCTGCTCTGGTGAGACCTCACTTGGAGTATTGTGTGCAGTTCTGGTGTCCTCAACATAAAAAGGACATGGAACTGTTAGAACAAGTGCAGAGGAGGGCCACGAGGATGATCAGGGGACTCGAGCACCTCTCGTATGAAGATAGGCTGAGAAAGTTGGGGCTGTTGAGCCTGGAGAAGAGAAGGCTGTGTGGAGACCTCATAGCAGCCTTCCAATACCTGAAGGGGGCCTACAGGGATGCTGGGGAGGGACTCTTCATTAGGGACTGTGGTGAGAGGACAAGGGGTAATGGGTTTAAACTTAAACAGGGGAAGTTTAGATTGGATCTGAGGAAGAAATTCTTTACTGTAAGGGTGGTGAGGTCCTGGAATGGGTTGCCCAAGGAAGTTGTGGATGCTCCATCCCTGCCGGCGTTCAAGGTGGTGTTGGACATAGCCTTGGATGGCATGGTTTAGTGTGAGGTGTCCCTGCCCATGGCAGGGGGGTTGGAACTCGATGATCTTGAGGTCCTTTCCAACCCTAACTATTCTATGATTCTATGATTCCTTGCAAGCTGCAGCATATCTTGAATTCGGCAGTAGGATGTGCAAATGTCTTGAACTTTTTTGAACTTACTGAACTATAGTTCTGAACCTTTTTAATGTCCTGTTGGATTTTTTAGCATATTCCATGCTAGCCTACGTTCCAATGCAGCTTTGAGAATCCCCTTCCTAGAGAGCCCTGTCAGGATGTAATCATGAAAAGGAGGCAGCTTGGGTCCAGCTCCATTCCTTGTCTGCCTGGAGGCTGCTTCTTTGTACTGGGTTTTGGGCAAAGGAAAAGGCCTTTGCCTGTTTTTACAGGGAGTAATGGTCAGAACAGTCTTTTCCATCTCCAGAAGATTCTGAAGAGGAAAAACAGAAGTTGGGAAGAAATGTTTCTAATGTAACTTTGTTTAAGTAATTCAAGATTCTCAGGGCTATTTATTCTTGTTCTGTAAATGGTGTTTGTCTTGAGAACTCGGGGGAAGCAGCTGATTTTGCTTTAGCCTCAAGGTGTATTAAGGATGGTACTCAAGAGCAGTTACTGCACTGGAAATAGGGAAATAACAAACCACAACTTATTCTTGATTTTTTTTTTTTTAACTTTTATTTCTATAACACCAGGAGTTTGTTTTTAACAGGGAGGAAACTGTATTCAGCCATGAACCTTAATACTCCTGAGAATTCTAGTTTACTTTAGTAAAAGGTGTAAAAGTTAGTTCATTATTATTAGATACTCCATATTTCTGTGCCCCAGGACAATAATGTGATACCTTTTTCACAGGCTTTCTGGGGAGGAAACAATACACTGAAATGTAAATGCAGTTTTTCCATAGTGATGATGGATGTCAATGTGCTCATATATTAATGCTGAGTATTCCACCAGGACACTATTATACCACTAAAATTGTAATTTATCCATAACGCCTCGGAAAAAATCTTTGAAAATAAACTCAGGCAGATGAGTTCTTCTTTTCCTCAAGATGTAGCATAGGTGTGATGGCCGAAGTTCTTGCAGCATAATATGGATACCCCTTTTCAGGTGCATCATCATGGGATTGTGTAAGTGTGAAGGTAAGGAGGCTGCTGAAGTTTTGGACAGATGGAGAGGTGGAGGTTGAGTCATAAACCTGGAGCCAGTTGCATTGTGGTAGCTGCTTATAAAAGATCAGGCCATAATTTTTGAAAGCTTGGGAAGCTTGCAGGCTGACCATGGAAAGGCAGGGACATGCAAGTGGGAGGAAAACTGTCTGTCCTTTATCCAGAGGAAAGTTTGCTGTCATTTAGGTAGGCTTGTGTTTTTCTTGTTCTCATTGTAACTGTGTGGCTTTGCTTGTAGTTTAATTGAGTGTGTACCAGAAGAGTTGAAAACTTCTGAGCCTGAGTGTCCTGGGTTCAGCAATAGCAGTCATTTTTCTCCTTTGTAGTAGCTGGTGCAGGACTGTGTTTTTGACTTTCGGCCTGCGAACAGCATTGATAACACCCACGTTTTTAGTTGCTGCTCAGTAATGTTTACTCTGACCAAGGACTTTCTGAGCCTCGTGCTCTGCCAGGGAGGAGGAGAAGCCGGGAGGAATCAGAGACAGGACACTTGACCCAAACTAGCTAAAGAGGTATTCCATACCACAGCACATCATGCCCATTATATAAACTGGGGGCAGTTACCCAGAAGGGTTAGATCGCTGCTCGGGTCAGTCTGGGTATCAGTCGATGGGTGGTGAGCAGTTGTATTCTCTTCCCTTGTTTGCCTTATCATTATTATTATTGGTGGTAGCAGCAGTGGTTTGTGTTATACCTTAGTTACTGGACTGTTCTTATCTCAACGCGTGGGAGTTACGTTCTTTCGATTCTCCTCCCCATCCGCCGGAGATCGGAGGGGGGAGGGGGGAGAAAGGGGGGAGGGAGCAAACTGTGTGGCTGATTTACGGCTGGGCTTAAACCACGACACTGAGAAACAGCTATTCTTTGGGAACAGGCTTGGCCAAACCTGTGTTTGATTTTCTCACATGGTAGGAGAACACTGAAAGGATTGGTGGGGAGGGAGCAGCAGGCTGTGCAGATTTACCTAAACTGATTTTAAACTGGAGGATCTGGTTTGTATTAAGTGCTGCTGTAGCAGAACATGTGGGCAATTGGAATTAAGAATAAGTCTGAGTCCCTCTAACCACATATTCTAAGGCTTTAAAACACCCGCTCACATCTCTTTATAGCACACTGAAGTTTAGTTTTACTGTTTGTTTCATACTTTTCGTGCTTAGCATATGCCTTTGTCATTCCTCTCCAAGAATTACAGAAAACTATGCTGTTCTGCTTTGCTGGTTTGGTTTTGCTATTATGGAAGGTGAAGCAGCGAAATAGATTTCAGGAAAAGATCTGTGGCAGTTCAAGCCATTCTGCCTCTGATTTGCCTGCTCCCTTTCTTCATTTTGGAGTGCCCTGGAAAACTCTGGTGTGCTTCCTTGCAGAAGCAGGTGTATCTTACTGTGAACCAATCTGTTTTCAGTAAAATTCCTATTTCTGTCCTGATAAAATTTTCCCACTCTGATCTATGGAGCTGAATTGCTGATTTGATAAACTGTGATGAAAAAGTAATTTGTCTATCTGAAGCAAAGGTTAACTGTCTGCCAGATTTCACTGTTCAAAACAACTGAGAATGAACTAGAGAAAAATGAGTTAGAGGCAAATTGAAAACTGGTAAAAACATCCTTTCTTCCCATTAATCATAAGGCTTAAGTGGTTTTGCTAAGTGTGAGTTGCTTCCTTCTCAGTTGAGGTGAAATCTGAATGCACAGATTCAAATCAAAAGTGATCTCTTAGTGGCAATGCTAAAAAGAAGAGTGCAGAGTTGCTGTTTCCTCCTTAAGCTTATCCGGATTGAGAGCTCATCCATTTTACCTTGCATGCTGCATTGCATATGGGAGTTGAAGTGGCTGCTGAAGTGAAATACCCCTGGCTTTCAATGGACTCCTCTGCCTGCATCACTTAGGGCAGGTCATGCAGGTGCCCTAGCTCAGTCTCCTGAAGCAGTAAATGAAAAGCAGGATGTCCTGTGCTCCCAGTCATTGCCCTGGTGCTGAGTGACTTGCCCAGGTCCCACAGGCATGCCAAACAGTCCTCAAGATGCAGTCTATTGACTTACCTTCAGGTACTGTAGCATGTCTTGGATGTATTTCTTGAAACTAGTAGCATTTAGGAGTCATTCAGAACTTGATGCATCACCTGTTTTTATGCAGAGAAAATAGTCTTAAATCTCAGTTAGGGGAACAGTTTTTAGAGATTATTTATTTTTCTGATAAACACAGGAAAATAACCATTTATAATAAAGATTCCCTTGCAAATGGAATAAGCAGAGGTGTGCTGACAGGAAAGAAGTTATAGCATTGCAGAAGTTTGCATATTGAATATTAAATTGGATTCCTTCTGCAATAGGTATTATTTTTTTAACTTTAGTAGTAGGTTGAATAATGTATAGTAGTTGACATATAGTTGTCATTTTACAGTAATATCCTGCATGTCTTAGGCATTAATGTGTGTTTCGTTTAGAGACTGATTATTTCTAAAATAATTTGAACAGTTTTGGTTATAAGCATGAATAAGCACTGAGATTTTAAAAACCTGTTTAGACCCAAATTATATGCGCATGAGGTAAAGGTCATATTGGTCGACACAGATAATTTTTGCTTCATTAAAAGCTATAAGGTAGAATAACAGCCACTATTCAGTGATTGAGTAGTTTCTCAGTGATAAACATGAAAGAAAATCTGTGCCACAAGCAGTTTTGTCAAGTAGCTTGGAGAGGCTGCCTTTGATAGATAGAGCCTTCAGGGAAGAACCTAAAAGGAATCAATTGTTGTCCTGACTATAACTTCACATGAGTTCATCATTAAGCAACTCCACTCATCATTAACTCTCAGAAGTCCATATGCCTTTGTGTTCATGTGTTACCTACTTTTCACTCTGATCACCTACAAAAATTTGAACTGAGTATTTAACATCCACAATGCTTGTCCCAGTACAGGCTTTTGTTCCAGAAGCATGCAAAAACTTGTATTTGTCAGCTAGAAACAAACAGATTTTAGACTGGGAAGGGAAAAGAGCTGTTAACAATTACGTGGAGACTTTTCTTCTTGTGTTGCTAAGTTGTTGATAAGTCACCATTCTTGCCTTGTGTCAAACCTATTTGCAGGTTAGCATCACATCTTTCACAGCTGATTGAAGGGGGGCAAGGCTGGGTTTTGTCTGGTCGAACCATCAGAAGGACAGCAATGTCTGCTGCGTTTTCCTGTGGTCCATCTTTTTATAAGCAACCTTAGAAATGACTTCTGCTTTTCTGACCCTTTGGGTCCAGAAACACTTTCAGATTCAGCATAAGTGACAATACATAGTCATGTAGGCTGGCAAAATCCAAGGCAAATAAAGAACAAAAGCAAGTTGCTGTTAAAGATCAAGCAAATCTCTAATCGGCCTAATATCCATCTTCCTGTGAACTGAAGTGGGTGGTGATTTGGGCATTTTTATTTTTTTTTTGAGACATAGGGTGAATTACACAGCAGTGTTTCAGTTTTTTCTCCTCTAGACAATTCTTTTGTCCTTGGGATCTCAGCTGCCTTGGCCTTTTTGGTTTACCAAGTAGGAAAATCTCGCATTTGCCAGGGATAACTATGGGGTTAAGGTCCCCAAGTAACAGAAATCCTCTATTTTGAGCTTGGCTTTGAAATTTGACCAAATTTTACACCGATTGCGATAGGTTAATATGATTTTTTTTATTTATTTGAAATTGCTGACAGGAACTGGAGGGTGGTGGTGGTGAGGAAAATTTTCAGTTTTTAAACAAAATGTTCTCTATCAGTTTAGAAATTAGGGGGACAGGAGTGAGCCACAGCGTATAGCAGTGGGAGAACATTTACCTCTGTAACACACCTTTGCTGTGGGAGGTGGGTGCTCACTCTGGTGTCCCAAACCTTGTGAATCTGGCTTTCAAACTGTAGTATGACTGTCCCAGGTACCCACCATAGTAACAAGTCAAGGCCAACCATATACAGCACAGCTCCTTTGGAAGAGAAATATAATCCCTCAGTGAAAACTGATGCCAGACTTATCTGGTGTTGCTAACATAGGGAGGATCATTTAATAAATGTTTGTATGCCGTCATGTCAGTTGGGAGGGAGAGCTTGGAGTAAATTTGTGATAACATCTTCCTGTAGTTTTGAGAAGTAGACCTCTGAAAATTTTGTGTCAGAGGTAAACTTTTGCAAATTTTTGTTTCAATGGCCACAGCTACTGAAGGTTTCATAGAGAACGTTTGTCTTGCGCATCATTGTTTGTACATAACACTAGAAATGCCAGGAGAGGCAGAAATTGGAGGGGATGTGTTTGAAGAGGGGAATGCAAATGAAAACTTGCAAGCTGCTATTTCATGGTAAGCCATTTGACTGAGGTCTGGGAGAGATGATTAATAGTTACCACTGTTAGCAGTAAGCACCATACACAGTGGAACATGAGCTAAGATCCCCAGATGCTTCTGTTATGCTTCAGTGTAAATCAAAAGTAGCTCTGCTGAAGACAGTTTCAATTGTGCAATGTAAAGGAGATATTATCTTACCTGAACACATTATGATTGCTATGTCCGTAAAATATCTGTTCCATACTGACAGCTTACCAGAAAAGCTTCTTGTTCCATCTATTTGCCAAGGATTCTTCTTTGACTCCCTGAATTCATAAGGATTATCAGTGTTCTTACATACAGAGTTCATTATGGTCTCCTTTTCCATTCATTTATATCAAATGAAGCAGGAGATCTATAATAATCAAACTTTCATTCTTTTTAGCCTCCTTTATGCTCTTAACAGGGGATGCCCCCCCCCAAAACCCCAGAAAAGAGCCTCAAACAAACAACCTGTCCCACTGATGTCTTATGAGGAAGCCACTTAAGAGGAATTCATTTTAAATTGTCTGTTGTGGTGTGTATATTCTGTATTGATGTTAAAAAAGACACCACATTGGGAAGTTCTAAATTTATGTTCAGAAATCCCTTCAGGAAGTAGCTAAACTGAAATTAATGGGGGGAGAAAAATGGTGATATGTCACCCCTTTATTAACTGGCCTCTCAAGTCTGAATACAATAGGAGTAGTTTTGTTTCTTGCTATAGCCTGGCTGAGCTGGCAAGCTCCGGAAATCTGCTATGATGTTCTCAGTAGCCCTGCTTCTGAATTCTTGTGGTTTTCTGGGAGTTTCTTCTCTTTTGCTTTTTATGGCTTTCACAGTTTTCTGCACCAGTGTTTGCAACTTGAGTGGAAGCTTTTGTGCTAACAGTCACCACTCTCGAGTAAGTCTTTGTATGCATTTTCTCATCTGTGTGACAACACTGTTCAAAGAACAGATCCTAAAAGACCTCTTCTGGCCAAAAAGAGTCCTGTAAGCATCCTGAGAGTAAAGGTGATCTTTCAATTAGAGTTACATTGTGTAACTTCTGTGAATTGAACACAAACTTTGGAGAGATGTCGGTGCTTGTAGCCACACGGTCCAATGCATTTAGGAAAAGTGTATTGAAACCAAGTCCATAGATGGCCTTTTCAGGTCTCAATTTTGTGGAAACAAAGAACTGAAAACACCTTCTGGATTCAGCTGAAAGTAACCTACATTGCCACTCTTAGCTAAGTTCTCACTGAAGAAAAATCTGCCAGAGGTAGAATGGCTGTTCAGCAACTGAAAGACCTTAGTAAAGAACTTCGACATTCTTTTGTGGGCCTCAAATGCACAGGGCTGCTCATGAGACTACTAAGACTCATATGCTGGAAATCCAGGCCAAGTTGAACAAAAATGTCCTGTATTGGGAGCTGAAATACAAGGAAGAATAAACCAGGCATGTTTGTTCATCTAGCCAGGAAGCCATAATGCACTCTTTGTGGATTAATACTTACGAAGAGATTCCCAAATTCCCCGTACAGTTATGGGAGTAATTTGTTGAGCATTGACAGTGGGAATAGCAGCTTTACAAGAGAACAACTGCTGTTTCATGATTTACGCTGTGGTGTTTACTAGTTCATCTGCTTTGCCTACATTAAAGTAGCATAAGGAAGACTGGGCTGGAGTCTAATAATGGGTTACTTAAACATTCTTATGTCAGAGATGTTGTGATTGTGAAGGCAATGGATTTTTTTACCTACTTGTCATCTTACTTTTAACAGCTAAATAAGAGAAAAACCATAGCGGAAGTGGGTTTTCCATTGAGGGGAAGGGTAGGGTCAGGGAGTGCTTGGTAGCAAGGGTGCTGAGTATGTTTATCCCTGCTGCCTCAAGTCCTCTAGTTTTTTGCAGATGGTCTGCTTATGTTTCCCTTGGTGACCACTTGGGGGTTCTTAGACCTTCCCAACCCATTCCTGTGCCTCTGGCAAGCCAGCTTTAGTTCCCAACAGCACGTCCCAAACAGCAGAGTTCAATGCCCCTTAGCAGATTTTTTTTCCAGTACCTCAGATCCCCTTCTCTTTTAGTTCTCCCTAGCATGAAACCTCATGTCAAACCTTTCATCTACTGCCTCAATATTCTTAGCTTCTTCCAGTCCAGGACCTCCACTTCAATAAACTCACCCTTTGTGTTTCCAGTCTTCAATCCAAATTCTCTTTTTTCAATTCTGTGTTTTGATTTTATATTCTTGCTGGCTCCTGGCACCAGCCTCCTCCTGCACTCTGTACTGAAGCATAGTCTAAGCTTCTGGGCTCTTTATTAGTCGTTGTTTGGGTTCTTCTCTTAATTTGCTTGTTCAAAGAGCAAAATCCTTGATATTGGGAGTGGTTATTGGAAACCCACCTAGCCAGGATGCTAAGAGCAGAAATGTAACGTATGCATGGGAGAGAAGGTGTAGTGCAGAAATGACATATACCTATATATCTTGGTCAAAGTCTCTCTTTAAATAAACAGCTGGAGATAATATGTTTTAGGTGCTGTTCGTGCAGAAATCTCTGTTCACACTTGATCTATTCAGGGAAGCTGCAGGTGGAACTGGTTATACTGTCCGTCAAGTATTACAGCAAGCAGAAACAGGAGCAGCAGCTTTCAGCTCTAAGCTCATGGCTTAGTGTACATGGACAGGAAATTTAAGATCTGTAATAACTCAGGAGTTGCAGTGATTCCTACCTATCCATTTCTTTCATCTCCTCTAATTTATTTGGAAATCAAAGTTCTGCTTTTTTAATTTACTTTTCTCTCAGTCTGTGCACTTAGCTTCGTACTTCTAGCAACAAAGTAATCAAAATACTCTTTCTAGTGAAATATAGTTATCCAAACAAGTGTAGAAAATACAATAAGCATGCTTTAGGACAAATAAATACAAATACAACTACATTATACTGTAAATAGAAGTGTGACTTTTAATTTAGTGAAACACTTACAGTAGCTGCTGTGATCAAGATTTGGAAGTGGTCCTTGGAAGAAATGTTTTGTTTCTCAGCAGAAGCTGACAGAATCCAATACAGAAAGTTGTAATTGGCCTTTCAGCATGAAATGCCAGTTTCCTTCACCTTTCTGTCAATATAGCACAGGATTACGTGTTTTTGTAAGCCTGCCAAGCTGAAATCTCAAGGAATAGATTTACATGGGGCATTAACTGCAATATGTAGCTAGGAAGCTGTGCAGTTAAAGAATGATAGGCTGAAATTCCTGCAAATTATTTCCTGGGTGACTCCAGGGAGCTCTGTTGTAAAGGATAGCCTCATCTTAGCCAAGAATAGATGAGCCCATATGTATCTCTTGTAATTAATGAGGACAAGACCCCTGGAAGTTCAACTGAAAGAAGGCAAAGTTACAGAGAGCAGAGTGGGGAAAGCAGATTTTATATGTAGAATGGGATGATTAATTAGCTGTTATTTTCCATATGAAGTAGGACTGCTTAATCTTGCAGGGAATTTGGGAAGTGGTACTTGTCCATTGATATGAGAGGAATGGGTTTGTTACTACTGAGTCCCAAAGTGTTTTGTTACTGATATTGAAATTGTGTTAATGTTTGAGAGCGAACTTAAGGAATTAATTAGTCATGTTGTGAGGTGAATCCAGGCTAGAGTGAGTGACACCGGCTGAGGGGAACTGCCTGAGCTGTGTGAATCCTGAAGACAGCTTAATAAGTTTGCCACCTCTCCTTCAGTTGTTTCCAGTCCTTCAGAGCAACTGTGGATATATCTTGGTACCTCAGGATACTTCCAATAATAAAGTTCTGGTCTGTCTGCTACCTGTTGGGAATGGCCACAAAGCTACAGCAGGCAAGAAAGGAGACACACAACCTTTTTCACATTCATAGTTCCCCTGTAAAAGGATGGAAGCCATGCGCTAATGAATGTGCTTGAATATATTCAGATTAATGTAACTTTAATGCGTTAATTTTTGTGACAGGGTATTTGTGAACACATATGTATGTTTAGATACAGTATTTTCTTTAGTTTCAGTAATCCTTATTGTTGTGATGCAGTGACTACTACTTCTTCCTGAAAAGACATATAGGTATACAAGGAAATAACGGTGATTGTTCTTCAGAAAACTTTGACTATATCCTGTACAAGTGTTACTGGAAAGTCCACTTGCACTGCTATAAATACTTGTGTTTTCAAGAAGTGTGGATTTCTGTGACTTTGATGGAGACTGGCAGCCTTGTTCCATACTTTAAACTTATAATGAGTTGCTTAGATTCCAGGACTAACAAGTGGTCAGTAGATTATTTATCTGTCAATCAATCAATCAATCTGTAAATAATATTTTCCCAAAATAATGTGCCTGAATTGTATGCTATTGCTGGAATGCACTGGATGTCACGGTGGCTGGACAGTTTGGACAAGTAGCTGCCAGACAGACGAGTGATATTGTCTGCTTTGTTTTGAAGTGATGCCATTAGTCTTGGGGTGAGAGGCCACTCTAAAGTGCATTTAGCTAGGCTGAAATCCTCAAAAATAGATTTAAGTGTGGTTTTGTGTAGGCTGTTTTCAAATTAAATTTTGGCTTGATGTGTTACTGTTTCTTGTAAGTCTTAAAACTTACAGCAAAGAAAAATGAATTCAGGAAAATATGACTTTAACATGTGTGTGCTACGTAAAGATGTCAGAAGTGCTATAATTATATTTCATCAAGTGTATATTAACATTTTAATAAGCAGTGTCTGGGGCTGAGATGAAAAGGCATTTTGAAATGAAAGCTCAAAAAAAGAAAACATGCCACTTAAATTTAATGAACCATTTACATAAGGTAGGGGCTTGCCAGGAATGCTGGGAAGTATTGCATGTAGAAGGGCTCTGTTGTAGTCTGAAGCAGGAAGTGTTCTTTCCGTTTTGATTTCAGGGTGACAAAACTCCATACTTCCCTTCTAGCTCATGTTGGGGCAGAAAAAAGCAAAACCTTTGCTCAAAATCTCCAGCATGACTTTAGGCTGAATCAATACAAATTCTTCACAATATAATTAATTGCATTTCATTAAAGTTATCCAATCAATCTTTCAAGTATATAATCAACAGCAGTAAGTCTGCAAGTTTATAAATCATTTTACAAGGCAAATCCTGATTGAATAAGAAAGGGATTTAATCTTTATGTTACAACAATAAATCATGCATACTGCTCACTAAGAGATGGGATCAATTTATTCTTTTACAGATGTGCTACTGACAGCTATTGTTTATAAAGCAACACAGACTTACTTGCATTAAATCAAGAACTTGGCTGGAAGTGTGAGTTGCATGTCAGTTTACCTGAACCGGAAGACCAAGAGAAGACACTTCCATCTAACTCCATATGATGTGGTTTGTCCTTTTTCTTGTATGCTTGTGTTTGAAGAGAGGCAGTGCAGCAGAGATGAGGGGCAGGGGAGCCCTGGCTGCGATGGAAGCAGTGGAGGTATAGAGATAGAATCATAGAATCACAGAATGGTTTGGGTTGGAAAGGACCTTAAGATATCTAATTCCAACCCCCTTGCCGTGGGCAGGGACACCTACTAGACCATGTCACTCGAGATTCTGTCCAACCTAGCCCTAAACACTGCCAGGGATGGTGCATTTACCACTGCTTTGGGCAACCTGTGCCAGTGCCTCACCACCCTCACAGTAAATAACTTGTTTCTTATATCTAACCTGAACTTCCCCTGGTTAAGTTTAAACCCATTACTGCTTGTCCTATAGCTACAGTCCCTAATAAAGAGTCCCTCTCCGGCATACTTGTAGGCTGCCTTCAGATATTGGAAGGCTGCTATGAGGTCACCATGCAGCTTCTCTTCTCCAGGTTGAACAGCCCCAATTTTCTTAGCCTGTCTTTGTATGGGAGCTGCGCCCTTTTCATCCTTGTGGCCCTAATGTTCAGCCCTGTGTGCCTATGAGTGTCATTATATTACCATAACTCATACCATATGCATGGCATGTATGCATGTGTATTTATGGGTTTATAGTGTATGATGGATCCAGGATGATGTAGTTAATCTGCACTAAGGCTTTATTAAACCCTAATACAAGAATTCGGTCTTGAGAGGTAACCAGAATGAAGAGAGATTCTTGGCTCTTGCTTCCTTCTTGCTTTCTTCCAGACCCTTCTTTTTCTTACTTATGTTAACTACCCCCTTTGCTTCCAGTTTAGGGACTGAATTTTGATTGTGTAGCTAATACTGGTATCCAAAATTGCAACTTAATAACTTTATTTGTACAAGATTGAGTTTGAAGAAACTTTGAAGTCCCTGATATGCGTATGGTAAATACATGGTAAATACCATATCAGGTAAATTCCATTTACCAGATACGGTAAATCTGGTGTTTTTAACAGCATATTTGCAAAAGATACTTAAAAATTGCTTAGCATTTGACAGAATCTACAAAATCAGGATGAAAAGACAAAGCTGAGAGCCAGATTTTCTGCTCCAGTGCATGCTTCCAACAAAAACCGTGGTCTTCCTGTGAATAGAAGCTGCACACGTTTAACAGAGGGAAGTATTCTCAGTGCTGACATCTGCCTTGTTTTTAAAGAGGGGGAGGCCCCAACTGATAAAATTTGTGCCGTACATCCTCAGCAGGGTGTGAGAGGCATATAACTTTTCTTAATGCAAAACCTCATTTCTTTTAAATGCATTCTTCTGCTTGTAGCTTTAATTTACTGAGTATTTCTGAATACATAACTGTATTTTTTATTTAAGAAAAGAAAAAAAGTTTCCTGCTGTGTGCGCATTACTTTTGGCAGTTTAATTAATTGTCTAGACTAAAGGTATGATGTAATTCTTAGTTCAGATATCTCCTGCAGCTAAAGGCATGCATTTCTTGAAGGGATTCAGTAGCTACGAAGACTGGGAAATGAATGGCCTTTGGAAACCTCCCAAAAATTTCTTGTGTAATGATTTTTGTCATGGTGAAAGCTACAGTGGCTGGGGTTCCAGGCAGAAAAGTTAATCTCAATTACAACACAGTGAAACAATTCCTGAACAGTTCTATTGATGTTCATCTTTAAGAGCAAATTGCTTGTAAATATTTATCTTCTACTTCTAAAATATTTGACTGCAAATTCATCATCATCTTGCTGTCTTGGTGCAAAGAGAAGGAAGTTCCCCCTGCAGGGAGTGAGGGTGAAGTGTTCTGCAGCAGCGAATGGTAGTGAGCTAATGAAATGAATTTATTTCTGGAATCTTTCAACCTGAGCAGAGGGCACTACCAGGCCCACATGGAGTCATGAGAGGCTTTTTGATGTGCTGCAGGCAGCAGGCTTGGGGCTGTTGAGTCAGAGCACCAACACAGCAGTAGCGAAGCTGCTGCTGTCTGCCCAGTTTGTCTTTCCTTTCTCAAAGTCTGGAGTGTGTTCTGGTAAGCATAGCCATAATCTCTCTGCCAGGAGAACCAGTCTTCTGGTTTTGCCTTGGTGAGGGCATTGGCATAAGATCTTGAGCCACCAAGATTACTGCTGTCTCTTTGACGGAGCAGGAATCTGAAATGGTGAAATTGCTCAGAGGTTCAGAGACCTCATAAAGCATGGAGGCCAGTTACTGAGTAATTTTTAATATTGGGTGCCTGTCTCCCAGATTTCTTGTATCTCATGAGGAGTCTGTCCACACACTGAACAGGCTGGAAGGCAGCCCCTGGTGATTCTGGTAGGTGCTTCATGTTGCTGTGGGGCAGTGTGACATGCTGTGTACAGGGAATCTGATTCTTGACAAAGTACGCTTTGCAATGAATTAAATTGGGTGTAAACTGATTTCAGTAACAACAAAGAGAAAGTTACAGTTTCCACATCTGTGGAAAAGTAAAAAGTTGCCAGGAAGTGTCAGTATCCTGGAAGTTGGTAACTGATGTTGATTGAAAAGACAAGAACAAGCTGCTTTCTGTGGAATATCTGCAGTGGACAGCTTCATTTTCTGGTTGGGATTTGTTCACTTTGCAGTTCACTGGGGAATGAAATAATGAAATTATTCTCCTGATGATAAAAATTGCCTGTGTTGCTCTATAAGCAGAGTCAGGATTGGAACTTGCTGCAACATTTGGTACACATGTACAGTAGAAGATTCCTTCAGTGGAAAGCTTATGATTGAGTAAATAAGACTTACTGATAATAATAAAGTACCATAATACTATTAATAATACTTTATGCATGGAAAAAGAGTAATAGGGAATGAAAACTATATTTGGGGTTTTCACCTCAGAAACTATGTAAAGTTAAATGAGTCATTCATTGTTGTGATGTGCTGTTGTATGAAGTGAGATGAATTAAAAACATATTCCTTAGTATCAGTGAAAAGAAAAATGAGAGCCTGGAGGAGAGCCTTCGTGACAGTCCAAATTTTGTTGTCCTGTGTCAGGAGGGTTGGAACTAGATGATCTTAAGGTCCTTTCCAACCCTAAGTGTTCTATGCTTCTATGATTCTATGACTGCACCTTGGTTTCCTGGAGCAGCTTTTGAACTGTATTGTTTTTGCCCTGTTCTACTCAGTGGCTGGGGCAGTGGGAGTGAGATCATTCCTCTGCTTTCCTGAGTTTGGGTTAGAGATGGATACTGCAATGGAATGGGGCTCACTGGTAGCTGCTGGCTGCAGAGACCTTAGAATCCTCTGGGATGAACAGAGATGCAGCAACCAAATGTTGAAGTTGCCCTGCCTGTCAGTGTTACCTGCTTCTGGCTTTCCTGGGCTTGATGGGCAAAGGGTTAACTTTAAAAGCTCTCCTCTATCTCCCTGCTTCCCTACTTCCCCTCCTCCCTCATACGTTTCAGGCAAGCAAGCATATCAAATAACCAAACCTTTCATAGTCACTGAATATTTTCAAATACATTTTGGACATTGTCGTGGTTTAAGCCACAAATCAAGCACTTTGATCACTCACTCCCCCCTCTTTCTCCCCCCCCCACTCCAAGAGGTCTCAGGGGGATGGGGAGAAGAATTGAAAGAATGTAACTCCCACAGGTTGAGATAAGAACAGTCCAGTAACTAAGGTATGGCACAAATCACTACTGCTGCCACCAATAGCAATAATGACAAGGCGAATACAAGGAAAGAGAATACAACTGCTCACCACCTGATGACCAAGCTGTGAACTAAGCTCTTCTGGGTTCCTGCCCCCAGTTTTTCCATCCTGGGCATGACGTGCTGTGGTATGGAGTATCTCTTTGGTTAGTTTGGGTCAGGCGTCCTGTCTCTGCTTCCTTCCGGCTTCCCCTCCTCCCTGGCAGAGCATGAGGATCACAAAGTCCTTGGTCAGACTAAACATTGCTAAGAAGTAGCTAAAAACATCGGTGTTATCAGTGCTGTTCCCGAGCCGAAAGTCAAAAACACAGCGCTGCACCAGCTACTAAGAAGGAGAAAAAATGACTGCTACTGCTGAACCCGGGACAGACATTTTGAGCTAAAAAGTCATGCTGAGGTGTATTTATAGGTAGTGCTTATTCTAAACCTTCAGTGTTGTTGCTGAGACAGCCTGTTTTGAATCTCTTTAGCACACATGCTGCACTCTGTAATGTTACTAGTGCCCTGCTCACTACCACTAAAATATTTTCCCAGGATTTATCAAAAGTTATGTTTTTGCAGTCTCTGAATTGCTCAGTGGAATATTCCAATGTCTTTTGATTGCCAAATTGTGAGATTTGTTATAAATCCTGATGATGATTCATAGAACTGATGCTCAGAGGTGACAGTGACTTTTAATGTTTATTGAGTGAAAATTGGGTGTGAGAAATTGCACTGGCAATGTCAGTTGTTACAGTCATTAGTACTGATCTGACTGTGAAAGTTTTCTTAGTCAACATGCACTTCACATGCTCATGCAAACCACCTCAGAAATGAAAGCTTTCACAAAGACAAACACACAACTTGAATATTAGTCACACAGACATTTAAAAACATTATTAATGATTTTAGCTTTCTCTTTGCCCTAGATATGATAGAAGCAAATTAATTCATTGGAGTTCACCTTGGCTGCTTTTTCAAGATTTCCAGCAAAGATACCCATTATTGTGGAAGGGGTTGCGTATTTTGTTCACATTCCTTTGTGATAGCTGCGGTCACTTCTACGTCATCTGCTGAGCTTCGTGAACACATTGTCCTTGCCTGCCTTGCCTATCACACTAGGTTGCAGTCTACTTCAGCCACTGTGAGTAGCCCAGGACCAAAGCATATGCTTTATCCGCTCTTCAGTTCCTGTGTTCCTTGTAGTAGTGTGAGTTCATGAGTAGAGCTTAGGGGAGACTGTTTATAAGAGATGTAGAACTTGGTCTGGGACCATAAATTGTTAGTGATCTTCGTAAGGCTTTCCTGGAACCCTTTCAATGCAGTAAATTTTCTTAAAGGAAATCTTTTATATTGTCTTTGGAACTTCTTCCAAGATGTTTGTGCGTGAATCATTTCTGTAGACAGTTGCAGTCTGAAAAAGCTACGTTCTTGCTTTTCATCCTGTTTTGATGTTTGCCATTGTCGTTGACTGTATATATCTGAGACATGAAACCTCAGACTTTTAAGACTCTGTCTTAGAAGAGCTGTCATTGTGATAAGAAATGTTACCAGTGAAGAGCCTCAGGATTTTAATTAACTAACTCCATAGATTGTAATTTTTATTTGAAGAAAGAATGTCATGAACAGTATCAAATAAAGCAGACATGAAAACCTAAGGACAAGTAGGACTTGATTTATACTTTTGCTTGAAAAAGAGTATCAAAAGGCGCCATTGCACATTGCTGATGAAAGCTTACACATTTTATTTGTATATATATTTGTCGCTTCTAGATGTCACTGTTCAGGAAAATATCTGATATCAGCCTCATGTTGAAACAGAAAAGCATTAAAGCAACCCTGTAGTGTTAGCTCTGATGTGGATCAAAGGTACTTGTATCCATTTGGGGTAGATCCTCAAGTAAAGAAAAACTTGCATGATCTTCAGTTGGATTCTTTATGTACTTTGAGAAAGAAGACAAAGTAACATGATTCTAGGAGTAACAGAGAACTCTGGGGCTGTCAGGAGGATGTCAGAATGTTCCTGATTTTCAGAAAGAATTGATCTGTAAAAATAGACCCCTCTATCCACGTTGAGAGATAAAAAAAATCTGGGTGTAATTAAGTTTGTATGTCAAAACCAGTCAGATTTTTTTATCACTTCTTTTTTAAGTCTCAACACAGTTATTTTTATTTCATCTGACGAATTGAATCTTTCATTGCTACTTCCTTTACATTACTGAATCTGTGCTAATCTCTGTTTGAAGTACATGCAAGAATATTTTATCTATTCATTGTATTTTCTTTTCCTGGCAACAAAACTTTGCCATTTCCACAGCTGAACATTAGAAACATCTTAAGTATCCATAAATTTTGCATTTCTTCTTTTTCCGTAAAGTTGTTGCTTCAGAAAGTTGAAGAACTTGAACTGCATTATATTCTCAAATAGAAAAGAAGAATATAGATGGTCCTTGAAAAGGAAGTTATGAAGAATTCTGAAAAGGCAAATACATTTTTGTCACCAAGTTTAAAAAGATGTTCCAAAAATATGTCCTTTTCAATAGGACTATTAAAATATTCTAAGTAATTATATTCGTATTAATCAGACTAATATATTCCATATAATAGGGTATCTATTAAAAAGCTTAAGTAATAACCATGCTAAATAGTCAAACAAATCACTGGTAAAGTTGTCATTTTTTTAAAATTTGCCTTTATTGCTCAATTTTGATGAATGCACATTTGTTCAGAAATACTGATTTTTAGAATTGATACTTTGATAGTTATTACTATTTGGTCAAACAGTTATGTATTTATTTACCTGAGTCCAGTATTATTACACTTGCTGGAGTTAGAAACTTGTGCTGGAGATTGAGTGTAGCTGGTGTACCTTCTCCTGCCATCCTTCCTGCTGTGCTGATGCTGTCAACAGACTCAAAGTTTTCACAGCCTATGCCATTTTCTAATTTTAAAGCAAGCATATAAATATACCTGTGATAAAACCAGACTATGGAATGCTTTCTCAGATTCTACAAACTAAAAGGCTTTTCTAGGATCAGTAGCAAATCTTTTCCTAGTCAAAACCCAAGTTTGAGTTTCTTATCCTTATGATTTTAGGTGATGGCTGGGTAAAAATGAAGAGAAAGAGGAAAAACACCATGCTTAAAACTAGAGGATGAGAGGCTTCATCAGGGTCTTGTGAAATAGGCTGAAGTCTATAATTCACACTGGGACAATGAAGCATTTCAATTATGCCAGAGGGAAGTTGTGACCACTCCTCTAGACTCCGAGTTGAAGCTTCTGCTCAGTTTGTTGTGGAGAGGAAAATGTATTGTTTGTTTTGGTTTTTTTTTTTTATCAGGAAGTTGGGGTAAAAGAGTGACAGACAGGCTGACTCTCGGATGTCTGCAGCAGAACTTGGTAACATACTGAGTATGAACTCCAGAATACCTCATGCGGAAGAAATACAAGGAATATTAACAGAAACCTCTTTTCATAGGGCTTAACGTAGAGCTGAATTAGCAAGCATTTGGGGTGGATCAATGTTTGTCAGTCGTTTCTGGCAGTTTAACTTGGAATACAGTGAATTGTGTGTCTCTTGTTTTTTGTGTAGAGACACAGAGTGGCTTTCAAACTGGCCAGCGCCTGCACTTATGGGTTGTGTATCTAATGTAATTCGCTTCCTGCTTTCTGTTGCAATATCTCCCAATTATCTACATCAATACTCTGACAGTATTGATATGAAGTGCATCAGCCAGTCTTGGTAACTGTTACTGAGACTTAGTGTCATAATTCAAGGTGAACACAGGAGGCAATACTGGGGATTTTGTTAGTAATAGCATTGGATCATCAGTAATGATGTTAATGGAACTTGAAATCCATGGCAGAGTAAACCCCAAGTGTTTCAAAGGTTAGTGCCTTTGCAGTCTCCCAATACTAGCTTTCGCAAATGTGCCTTGCCAGAGAAAAACACCCAAACACGGCCTAGGTTTATTAAAAAAAAATGAGGTTTTGGTTCTTATGCCATGCTGGCACCCTATAAATTATCTTTGTTCCCTAAAAAACCTTTGGACATTTCAAAGCAAATTAGAACTATGTTACTTCAGTTAGACTCTGTTCTACTTCTGACAGCCAGTTTGCTTAGATCCATGTAGCTTATTTTCTCCGAAGCTGATTTTGGATAATTGTATCTAAACCGTTCTGTATTAGTAGTGAAAGACTCTGAAGCTCTAGGGGAATGGTAAAGAATAAAAATACGTGTCTGTAGATTCCTTAGTGAATTGAAAAGGAATGTTTTAGTTGGGTTTTTTTCCTGGTTTATAGAGGAAAATATTGAGAGCAGAAGATGAAATTTCCATTTCTTAGGCTCACCTCTGCAAATCAGCTGCTACAAGTGCTTCAGGTTAAGTACCCAAAGTTGTAAGCTGTTCTTAGAGATCTTTTTGAGTTTCTGAGAAAACACATGTTTTTGGAGGCTTCTATAAGCTTTGAAGAAGGGTATATATGCCACAAAGTTTGCACAAATCCAAAGTTAATGCAAACATTTCTGGAGCTATGTTTAATGGCTTAGATGTACATGGTAATGAGTATTTCCCGAAGTGGCTTTTTCTTAGCAAAAATTTGGGAAACTGAAAGAAAATTGATGATTGTAAGAAGAAAAAATATTTTTTTTCCTGATCTTATTTAATGTTACTCCAGATGCTAGCTCGTTCATTCTTTTGCTTCGTCTGTGTTTCAGTCTGCATCTGGCCAAGTGTCCTGCCTATGAAGTGACACACAGAATTTCCATAAAAATATAATAAATTAGTTATGATAATATTTATTTATACTCAATAACAACCTCAATGAGGAAAAACAGAGCTTGGGAAGGCAACCCACCCCCCCCGCCCCCCCAGATTAAATCATCCAAACAAGCAAAGTCTAATGTCAGACAAGACTTTTCAAGTGGATCTTGGAATCATTTCCCCTGGTTTTGTTCAGGGCCCCATTCTAACAAATGTGTTTGTTAATGATTTGGGAATGGGGATGAGAGTGGGTTTGGGAGACAGCTCTTGTAAAATGCAATTCAAATCAATCTTCAAGTACCTGGAGAAGTGGCCCCCTATTGAAAAGGTAGAATTTCAGAAAGACAAAGGCAGTGTGATGTATTAAGGAAGACAAACTGCTCAGCACAAGTACCCCATGGGCTTCACAGCCCACCACAGAAGAGGCCATTGAATAGAGTGGATGGATTGCAGAGCAGCTGTGGGCCAGTGTGTCAAGAGATTGAGACTGCTTCTTGCACAAAGCCACTGTCTCACTTAAGATAGTGTTAACAAGAGTTTTGTACGTAAGAAATGGGAGGCAATTAATCTGTGCTATTTGGAGCTAATGAGGCAGGAATATTGCTCAGATTTGGACATCGTGCTGATGGTGTCTGACATGGTGATGTCAAACAGGCTGATGTATTTCAAAGCAGACCAAAATGGAATTCATGACCTGTGAAGAAAGATAAAGTAGGTTTATTTAGTCAGAAGAGAGGAGAAGGCAGGACAATGTGACTCTTGCCTTGCTTGTTGCTGGTGCCTAGGTCAAGCAGGGAGAAGTGGGATGCAGGCTGCTGGGAACACAAGGGCCAGCTCAGGAGAGCACGTCACAAAGCTGCTGGCTTAGACAGAAGTGCCAGGAGGATGGTGGGCAACACGATGGATGAGTTCTACCAAGTTTTATGTCACTCTGCAGCCATCACAGTGTTAACCCCGAACTGTAAGGAACAAAGGTTACCTTTTGAGGAGCCAGCATGGAACTGCTTAGTCCATGCTGCAAACAATGAGCAGTGGCAGCTTCTCTCTCACTGGCCGTAGTCCGAGCCAGCAAGCACTTCTCATGGGGTGGGCAGTAGTGTCCTACTTCAGTGACTGTATGTGTGTTCTTACCCTGTGTGGATAGAAAGTCATCTGAGGTAGTTTATCCTCAGTGGATTAAAAATGTCTTTTAAAAAACATAATAAGACTGTTTTGAAAAATTATATTTAAAGATTTATTTATTTTTTGAAATCAGCTGTGGAACTGTGTGTAGTATTCATGGAATCAAGGTCACTATGGATTTAGTCAGATATATTCCATGGTATATTTTTAGGAAAGGGTAAGAGGAGGAAAGCACTATAGCAGGCCAACTATGCAGGTTATTGATTTTCCTTTGCTGCTTGTTAAGAATAGATTTGCTAAATATCTGTCATAGATTACATCAGTATTCTTCAGTCCTTAATGCAAAGTTTGTATTACGTAGTCCTTTGCCATCTGTTCCAGACCTCTCTTTCACTGATGCTATGCAGAATACACAAAACACTGCTTTCCTCCCCTTCCCTGCCCCCAAACTAAGGGTCTTTTAATCTGTTTCCAGCCTCTTTTTTCAGGTCACTAGACTTACTTTTTTCTTGTTTTTGTTTTGTCATCCTGTATGATTTGTTCTTTGATCACATCTGTTTATCTCAACAAAATAAATGCAGAAAATAGTTAAGAGAGAAAAGTACTAAACAGTAGAGAAAGGTAAAAAGAAGATTGGAGACAGGAAGGAGAAATAATTGTCTGATTATAATATTGTGTGTGCAGAATCCAAAGGGAATGTTCTCTTGCTGTGATAGCGTGAAATGCTGCAGGAAGAAGTAGGTGTAATAGAGAGGAAAGCAGTGAATAAAACAGGGTAACAGAACAGGTAAGGGAAAATTGAGAAAGCTTGTGGGAGTTGAAGGAAGAATGCAAACAGCCAAGGGAACTAAGAGAGAGCAGCTGAGAAATGGAGACACAAACTGAAAGGGGACTGAAGTGAAGCAGATGGTGGGTGGGGTGGGCAAAACAAGAAAGCAAAATAGCTGAAAAACTAGTTCAGAGTAGGTAGAAGGAATGGCAAACAGCAATATCCAGGGAGTGCTCAGTAAAAGGATGACTTCTGGGAAATGGCTGAGAAGCATTGAAGGAGGCTGAAAAGGAATCAAGTGATCAGAGACAACAAAGAAGTAACGTTTGAGAAGAGCAGACAGCATAATGTCGAAAGCAGAAGAGCTCTACAAAAGGCTTTTCAGACCCTTTAGCCAACTCCTATTTTCGAGCTGGTCTTGCCACCAGCCCTGTAGCTTCCTTTCCAGATGCCGGTTATTTATTCCGGTGTTAATATAGCTTCTGCAGCTCTATCTTAAAATCCTCGCTTGATCTCCTGTTTGAGATGTCACTCTTCACAAATCTAATAAGTGTTATCATCCATTCTAAACACAAAGAAGAAAGCTTGTTTACCCTTTATTTCCTTCAACAAGAAATGCTGAAGTGTTAGCTGTGCTGTGCAGTTTTGCATCTTTCACTGTATTCACTTGGGACTTGCACCATGGAGATTTCATGTTAAGCTGGTCTATACTTCTCTAAATGGGTTAATAACATTAATTAACATTTAATAACATTTTAATTCTACTTGAGTAGATTTTACATTGCTTTCCTGCTGTGTAAATAATTTGGTTCAGTGTGTGAAGAGCATTTTCTTCACTGTTTCTTTGCAAAAAGTGCAATAGTGAACATAGTAGTGAACACCAAAGTACGCTTTGGGATGTCAGTGGCTTTGGGAATCCCATTGCAGGAAGTGTGTTTCAGTTGGTTGTGATTCATATGGGTTTATGTCATATGGTAACTGAAGAGGGAAATGCTTATTTTTTAATTACATTTGGAAATAGAATTACAGAGTGGTTTGGGTTGAAAGGGACCTTAGAGCTCATCTGGTTACACCCCTGTGCCAGTGGCACCTTCTGCTAGACCAGATTGCTCCAAGCCCCCTCCAGCCTGGCCTTGAACACTGCCAGGGATGAGGCAGCCACAAGAAGTAGATAAATACAAATAGAAGTGGCTTGAATTTAGTTTGTGCTCTGTTGTGGCTTCAGTTAGTTATTCGAGGGTGGGGAAGTTTAGATTGGATATGAGGAAGAAATTCTTTACTGTGAGGGTGGTGAGGCACTGGAATGGGGTGCCCAAGGAAGTTGTGAATGCTCCATCTCTGGTGGTGTTCAAGGCCGGGTTGGACAGAGCCTTGGGTGGCATGGCTTAGTGGGAGATGTCCTTGCTCATGGCAGGGGTGTTGGAACTAGATGATCTTGAGGTCCTTTCCATCCCTAACTATTCTATGATTCTATGATCCTGAGCTTGTCTGTTGTTACAGTAGTAGTTATTGCTGAAGAGAGGGGGTGAAACTCTCATATCGTTGATGTTCTGCCCATTAAAAAGGCAAAATTAAATGACTAGTTTACTAGAGATTGACTAATTAATTTCTCATTTGTTTAACATCTACTGCACTAATCTTCTCACTGTATTACTGGCAGAGAGTATGAGAAAGCAGTAGAAGTGGTGAAAAAAAATCCTCCAAATGTAGCCAAAAAATGAGATTGTGGAATACAAAAATGAAAACTACGATATGTAGAGATTGTAAGTGGGTAAAATAGCGCTGATGAAAAATCATGTACAGCCTTCCAGCTGCTGTGAACTTGGGGGGTGCTCAGGAACTTCCTTTGGGACTCCATGCTACAGGATGTTTGTGGGGTCTGCATGGGCCTTAACTAAGAATAGCACACGTGTGTGCTCCAGGCAGGTTTGTAACACACAGCGGGTGTTTTGTCATTGCTGTCTGCATGGTGGATTCCCTGACACTTCCCTTTTTAGATGAATATCTTTAGTTTTGCGTGGCCATATACCAAAACAAAAACCTTACAAAGAAAACGAAGGAGGAAAGGCTGCAGACAGCCAGGTCTCACCTCAGCTTTCTTTTGTAGTTCTATCTGTTGTAATTTATTGACCTAATATAAACAAACAAACAAGTTCATTCTCAATATATGTGATAGAGTTGGAAATACTTATATTTTGAAATAAGTATTTTAGCCCTGCTTTATCAGGGGTCTTTCTCTGTACCTGCTTTTGTTCCTTTTCCTTTACACCTCATACCCTTGAACCTGTTGGCCAGTTTTAGGTGTTTTGTGGTCTCAGGGAAGACTCTTTTTTTGAATTATTATTTATTTTATTTTGCGAAGTGGGAGTTAGGCCATGTGAGTGCCTCCACTGAGAGCAATTGTGGAAAGTTGCTTTATTTGACAGGAGAGAATCTGTCTGAAATGAGGCACTAGAAATCAGCCTGTGTTATATCACTGCTCACAGGCTTTTTTCTATTTCTTTCCATCAGCTGCTATAGGAGGATCTGTTGAACTTCTGGAGCAGTTCATGGAAGTTCATGACTTTTCAAATAATATTTGCATTCATTTAATTAACTTATTTTGCAGCCAACCCTGTGACTCTGAGTTTCAGTGGTCAAACGGCATGTGTGCTTAGAAATAAGGATACATGCTCGGATTCCTAAATATTAAATGTAATGGCTCTGATTTAATTTTTAAAGAGAAATTAGATTAGGAAACAGGTTTGGGATATTTCTCTTTTTATAGTTAGAAGTACAAATTGTAAAAACTTCTCAATCTCTGAAATAAGACTTAATAAGACAAAATAAATGCTGAGACACACCTATTTGAATCCTCTCTCTAGGCACGGAAGCTGTATGAAAACGTATCTGAGTGTTTTTCTTTCCCAGATACTTCAGCAGCAGAGTTAAGTCGTCTCGGTCTGCCATAGCTTCTGTTCTGGTAGCAGCACTGCATGCCAACTGGCCAATGTAACCATCTGTGGAGGGGGCTTGTGATGTTTTTAAAGCATTTATCATTTTGATCTGGAGTTATAAATGATCCAAATCCTTTAGATGTTTAATATTTGTGTAGGGTGCCATGTGCATTATTCAGGAAGGTTTTTTTCATAAAATTCTTGTAAAATATTTCATGTTGGAAATGCTTCATTTAAGATTTTGCCAATGAAAGTGATTCCTGGTGGCAGATAGTAAAATATATGGGTGTTTTCAGATTGCTTTAACTTTTAGGCATTATCTATCTAAAGAGAATGAGAAAATATTTTTTTTGTTTAATTTACTTGAGCCATCTTGAAAATCAGTAACCAAAGCTTCTGGCAAATACTTGAGGCTTGAGTATCGAGTCATGTATAATTACTGAGGATTTGACGCACACCTGGGCACGGTTTGGATAGTGTTTGCAGCTCCTCATCGGGGCATGAAAATCATCAAGAGGTTGTGAAATAGAACTCATCACTGCTGGGGACTCCTCTGGAATCATCACTTTGTTTGAAATATTTTAAGAGGTCCTTGTTCCAAGTAAGCTTCTCCAGAGTAATTATTCTAAAGAGAGATTCCCATATTTTTTGAGATTAGTAGGCAAAAAATTCATAAATGTGGGATAAATCAAAGCAAAGCATGTGGGTACTTACCCAGACAGTAGCATATTTATCCTACATCACTGAGCTGAAGTGTGTGGCAGAGGTTATTTACATCTACAGAATCATATTGCATGTATCATTCTTTACATGGAATGCAAGTAAGTGAACTTTACAGGGTTGGTGACCAAGTGGAAAAATAATGTGTACCTGTTTGCATCAAACAAATTTAAATTTGCTATTTCTCTCATTAAAATGTTTGTCATTCAACGTGAACCATTGTTTTGTCTCCCAAAAGCCTGTTTCTGGGAAAGGAAACGTGAAAACAGAGTTAAAAGCTTCTTTTAAACAACGCATTTGTCCTTAAAGCATTTGGGTAAGAGGTGCGATAGGCAGGTTCTCAGGGCTCTCCTGAGGTACCTGTCCTGCCCTGCACCTAGCCCAGGGAGGAGCACAGTCACACTGGCAGGTGAGGGTGCACAGGCTGGCAACCTCTGTGCTAAAGTCTTCTTATATGCAGATTGCCTAGGGTTTTGGGCACACCATTTAATAACTCTGTCTTGTTTCTTCTGTTAAAAAAAAAAACAAAAACAAAAACCAAAAGACGGCTAATTTCTGAATGAAGTAAATAAATGTAGTATATATATTGGGATGCTTTTCTTGCTATATTTTTATTTATGCAATATAACATATTCCAGAGAAAATATTACTTTTGAGGGAAGTTAAGGTCGCTAATTGAATGTTCTAAAATTAAGGGCTGCCATACTGAAATGCCCTGAAAGTTGGACCAGGCATAACTGGTCTGGGGAACGTGGTTGTCTGTAAATTCTTGCTCCGAGTGGGAATACATTAGCTGATGCTGGTGAGGGAGCCTACATTACCATGGTTTTGATAACCCCATGACTGGGCATTTAGTGTGTATGACTTCAATCCAACAGCATGACTTTAATTATTATATATTTTTCCTCCATTCAGGAAGGGAGGAATGATTTAGTAATATACGCATAGAAAGAAAATAAATAAATATATATATATATGTCGGTGCTGCTGTCACTTTGGGTGGATACTTGTCCCTGTGGAGGGCAGGTATAAGTCTGCGCTGATCCATGAGTAAAGCAAGTTCTTGCCAGCTAATTTGTGGATGAATGTTTTGTTGTGAATGTTTCAGTTTGTAATGGTAATTTGTGTCTGTGTGATGAAAATACAAATATTGTTGAACTATCCCAAGTGATGTAAATAACATGAAGAAATGAAGCCCCCTTAAGCCAGATCTTTCGTTCACCTCTGTAAGTCCTCATTTTTTTGAATACACTGATATTAGCAGAATCCTGATTTCCAATTTTGCAGTAGAGGCTTGGCCTGTGAGTGCAGGACAGGTTTCTCAGCTCTGATTTGACTTGTGGATAACCTGAAGGTTAATTCAGGATTTTGTTTCAGGAAACTAAATTGTTCCAAACATGCTATTGTATAATCATTTTAGTCACTTACTCAAAACACATGAATAAACTGGAGGAAAAAAGTTATAAATTTGTAGAAACACTTGCACAGAATGAATGACTAGAAGTACAGATATTTTTGAATCTAGGGAAGGTTTTATAAAATGACAGACATGAAAAACTGTCACTTCTTTGTATCAAAGTTACACAACTCAGGAAAAAAGAGTTCTGTACATAAAAGTATTTTCAATGGTATTCAGTGGTAAACCAATCTTTTGGATAGGAATCTGCTCAAATCCATCTTGTATTTCTTGATGCTTGCTCTCTGTATAGGGCTCTACTTTCTACAATCCCATTTGCTTACATGATCACTATTCCACTGTAAGCATGCATAGGATGTTGCTAAACAATCCTGCAGCCAAAGTGGGCTGTCTGCTGTTGCTTCTCTTTCTGCACCTGCTCAGGACAGACCTGTGCCATGCTGATCCTCACACTGAAGGGCTAATGTGCCTTCCATCCCCCAGTGCCCCTACCCAAGCAAATGAAAAGTTTCCTGCTGTTGGTTTGTGGGTAGAAAAAAAGTTATGGTTTATTGTTAGGTAAGTACCTTGCTTGTCTGTTTTCAGCTCCTCAGTTTCCCATTGCATTCTGTGCCTTTGGGATTCTCATGCCATATTCGCAAGTGTTATGCACAGTTGTGAGAGTGAAAATGCTAATGTAAAATAAAAGGCAGATATGTTGGCAAAAATACCACGTATTTTGAGGGGGAAAACCCCAGAGTATTATTAGGTTATAGTATTCTTTGCTGTAAATGCTAGACACGTTCTAAAGGCTGCTGCCTGAAGTATAGGGGTGCAGCACGTGAAACTTTTGCAGGGGACAGAAGCTGAACATTTAGACTGTTTGGCATTTGTTTTCCTGTTTAGAAATATGTGCTGTGTGCTTTTACTCAGTTACCTGTGGCTAGTTTGGGCACTCCTGTGGCATGTGTGTAGTCACCAGCAGCAGCTGTCTAAGCGTGGCTGGAGAGATGGAACTCCAAGCTTTGTACCCTGCTGGGTTCCAGCCCAGGTCCCAACCTCTCTGCTAGGGACCCAGGATGCAAAGGTGCAAATGCAGCCAAGTAAATCACAATGAAATCCTTAAACCCTTCATTTTGGGTTCATACTGCTGATCCCTGCCTAAGCTGGAGACTGACGTGGAAAAATACAAATTAACATGATAATCCATGGTTGGAATCTTGAGTGAAAGTTGTTTTTTGCACTAATAGTTCTTAATTTTGTCTAAGCAGTATTGATGCAACACTTTGCATTTGGAAAAAGAAAAGCTCTCAAAAACTGGCATGGTGCTGTAATTATTGATGCATACAAACTCATTATCTGTGCAGAGTTTTGGTCCAATGACCCTATAGATTTTCTGTTGCCAGAATGTTTGTTACAATTGGCATTGATGAACTTCTGCTAGCGTGTTTTCAATGTCAGTGCTGAATTTCCCTTCACACCCACATTCAGAAGCCACAATGCAGCGTGTACATGTAACAAACCCATGAAAACATCTGCTCATGTGCCCTCTGAGTGTTTAGCTGAGACTGTCAAAGGAATCTAATGAAATTAGCACTGAGGATTTGTGTCTCTGGGGTGGCACAGTGCCTGATTTCTTTGACTGCATTTATGTGAGGAAAGTTTTGGGGTTTCTTGAATCTAAAGCTTCCATAGGATTTATTCTGTAACTATTCTGTGCCTGAACTTGGTGTGCAATGCTGAGAGCGGCACTGCAATGTGAGAAACGGAGAGGGTAGAACAAAACAAAAAGCGGATGTATTGGCCAGTAGTATCTAAGGAATTCATATTCTTCTGCTCTAAAGTAAGGCAATTTAATATTCTAAGTGCAAAACAGGTTTTGAGGGAGGCAATTTTAAGCTGGAAAAAGGAGTTCGTATTTCAGAATAAAAGCATCTATGTGGTAAAGGGAGAGATATAAAAGATCATGTTTGATGAATTTCTAGCTATTGTTCCTTAAAACAAAAAACTTCTCAATGAAGTGTAGGCCACAAGTTCAAGGAAGAATGTTTTTCTTTCCAAATCCATTTGCTAGAACTTAGATTTTCATCTTTTATTTCTGTCTAAAAATCCCCACCTATTTACAGCACCACCTTTCTGCCTCTTTCAGGTGAGGAGTCTGGTGGCCTCAGGAGGACAGTGCTGTCTCCAGGCTGTGGTGCAGCTGTCCAGCTGCTTTCTTTGCCTCTCATTTTTCTTACAGTCTTAACACAATACAACCACTGCCTGTACTGAAACTGGAGAGTCTCATGCTCTCTTTCATCAAGAGAGAGATATGTTTGAATTTAAACAAGGCTGAGCTGTGAAACCATGGAGCTGTGTGTGCTACTATTTTATTTAACAACACTGCTTCTTGTAGTAGCAGACAAGTAAACTAGAAAGGCAGTGGTGTATCCCACAGCAAATGCCTCAAGTAAGCTGCTGGGCAGTTGGGAGGAGCCTCTCAGGTCTTGAGTAGGCACCTCATCCCTATTCTTCCCTTTTCACAGTGCCTTCCTTGGTGTAAGAGCTAGGGGACACATTTCCATGGCTTCCAGGAGTCACTTTTTCTCACTGGCAAAGGTTGAACAGCTTGAGCAAGGGTTGCCCAAGTTCACAGCCAAGTGCGCTGTGACTGTGGAGCTGCAGGGCCTGCAGCAAGGCTCACCCCAGCTGCATCAGCTGCTGCCATGTGAACCAGAACCTGGCCGGGCAGGAGCTGCTTGTGCAAAAGTATTACAGTGGGAGCATGGAAAGGCGCCTTTCTCTTTTCCTTCCTCTGCTAATTCTTCTACCACCAGTAAATTGTTTATTTAGTAGTCTACAGTAGCTCTTCCTTTTTAGATTGGTATATTACTAATTAGTATATAAAAGTATGTTGTTTAATCTAAAAACCAGGGAGTAATGTTTGTCGTACTGTGCAATTACTGTGTGGTGGTTAATGAGATTTGCATATTTAACATCAAAAAATTATTTTTCCAGTAACAAATGGAATAAATCATTTTTGGAATGCACTTTCAGTGCAGTGACCTAGCTTTATTGCTGCAATAATGCCAGTAACAAGAAGATCTGAGATCTGGAAGTTGTTAAGATCTGTAAAACATTATCACCTTCACCTGTGCACTTCATTATTAGTTGTAAATATGTATTCTGTAAATGTTTTTGTTGTGGTCGTGTGGACGGTGTGTGGAGCATGTGTCACAAGGTGTTGTATCCTTTGTTGCTCCCAAGTGAAGCAGAACCAGTGAAACTCCTGTTTGTGGTACACTACAAACGTTGTCTGGTACTAAATTCATGCTACGTCACACTTCCCAAAATGCCCACATATAGCAAGGGGTGAATTGACTGTGATAAGTTTCTGAGTACAAGAAAGGGCTCATTGATGTGGCTGGCTCAACTGTTGCTGTCTTTCTGAAGCTAATGTCAATGGTTTGCAAAGAAATCAGGAGCGTTCGGTTGCCAGGGATATTCCACACTTTCCACCTGTCTGCATTCATCAGTGGGCACAGATCCTGATCCTGGTGGCTACTTCCTTGTGGATTTGTATTTTGGTCAGAGGCAATCCTGAGTGCCTAATCTGAATGGCACTTAATTCCCACCCAAGGCCCATTGAGTGTTATGAGCCCATAGTACCTACTCTAACACTGATAATTAACTGCCTGAAACTTGACATACTCTTGAATTTTAAAACAGGTTTTATACTGCTTGTAAACAACACTTACCAGGAAAAAAGGTAAAACTGTATGTCATTCTGTTTTCCACCATACACAATATGCAGTTCAAAGTGACTATAGTGAATGAACTTCCCTGCAGCTACTGTTTACAGTAACCTTCAAAGAATGATGAGCGCTTTAAAATAATGTAGAATATTGCATGACTTGTTTTTCAGAACACATGCACTGAATGTTTTAGAGTTGAAATGTCTGTGTTTCAGGTTAGATGGGTTGCAGACAGCTGCTGTGTTTACTGAATGTTATAGATGGAAGGGAAAATAAACGTAGGGAAAAGTTGAAGAAAATGAAGGATTCTTAAGGATGCCTTATACTTGAAGAGCAGTAACTTAAAGGCCAATCAGGTTATATCAGACATCGTCTTGATAGTGAAGACAACCTCACTCTCTTCCTCTTAAAAAAAAAAAAAAGAAAAAAAAAATATTTCTATGTGTATTTGCCTTAAGTTTCTGGGAGAGGGATGTGCTGCTTCTCCTACTCCCTTTCCAACTTCTGCTGGAGCTGTGTGTTACTTATTGCCAGCTTTTCTTGTCTGCACTGTTTTAGCCACAAAACCTTTAGGTGCTGATAAAATGACATTATTAAAGAGTTTAAGCAGCAGGTAAACATTTCTCCATTAGATAATGCATGTTTTTTTAGCCCAGAATTCCTTCTCTCAATACATTTTTAATGCTCTAAATACTGCTTATGTGCATGCTTCTTGACTGGGTGCAAGGTGAGTAGCGAAAAGACTGACCCAACTTCACACTGCTGGCTGACCAGCCGCGTATCATAGAATCTCAGATTGTTTTGGGTTGGAAGGGACCTTAAAGCTCATCCAGTTCCAACTTTCTGCCGCGGGCAGGAACACCTGCTACTAGACCAGGTTGCTCTAAGCCCTGTCCAACTTGGCCCTGAGCACTGCCGAGGATGGGGCAACCACAGCGCTCTGGGCAACCTATGGTAGGTCCTCACCATCCTCACAGGGAAGAACTTCTTCTAAGATCTCATCTCAATCTCCCCTCTGTCAGATTAAAGCCATTCCCTCTTGTCCTGTCGCTATGTGCAGTTGTAAAAATCCTCTCCCCGAAATTCTTGTAAGCCCTCTTTAGGCTCTGTAGGGCTGACTTGAAATTGGGCCATCTACCCACCTTTTCTCGATTGGTTTTGCATTTTTAACTAAGCTTTAAGCTGTCAAAATTACATTGCTTATACTATAAAAGACTGCTTAAATCTGGCATAAATTGTGTCTACACAGACCACAGGCATTGCTGCCTTGTAAAACTGTGGTACAAGATACAAAGTAAAATATCATTATGTGTATTTATGGGATAATTAGGAGAAATAGCATAAAGCTTTGCACTTTACAACTTTTCAAATTGAAATTCCTTTGTGGGTTTTGTAAAATTGCTGGTTTTACACTTTTATTTTTTTGCTAGTTTGTTACACATGATCTCTTCTGCTGATTGAAACAGATGGACACCTATCAGTTCTGAGCTTTGCTATGTCTCCAAAATGTAGAATTTATTCCCCAAGAGGAACAGGGCTAAGGGGGCCCTGTTTCTGCCTTCTCATCCAAAACACCAAAAAAGGTTACAAGTCTTCTACGGAACACTAGATGGATCATTGTGATGCTTCCCAGAGCCACCTCACCTGACAGCTTGCAAAAATGAGTTTGCTCTGGGTTTGCTGCTTTTGTGTCCCCTTGATGGCTGGTATACTGGGCCCTGGAGGACAATGTGCTTCTATAGCTTTATGGGGTGTGTGCTGAAGGAAGCAGGATTTTTAGAAGGTGAAACACTCTCTTAATGGAACTGGTCTGGGGTGGGGATTTCAGTGGTTGATCTTTATTTTGGTCTTGAGGTTATGAAGTTTAATATTTAGGGGCTTTTCTTCCCTGGCACGGAGCACTTTCTGGCTTGGTTACAACTGCTACAGCACATCTTATGTTGAGCCTTTCTCCTCCCTCTTTTTTAAAAAAGTGCTTGCTGGTGAATATTTTGATGTTTATTGCCACAAATTGGCAGATGGGTTAAATAGGACACTGGGTCTCTTGTGGTGCTTACCAGGGTAAATTGATAAAAACCTATGACAAAACAAGTTTAATCCACAAACATAAGGTGATTCATTTCCAGATGGTATCACAGTTAAGGAATATTACAGAGACAATAATCCTTAATATAAGAGTTATAATCTGCAGTAACCGGCTGCAATAGCAATAATGCTACTGGAGATGCAGGAAAAGGAAAGCTTCCTTCTCTGGAAAAAAAAAAAACAGTGTTGTGGAAGATCTGAGGTCTCCAAGAGAAGTGATGTAGTCTGTGTTAGAAATAAATAACAGAAAAGCATTCCATAAACAGAAGGATTTATTTATCTCTTTTATATTGGCATTTGCACCATCTGTGTTAGTTTTTGCTGGCTCCAACAGCATTGTACCCTCTGATCCTTCTGACCCTCAGTGTCCTCTGCTTCTTCCTCCCTTGAAGTATGTTATTGTTTGCTCTGTTTTCCACATTATGGTTGTAGGGAATGTTGTATGGAGTTCAGAGCCTTGTTCAAAATCTTGTTTGAAGTGGAATTTGGAGATACGTCCAGCTATATTTGTATCTAATTACTTTCACAATCTCTGATGTAAAGCAGCCTGGGTCAGGGCCAGTGATGAGAGCAATAGCCCATCTGATGTGTCAGCTCCTTCCTACTTGAAAAGATCAGATGGGTGACACACACACAGGAATGCCCTGCCTTGCAGTTGCACAGCCCAGGCTGAAATCAACTACTGAAATCAAATAGATGCAAAGAGTGAATTATGCTGTCACTCATATAACCAGCTCTCCTGGTTTAGAAAAAATCTTGGTGGGCAAGGCAGTGTAAGGAAGCTCCACAGCTGCCCCTACACTACTGTATTTGTTGAGCTGCAGACAGAACACTTGATCTTAGGGACTTAGCAATCCATATGCGTATTTTCCAGCATGAATTTTTAATTCTTTTTAATAAAAAGTTGTTATTCAAAACCAGTGAGTAGCTAGCTTTCTCTGGATTCAGGACGGAAATTGAGCCAATGATACTTTCCTCTCACAGAAGTGAAATTAGAGTAAATATAACTTATTTCATCGCTATATATTATTTACAATGCCTTTATAAATGTGGTGTTTTGCAGAAGCTGAGTAAAAGAAATGAATCTTTAATATTTGTATTGCAGTGAGATTTAATGAGTAGAAAAGAAATGTAGTTTCTTGCAATAGGAACCAATGTTACTAAAATTTCAATTCCCCTTATTGGAGGAAAAGAAGTCTTCTGATGAATATGCAGAAAATATCAATTTATCATAACATACATATTACAGGAGCTGGAAATAACCTTCCCCTGTAATATTCTTGTAAAAATTGGGTTAGGGTTTGGAAATATTCTTCTCAGTAGGGTAAAGTAGCCTGTGTGCAAGCCTATTCTGCAATGGTTTGGTTGGTTCCTTATTCCTTAATATCAGGATTTGCAAATTAAAAAGACTAGTAAGAATAAAACAGGTTTTCATACAGCTGATGGGTGAAATGAGGGTGATGGAGTGGTTTGTGTTTGCTTTTGACTGATATTTAAACCCAAAGCCCACAGTGTTTTATTAGGTGAAACTGTTCCCCCAAAACATATTTCTGTACCTCTTGCAACCATACCAGTTAAGGTACAGCTGTGGTTTCTCAGCCTCGTTCTCTGTCAGGGTGTCTGCACCTCTCAGGTTTTCTCTCAAATCTTCAGGTCCTTGGGATGCCCCATGGCACGGCTGCCCCACGCAGCAGTAATCCATCCGCAACATGTCCCTGCCTGCCTGTTCCATAGGGAGCGCGCAGACCGTGGCTGGCGCTTTGAACTGCTGTTTGGACACATCCTGTGTCTAAACTTGGCTGTTCGATAGAAAAATATGTTAATGTACTTAGGATTTTAGAATTTAATGTGTAGAATTGGAATTTAATGTTGGCATATATTGTCTTCCGTGGCCTTGGATAAAATCTTTTTTCCCCTTTCGCTTCAGTTCTGGTTTTCTAGACTGAGCGGAGCAGTATCGCACTAATTGGAGAAATGGTCTGCAAAAACATATACTAAAGGTATTAAAAAGGATGGAAACAATAATAATGAGATCCTTCACATATTCCATCTTGGGTATAGCTTTTATGTTGCCATAAGACAAGGATATGAGCCCTTCTCCTTTGTCCAAGAGATATCAAACAAGATTTAACCAAACTTGCCTAGGGAAAAGGTATTAATTTGTTGGCTCCTCCAGTACAGTTACTTTTGAAATAAGTCTAATTTTTTAAAGACATGATTCCAGAAGCATACATAAGGAGTGGGGAAAACAGAGCCTTGGGGGTGAAAAATTGACTCATACAAAGTAGATTTGTGTTTAATCTCAATAAAATGTCTTTCTTTCAAAGCAGAAGCTTCAGCCAACAAAACTTGAATACAAGAAGTCTATTTAATTTTGTGGTAACTATCGATCTGTGTAGTTCAAGTGTGATAAAGCTTTAAAGCTGAACAGTTGCACTTTATTTCATGTTGTTCCAAGTCTGAGTTGTTTTGCAGATGATGCCAACAGTACAAAAGGCTTTTCATTTATGAACATAATTATTCCAGTCCTCTACTTTAACTGCTCTTCATGTGTGTGTCACAGATACATGCAGCTTTATGTTATAAAGTGTGTTTCTTTAGCAATGCTATGGAGTCTGCAGTAGAGCAGGTGAAAGGTTGTGTTCCTATGACTGTAAGATGTTTTTTTGGAGCTGGGCGATAAAGGACTGATACAAGGCAATGTGTCCTGGATTGAAAGGTGTGGAAACCAGCAGGGCAAAATTCACACTAACAAAGGAATCAGAGAATATAATAATATTTTCATCTCAAATGGCACTAGTTTATAAAGTGCTTCATTTATTGGATTCTGGATGTTTTGGCATGTTTTCTATTAGACAGTAGAAACTGGTAGTAGCTATTGCTGCATAGCTGTGTCCTTCCTCCTGCTGAAAGCAGCTTCTGGTGGCTGTTCTCAGAATAACCAGCTAGACATATAGATTTTCATAGTGGAATGGCCAAAAATGGTTCATGTTCTTCAGTATCAGACCGACAATAATTTCACCTTAAGACCATTTTTTTTCCCCTCCCCCCCCCCAAAAAAAAAAACAAAACACCAAAACCCCTACATTTCAGGTAGTTCTTCTGTGGGCAACTTCTTGACTGAATCAGGTTATCCTTGTTCTTTCCTATTTCAGTGAGGAGCTCTTGTAAGCTGCCTATTTGAAACCAGTTATTTTCAGGAATGAAAACCACGATGATTTAAATGGGAAATGTGTATGTGTTTATAACAAGGCTTTATTCTGTAAAAAGATGAAGAACCTTATGAAAAATACATGACAAAAAATGCCCCACAGCCCAATAACAAAACAAATGCCTAACCTGTCCTAAGTACTTACTCAGTGTGTCTGCTTTGTCTTCTGTGATTTCAACTGCACTACCCAAGGGATGACTGTGAGTTTTTTTACCTTGTCAGAAAGTCTTCCTTCATTCAGTTCTCTCTAATAATGGTAGAAATGAACTTTTGAACAAAATGGGTATTATGAATAAACATACCTGTGCTTGCTTGAAATAAATGTTTCATGTATCTATAAATATATCAGGAGAACATAGGCTATATAATGAAAATGTGATGCCTGAGACCAAAAAGTGCAGTGTGATCTTATGGGAACAGAATTGCCGTCAAAGCATGTTATTAATACATAGGTCATTGAGCCTAAAGATCTGTCTTCACTGAGCAACTGATCTGTGATTTTTCCCAGATTTTGAGCCTCTGTGAGAGAAGGTGGCATACTGTGTGTACACCCCCCCCCCCCGCCTTTTTCCTTTACTGAGAGGTTCCTGAATTAAACCCAGGTGAAGTGGACCCTGTAGGAGATGCTAATGTGTTTCACAGCTCATTCTTATCTTTCCTGAAATCTTTATGTCAAGGATGAGGTCATCTTATATAGAGGTTCTTAAACTGCAGAACAGAATTCTCCATGGGACTCTTGCTGGAGACTTGCAGAGTGGGAGTCCAGGTAGGAGGAGGGAACTGAGGAGAGCAGTAGCACTGGGAGAAGCGTCACCAAATGCAGAAAGCAGCAGAATCTGTGGAAGCCACAGTGCTGCTTCTTACTGGGACTTCTGGACTGGAGGATAATGTAAAGAAAAGGTGGGATATAGCTTCTGGTGAGTGTGGGCTCTCTCTGCTGCTCCTCTCTATGCATTAGCCTGAAGCCTTGTCTTTGGCACAGAACCGCCTTCTCACACTAATACCTCTTTCATGTAGAATAAAGCGCAGAAGCAGGAAAAAAATTCCGAGATTTCTCTGTGCATATCAGCATGCCTGTGAAAGATCGATCCTGCTTGATGCAATTGTCCTGGAAGCAACTCCAGGAAGTGTCGTGGCCTGAAGCTTGCCCACCCTGTCCTGCAGAAGCAGTGGTAAGGCATTGTGATGTGTGTTGAACTTTGCTGTTGGAATTACCACCCAATTTTTTAGGCTAAACTAGATCCCAGAATGATCAATAAAGAGTAGTTAGATAATCTGCTGATGTTTTAGATGCTGAATGAGGCATGTTGTCAAGAAGTCGTCTACTACTAAGTGTACTCCCAAGTGCTTTTAAAGGATTGTCTCTTATTCATCCAACAGAATGACCTTGACAATTGATTTCATTATATAGGCAAGTTATTACTGTGTCTTGCTCTGGATTAAATGCAACTCTGAAACTGATAATGTGCTCTTAATTTGAAATAATGTATTAACCTTGTGGTTGTTGAGCATGTAAGCATACAGTTCTTAGCAAATGTAAGCCAAACTATCGCATCAAAGACAGTTGAAGTCAGTGGACTGGACTCTGAAACAGCATTTTAAAGGATTTTGTCAAATTCATAGAATCCCAGACTGCTTTGGGTTGGAAGGGACCTAAAAGTTCATCCAATTCTAACCCCGTGCCACAGGCAGGGACACCTTCCACTAGACCAGGTTACTCCAAGCCCCATCCAACCCGGCCTTGAACACTGCCAGGAATGGGGCAAGCACAGTCCTGGGCAGCCTGTGCCATTGCCTCACAGGGAAGAATTTCTTCCTAATATCTAATTTAAATCTGCCCTCTCAGTTTAAGGCCATATCAGAAAGAAAGAGACTACAAAAATCTGTATACACTTGAATGTATTTTTTCTATTAACAGTATCTGCAAGAAATTGATATAAAAATACCTTAACTTCTCTGTAACTCTTTAACACATCATATATTCTTTGGAAATTGAGTCAGTATTGGTCTTCATCCATTTAGTGAAGCTTGAGTAGTGAGCTATTCTTTCTTCATTGGAACCAGGTTGTTTTCAGCACTTTCTCTGTAAGTGTTCAGTTCCATTCATACCAAAGTTGTGTTACCTTCTTTCTTCCATGGTTTCTGCTGCCCCATCACACTTGACATCAAAATGACAAGGTAAGCAGGCAGGGCATCATTGTAGTAAATGTCTTTTTTTATGTGAATTACTGAAAAGCTGGACATACAGACTTTCTTTAAATCTGATTTTATTGCAGTCTTGGATTCCATCACTAATTAATTGCTTTATTAGGGGTATATTGTGGGGGTTTTGAGAAGTTCTCGCTATCTGTATTTGGGACCCTATACTGGATTCCAAAGAAAGTTCTTTTATAATATGTTGCCTAAGATGTTAAAGACCAACACAACCTGTTCAAGGCTAAACTTATTAGTTCCAGAAATATTTAGATTAAGCTATGTTGTTCTAGGCTACACTGCTATAAACCTACCTCAGATCAATTGAGAAGGGCATTGACAGTTACTTTTTAATCACTAATATCTCAGTTATTGCAACTGGAGGAGGAATAACTCAGGTGAATATTCAGGGAAAAGAGGATGGCAAGTGCTGGCCGCAACCTTTCAGCATACTTTTCTTTTTCTAATTTTTGAAGTTTCAGTCAGAGAGGTAAATGCTTTTATTTTTTCATCTACAGTTTCTTGCCATTATATCACTGTTATAAATTTTTTTATGAAAAGTATAAAGAATTTGAAAGGAAAGAATCATTGATCTTTATATTTTGCTTTTCCTATGCAGTTTTTATTTTTGACATAAGTATGCTTGTGGAAAACAGCTCTTTGGTCTTTCAAGTACAAAGAAAAATTCACATATGTATTTGTTTTGCAAAGGCCCTTCAGTGAATATCTGTCCTGTAGAGAATATTGATTACAATGATAGATCTTTCTTTCTTTCTTGTTCATAGCTCAAGATGTTAGTCTTATATATAAGAAGAAACAAGCCAAAATATAAGTCATCCTATGCCTCAAGTATGTGTTAAAAATATTATTTGAGCAGAATTTTGCAACCCGAGCAAATCTGTGCTGAAATGGGATGTGACTGATTTTTGGCAAACATTTGAACTTGGAGTATTGTGTGCAGTTCTGGTGTCCTCAACATAAAAAGGACATGGAACTGTTAGAACAAGTGCAGAGGAGGGCCACGAGGATGATCAGGGGACTGGAGCACCTCCCGTATGAAGATAGGCTGAGAAAATTGGGTCTGTTCAGCCTGGAGAAGAGAAGGCTGCGTGGAGACCTCATAGCAGCCTTCCAATACCTGAAGGGGGCCTATAGGGATGCTGGGGAGGGACTCTTCATGAGGGACTGTGGTGAGAGGACAAGGGGTAATGGGTTTAAACTTAAACAGGGGAAGTTTAGATTGGATATGAGGAAGAAATTCTTTATTGTAAGGGTGGTGAGGCCCTGGAATGTGTTGCCCAAGGAAGTTGTGAATGCTTCATCCCTGGCGGCGTTCAAGGTGTTGTTGGACATAGCCTTGGGTGGCATGGTTTAGTGGGAGGTGTCCCTGCCCATGGCAGGGGGGTTGGAACTCGATGATCTTAAGGTCCTTTCCAACCCTAACTATTCTATGATTCTATGATTCTATGTCCAAAATTCATGCTTGAGACTTCAGTTAGCTCTTTATAAAATTTGATGTTGTATCAGAGTGTGAGGGAAATACGTGATTACAAAAGTGCTTCTAGGCTTCAGGCCAAATGGACAAGTACCATCCTTGAAACCTTTTTATGGATCACATGTGGCCACATGAGTCTGATACATTAGCACATTTTTCTGTCAAGTAAGGTTCTGCTGCTCTTGCTACAAACTTTTGTAATGGGCCTCTGATTTATGGTGCAGTTTGGAAATCATTATTTTACTGTAATCTTATAAATTTACTTTTTGAAGTAGAAACATCACTGATGAAAGTCTTAGTCCTATAGTGCTTGTCCTTTTGTGATCTTGGTACGGTTTTGGCTATTCTTTAACTGGTTCTTATTTTGGACCTTTGTTGATCTCTACGGGGAGTCCTTCAATTCAGAGCTTTGTTGGGATATCTAAAATCGCCACTAAGATTCTTGCATTCATGTAATGAATTTCTGTGAAACCCTGGAAAAATAAGTGTTGCACCACACCACATGATCTGTAGCCTTTCACTGTCAGTGCATGTGAAACCTTGTTGAGTTTCCTAGTAATTGCTTCTTGCTTTTTACAGCAATTAATCATCAGACATAAGGAGAAAAAATGAGAGGGAAGATGTCCACTATTTTGTGACTCTGGGAAAGGGACAGCATTCAAATGTGATGTATTTTTAATAGTGGTAATTAAATTCTCATCAGGTTGGAATAAAAGCACAGCTCCTCAGTGTTACCAGGGTCATCCCTGTGTGTACCTGGCAGCTAAGTGCCTTTCAGTAATGTGTGAACAAAGCTCTTCATTATGATGAAAAGGAAACATTGGCTTTTGTTTCAGAAAACTAGGGCAATGTAAAATAGATATATTAAGTAGGGAAATTGAAAAGTCTTTTAATTATTTGAATTTTCCCAGTCTGTCTCTTGTTAACAATGTCTTTTTCTGCAAAGTTTCATTATTAACATAAACCCAGATTTCTAAAACCTGGTTGTCATGCAAATGTTATCTCACGTAGCTTCAAAACAAGTATATGTTTTAAGAAGCATTATTTAATCTTTTATTTATTAGAATATAAATTATAAAACCTTTTTGACTTGCTAAATTCACAGTCTGTGGCAGATGAGGGAACAGACTCAAACTCTCTTGAGTGTGATCACAATTCCTGCTCAGTCACTGGGTATTTAAAGATGTTCAGATGTTGCTTACTTAGCAAATTGTCTGTCCCCCTTTATAATTGTCCTGGGTTCAGCAGTTGCAGTCATTTTTCTCCTCCTTAGTAGCTGGTGCAGCGCTGTGTTTTTGACTTTCGGCCTGGGAACAGCGCTGATAACACCGATGTTTCCAGTTACTGCTCAGTAATGTTTGGTCTGGCCGAGGACTTTCTGAGTCTCATGCTCTGCCAGGGAGGAGGGGAAGCCGGGAGGAAGCAGAGACAGAACACCTATCCCAAACTGACCAAAGAGATATTCCATGCCACAGCAAGTCATGCCCAGGATGTAAAAACTAGGGGCAGGGACCTGGAAAAGGGGGTTCACTGCTCGATCAGGCTTGGTATCAGTCGCGGGTGGTGAGCGCTTGTATTCTTTTTCCCTTGTTGTTTCCCTTGTCATTATTATTATTGGTGGTAGCAGCAGTGGTTTGTGTTATACCTTAGTTACTGGACTGTTGTTATCTCAACCCATGGGAGTTACGTTCTTTCGATTCTCCTCCCCAGCCGCCTGGGAGCGGGGGGGAAGAAAGAGGGAGGAGTAAGCGGGCGAACTGCATGAGTTATGGCTGGGCTTAAACATGACAATAACCAAAGTCAGGATTTAGAAAATCTCTCCTACAGTAAATGATGAATCTTACTAAAGTATAATCCTCAAAAGTAGCAACTTCTAAGTCTACTGGTAGTTATGACAAATGCTTTTCTGAATGAAAATAAAGATTCATCTTTTTCTTCATGAAGAGTTTAAAAATGGAAAGTAGTTCCATGAAATCACATATTAGAGACAATATAATTTACATGAACGGATAGTAACACTTTAAAAAAGTTTACTTACTTATATTATCTGAGCAGGAATTGTTCAGAAATTATATAGGGACAGATCTATTTGGTCATGTTCACTGGACTTATCATATGCAACTTTTGGGGATGTTTACTAAGTTTCCTAAGCGTGCTTGGACAGTGGGTTACATGGAATTAGAGGATGCCTGAAGGCCTGGCTCATGTGTGGCTGTGCCTGCAGCACAGCCTGCCTGCAACTGGCCACAGGCATGCTGTGCCTTTTCCCATTGCTTGACTGGAAAAGTACTGTCAGAAAAGTAGTTTTGGGAGCTTAGGAATATTGTCAGGAGTTTCTGTCTTTCATTTAATTTGATGAAAAAGAAATGAATACTGGAGAGATACTATAAAAGCATAACAAAAAAACCAACAAACCACAAACTCAAAAACAATCATACAAAACAAGGCAACAAAAACCCCCCAATGTACCACCACCACCACCACCACGACCAAAAGAAGTGTGAACAGCAGGTTGAAGGAGGTAATCTTACAGTCCTTTCCAACCCAAACCATCCTATGATTCTGAATTTAAAAAAACCCAAACTCACAACACCCCATGGAAACTTGTACAGCTTTTACCTAGGCAATAAAGCATGAGAGAAATGTGAGGAGTTAAGGACAGAAACGAGGCTGCCCAGGTCGGTGATGGCAATGCTGCAGATGTGCAGAATTTGAATGGACAAGGCCATGAGTAACCAGTCTAAACTCTACACTTAGCTTTGCTCTGATAGGAGGGTTAGGCTACATGAGCTCCAGAGGTAGCTTTCAACCAAAAGGGTGCTATGACTTCATGAATGCAAATGCTAATATTGCTGGAAATCTTTCATGCGGTTTGGTTTTTGAGTTTAGTAGTAACAAATAAAGACTTCAGTCACACAAAGTTACTAGTAGTTAGTTGTCAGTATGCAGAACTATTGTGTGGAATAAAAGTACAGCACTCGCTACCCTGAGCTGGGTGGCAATAAGCGGGTTATAAACTGGTGTACTGGTGCTCTAAAGTTTGCCTTCAGTGAAGTGTCAATGCGGTTATCTGGTTGTGACCCACTTGAGCACCCAGCAAGAAGAAATACATTAAATGCTCCTCATTAACTAGAATGCGTATCATGATCCAATTCACTTTTTTCTTAGAGAGTGAGGATTGGAAATGACTTGTTTCAGGAATTGCAGCAGCCATTTAATGTAGATAGATATTCATTAGTACATTGCTAATTGATATCAGTAATTTTAAGGATCAAGAAAAGAGAACAGACAGTAACGTATCTGAGCTAGTTTCCTGATCTCATTCTGGTTGCTAGATATCATTAGACTCTAAAAATGTTGGCACCAAACTGAATAGTATATAACCGCTAGCTGTTAATTGCCAGTGGAGGAACAAGAGAGGCAGTGAACTCTGAATGCCTTCAATCTTACCCTTAATAAAGTCAAATTCTCTTGCCAGGAAAGACAATTTGATGAGTATCTGTGTTGCCATTAAGTAAAAGTAATTGATCAAAGGTTTTAAACAAGGTTTCTTGGGGATTTTTTGCACCATCGTCAACCACAGCTGACTGATGCCTCTTCCTTTCCAGCCGTGAAGGCTGGCTGTATTCATGAAGTCATTTATTTTCAAAAGATAAGCTGTCAAATAATTACCTAGTTTCTCTAGTGATGTTTGTGTTAGCAACTTCTTACATTCCTTGGCTGGAAAGAAAAATAACACTGAAAATCACTATGCTCTTTGGAGGTCCCTGAGAGCTGTCAGAGCTGGGCTAGCTGACCTGCTTGGCTGGGGACTGCAGTTTATGTCCATGTCTGGCAAAACACAGTCCTCACCATGCCATCTCAGCTGCTGTGTGCTTCTATATGCAAGGGATGCTTCTCCATAGCCCGCAGTGAAGGCTGCCAGGCACTCTGTCTCTGCAGCACACTGTTACCTCTTGTCTCCTTTGGGACTGTCTATGGGGGTCTTTGGGTAATGAGGGTGAAAAAGGACTGAGCTGCATTCAGACTGGGGTGTGTGTGTGACTGTGAAGTTTAACAATCTTTTTTTCCAGTGAAAGGCAACTTGGAACTTAGTGGCAAAATATCCCTCAAGGAAAGGGAGGCAGCACATTAATGGCCATAGAAAAAAACCCATTAGTTTAAAAGAGTTCATCCTCATTCAGTATGGAAGTGCCCTAGTTCTTTTGAAATCACTGGTTCAGAACAGAGGATGTGCACCCACAAGTTAACTTGTACTGATAAGTATTATTTACAAGAATCGTGTTCCCATGAAAAATAATGGAAGAAATGTAGACTTGACAGCAGTACTGGTTGATGTTGGTTGGACCCTGTCTCTGCAAGTGGAAGATATTTCCTGTTGGAGGTGGTGACTCATTTCACTCTTGTTGCTGCCGTGCAAACAGTTCTCTGGACAGAAATAACTTTTCCAGTTCACGGCTCTCTGAAAACTAACTCCTGGACAATGCAAATCAGGGTAACATTACTGGGTAGGGTGATATACGCCATCTTGGAAGGCATAGTAAAGTAAACAACAGCCAATGGTGCTACCATAATCGATATGTTAAACGGAAAGTAAATGGAGTATAATGTGAGAGGGAGAAGACTGTTGCCTCTTGTTCTTCCTCCTGCCACTCCATGGCTTCTTTTTTCTCCGAACATCTGGTATACTGTTTAGTGACGAGGTTTGCATTGCCTTTACCCCAGTCTCTTACAGAATTTCGTAGTTGAACATGGAAGGAGAAAATAGCACTGCTTAAAAATTAAATTACATCTGAAGTGTGGTATCTATTTTTAAAAACATAAGCAACTGAATCTTGCATTGGAAGTGGGTGTCCTTGAGGGATGTTTATTCCTGTGATCACACTTCAGTGGATCATGTCGGAGGTGTTTATTGTGACCTTAAATTGTAAGCATGCTTTCTTAACAAGTAAAGCACTTCAAAGAGCAGTACACATGTTAAATATATGTAGTTTATTGTTTAGCAATTTTCATTTTCAGGAGCTTCTGCAGTTGCATATTCATGTGCTCTTGTGCAAACATACTAAAGAGATTGTAATACTAAAGTAGAGTTGTCAAGTTTCCATTCTCACTTCATTGTTGGGTTGTTTGGGTTTTTTTTGGGAGGGAGGGTGTTGGGGTTTTTTTGGTAGTTTTTGTGTTTGGTTAGTTGGCTGATTTAGAATACCGAGAGCTTCCTTCTCAGAAGGTGTTTTTGGTTTTGTCTTGATAACAGTGAATAATGACAGAATATTTAGTCATAATCTAAAGAGATGACAACTTTCTGATTTTGATGGGTTTCTTGCTTCATGTATGCATTTTTACTACTGCCAAACTGGTTGCCAGGGGTATTTAATAATCTGAATACCTGAAGTTCCTGGGTAACCACCCATATCTGTTCACTGAATTGCAAAGAGAATTTGCAGTTTTAAGAGAAGGAACACGTTACATTTAGCTCTTGGAAACAATTAAAACCATGCAAAAGATAAAAGCATACTTATTTGGGTAGAGGTGTATTCCTCTCAGATGTTTAAAAGCACGTGTGCAAACATTCCACCATCCTCAGTAGCACATATGAATATGGTTTTGTCAGCTGAGAACCTTGCCAGGTTTTAAAACTCCAAAATGTGCTTCCTGACTACGTGAGAAAACTCTGTAAGAGGTTTCCCAGCAGGACTAACACAAACAGGTTTGGAGCCAAGTAAGAGAAAAATTTTGTAACACCTTTCATTTGTAAGGGCCTTCAGAAGCATCATCTATTTCACAATGTAAGGTAACTGCATGAAGTGTATAAATTGCTGATTTTGGAGACAGACAGAAACAAGGCAGCTTTAAATAACACAATTTATGTACTTAGTTGTTCTGCTCCCAAGCCCTTGAATGTGAAGGTCTGTGTGCCTCTATGCTTTAGCAGAGGTTCTTTGGGAATTAAAGTGACATAGAAGTTATGCCATAATATGAATATCTCAGTTGGTTTCAATTAAAGAAAAAAAAACCAACTTTTTCCTAACATTTCAAGAAATATTAACCATCAGTGTGAAGGAAAGCAGCAGTGTCATGTGTAAAAGGAGCTAAGGAAAAAGTGATGATTTGAAGAAGGCAGACATATGTCCATTCTGCCTTTTGCACCTGGGAATGCTTTGCTGTAGATCAGGCAAAGCTGTGGGAAGCCATGGACATAGCCTGTGGTAAGTTGAGGGATTAGAGAGGAAGATTTTGGTGAAGATATGTGATAGAAAAATTGAAGTGAACCAATCTGTGCACACATAAGTCATTCACAGCTAACACAACTCCTGTGAAGTTCAGAGGCGCTGGTGTAGCAGTGCTGTAGAGAGCAGTTCAGTTAGCTGTTCTAGCTATGCTGATGTCCATGCTTGCACGGGGCAGTGAGAGCTTGGGGAGGTCAGTGACTGCCACATGAGGTGGAAAACACCAAGTGAGCTTCTTTTTTCAGACTCTCCTGGGTTGATCCTGGTCATGTTGCCCAGTGAGCTGTCCAGAAATAGCAATACAAAACAAGTTCTTCTGTTATAAGGCAGCTGATAAAAATCATTGTAGTCCCATTCCATCTGGGAAGGTATGATAGCCTACCTTAGCTGATGCTCCGACTCTGTGATTTATCCCCTGTGTTACCTTGCAGTGGGTGGAATTTGGTAAGCACCAGGAAACAGCAGCACGTAGGGACTAGCAAAGAGTTATCCTGTAATTTTTGGGAAATTAACAGCATGAAAATACTTTGAGCAAAAGTTTGCCTTTCAGCCTCAGACCTTGCTTGGTTTAGTGAGCTCAGCAGGTTATGAACATACAGGGAGTTTCAGTCAGAAGTTTACGTGTATCGAGTTGTAGTACTTGTTTTACAGGACTAGGATCCATGAACTGCGTGGAAATTCACTAGGACAGGGTACTGGTTTTAGGGAGATATTGGAGCTTTTTTCTTCTTCCTGCCCTTACCTTGATGAAAATTTCAGTGCTGCCTGGCAGATGTGTGCATTTCAGCCTAAGTGAGACATTAACCTTATGCTGTTCAGTGCCTTCTTCAACAGCATAATGGTGTCCTGTCACTCTCTTGTGCTGGAACTGCAGCCAACAACTACTTGGATAATGCTCTTCAGCAGATTTAACAGCCCTTCTGACAGTGACTAGTGTTGCACACTGGTCCTATAAGCCTGAAATGGCTTTCTCATTTGGCTCATGGCTCCCATTAACTTCTGAGTATTTGTCTCCTCCTTGGCATGGCAGGACACACATGAACCTCCTGAACTTTTTTTACTCTGAATCTGTGGGTTGAATGGAGCGTAAATGGTTCTTAGTCAGGGCCATGGGGAGAAGGTTTATCAAACAGCACTGAGCACCATCTGTGCTTATATGTAAAAATACATTAGGGTTTAAAATGTCAACCATTAATTAAGCCAGGTGCTCCAACATAAAAGGTTTACTGCTGTTCTCCTGTGAGAAATCTAATTAGGATGTCTGAGTTGGTAAAACAGAAGATGCTCAGGTACAGTGTGCTTTCAGCTGCCTTAGAAGTAAGATTTCTTCCTTTTTACACAGTTTATCATGGAAAGCTAAATATCTTCTATTTGTCTTACAAGTACACCAGTTACCCATCTTGATATTTGCAGTGCTTCGTCCCTGCAGCATGAGATTTTCATGACTTTCCTGTCAAGTTTGCTGCAATATCTTTTGTGACGGGTAAATTGGCTTCACATGCACTGTTCCCAAGCAACCCAGCTCCTCTGAGGCTGAGTTTCCCTGGATCCATGGGGAGTAGGTGTTCAGAGAGACACAGGTGATAACTCCGTTTGCCTCTGTCTAGGCTGTACTGATGAGATAGAAATTTGGCCACCATGTGAAGGTGATCTCTTCTGTAGCGATGCCTGATGTTGCAGAAGATATATGGAACATCTAAAGCTGAGTTTTTAAATACTCATTTTAGAGATAAATTTTAAATACTAATACTAAAGGGGTATGTGTGCATGTGTACGTGAGATGTTGAAAACTCTTGATAGTAGAAAGAAAAGCCCTAAGAAAGAGCTAGTTAAACAGGCAGGATGAGAACCTTTAGTTGTGGGTTTTGTACTCATGAAAAATATGTAAAATAAGTGACTGACTAAATAACAAAAGAAAAAAGGTATAATAAGGGCAGAAAAACACAAGAGACTGAAGTTGAAAAGCCTGAGGGCATCTTTCAGTGGCCTTGGTGATTTTACAAAATGTCAAATAATGTTGGAAGAATGGGGCTTACAAGCTTGGTGTGTTCATTTGTTTGGGAAAAGAGAACCTGAGGTGTCTGACTCTTATTAACATAAAGCAATGTCTGTGTACTGGCAGCTTTAGTTTCCTGTTGTGGTTAAATGATGCATTATGTGGAAACTGTAAATTGCAGGATGGAGTTAAAAAGGAGTTGTCTGTCTGAACACTGTCAACTTGGGCTAGCTGTGTATCTCATTCAGGGTGCTGAAGATTTCTTTGGAGCAGAATTCTGTAATAGGAAAAAAATACATGAAAGCTGTCAACTCTTGCTGATTCAGTCTGTGATGGGCAGTTTGTAAATGGAAAGCAAGATGAGGAATCTTTATAATTCTACTATTTCCTTCAATCAAGCCAAATGAGATTTCTGAGTTGCCCCAAATTATACTTTGCCCTTTGAAATCAGGCATGGAAGAAGGAGACTGCTTGGGAAAATCAGGGGGTCAAATAAAAGGCTGCGGAAATGGAGCTGGGAAGAAGCCAGGAAGTTTTCAAGCTTCAAGCAGAATTTTTCTAGAGAAAACAGCAAAAATAAAAAGGGGCCTCCAGATGGGTGTCTGACATTAAAATGGATGTTACTGCTTTATGAGTGCAATACAGAGCCAACAAAGTATTTCTTTCTTAGAAGCATTAGCAAAAGAAAAAATTGTCATTAAGTATGTAAGAGCCATAGTGAAAAAATTAGTAAATGGGGATAAACTGAATATTATTGGATTTATTTGCACAATTAAAATGGAAGTATTTACAGTAGCATTTCCCTCACGCCCTTTTACCTGTTGCCCAAGCTCAAATCGCATGAGTGGTTGTGCTTAGAAGACTTCTGGAGTTAAAAAGTCGTTGCAAGTGATAGAAAAGCCCAGGCCCTTAAACTACTATGTCATCTTCTCTCTAAGAGTCTTCAGATATTTTATAGGTTGAATTAAACCCCACAGAATTGTTGATATGTGCATAGGATCTTTTTGCCAATGAAGAGTTGATCTAAATGAGAATATTTGTATTTATATTTTTATTTGTATATATTTATATATTTATAACCATAAATGGGGTGTAAACCTGAATGTAGTCAGATTCGATGTCATGTTTGGAGGAGCAGAGGTAAAACTGAATAAACCTCAGCCTTTGATGGCAGGCTAAGCTGGAAATGTGAACCAATTGCTGTCTAACAGACAACACTTTCCAATTAGGAACATACAATCAGTACCTCTTCAATATATAATTATTCCCTGCCATTCACAAAAAAACATTGAAAGTAGAACGATTTAGTGGCACTGAGGATTTTTTCAGTCAAATACCCTCTGAGTGACCATTTAAATGTAATCATCCATCCAGGTTTTCTGACTGACATGGCTTATGATCAGAGCTTTTCATAAGTACTTGATAAAATATTCTACATAACAGCCTAAGGTGAATGTAATTGTGACAAAGTGACATTGTTGGCTGCAGAACAAATATAAATCTGTCTAGTTAGTGTTGGTCTAATAGTCACAAATCTCACTTAGTCATGAAAGTTTTCTTAGCTCTATCTTGGCTGCATTTTGTGTGAGTTGCTTGTTCATTTTGAAATTGTTAGGAGTTTATATTTGAGTTGCTTGATGTTATCACAGCACAGTAACTTACTATTTTTTTTCTGTGAAATACAAATTCTTATTAGCTGCAATGTACTTTTGGAGGCAACTTTGTGACTTCTTGTGAGGACATGAAATGTGCTGGATGGCTGATGGAAAGCTGTAGTACTCAGAATTTGTGAAGAATCAGACTGGGACACAAAGTATTTCACCCTGATGTGCTTTTAAGTTGTGTTGTCACTGATTCACCAGTATAGTATACTATAGGGAAATATAGTCACTTCCTTAAAGCAGAAGAAAAGAGATATCATAAAAGATGCAACAATATTATGGTAAATTGTTTTCTTTATTTAAAAGAACCTAAACCCATGCCAAGGCATTGCCATTTTAAATAGAATATAGTTATATTCCTCCCGTTTTCCAGTTTATCATTTTTGCCTGAAATACCCAGATGGAATAACAGTTTTACATAGATTTATAAGTAGAAATCTGTCCCTGCATCACTCCAAGCGATTCTCATCACTTAGCTCATCAGCAGTGTAATTCATGTGCCTATGAAAGAGGTGTCTGATGTAGCTCTGCTGGAAGTGAGGAGTCTAAACCTGTGATGCCATCATGAAGGGTGAGTCAGACCAAACAGAACTTTGTGCGTGGCTGACGCTGATGTCTCCCTCCCTGGGCATTCATTTCAGTGCTGTGCCAGGAGCACTGCGACTCAAGACAGGGGGTAAATATTTTTCACTCTGCATCTCTTTCATACTATGTGTATAAAGCACGTGAGACCCAGCCCTTCTTTGGCTTAAGTCCTCAGGACTATTCTAGGGAGTGTCATGACAAGGTTAAAAATATTCAAACTATTTAAAAATAGTATAAAAGTCCAATCCTTCAGTTTAGAAACTAGTAATTGTGAAATAGTGATAAAAATATTTATTTGAAAATCAGATGTCACACTTTATATGGGCAGTGTTTTTTCCATTAGACATCTACATTCACCAACATTCTTCTGCCAGATATGTAAAGATGAAATGAGATTGATCAGCTATTTCCCAATGTACAAGCCTAGCACCATGCTACTGTGCTACCTCTGTAAGTACTGCTGCAAAACAGCCTCAGAAAAAATGTGAAATCTTGGTTCTTATATCACAGTAGTGATGTTTAGTGTGTAAATTCCAGTTAATTTCACATCATGCCCTTTTTGATAGTTGACTGACAGTAAAACTTACCTCTTATTATTACTTTTGACTGGTGTTAGCTGACTGATAAAGTGGCCTTTTGAAACACTGGATCTAAAAACTCCCCTGAAGACTATTGGCGACAACCCCTGCAATTCCCAAGTAGAATCAGACATGTAAGATTTGTTATTTATATGTCTAATCCTAGCCTCACTTTGATTTTAGTTTTTAACCACCTGTAATGCGCAGAAACACTGTTCTGGTGAAAGAACATTCTTTTGCCAGCAATCTAATATGGAATGATGGGGTTAAAAAATTGTGATCTAAACATAGAAGAAATACTAATTGAAAGTGTTCAACTACCCGTTTCTGCTTTTACTTTGCCAGTCTTAAAAATTCCCTCAACCTGCTCAAGCTTACCTGGTTTCTTTTTCATACTTGCTCAGAACTAATAATTTGAAATACTTTTAGCATCACTGGGGATTCAGATATCAAGCAGAAGATATATCCCATTGGACTCTGTATCCAAATTTTTAACCGGTACCTAATAGATTTTATTTCTGTTTATTTTTTATGAAACTTTCATTATTAATAGTGTTCTCAAAAAGAGCTAATGAGCTGCAATAGATTTGCATAGAAATGAAGACTGATAATTTATTCATGGAGATGGCACACAGAATGAAAGGTTTGCATTCATTCTCCAAGGACTTAGCTGAGAATACTCTGCTTCTTGCTCTGTTGTAGGGCTTTTCACAACAGTTTTCAATGAAACAAAAATAGAGGAAAATTCCCATAGCAAAAGTGACTTGTATGACATAGTCTGAAAAGCAATTCTGAAATCGTTCTGGCATTGAAATTATCAAGAGTTGATTTAAAAATTGTTAAAAATCAGGAAATTGTATATCCTGCCAGAAGGTGTGTTCTGGGTGCAGGTGAGTAGGGCAGAAATAAACTTTTTCACTATTGGCATTAATCAAACACTTTTTATCCTGTTCAGAACAAACATTAAGAAGTTCTGTCCTGTGAGGCCTTGTCACAGGTTGCCCAGAGAAGCTGTGGCTGCCCCATCTCTGGCAGTGTTCAAGGCGAGGTTGGACGGGGCTTGGAGCAACCTGGTCTAGTGGAAGGTGCCCCTGCCTGCGGCAGGGGTTTGGAACTTTAAGATCGCTTCCAACCCTAGCGTTCCATGATTCTGTGATTTTGCTCTTTTTTTTATCCACTTTCCTTCTAAACACTGTATAAACTGAAATTCTCACATCCTCCCCTGGGAGGAATGACACACTATCAGAGGAAGGCAAAGAGCTTATAGCAGGCTGTGCTCTCAGCCAGTGCAGCCCTTGCTGCCGAGTACCGATTGTCCATTGCCCACTCTTCAGATAACATTGATCACAACTTGAAATTCAAATCTGAAATTCTAAACTTTTCTCAAGAAGAGATATTAGGCTGTGGCCTCTCTGAAACTGTGTGCCCTAACAAATGCATAAAGTATTTCCTACCCAGTGGTTTGATACCTGAAATATGTAACCTGTGGGAAGAGCTCATGATGGACATACTTTCCCTTCACTTGGAGTTGTTCAATGAGTTAGGTTTACTAAACCAATGTTTAGTGGTTGGAATGAATCTGAGTTATGACCTGAAATTTGGTTGGTGTGAATGTTTATGTCTGACCTTTTTGCTCATACAGCTCTCAGAGCAGCACTGAGAAAAGGGGAAGGTTTGGTGAAAGACCTGTTGTATTTCAGGTTTACAGTGTGTGCAGCCCTGGGATTTCCTCAGCAATAAATGGTTTGGCAAACTGAAGCAGAAATGCTGGATGTGCTGCAAAAACATCATGATAAAAAGTGTGTTCTATGGGAAACTTTCATCTTGATGACACCTGCATATATGCAGGAGAAAGCAATACAAATTTGTAATTTCCATTCTTTATTACAGAAAATGAAGCTGCAGATTTAAGCTCTGAAACCAAACTAGATTACTGCAGAGATGTTCAAAGCAGGAATTATTTTTCAGGTTGCACAAGAGAAAACAGGCTGTTGGTTGTGACAACAGTATCCATCTTGGTTTCGTGGTGATTCTTGGTAGTAACAAATCCTAAAATATTACTGAGTTTCTTGTTTGTTTTTGTTTTTTTTTTTTTTTTTTTTTTCTGTTTATTTAATTATTTATTTTTAATAAAGTAGGAAGTATCAGATAGTAATTAATATTCTGTAATCTTTGAAAAAGAAATCTGGATTTAATTTTCAACATGACAGGTTACAGGTGACAACTGGAGACTGTTAATTCTCATTCTGATATATACCCACATACTTAGGCAACAGTTGCATTTGTTATCACTAAAGTCTATCTGAAAAAATTCTTTCAGTTACCAAAGAAAATAATGTTCTGACCTATTTCTCCTTCCCTTTCCTTCCTTCCTAAGCATTTGTGGATATCCAGATAGGCACTGCATAGGCTTTCATAACTCAAATAGCTCCAGAAGCAGAAACAGCCTGCAGAGACTAAAGCAGAGCTACAAATATTTGTGGCTCCGAATTCTTCTCCATTTCACAGATGCTGTGAATCCTTCTCAGAGTTATACTGGTTATAATTTGAGGCTGTTCAAGTTCAAGGGCCTTGAACTTGTCAGGTTTGAATTGTTTTGTTTAACAACATTGTGCCAAACCAGTTCATTTCTCAGGCTTACTTAAAAAGACGAAGATGATTAAAGGCCAAGTTGGACAGAGCCTTGGGAGACATGGTCCAGCGTGAGGTGTCCCTGCCCATGGCAGGGGGGCGTGGAACTAGGTGATCTTAAGGTCCTTTCCAACATTAACCATTCTGTGATTTTATGACTTTATTAAGTGACATTAAATTTTAAGGCCTTATGAGCTGTCACTCCAAATTCTACTCGTTCTACTTGTGCTGCTGTAACACAGGATGTGCATGTCTTCCGAATACAGGAATTGGAGACAAACATGTCCTGGTTTCAGCTGGGGTAGTTAGTTTTCTTCCTCATAGCTGGTAGAGTGGTTGTGTTTTGCTTTAGTCAGAGAATAGTGCTGATAACAAACCGATTGTTGTTGCTGAGCAGGGCTTGCACTAAGTCAAGGACTTTTCAGCTTCTCATGCTGCTCAGTGAGTAGGCCAGGGGGGCACCAAGAGCTCGGGGGAACACAGTCAGGACGGCTGACCCCAAGGGATATCCCGTGCCTAAGGTGTTGTGCTGAACAATAAAACTGGGGGGAGTTGGCTGGGGGGTGGCAGCTGCTGCTCAGGGGCTTGCTGTGCATTGGGCAACTGCACTGTGGGTGGTAAGCAACTGCAATGTGCATCACTTGTTTTGTGTATTCTTCCTTTTCTGTCCTACTAAGCTGTCTTGACATCAGCTCATGAGTTTTATCTTTTCTCCGATTCTCTCACCCACCCCACCGAAGGCTGCATGTCTCACTGCCTGCTGGGTTCAACCACACCACCACATTCCTGGTGACCAGCACGTTCCACTTTGGCTAACAGACGCTAATCCTGTTTTAACTATATCCTGCAAGCACCCATGTGTTTCTATGTTATTTTAACAGAGCAGGGAGATTCTTAAATATTTCTTACTGTGTTATTAATTATGTCTCAATTCATAGTATGGATGCTGTCATTTGAAATAGACACAGATAATTTTCTTACAGTCAGTGTTTTCAGTCAGATTTGTTTTACCTAAGGGATATCACAAACCAGAGAACAGTGGAGTGTAGAAGTGATGCGTTGTGTTTCTCCTTGACAATTTACACAATTTGTATTATGAAAAAATTGCAGTGAAAGTGATGTGTCTTCTCATTGAGAAGAATTCAAAAATATTCATGCTGGGATCCTGACGTTTGATTATCCAACTAGAGAAAATATTCCTCAGCATTGGAAAATGACTATATCCAGGCTGTAAGAAGTCAGTAGCTAATATCAGGTGAGATTTCTATAAGTAGCTGGATTTGTGTGTCTGTCTCCATATGTTACTTCACAAATAATTTACTTTTCTAAAATTTCTGTTAATCAACAGTTGTCGCTGATTCAGTTGTATCTATGATTTTTTAAATCCTAGTGCTTTTTTGGCTATACAGGAATCACTGAGGAAAGGCAAGTAGTCGGATGTATTGAGTTTTGAAAGCTCAGGAGTTCAGGAGAAGTATCAGAAGGGAGCTCTGTATTAGAGGCAGAAGCTGAAATGAGAAGACAGTTTAAATTTGGAAAGGTTTAGATAATTTTCCTTATTATAAAGAATATCAATATCAATGGATAGTGTTCTCGTTGAGTTTGGATCACATGGTAAAAGGTTACTGGTTCCAAACATGTCAAGAACAGCCCATGAAATTTCACATCACTCTTCACAGGGTGGTACAGGTCCAACACACTTGAAAAGTGAGATGTGAGAGAAAGATGGCCTGGCCTGAAACATGAAGACCTGCCAGTCTGAGCCCAGAAGAGTAAACTGCAGGATGTCTACCTTTTTAAAGAAATGTACCTATGTTCCTTTGGACTTATTTTCATTTATTTCTTCGTGGCCAACTAGTGAACTTACTCATCCCTTCTATTCCAGTTGCTCTTCTCTTCCTCAGGTGCTCCCAAAGAACGAATTAACAAAAGGATTCAAAACAAATCTCTAAATCAGATTCTACCTACACTTGTAGGCAAGCTGCAGTCATGTGTAGTCCATCATGATGCTGATTTTTGTTTGTAGATTAACTCTCAAACCAACCATCTGCTTGCTTTAAACTTTCTTCCTTTCTCACCCAGGGGGAAGTAATTTAGGAGTAGAAAAACCTCATATAAAGAAAATTAGAATGGTTTTCAGAAGAGCTGAAGCTGCCATGCTTTTGATTAATTTCCCTTGTGTATTTGCAGTTTTAGGGAAATTAGGGGTTTGAGGTTTAGGAAAACAAGCATTTGAAATAAACTCCAGAAAGTTGAAAAGCCATCCCAGATGTGCTCAGATATTCTCAATCATGTCCACTAAATGATACATATTAGTTACTTTTTCTGCTATAAACTTGAGGAATGGGAGAATGAACTCTCAAACCCCTTTTGTGTGATGGTTGGCTGAACTTGACTGCTAAGCACAGTATGTACAAATGCTGTCCCTGCTTTGTGAACTGTTAGCACTTTCTTAATCACATCAGCTAATCACATTAGTACTTTGATGCCCTTTAATGACATCTTTAGACCTCCAGAAACTTGTGCTATGGATTTTGTTGAAGTAGAAACTATTTTTATACTATTTTCTCTTTAGATACCATTTTAACCTTCTAAAGCTATTTAGGGTATGTATCTTGTGATAACTCAATTTCCTGTCTTAATTGCACATAGTTACTTCCCAAGATGGGGCGAGCATGCTGGAAATACTAATTCTTCAGTGCAGTGCTCTGTCTGGAGAGGAAGGTGGCTTGGAAAGGTGCAGCCACTGGTGGGGAACTGTAATGAGCAAGAGAGGTGCATGGGGAGGCATAGCAAAATGTAGTCCTTGCTTTTCACCTTACCCTTTCAAAAAAGACTTGTTCATGACTGTCTTATAATGTATTTCTGAATTCTATGAAAGTGCTAGTTTGCCAGTCCAGAAATGAGAGCTCTTCTGAGCTCAGAGCGAGGACTTGCTTTATGCCTGCCCTCTGGCAATCATTTTCAAGAATACAGGGAAGTCTCCAACAGACTATAATTTTTCTGCCACACAGCTGAAGACCAATATTGAAGTACTATTAAATGTAAGTTAATTTTACAGAAGTCCTCAAGTATCAGTAACACACATCATGGCTGCAGTCAAGCTCCACTGAGGTTGTAGGGGAGAAATGGCTCAATATGACTTGCTGAGATGTTTGTTTTCTCTCCTCACTTAGTGCTGATGTTTTCTTCTTACTGAAAATGGTTGCAATAGATCAAATTACATTGAATTGTGATGGTTATTTGATTTTTTTAATGATATTCTCAGTAAGGAAAGTCCTGAAATTTTTCATTAATGCTGTATTATTATTTCTGGCTTCTGCTCCTTTCCTTATTCTCACTTCTGCTTTTTTGTAGAGATTTTCAGCACTGGTTTTGTGTTGCGCATTCTGACTGTTGAATTTAGCTCTTGCCTTTAGTGCCGTATATTTGAGTGCAGGCTTCACTGTAGCAGTAATCTTTTGTTTTTCTTTCTGTATGCACACAATAATCAAACTCTGGTTCATCTTGTTGGGTTTTGTGCACACTGCCTCTGTAGCAAGATCAGTGAAGGGCAGAAAATTGAGGTGGCTCTTGGGAGGGGGTGAGAAATGATATCCAGAAGTGCTTGGAGAGACCTAACTCCTCCTGGGCATCTCGTTCAGTAGGAAAAGATGGTCTGCAGGATTGTTTGTATATGCTTCACTAAACTGTGTGTTTGGTCCAGTACTGTATGCTGGATGAAGATCCAACGTCTGATAAAGGCTCTTGGAAATCCCGCTGTAAAGAGAAAGCGCATATTACCTGAGCAAATAGGAATCATGTCATACCCGAGCTTATGTTTCTTCTTATTTTTGCTCTTCTAAAAATATTCGTGAAGACTGTATAGACAAAGGGGCAAATAAATAAATCAAAGTGGATCAAGTCTTAACTGTGATCAGGTGCATGCTGCAGTGTTTGAATAATATCCTTTGCTGGAGGAAATTAATTTTTATTGATATTTGCACCTGATCTCAGCACACAAGCTTTTGCCATCACTTCAGGTGCCAGCTGTGAACTGGGGCTACACAAAGCAAAAAAATTTCTTGAAGAAAAGATGTGACAAAAGCTCAGAGTAAACATTTAGTAAAATGAAATTATTTGCTGTTTGAGCTTGGAGCTTTAAAAGCTGAATGTGTGAGCTTCTTTGTAGGGATTGCAACAGCCAGCAGACACCCAACTAAGTATCAGAATTTCAGTACAAACATATGCTGGCCAAGTCCAGGCTCTAATGGCCTTTGAGGATCATCTTTTTGTGATGGATTTCATTCCTTCTTTGATGAAAAATGAGTTTTGGATGAGACTCTTCTATCTTTAGGTGTAAGTATTTACATGTAAGCTAGGCATCTTGATTCCCTTCATAATTAATGGACAGACTTCCTTTCATCTCATCCTAACGCTGACAGCTGAAACAACTTACGTGAATACTGGTTTTCTGTTCATGGACTTCAAAAGGAATCAAGTTGTCTAGCTTACTTGGAGGTATCCACACATAGGGGAGTATCTCTTGCCAAGCATCTAAAATAAAGAGGATCAAGACGCTGAAATCAACTCTTAAAGTTAGTGGCATAGTATCTGGGAATGCAGATCAGTTCTGTGCAGAATTAATCATAGCACTAAATGCAGCCATGCGGTGGTTAGAGAGATGAAGGGCACTCAAGTCTATGCTGACAGAAGACAGGAGTGCCTTCAGTTCCCTTGGCTGTAGTAGTTTCTCTTTGTTCTGGGTTCTCAAGGTAAAAGATTGAGTAAACTGAAGTGCCGTCTTCCACTGCCAAATTTTTTGCTTACCTTTAAGGAGATGAACTTGAGTTTGAACTGCCTTGGAAGGGAGTAAAATGCACAGAACATCTGCCATTGGTTCATGTTCTCAGAACATCTTCCAAGTTAAGTCTTATTTTTGCTGATGAAGTTGTAGCTCAGGGCAATGTTTGCTTTGAAATCATCCGTGCAATAACTTATTCCAGCAATTATTGGAAAAAGCAAAACGTCCCCATAAGTTTGGCATAAGCTAGCAGAATAGGATATTTTCATTATAGATAGTTTGGGTTATTTAAATTTATGCCTCTCCTGAATGAAACACACAGTGCTATTAAATAACTTTACATGAAGTCAGTGGGCAAACTCCCACTGAATCAAGGTTTGCTGAGTTCATATCATTCCAGATAAGCAGGGAGGACAGACTCACTCTGCTTTCTGATCTGGAATTGCTTCACCTTGTGGCTTGGATAATGAGATATTGATTTTCACAGAGCAGGTCATGTTAGAAGAAAAATGAGATACTCAGTTGCAATTATGGAAGTCATTTACAGCTGAAAGTGGGGAAAGGGTTTGTGTCTGGATAGCAGATAATATTGTTAGCTAAGCCTTTCCCACTGTTGCCAGGATTTGATGCAAAGGGGCATGAAACTGAAAATGAAAAGAATCTCTATCAAATATGTACACTTTTATTTTTATAAGTTAGGAATATTTGTGATAAAGTGGCATTTAAAAGATGTTCTCAAACTATTTTGCAGGAAAGAGTCTGTTAAATACTTAAGATTCAAAGTTACAGCACAAAAGTGAGGCTTTTCAGCCTGAGGAACAGAAGGCTGTGTGGAGACCTCATAGCAGCCTTCCAATATGTGAAGTGGGCCTGGAAGGATGCTGGAGTGTCTCTTCCTCAGGGACTGTAGTGATAGGACAAGGGGTGATGGTTTCAAACTAAACCAGGGAAGTTCAGGTTAGATATAAGGAAGAAGTTCTTTACTGTGAGGGTGGTGAGGCACTGGAATGGGTTGCCCAGGGAAGTTGTGAATGCTCCATCCCTGGCGGTGTTCAAGGCCAGGTTGGACAGGGCTTGGAGCAGCCTGGTCTAGTGGAAGGTGTTCCTGTCCATGGTAGGGAGGAACTGGTAAGGTTGGAAGTATAGATCCTGATCTTAAGGTCCATTCCAACCCAAGCCATTCCATGATTCTATGAGAAGTCTCGTAGCACTCTGGTTTCAGCCATACTTCACAATCTTTCCAGGTGACCTACAACTGTGGGAACAGCAGGAAATGTAACCTTCAGGATGCTCTGTTATTCTTACAAGCACAATATTCCTCATTCATAAATGCAGTTGAGTACTCTTGCTAGAACCAAACTCTTCCTCTCCATGTGCCTCTGGCAGCCTTTCTCAGGAGTGGATGTAAGTAGGTGGTGAGCCAGTAGGAAAGCTGGGGGCCAGGCAGGGAGGATCCAAGCAGGATCCCACAGTGCTGGGGCTGCTGGAGTGGAATTGCCCCTCCTCACAGAGCTGGTGTGGTGCTGTGCTTTGCATTTGTGACACAAGCAGTGTCAGTAACACACCAACGGTTTAGCTGCTGCTGAACAGTGCTTGCATGGCGTTGGACTTTTCTGCCCCCACTGCAGGGGGGAAAATAGGGAGTGGCAAAAGGTTAGGAGGGGAAGCACATGAGGCAGCTAACCTGAATAGGTCAAAAGGATATCCAGTGCCATATAACATCATGCATGACAATGTACATGGGAGGGTTTGGTTTTTCCGAGGTAGCCCTTGCTCAGAGTCTAGCTGGGCATTGCTCTGCTCATGGGAGGTGGTGAGGAATTGCCTTTGCAGGACTTGTTTTCTTTTTCTTTGTCCCTCACTCAGTAAAGTTTGTCTCCATCCAAGGTTTTCTTGCTTTTGCTCTTCTGATTTTGTCCCCATGCTTCTGCAGGGACAGGGGTAGAGCAGCTGGGTGGGTGTTTAGCTGCTGGATAGGCTCAGCTCCTCAGAGCTAGCAACATTTTTACAGGGCTCCATGGAAGGATCACCTTTTTCCTTGGAAAGGTGGTGCTTCCTCCTCTGCCCTGTTGAAAACAAAGACACAGACCAATCTCGTATTTTACTCTATTCCTCCTTTTGCCTCTCTCTTGTCTTTCCGCCTGATTTTTTCCCTCCTGGTAGCCACTACTCCTTTCTCCACTACTGCACTGTTTGCTAGAGATGGGCTTGCCTGGTTTGCTGCAGGTATCATGGCAGAGGGCACCCAGCAGTCAACGCCACCTGTGGTTCTTTGAAGCTGGATCATATCCCTCTTCTTGAGAGCTAGCATCAACTTCTAGTTGTGATTTCATGTTAATATCTTAATACATTTAATTTAGAAACCAGAATTTTTCCTCCAGGAGTCTGATTAGCAGTGTAATCTGTAGTCTTCTTGTGTAATATTATCCTCTTCAGCCCTGTTTGGAATAATTTTTTTCCATGATTTTTAATACTTAGATGAATTACCTCACCTGGAGTATTGTGTGCAGTTCTGGTGTCCTCAACATAAAAAGGACATGGCACTGTTGGAACAAGTCCAAAGGAGGGCCACGAGGATGATCAGGGGACTGGAGCACCTCCCGTGTGAAGATAGGCTGAGAAAATTGGGGCTATTCAGCCTGGAGAAGAGAAGGCTGCATGGAGACCTCATAGCAGCCTTCCAATACCTGAAGGGGGCCTATAGGGATGCTGGGGAGGGACTCTTCATGAGGGACTGTGGTGAGAGGACAAGGGGTAATGGGTTTAAACTTAAACAGGGGAAGTTTAGATTGGATATGAGGAAGAAATTCTTTACTGTAAGGGTGGTGAGGAACTGGAATGGGTTGCCCAAGGAAGCTGTGAATGCTTCATCCCTGGCGGCGTTCAAGGTGTTGTTGGGCATAGCCTTGGGTGGCATGGTTTAGTGGGAGGTGTCCCTGCCCATGGCAGGGGGGTTGGAACTTGATGATCTTAAGGTCCTTTCCAACCCTAACTATTCTATGATTCTGTGATTGAGTTTAGAAGTATTGATATATTTGTACCTGCTATCAAAGCAAGGAAACTTTTCCCTTTTTTTCCTCTATATTTACTCTTTATGCCATCTTTTTTTTCTTCTCAACTGGTAACATTGGGATTTTTATGCTTCCTTAGTCTATTCTTATTATGCTGTGAGTTCAAGTATGTTCTTGTAGGACCTGGCTATATTTTTATCCTAGTATCAACAGTGAGTCAATGCACCACTAATATTCTTATTACAGTATTACTCTAGACTTCTTTTGCTTAGTGAAAATTATCTGAGTTCTCTTTGAATTTCCTTTGCAAAAATAATCCAGATTCACTAGTCCACTGTAGCATTTTCAGAATTCATGAAATATTTGAACATGAATATTGCACTAATATTTGTGCTTCTACATCACAGTTACATAGATATTTGCTTGATATTTTTATTTTCCATAAAAATGTCATGAGTAACAAATGTAAAAATCCATTAATAGTAGATGACATGAATTCATAGAATCATGGAATGGTTTGGTTGGAAGGGACCTTAAAGCTCATCCAGTTCCAACCCCCTGCCATGGGCATGGATACCTTCCATTAGACCAGGTTGCTTCAAGCCCCATCCAATGAGGCCTTGAACACTGCCGGGGATGGGGCAGCCACAGCTTCTCTGGGGAGCCTGTGCCAGCCCCTCACCACCCTCATACAGTTCTTATGGTATGTTACTGTCATTCATTTGAATAAGCTGCTTTTAGCAGCTTGTCTGTGGAAAAGAAAATGCTGGGAAGTTCTTGTGACAACAAGATAAGAATAATTAATTTCAAATTAATGGTGAGCCATTAGCAGTACTCATGCTAAATGCTATTTATATAAATGCAGTATCCATGAACATAATTTACACCGAAGTAAACATAAGTAAGATATTTATGATATCAAGATATTCAAGAAAGAAATTCCCCCATACCTCTTTTGAACTGAGGCTTTTTAAAAAAAAAATAATCAGGCTATCTGTGCCTGTCAAACTCATCATTTTCCTTGTGCTCAGGAAGACTTGTAAGTACTGCTTGTTTTCAGCAAACAGGGATGATTTGTAACTCCAAACTTGAGAAGTTTTGGAAATGCTCTGCGGTCAGGCTTGTTAAAGTTGATATTAATGGGATACAGCAAAGTAAACTTAGTGTAAAATTTGAGTGCTCTGTAGTGCATTATAAGTGCATTGAGTTGGATTAGTCCCCAGGCATACTCATACTGGAATGCAATGGCAGCCAAACCTTGGATAATATTCTTGTTCTATCTAGTTGTTGAATGTCATCGTAGCTTGTTCTTACGAGGCATTTAGGACTCAGCTGTAGCTGTGATATATTAAATAAAACTTAAGTGAAATCAGTAGGAGTTTATGGAGAAATATACCTGTAAGAGAGTGCTAGAAAGGGAAGTGTCAAGCAGTTCAGTTTATGTTTTTGAGACCAGAGTGACTGGAAGAAAGTAAAGGGAATTGTGAAGAAAAAAACATGTCCTTGGTGAGCTTTGTGTTAGAAGGCAGAATCCAGGAAAATAAGCCAGGATAGGGAGAGGGTGTGTGTTTATAGACATGTAACTTTGGATGACACGTCTGGGTTAATCTTAAATAAGCTTTTGCTTTCCGTTGGTCCTGCACGCTCCAGAAAACCAGTTGTGTGTGTTTGCATTTATTCTGTGGATTAGGCATGTATCCTTTTCTGGCTGTTTCATGCCCCTGCTTATGCCCTGCAATATAGCGAACATCTGTAGAATCCTGACGATATTTCACTTTTACTGATTTGAAAATGAATTGAGAACTAAGGATGTCATTCCTCCACCTTTTACCAAGTGCTACTTAAGATGTCAGTGTGATTTTTCTTGCGAACCCGACTGATCATTAAGTACCTAGCTTCTCTCTCATTCTGAAACCCAGGTGATTGTGTATGATTTACTCATTTATGTTTTCAAGAAGTGCTTCATTTTCTTGTTTGCAGAGCTTTTGAAGACCAGTGAAACACACAATGACATCTTTCTCAGGTTTATTTTCTAATTAGCAAGAGAAGAGAAGAAACAAACAAATCGAGAGAACCATGTAACTGGAAGTCTGCAATTTCTCTTTCTTAGTTGAAGGAATAAAGAACCTACTACCTTGAAGCATGACATGGGATCCAAACACACATAATATTAATAGATACATTTATAAAAAAATAATCTGTTAATTCTTAATGAAAAAATAATTCTTTGACTATCGCTGTTTGTTTCTCCCCCCAAATGTTAACAGTCCCATCCCGAAATATATATATGAAATCATACAGACCCATGAGTTTCTGTTTAGGAATATTAAACCCTACCTGCAATAGAAGAAAGCCAGCTCATCACAGTATGCTATCCTTATTTTTATTCATAAAAATGCATAAATTATAAATTATTTATAATCCTTATTTTATATTTTTATGCTTCTCATATTCAGGTATATTTTTTTTCCTTTTTAGAAAATCACTTCTGTAAAGATTTGCTCAAAAATTCTATTGGCAGGTGTGAGTGGCATCCAGAGAAATAAAGGTTAAAATAGCCCCAGAACTCACTGGGGAGGAAGTTATGGAAAACCAGGCACAGAAAAGACATTTTTGCATGGTTCAAGTGCCTTTGTGGGAAGAGCAAGTGGGCTCTAATGAAGGCACAATTTGACAATTTGTGAATAATCTTACTGGTGACTTTTTTCTGTATTTCTAAAATGGAAGTGGGAAGATAATGATAGCTGATTTCTAGACTCCTGATGCTGATGGAGGATATGAATCAAATTGGGCCTACTTATAAAATGACCCCTTAGAAGAACATTGTAATCAAACTCCTAAGTGTGTTATAATCACTGAGAAATAGAGTAAAACGTTGTGCAAAAAACATCAGCTGTAGGCACAAATCCAAGGTTGGTTACTCCTGATTTTCTCACGTTTTCTTGTTCTGCCTGCGTCTGGAGCTTTATTTCAGGATGAATGTGCACTAGTCATCTTGCTAGGTTTGTTTAGTTAAGACATTTCTAAAGTCAAACATCTCAGTTGTTAAATACATGTAAATACACTTGTAATGTGAAAACACTTAGTGGCAGAAAATTGAGTGGTGAAAGTAGAAAGGAGACTATCCATTACCAAAGATAGACCCCTGGCAAAACCTTTGCCAGCGCTACAGCTTTGGTGCCATTGCAGCATCCATGTAGCTTTGAGGCAGGAATGGCAGCAAGGGCTGGGCTGTCCCAGAGTGTTGCAACCTGGGGTGAGACCTGTGTGTGAGAGGCCAGGCCTGTAAGACTGTGACTAAGACATCCATCAAACGTGGGTGATTTCTACTGTTCTGCTTGAGCTAAAAACCCAAGGAAGGAAAGAGCTATTGTGCTCAAATGAGGAAACTATATTGGATAAATTTTATATATTTGATATATTGCTAATACATCAAATTCAAGAAAAACTAAAGCCCTTTATAAAAATTAGAAGGATTAAACACATAATTAGCTACTTTATGTGGCAATTCACTGGGGATAAGCAAAGGAATTAACAACTGAACTCTCTGCCAGCCACAAGGAGGTTCTCTGCGATACTTCACTTGCATTGCCAACCACACGAAGGGCTGTGAAAAAGTACCAAATGTACCAGGGCATGATGGATGACCACTGTCAGACTGTGTGTGTGGAGCTTCAGATGCTCCAGCAGTGACCTGTAAGCACAGAGTGGCATTGTTGCTGGTTTGTTTAGGTAGTTTGATACTGGAGGTAACATTTGTTCATCAAAGTAAATGATCTAATTGAAACTAAACCCACTAACATTTGAAAATAAATACAGTTAGACATGTGTTCTGAAGCATCAGCATGCAAGGTTTTCCTCCAGGAAGATGATTATTTCTAATAGGGAATGCCTATGTCTCATGAAATTTCAATTTTAGTTACAGTGCATCAAAAATTCATTGAATGAGACTATGATGAGAAGATGCAAGGTAGAGCCCAAGGAACAGAGATAAAGAGAGGACAGTAATTGACAGCAAAATGGTCTTATGAGGAGTATTCAGTGCAAAAAAAAAAAAAAGGGCAAAAATGAATGAGCTTCACATAAGGATGGGAAATAATCTATTTATTCTAAGAATTAAATTTGTTCTCCTTTAAGTAGTATAGGATGGTTTGCCAAACAAAGTATTTAGTGAGAACATCCCTTATGAAAGAACCGTAGCTCTTTTCAGAAGTAATAGTTTTTATCATTATCATTTGTTCAGGAAACCAGAATAAATATCTTTGCTTTTTAACATATTATGTAGGTGATTTTGAAAGGCTGAAAGCTGTTTACTGTTTCATGCCCAAAATAGAGTAGTTCTGTCACCTCAGAAAAAGATTTGAATTATCTGTTGGGGCTGACAAACAGACAGTAAGTAGTGTGCTGTTTCCAGAGTTTGGAAGCTGAAGTTTTGAGTCTGAATGAATATTCTGTCTGCAAGTATAATCATCACAGAGCCGTAGTAGGTATACTGATATACATAAAGTCAGAAGGCTCAGGACAGCAACAGGTAGCGAGTGTTTGGTGGAAAAGAAACATGAGACCAGCTACTGTCCTTGCTGTTATAGCTGCCTTTGCTCAGCTATGGAAACATCAGGAATAAACAATGCTCATCCCCAGTGCCTTGCGCCTGATTTGTGTATTTTTCTTTAAAGAAGTTCTTCCAAATAGGCTCTCTCAGGTGTCAGCTGTGTAAAGAAGGAAATTGCTTTACTTCGTTTTGTGAAACCTGGCTCTTTTTTTCTCTTATTCCCGTTTTTCATACACTTTATTACAGAAGTGACTTAGGCATGGATGGTGACTTGAGCATGGTGTGTTTTCAGCTTCTACCACTCAGGTGTACATACCCAAAACACCATCCCAACAACCCCATCTTTTTTGGGGCAGCAGACTGGCTTTAACTGATGTGAAACCATACTTCGGTTGCTTTTCTAGCCTGAGATGTTGTTTTCTCACTGACTTATGCTCAAATATATATTTTCCTGTTTAAGTGAGTAGTTTGGTATTCTGTATTCCATGGTACAAAATGTTCACCACTGCTGCAGTATAATTTTTTCTCATGGCATGATATGGGATTCTTCTGAATAAAAGTCAAACTAAAATTCTGCTGAGATTCCTTTCAGGTATTTATTAATTTTACCAAAAATGATGTGAAGTTGAAAAGTGAAATGAAGGACAAAGTGCAGAGATGAGGTGATTTTAAGATGAAGAGGGTGGACCAAGATTTTGGAATCAGATAAAGTAGCACTCCCCGTGATCTAGTCCGTGATATATGGACTATGTGAATGAAACTAAGTGGGCAAGAATACGCTTATTCAGTGAAACCACTATCTGGTGCTGCTGTTCAGTTTTGTAAAGTTCAGCAGTGCTATTGAAGGTGGGTGCTGTTGTGGTTTCTAATCACACAGTGCTGTTGAAAGACAAGTGTCTCAAAACTGCCTGAAGAGGAAGAGAGAGTACCTAAAAGGGGCTGCAAGTCCCAGGCAGTTCATTACTCAAGGTTCATTAATATTAACAGCAGATTTTGGAAAGTTCATAATTCATGTTATTTCCAAAGTCAGACCCGTGTGTTAGCATGAGAAAATTGACATTTGCTCCCCACTGAGTGTGATCAGTGGGGTCTGATTCCTGTGATTCCTTTGGTACTGGTTAGCCTTGGCTGTGCTGGCTGTGAGGCAGCTTGATGGATCTTGGCACAAGAGACCTTTTTTATTGTATAGCTTATATTGTTTGAAACAACAGTTTAAATGCACTGACAAAGTAATTCCACCAAATACCTGCAGAGGAAGTCCTCTACTGATATAACTATTTAGCAACACAACCTCTAAGGTGTAGTAGTCCTTTGTTTCTCACATTTGGAGGCTTGGTGTGATCTGCATTAATAGGGGAAGGAGCTGCTACAGGCAGCCATCAAATGATGCCTTTTGTCATTTAAAAGAACTCTGCTGTCTTATTTTGGCTTGTTGTCTTCTCTTTACCCCATCTAGCACTATCCACCTTGCTGTGTGAAACAAGTGGTGGCAGAGGGACAAGGTCAGTGCCTGTTCATATGAAGAAATGAAGAATCTTTACAGCTTTTCAATGAATTACTCCGAAAAGCAAACAAAGGGCATTTCGTTCAAGACCTGATTTTTGCCACCCTTGTTGCTGAACAGTATGTTTCCCTGAACTGGGTAACCTGGCAGGTTTATGTGGAGCAGACCTAGTTGGAAAGAGTCAAGGTGAAACACTGACCTGCCCTGAATACCTGAAATAACCTACATGTATTCCTGCCTTCTATGCTGCAGTAGTGATAAGGATACCTTGAGTTCCAGGACAGGAAGGAAAACAAAGCAGCAAGCAAGCTTACCAGGCAGCAGTAATGTGAAAGATGGTCTGTGTCAGTGTCTTTTTGTTATAGAGGAATGTGTGATATAAAGTAGCAGAATAAAGCAGCCAAAATCAAGGCAGCTTTACCGCTTCTACAGCTACTTTGCGTTTCAAGTACAGTATTTAGAAAGAATTTTATGCAATATCTTTGTCTGATTTTTTATAGTCTCCAGTGATGGAGTATGCATGTAGATAGAGTGTTCAAAGATGGGCAACAGAGCTGGTGAAGGGTCTGGAGCACAAGTCTGATGAGAAACAGCTGAGGGACCAGGGGGTGTTTGTCCTGGAGATGAGGAGGCTCAGGGGGGATCTTATCACTCTCTGCAACTACCTGAGAGGAGGATGGAGAGAAGTGGGGGTTGGTCTCTTCTCCCAAGTAAGAAGTGATAGGACAAGAGGTAATGGACTTGAGTAACACCAGGAGAGGTTTAGACTGGGTATTGGGAAGCATTTCTTCACTGAAAGGGTTGTCAAACACTGGAACAGGCAGCCCAGGGCAGTGGTGGAGTCACCAACCCTGAAGGTATTTAAAAGACATATGATTTTGGCACAGTGACATGGTTTAGTGATGGACTTGGCAGTGCTGGGTTAACAGTGGAACTTGATGATATTAAAGGACTTTTCCAAGCTAAATGCTTCTGTGATTCTACAACAGTGCAAATTCTCCATTTCTTTTACTATAGAGATAGCATTAGCAAGAAGTTTTCTTTTTTCTTCAGACTTTTCCATAAAAGTGGACTGCAGATGATATGCTCACAGCAGTTAATATTTCTATATATGTGTCATCATGCTGAGGTACATAAATTCAACTTATACTACAGCATCTATTATTTTCTGGTGATGTGCCTGTTTATCTCTTGTGTTGATTAATGCTGCTGCAGGTCATGATCTATCACGTTTGCACAAATTTTTCTTTATTAACTTGGAAGTTCGTGTTATATTAAAAAAGATTTTCAGTTTAAATAACTAGTTATGTTTCTGTAAGAGTATTTTAAGAGGATATTATTTATAGTGCCTATTAGCTTTTTGCCAGTTCATCTCTAAATTATTGTTTGCAGAGGAAAAGCAAATATAAAGCAGCTGTGAGAACTTCAGGCTACAGGTTTGCTACTCTGAAAGAGCATCAACCTACCAGCTGCCTTCTCTTTGTTAGCTTTGTGCACATAGTTATTTTGGATAGAATTATGGAAAAGAGATATGTCTACGTTCTCCTTACTTATCTTTATAGCACAAATGGTGAGTAGGAAACTCGCTTGTAGGAGGTTTTCCTTGATTTTTTCCATATTGTCTCAAGAATAAATTTTGGATTATTTAAAAGGAGCAAGGCATTCACTTTCAAATCTGGAATTAGCTGTTCTGCCTTAATCTGCAGTGAATTAAAAAGCTAGTTAGAGACAAAAGTTTTAACCTGCATGAAAAAGAATGAAGTGTGTGTCTGAATTATGTGTGTGGCAGATTGTGGTGAGACTGAGGCAGATTCTGTGGCATAATTTCATTGAGTTTTTTTCAGTGAAGGATCTGGTTCTCTGTTTACTGTCTTGGCAGAAATTCACCTGTACATTATGCATAATAAAAAATCAAAATGGGCTCTGCAGCTGGTAGCATCTTGTTAGAATAGTAGGGGAAAGCTAGGCATGTTCTCAGGAATAGTGGGAGGTGTCCCTGCCCATGGCAGGGGGGTTGGAACTCGATGATCTTGAGGCCCTTTCCAACCCTTACTATTCTATGATTCTATGATTCTATGATCTTCACAAAATTGCTGTACTTCTGCCAAAACCAGGTACTAAAGGTTCTGCACATTTTCAGTGGCAATGGCTGGATTGGTGTGTGTGGCTAAGAACATCAGTGTTTACGTGTGAACTGAGGCTCTGGATAAGAAATCACTAACACCTTATTTGGTTCTAATCACCTACATTGTATCCATGGTATTTGAGGAGTTGAAAATACGTCTATTTGAAATGTAAGCAAATAAGTAACTGGGTATTATTTATTTATGCAGTTCAGCTGAAGCTCAAGATCTAAACATAAATTTGATATTCTGTCTACTTTTTATTGCTCTTGATTTTTAGAAGAGTTCCATGCAAGAGAGAAGGTTTCCTGCTGTGACTTCCAAATGGAAGTTTACATTATTCTTCAAATACCTAGTTACCATTTATCCTATTCACTTACTGTCATGGTTTAAGCCTCTCACGCAGTTAGCTCACTCCCTCCCTCCTCTTTCTTCCCCCCAGCTCTCGGGGGGATGGGGAGGAGAATTGAAAGAATGTAACTCCCACAGGTTGAGATAAGAACAGTCCAGTAACTAAGGTATAACACAAACCACTGCTGCTACCACCAATAATAATAATGATAAGGGAAATACAAGGAAAGATAATACAATCACTCACCACCCGATACCAAGCGCGACCCAGCAGCGGGTCAGGTGTCCTGTCTCTGCTTCCTCCCAGCTTCCCTTCCTCCCTGGCAGAGCATGAGGGTCAGAAAGTCCTCAGCCAGACCAAACATTATTGAGCAGTAACTGGAAACATCGGTGTTATCAGCGCTGTTCCCAGGCAGAAAGTCAAAAACACAGCGCTGCACCAGCTACTAAGGAGGAGAAAAATGACTGCAACTGCTGAACCCATGGCACTTACCTAAAATGTTTTTGGCACAGATACTCTCTTCATGGATTGGTACATTTTTAATTTTTTTGTCATTAGAGATAATTTGCACCATATCAGTATGGAAACATACAGGGAGATTTGCCTGAACAAAGAATTCCGAGCTGGACAGAGTATATCCTTTTTTTTGAGGAACAATGCAGCAATGTTCAGATGAGGTGATAGAAGAGCTGATTTGACAAGATTATAAAAAGTATGCCCAACCTTGACTCACCTCTGTAGAACTGGGTTTTTTTGAGGTTTCTTGAGATAATAGCATCAGTTCTACTGATAAGGGTCACACTTTTGATTAAGTTTTTGTGGTGTTTCCCTGTACTCTAATGCTAAGGCCATGTCCTTGAAAATAGCTTTTTCCTCACATTAGGGCTCGCTGACTCTTCCTGCTGTCCATCTAACGTATGATACAGAAAATGTTTTGAAGTTCAGGGTGCTAGATACAATTCTCTAAATGGTTATCTATTGGACAGAGCTTAACACTGACAATCTCCTACCTTCTCATGATGGAAAACTTTCAAGAATTAATGAGTCCTTCAGTTTTGGGTTTCCTCTCTCTCTTTCTCATGTGCAGGTATGTGCTTCAGCTTCATAAACCTTTTTTTTTATAGCAAACTATTACAGTCATGTAGAGTTAAAGCATGCAGTTAATGAGGCTGTACAATATATTTAATTCAAGGGAAGTATTGTCTGGCAAAGTAATCATAGGCTCCCTGATGCCTGCTCTGTGCTGGAAGTGTGACACTGTTTCCTTTAGTGCCAGATGGCAGGTCAGTTGTAATCCATAGTTACCATACAGGTCCTGTGTACTGAGTAGTTCATTTTACAGGATGTGTCAGAGACTGGATCTATGCACACTTGTAGTGTTTTGCTCTGCATTTCATTAAAGCTCTACCATATTGGTTACGTCTATGATCCCAGTATAGGTATTAAAAGCCAAGCAATTCAATGGGCAGAATCTTGAAGCAGAATCTCATTCAGCCCTTGTATCTCCAGCTGCCAGTAGCATTTTATTACAACGTAGTGAAAACTGGACGGCAAGTAGACTATGAATTTATCAGCTGCTGCAGGCACGCTGCTGCAGGCAGCTGCATATCGGTCTTGGGGCAGTTGTGTAGCTATGGGGACATTTCAGGATGTCTTGTCTTGGTGATCTGCTCATGGCATGACTGACAGCAGTATGCATGAAGCTGGCAAAACACTCAGAAGGGGACATTCTGACATTGCCTACAGCAAATGTAATAAGAACTATTGTTTTCTAGTAGCAATTAAAATTTGCAAAACCAAGGAGTAGTAACAAGAAGTCTGAAGACAACATTGTGAATTTCTCATAATAAAAACCTGTAGTGCTTACTTCAAAATGGTTGAACCCAGCACCAGCCAGCAGTTGGCTAAGGCTTTCTTTGGGCTCTTGTCACTCCCATAAAGAAGAAATCAGATTCATCATCTGGGGAAGATAATAACCATGCCATCTCAGGCAACGTTATACTTTCCTTGTCAGGGTAAATTTATTAAGCAGCAGAATATGTAACAGGCACAAAATGATACCAAATGCTAAGGAACAGGCACCCTTCCAACTCTCTGCAGCTGAGCAGGAGGAGAACATTATTACTCTATGCCTCATTCTTCTTTCTTTTTTCCCAACCTCCTTGTACTTCTGAAAGCACAGGTTTTCTGCACTGTGAGTAGACACCATTTACAGTCTGCAAGTAAATGATCATCCTGGCAGTCCAATGTTATGTGTCCCTATTCTTTAGTTTCTTCTTGGTATTTTTATTTTTAAAAAGTCCTGTTTTGGAACAAAGTGCTGGTAGATTCATACCCCCTTCACATGCAGCTACAACTTGCTTAAGTTTCCTGGAGCCTGCTGAGGTCAATGAGAAGATTCCTGTTGACTTCTTTGCATTTGAACAAGGCTTTGGCTGCACATAATATTTTTATTGATATTTAAAGTTAGGAAGAAACATCACACACTAGATCAGCTACCAGAAGTAACACAAGCATTGACTTCACTTGCTGATAGTTTTAGAGAGGTTTAAGTGAATTACTGTTTATTATTTAGTACTTTGGGCTAGAACATGATTAAATTAAATATTCTCCTCCCACTGCAGCACCCAGAAGTAAACAAGAGCTCAGCATTTACATGTGCTGTCTCTGATATTGATCTCCTGGGCACCCAGCACAGGTCCTTTCAGTTTGTGCTTTTTTCTACTTCCACAGGGTGACTCCCTGAAGTTAGGTAGTAGCTGCCTGGGGCAAAGATTGATTTTTGCATGCTTAGAGCCTGGTACAAAGGAGTCATGTACAACTACTGCCCACATGTTTTGCAATACTAAAAAGGCTTGTTATATTATTAAGTTGATTGATGTTTTAAACACATGACCTAGATATTACATTCCTATTGCATTCTACAGGACTTTTAAATCAGAAATTCCATCAAGCCTCAAAGCTTTTGATGTGCAGTGGATGAGCTGTCACAAGAACCAGTAACGCTGCAGGTGATACCAATTCAGACAGGTAAGTAGCTGTTGCAGTCCTGGCAGTATGCTTATTAGCAATAGCAGCAGTGCCTCAGGCTTAAATATAAATCAATCTAGGCGGTTGGATTTGCAGTTAGAAAGGGACAGTCCACTCCACACAATGCTTTCACATACAAATGCAAGTCTATAAGAGCAGGGCCATGGTGGAAGAAATGTGAAGGGTATCAGCCTAATGGAACTGAAAGGTAATGAGTGTTTGTAGTTCATCCTATTTCATGGCATATCCCTGCCAATGGTGCAGTAGTTCAGTATAGGGAAAACAATTGAATGTCTGGGAGTGCTCCATGAGCATTGTTTTCTGCTTTTGTTTGAAAAAGCTCTTTTTTTTTTTTTTCCCCTCTGCATGAGTTAAGTCAATGGAATAACTTCCTACGATGTAATCAGTAAAGTAAGAAAAGGTGAAAAGGAGAATTTCAGAGAATCTGGAAAACCCCTATGCATCCGTCATAGTTTCAATGGTTTTGGGCAGGTGGTATTACCATCCCACCACTCAGATCTATGATACCTGTACCCAGTATTAAGTTATAAGGGAAAGATTAATGTGCTTCGCTAGAAGAAACACCATGGAATAAAGTCATTATCTTTTTCTACTTTATCCCTCAAATATGTGCATAGATATCAACGTCCTGTGATTTCCTCAAGATTGATCTCTCCAAAACATTGTTACTCTTCTGACTTCCAAACGCAAAATTTGGTGTTCATTTCCAGTCATTAGCTGGCAGTTATGCCCTATGCTTCAGATAATGTAATTCCAGGCAAACAGTTGGAGCCATAATCAAAATATTATCCCTTTAGCATCTAAGTGAATTGTGCTGCCATTTAATCACTTCCTTTAAAATTAAGTTTATGATTCATAGAAATAATAATGCACAACAGATGGATTGTTACTGCTGCTAAATGGTGAGATATGTAACATTCCTTCAGCTTGATAGAAGGTTTGTGGTTAGTCATTAGATATTTGTTGAAGAATTGACAATACATGTATTACAGTTCCAGTAGTAATGACATGGTACAGTTACTCTGTGTTACAAGAGAAGTGGAGGGTTAGGGTTAGGGTTTTAACACCATCTGAAGAGGCAAAAATGTAACTCATAAAGAAGATAGATCTGCACATTCCATGGAATTTTGTATGTAATTGAAGATAACCTTTTTTCAGGTTTGCCCCTTCAAAATCAGCTTTATTTTGGGGAAAATCCTATTGCTAATGCACTGGATATGTATGGAAGAGAGAATGGTAATAGTTTTTATTTCTGGAAAATGAGATGTAAAAGTGAGCTAAATTCAATTAAGAAACAAACCTGCAGGTTTTCAGAAAGGTTTGATTCAAGAGAATCTTCAAGGTAAAGGATTCAAGTGAATGTCTGAATTCTAAAGTGTTTGCTGAGTTGAGAACTCTAGAATGTTCTGCAAGTCTGTTGTACCTGGAAATTCAGTATAAAAGCTGTCAGATTCGGCCAGTACTTCATAGATTCTTTGTATAGCTGGGTCAACTATCAGCTGAGGAGCTTTCACAGAAAGAAAAGTCTATAGATTTAAAAGTAAAAATGTCTGTAACCTTTATAATGAACAACGTAGAAATCACTGAGGATGCTTACACTGAATCTAGTGGTTCTAAACATTCTCCTTATATTGTGGACCAGAAACTGAGCTTTTCAGAACTAGGAAATATTTATTAGAAGATGACAAAAAAAACAAATTAAACCTTTGAGTTTGTTACGTAAAAGGGTCTCTAACTACAAACCACTGTAGATACACCGTCACCTAGAGAATGAAAACTGTAATATTTTAATGATTAGGAGTATCACACTTTACATTTGCTGAGGAGGCCATTAGGAAAAGATACGGTGAAGGGTGCAGTCGCAGTTCCAGGGAGCATGTCCTGGCTATACTCTGAAATGCACCTCCCTTCTCATTCTTGACTATCTCACTATGGCATATGCTGGAGGATGGAGTGACTCCATCCCCACCTGAATACTCTGTTTCCTTCCAGAGGAAACTCACGAGATATTATGTTGACTAAACCCCACTCCAGAGCAGCAGTTATTTTATATTTATGTTTGGAAGGTCTCAAGGCGTTGGAGAAAAGAGTGAATTTGTTTAGGAAGGGAGCTTATTCTTTTCTCCTGAAGAGTCCAGCTTCACCATAAAGAGATATGGATATTTCCCTGCTCTATGCCCCTCCTTTCCTTCTTCACTTTTTCCCTTCCCCAATATATGGCTGAAGTACTGTACATACTCTATGGTTGTTAATCAGACTTTCTGATGATTTTAAAAAAGTTAGATCTTTCTAATCAATTCCCACATTCCTGTCATTCCAGTGACATGTTTTCATTTGCGCAAAAGAAAAGTTTAATACAGTTCCTTGCTTGAAGTGTACTGTGTAAGAAATTTGATCCCCCAACATTAATAAAATTATACTCCCATTCTCATCCTAGGAGGTCTCTCTTGTTTATTCCCAGACAGTTGACACTAGTTGTATTTTTCAATGCAGAAATTGATTTTAATGGCAGCAGCTCAGAGTATAGTGTAGCAAATCCTGAAGGTGATCTGTAGCAGAGTATAAACGGGTTTCTGGTTCTCAATGCCAAAGGACAAATGTAAGAAGTTCTCTGATACCAGAAGTTAAACTTCTGAGAGCTTTGCAGTATATTTTGGCAGTGTTATTGCAGGAGACATGCTTTAAGCCCAATATTTTTATGGGTCTCCTAAACTACAAATGCCTTTTTTTCATTACAGTTCAGAAGGCAGAGTAGACTATATTTAGTGGTGTTATTGTAAAAAAGACATATACCTGCCCTACAGCAGTTAAACATTCCAATTTTTCTGTCCATGTACCTTTCCGTGGCTTTTATTTTTGTGTTTTTGTGGTATAGCAACTGAAAGGGAGCATGTTGGATTGTGTTGCTGAAAGCGGGGCAAATATAAAGGTTGCAAATGATGTTAAATGAGGTTGTGACATTCACATGCTGTTTACCTATCCTTTTACAGGATCTGGTTTTATTCTAAAGACTTGGTCTGTTTCCAGTACTACCTCTGTTACAGTCCCTCAAGTGCTACTTGACAGCAGGTCAGTAATTTGCAGGAAAAAAATCCTTTCATGTCTCTTTAATCTTCATTACTGCAGTGTCTTAACATCTTCTGGTAGCACATTGAACAGGGATTAAGATTTGTCATGTATACTTGTGGCTCTTGATCTCTGCAGAGAGACACTTGTATGCACAGTTCGGTGAGAGAATTAGAGTCAACTTATATAGCATCAACTTATATAAGTCATAATTCCCCTCGGACAAGAGGAATTTGCTTTCTCATTTAGTGTACAGGGTGTGTACTTTGTAGTTTGATCAGAACTTCAAATTTTGAAAGGACAGGGGAAGAGATTTATCATGTTTTAAGGAAAAACACTCCACTTTTGTGAATGCAGTTGCTTTACAGTGTAGGAAACTGGTTCAAATGAGAAGTCCTTTGTGTTCATGCTCTAATGTCATAAATTCTTTTGATGGCTTTGATTCATTGTCTGTCTTCTGTAGCTTCTTGTCCTCTTCAGGACCTTATTTTCATTATGCTCTTTCTATCATAGAACAGAGTGCAAAGAACATAGGAGGGTGGAACAAATTGTGCTTTAAGTCCTTCTACTGAAGTTTTACAATGACTATTGTATTATTGCTCAGAATCACTTTAGTGGAAAAACCCACGCTGCTTTCTTGTGTGTGGCCAGAAGTTCTCCATGGGCCTTAAGATCAACAAAGAGGAAATAAAAATCCTACAAAAATCCAAATGCACAAATTTGAAGTGGGTCAGTGTGTTCATTTAAGAACAATGTGCAGCAAATTGGTAAAGTTTAACTTCAATCATAATTCTCTATCCTTAAATTCAAGTATTTAGGACTTGTTTTTCAAAAGATGTGTTTAGGGCTTTCAAAAATAACAGCAATCATGGGTGGATTCACAGGCTTTCTGCAGCCAGCAGCTGTGTACTTCCAGCAAAGCTTGAGGAAGTCTGATCACGCTTCAAAGGCCATTGCTGACGTCCCAGGATGAGCTCATTCTAAAATTGTGCCCTAATTCCTGTCCAGTCTTTTCCCAATAAATCTTTCTGTAATTTCTTTTGCAGAACTTGAAGGAAAGAGTCTGGTCAGCTCTGTTAAAGCCTTTTAAAAATAAGAACTTATTTGACCAAATACCTACCAGTAAGCCCGGTGAAGAGTAGATTATAAAGATTTAGGATACATTTTTAGCAATCACACGAATCATCAGTCACTAAAACTTTTGCAAATCTTGACAGCTGTCTTCAATATTGTCATCAATATTCATGATTGAAACTGTAAGCTTTTAATATCAGTATTCACATAAACTAGTGAGCCCCAACTGGGAAAGTTCAGTTTATCGCTGAATGGATTCAAGGGATAGTGTTTCCAGATAGCTAAACTAAAGTAATTATCTAAAGGGGAATGAAACCATCTTGTAAAGACACATCTCAGTGTAGTTGCAGAGAAATATTGAATAATTTGCAGTTTCCAAAAAGTGAAAAAATCTTTTGAAGAAAAATTTCTGTAAAGAAAAATTTCTGTAAAGGAAAATTCCTGCTTGTTTTCTTCATTATATTCCCCCATGAAACAGGGAATAGGTGCTGAACTTAAAGGTCTCCATTAGAAGCCCTATAGGTCCTTTCCTTTTGGGTCACAGAGGAGTACTTAGACTAGTACTTCCTGACAGTCAGCTGCTTAAAAATTCAGGTTTCTGAAACATAGTTTCTGTGCTTGAAAAGAAAAAAAATCCACCTTAGTTTTCTCACATCAGGAAAACCATAGTTCAAAGATAAGAATAAATATTCAGTCATTAGTCACTACAGTTTTGACCTTAACTTGAAAGGTAATTCCAGTCATCACATAATGAGTTTTTTGTTCATGTTTATGCATTTTAGGAAGTTTGTTTGCAGACTGTGTTTGCTTGTTGTACTGCTGCATTTGAGCACCCATGTGTTAGTGTTACATTTGAGGGGTGGGTCTTGCTGTTTGTTTGCTTTTGAAATTTGTGTTACTTTTACCGTGAATCTTAAAATTCGGAGATATCAGAATTAGCTTCCTCACTGAATATGAGGTCTCCAGTATTCCTGGAAACAGAGCATAACTTGGTGAGTTTTCAAGGAAATGTAGTTGCAAGGAAGAGCAAAAATGGCTGTAGAATACTAATTATTTATATAGGTTGAGTTGTTTCTGGCCTTTTCAGTCCTCCAAGCCTGTATCATGAGGAAAGAATAGATAGACAAATGATGTTAAATAACACATAATTTGTACAGTTTCTCTGTTATTTAAAATTAATTTGTAAAATCTTTGAGAAACAGGGGTGTGTTAGCAGTGTGCACAGTTTACAGTATCTGTAGTAACTTCAATCTTCGAACAATCTTATTTCCTCAGTAGAAATAGGATGGCTTCCCAAAGAGAAGTAAACTCTGCTGAATAGCTAAGAACCTACCTAACAGAATACAACTGAATGCCATGAATGATGTTGCATGAAATAACGTGAATTACGCAGGTGTGTTACAGGATACCCCCATTTCCATGAGGTTCAACCTCATTACCTATTACTGTCATTATCTGTACATTCTTCTTTTGTTCATCTATCTAAAACCATTTAAATTCTTCAAGGGAAAAAAAAATAAGGGTGCAATTTATTTGAAAATAGCATTCATTCTTCAGTGTCATATGCATTTATCAGATTTATTCCCTGCAATCATATAAGTGACAAACCCATATTTAGTGATGGCATTAAGCTCTCTACTCTCTAGGCTTTATATAAGCTTCCTGCAGCTGGATGCCACCATCACAACTGTCTTGTGCCAGTCAAGCAATTGAAGAGAAATCAGGCATGAAAGAGGGGGAAATAAGTTCAGTGTGTTGAGAAATGATGTCCAGTGCTTTAATATATTGGCTGCTTGGCACAGTTTATAATTTGAATAGAATAAAGATTTGGTATTTCTTCAGTCTATCTGCCACTCTTGAGTCGTTAGAAACAAATACATGCACCCCGAAGGCTAGGAATATAAACCAGACCACCTGTGTCCCTAACCAGAATCCATGCTCATGATAGCAGAATTTATAGAGCTAATATCAAATTCTCCTCCTATTACACAGCCTACCAGAGCTAGTGAAAGAGACTATTATATTTTGCTCACTCATGGGGAGAGTAAGCCATGATCAAAAAATCATAGTTCCTAGAAAAGTATTCTGGGACACTTCCTTTTGTATTTCTGACTATTTTCTTTTCAGAGACATGTTTTAATAGCATTAAACCTTTTGTGTTTTTACTACATTATAACATGATGGGGTAACAAATCAAAAATTGCCTTATACTATTGGGACTTGTGTCCTTTATGAGAAACTCTGATTTCCTAAATGTGGATTGAAGAAAAATTTTGCTAGCAATAATAGTGTCTAGATATTCTGCAGTGCAATAGGTGACACATTTCTTCACAAAGCAGTTGCTGAATCTGTGAGAAAACTTCTATTTTATCTCTGCTCTTGGTTGCTAATAAATATATTGTAGAATTAGTTATCGTAGAAAATACAATAGACCAGGAAACCACTAGTTAAAATCTGATTATCATAGAATCATAGAATCATAGAATAGTTAGGGTTGGAAAGGACCTCAAGATCATCGAGTTCCAACCCCCCTGCCATGGGCAGGGACACCTCACACTAAACCATGCCATCCAAGGCTATGTCCAGCCCCACCTTGAACGCCGCCAGGGATGAAGCATTCACAGCTTCCCTGGGCAACCCATTCCAGGGCCCCGCCACCCTTACAGTAAAGAATTTCTTCCTCAGATCCAATCTAAACTTCCCCTGTTTAAGTTTAAACCCATTACCCCTTGTCCTCTCACCACAGTCCCTAATGAAGAGTCCCTCCCCAGCATCCCTATAGGCCCCCTTCAGGTATTGGAAGGCTGCTATGAGGTCTCCATGCAGCCTTCTCTTCTCCAGGCTGAACAGCCCCAATTTTCTCAGCCTATCTTCATACGAGAGGTGCTCGAGTCCCCTGATCATCCTCGTGGCCCTCCTCTGCACTTGTTCTAACAGTTCCATGTCCTTTTTATGTTGAGGACACCAGAACTGCACACAATACTCCAAATGAGGTCTCACGAGAGCAGAGTAAAGGGTCAGGATCACCTCCCTCGACCTGCTGGTCACACTCCTTTTGATGCAGCCCAGGATACGGTTGGTCTTCTGGGCTGCAAGCGCACACTGCCAGCTCATGTTCATTTTTTCATCAACCCACACCCCGAAGTCCTTCTCCGCAGGGCTGCTCTGAATCTCTTCCCTGCCCAACCTGTCGCTGTGCCTGGCATTGCTCCGACCCAGGTGTAGGACCTTGCACTTGGCATGGTTAAACTTCATCACGTTGGCATCAGCCCACCTCACAAGCGTGTCAAGGTCCCTCTGGATGGCATTCCTTCCCTCCAACTTATCAACCGAACCACACAGCTTGGTGTCATCGGCAAACTTACTGAGGGCGCACTCAATCCCACTGTCCATGTCACCCACAAAGATGTTGAACAAGACCGATCCCAACACCGATCCCTGGGGGACACCACTCGTTACCGGTCTCCAGCTGGACATTGAGCCACTGAGCACAACTCTTTGAGTGCAGCCATCCAGCCAGTTCTTTATCCACCAAGTGGTCCACCTATCAAATTGATGTCTCTCCAACTTAGAAGGATGTCATGGGAGACAGTGTCAAAGGCTTTACACAAGTCCAGGTAGATGACATCAGCTGCTCTGCCCCTGTCCATCAGTTCCGTAGCCCCTTCATAGAAGGTCACCAGATTGGTCAGGCAGGATTTCCCCTTAGTGAAGCCATGCTGGCTGTCACCAAGCACCTTGTTGGTTTTCATGTGCCTCAGCATGCCTTCCAGGAGAATCTGCTCCAAGATGTTGCCAGGCACAGAGGTGAGACTGACTGGTCTGTAATTCCCTGGCTCATCCATTTTCCCCTTCTTAAAAATGGGGGTTATATTTCCCTTTTTCCAGTCATCGGGAACTTCACCTGACTGCCATGATTTTTCAAATATGATGGACAGTGGCTTAGCAACTTCATTTGCCAGCTCCTTCAGGACCCGTGGATGGATTTCATCCGGTCCCATGGACTTGTATACATTCAGGTTCCTAAGGTGGTCCCGAACAAGATCCTCCCCCACAGTGGGCCCAGGGTCCCCCCCCTCACCGTCCCCGCGTCTGCCTTCCAAGACTTGGGTGGTGTGGTCAGAGCATTTGCCAGTAAAGACTGAGGCAAAGAAGTCATTAAGAACCTCAGCCTTCTCCAAATCCAGGGTAGCCAGTTCTCCTGATAGCTTCTGGAGAGGGCCCATGGTGTCCCTAACCTGTCTTTTATTGGCAATGTACCTATAAAATCCCTTCCTGTTATCCTTAACATCCCTAGCCAAGTTTAATTCTAAGTGGGCCTTAGCTTTCCTAACCTGGTCCCTAGCTTCCCGGACAACATCCCTGTATTATATTAAACTGAAAAATAAAAGAGGCAGATTTTTCTGTTACAAAAGCTGAAGCTGGGAAGAATTCAGTAGTGGAAGAGAGTGAGGCAGACACTGTAAGCTCTTGAGTCTCCTCTCCATAAAATGTAAGTCTTTAGGACATTTTTTTAAAAGTAAGAGTAAATAAATAACAATGTTAATGAGAAGTGGAATATGATGTGCTGCTCTTTACCAGTGATAAATCAGGTGTTCTTAAGGTATTATTATTGAGAAGGTAACTGAGAAAGAATTTTATCACTGTGGATTTCAGAAATAAAATAGAAATATAGAAAATATTAATATAACATTAATAGAAAGTAAGTAATTTGGATGCAGAACTAATGATCTGTCCACACCTTTATGCAAAAATTCTAAGGTCAGTGTAAGTTATTAAACAATGTGTCTGTGGTTTGCAGTGAAGGGGAAAGTGCCAAACTGATGCATTTAGAATTCCAAGGAAACTTTACACGTGATCTTGGCCTAAGTACAAATGTGCTAATTAATTTGCTTATAACTCAGGGTTGAAGTTAACATCAATTTGGAGAAGTAGTAGAATGTTAAATAGGAAAAAATGAATGATATTTAGGGTTGTAATGACAGAGATAGGATGAAAGTATAAGAACTCAGCATGTGAGGTCAGGAAGACCTGTTGAAGTTGGAGACTCAGCAATTATAATCATGAGTCAAATCCTGACTAGTGTGCCAAGGTTTTGTGTTGATCAAAAGGAAACTATTAGCTGCTGTGTGATAAAAAGTGTAAAAATGTGCCTGTGATTTCAGGAGCTGGGGCTTTACAGTGGAAATGAATGCCTTCATGAAAGACACTACTGGACTGAATTAAATAGAAATACCTCTTCATGTGTGCATGTGATTTCCTTTATATTTGTAGTATGTGGATATTATATGTATGTGCAATAACTTTATGGGTTACCTAAAAGATTTAGGACTACTTCATGCTTATGTTTTAATTGCAATTGGAGAAAAAGCCATTTTGGTGTATAAACATTCTGTGGTATTGGTATATAAACATTATTCTCATACTAAATTCAAAATGCCACACTATACCAGCTACTGGGAAGAAAATTAACTTTATTTCAGCTGAAACCAGGACATATTCCTGTATCCTGGGCATGACCTGGGTTTGCATCATCTTTGTTGATGCAGATCACCCCACTTGTGCCATCATGCAGCTTTTCTCCTGTCAGACAAAAGAGGAGCTGTGAGGCTCTAGCAAGCTCTGTACAAGGTATCTTGTTGCCGTTTTGTCAGTGCAGGCTTTGAAAAGCAGCCTGTGGCACTGCAGTACAACTGGAAGGAGATGATCGGTGTGGCTAACAGAATGGGAGAAAATGACTTTTGCATCAGCCTGTCATGTTGCTGGGCACTGCCAGGAATATGGTGGTGCTACAGCCTGTCAAGTGTGTTTAACTACAGCTAAACAGCAGGAGCCCAGGACTTGAAAACTCTGGTGTTGGAAGCCATACTGAACACATGAATTTTAATTGAATCACTGCTGCTTAAAGTCTATGAGGTCTGTGAACACAGGCTAACTGACAGTCCTCAGTGAGGGGTTATCAAACAGAAAGTTGCAAGAAAGCAGGTCTGAGAATGTGGAAAAAATAGTAATGTTTGTGTGAAATAGTGCAATGCTGCCATTGGACAACTATGAGTCTGGGAAGCTGAAATATTAACCCAAATATGCCATGAAGGAACCAGTAGACACTCCGTACTGCAATGGTTCTTTAGGAATGCCTGTGATAAGATAGAGCAATTAGTCAGTTTTAACATTCCAATGGATTTATTCTATTATTTGCATTTGCATCTAGATGGTCTAAGTGATCCAGGCCACATCTGGAGCACCGTGTCTAGTTCTGGGCTTTCCAGTAAAAAGGGACATGGAGTTATGGAAAGAGTCCAGAAAAGAGATACAAAGGTGATGAAGGGACTGGAGCATCCTTCTTATGAGGAAAGGCTGAGAGAGCTAGGGCTGTTCACCCTAGCTTTGGGAGGTAAGACCTCCTGGAGCTACGGTGGTCTTCAAAGAAAGACCACCCTAAGAGGTGGTAAGAGAAACCTCTGGGAGATCTTACAAATCTATCTAAGTACCTGAAGGGAGGATGTAAAATTATCAGAGCCAGGCTTTTCCTAGTGGTGCCCAGTGGCAGGCACACAGGCAGTGGACACAAGCTGAAATATGGGATGTTCCCTCTGAATATCATTGAATCAGAATGGTTTCAGTTGGAAGGGATCTTTGCAGATCAGTGTCAGGAAGCACTTGTTTACTGTGAGAACCGGCACAAGTTTCCCAGGGAGGTTGTGGAGTTTGCTTCCTTGGAGATACTCAAAAGCCATCTGGAAACAGGCCATGGCAACTGGCTGTAGGTGGCCCTACTTCAGCAGGAGGGTTGGACCAGATGAGATCCCAGTGGTCTCTGAAAACCTCAGCCAACCTGTAATTCTGCCACTCTGTAGTTCTTAACCTCAGAAAACACATCCGTACCTAGTTTAGGTAAGGTAAACTAATTGCTGCTAAAGGTATGACAATGAAAATTATAGCAAGCTGCTTTATTGAATCCGGAGGCAATAATAGCTGGATGTGTTGGTGACTGATTTACCTATAGCACAGTGAATTCTTCTGAATTGTTGCATTCCTGCCGCATCACCTCCCTGCTTAGCTGTACAGAAATACACACTGTGTCACAGTGAAGTTAAGCCCATGGCTGTGATGGAAAAAGCTAGCTGGTCCTTCCTTACGTTAATATGCCAGGGTAAAAAAATACAGGAGTCCCAGTGCTAGAAGGAAATTAAAAACCCAGCGAAAACCATACTTCATGGCTCTGACATCGAAGTGAAGAAATCGGAAGTGTGAGGAAAAACACATTGCAGATTTTATAGCATGTGAATAACTGAAGTCTGCTAGACACAGTGATGAAAGTGGATCTAAATTACTAACAGATCTTAACCATCTGTTGGGAGGTGGGAGTGGGGTCTCTGCTAGTCCTTCTTCCTGTCTCATACTCCAGCCTGTTTGCCACTGCCTGAGATAATTGCTGCTTGTGAGCTGCCTATGACTATTAAATTGCAAGTCTTACATAGGTGTTTCAACTGTACTTTTTTCTTTACGTATCATTTGTTTTCTGTATCTATTGTGCTGGTGCCCATTACCTTAGCATCAGATCTGTATAACTGCTTCTGCCATTATATATGGCCAACAAGTATTGGAGCCTAAAATTCCAGATGGAAAAACTCCTTTTTCTGAACAATTGCAAATGACTTATGTATATTTAGAAAAAAATATTTCAATTATAATGAATGTAATTTTGTTCCTGCTATGATTGTTCAGGGGCCTGAAATTTGTCAGTTCTACTGTCACATCTGTTCTGAGCTGCAAGATCTCTTAAAGGGGTCTCCCTTTGTCATTTACAATTGTGTCAGTGCCGCTGTCATTATGTGACTGAAGGATTCAGACTGTTAGGAGTCTCTTGATTATAAAATAGGAACATGGCATTCAGAAATACTGCAGGTCCATCTTCTGCCAGTAGGGATTGAGTAAATGAAAGAGAGCTCAATGTGGGACTCGAAGGAGCAGGCTTGCTGTCCGAAGCTCTCCTAGGGAGTTCTTGCAGGCTTTATGTGTTTACATTAATGTTTTTGGCTTTAAGTAGGCCTCAAGTTCTAATTTTGAAAATAGTGTTCCTGTGTCATTTCAGTTAAGACAGTGCTTTTGTTGATATTCAGTGAGAATGGATTTGATATAAACAGGGAAATGGCAGGAATGTGAACCAGGATGCTCTGATAGACTCCCAGCTGGTTAGGCCAGATGAGAAAAATTAATGTTAATCAAACTTCCAGTTTTTAAGCTTTATGCTAAATTTATAACCAATCTCATGTATTTTCTTGGGTATTTTTATCTTCTTATCACAAAAGATAAATATGATCCAAGGCAGTTTTAGAGTGAGGTTGAATTCATTTACTTCTGACTCTGCCATGAGATTCCTCAGCCTTTCCCAAATAATTTCACCCATAAGCCCTGGCTTTTGTAACTGGACAGTACAAATAGTGGAAAAGGCTTGGGTAAGTGGGCAAGCACATTGAAATGTACAGCTGAAGATGCCTAAACGCTTATACAGCTGGAAGTCTTCCTTAGGTAAAAAATCATCCCACTATGAGTAATAGAGTAGAATTACTCATATGTGAAATTTTGCTGGAGTGTGAATATTGACTGCTACAGGTGATTCCTAGTACTATTTATCATGCTCACAACAGAGCTGTGGTCCCTACCATCACCACTGCAGTGAGAAAATAATAACAAATCTAGAATGGAGCATAAAAAACCCATGTGTACGTTGTGGTTCTCCTGCTCCGTATACCATGCAATGGTTTAACACATTGTGTTGTAAAGCCCCCAAGGTGTTAATAAGACAAACTCATAATATATTCTTATAAAGACAAACAAACATTCAACAAACTATTCTCAAATTTACAGCAAGTTGATTAAAAAAATTTTATTTTCTCCCCATCCTTTTTCATGTGAAATTACTAAGTTCCCTCACTAATGCTTTCTAAAAGAAGCTAAGAGCAGGATCTCAAAGAAAGCATTAATTTACCGCTATCAAAGTTTCTGAGCTACTCTAATTAGCCCAAGTGTTCTAGCTTTTGAAAACAGAATTGCTTTTATGGTAAGGAATGTGATATTTCTCATAATATTCCAGCACCTCATCAGCACAGCATAGAGAAAGGTGAACTGTTCCCTGAAAAATTGAAGTAAAATTCAATGTATGAACAGCACAAAGCTGCTATTATTACCATGCTGCCTAATCTTGTCAGATACCATTTTCCATCTGGTGTCTTTCTGTGGACCAGCCAAAGCATCAGTGTATAAAAAAGCATATAAATAAGCACTGAGGAAAGCAATTATATGTTTAGAAAAGAGTGCCGATTGTCTCTCCCCTACACATAAACTTATGGTGGGACAAACTGGGGGCAAGAAAGCAGGGCTTGGTCTGTGGAATGGGAAACCTGGAAAGGGTGCCCTCCTTACAGTTATTAGTCACACTGACTCAGTACCTGGCCTCTTGGGTTTTCTTGAGAATTGTAGCAGGGTTTATTTCCTCTGAAAGCCCAGGGCTGCATGTTTGACTGACAGCAGTTAATTTATTGGACATCTAGCTCTGGATCAACCTAAAGGCATACTCATCTCAGCCATAGGAAAGTAGCTAGCGCTTGATTTCAGAAAGATGATACTTTGAAGGTTAGTGTATTAGCCTGGAGAAATATCTGCTTCTGATTAAAGCTCTTCTGAGCATCTAATATAAAGCAGCTCCATTTAACATGAAAAATGGTACAAACTTTCAAAACTAAACCAGCCCCTGGCAGCACATGACAAGGCGAGCCTCTCCTCCTGCCTGCACACATCTCTGATTCAGCATTATCTTCAGAAAGCCAAGCAGATCCTGTCCAGCACAGAATAACTAAACTATATGCAAGAAATTAAGGAGGTGTCTGAAAGCGTGCAAGCTTAAGGACAAGACAGCTGTCTCTAAATACTTTTCCAAGCCATGTGGAACAGGATGCATTGTCTTCCCAAGGCAAAGGGGAGGGGGGGCTTTGGGAAATTTCATGCCACTTGGTTTCACTTGTTTTTCAATTACATCCCTTACTCTGATAGGTTGTCATAGAACTGTTTTTGTGGTGTGCAGCAATTTCAGGACCTCTCCTCAAACGAAACTTCAGAGGATCAAAATGTGTTGTCTTCACTGGGAGCAGGGAACTGGCTGTGCACCTGATAACACAGCTTCTTTCCTGGTCAAGAGTATTTCAAAGTGCTATTATAAGGCAATTATATATTTAGCTATAGAGTCAAGGTTTTGAGACAAGTCAATAGCATCCTGAGTGACGACAGATACAGTGAGGGCTGGCAATGAATCTAGTATTAACAAAACAGCTGTGCCTGTTGAGCCCCTGGACACCAGACTGTAAAGTTTAATATATTTTGAAGTTTGGGATTCTGCCACATCAAGCTGTTTTGTTCATTTACCCAGGAGGTGACAAAAGTTTTAGGAAACTTGGTTTGAGGAGAATATTTCCACATTTTAATGAAGATATCCAATGTGTTGGCAGTTTTTATTGCAGAACGACATGTTCATGTTTGTGCTGCTGGTCCCTTCCCCCCACCCAGAACAGCTGGGTTTCAGTTCGAGGAAGTGTCTCATACTCCATCTGCTCTGTGGCAGGCAGTGGCACATTACTGCAGTCACTGGAGTTTTTCATTTGACAGGCTGTGCAGCTGCTGTGCATCTCATGACGAAATACTTGTATTTGGGTTTTTGATCAAATGTCTTTGCAGCTTGTCTCCAGAATGTGACAATGGCTTGGTCTATACCAGAACAGGATGAGGCATCAGCAAACATTTACATGTTAGGGCAAGATGTGTTATGCTGGCTAATTATACTAAAGGTGAGAGAATTTTCTGCACAGTAGTAAATTCACTCCTGGAGTCTCATTTCTCTTTTTCCTTTGCTGTTCATTTCAGTGAAATGAAATCCCTTTTTCATTAGCTAAAAGTTTGTGCCCAATGATAAAATTTTATAAGCGTATGAAACGGCAAACAAAAAAAGACAAAACTCCCTTTGACTGATAAGCCTGTTTAAAACGGCTGTGGGAATTAAGAATATAAGGGCCTTGTGAGGGTAGCTAGTATATTTGAGGACCGCTCAAATGTAGCTTTTCCTCTGGGATTTGGACTTCTAATGGAGTAGAGGAAGTTGGGATTTCATGCCTTGACAATTGTGGCTTATGTGGCAGCACAGTCCTGATTTCAATCCAGTTTGTAGTTGATGAGTCTCCTGTTTGCCGGCACTACCAACAGAGAAGAAAGGACTGAATTAGCAGAGAGTTTTACGTGAAAATCCTGTATGTATTCCCTGCAGATGGGAGATGAAGAGCGCTTCTGAGAATCAGCAATGTCTCATCATCAGTGCCCGTACTGAGAGCAAATGGAAGGTTTCCAGTATTACAACTTTCACTCAATGAAAATTAACTTAGAATGGGTTTTTTTAAAGAAATGTTTTCTGCTTAATCATTAAAAAATATTGTACATTGTCATTGTGACTTATGGATGGTCTTGGTATGGATATGGATGGTATGGGTGGTATGGATAAAATATTCTTTCAGTGACTTGACGCAACACAACTGGCACATCATCACAAATCTTCCTATTTGGGAGTTGTTAGATTTCTTTTCCAGACACTTACAGTCTGTGTCTTTGGATGCTTTTACTTAGGATAGGTTTGAATCTGAGGCCATATATTGGACAATGATATAAATCAGTCTGTGAAATTAGGGAAACTGAAGTTTCATTAGAAACTTAAGAATGCAGTGCTGGAACTCTGGTGATGTATACCTGCAGAAAAGACTGACTCCTTGGGTCACATTTTTTCTGTGCTGTGAGACTCTTGGAGTCTAGCTGCAGTTTTGTGACTACCACAGTGATAAAAGCTCAGTGTTTTAACCTTTCCTCATCTCCTGGCATTTTCATCTTTAAGCTTCTGCTAAGACTTTGTGTTTTCAGGGCATCAGAAGGGCACACCTTTGATTTGAGACTGCTGGGTGTTGTTGTACTACAAACAGTTGATAACAATACTACAGCCCTGAAGTATAGATTACTAACCCAGCTCTTTTGTCATTAACAAGCCAAACTTCACCTTATGACACTGTAACCCCATCAAAGAGCTGGGCTTAATGCAGTGTGTTTTCCTCATTCCCCTTGGCCCTTTTCTAAGAAAGCAAGAGACAAGCATACTCTTACTTACCTGCTACTAGGTAATAGCTTCTTGAAGTCTCAATCATTATATCTCACCTGTGCATCCAGAAACACCTCCTTCCTTTGGGTAATCAGAAGTTTAGATTAATTATGCTAATCAGCTGCTCCAGCTGATGCAATTAGCCAGAACGCGCAGTATCTCTGGAAATCCAGATGGGATCTTTCCTACATGATGACTTTAATTTCATGATCCAGTGCAAAAATTATAGGAAAAGAGAAAGCTCTCTTGTCATTCCACATTTCCATTAATCGTCATAAAACTTGCCCCAGATTTTGGGAACAGAAAGTCCATTTGTCAGGCTGACTTTGCGCTCCTTGCTCTGCAGGGATTTTTGTGTTCTGTTATAACTCAAAGGTGTGTTTATCCACAGTTACCAAACATTTAACTGAAGCACATTTGTGTTAGACTCATCACAGAAAGGTGCCAAGAAGCTCTCCTGTGGATCTGGCTAGTGGAGCGATGTATCTATAGTGGCAATGTAGATAGCACTTGTAGAGCTTAAACAGGGAATTAAATTATAGACGACACAGAGAAGATGAATGTGAGAAGCTAATAAACACTATCCTGCTCCGCTGTAAGAGTGCAAAGAAGTATTTCTGTTTTTTGTTTGGGATTTAAACAGCTATAGTAGTATTTGTATTTAACTTAATGGTGCATCTCCAGGATAAAAAGGAAAAAGATCTTCTCTCCAAATGATACTCTTCTTGACTACAAGTATAAATACCATTAATGCCAGCATGAACATTCCTTGAAGATGATGTGCTGAACTGTAACGCCTAAGTTAATTATAAAAGAGAGAAATCAAAAATATTAGAATAGCTCAGAACAGAATCTTTTGCTCAGCATTTGAATGAGAGGAGCTAGTATTTTGTATATCAGTATTCTAAAATACTGATTTTGCATATTTCTGTTTCAGTCAAGTAATTTAACTGAGGAGAATGTAGGTTTTGTTCTTACCTCTATTTTTATATGTAACTATTTTTGCTTGATCTGGCTAAATGTGAGAAGAACTAGAGTTGAATGGCTGTGATCTTTTCCATACAGGAGCAGCTGTCTGCTTGCCAGCTCTGAAGTAGAAGCCATGTTTGTTGGTGTAAGCCCAGAGTACAGAGTCCTGCTGAGATGCTCAGCCCATTGGTGATATAGCCATCATCTGACTAGAGCTGGCTGATTGATGCTTGTCACCCCTTATGCAGTATAGGTAGAGGCTATTCACCTCTGCCTTCACAGTGGAAACATCATCAATAACCCTCATTTTTATGGGCATGAATTTTTCTTGCTGCAAGAAGCATAACTATTTCCAAGTTATTTTTAAGGACCATGAGAAGTTTGACAGAGTAACATGACTGCGGGTGTTCATGAAGGGGTTTTTCTAAGTGTGAAGACAGCTTTAGAGAAACAGAAGTAATTTGTTTGAAAATATAATTGGTGAGATTTGGAGGTGAGCATCATGGTTGCTTGATCTGTCAGTACAGAATTATACTGATAAGAAGCTGTGAGTGATCTTAAAAACTGCAGAATAAAAAAAGAAAATGGATGGAAAATATTGAGAAAGATTTGTGCCTTTTTTTCCTGCAGTCCATAGTTTTGTTTTCTTTCCACTGTATTATAGATCAGCACTGATGCTTCAAGTGCTTAGTCCACCTCTGCAGTATTTTTTTCTTACCCTTGTGAGAGTATTTTATCCTTTTTCTTTTTCTCCTTTCTTTAAAAATGATAGTTGCAGAAGAGAAAAGTGAATTTTTATTTATGCCTTTCTTAACATGCACTGACTTTTCTTGACCAGTAGTCACACATCTTTTCTGCTTGTGAAAATCCCACCTTCATCTGCTGATGGATCTGTGTCCTTTCAGCTGTCAGGCACTCAGTGGTAGTATGTGCCATCTTCTTCTTTGTCAGGAAGCTCTGAAGTTGGTGTTCAACCTGTTGTAGATCTATCTGTGGTCGGATGTACGCAATGGCTCCTTGCATTCTTAAGGACAATAAAGCATTAGGTCACCTTCGTCAAACAGGTAGACTGCAAATGGCAGATATGGGATGATATCCTCAAACTTATCTTCCAAGGGGGAGGATAAATTTATGCTAAGAAGAAATGCTATTTTTTTTCAGTTCCTATCCATTATGGCACTTGTAATCTAGTTACTGGTAGGTGAATTGGTTTTGCAGCAGTAATCTGAATGGATATGAGTAGGCCAGAGAAAGAGATATTGCAGTATTTGAGACATGAGGTAATGAGATTCTTGACAAGAATTTGGCATACGAATATTTGGCATGTGAATGTTTAATGTAGTCATGCTACAACTCAGAAAAGGGGAAAGAGGTAGTAAAGGAAACCAATCAAATTACCCCGTGTAATACCACTGATCTAGCTTTGAAATTCCTTAAAAGGATTGTGATCTAGATCAGTTAAATCCTTTGCTCTCCCTAACAATGCTTAACAATTTTTAGTATCTCCCTAGATTTCTAACATTACAGAGAAGACAGTTATGAGTCAGATAACTTTGCCTGTTGAATTTTAAACATGAGCCATGAATCCCTGAAATCCTTTGTTGTTCAAGCAGAATACATTTTACTCTCTCTCCATTTAGGGTTTAGTCATCCTTTTCGTAAGTCTTTTGATGAATAAGGTCATTAAAATTAACACAATATTAAAATAGCTGGTCTCAGTAATTATAATGTTTGACCATGGTTTCTCCTGAGATGAAAAAACTCTTCATTTTATCTTCCGATCCAAGAACTTTAAAAAACCTTATTTATAGCAGCCTGAAGACTTGTAACTGGGTATAGCTTAAGGCAACCACGCTGTTCTTGCGTATCAATGACATCCTATGTTTCTATGGTGAAGTAACTTTTAATACTCTCTTTTTCACTCGTCATCTCACATTTAAATGTGTTGCTTGTTTTTTTAGTAATCATTTAAAAAATATTTCAGTCCTTCCTAATGCTAATAGGTATTTTGTTTGATAGTCTCATTAAGTTTTCCATTAACAAATTTTACCTGTCACATATTCCCACCTACCCATTAACTGAGTCACTGTATGTTGACATGTATTGTGTGATGGGTTTTATGTAAGAAGAACCAAAAGTTTGGTGCATAATAAAATAGGGATTGAGATTAAATTTATGGAAAAAGTTTTCTCTACAAACGTATTACAAGCTCCGCTCTAGTTGGATATGATGACCAGGACCTGCTGGAACAAAAAAACTATAGCTAAAATTTCATGCCTTTCAATAGTAGTGAATATATTTAATTTTCTCTATTTAAATCAACCAATCTGTAAGCTATTCTTAAAATATTTGCTGAACGCTGATTACAGGTAGCTCTAGGGAAAAAGCAAATTGGATATGGATTGAGTGTAGATGGTAGTTACTTAACTACTGAAATTCAATAATTCATAAATCCATGAAAGTCAGAGACTGACTTTCTGTGTTAGATCACTAACTGGTTGGAAGGCACAGTTCAAAATTCTTGGCAGAGCCTTTTGTGCACTTGCTTGTGTTCACGTCAGTCACTGTCTTGCTGAATGACAGTATGAACTTAGTTAACAGAAAACATTGCTTTGATGCATATAAACCATTCACAATGAACAAGCACTCTGGAAGCTTTTGAGTGCCTTGGGTTTTCATGGTATGCACAACACCATGAGCATGTGTGCTGGTTTTGACAGGGATAGAGTTAATTTTTCCCATAGTAGCTTTTTTTTGGGACTGTGTTTTGGATCAGATTGTTGACTGATCAGATGTTGGTTGAACACTGTGAAGGGTGTTGGTAATAAATCTGGGGGTGCACAAGGAGCTGGGAAGGAGACACAGCCAGGATAGCTGACCCTACCTGACCCAAGGGATATCCCACGCCTGTGGCATCATCCTCAGCATATAAAGCTGAAGGAAGAAGGAAGGAGGGACACACACATTTGGAGTAATGGAGTACTTTGTCTTCCCAAGTAACCACTACTTGTGATGAAGGCAGGCTGTTCTGCACCTGCCTGACAATGGGAAGTGGTGGCTGAATTCCTTGGTTTGTGTTGCTTGCATGCACAGCTTTTGCTTTCCCTGTTAAAATGCCTTCACCTCAACCCATGAGTTTTTTCAGTCTTATCCTTCCGATTCTCTCCCCAGTCCTGCTGGGGACAATGAGCGAGTGGCTGTGTGGGGCTTAGTTGCTGGCTGGCATTAGTTGTTGGGTGGCATGGTTTAGTGGGAGATGTCCCTGCCCATGGCAGGGGGGTTGGAACTAAATGAACTTAAGGTCCTTTCCAACCCTAACTATTCTATGATTCTATGATTAAACCATGACAGAAACACACTTCTGAGGGTAACAAACCCTCAGCTTCACTTGTGAGATTTATCAGAGGTCTTTGCTTTAAATAATGGAACACACATAGAGGAAATAACAGCATAATAAACATAACAAATGTCAGTATTGGGTTGAGGATGCTTAGCTGAGTTTTCTGATAGCTGCTCCACTTCTTTAACTTCTCCAATAGGTACCTACTATGGAGATTTTCATTGGTCCTATCATCATAACTGGTGGTTGAATCTATCTAAAGGAGCTGATCTTTGTAAGTGGCCCTTTCTTTAACCTCAAATCAATAGTCCTGCTTCTTCCTGTCAGCTCGTGTTTATCTTCTGGAACTTGGAACCAGGATATAATATAGTTCTGTGAAAAATCATAATTTCTTCCTCTTGCCTTTATTACAGCTTTAATCTGTCGAATGCCCTAGTTAGCATGTTTCTGGCTCCAGGCTGTTTTTTCTTGTGACTGCTTTCAGAAGAAACTTTTAAAAGTCATACTGTAAGATCTCCTTAAAAATGCAGTTTTCTCATTGGATGCAATTACTGTTCTTTCTCTATGAGCATCATAAAAAGATTAAACATAATACCGTGAAGAATGGGAATTGTGAGAGATGCAACACTATCGTTAAGGCAAACCTTCTGGAAGCACTTTGTACTGGTTTGTATTTTTTAAAGGATTTTCTAGCATAGTTCATGCCATACCGATCTCCTTCGTAGTCTATTTATGGAGTATATTTTGAAAAAAGCTTAATCAAATTTTGCAAGAACTTTTTGGGAAGAACTTTGCTAACTTTCTGCTCCTTTGACTGTAATGTCTTCTATAATCTTTCTCTCAGCTGAGATGAGCAAACTCTTCTGGGCTGTGCAAACTGCAGCATGCTGTGAGCTAATTACCTCACATTAGCCATTTCAGAAATGACTGGCACCTAATCTTCATAAAGTTAATCAGTCAGGAAAGAAGTCACCCAGCAAATAAATACCACACATCTTTGTGCTTGAAACAATTAGGACTGACCCTAATCTGATTTAAAGAATTGTAATGCTTCCAAAAAGGGAACAGTGTGTGGCTGCCTCCACTAATTCCATAAAGCTCTTGTGGGTTTTTAATTGACCCATCTTCTTGATGCACTTTGTTGTTTTTCTTTTCTGATCCCTCCAAGCTTCAATTTTCAAAAGCTATTATAAATCCGAGAAGGTAATGTCAGCTTACCCCCTTCATCACTTGGTGCTAGCTTTTGAGTCTGCTCTTCCAGATACATTATAAATTTCAAAAAGTTAATGTAAATATTTGTCTTTTTCTTATTTTTTTTTTTTATTTTTATTTACCTCATGCTTGAGTTTTGGAGAGAGTGAGAGTATTTTTAATTTCATACAGGATCTCTCCTCCTCCCATGTCCTGATTCTGCTATGCTGCTGAAGTGGTTTTACAAATGATACCACTTCAAACAACAGTTTCCAGGTTTTGCTGTTTATGCAGTTTATGCTGTTCATTGCTGTAGACAGTAAATAGCCTGAATTCAAAATATTTAGGAATATTTTAGCGCCTTGTCCCTTGCCATGGTACCTTGCTATGTAAGTTAACATCCTACAGGACACAACTGAGCATGTTGTTAAAGGGAATTTCTGCAGATATTAATAGCTATATATTTAATACAAATGGTCTAAACCAGACTAATCTAAATGCCTCAAAACTTAGGAAATATTAAATCCATAGCCGCGCATCATGCATTGGTGTGAACATTAACCATATACTTAACACAGGAAAGAAGAATGATCTTAACTGATCAGGGAAGGCAGCAGAGTTGAGAGGTGCTTGGCACTCAGCAGAGGAGAGTGATGCCTGCCTAAAGATGACAAGAAGTTACCATCTCTCTTGTGTGGCCAGGGCTCCTCCTCTGTATGTTTAGGTACAGAATAGGCTGTGCAGTTCCCCTTACAGGAGTGATAAATGGGATTTTTTGGGAGATGCTTTGAGATCTTAAAAATAGAACATGCTGTAACTGAGTGTTGATGGTTCTTCCACAGTCGATTTCCAAATGGGAAGGTTGGTCTGGGATCAAAATGGGTTTTTTTTTCAGCTATAGTTGAAATCAATTATGCAGAAGTTTGTAAATGCTAGATCCAGAAATCCAGGTGCCCTTTGGAGTCCTGAAAACACCCTGAACTACTTTACAGTTTGTGACAATTAGAAGCAAGGGAATTTAAAAAAGAACATAAACAAAGTATTATATATTTTCACTCCCAAATGAAATCCAGGGGAGTGCTCTTAAGGTTACCCAAAACCAATCAAACTCAGAAAAGTACATTCATATTTCAGATAGAAATGCTGCTGTGAATAATGTAGTGTGACAAGATCTATGCAAGATTCTAAATGATTGCTGGACTCCTAACTTCCATTAAAGCAAAAGAATAGAAGAGCTTCCAGCTCATCTCCTTGGTGGTATAGGGATACTGCATGTAAAATGAAAACTAAAGAACTTTGTCAGTGAAAAATACTGATGTATGCTAATGAATTGGATTAATCATTTGCACATTGGCATATTTAAATAAACAGGGGATAGCAAAGCTGGGAGAAATACCTTTTGCTCTTTCCACCCCCTGATCCTGTCATGACCCACTGCTCCATATCTCTCTCCCTGGGCAGATGCTTTGTACTACAGATATGTCTGTAGTCCTGGGCGATAGGGTTGCATGTGGTGAAATAAACTTAATGGAATTCTCTGGTTTTAACACATGATGTCTATCATCTGATCCATTGGCCACTGTGGCAGCTTGGTCCAAGTTAAGCCAAATGAGTTTCAAGACCTGTGGAGTTAATAGTATTAGTCTAATTTATGAACACAGCCCCCTTCCCACCTGCATCCCATTTTGGGTCCCCCATACAAGGAAGATGTGGATAAAGGTGGGCAAGCCTGGTGGAGCCCAAGGAGTTAAGGGAGCGGGAGTTTCCTTTGAGGCAATGCTAAGGGAACTGGGCTTGTTTAGCTTGAGGAAAAGGCTTAGGGGGACCTAATAACAACCTTCCAATGCCTGGGTTTTGTGATTCCATGTGAAGTAATTGTACTTAGTGGAAAAAAGGCCTGAATCACTAAGGTGCAGGACCTGGTGTAATCTGGGAAATAATTGAGCATTCTTGTACTCAGCAGGACTTCAGAATAAACAAACTTGTATGAATCTCCTCAGATCCATGCTTCAAGTTATGGAGCAAATATCAAGATACCCAAAGATAAAATTTGTTCCTTATTTTTGCTGAAGGATGAAAGAAGAAAATTCTCCCTATCCAAGTTGGATAGGGTGAATTCCTTCCTCCTTTTTTTTTTTTTTTTTTTTTGTTTCATATCCCTGTCTGGTTTGTCTTCTGGATTCTTCAATTGTATCTAATCGTAGATGGGAAAATTAGAAATATAGTCAAGAATCACTAAAACTAGCTGTAACTCATCTTCAGTTTGTGCTTAAAGAAGGGATACAGTGACAGCCTCTGCCTGCTTTCTGATTTGTGTCTTATTTCCCCCCCAGTCTTTATTCTTATGCCTTGCACATTTCAGATGCACCCAAGGAATATAGAACCAACGCACTATTTTTCAAAGAATTGTAGTGCCCCTGTGGTGTTGAAAATTTTATGTGCAATGTCTGGTTATTTCCAAAGAAATCCAGGAGAGCCGCTCGTGATACACGCTTCAGGTTGCCATCTTTATAATGCAGACTTTGGAGAACCTTTTCCCAAAGATAACTTTTTTTTTCGTCTCCCTAAGTTCCTTCTGAAATAGTGGGGTTTCTTTTTGTAGTAGCCACTATCCCATATTCTTTCTTGGATCCCTGCAATTCTACACTGGAAGCAGAAGCATGTCATAGCTCCAAATGAAAGAGGCTTAAGGCAGCTGCATAGTTGTCTTTTGCAGTAAATTTTCTGCTCATGTCAAAACAGCTATCAGCTTTCCCACTACTTCCACAAAGCAGGTCAATGGTTTGGAATTTCAGTTAAACTAGCTCTTAGATTATTGGATTATTGCTGTAAATGAGCATTTGTCTAATTTGAGTAAGCTGTAATTGCTGCTTTGCACTGCAAGAACATTTTCAGTGTCAGAATTATCAAATTAACAGGGATGACCCTTCAGCCATTCATTGACGCCTCTGTTGTGTTGTCCAAGGTCTCATTTTCCAATTTGCCTTTTATACATCAACTTTTTATTGTTGCTGTTTGTTGTGCTGAAGCATCTAGATGTGTATTGAGTATGTTCTAAAACAACCACTTCCCAAACACCTCAAAGTTTCATTTAGACTAAGAAAAGAAAAAAGGGAAGAAAGTGCAGTAGTAGAAGACTGTGAAGTAGGATATGAAGACTCACATACATTAAGGGGGAACTGGAGAACTATTTTTTAATTTGTATAAATAATTATTATTTCATTTTAAATTGTAATGTGTAATTAGACATTATTTTTACATGCTGGTAGTAGCATACAGTAGGAAATCCTGCAGGGGAGCAAGGCTTATACAATAGTCTTTGTTGTCCAAATTAGAAGCAAATGCCAATGCGTGGAAGTGCAGCAGGGGTGTACAGTGGGATTTAGTGACCTGCTGCCTCCACCTCCTCCTTAAACAGCCAACAAAAAGCATCTGCTTAACTACTTTGGAAACAGGGTTGATCTGGAACCCTGTGTCTCAGCTGGTGTGACACCAGGCAGAATTAGTGCACAATCATTCCCAGTTTATTAGCTGGCGCAATAGGTAGTGTTGGTTCCTAGCAGGGAACGTACACATGGATGAAGATATGGAAAAGGTTTGGGTGGGAAAAAGGAAGACCTTATATTTAAAAAAAAAGGATAATCAGTGTATTTTGAATGAGAAAGATGCAGAAAGGCTGTTGTTACTGGTTTTTGCTTCTTGACTCTCTTAGCATAGCGAAGTACTTGATTCCTGTACAAATGAATCAGTCCAGCAAAGCACCACTGGAACTGGATAATTGGAAATTATTTAGCTGTATCTGTACTTCACCATAATACTGTTCTATTTCCTCATAAACCAGTTTTTCCACTGTGAAATTGCTAAATTTATCTTTGTCATGGTTTAAGCCCAGCCAGCAACTCAGCCATGCAGCCGCTCGCTCACTCCCCTCCCTTCCTCCCCCCTGCTTCCGGGTGGGATGGGAAGGAGAATCGAAAGAATGTAACTCCCACAGGCTGAGATAAGAACAGTCCATTGGTGGAGACATTACTGTTATCTTGTTAATCACATCTGTGGGAATCTGGCGATGTCCATCTTGCCATCTTATTCCCCAAAATTGAATCTCCTGTGCAGGTCCCTGGACCTTATTCCATTTTATGGCAAAATCGGCTTTCAGCAGGGTTTGGATTATTTTCCTCCCTTTCTCAAAGAATTCTTCCACTGTGTCGCCCCACGTGATAATGTCATCAATGTATTGCAGGTGTTCTGGAGCTTGCCCCTGTTCCAGTGCAGTCTGGATCAGTCCATGGCAGATGGTAGGGCTGTGTTTCCACCCCTGGGGCAGTCGGTTCCAAGTGTACTGGATGCTCCTCCAAGTAAAAGCAAACTGTGGCCTGCACTCTGCTGCCAAAGGAATTGAGAAAAATGCACTGGCAATATCAATTGTGGCATCCCACTTGGCTGCCTTTGACTCCAGTTCATACTGAAGTTCTAGCATGTCCGGTATGGCAGCACTCAAGGGTGGTGTGACTTCATTCAGGCCACGATAGTCTACCGTTAGTCTCCCCTCTCTGTCAGACTTTCGCACTGGCCATATGGGGCTATTAAATGGTGAGCGGGTCCTACTGATCACTCCTTGACTCTCCAGTCTACGGATCAGCTTATGGATGAGAATCAGGGAGTCTCAGCTGGTGCCATGTTGTCACCGGTGCACTGTTGTGGTCGTGACTGGTACCTGTTGTTCTTCGACCTTCAGCAGCCCCAGAACAGAAGGATCCTCTGAGAGACCAGACAGGGTAGACAGCTGCTCAATTTTCTCTGTCCCCAAAGCAGCAATACCAAAAGACCATCGGTACCCTTTTGGGTCTTTGAAGTACCCTCTCCTGAGGTAGTCTATGCCAAGGGTGCACAGAGTCTCTGGACCAGTCACAATGAGGTGCTTTTGCCATTCCCTCCCAGTCAGGCTGATTTCAGCCTCCAGTACAGTCAACTCTTGGGATCCTCCTGTCACTCCAGAAATAGAAATGGGTTCCACCCCTTGACAGGTGGATGGCATCAGGGTGCACTGTGCACCGGTACCTACTAGAGCCTTATACTTCTGTGGGGCTGATGTGCCAGGCCATCCGATCCACACAGTCCAGTAAATCCGATTGTTCCCTGCCTCCACCCAGCTGAAGGCAGGGCCCCTCTAATAGTCTTCACAACATTGGACACTGAAGTCTTGTAGAAAGGGAGTAGTCTTCTTTATCACAGGAGCTGGAGTAAAATCAGCTCTTCTGCTCCATCTGGGAACCTGCTCACCAGAGACTGACGCCGCAGCTTTCATGGGATGATCATCCTTGACCTTTGTTCTCCTCTTCAATTCATGCACCCATTCCTCTAGAGCTGATGTAGGTTTTCCATCCCACTTTGTCATGTCTTCTCCATAATCCTACAAGTAAAACCATAGGGTGGCTCATGGCGTATGCCTTCTGTATGTTCTCTCTCAAGCAGTAGGATGCCTTTTCTTAATAGCTGAGACGTGTGTTGGTACACGTTAGAAGCTGGATACATCATATAGATCACCTCTCAGTTGTTTGAGCTTCTGGGACAGTTTTTCCACAGCTGAAATGATGGAAGGGGTGAGATTGTCTTCAAACTCTTGGAGTTTATGAATGATTTCATCCACTGTTAGTGGTACTATGTCATTCCAGGTTACTGTTGCCAGTGAATGGGCATATGATGACGGTGCATTCTGTGTAAATTTCTGCCACATGGGTCATATACATTCGACTTCATCTGGATCTATGGGTACGTCGCTGGTATTCGGCTTGATGTGATAGATCATCTCTACAATGGCTGATTCCCTCAGAGACTGGATGCCTTTCTCTAGAGTAGTCCACTTGGCCGAACGACTCATAACATCGTCCTTGTATGGAAACCTTTCTTTCACAGCTGCCAAGAGCCGCTTCCAAAGGCTGAGGGACTGTTTCTCTCTTGCAATTGTTTTGTCAATTCCCCCTTCCCTAGCAAGTGATCCCAGCTGCTTGGCTTCCCTACCTTCTAGTTTGTGACCATCAGCCCCATTGTCCCAGCCTCTGAGCAACCAGGTGATGATGTGCTCCCCTGGTTGACGGGTAAAATCTTTTCGCATATTCTGTATCTTGATTGAGATCTGAGGTCAGGAAGTCACCTCTTCTTCGTCTTCTTCCTCTGATTCATGTGATGATGACTCCTGATCAGATGCTGTCCCAGGTAGTAAGTGCATTGCCATTGCTTCTTCATCTTGTTTCTTCATCTTTCTTGTCTCTTTTCTGCTTTGCCCCTTGCTTACAGGGGCAACCAATATTGGCACAAATTGGTCCTCTAGTTTAGCTGCAGTGATTCTCACTGTGGTTGGAGTGGCTGCAGTATCTGTTGTCGGGGTTTGGGTAGCTGCTGTACTTGTCACTGGGGTTGGTGTAGCTGCTGTGCTTGGAGCTGGAGTAGCTGCGCTGTCGGCTGCTTTGCCATCAGATCCAGGGACATTTTTTTCCTTTTGAAGGTGTTGGATAGTGTTGAACAGGGCTCTGTAAGCATAGGCCAAGCCCCAGCAAGTTGCCATGATTTGTCTCTCTCTGGTATGACCACAATGACAACACACCTCATTTAAGTGTTTTACTAATTTTTTTGGATTTTGCACTTCTTCAGTGGTGAAGTTCCGAAGCACTGGAGTGTGGAGAATAAGGCACGGACCCCGTTTCTGGTTAGGAAATGAAATCGTTTATTACCCAAAGGTCCAGGGTTGATATAGGCTATACGAAGTACCCACGTGTATGAGCGGCTAATACAATTGGTTGGCTATCACCACCCACGTGGGTATCTTCGCTTCTTCATTGGTTGATATCTTGCTCACTGGTTGCCTTGATTGGATGCCTGCTTCTTGCTTCTTTCTTCCTTCTTATCTTGCCTACCTTTCCTGCAATACTCCCAAAACTTTCTCAGCAACATTCCTCTGCTATTTCAGTTTTCCCAGCAACTAGTCTAGCTCAGAAATCCATCACATCATGGTCCTTTACACCCACACTGGAGGGACCCAGATACTTGCCCATACTATCCCACACACCCTGCCACTCATGACTATTCAGCCTCAGGGAAAATCTCTTGGTCCTCCTATATTGTCTTCTAACCCTGGACGAGGCCCAAACCCGACTCTGTTTAACTCTTAAGATCAGACAAAATGGTTGTGCATAAAACACACTCTATATGTGTGCCAACATGGTGATCCCCATCACAATCAGCAGGCGGGTCTCAAGGGTACCTAAAGGCCATTCAGAACCTTCAGAACTCTCAAATGGCGCTGTAAATAGTCTGGTGGGGGAGCTGGGAACATAGGGGAATGTCTCTTTCATGGTTGACCACCTGAGGAGGGGAAAAAATGTGTGTAGTTGCTAAATGCTTCTATTATATACCTCCCAAAGTATAGAGGTGGTGACCACACTGGGAACGCAAGCCAGATCAGTTTCATGATCAATGATTCTGTTGTATTACAGTCATTACCATAAAGTACAATGAAACAAGAACCTTAGCCCAAGCCTCCCAGCTGGTAAATACTAACACAGCAAGTACTGGCTGTAAGTAAGGTACAACATGCTGAAACTGTGAGATCAAGAGCAACAACTTTGAGAGCCAATAAATCAGCATTGTGACGAGCGGCTATTAATCCGAAACAATGAATGCTTATCACAAGTACATTTAGACACACTCTGGTCAGATCTGTCGTTATCTCAACCCTTCATGCCCCACATTTGGCACCAAAAAGAACTGTTGGGGTTTAAGCTCAGCCATAACTTGGAAAACCACACAGTCTCTCTCTCACTCCCTCCCCTTTCACCCCCAGCTCCCAGAGGGCTGGGGAGGAGAATCAAAAGAATGTAACTCCCACGCATTGAGATAAGAACAGTCCAGTAACTGAAGTATAACACAAACCACTGCTGCTTACACCAATAATAATAATGATAGGAGAAATAACAAGGGAAGAGGATACAACCGCTCATCACCCACCCACCAATACACAGCCTGACTGAGCAGTGATCTAACCCTTCCAGTTAACTGCCCCTAGTTTATATAGTGGGCATGACGTGCTGTGGTATGGAATACCCCTTTGGTCAGTTTGGGTCAGGTGTCCTGTCTCTGCTTCCTCCTGGCTTCCCCTCCTCCCTGGCAGAGCATGAGACTCAGAAAGTCCTTGGTCAGAGTAAAATATTACTGAGCTGCAACTAAAGACATCGGTGTTATCAGTGCTCTTCCCAGGCTAAAAGTCAAAAACACAGCACTGCACCAGCTACTTTGAAGGAGAAAAATGACTGCTATTGCTGAACCCAGGACAATCTTCCCTTCCAAAATCCTTCCACTTATATGGACTGGATACTGTTGTCTCCAAGTGTTTCCCAGTTGGATTTGCTCTGTAAGGTGTTGTCCTGCTTTTGGTCTTGGTTTAACTTTTGGAAGTAATGGCATTCAGTGACCATGTTAGGATTTTGATGCACTGTCATAAAAGTCAAAGCAAACAACCAGTCTTCTGCTTCGAAAATGGATGAGCCAGGAAATTACAGACCAGTCAGTCTCACCTCTGTTCCTGGCAAAATCTTGGAGCGGATTCTCCTGGAAGGCATGCTAAGGCACATGAAAACCAACAAGGTGCTTGGGGACAGCCAGCATGGCTTCACTAAGGGGAAATCCTGCCTGACCAATCTGGTGACCTTCTACGAAGGGGCTACGGAACTGATGGACAGGGGCAGAGCAGTTGATGTCATCTACCTGGACTTGTGTAAAGCCTTTGACACTGTCTCCCATGACATCCTTCTCTCTAAGTTGGAGAGACGTCAATTTGATAGGTGGACCACTCGGTGGATAAAGAACTGGCTGGATGGCCGCAAGCAAAGAGTAGTGCTCAGTGGCTCAGTGTCCAGCTGGAGACCAGTAACGAGTGGTGTCCCCCAGGGATCGGTGTTGGGATCGGTCTTGTTCAACATCTTTGTGAGTGATATGGACAGTGGGATTGAGTGCGCCCTCAGCAAGTTTGCCGATGACACCAAGCTGTGTGGTTCGGTTGATATGTTGGAGGGAAGGAATGCCATCCAGAGGGACCTAGACACGCTTGTGAGGTGGGCTGATGCCAACCTGATGAAGTTTAACCATGCTAAGTGCAAAGTCCTCCACCTGGGTCGGAGCAATGCCAGGCACAGCTACAGGTTGGGCGGAGAGGAGATTGAGAGCAGCCCTGTGGAGAAGGACTTGGGGGTGTTGGTTGATGAAAAAATGAACATGAGCCGGCAGTGTGCGCTTGCAGCCCAGAAAGCCAACCGTATCCTGGGCTGCATCAAAAGGAGTGTGACCAGCAGGTCGAGGGAGGTGCTCCTGCCCCTTTACTCTGCTCTCGTGAGACCTCACTTGGAGTATTGTGTGCAGTTCTGGTGTCCTCAACATAAAAAGGCCATGGAACTGTTAGAACAAGTGCAGAGGAGGGCCACGAGGATGATCAGGGGACTGGAGCACCTCCCATATGAAGATAGGCTGAGAAAATTGGGGCTGTTGAGCCTGGAGAAGAGAAGGCTGCGTGGAGACCTCATAGCAGCCTTCCAATACCTGAAGGGGGCCTATAGGGATGCTGGGGAGGGACTCTTCATTAGGGACTGTGGTGAGAGGACAAGGGGTAATGGGTTTAAACTTAAATAGGGGAAGTTTAGATTGGATCTGAGGAAGAAATTCTTTACTGTAAGGGTGGTGGGGCCCTGGAATGGGTTGCCCAAGGAAGTTGTGAATGCTTCATTCCTGGCGGCGTTCAAGGTGGGGTTGGACATAGCCTTGGATGGCATGGTTTAGTGTGAGGTGTCCCTGCCCATGGCAGGGGGGTTGGAACTCGATGATCTTGAGGTCCTTTCCAACCCTAACTATTCTATGATTCTATGATTTTCCTTTATTGTGGGATGTAATCCTGTTGCCCAATTGAAGCTGAACCAGCTGATGCACACTTTGTGCTCAACAGAATTTTAATGAGAAAAATAAGAAAATAATCTGAATGCTGCTATTGAATGCCATTTTGAAATTAGTTCTGAATCCTTATGTTCTTTTTCCATTAAATATAGTATGAAAAGTAACAGTATTAATAACAAAATTTTAGAGGTTAACAAGAAATAGATGTTTTTGTTTTTGTTTTTGTTTTTTTCAGAAACTTGAAAAGAAACCATGTAACAGGGAACTAAGTGTCACTATTTGAGATCTTTTTGATTTTGTGGGTGATTGGATATCTTTTTGATGGGTAGGTTTTGCCAGGACTGTATGCGCAGCTTTGATATTTGATTAAAGAAAAATAATTCTGCGACAAAGTGAAAGGAAAAATAGAAAAAAAAAGGACGGTATATTTAACAGGTAGGGGTTTTATTAAAACACAAACACAATTCGATTTTTACCAGCAGTCTAAATTCAGTATACATAAAAGTTCTTGAGTTTGCTATCTCAGATAAAATAATTTCAAATATAATCTATACGTTGTACTGACAGATTGTCCAAATGATAATAATAACTAGCTCCCATGTTTTAATTTAAACATGACCATGTTACTTCAGTCCCTATGTAGGTTTATGGAATGCTTCTCTGCCAATGGGAAAACAGTTTTAGCATGTATGAGAGTTGCATACATTTTGGGGGGGAATGGGAAAGATCCTTTTAATTTCATCTTTGCTTTAACAAAACAGTTCAGTCATCTTGAGGGTATGTCTTCAGGGGAAAAGCACTCGTTTCCAATTGGCAAATTTCTAATATTAGGTTTTAGACTATAAATAGCCTTACCCCAAACCCCTTTTTTACTTCACTGCTTCTCGTTGATAAAATCCAATCAGCCCAGAGGGAATTTCTAATTCTAGCAATTGCACCAGATGATTACTACCTACAGGAGCAATCACTTCTAGTACATCACCTGTGGACTGATGAACCATTTATTATCAAGGGTTTAATTGCACTTAATACATCCTTGTGGCAATATACACACACACATATACCTAGTTTATACATATGTATGGATACATACCACTTGTTAGGGATGGAAAATGTTCAGTTCAGATAAGAATCTGCAAAATTAAAAATATCCAGATTATCTTAGAAACACTTGACTCTAGAATACAGGCTCACAGGCTGTGTTCAACCTGTTCTGGATCTAGTTTGAAACAAGAACTCAAGAAAAAAGAGAAGGAAAGTGTGTGTGTGTGCAGGGTATTATTTATTTGAATCTTGATGGGAGTTTGTTACACAATACCTGGAGTTTGAGGTGAAGATTTTGGGGTTCTTTTTCAACCTTATCTATTTCTTAAATTTTCTAAATTACTATTTATTGCATGCCTGGTTTTAAATTATTGTTTGAAAGTGAACTGCTGTTGTGGGTTTGAGAGGCTTATGATGGGACCACTGGCAAGAGATGTTTCCTTGCTTGCACTGCACAGATAGGCAGGAAAAGACCCCTGGGACACAATTAAATGCTTATCAGCACTGGGATTTGTTTTAACTGAGTAACTTTGCCATTGTCTATATTACTGCTTCAAACAGTGCCAGATGTATTTAGCAAAACATACTCTAGATCACAGTTGTTGATGTTAAAGCTGGGAGCCAGTTGCAAAGTATAGATCAAGCCAGCACTAGATATAGGCTGAGGCAGGAGAGAAAAGTGACGTGAAATGTTTCTGTCCTGGTCCTGAAGCTGCGTGGAAAATGACACAAACACTGGCACAATGAAAAAAACCTGAAGGCTTATTTAAATTACGTTACTGGGCGCTCCTTACTGTATCAGCTGGAAAAAGCCGGTGTGTGTGGCCTTCCCTCTGTGTACAGTTCTGCACAACAGGAAGTCTGGAGGAAAAGGGAGTTTGGTTTAAGTAGAAATGTGAGGACAAAAAGAGTGTATGAATCTATCACTGAGACAGAGTTAGAGATATGAATGTAAACTTCACTCCCTTGTTCTGGTTAGCCTTCTAATACAATCCTGCATTGGCAAGTTGCTCTGGCCAAGTGCTGGGGAAGCTGCTCTGCCAAGTGCTTGGCCAGCACCTTGCTCAGGATATGTCCTTCCTTTCTATCACCTTCCTTTAAGGCATTCTCTCCACAGCTGGGACCTTGGAATCAGGGTCTTTGCAGACTATTTACAGTGAAGGAATTTTGTTCTTCTGGGTCCTTGGGAACCTGGGTGCTATCTGCAACTAACGTGAATTTCGTGGTTAAAGAGATTAATGAGGCAGCCCAAATGAGAACATTTCCAGAAAGTGAATCTTGCAACTATTCTGGATTCCATCAGAGACTTCTAACATTGTTCATTTATATAGTTAATCTATCTGCTCTATAATGAGAACATTGTAAAATATGCTCCAGGCAGCAGCATCTAAATATTTTTTATGAGAGATAGTGTGCATAGGATCAAGTCCTGCTTGCCTCATTCGTGCAGCTAGTCCCATTGGATTTAAATGGGAATGCCAGAGTGAATACAGCAAACAGGATCGGTCCTATATGTATTATTTCTATGTTCCATTCTCCTCTTGATTTTGATTTCATTTGTAATTAACACAGTGTACTGATTAAATCATTAACTGTATAGTACATCTTTCATCAATGGCATGTGGATCCTAATGTACTGTAGCCCATTGCTGGGAGATAGCTATGAAAGTTTTGATTTACGAAGGCAAATATTTTCTGTTCTGCTATCATTTGTGATCAAGAAATGATACAAACAAATTTGTCTTAGATAATCACTTCCTCATGTCTGCCAGTGCTAGAAGATTCCTCATAAGGTATCTGGGATAAACGGGAAGATGAATTTTTAGTTCTTTGGGGGTATATTAAACTCTGGGAGCTTCTTTGAGGTACGAAGTGTAGAGACTAGGGATTTACTGAACTGAAGGGAAGGGCCCTTGCTTTCACTTTGCTGCTGTTGAGATGATGGCAGGGTAGAGTCAGTCTCACTGGAAATGGCTATGTAGATTTTGTCTTGTTGTTCTATACCAGCTGCTGAAAGTCTGAAATTTTAAACACTTTGTCCTCTAGGTCCATCTAATTCAATAATTGTCTCAGCAACTTTGCATTATAATATTCTAATGAAAAGCATCTAACTTACCTTGGCAAATGTTGTAAAGAAGTGTTGTGTTTGCATATTTTATTTTCTTAGCAATATCTTATGGCAGCAGCCTTTTGAGTACATTACGAAACTACCATCATCTTCACAGGGTGGTAAATAGTGGCTATTGGGATACCTTGGAAAGATATCCAGCATCTCCTGGCTGGAGAATCATGTCCCTGGAACAGATGCTACAGAACCATCTCCCAAACATCCAGCAATTTACAGGGCTCATCAGTGGTGCATTATTAACAGTTCTTTATCCAGTAGATGCCAATGTCATACTTAACACACAAGGCATTGATTGCAATAATGAAGATTTAAAATATCTTCAGCAAAACACAAAATAATTTGAATGTTGCGGTAGGAGAAATAATCTCACGAAAATATCTCTGGGTATTTAAATATCATTTTCATTTACAAATATAGCTCCTGATTCTGATCCCATCTTTATGAATGAAAACTAAAAGTGAAAAGTGGACGTACATTTGGCATAGGATGCAATTTAAGACTTCTGATGTTCCAATTCCTTCTCTGCAGCAAAGTTCTGTGACATGGCTTATTGCCAATAGTGAGAAATAGTAGCCACAAGATGTCCTCACAAGAGAAATGTTTGTAACCAGCTCTTCAAATACAGGCAATTGTTTCTGTTTGAACCTGTGCAAACCAAGCCAGTGCTCCTCCTTTTAGGCATCTGATGGGTTTGGACACCTACATGGGCCAGCAATGTGCCCTTGTGGTAAAAAAGGTGAATGGTATCCTGGGCTGGATTAGAAGCAGCATTGCCAGCAGGTCATGTGAGGGGTTCCTTCCCCTGTGCTCAGCACTCCTGAGGCCACGCCTGGAGCACTGTGTCCAGTTCTGGGCTCCCCACTGTAAGTGACATGGATATACTGGAGAGAATCCAGTGAAGGGCTGTGAAGGTGACTGGAGCATCTCTCCTGCGAGAGAGCTGTGACTGTTCAGCCTGAAGAAGGGAAGGCTCAGGGCGATCTTATCAATATATAGAAGTACCCTAAGGGAGGGTGAGGGTGCAAAGCTGACAGAGTCAGGCTCTTTTCAGGGGTGGCCAAGTGGCAGGCCCACAGGCAGCGGATGCAAACTGAAGCATAGGATGTTCCCTCTGAATCTCAGGAAGCACCCTTTTATCAGAAGGGTGACCGAGCACTGGTCCAGGTGACCCAGGGAGTTCTCCTCCTTGGAGATATTAAAAAGCCATCTGGACGTAGTCCTGGGCACCTGGCTGTAGCTTGCTCTGCTTCAGCAGGAGGGTCGGATCAGATAAGCTTCCAGAGGTCCCTGCCAACATCAACCAGTCTGCAATTCTATGAACTAAAATTATTCTTGTGGCAGTGCTTCAAATTCCTAAAATATTTGGAAAGCCAATGTGGCTGCTTTAGCTGACCCATTTGATGATTAATACCCGAAGATATTCTAATCTTAGGATTAGCTGGCCAGTAAAGGTTAGCTGGCAAATCATCTGAAAATCATAACAGGATAATTTTATTTTTGTTTGAAAAGTAGTTATTGAAGCAAAGAGAACAACTGCCACTTATAGCAAAATGGACTTGCTCAGTCACTTCCAACTATAGCTTTGCTGCTGCCCAGCAATATCAAGACAGTGTAGGAAAACTGGATATCCCTGCGGTGCCTCAGAAAGCAGCCTGCTACAGCGCCTCCATGTGGGAGTACTGGCTGGGAGTGTCACTAGAAGAGCAGATCTGGGGGCTGTCAGCAATAACACACAGGGTTCTGCTCTCACAAACTCAATGAAACTCAAAAGTAATTATTTGCTGGGGATTCTGAGAGTGCCATCACCCTGCAGGCATGAACCTGTGATAGGCCCCGATTTCTAGCCTAGATCTGCAGCAGGAATAATGGACCATAAATAGTGTTTACATCTGATAGCATATGGACTCAAACATATGGGTTGAAAGTCCATTTCCCTCTTCTGTGTGGTTTCAGCTCATTTCTTTGGGAAAAAAAAAAGTAAAGCCTAAACCAAAAACATTTTCCACGTTCTGTTTAATTGTTGCTGAATGGGTGTCATAGCAGATCAAAGGCCTTTCCTCCTGGAAAGGAGGTACTCGCACCTCAGCCGGTCAGGACATGGATAGATGTCGTCTGTCAGTAATTCCACAAGTAGTGAGTAAGAGTTACTTGCAGCAGGAGTTCTGCAGGAATGAGACTGGTGATAGAGTTTAGCTTGTAAGAGTTAACACACATGCTTTATTGAGAAATTTGACAGAAATCTGAGGAAACCTGTTCTTTCAACCAGCAAAACAGGTTGAAAATAGCATTAGGAAGATGAACATCACAGCAACATGGACAAGAGAGAGTTAATTATTTGATATCTAGGCAAAAATCTTTTATCCCTAGGAGATGTAGAGAAATTCATACAATTCTTTCCTAAATATGGCTGTGTTAGAGCCTAGTAGAGAATCAAAAGTACATAGGCTATCCTGAAGCATTGAGCTTAGGATTTTTTTCTTCTCCCTCCTTTTTTTTACATCTCACCATGCTCCTTTCCATCAGGTTTTGATCACAGGTTCTTGTTTGTCTGCAGTTCCTTTTCTATCTTTGATCAATGTTTATCTTTAATCTCCATGTTTCTGTCTTTTCTATTCTTTGTCTCCAGTCCATGACTATTTTATTTCTCCTTTTTTTTTTTTTCTTTTTTTTGCTCTCATTTGCCTTCCAGTGGGTCTTTCTTCTTGTTTCGTTATGTTCTATCTCTGGTGAAATTGGTGTGCCAGGTGTGAGCAATAAATGCATTGATTTCAAATGAGTTGACGACAGTGCTTAGCCAATCCATATCACACATAATAGCCCACTGAGTGAGTACAATAAGTGCCTCAAATAAAACTGAATTCACACAGATTCTTGGAAAATCCAGATGGAAGACAGGGTTTGTGTAACCAGAGTTTGAAGAAAACGTTTTTGAAGTAGGAGAAAGAGATCCATGTCTGCCTTCTACTTTGTTATCTTTGGCTAAAACAGATTAACGAGTGTGTAAATGATTAGTTAATTAGTAAGAGTGGGCCCTGAAGGCTGGTTACCAAAGGCATAAGGAATGATGAGAGATGACTTTAAAAATGTAACAATATTGCAAAACATAAAAATGCATTCTGGCCTCCTGTAGAAAATCTTCAAACCTGTAAAAATGAATCCAAGCTTTAGCACAGGCTGCTCAGGTGTTCCTCAGAGGGGATGCTGCTGTATTGCTGCTCTGTGACTTCTACATGCCAGTGTAAAGGAAATAGAAATAACCAGGGAGAGAAGACTAATAATTGAAAAAGCTTGACAGAAACTCCTTTGTGTCATGTTCCCAATCTGGGGTTTGCCACAGGCTCACTCCTAATAATTCCAACTATTGAGCCAAAAGTGTTATCCAAAGATCATGTCTGAATTTAAATTAGTTTTTCAGTTGTTATTTTTTGAGTGGCTCCATCAAATATATATAAAACTAGGGGAAAGGCCTTGTTGTTTTTAAACACAAGTGCTCTCTCCATAGCATGCCAGATCCTGACATTTCTTTGAAGCTTTTCTAAATTTCAAAGGAGGTAATATATTTAAAACATCCCAAAGTTTTTAGATCCCTCTTTAATTATTTTTGATGTGATACTTCTCATGACATATTAAATGAAAGCATCTTCTGCCTGATCTTAATTGAGAAGACTCTTATCTCCTTCTGTAATTACTGATGAACAAGATTTCTGCAGGGATTTAATTGCATACCCTCACAAATTGAAACAGGCTTATTTTCTTCTCTTTCATAAGATGTTTTTCTAAAGCCCTGCAATGTCTCTATCACCATATGAACACAGTATTTACAGCTGTCCGCAGCTGTATTATACTGACTGGTATATTATTACTTTTATTTCTGCAGATTGTAACTACCTTAGATATCCAGAGAGGATATATAAGCATAATTACTGCAAATGGAGAGTATTACCATGGTGATTCCATGAGACTTACAGGGAAGATTCTCAGGAATGTACCAAGTCCAAAAGTATTTACCTCAACCAAGGTAAAGCACAGTGACCCAGACAAATCCATTTACAATCACAGTTTTGTCTTGGCAGTGATACAGCACAGTACCTGTATGAGTACTCCACTGCCTGGGGGAAGCTGAGGTGCTGCTCTTCCCACTGCCAGCCACCCCACCTTGGGTGCCTTCTTGCCCCATTGTTGTGTGTCTTGTTTTGTTCAATTTTGTAGTTTTGGACTGAAGCTGGATGCTGGTATTGTTCAGTAATATCCTCTGGCTTCCTTTAGATATAACTTTGGCTGACATTCTTCCAAAGAATGAATGTCTGCATTGATTTTTGTTTTAAACACTTCAAAAGAATTTGAAACAGTTTATTTATGCTAAAAAAGATTTTTAATTTCTTCTGTCTGCCAGGTCTGGTTTGTTGGGTTTTTTTTTGGTTGGGCGTGACCTTTGTGCAAGTGATTTTCATCATGATAATTACCAAATAGAAATGATTTTCTGCTTGTGTGATATTGGTTTTGCGTGGCTGCATTCCTGGCCCTTCCCCGTTGTGGTTCTAGGGTAGCATATTGGGTTTTTACAGTCTTAATCCTATGAAGTCTTAAAAGCATATCCAGTATTTTTCAAAACAATATAAAGAACATTATCAAATAAACTAGCTGATGACTCTCTGTGTATCATAACAGGCAAATATTTGCATCTGTGGATTGAAAGTATTTTCTGCAGAAAGGAAGGTAACTCACTATACCTAGGAGTACCCTCTAGCTCTGTGCACAGACGTGCAACCTCTTTGAACATCAGGTGTCATTAGGCAGGTTAGTAGTGCTAAGAAAGAGAAAAAAGAACTTGTAGTTAAATAAAAAAGGGAATTAAGAGAGCGTGACAGTTCCAGTTGGAATGTAGCAGACACAGATTTTCTAATAATCCCTGGAATCCAACTAAAAACCAAGTGTGCCATTCCCATGCAGTATCTGGGGCATCACAAAGCCTGCAGGTATTGTGGAGATGTTATGTTACTTCTTCAGAGGGAGTTGTGCCATCCAATGAGTTGCCTTTGCTGACCACTGGTGATAATAAAAGGGCAAAACCCCCAAACAAACCAGGAAAACCAGTTCAGCCGACTTTATGGATTTGTTGCTGTCTTTTATTGCTCTGATCAGAAAGGTGTAATTGACTTAGTAGCTCTTGGTGCTGTCGTGTTTTAAGCTGTAAATCATTCAGCCCGCTCACTCACTCCCCCCTCTTTCTTCCCCGCAGCACCCGGGGGGGAATGGGGAGGAGAATCGAAAGAATGCAACTCCCACAGGTTGAGATAAGAACAGTTTAGTAACTAAGGTATAACACAAACCACTGCTGCTACCACCAATAATAATAATGACAAGGGAAATACAAGGAAAGAGAATACAACTGCTCACCACCAGATAGCAAGCCCGACCCAGCAGTGAACCCCCCACCCTTCCGGGTTTCTGCCCCCAGTTTTTCCATCCTGGGCATGACGTACTCTGGTATGGAATACCTCTTTGGTCAGTTTGGGTCAGGTGTCGTGTCTCTACTTCCTCCCGGTTTCCCCTTCTCCCTGGCAGAGCATGAGGCTCAGAAAGTCCTTGTCAGACCAAAACATTCTAAGCTGTAACTATAAACATCGGTGTTATCAGTGCTGTTCCCAGGCAGAAAGTCGAAAACACTGCGCTGCACCAGCTACTTCGAAGGAGAAAAATGACTGCTACTGCTGAACCCATGACAGGTGCTTTTGTGGGTGCTGCAGATGTTCCTGCAGGGTAATAAACACTCAGCTGGTGTGCCTCTCACTGACTACCTGTGAATGCACATTTTTCATAGTGCTATTGCACATGTTTGTCATCTTGGAAAGCAGAAGTGTCCATATATCACAATATCTCTCACATTGATTTTGTTCAGGAATAGCTGGCAGGAATTTTTAGTAGGTAAACTAAGTAAAGCGTGAAGCAACGTTATTAATTTTTGGTATGAAAAGAAAGCCACAAACCCTGAGAATCCTGAAAACAGTCAAGACTAAAGGGCTCCAAATGTAGTGTGGCTTTCAGTCTAAGTAGCAAAGCATCAAGGTGTAACCTAAGTCACAGTTTCAATTTACTGCAACAGTATTCTTACCCTAATGAGCAAGCAAGACACAGATTAAATCTAAATTACAGCATCAGCAAATGCCTTCATTTTCTACAGTCCTGATATTTTGTTATTTTGTTGCATGTGCTGTTCAAGGGTTGACTTGGACATACTTGAGAAAACTGATGAATGCAAAGACACATCAGTTAGATATGAGCAAATTACTGGGTCTTCTCCAGCTAAGCTTGAAGTAAGGGCTGCAAGCTCATGTTTGTGGGGTTCACTGGGTTTTTCCACCAAGGCTGTCAGATTTGTTAATCCTAAAGAATGTGATGTATGCTGTAGACATGAAAAACTGCAGGGTCATGTTTAGAATAATAGTTTATTCACAAATAGTACTCAAATTTCTCTGAAATATCACAGTTGCATCTTCATTCTATTATCTGCTTCATGCTTCTGAGACCTTTTCCTAGCAGACTATAAAATCATTCCAAATATAAGATGATAAATTAATAGAACAAAGCAAATTGGAGTCAGTAGGAGTGCATTTAGCACTAACAAGACCCATCTGAGTTTCCTATTTTCTCCTGCAATTATAACAAATAAGGCCACTGCCAGAACCCATCTTTTCTCTAGTTGCTGTTACACAGAGCTCTGGATGTTTTTTATAAGGGGTGATAGAAAGGAGCAGTCTCTCAAATCATGGCAAATGTAATTTCTTCTAAAGTACGAGGAGGAAATGTGAGGTATGGCAAGAAATGCATTTCCAGTCACCTGTGGCAGAAGGAATTAGTGTGTTTTCACACTGTACCACAGCGTACAGGCTTGTCTTTAGGGTAAATACTACGAAACATTTGCAGTAAGTGAAAACTCAAACAAGAGTTAGGGTGGAGAGTTTCCTGAGATGTTTGAGGAGACAAAGTCTCCTGTGCTCTTCCTGGAAACATTAAAGGGTTTTGGTTTTGTGATTTTTTTCTCCCTATGTGTGGGAGAAAAACTGTTGAAATACCAGTGTTTTGATAAACATATTTCTTGTCTTCCAGTGAACACTAGCAACTTGGAAATTAAGAAACAGAGATTGTATTCTTGTGGAGAATAAGACCATTAAGCTCTGTCTCTTCACCTGATATTTATAATGAAACCTTCAACTAGCAAGCACCAAAGATGCTTGATTTGCTGATTTGTTCTTTAATTTGATTTCCTATGATTAAGCAGTTTTTGCCAAGCACTTTTATTGTGGTTTTTATCAAACTCCACCATAGTTCCTTTGCTTTAGTCAACTCTAACAGCATCCCTGTGTAAAAAAAAACCAACATTTAAGTCAACTTGTTAGGAAGAGAAGTGACTTAATTAAGAATATAAGAAGGTCTAGCTTTCAGAGGCTCTCATATACTTATTTAGTGTTGCATATTGTCTTCCTGCAGCCAAAGATGCTTTCCTGTGCTTAAAGGCTGTAGGAACATTTTGGAGAATTTCAGATGCACCACCGTGTCTGTCATGGCGGCCTCTCCATATGTGGCAGAATTTATGTGCCTTTTTAGGCAGCATCGGGAACATTTGAAAAGACCTATCAGCTTTAAAAAACTCAGATATGAGCCTTGGGGTTTGAAAACTGTGTTATGTTTTGTTATAAGACTTTCAAAATCGTTTGCTTCATATGCATTAGAACCATTTAGTTGGTTGGAGAGGGAATTCATCAAGTGAAAGAAAAAAACATGAAGGAGTGGGAACTGAAGCACGTCAACAAAGGTAAGCTTGTCAGTGATATACTTTCTTTCCCTTAAATAGTTAGCCTTTGCTGCAAGGTGGTCAGCATTGAAATGTTATGCAGCGAGGAAGCTGACCACAGTGTAGTGGAATTAATAAAGTTGATCAGCTCCACATGGGTGAAGTGTTGCCACTTACAGAAGATGTTTTTAGTAACTCTTCCCTGTTTGCTTTTGAAAGAGGGAGGTGGTGAAGGAGCCAACTTCTGTCCAAGGGACACTTCACCTTCAGTAATTTGGCCAGATGATACGCAATTTTCTGCTGAATGGAGATTTCTACTGTTCAGTAGGAGTAGAAAGATAGATTATTACAGTGCTCTATCTTTAAGAATAAACTACTTTGTCCTAAATACAGTTATGGATATTAATGGCATTTGAGATCTAGTAGTGTGTCACTATATTTGTAAAATATGTATTAATAGCATTCTCTTTCTCTACTAGTGATGACTGAAATCAAAATACAGCTTGCTATTCCTGGTCCTTTGCCATTGCCTGTGTCTTTTACATGTGTCATAACGTAAGAAGCCTAGCTAAGCTTCCAGCAAGCTCCCTAGCTTCAACTAATTCATATCAACAGTATCTTACGGACAGACAGACCTTTAGTGAACAGAAAAGACTGAGAGTTTGGTGTCCTGGTTTCAAGCACATAATAAAAAGTGCTATAAAGTTTATGAGGAGAATGAAGATTTCTCCATTTGCTAAATGCTTATATTTTGTTGCTGTTGCATTATTTTGCAGTAATTATGAGTTCATTCCTTGAGAATGTGATTATCAGGGAAAGAATAAGGTAGGGGTTTTTCACTTCACAGAGTAAATGGCTTGAAATTAGACTTTCACAGGAGTTAAGTGTAATCTGTAGATTAAGCAAAATAATATGGAGTACACTTGCTACGTACATTTAGTTTCATTCCCTGGATGTTAGGTTATTGAAAACTGCAGTCACTTTGACTGAAATGTCCACAAAAAAATTGCAGAGAGGAGGAAAGTATATTGTACCTCCAGGAGTATATTGGTATCTTCAAAACACCAGCAGTTACTCTTCTTGATTATTAGACTGCAAGTGTGAAAATTTTAGAAGTCAAAAGCTCTTTTTTCCCACAATTCAGAATATGAGAGAGAACATGAACAATTGATTTCATCTTGTGAGCCCTTGTAAATACTGAAGTTTATATCAAGTGGTTGCATTGTGCTTAGTTTCAGAGGCAACTGATCAGAGGTTTATAATCTGTGAGTGAATGCTTGCTAGATACAGCCTATTTTTTAAAACCAGAAAAGAATACATTTGAGATACTTGCCTTTTACTATGTGTTTCCCTTCTGACTTTTGAAATGTGTTCAAGTGTTCATTTAAAATGTGTTCAGTATTTCGGGCCAGGTTGGACATGGCAACCTGGTTTAGTGGAAGGTGTCCCTGCTCATGGCAGGGGGTTGGAACTAGGCGATCTTAAGGTCATTTCCAACCCAATCCATTTCTTGATCTCAGGTGGCTATAAGGGTATTTTTCTAGTGTTCAAAATTGTTTTGAGCTTATGTCCTGAGCTGGCAAGCTCTAAATTAAGCTTTCTGCCTATTTTGCATTAAGCATTGTCCAATGAAACAGTTTGCTTAATGCTCTTATAAGTAAGTATTCCTGAGTTTTGAGCCTGATTCTGACAATCATTTGCTGTCATTAATTAGGTCAGCTTTTTCATGGACCTTTTTCCTCCTGGATAATGAGGTAGACAGTGTTTCCCTACCCGAAAGACTTATGAGAATTATTAGTTAATTCAAGTTACATTGCTATGGCCTGCAGATCTTAGAAGTTGTTGTAAAGTCAGGAGGCAGATAAACCTTCTTAGAAAGGAAGAATTAATCTTAGGCTAGAGAGTGATCCCATTATGGTAAATGCTTGATCACATCTTCAGGTAAAAGTAAATATTCAAATAATTGCAGTTGAGGGCTTAAATACAGGGGCAGCAGTCATTGTTCTCTCTACAAGAGACTGACAGCTTTGGCCACTAGCATCTCCTCCGGATAGCTCCCTGGAAAAGGTAAAGAAGGTCCCGTTGACTTCAGACTGGATTAGAGATGGCCCTATTCCAGAAGGTGTATAAGCACTATCAATGTTTGTTCTTCCTAGCATGCTTGATTTTATGTATATGTGATAGATAAATGGTATATCTGGTTTAGGTGTTCACAGCTGCTGAGTATAGTAGAGTGTCTGGATGGGTCACAGGAAGGCTTCCTTGTCCTGCCTGGCTCCAGGGGACCTGGCCAGTAGAATAGCAACGCGGATCCTCCTGCAGGGCAGCTGTTTGTTCTCTTGAGAGCTTTCTGCAGTACCCTGGAGCAGAAAGTGTGGGAGAGGGCTAGAAAGAGGTGAGGAGTGTAGAAGATGACTAGGAATGCGTCTTAGAAAAGCTGAGTGCATATCATAGACAAGCCTTAGAACTGATGGCAGATGGCACTTTCCATGTATAGTAATCAAGAAGGAGCTGAAAGAGCTTACTGGAAATCAAGAAGCCATGTAAATGTGTTGGGTTATGAAGGATGATTAAAGCAAAGGTTTCATTCAGTGAGGATGAACTGGAGGGGAGTAGATCTGTTAACAGATCCTTTCATTTTAAGCTGTTTCACCCACCAACTCAATGTTTTTCTACTCTGGAATTCTAGCTTACTTTCAAATAGAATTCAATTCTGTATTTTATAATGTACCATGTTCGTGTTAAAAAAGGCAGATTCATCTTATAGCCTTGGCTAACTTGGGATCCAATGAAAAGTGTCTTCTGAACTTGGACCCATTAGTGGAGGGGTTTGAGTAATGGTTTTCCATTGCTATGAATCAAAGTAACTTGAAAGTCTGAACAGCCCAAAGAAGTACAAAAAGCCCCAGAGTGATGACTGAAGATCAGCTTTGTGATCTTGTTCATTTCTGTGCCAGTAAATCTAAACCTGAAAACAGATGTGCCAGAACAAAAGTAGAGATTTTGCTTTTCAAAGGCACTTTTAAAAAGTTCATGATTAAAGACTAACTTCCAGGCTCTTGTCAATAGTTCCAAAATTAAGTTTGTCATAACACTTTATGCAATGCTAATGATAAGCTATTTATTGTGTGGAAAATGTCAGTTTATTTCTTACTCTCTTCTTTTGATCCAATATTTCCTGACGTGCTGAAGTTTGAGTAATTAGATCTCTGCAGCGACTATGCATGGGAAACCTCTGTAATTGGGTGGTGAGGGGAGATGTGTGAAGACAGGGGAGGCTGCAGCACCTGCATAACTGGTTGAAGGGTACATCGAGTCCACAAATTAAGCAGCTCTTTCTAACTTTGATCTGGTACCACAGAGGACTGTTTATTGCTAATTTCTGCATTAGTTATGTTGCACAGTTGATGCAAGGCCAAGAGCAGATAAGGTTAAGTGAACTGATGGGAAGAGAGAAGAGGCTCTGAACAAAGGAATGGCTTTAGAGCAGGAGGAGGCTTTCCCTTGGAGAACCTGTGGTTGGTTGTGGTTGATTTTGTTCAAGTGAAACCATCATCTGCACAGTTAGAGTGGGACTGAATAACAGCAGTTGTGAATGGGGTCATGTTGTGCAGCACAGTGAGAGGAGCTGCCAGTGGAAAAGCATGCTCTGCCCTGGCCAACTGGGCGTTTAGAAACAAAGAAGAAAACACAATCTGGACACCATTTCTGTTTCAGTTTATGTTTCACCATTAATTCAAAGGAGAGCAATATTGATGAGAAGGACTGAGAACTCCTTCTTTTGTTCAGCATAACTGATGTGTTCATGATCAGGGAAACCCCATGTACAGAAGCAGGTTAAGAGCCCACAGGCAGAAGACCTGATCTCATCTGGAGAGCTGTTTGGTAGAAGATTGTTCCTCTCATGAGTTTGAATGTCTCTCCAACAGACTTTTCAAGCTAGGGCTCTGCAGCTTCTTATTGATTCAAAAATAATTTGAGGCCAAATACAGATACGAATTTTCAGCTATCTTACTGTTAACTGTCAAGCTCTGCACCGGATTTTGTCTGGTGTAAGAAAACATGGGCAGGTGAGGCGGCAGTATTTGCATTCTGTAAAGAACTCCACTAAGATCTATTTTGAACTTCTCAAATAACTTATCAGTTCTAGGAGGTAACGTATCTTGAAGTAAAAAATTCAGTGTTAGAAGTAATCCCAAATAAAACATAAAACCATCGAGTAAAACATTCTATTTTTAATTTCATGAAGACACTCCTAAAAGCCCAAGTCATAAAATCATCATCACACATTTGACACACACAAAAGTAATATTCAGACATAAACCATCTTTTAGCAGATCTCTATGAATACTTGAATTAATAATACTCTCCAATTTACTAACAGGAAAGTAATGCGTCATCGTCTTATTTATTTTCCAGTTGTCAGAGTAGGATAGTGGTAAAATACTTAAATAAATTCTGAAACAGATCATTGTAAATAAAACAGTCTGTCTCTGCATTCAGGAAAGATGCACACATAATCCCCGCTGCATTTTTGTAAATACCATTTAGTATCAGAAACAAACTTTAATCCTGCTTTTGACTTACAAGTAAATTACTATTCTGTAAGGAATTTTAAGTAATTAATGATTTTTTATTTTTTTTTTTTCTATTTGAAGAGTATGTGTAAGAACTGAAGTGGCACATATATCTTACATAAAGCTGGATTTAATTTAATGGAATTATTTCTTAAGGCTCAATGGGCTGCCCCCAAACCACAGGTTATCAATTCATCAGAAAGAATAACCCCATCATTAACTTCTTCATTGTCTTCTGCAGTCTTTAGTGCAGGCCTAACCCACCCTCCGCTATAATTCTTTGTTAAAACCAGACAAAAAGAAGTCATGGAAGGACAATAACCTCAAAAATATTTTCTTGCCAAACTTCTTTGTGTTTCTCCAGCTACTGCCCTAATGAATCGAATGCCAGTCTGGTTTGGGTTGGAAGGGACCCTAAAGCTCCTCCAGTTCCAACCCCCTGCCACAAGCAGGGACATCTTCCACTAGACTAGGTTGCTCCAAGCCCTGCCCATATAACCTGTATGGATATATAGATCTGATCACGGATTTGTTGTTAACTGCAAAGTAGCTCAAAAGCTGAGTCCTGTTGGCATGTGATCAGCATGCAATGCATGTCTACCCGCTTGTGACTTCTATACAATATTTATGAAGCTAACTATGTGATTTCACTTTAAATTATATTATTCATGAGTAACCAAACAACTCCTCCTAGAAAAAAATATTTCTGTTTCTTTTAGGAGCATTCTTGATTTTTAAAAATCCAAGGTTCAGAGAAATTATGTTGTATTTTCCAAGTATCCTCAAGGTATGCTTAATATACTCCATGTTGACTTCTAGGTAGTCACACAAGGTCATACAGATCAGGACTGCTCAGTTCAAATGGACATCCAGACCTTCAGAAGGACTTAGTCTGTGCTGCTTTTGCTTAGCAAAGAATGTGCTGACACATCAACCTCCTACTCTTTTCCTTAATCAATTATTTCATGTGCTTATATTTGCTTTCTTAGAGTGAATAGTGATATTCACACAAGTCGTTGTTCCTGTTCCGAGTAGGTGATGGCACACTGGGTGATACTGCTTTCTCAGCAGGATTTTCAATACAAGAACACGTGAAGATTTTGTGCTCACACATTTAAACTGGCACATCTCTGCATTTCCAAGCTGTGAGTTTATTTTAATAGTTAAATTGCAGTCAGCATATTTTACCCAAGAAAAGTAACTCTATCCATTGTTATGACTCAGACTTAAGGTTCCTGATATGCTGGATCCTATTCTCTGCAGTGTGCAGTATGACAGCAAAACAAATGCAAGTAAAAACATATCTATTGGAATGGAGCTTTGGAAGCCCCCATCCAGTTTCCGTTGTTTTCTCAGGAGCTGGATTATTCACAGATGGCTGTTTGCAGGCTCATGGAGCTTCTCACCTCACTTCATTGGAAGAGGAATAGTGTTGTTTCCTACTTCTTCTTGCCATAATCTTAGGACATGCTGTTCTCAAAGCAGCTGTATGAAAGGAAGAACATCAAGGAGCAGTAAAGCTTAGTAAACCAGAGCTTGGCTGGTTGAAATTGTTATTTACATACTCTTTTAAACAATTTTCCTGGGATCACTGCAAAATGGTGATTTTAGAATGTTGGGATTTTTTTGTACCTTCATTATATCTAGTATGAAAGAACTGTTATAAAAATAACACTACATGATGCAGTAGAGCTATGTTTCATCATTGTACAACAAAGTCTCAGATGAAAACTGGACATGATGAGAGTACATTCTTGCTACCATGTTCCTTCTATGATGTAAGTAGGTGAGGGAATATACTCGGATATATGGTGTATTGTTGAAATAGCATATTTACATCCAAGCTAAAAATACAGAACAATTTGAATTGTCAGGGACCTCTGAAGGTTATCTGCTTAAAGCAGGGCTAGCTTTGAAGCTTGATCAAGTTGCTTTGGGTGTAGTGTTGACAAGTTTTAATATCTTCAAGGTCTGTGTCAATGTTCTATGTGGCTTACTATGAAGATTCTTTCTGGGTATATCTGGTTGTTCTTGTCTTTGATGTGTCTTGTCAGTATTGACCTTTCGCTAATCTTTAAGAAGACCCTGGCTTTGACTTCACCATCTCCAGGAACCTTATGTGCTCCAGCTTCCTAACTAGCTGGCTCCAGTATTTTTGTGCTGGGGGACAGAAAACTGAGGGCACTAGCTGAGCCCTTAAAAGTCCTACATAAAAGGGAATAGTCAGCTCCCTTGACCTGCTTGCTGCCTATGCTCCTGCTAACTGTGCAGTTAGCATCCATTGCCCCAAGGGTGCACTGCTGATTCACGTTCATCTTTTGTTCACTCCCTCTTCCCTCATCAGCAGTTTCTCCCCTTCTTTCTAAGAAACAATAACCTAGGAGTTACCAGAGTTAATCACACCTCTTACACCAGACCTGTCCATTGTTAGGATGGCTGTGATTTCTACAAAACTTATTTCCATAGTGAGAAATCTAAATATGCTGTTGTTCAGATTATGTGCAGAGAAGAAGAGGTAGAAGTAAAATAGTACCTTTCGTTCAATACACAGAATGCTGTTTGAACACTCAGTGTTTGAACAGCAGAAGTGGCCACTTTCTGCAGTTAGGGAAGTATTTAGAAGATTGAATGCTGCTTGTATGAGCTATCCAGGACCCTTATTTTCACTCACTTTAAAAAAAAAAGAGAATGCCGTAGACCTACGTTATGACCTCTGGTCATTTTTGAGAAAGCTTTGCACTTCTCCCATAATACAGGTAGTTTTACAGCAGGTCATTAACAGCCAACTGGGTGCTGTTAAGCTGGCTAAAGCTGATTGTCTTTCCTACAGATTTCCATCAAATGAAGGTGGTTGCACTACCAGGAAAGTGTTTGCTTCCAGTGCCCCACATCTTCTTTCCTTCCTTTCTTCTTTCATCTTTTTTCTTGGGGTGATTAGGATAGACAGCTATCTTACCAGATGCAATAACTTAAGATAGAGGAACATTTCACTAGCAATACTTCTGTAGTTAAACTGAAGTGGAGTTATAGCCAAGCATGTTCTTTACTCCCACAGATTCTACATTTTTCATTAAATTTATTAATAATTTTACCTTTGACAGAGAAATAAATTCAAACATTCCTCCTTATAGAAAACAAATGGTCTAATTCTGGCTTCCTGAGCAGACAGGCTTTGTTTATTGAGTTTTAACCATGTTATATAACTCTTCTTATCTCACTTTGAAGAATTCAAAGGCAGTTTTTAGCCTGAAGGTTTCTGATAACATCATATTTTCTGTTGTGTTTTTCCTACCTACATTTTCCAACTTCATGGCACTATTAATACTCTTCCAATAATTTTACCTGGTCTCTTCGGATAACAATGTAACCTAACTTTTGTGATAGATGGTATTTTCAATATATAAAACCTCTGTATTGTATAGCCAATTTATTATTGAATTCTTATTTCTCTAGGACTGGTATGCTAAAACCTTATTCAGTGACACCACAGAGCAATTAATATTTAGGATTTTCCTTGCAAAATTTCAAATAAGTAAATCAAACCCCGATATCATGGGGCTTTTATCCTTTCAGAGGAGGATACTTCTCTATCAAGTTTGATATCCTTTTGGAGAAGATTTGAAGGTTGTATAAACCATTACAGCAAAGTGCACTTTCGTGATTTGCACTAAGCTGTATCTGGAATTATTCGAGAAGAGTGTGAATCCTCTGTACTTTGATCAGATCAGTGGTACACATCGTTGTTGAGAAAGCTTTGTTGTTTCATTTTTGAAGTCTACCTGACAGCAACGCCTTTTTGTTTTTCGGCTGCAGCCCACTTCTACAGGGACAACTTCTGCAGTAACCCCTAGGTAGACTTGTCTGTTAAGATTCCAATATCTTCCTATTGCCTTGAAGTGGACACTTTTGGTCTGTTGTCTGCAGGCTCAGGCTGCTTCTTAGACTCCTGTAATAGCTGCTAAATATCTTTTTGCAGCTAAAATCAGGTTTATAGCTGTAAGTCAATCAAATCTGTCAAAAGAACAAGCAAGAGTGGTGCTTTTCCATTTGATCACTGATGTAATACAAAGAAAGACTAAAGCTGGGTTGCCAAAGCTACTAAGCTGCTTCCTTCTTTGTGCAGATTGCAAGAAACTTGTCAAGGAGCTTTTGACTAGGGCAGAATGCAGCTCAGCCCAGCTATCTGACAGTCCTGCTATGGAGCTCCTGGAGTACAAGGACTTGCGGAAAATGTTGAATTTTCTCTTGGTTCCGTGGAGTCTTGGGAGGGGAATAGCACTTGGTTTGCAACACAAATTGTAGGGTTTTGACAGCAAAGCTTGTTGTGTATCCCTGATCACTGCTATGTTTCCAGGAGAATGAAAAAGGAATCATCAGGAAGGGATGTTTACTGTCACACTTGATGAAGCTGCACGTTCATGGAAAAAACATGCAGTTACAGGCATTACTAGTTGTGGCAATTACTCACTGGAAATGTGTCCCTTTTATGCTTTTCTCCTGGTTTGTGCTATTTCTGTTATATGTAAGTTTTTTGTCATGTAATTTGGATTCATGAATTCCAGCATATGGGCTTTCTGATTTATTTATGCTGTTGATGGTGGTGTGTGATTGCTTAACTTCTTTATCTTCCTTTTTTTATTCTTTCACTTCATGCCTGGAATTCTGACAAGATTTTAAATAGTGAATAATGAATTAAGCAAGATGTTTGGCTGTACCAAATGTCGCAGTATCTTTTAGGACTTAGAAATATTGCACACATACTGAACTCAGGCTTTGGTTAGAAACGTGAGTGGGTGGCAGAACATACCTATCTGAAGTGTAAGGGCCGAGGACTTAAATAGTGGTGAAACTTGTGCTTTCCAGAACTGCAGAGAGTTGTAGCACTACCTCTCTTCTGCAAGACATAATGAACTTCTTGGTCTTATTTCACATCTTAGAGTTCACAGGTTTTGTCCCATAGAAGCTAATGGAAGATTTTGACCCAGTAATCATATAACATATGTGTTAAAACAGGCTAGTTTGCCTTTTGCAGACCTGACAAATGCACACAGTGCCTCCAGCCTAACGTAGGGGTTGAAATAACTTAGAATGTATCTAATAGTTACAAAATCTAAGAAAACGTATGATAAACCCACAAAGTAGAAGTCAGTTTCTCTGAAGTCCACTTAGAGTGGCTAGAGTTTTCCAATTAACCTCACAGAGAAGAAATTTGGATCCCATATAAACTGGTCTCTAGCACCACATCTGCATCCCTTCCAGCTTTGTAGAGGGCAAGGCCTCTGACTTGGGAATTCAGCACCAGCCACAGTGTTTTTCCACTAAATTCCAGTGAATATGCTGTCAATTCATTTCCTGGTAGGTAATATATTACATGCTGATTTTCAAGTGCAGCCCTGATTGCAGTGTGACATGTATACACCAAAGTGTAGGGGTATTATACTATGCTCCATCTCAGTGTAGGACTTAATCTGGGGTAAAGGTTTGTGTTGTTTTCATTTGTGCTGATTATGTATGGGTGGTTGTGGGTGCATGTGATGGGCTTCATTTGTGTGGTCTCCACTTATGATTAGTTTCTGCTTTCATTTGTGGTATTTAGTTATGGAATTAAGACATGACCGCTATTCCTTATAGATGAAATAAGTTTTATGTTTGTGTTCATCTGCTGCAGGTGATTGCAAATTCTTCCTGGTAAAGAAGGTTCACAAAATGCAATGACATGATTTAGGAGGTGGCATAACTGTGGAAAAACTTTACTGCAATACATTCTGAAACTGACCCTCTCCATTTCTTACAGCACAAGAGGAAACCAGGTAGGCATGGATGGGGACTAGAACTGTGGACTGAGCCTGGGAGGCAGAAGCTTAATCTCCAGTTTTATCACAGACTTTTTGTCACTGCAGTTCTCCAACTGGAAATAAGGAATGATGTCTTGCTAAATCGAGTGTATGTTAGAAAGAAATCCATGAATGATTGTGAAGCAGCCTGATGCTGTGGCAACGATGGCCATAAGGTGACACAAGTGACATAGGGTGCTAACATGCAGCTAAACAGATAGTGGAAGATGTAGGTCATTTATTCATTGAACCAGGAGAACTTGTGGAGTGTGGTATTATTTCTGCTGTTTATCCAGAGCCGTCTGCATTGCTATGTTAGACAGTCTGTGTGTGCCGAAGGAAACACCCCTGAGGAAGATCCGTAGCTTCCTTTACGTTCTCTCTAGTCCTGAGCATACTCTGGCACATCATTAACAGTCTTCCTTCACTCCAGGATCCTAGTGATTAAAACCTCTTTAATTACATAAGGCCTCTTGAGAAATATTATCTAAAAATTCAGCAATGAACATCAGAAAATGTGTTACCTAGGCAGCTGAAAGATTTTGGGCTTTTGTTTTTAATCAATTGAAGTAAGCAGAGACCAGTCGCAAAGTGGAAATCTTTTGTCATATATGATACTTTTTAAGATTTCAGATTGCTGACTAATTATCACTGAATGAGATTTCAACGTGTATCTGGATGCCTGTTTCTGTGCCTGGACACTACAAAAGATGTGGGTGATGTGTATTTTTCATTTCCATTTTATTTCAGTAGTCTGACAATCAAATCTAAAAATCTCCTGGTCCTAGGAATGGGCGAAAACCCAGACTCATACTTTTTACTGTTTATCAGTGAATATGAAAATTCTTGCAGTGTTGTGTTTCATTTTTAATTTTTTATTGGGATTTGGTCTTCATACCAAAATCGAATGAATTTTAAGTATGGGTAAAATGTTGTTGACTGTATGGGATTGTTCTTTTTTTAAGTGCGAGCGTTATCTTCTTACTAGTAGGTCATCACGGTAACCAAAGTGACATTCGGAAATGTTATTCATGCTCATGTATGAAGGAGATGGCATGTAGAGGAATAGAGGGGATGATCAGAACGATTTGAAGGGGCTAGTATGTAGTTACATCAGGATTTATATTTGTATCTAACAGTTTGCTAGGAGCATGTTGTAGAGAAGGAAATGTTATTAAAACTAGTACTAGGAGGCTTATAAGCCATTTTAATGCTTCCACAAGATAATTAATGGAAAACACATCATCTCTAAGGTAAATGCTATCATTCACATTAACTGTAATTGAGAGCATTATAAAAATCTTCATTTCTTATAAATTCATTGCATTTTATTACAAGGCACACCTGGAGACATATCTGTGGTATGCTCCTAACAGTAGCTACCAGTACCTGGGATTATTCAGCAACAAACCTGTCTGTTAGACTGGTAGACCTGAAAGAAGTCTTAGCTATAAACATGATGAGGCTGAAGAGTTTTGAATATTACATTAAGAAATTCCTTGCTCATACTTTCATGCTTGCAAGGCATCTTTTTAACATCCATACTCTGTGATCTGCAACCCAGGCAGCAGGCTCTTTTGCGTGATATTTAAGGCCAGCAGTTTAACACCCACAGTTCCCCAGCGCCCAGTCCCTGTATGTGTTCTTTGAGAGATTATAAGAAAGTGAATCTCCAGCTGCAGCAGGTGAGATTATCAGAGTGCACGCTGGCAAACACAGGGTACCTACCAAATGAAGAACCCTTAAAAAGGATCCGCCAAAGTGACACTGCATTGGCAGCATTACCACACAACCTAACAGCTTGCTTTCATTGTGGGAGGCTTTTATCCTGTCTTTCTGTCCTTGTGATAAACTTAGAGCATCCTAAGGAACAAAACAGTTATGGAGCTATAAAAGCATCTGTGTTTTCTCTGACATTAAAGTCCGCCACCTTTCTGGAGATGCTGGTAAAAATTCAGTGACCAAATCACTTGACAGGTTTATGAAATAAGTCAGCCTCAGTAATAATTTCTTCAGTGCTATCCTTTGACATGTTTTGAAATCTCATTATTAATATTGCAGGTCTGACAAAAACAGCTTATGTTCCTATACTTGATCAGCTGTCTACGAAGGAAAAAAAGATGCAACATAGGAGTGTTTTAGTGCAGATTGCTGTTTGTGTGATGTGAATGTACACATGGGGAAAAAAGTGCACAAGCAGCATACTACTAGTAGCTTGCAATGAAGGTGTTAAAAGTGGCAATTTGAAAGGGCATGGGCTGCTGTCTGCTGAAGCTAAAACCAGAGGTTTGTCAGAAAGCCATTAAGGTCTGAGTCTTAAACCAGCACAGTGATTCTGCACTCCAGAATGTAGCTGTCTAACAGCGGGTTTGTCTGGGAGCCTATGTACATGCTTGTCACTGGCTGAGACAATATTACTGAGAGAGTATCTTTCTTGTTCTCCTGTAGATATGTGTTGTTAATATCCTCTTGCATGTTTACTAGATGTTCTGTTGTAATGGTCCCTGTGTGGACCAGAGCCTGCTGGAAATCAGAGCAGATTCATGTAAAGGAGCTGGCTTGTGTCTTTCGTGCAGTGACAGTGTTACCCAGAGGAGTTGGACTGACACTGTGCACTTCCCCACGGCAGCTTTTATCACTTGTTCCAGCTTGTTCACTGGTAATGACCACATCTGAGAACATAAAAAGGTTTCCTACCGCTAATATGAAGGGAATTAGTTTGGTAGACAAACACTTGCCACCCTTTATATTTTATTTCTAGAATTTACTATTCTTCCTGCTTTGTGTTTTATTTGCACACAAAAAGTATTACATACAGTACAAAATGCTTACTGCTCTTTCTTATGCTTCGTTTCTTCAACTGTGTTTTTCTTTGCAGATTTTAGATTGAGACCCCAACTGAAACTATAGGGTTTGAGTTTGTTTGCTTTTTCTTTGCTGCTCTTTTTAGGGGCCTAACCCGTTCCTACATGTGCAGTAAAACTTTATCTCTTTCCAAGGAGCAGGTCTCTATATTAAAAATAGTAATAGTTTTGACTTGCTTAGCTGTTTTAATAGTAACTTTGCAGTACAAGTTAATTAAGTTCTGTAGAACTGCTGCTACAGCATAGGCAGGGATGGGTAAATTGATGAACAGAATGGAAGTACTGCTTCCCTGAATTCATACTGTGATGAAGCCAGCTCTGTGATGTTTTGTTTAGCCCCTTAATAGAGATTTATGCAATATACAATTCTCCTGTTCAATGCTCCATTTTCCTAGCACATAAAAGAAAGCATTGTTATGCACATTATAAAGGTGATCATTGCCTTTGTGAGAGACTCTGTTGTAACCATAACATTTCCCTTACCTCTCCTGGATTGATCTCTTTGACTTTCTAAGTTTAGTTTCACATTTCGTCTATGCTCCCAGGACTATAAATATTCTTACTGCCAAACTGCTGTTTTTTCTGTAATCACATTTATGTCCTTTTTTTGTTTTTGCATTATCAATCTTACCAATATCCTTGCAAATTTTTGTGCTCCATTTGCTTACAAGGAATTACTAAAGCTACAGCTCATTCTGACTTCTCTGTGGTGCAAAGAAGTCACACATAAAAAAATATGGAGTGTGTTGTGTGCATATACACAGATACATGCATGCATTTACACATGAAGAAGCTGTAAAAATAATATCTACTGAATTCTGAGTCTTTAGAAGCAGTCATAATTTCTCTACATTTCTCATTAATTTAGCTGAATGAAGATATGATGAAGGTAGGGGTAGACTTTCTTCCACAGCATTCTTCTTTAATGTATTATTTTAAAATTATATCTCAGCAATGGGAAAAGCAAAACACTTGTACCAATCAGAAAAGTGCCCCTCAAAAATACCCAAATTAATTTCTAGCTTATGAAACTAGAATTTCAGTAGTTTTAGGACTAATGACTGTGATCTTGATCTGTTCTTGACCTATTAATAAAATGTAAAGACACCACAATGCTGTTTGAGGGTGTGTTTAAGACGCTATGTCATTTTTCACTGAAAATTAAAAGCAGCAAAGGCATATAAATGTTTTAGGTCAGTGAATTAATGTCAATTTGTGCTCTGCACTGGATGTATATCTGTATTTTCTAAGGTGTCAGAAGAGAAAGGGTCATGTTCACTGCATGGTCAAAATAAAGCACAGTTGTCATCTCCATTCTTATTACAAGGTTTATAATTCATGCTTGATCTAAGTTACAGTTTGCTTAAACACAAAATAAAAGTCTTCAAAGTTGTCACTCAGGAAGACTGCCTTCTTGGTGTTCTCCATTAGACATCATGTGCATCATTTCAATCTCCAAATTGGGAACAGATTTGAAGATAAGTTATGTCAGCCATCAGCAGCTATAGGTTTTTATATAAAATAGGCCAAGAATATGCCCTCGAATTTCCAAAAGAATTTAATTTTGCATTCAATTTCTGTTTCAGAAACTAGCATTAATCAATTCTATCATATTGAAATTCAGGTCTACAAAAAAAAAGTCCAAAGCAAAAAATGGCCATTTGGAGCAATTCCTGAAATGAGCTCACCTAAAAAGTTCACCCTGAACTGTGAGATTTATTTATTCCAATTATGTTTTTAATACTTTAAGAAACATTAAAATGTGGAGATAGTGGCAAGGTTTGCTCTCTGAGAGGCCTCAGGCCATGTAAGTTGATTTGTTCCACTACTCAGTTCTATTCCATAACAAGCAAGACTTGCTGGACATACTTAGGTGTTCTTATTGATTCCAGTCAAGCTGAATAGGATGAGCAGAGTTTGGCTGCAAATGTTGCACATTTTTACTTTTATTTTCAAATGACAGGCAGGCTTCCTGAAGCCAAACTGCTGGAACAAATAATATTACTGAAGCTAATGAATGAAGAGAATATGTGAACTGTGCAGGCAGGGGATTTAACTGCTACTGAGAGGCTTGGCAAATACACAATAGAAGTTTGTGCGGTAAGTAAAACATCAGTATAATTCGAACTTAACCAGCAACAAAATAATTGACCTTTTGTTAAAAAATTGCATCAGATCTGTTCAGATCCATAAATAAAGTTTAAAACCAGTGGAACTGAATGCACAATTTCTAAAGATTGTGTTTGAATAAATACCCCTATTCTTGAATGTCTGAAATTTGATTTATCTAACTACATCTGTCAACAATATTAGCTGTAAGTTCCAGTCTACTGGTTGTCAAATATGTGGAAATTCCAGGGCCAGTCAGATGTAAACCAGTGTGGAAAAGGAATCTTGGGATATTTCAAGTTGCAGTCTTTGATTCATATTGGATCTAAAACTGGATGAATTTCTGGTCTTTAATTAAATGAAAAAAATTTCAGTCCTTCACTGAATTTCAGTCCTTCACTGAATTTCAGCTCCTTTTGGGAAGGAACACTCTTCCATTCTGCCTTCATGACAGTGTTTACTTAAACAGGACTCTGCCTCAGCCTAAAAGGCATAGTCATGATACAAATTTCTGTGGTATTTTTGGTGAAGATTATTCAGAATGCATGTGTTCCAGAGCTGCTAAGCATTTAAATAACTAAATTACTAATAACACTCTTTTCCCCCCCACAGAACATACCAAAAAATCCCAAGTACTATTTTGCATGAGGAAAGCCTGATTAAACAAGGGCAGCTAGTCCTGTGATTAATTCATATTGAAAAGATCAGCTGGCTGCATACTTAAAAACAGAGCTAGACAAACACAGCTACTTTCTAAATACAGCTTCCTTATACCTGCTAAGCTACATGCTCTTTTCCCCTTTTTTATTCTTTTTTTTTTCCTGTTTTTTTTTTTTTTACCTTTTGGGAGCACTCCAGCCACATCAGTGACAAGACAGACATCAGGCGACTAACAGCTATCCATTAGAGTCACATCTGGTAGGTTTGACTGACACTCAGTAGAACTGCTTAACCACAGAATAACATGCCAGAAATGTAACTGAAGAAGTCACTTCTGCCTGATACCGATCAATCACTCACTGTCTGCAAGTACAAATGCACATTCACAGTGGAATGAGTTTGACCCACACTCTTATCAGACTAATAGTGAGAAACTATTGCCAGACTTTTAGATGGGAAAAATAAAGTGCAAGCCAAATGCCAGAAAGAAATTCACAGATGGGAATGCATGTTGTTAAATGGCACCATGGCATATGACCGCAAGAATCACAGTTCTCCATATTGTAGGAGATGCGTTCAATACGATGATTGCCAGTAATTGAAATACAGAGCCAAAATATGTAAAATAATAGATCAAAATCCTGATGCAGTATTTTGACAGCTCAGTGCTTTAAAGATCACTTTTTCCATTAATGCAAGAGATAAAATAATGTAATGCTCAAAGCAAAATGCAAAGGTCTTGGAAAGGCTGGTAAGGCTACCTTGCTAGCCAGGCATGCTGGAGGGAATCATGGAATCATGGAATCGTTAGGGTTGGAAAGGACCTTAAGGTCATCTAGTTCCAACCCCCCTGCCATGGGCAGGGACACCTCACACTAAGATAAAAATAACTCTTCTACTCCTGCAACTTGAGGCATCACTGAATTTGGTTGCAGTTTCTTTGCATTCAGAGTATTAATGGGTCCTAGACAGCATGGTGTGGTGTTGGGATAATGTGAGTCTGTTGAATGGAGTTGGGAGTAAAAAGACAATTTTACAAGCCTCTTACAGGATGCAACAGTGAATATGAAATCCTTATTTGCCTCCAGCTTATGGAGTCTCTTCCATATGCCCTCCAGTGCAGGCTCTGGCAGGACAGAGTCCAGAGTCTAACAAAAATTTAATGCCATTTGCCAGAAAGAACACACAAAAAAAAATATTCTCTGGGCCACCTTCAGGATTCCCCCAAATCAGCCTTTATATTTAAATCCTTTGATCTCTATTGCTGTTTGACTGTATTTTTTTTAGAGTTTGGTGGACCAGAAAGGAAGATTCAGTAGCTCGCAGGTTTTGAGGCAGAGACCCCACTATATTTTAACAGGGACATTGTACAGTAGCTTTCACAAATGGCTTCATTACAGCCTGTTGAACCTATTGCAGAAAAAACATGCCATACATCAGCCACCAGGTTTGCCTGTATATTTGCTAGACTTGTGTATATCCGGACCAACTCAAAGCGAGGATGGGTTGAATGGTAATAACAACTGAGAACAGAGCAGGCTTTTACACTGGAAAGAATCAGTCTATCTATAAAAGAAAATACCCATTACATATAATTATTTCCTCAAACAAAAAATTGATTTGGTGTCTTAAGTGTAGAGCTTCACAAGAAATGACTGTGCAATAATCTTTTTTGAAGAAAATAGCTTTCTGAAAGCAAGCCATATGCATAATGCCCACTAATAGGAGATGAATCTGATTGAAAATAACTGTGCAGATAATCTCATTCCATTTTTAAAGCACTAAGCACTGTGTGATTGGCACAATTGCATTAATAATTTATAGCCATTGGGAATTGTTGGTTTCTGCCTTTTTTGGGAGTGTGAATCACGAATGATTGCTCATTTTAACAATATTGGAAAAGATTGGAGAAGTAAAGCTGAAGGCAGGAAATGTGCTGACAGAATGTGCAATGATTGTGTTGGCCAGCCTGGCTCCTGGAGCTGGCTATCAAGTGTGCTTTTTCTACTCCACTTGCAAGAATCCTTATATGAGGAAAACATCTTCTCTGGAAACAGTGCCCAGTGACTGCTATTGTTTGAGAATGTCGAAAACTCCCTATTTTGTTTATATTTTAGATGTGGCATAAAATAAATTCCAAAATGCAGAGCTAGGCTTTGTTTGGTTTGTTGCAATGTCAAAAAGCTTTAATGCTTAAGCTGTCGCTGCTGTTCCTGACAGAGCAAAGTAGGACAATCAAAAATGATGCATGAAAGGAGCTCCCTGTGCCTGACTTCACTGTTTTTAGCATGCAGTGTTATAAAGTTGTTTACTGGACTTGTTTCTTCGGGGGTTGAATGCGGTATGTTTTGCAGAAGGGTCAGCCTTTTAATATAAGATCAGTTACTTCTCTTACCGTTTGAGACATATGCTGTACGCACTTCTGCAGTTTTGAAAGTGTATATATTTCCTGTACTGCATTATATGCCATTTAGCTATTTTCTATTTGCTAGAATGCAAATCATGTATTGGAAAGTTTGTCTTTCCATCCATAAAGACACAGAACAAAGATACCCAGACTTTGAGAAGAATAGCTGATGGCTTCTGAGCTATAGAACCAAATCCAATCAGTGTTATAAACCTTTACAAACATATAGCATTGTCAGCCCAAGAATCGATTTGAATTAGAGGTTTCACACATCTCCATTTGTTTAACGGAACTCTATTAGTAGCATGTACTGTGCCTCTTCCAAACTAGAGTTTTGAAAGCCTCACTCTATCCATTCACTAATGATGATATTCTATCTAAGTAAGAAGTTCTCTTTGATATATTTAGTTCAAATTTCTAAGAAAAACCCAAAATGTTTGCTTCTGCATTCTAGTGCAGCAGGAATGCACTTGGGAAATAACTACAATCAGCTTGTGACTGGGAATAAGACTTGGACAGAAGAGTCCCTCACAAACTATGGTTTATGATTTCCACCTTGTTTTTTTTCCCTTGCAGCTGTCTGGGCTGCCTCCTTCATTTCTGTTTCCCATCTTCCAATGGATGTGAACCAGCTGATCCTTGGAACAGTTTTTCCCCAGCAGTACAAAACAACTGTGAAAGTCCCAACCTTGGCTCTGTTTTCTATTAACACAGCATTAACATTGAAAGGTACAGATTAAGGCTGTATTCTCTCCAGCTGCCTCAGTCCTGTTGCAGTTCCTCCCTGTCCCGCCAGCTTTTAGCAGCTGCTACTCACACACTTCCCAGAGGCTCCAAGTGCCCTTCCCAGCTGGAATGCCCAGGATGGTTTGAGGCAGTTCTGTCCTTGGTGGTATCTGGCTTCAGATCACAGAAATACATGGTTAAACCTCATAGTGAACCTTCTCAGGAGCCAGCACACCACCTTTTTTGCTTCGCATAATTTCTTTGTTTCCCTGCACAGGGTCTCCTGGCAGAGGAGACCAACAAAGCACCTCCCTGCTCCTCAGTCTTGCCTTGACTCTTCAGCTCAGGGGTGGCCGACCCCCAGGCACCTTGCAGGTAACCTGCCTCCCCTGGGCTATCTTGCTCTCTTGTATTTCCCTCCTCTCTTTTCTTAAGCTCAGTGTGCTTTCCTCACCCCCAGCCTTTTAGGGCATGCTGGGGCGCACTTGTGATTTTTCCAACAGAAATGTTGCCTGTGTTACTTTAAAGCTCCAGCAAATCAAGAGAGTGGTACAATTTACATGACATCAGGGTTGCAAAATCTGGATGGGGTCCTTTCAGCCAGCCTCTCTCCAGCTGGCTGTAAGCACTTCTGAAGATCAGTGCTACAATTTGCAAATGAGCTTAGGGGAGCAGGTGCCTGATCTCCCTGGATTCCTTAGAAAATCCCATTTTTTAGGCTTTTGTAGCATTAAAATGTGTTCTCCCTTTCTTTTTCAGAGAAAGAGAATACTTTGTTTACTGAAAATAAACTTCAAAAGCACATAGTGGTTTTAGTTTGGGGTGGGTTTTTTTGTTGTTTTTAATAGCTATGCATTTATAGTTCTCTGTTAAGGACAGCTGTTGATTTTGGGAAGCATGTGTGGAGGCACTCAGTGAATAGATTGAACAGATAATCCTATTACATCTAATCTGATTGCAGGAGTTACTGTAATTTTTGTTTTTGTAAGGGAAGGTGTAAGGCTTTTATACGCATGCCTGTACATCTGAGTGTTAAGCAACATGCAATAATTAGATATAGTCAGCAATAATAAGAAACTGGAGTTTCCTATTGATCACTTCTTGAGCTATTTTTGATGTGATTATTTGTGAGGAAATTAGGAAGATCTGAACCATTAAAGCCTAGCAAAATACAGAGCTCTACCCTATAAAAAATAAATAACAAACCAAAAGATAATTACAAAATATATACTTTGAGGCAGATTATTCTGCAGAACTGTCATTCTTGCCACAGTGTAACTGATTATGATGTGATAAAGCTTAATTCCCACTGAATGCTTTAGACTTACTCTATACTCCCTGGGGTCAGGGAACTCTTCCTGGCAGCAATGGCTATTTCTGGCCTTTACTTGTTTTTCCAAGAATGTCTCATCTATGATCTGCTGTCTGGGCTCATTTCACTGTTGTTTGTTAGTACATTTTGCTAGTAATTTTTAAAACAAAAGCCCCAGACCACTGCACAAACCCCAGAAGTATCTGCAGAAAATAAGTCATGCTCCTAATTACTGATGCTGAATGCTACCTCATTTTCAGATTAAGTCTGTCGAATCAATGACAACGGGAGGTTGTAAGATGCTACTTCGTATTCTGAGATCAGAATCTGATCTGTAATGATGAGTTATAGAATATTAACCAATTGTACAATTATGTCTTTTTCCTGAGTACCATGTCAGGAAAAAGCCCTACAGTGTAAAAAGTAAGAACTACCATATACTTAGGAAAATTCTGCCACAATTTTAGAATTCTTGAGCTATTCTCCTTGTTTTCCTCCCTGTATCCAGTGATTTAATTCAGATCCAGAAGAGCACAATGGCTTTTGCTGCCATGTTGGATGCAATGTGAATTATTTAAAGACAAATGCCAAATTTTCCTGTAGAACAAATATTAAAGAGCCTACATAAATGACAAGAATTTGTCTACAAATTCGTAATGTGAATACAACATTTATAAACTGTAGCATATTTTGTATTGTGTTTTAATTTTTTTTGGTGTAGTTTTAATTTCTTCGCTCAGGGTACGTATTTCAGAAATCACCAAATTATTTAGTTTGTGATGAGCATTTTATTATCTAGAAGTGAACCCCTGAAAGACAAGAACAATCAAAGAACAGCAAAACATATTTGTTTTAAGCAATAGACAAGGAGAGTGATGATTCATAATAGGAACTGTAAGTGTTGATTTTCCAAATGTGATGGGAACAATTGATCATGCAACTGTGGTTTTGAAACAAAAAGATGCAAGAAAGGTAAGCAAGTGTCGAATTCTTCTTGATGCTGGCTCAGAAAAAATTCTCTGCTTTAAACTGAGAGAGGGATCATATATCCCACACTGAGTTAACAAGCCTTTACTGTAGGTGTTTTCATTATTACTATTACATTATAGGCAAGCAATTATATCGAGTATAAAACCTTTTTTATACTTCACTGATTGCATTTTTAGTAACAGGTCATGAACAAATTAATCACCTCTTTGGGGATCCTTTTTAGTCTTTCTCTGAGGCTTTCCAAGTTTGTGTAAACAATGATTACAGCTCACAACCTGATACTCTGCTCACACTGAGTAACACCTTCCCACAGTGGTGCTGTGGGATTGCTGATGCTGTAAGTGGGAGTAAGCATACACACTATGGGTTCTATACCAGCCTGAACTGCTTCAGTAATAGGAAAAATCACTAGAAAGTACTTAGAGTCTTTAAAGCAATTATTCCATCAACCTATCCTCCTGCTTTCAAAAAACAAGAGCTTTAGATCACTCTTGACTGATGTAAGTTGATAAGGTTGTACCCAGACCATGTTAAGGGTCTGCTAGCTGTATTCCCTGTGCTCACCTTTATGCTCATCTTTTTTGAACCTACTTATTCCTTTTTCTTCCACAATTACTTGCAGTCATGAGATCCACAATTTAATCATGTGTAGTTGAAGAATGAATTAATCTTTTTTGTTGAATATTCTGCTTCATAATTTCAATGGTTGTTTCCTAGTTCTCACAGTGCATGAAGAGGAGAATTTTTGATTTTCACAGTGTTAAAGGAGATGTTAGAGCAGACAGTTGAGGAGCTGCTTCAGGGGCTGTAACCTCTCTTCTGTGCAAATGGACTTTGTGAGCTCATGGAAAACCCTGTGTCTGGAACTCCAAGCATCTGCAGTGGCCTACCACATCCTCACAAGTTATTAGCTGAAGCTCATCAAAACTTTCTGATTTTAAAATAAACTGTTACAAAGTGGTATCCAGATGAGCTCATTTAGCATTATAAGTCCTTATACAGCTTTTAGGGGGATCACGTATTTGCTAAATAGAGTGCAGCAGCTCCTTGGGAGCCATTCCAGTCTATCAGGTAAATCTGTAATTAGTATCCAGTTGATCTGAAGCATGGTGCTGTCATTATATTGATATAGACATACACATTAGAAAACATTACTGCCTGGGCACAGCAGGCACTTCACAGACTCTAATAACTCAGCCATTTTACTTTTTAAAAGCCTAATTATTTTTCTTTCAGAGTTAAAATAGAAAATCATAATTACATTTTTAATTTTAAGTTAAGCATAAACCAGACAAGACACCTGTAATTTTTTCTGTGATTTTTATGTTTTGAAGATAGTCTATTAGATTGTTTTAAAGAACTGAGAGCCCTTTTGTTTTTTAAGCATATAGGTGGTGTAGTGACATTAAAGTGGTAGCAAAAGGACAAAAAAGAAAACCAGAGGAAATATCGGCAGTTGGTTTTATGAAAATGAATTTTAAATAAAACCCAGGAAGTTTGGATTTAGTGCAGCTAAGTGGAATCCCACTTAATTTTGTTTGAATTTCAAAATTTAGTTCCCTTTTGCACTAAATAGAGATCCCATGTTTCGGTTTAAAAGATGTAGCCATGACTGAAATAGAAGGAAATAAAATGATGTGTCAGCTCTTATCTGCTATACTTCCCTCATATTGAATTAAAATTAGGATAATTACACTGAGGTGGATTTGGCAGTATAAATGAAATTTAGGCATAAGAATGCTGTGAAGTTTCTCTGGCCAGGAGCAGATGGACAAATCAGTTAGTTTGATAACCTTCCCATCTGATTACCTATTGCATTTGCAAGTCATTCAATGTTCTATTGAATCATTGCTTATCATTATTAACTAAGCATTACTTTTTCTTTCTCATACATTGACTAGAGGTTTGGGATAAGAAAAGCAAAGCTCAGAGATCTGATGTTTAGAAAATGATTACTGTCTGCAGATTTAAATACAGAAAAATGGGTCTATTTTGTAATTTTTTTCATGGTCTTAATATACCACGGCCAGTGGAAGCATAAACCAGATTTCATCATGGCCAACAGGAATAAGTCGTTCTCATTTGCTGGACATGTTTGAAAAAAGCAATGTGAACAAAGAATGAATACTACATGGAGGATTTCAATTTGATACGTTTTCAAACAGAATTACAAAAGCTGTGAACGATTACATACATACAGGGTTCATTGATTTTGCTTTAAAATCACATTCAGTAGGAAAATTTGTCTTAAAAATAAGCCAATCAGATATGCCAGTATACCTGGCATATATAAAATCAGAAATGCAAGTGCTTATTGAGCAAGACATCAAGACCAGTTTTGTGACTAATGCTATAGACTGGAGCTGAGGGAAACCTGAGACATAAATATTTGTCAATTTATTTGTAGGGTGGAGGATAATACGTGTGAGAGAATAATTCTTAATTCCAGTTGTGAAATATTTTGAAACAAATGGAAACAAGTTTGGGTCAGGCAAGCACTGGCTGACCTACATGGTCTTTTCAGTAGAAAACTAAAATTCAGATTGAAATATTCACCCAGCTCTGAAATGAGGGCATCTTCTACATTGAGATTCTACCTTTATCACTAGTCCCTCATACGCCTGGGGGAAATACATGTAACCTTCTCTTGTCCTTGTCCCATGGGCTCTTTATGCAGTATATGTAGAGCAAGTAGCATAGGTGGGTTTGCCCTTCTTGGGACTATGGGCTCCACCTTTATAAAATTGTGATGTGATTGGGATTCTTTTTAAGCTATTGATCTTGATGCTGAATGGGATCTGTAAAGATAAAAACACTGAGAAACAGAAATCTCATTGCAACATTATGAAATGCCTTACTAGCAAATCCTTCAGATTGATTCATCACCCACAGTCTTTCAGGTAGATGTCTATTCAAAAACTTTTAGTTTTCATCATATGTCCTGGGTTCAGCAGTAGCAGTCATTTTTTCTCCTTCTTAGTAGGTGATGCAGCGCTGTGTTTTTGACTTTCAGCCTGGGAACAGTGCTGATAACACCGAAGTTTTTAGTTGCTGCTCAGTAATGTTTACTCTGACCAAGGACTCTCTGAGCCTCATGCTCTGCCAGGGAGGAGGGGAAGCCAGGAAGAAGCAGAGACAGGACACCTGACCCAAACTAGCCAAAGGGGTATTCCATACCACAGCACGTCATGCCTGATATATGAACTGGGGGCAGTTACCTAGAAGGGCTAGATTACTGCAAGGGTGGGGCAGCATGTCAGTTGGCCGGTGGTGAGCGGTTGCATTCTCTTCCCTTGTTATTTCCCTTATCATTATTATTATCGGTGGTAGCAGCAGTGGTTTGTGTTATACCTTAGTTACTGGACTGTTCTTATCTCAACGCGTGGGAGTTACATTCTTTTGATTCTCCTCACCATTCCTCCAGATGTGGAGAGAGGAAGAAGAGGAGGGGAGTGAGCAAGCAGCTGCGTGGCTCTGAGTTACTGGCTGGGCTTAAACCACAATATCATAGATTTCATATTTTACTAAAAAACCTCTAACAGAAATGACTTTGTTAAACTGCTCTGAACACAAATACAGTGTAATTGCAGTGAGCAAATAACAGAAAAGATGAAAAACTAGAGATTAGAATGTGCAAAACATCCATAGAGAATAAAAATTACATTTCATTTTGTAAACATGATGCCAGTAACACTGGGGTTAAGACCTCATCCGTAGCTTAAGAGCATGTTTAAGAAGGGAACTTCATATTATTTGAATCTCTCAGATTCTGTTGACAGGCTGTCTGTAAAACACTCCTGTTTTCATTTTGGAACACTGCAGATGATAGAAATAATGTTCAAAATCCAGTAAGAACTTTAAAGTTATATTAGTGATATTAATAATTCAGTTAGCAATCTTGGGCTGCAGTACCATCCATAACAACCAGTCAGACTGATGGTCTAATTCACAAAACTGTTCTGTTACTGTAAAAAGTAAAGTAGGACAATCAAAAAATGCAGTAGAAAAAGTTTAGTGAGAGGCTGATCTGTAATTACTGCTCCAACTCAACTGAGATTTCCACACATTCTGTTGTTGCTATGAATCTCTATTGTCTGCCTCCAAAGCATGCCCCTCAACCTCTTATAGCAGAGAGCAAACTGGAGCTGAATTTGTATGTTCACGTGCTGATATTTTATCAGGAATTTAAGGTAATTTTATCAATATATTTATATTATCTGAGTACTGAAGTTTTGTGACAACTTCTAATAAACATCCAAGATTTTGTTCACAGACATGATAATAGAAGCAAATATTATCATATTATTAAACTGTTAAGTACAACAGTGTATTTTGTAGCCTATCTCAAGCCATCTGGGTTTCCAGCAAAGTAAGGGCCAAGAAAGCAGAAAAGGCAGAGAACCCCCAGAGAGATTAAATATCACTGCAACAACTCAAGAATGTTGAATCTTGTCTCAAGAAAGCTCCAGCTGTCAAAAAACCTTTTAAGTATCACTCTTCATATATATTTTCTTTTCTCTAAGATCTCTAATGTTCTGGTCTGGAAATCTTGTGCATTTGCCATCAGTCTTTTGAATATGACTTCATTGTTACTGTGAGAAAAATGAGTTTTGTAGTTTTATTTCTTCCCATGAAGTAGAGATTTTAAGACAACTGTCACTTAAGTACATCAGCAATAAATAAAGCTTCAAGTCAGGATAGAAAGCAAGTATTGCCACACCATTTTCAACTATCTAATATATCAGTAGGTTTTATGTGTTCTTGAGTTTCACTTTTTCCACTTGCATATTTATGAGGACCAGGCAAGAGATCCAGGCATAATATAAGGAATCTGTTAATCAGAAAGCAGGTTTGCTCATCTTAAAATCTCTCCAAGATCGAAAGCAATTTTGAAAAAACAGTATTTTCTTTTAGCTAAATTTTCATGTCATTCTTTTTGCTTTTCTTTACTCTCTGCCCAGCTACTGGGAATTTTACAGGGGGGTGGTCAGTTTTCTGTTGAAGGAGAAACAAATGACATGAAGACAGTGCATTTTCTTAGTTGAAACTCTTTCAGTTTCAGTGTGCACAAGCAGAAGTACTTATAAATAGCCTGCAGTCAATCTTGGTTTTAAATATACCAGCCTAACATCAGCAGTGCTTTTCTAGAAGGCACTATGCCTTAAGAGTTTGCTATAGTTACACAGACAGTCATACTTGCCTCTGCAAGGGCATTGCAAAATTATCAGTACATCTTTCCTGAAAGTTAAGCTACACTTCATCAGGTGATCATTCATACCTTTTTGCAGTGTTATAGGTTCACCTGGATCAAGAATCACACTCCAGATCAGATGTACAAATCAGCCAGAGTATGAGCTTTACAGTTGCTTTATTTCACCCTTAGGACAGATGATAACTCTCCTGTTATTGTTTCACAAGATAAAACAGTATTTGGGTCAGAGGGTTGTGTTTTGATTATATAAATGTTTGATGCTATGATTGTACCTATGAAAGCCACAGCAACCAGGTAAAATACACCCTTGGTGTAAGTGGGTCACTTTGCCCTTAAACCTGAGTCTTGTGGGAGAGAATATATGCGCTCTGTCAGGAGGACTTTGGCAGCCTACAGTTCTGTTGCAGGGAAGTGGCTTTTTTCCTCCATATGACTTTTTATTTTCTGTAATGAAGATTATGGAGATTTGGACTCAGTCTTTTGGGGAAAGGAGAGGGGAAGGGCTGGTTTAGGTCAAGAGGGTGGCAATCTTCAGCAAAGACTGGCCATGTAGGAATAATAGAGGTGAACCACAGAACTAGGTAGGAGAGCAGAAATGGGTATCACTGGGTAATTAGCAAAGACTTTCAGGCTCCTGGGAGTTGTTTGTGAATATATTCTGGGGAACAGAACATTGAGTAATTAGTGTGTGAAGCTGAAGGCACTACAAAACACCAGATTAACTTATCCAGGCTGTGCTCGTGTAATTGTTTTGCAGGTTAGCTTCTAAAGGTACAGACAATTCCATGTTACAAATGCTTATGAGAATCTGCAAGTGTGAAAAGCTACTTAGAAGGCTAATGAGAAAGGTTAGATTTTCATTGCCCAAAGCTAGATATGGGAGTATACACCTGAATAGGGACTTAACTTAGTTTTATTTATTTCCGAGAACTTTTGAGGCAGTTTGAACCTTGTTGTTATGACTTACACTTGATGTTTATTGAATAAATATCCTTTTATAAAGTCTTATATTGAATTATTACTGAAATACCTGTTCACGTTTGTATTCTGTGGATCTAATTCAAGAGTATAGGTTCCAGCAGAATTTGAACAGGTATGCATTTGTCTCCCTTTGACCAACTTTTCTGTTTCTAGTTCTTATGCTTTTCTGTATAGGAGCCCTGAATCTGTGATTGAATGTTATTTATTTGGCCCTTTCCTTTGAGAGCTGTGTCAGAGAGCAAGTATGTGAACAGACTGGTAAAATGATTTTCAACCTTTACTTTCAATTCATCAGACTTGGAATCATTACTACTTTTCATTTGGCCATTTTCTTGTTTCTTTAAAATCAATCTGTACTCAAAGAACAGTTTATAAACTGAATACAAATTAGGGATATCCTCTCAGCTCTGAAGCACTTATATTTGTCAGACTTCACAAGCACCTTCGTACATGTGCCACACATTTTACAGAATGCCTGCTGAGGATACAGGTGAGCTACCTTGCTGACAGGCCCATTTAACATATGATAGAAACAGAGACAAAGGAGAGGATAAATTGCTAACATACCTTACCTTTACAGAGTTATTTCCTTCATTAACTTACTATGTTTTTCTTAAACTTTATATACTGCTTTAAATATATTACTTTTGTTAGATTTGGACTAGGATTATTTTTACATGCACCACAGGAGCCGTGGAATATGTATGCATCCTAGATGGGAGAAGATTATTTCATTGTTAAGATAGTTGTGGAAAACTACTGCTACTCTTACTCCAAATGCAAGTGAAGCTCATCTTGTTTAAGACGTTTCACTAAAATACTATCCAGCCGCTGAAGTAGCAAGAATTCCTTGTGGATTGCAGATACTGAGAGCAAACTGGAAGTGAAATACCTGGTTTACTCCAAATATAGCTGAATAATAAGAAACAGAGGCAAAAAACTTTCACATCTGGAATACTGTGTCCTTTTTGATGCCCTGTAAAAGACAGACACTGACATACTGGAGCCGGTCTGGCTGGGAACCTTGAACATGATTAGGGAGCTGAAGGACAACATAGCAGGAGACTATGTGTCTTAGAGAAAGCCAGAGTGAGGTGGATCTAATTTCTGACTTCAATTGCCTAATGGGAGGTTATAGAGGAGGCAGAGCCAGAGTATTCTAGAGGTGCACAGCAAAAGGACTAAGGCCAACAGACACAAGATACAGCAAGGACAACTCCAACTAGATATAATGAAAAAGATTTTTCATGGAACAGGTTGCCCATAGACACTGTGGAATCCATCTGGGAGATAATCAAGGAAGAACTTGAGCAATCTGACCTAACTTTGAAGTTGACCTTGCTGTGAGTGGTAGTACTTGATGGGATAACTTCCAGAGATCCCTTCCAAACTGAATTACGTTATTTATTTCAGCTGTGGGTTTCTTAGTTTGTACATAGGGAATGTGAAGTCAGAGCTTTGGAGGCTACCCAAGTGAGAAGGGCAAAGTATACCGAAAGAAAAAATAACAAAACAAAGAGATCTGTTTACCCTTTGGAAAAAAATCACACATAGTAATCCTATCTTGAGTTGTCAGTTACTGTTTTGCAGATAATACAGGTTCTTTAAAAGCTTCATACAGAGTGAGACAACTGAAAGTGTATTATTTTTGCCTTGATAAGAAATACCAACTGTTATAGAAGTTTTAATGTCTTTTAAATATTGTAGCATGTGGGGGAAAGTAAATCAGAATAACCTAACAAAAGAATTAAAAATGTGTTGCTCAAAACAATTTAACATTTTCAAATGCCTTAACTTAGTGATTCCTGTAGAGGCTTGGATGATCACAAGATGTTTACCCTAATTTTGTCTCTAGCTGTTTTTGTGATTGCCTGAGCTGTTCAGTGACAAGATCAGTGATGGTGTTACAGCTTTGGTGGATAGGGGAAGGGCAACTGACATCATTTATCTAGACTTGTGCAAAGCATTTGAACACTGGGCCACATGATGTCCATGTCTCTAGACTGGAGGGATTTAACAGATGGACCACTCAATGGATAAGTAATTAGCTATGGTCACACTCAGAGAATTACAGTCAATAATTTGATGTCCAAGTGGATCCTTGGGGATCGGTAGTGGGACTGGTGCTGTTTAACATCTGTGCAGCAACATGGACAGTGGGAATGAGCACCTTCAACAAGTTTGCTGACAACACCAAGCTGTGTGGTGTGGTTGACACGCTGGAGGGAAGGGATGAGATACAGGGGGTCCTGGACAGTCTGAAGAGGTGGGACCATGTGAACATCATGGACTTCAACAAAGCCAAGTGCAAGGTCCTGCACTTGGTTGGGGCAATCCCAAGCACAAACACAGGCCTGGGGGAGACTGGATGGAGCAGCCCTGAGGAGAAGGACTTGGGGATGTTCTATTATGAGAAACTCAACATGAGCTGTCAGCATGCATTTGAGCCCAGAATCCTGCTGTGTTCTGGGCTGCATCCCCAGAGCATGAGCAGCAGGTTGAGGGAGGGGATTCTCCCCCTCTTCTGTGCTCTGGGGAGATCCCCCAGAGTCAAGTGTTCAGCGTCAAGCGCCCAGGTCTGGGCCAGCAACACAAGAGGGACATTGAGCTGCTGGAACAAGTCCAGAGGAGGCCACAGAGATGCTGCAAGGGCTGCAGCAGCTATGCTCTGGAGACAGGCTGAGAGAGCTGGGCTTGTTCAGCCTGGAGAAGAGAAGGCTCCTTAAGGGGAGACCTTAGAGCAGCTGCACTGCCTAAAGGGGGCCTACATGAATACTGGAGAAGGACTTTTTACAAGGACCTGTAGTGACAGGACAGGGGGGATTGGTTTTAAACTGACAGAAGGTAGATTTAGGTTAGATATTAGGAAGAAATTCTTTCGTTTGAGGGTGTTGAGACACTGGCACAAGTTGCTAAGAGAAGTCGTGGCTGCCCCATCCCTGGAAGTATTCAAGGCCAGCTTGGACAGGGCTTTCTAAATACTTCTACAAATCTCCAGGATCATTGAATTATGGAACAGTTAGGATTGGAAAGGACCTTAAGATCATCTAGTTCCAGCCCCCTGCCATGGGCAATGCACCTTCTGTTAGACCAGGTTGCTCCAAGCCCCATCCAGACTGGCCTTGAACACTGCCAGGGATGGAGCACATACATAGTTGCTTTTTTTAGCTCATTCCATGGCAGAAATTCTGTTGCAGTGCACTGGATATTGCAGTAGAAGGCTCCAAAATTTTTATAGCATTTTCATCTGAAATTTATTCACCTGCTGGAGGCAGGAAATACTGGGAAGGAAGTTACAGATGTGCATCTGGAAGGGTCTTATTTAGAATTTTTAATGAAGTTCCATAACATATGATACTGTAAGATTAGCTTCATATGATTAATGCCATTTAAATGCAATAAAAAAATGTTATTTTGCTTACATGGTTTTATATCTGATGAATATACAGATCTAAATATAGATTTGGAAGGAGGGCTTCTAATTAGAAGTGTATTAAAGGTAGATAATAGAAAAGGCAGCCAGGCCAATGGAATGGTTTAGTAATTCTGAGATAGTTGGAAATAAAATAGAATCATAGAACAGTTAGGGTTGGAAAGGACCTTAAGACCATCTAATTCCAACCCCTCTGCCATGGGCAGGGACACCTCCCACTAAACCATGCCACCTAAGGCTCTGTCCAACCCAGCCTTGAACGCCGCCAGGGATGGAGCATTCACAACTTCCCTGGGCAACCCATTCCAGCGCTTCGCCACCCGTACAGTAAAGAATTTCTTCCTCGTATCCAATCTAAACTTCCCCTGTTTAAGTTTGAACCCATTACCCCTTGTCCTATTACTACAGTCCCTAATGAAAAGTCCCTCCCCAGCATCATCATAGTCCCCCTTCAGATACTGCAAAGCTTCTATGAGGTCTCCACGCAGGCTTTACTTCTCCAGACACAGCCTTCTCTTCTCCAGAATAGAATGTAATAATGACTTCAGTTGAAATCTGGGATGAAATACTGAAATATTTTATGAATAAAACCCAAGATATAGTGGGTGATCTTTCAGATTTGCTTGTTTTGTTCCTCAGTGCACAGAAGGAAGGTTAAATAGTTTTTCCTTATAGTACAAATGTATAAAAAGAGTAAAAAAAAAAAAGTTAGATGAAAAATAACCAATTTTTCTTCTCTATGGTAAAACTCTTTGAAGTGTCTTTCAAATACTTGTCTTATTTCATTGCTCCCCTGGTTGCTGCCTATGGCTCTTTATATATATTTGTACTTAAATGCAGGTCATGTTTCACTCCTAATCTATGAGAGCTGGGGGATAGAAGTGATAGAATAATAGTGTAAATTGCACACCACATATTGTAGCTCTTTCATCCTCCATCTTCTTTCATCTTTCCTCAGTTTCAAGCTTCTTCTCACATGGGTTATATCATCCTGTACTAATAGGCTACACCCACCCAAGCTATAGAAATGTGTAAATTATGTTAACTTATACCTGCCTGTCAAACTACTTTTCTAGGAGAAGGTTCCTTAAAAAGAGAATGTAGTTTGCCCTCCTTTCCCTCCATCTGCTAGAAAAGCTCATTTCTTATATCCTGTGAGAAAAGGCTACTGGCAGAACATACAGAACAATCCTATTATCTGTTTCTTTGTTCCCTGATCATTTTCTGGGGTGTCAAGTTGTGGGGTTTTTTTAACGTTATTTAGATCTGAGGAGTTTACCTACTTTTGAACTCAAACCCACACATATGGAGTGACTTAGGGTCTGTCTCCCATTTGCTTTGCTTCTGATCTTGGTCTCTTGTGTTACAACTGTACCAGCAAGAGACAGAAGGAAGTTTAAACTACAGGTTTCTTGAATGACTTCATGCCTTGGAGTGTATTCATAGAATGAGATAGAACATCTCCATACAACTAAAGCAAATATTAATGTTGATCTTTGTTTTGTCCTCAGCCCAGAAGGCTTGGAAGACATTTTTTGGAATGTTTCTGTTCTCTCTGTTATGTTCTCCAGTGGGTGGAAACAGAAGAAATGACGTCACACAAATACATGTGAGTAATGGCACAAGCACTTGTTAAGTCAAATGTTACTCTGAAACATCAAAATCTACTAAATTTTCATGGGAAGCTTGAAACATTGTATTAAAGCACAGTCACTTTAATAGCAGCCCTTTACTTCCCTTTCTGAGACCATCATGGCAAGGTCACATACCAATGAAGAAAACTGCTTTGTTAAAATTATAATGCCAAAATGGATCTGTGGTTTAACCCACTGACATTATACATTGCATGGGCGTCAAAACAGTGAATAATTGTATATGAACTGTTCTACAAGCCATAACTATTTGAACGGCAGCCTTAACTTTTCAGTAGCCTTGATGAAACTGTTTGGAAGAGCATTTTGAATAAATGATCAGAACTGTGAACTGTGCCTTAGGCTCCAGTCATCTGCAAAACTATGCTGAACTTTCTTTGAGCTTCTTGTAAAAATCAACACTTGGGCTATATTCATAATCAAAGGGCAGAGCCCACAGGTCTTAGTGGCATAATACGTACGCCCTAGTGACACAAATGCCAGGTCAAAGGTGGTTTCTTTTCTAGTCAGACTGTGTTACTGTGTAGTAACATCTTGTAACATAGAATCATAAGGTTGGAAAAGACCCTAAGATGATCTAGTTCCAACCCCCCTGCCATGGGCAGGGACATCACACACTAAACCATGTCACCCAAGACTCTGTCCAGCCTGGCTTTGAACTGAAATGGAGAGATGGAGCATTCACGACTTCCCTTGGGCAACCCATTCCAGTGCCTCACCACCCTCACAGTAAAGAACTTCTTCCTTATATCTAACCTAAACTTCCCCTGTTTAAGTTTGAACCTGTTACCTCTTGTCCTACCGCTACAGTCCCTAATGAGGAGTCCATGCATCATAATGCCAACTCAGGCTAAAGCTTGTTCCACAGTCTGGAGCTTCTGCTGCACAAGGTAATGCATTATGATAACTTTCTATTTCACGAACACACATCAGGTCCAAGAACTAGCCAGAAAACAGCAGCTCTCAAACATTCTAAGCTTCTTACATGTAGCACCTCCTAGCATTATGTTCCAAGTGTATATGCTGGGAAGCATAGCAGATCAAATAGTGGAATTTGTTGGGATTACCTTGATTATACTTTGTACCACTATAGTTAGATTTTTGTACACATTTAAAAAATAGTTTTGAAAGTCTGAATTATTTAAATTTAAAGTACTGTTAAATAGCTAAGTCTCATTATTGCTAAATATTTCCTAATACTGATTAGCTGCACTTCCATTTATAGTAGCAATGATGGGAAACAAAGAAAACTGAAGGGGTCAACTTCAGGCACCCTTCGGGCCAATAGTACTTTGTTCTCTGGTACAATATTAAGCAGCACAAGTAAGTTTTTCAAATTTTTTGTAACATCATTGTTACTATTGTATTACTTGGCACTATTGTAACATCATTGTTACTTCAGTCACCCATTAAGGTTGATGTACACAGTGTCAGGAGGTTCAGGGGAAAGCAAAGATCAGAAATGAATACACATTATATTCCCCAAAATCTTTCCAACAATACAAGAGCAGGAAGAGGTTCTGATCTCATGACTAAGCTTTGGCAGTACCTTACTCTAGAAGTCTTGCTCAATGGATGGTGTGTCGGCTGTTGCGCTGAAATCTAGTGTCAGAGAAGTTGCCATACACAGCCATGGCTTGAAGCTAAAAACTCTTGTTGATTGTAGTAATAATGCTTTTTTGCACACACACATGCACAAGAATACAGTTAAAGCTCTCGTAGTCCTTAAAAGCTTAATCTGTACTTCTATTTTTATATTACTAGGTTTTGTTTTTTTTTTTAGAAGCTAATCTGAATACTTGTTTGCACTATAAAATTCTAGATTCTGCATAGGAGAAATAGGTTCCCTCTGTGAAGTTTCCTCCTCTCCTTTAGCTCTGCTAGAGACGATCAAGACATATTCCACTGAGAAAAGAGGGAGCACATCTCCGACGGCAGCTCCTTGATTTCAGTGCAGATTCTTGTACTCTGGGTGATAAATATAAGACAAGTTGGCTTCTTAAACACCTGTGTGAGATTGTAGCAAAGGCATCAATCATCTGTAAGAGATTAATGAGAAGTCTTAATTTGCCAGCCCTCCTACAAGCACCGTATGCTTGCTGGCAGCTGATATTTCCCATGGTGGCTGGAGTTAACACATTTCCAGGGTAATGCTACATTGGAACCTTTATCACCTCATCATCAGCTCTGCCTGTGTTGGCTCTGCATAAGGGACAGGTTTTAGGCCACCTCCTGTTGCTCAGAGCCAGCCCAGTCCCTACAGAATATGAATGAGGCTGTTGAGCTTCCAGCTTGCCCTGATTTTGTATGTTCTTTTTGCTGTTCAAACAATCAGAATGCCTGAAGGTGATTCCTGCCGTTCAGCCAGTCTGTTAGACAGGTGCATTATTTTCCATTTTGTGACCTACAGGTCTGCAAAGCACATTGGGCGTATATGATGTCACAAAAGAATTATTTAGTGTAAACATAAAATATTGCCTAGAAAAGAAATATCCTATTAGGACAAGAGAAAACCTTTCACCCTGTAAAACTTCTCAAAATCTTACTTTTTGTGAGCGGAGAAACAAATGCTTCTTCCATGCAGGCAAGGCTCTTCACTTTTCTTTTTATTTAATATTGAATTAAAAAAAAACCCAAGTTATCAGAATAGCCTATTAGCAAAATAGTTTTTTAATACAGGTTAGAGGTTAGAGGAATAAGTTCCTTTTAAGATATCAGCAGATTAGAGTGGCAGGTTGAATGTAGCTTACCAATTAAAGTTTTATGAAAGAAAATCTATTTGTTGTTAAAATTACATATTCTAACTACTTTGATAGTTTTTAGTCTGTGCTGTGGAAAAGAAACATACCATAAATTCATGAGCGGCTTTGTTAAGGTCTTTTCAGATAAAGTACGTCGATTTTCATCTGGGCTGATACTCTAACATTCTGTTGAGGATTTGACATTCTGATTTTGCAGTTGCTTGCAAAAATTTTTTTCCTTAGATGTTTATATATATAATAGCATTAACTCTGTAGTATAACAGTATGCTGAAGAGGGCATATGCCTGTTAATTGCTTTAATTTGGATCGGTACATCAGAATGCATGATTTGTCTGTAGTTAAATATTTTGTCCACTTTCAGCACACACAAACACCCCGCATTATGCACACCATGGTATTTGTTCTGAAGTACCTTTTTGCTACACCATCCTGATGGATGGACAAGTCATTACCTTACATCCTTTTCTCCTAAATATAACTGCGTATATTTAGAAAGTTAGCATTGTATCAGAAGAGCCTAAATTCACATTACTTGTTCCATTGTACATTGGGAAGATCTACATTTAAAACACCGAACTTTCTAGGTAGTGTATTTAAGTGGCTGCATTACTGGAATTTCTGGTAGAACAGAACCTTGGATGTGTTTTCTGCTGAGCAGTGCTCATTGCATATCCATGTGCTTATGGACTCACTTCTAAGAGAAACTTACAAAATAGAAACTTTCATCTTTTGTTTCATGCTTGGTATTATCATGGGATACAAACAAATGGCCTGAAGCTAATTTTAAGGGAGCATAAGCATATGCTGTTGTTCATTTTCAAATATATCTTCTTTTCTTTGGAATTGTAATGATTCACACTGTACTTCATTATTTTCAGCTCGTAAACAACTTGATTGTGCCAAGCCCTTAACTCCATCAATACCAATCCATTTATCAGCAGCCCGGCTAAATTGTCTTTTATTTGTTCTTCTAAGGGATTTCCTCCTGTCTTCCCCTGAATTTCATGTTAAAACAAAGGATAGCATCAGGGAATTAGGAGAGGTATTTTGTGAAATTTTCTTAGTCCTAATAGTCCAGCTGAATGCAAAAGAAGCCATCCTAAGCAAACAAAGCTCGGTGAAAGCAGCAAAGAACTAACCAGGTTTCTGTTGTAACAAACTGACACCTCTGGGGAATATGTAAATAGTATTATAACATCCCACAAGTTAGTTCGCAATACATATCAGTTGGCAAAAAACATTAGATGTTACTAAAATGCTTGCACATTTTGGAGGTGAGTACTTTAAAGCATAATCCACTGTACAGCCATATGGCTAAAAAATCCAGCCTAGTAAAAGAAAATAACAGAATGGGGAATACAGAAGTTTATGCTGTGTTTGAAGCAGTTTCTGCCTACCCATCCCCTCTCACCTCAGGGAATGCTCTGCCTTGTTAGGGCAAGAGTTCTGCTTCCTTTACCAGCCCCATAAATCTGCTGTTACTTTCTATAGTGTGGCACAGCTTTGATGGGAGGGGTAAAGAAAGGCCTAGGGCGGTTTTGGAAATAGCTTGCTCTCCAGAAAGGTGGGAAAAGTGAGGTTTTACTGTTATTTCTTCAGATAAGCAACGCTTGACTTTGACTCCCTTATTCCACATTAGTACTCTCCTTAACACAACAGAGACTGCAACAACAAATCTTCTGAAGCAAAACTAAACCTTTAAATTCTTTCATGTTCAGCCTTGCAAGCTTCAAGTGGAAGCAGATGCTGCCTTTCAGTAGCACGTATCTATTGCCTTTCATGGAAGTAAAGTTTTTCAAGAGCTTATCCTGAATGTTTCAGTTTGTGCTGCCTTTAGGCAGTTCTTTGGTCACAATACTCATAGTCAAGCCTGTGACTCCCTGTGCCTCTTGCTAAAGTTTCCACACGCAATTCAGAGCTATGTACATAAAAACTCAGAAAGCTCAGTGTTCAACTCCTAAATCCACTCTTCCCAAGTTTTATTTTATTTATATAGGGTTTTTTTAAGTTGAGCTTTTTGTACAAATAAGGAGGCCCCCCACTTAATTGGAACTCTCAAAGGAATATTCCAGAAGCCCCACCTGTGGGCGATGAGCAGAAGGTGCTACAGAGGGAGCTGGTTCTCGTGGGCAGTTGAGGTGAAGCAGCTGGGTAGGAGGTTGTGTGTAAGGGCATGCACGTGATCAGCCTGGAGGAGTTGGAACCTGTCTCAGGAGGTGTGGAAAAGTGTTAAAAGAAGCTGCCTGCAGCCTGTTATCTCATGGTGGATTTTGGAGGAGTTCGTCTGCTTCTAGGCTGCAGTGGCTGTACCATGCATAGTGCCAAATGGGAGAGTAAATGCTTTATCTGTGAGTGACTTTTGAAGTACATAAAAAAAGCTGGGGTGTTTCTAGAAGCTGTAGCTGATATTAGGATAAATAGAAGAGCTATAATGGAATGATTGTGTGGTATTTTTTTAGGGCATGAGGGGAGAGTAAAGCTCTTCCTTGGGGGTATCAGGGTGTGATGATGGTAGGGGCTTGGAATTAAGATGGCTGCCAGGGTGGTGTGAGGGGAGTGACTGAGGCAGATGCAAGTTAGTTTTGTGTTTAAAAGCAGTTAGCTCAGAACATAGGCATAGAATTTAAGTGCCTTATGTTTGTTTTGCTGAAGAGATCTACTGCTCTTGTCCATGAGGTGGATTATTATATTGAGTTTAAAGCTGAATTTTAGATGATATTCCGGAAGGGTGACTAAATTCCTGTATTTTTCCTAGGGAAGCACAGGCTTTCTGGTTTAGCTGAAGGACTAAATAATTTGTGTGCTATAATTTTTCATCTTGCAAGCAACGGTAAAACTCCATGGTGATATGAGGAAATGTTGAAGCTAATGGGGACTGAAGTGGTGTTAGATGATTTTCCAGGTTGTGGTCTGTGTGGAGATCAATACCCTTCATTTGGGAGTGTGACTGCAACAGTCAAAAAGCTTTTATGCTTGGTTAAACTTGAACGTTTCATGGCATGGATGAAATATAAGCTGCTAAGTTGCATGTAACAAGATGATTCAAAATAAGTTTGCGATGGTGAGGACAAAGTTGATTCTTGTGGTTAAATGGTGTAGCACTGTAGTTGGAAGAAAAAATGATGTGCTAAGCTAACTCCTTGATGAGATACAACTCATCTGGGATAAAAGATTAATTAACTGATGCTCAGATTGAGAACTATGTTACTCAATAGACATTGTGCTAGATGGTTGTCACCTGTGTTAAAAGTCAGTAAGTAAAGGAATTGATTTCTTGTGATTATCTCTCTACATTTTTGCCTACTTGGGCTGAGCAAAGGTAATGATTGTAGGTGAAATATAGGCCCTCGCTTACCAGCTGCTGATAGCACCTTTCCTGATCCTGCAGGCAGCCTGCTTCCCTGGAAGCAGTACCCCCTGGGACAACTGGGGAGCCTTCAAGGTGAAGTTGCTGTCTTTCAAATAGTAAACTAAATGCATTAGGTGGAAGTACCATTTCCAGTCTTATTGGTGTGACTTTTAATGATCTTCAGGAAGTAAATACTCTGGTGTGTTTAGAGCAGGTAACAGGGACTAGTTCTCTGCATAACAATGTTAGGTACTTGGTTTAATGATAGAAAGAATGCAAGACTGTACCAGGACAGAAGAAAAGCGTGAAAAAATATCTCTGGTATGTTAGAGGAACTGTACATTAACTGGAACTCATGTTCTAGTATGTTATGGAACTGGAACTCGTACTGGGTTAACTGGATGTTAACTGGAACTCATACTGGGTTTGTATGGGTTAAGTACAGCTGAAGATGCTATTACGTGTTTTAAACTCCTCTGGAGAGGTGCGAAGAGCGCATCTGGTGGTCAGAACTCAGTTGCATCTTTTTAGCTCTTCCCTACATCTCTCCCCACCCCTAGAACATTTGGGAGAGAGGGGTGACATCCAGTGTACTTGCCCTGCCTAAACTTTAATCTACTCTAGAGAGGGGAGGAAAAAGAGCCTTTATCAAATGTCATGAGCTTAGTGTAAGTGCTCTTAAGGGTCTTCTGGAAAAGCCTGTTTCTCTCCATTGATTAGGGATGCAGTTTTCTTCACATCAGCTATCTTTATGTGCTGAAGTTAATTTCTACTGTAGTGAAAAAAAGGCTAATGCAATCCATGTATAAATGATATAAAATGCTAAGCAGGCATGAAAAGACTGCACAGCCTCTGCATTTGGCACTGGTATAATTGCTGTTGGAGTATTTTCTAGTGTTTGCAGTTCTAGAAGGAGACCAAAATCTGCACAGTTTAGAGAAGATCTTTTTTCTGACTTAAACATAGAAAATGCCTCCCAAGGTCAAGAAGCTCGCTCTATTAGTGTGTTAAAGCAAAGGCTGAAGAATAATGTGATTGGTCTATAAATTACATGCAACTAATTCAGTAACGTGATAAAGAATTATTCATTCAGTTCAGCAGACAAAATGCAACTAAAAATAATCTTGTAGTGGAACAGAAACCAACTTATGCAAGTTTAGGGATTACTTCATAATTCATGTAGATTAACTGATTTTGGAAGAACTTGCTTTGGGTGATAATTATATTATTGAAACATCTTTTAACACTTGAAATGCTTTTCAGGAGTATAGACTGTAGTTCAAGTAGACATAATCTGATGTAAAGAATTAATACAAGGCAGTCTCATGGCCTCTGATGTGTAGGGCATTGGGCTGAAAGATTACAGAGATTCCTCTGATCTGAAAAAAAGACGGAATTGTAACAAATTTCCTTTAATTGACTGTCAAATGTGACTATATGTTACATGAGGCAGGAGAAAACTGCCTTCTTAAAGGTGATGCAAATCTATGTGATCCAATGCTCTGCTTAATTGATTAGCCAGCGCCAAAGCACTGCCTGAATGAGGGAGGAGAGGAAGTATATTTTTGAACTGACAGATCCCTACTTTTAAATCCCTTAGTTCAAAAATTTATCTATAATTAGCAAAAAGACATCCATATGGTGACTTTTCTAGTCCCAGATGGGTAGCTGTCATTTTGCACATGATCTTTGCTTCTCTTTTGGAGTAGAAATGAGTAATCTTGAAAATATTAATCTGACTTCAACTATATTTATCCTTCTATCAGTGGTGATGACACACTTTGATTTCTGTCTTGGCATACACAGTATGTACTGCAGTGCAGAGGATTCCAGTTGCCATAATTCTCAGTGGAAAGAATAATTATCACAGGGAACAGAAAGTTATTATGGGATATTTGTATATTTAATTAGCAAAACAAAAATTTTCAAGAGCAGTGGTGCGAAGATCTGCCAAACTTTAAACTCTGCTAAGGGGATGATAAAAGGTGTTCTGCAAGTGCCTAGCAGTGGCTCCCCTTGTCAGTGATGTCTGTGTTACCCGGCAGAATAGCAACCGTATACCTCCTCCTGCCTGGCAGACCACTGCTACAAAGAGCTATGTCAGAGTAAATAAAGAAAACTAGTTTGCCATGCCAGAAAAGATGTTTAGATATCTGACTTGCTTCTCTTAACTACTGGAGTATTAATCCTTAGGATGGATCTTTTTGCCCTTGTAAATCTAGTTCTTGTGATGACATAACTACAGGCATCTTGTGTGTTTAGAATTTTGTTTTCTTTTTATGGTGGGAGGGGAGGTTTACTTGTGTGTGTAAGGGGAAGGTACTTTGTAGCAAGTGTTGTGTGTGCATGATTTCCCCCTCTCATTTTACAAAAACTAATTTCAGTTGCTTGTGCTTAAATATTCACAGAGAGAAGGCAGCAACCTCTGGAAGTGGTGCAAAAACTTGGCATTCCTCTTAGGAAGTATTTTCCTTAAAATGCAGTCTTATTTTGGAGGTGGGAAAATATTACTGTACAGTTGTTCTACTGCAGGCAGTGTCAGAGGCAAGAGGCCAGATCCAATCAAATGAAGTAAATGGAATAACCCTGAATTTACTCCTGTATAAGTGAGAGGTTGTTTCAAGCCCCAAGCTACATGAAAATGATTTCTCTTCTTTTTGCTAGCATTGCCCATGTGAAAGCTGACATAAATATGACCTGGAGTGAACTTACTTAGCAAGTGATAGGGTACCTATTTTTCACCGTGATTGAAAGGCCTTAAGAATGTAAGTCTCAGATGCAAGAAGAACTAGAGGTGTCTGAGTTCCGTGAAAATCAATAGGGATTAAATGGTTAAGTGATTAAGGCCTATGCCTTTGAAAACATTCAAGCATTTCTTAGCGACTCAGCAATCATAGTTTCTTCTGTTGAGCACTATCCTTATGATAAAATTTGATTTTTGTTAAACTCCTGTGAAACACAAGTGATGAACATGAATATCAGAGTTTACTTTTTTTAGATTAATGTTTTTCATAAGCAATTAATATTTCGGTGTTGCTGGCCTGACACTAGAGGAAGTTTTAGTATAGTTGTCAACTTTACAAGTAGCTGAAGGGGTAAAAGAGCTGAAAATTGACTGTTGTTACAAGGGTGGGGGAGACCTACACTCCATTGTGAGGGGAATCCACCACCCCTCTCCCCCATATGTGAAATCTGAGAATATGCTCATATGTGGCTGTTATGCCTTCAAAAGGACTTCATATCTTGGTTTTGGATTTTTCCCCAGCTATAGCAGGTGGCAGAAGAAAAAGAGATTCTGTCCCTCTATCTATCTTACTCTTAAAACTTTCTTTGGCATTTCAGCCCGCTACTTCAAGTCCCTTTATTGTTTTGCTTTACTTACTCTTAACAGTGTTGTAGAAAAGATGCTAACTTGGTCAGGAGGCTGTCTTTAGAAGTAAATCCACATGGATAAGAACAGCAAGAAACCGGTAGGAAAACAACATTGCTATGAAATAGAATGAAATTAGCTTGTTAATAAAACAGGTTACATGTGTCTTATTTTGCTCCCTGTCTCTTTAAACCCATGAAGATTAGATATCAAAAAGAAACTGTGTGCTTTACCAACATGGGAATAATAATCATTTAGCACATAGTATTTGGTAATTTTAGGCTTGAATTGTGCCTCTAAATGCTTGGCTAAGGACATAAATTAAATAAAACCTGCACATGTGCTTGAAATCTGTGCCAGAAATTTAAATATTGTAGCAGAACCCAGCTCCAATGGATATAGGAATATTTGTTGTATACCTCTCACCCTAATGAATCCTTCACAAATAAAGTGAGCTGCATCTAAGCTGTAACTAAGACCAGCTGATCTGTGGTGACAGCAATATTCAGATCTTCACTTCTCAAGAACCTGTGGAAAATGTAAATTCAACTGAACCAGTAAATTGTGGTTAATTAGATGGAGGGGAAATATTATTACTTGGATTAAATAGTGGGAGCCAAATGAAAATATTTGAATTAGCCGGTTTCCAAGAAGGTGTTCAAGTACGCCAGGTTTCTGCCCCTGCAGAGGAGCACATGTACCTTGAAATATGTGGAGTGAAGCTCAGCAGTATAAGACTTGATACCTGCTGAATTTTCAGGTTTGTTTTTTTAATTTGAGAGTTGTGGGTTCTCTTAACTGACTTTTCTTCAGTCAGAAGGCCTAACGAGTACCAGGGGGGGCAAAGCTTCCTAGGTCCTTTTCCATTTGCAGTTTCTGCAGGAGACTTGCTACCACACTAAACTGGGAGGAATCTTGCAGAAAAGTACAGAAGGTACTAGAGAACACTTAATCACACACAACACACTAGGAAACAATGCTTTCTTCCTTGTAGAACAACAGTAGACATCATGTCCAAATCTTTCTATCAGTCAGAATGATTCCAGATAAGGAAATTCTGCTGCTGTATTTCAGGAGTTCTCCTATTAAGTGATTGATGCTTAAGAAGGCTTAAAATATGTATGCACACCCCTATGGGTGGTTGGACTTTTTCTGCAGTTTCACTAGGTACAGTCAAGAACCAAAATTCATATGGAACGATGGCTATTTAATGAGTCCTTAAAATTTGCTTAGTGTTACTTGTTTTCTTGACTTCTCATAGAATTAATTAAAGGTAAGGAAGCAAAAGACTGAATTCATAACAGTGAAAATGATTGTCAATCTTTGAGTTTGGGGATGACCGAAGTATCTCATAGCTCAAGCTGATAAAACTTCATCTTCCGCCATCTTTAACATTTGATGCACTTTTGTCAGATGTACACCAAAAAATATTACTGTCAAGTAAACCTTCAAAAAACCCCAACAGGTCAGTAGAAACAGGAATCTCTATTATAAAAGGGACAGTTAGTGCGTAGTGAAGCTTGTAGGCTCTCAGTAGGTGAAGATCTATTCAGGTGTGGGTTTTATTAGTTTGGAAAAAAGTTATGAACAGCTTTCAGTATAATCACCCAAGTAGAGGGAATAGTTCTATCAACATGTGTGCAGATATGGCACCCTCCAGAGAAGTTTAGAAATCTGATTCCTGTTCTGATCTTCTTCATTTAATTGCATGCTGTTTGTTAGAATCTGGGACTATTTTAGAGCTCGATGCTCAGAGCGGAGGTTCATATTTTATTTTTTGTTATTGTTAATGGGAGTATGCAGGAATGCTTTCATGTATAGCAAAAACTAGAATGCCTTCACAAGGCTATGAATTGTAATTCTTTCCTGGTTCTAGCTTTAATCTTGTATTCAGCATGTAGATGACAAAAGCCTTCAGCAAGTGTACAGGCTCTACTTTAATGCCGATATATAGAAAAGAGGGATGAACGTGTGCAGTCGTTTAGAATGTAACAGCAGGGAGCTATGGGAAGCATTGCCCTGTGTTATTGCACGTACTGCTTCCTCATAAGGCTCCAGGCAAATTAGAAATGGTGTGATTGCGAATATAGAAATTCGAGAGGAAAGGTACAATTAATGTCAGTAGCAAATTAATTATAGAAAGACTAATGTTCAATTATTTGTCTAATTTGTTTTCAACACATTTATGTCATCCATCTGCATTCTGAGGCTTTGTTCATGTTGAATTTATTATTGGCCCAAGGTTCATTTACATATTTCTTTCTACTTTAAAATCACTTAAACACAATGAAGACAAATGCTTACAGACAATTTTTAATAGTAGTGAAGTGATGTTTTATTCTGGGCTTTGGCCATACTGTTATTAGCTAGATCTGTGTGCCCTTTAGGTGGGTTCTGTGGGGTTTATTTCGCAAAGTGCATGGGTGGGAGCCTGGTTATGCGAGACTTGCCTCTTTTTTGTGGAAGAAGCTGCCAGTTGAGGTGCTCAAATGCCTTCTGGTAATACTTTGCTGATGTTTATGTGCACTCACAGATGGATATTGGAGACTTCTCTAAAACCTCTACATCGTCTGTTATAACCTATACCTGATTGTTCTTTTGTTATGTTGCATCCCTTCTTTCTGTTATAGATAAGGTGGAATGATCAGCAATTAACAGTGCAGAGTCAAACAGTAGAAGTGATGCTGCTTCTGGGCCCCAACATGAGGCTAATAATAAGGACATCCTGTTCTGCAGGAATTCCCCATATGGGAATTATTCTACCCAACCTGCATTGTAATTCCATTTCCAATGTCCATTTCTCAATTACTTGGATACTGCTTTCCAAAGGGATGCGTCTTATTTCAGGACTTCAAAATTATGCATGAAATTTACTGCTCTAAGAAAACAATGAGTTATTTGCTCCTCACAAAAAAAAAAAAGAGTCGTGGGGCTGCAGGTGATTAGAATGTTGCAGGGCTGCTTTATCAGCCGTGTTATATAGTCTGAGTTATTGCCTTCAGCTGTTCTTTAGCTGTTTACAAATACTTGTTTGCATCAGTGTTTGCTGCTGCTTTTTTATTTCCTTTTTATCACTGTCACTAAAAGCTGGTTCTGGCACTCTCTTCTAGTTACCCATTTTTCTGCCTCTGTTGACTGGCTAGTTGTAACAGTATTATTTCTGTGTTATTGGAAAGCAACGTTTTACTCTTTTTCGGCTCTCTGCCTCTGAAAGCTGTGATTGCAAAATCACACCAAGCCATTTCATTGGGTTTTTTATTTATCTCCTTCTGCTGCTATTTGCATTTTGCTGAAAGTAATTTTTTTCTTTTCAGTAAACATAATTAGCTCCTGTGAATATGAAACTGGTTTTCTTTATTGCTTTTTATTGAAGTACTTTTTTTCCCCATCTCCCTTGAGATGGAATTGTAAACAGGACTGTTTTGGAAGGTATTCTTCCTTGCTTTTGAATTTAGAAACAAGGGAGATTAACATCTGTTGTCATGTAATGTCTTATTGAAGATTTGAAGCAGTTGTTAAACTGATAGAAAGTCTTTGAAATCTGTAAATCTTTACTTAATCTACAATAATTGAAAATCTTACCTATTTTTAAAAAACATTAAAAACCATGTGGCAGATTTAATCATTGACTTGTACTGACAGGAGTTTATGAGTATCTTTCTCCTCAATTAATTAGTTCATTCTCTAATAGGGATTATTTGGAAGGTACCTCTTGGGCATAGTGTGATGAAACAGTATTGAAAGGTGCGGGAGTATTCAGTGATTTGATCATATCTAGATATTAATCTGACTGATTATCCATATGTTCCTTATGTTCCTTTTCATGAAAACCCCAAAGATATTCTATCATCCTAATTACATTTTCCAGTCTTGATTGATCAGTAAGTCTTTAATTCACTGTTCTCTATATCCTTTGGTAATGTAGACCTCATGTCAGCTTTTTTCCTTTGAAGGAGTGTACACTTTCAACATGGAATCATCTAGCATTTAGAAAGCAGAAGGGTAGTTTTTCTACTTCGATTCAATTTGGTATTACATATCTCAAATATCCTCTGGGATACTTGTCTCTTGGATTGAATATGTATTCGTTTGTGGGGGGGAAGGGAGGTGATGGTTTGGGTTTTTTTTTTTTTTTTCCTTTGAACACAGCTTTTCTTTGGTTTTGTGTTGTTTTGTTGTTTTGTTTTGTTTTTCCCTGTTTGCTTGGTTTTTTGCTACACTATCAAAATATATTAATTTATTAACTTAAATATTCCAATTAATTTGCTTTCGGTCTGCCACTAGGACTTTATATTTCCTATGACTTTTGAGGACTGGAAAAAGGGAAATATAACCCCCATTTTCAAGAAGGGGAAAATGGATGACCCAGGGAATTACAGACCAGTCAGCCTCACCTCTGTGCCTGGCAAAATCTTGGAGCGGATTCTTCTAGAAAGCATGCTAAGGCACATGAAAAACAACAAGGTCGTTGGTGACAGCCAGCATGGCTTCACTAAGGGGAAATCCTGCCTGACCAATCTGGTGACCTTCTATGATGGTGCTACAGAACTGATGGACAGGGGTAGAACAGTTGAGGTCATCTACCTGGACTCGTGCAAAGCGTTCGACACTGTCCCGCACAACATCCTTGTCTCTAAATTGGAGAGACATCAATTTGACAGATGGACCACTCGGTGGATAAAGAACTGGCTGGATGGCCGCACGCAAAGAGTAGTGCTCAATGGCTCAGCGTCCAGCTGGAGACCAGAAACGAGTGGTGTCCCTCAGGGGTTGGTGTTGGGACCGGTCTTGTTCAACATCTTTGTTGGTGATACAGACAGTTGTTGTGGTTTAAGCCTCTCAGCCGCACAGTTTTGCTCACTCACTCCCCCCTCTTTCTTCCCTCCGCTCCTGGAGAGATGGGAAGGAGAATAGAAAGAATGCAACTCCCACAGGTTGAGATAAGAACAGTTTAGTAACTCAGGTATAACACAAATCACTACTGCTACCACCAATAATAATAATAACAAGGCAAATACTAGGAAAGAATACAATAGCTCACCACCAATCCCAGCCCGACCAAGCCGTGCATCCACCACAGTACACCCCCACCACCCTTCCGGGTCTCTGTTCTCTGTTTTCTACATCCTGGACATGACATGCTGTGGTATGGAATAACCTCTTTGGTTAGTCTGGGTCAGGTGTCCTGTCTCTCCTTCCTCCCGGCTTCCCCTCCTCCCTGGCAGAGCATGAGACCCACAAAGTCCTTGGCCAGCCCAAACACCACCAAGCAGTAACTGAAAACACTGGTGTTATCAGCGCTGTTCCCAGGCCCAAAATCAAAAACACAGTGCTGCACCAGCTACCAAGAAGGAGAAAAATGACTGCTACTACTGAACCCAGGACAGCAGTGGAATTGAGTGCACCCTCAGCAAGGGTGAGTTTGCTGAAGTCACCAAGCAGTGTGATTCAATTGTGTCCTGGGTTCAGCAGTAGCAGTCATTTTTCTCCTTCTTAGTAGCTAGTGCAGTGCTGTGTTTTTGACTTTCAGCCTGGGAACAGCACTGATAAAATGGATGGTTTTAATTGCGGCTCAGTAATGTTCACTCTGACCAAGGACTTTCTGAGTCTCCTGCTCTGCCGGAGAGGAGGGGAAGCCGGAAGTAAGCAGAGACAGGACACTTAACCCAAACTAACCAAAGAGGTATTCCATATCACAGCATGTCATGCCTGATGTATAAACTGGGGGCAGTTACCCGGAAGGCCTAGTTCACTGCTCATTTGGGCTGGATATCAGCTGGCGGGTGGTGAGCCGTTATATTCTCTTCCCTTGTTATTTCCCTTATTATTATTGGTGGTAGCAGCAGTGGTTTGTGTTATACCTTAGTTACTGGACTGTTCTTATCTCAACCCCTGGGAGTTACATTCTTCCGTTTCTCCTCCCCATTCCCCTGGGGGGGGGGGGGGGGGGGGGGGGGGGGGGGAGTGAGAGAGAGGCTGCGTGGCTGACTTAGCTTAAACTGCACCAGATTGATATGCTGGAGAGAAGGAATGCCATCCAAGAGACCTTGACACACTTGTGAGGTGGGCTGATGCCAACCTGATGTTTAACCATGCCAAGTGCAAGGTCCTACACCTGGGTCGCAGCAATCCCAGGCACAGCTACAGGTTGGACAGAGAAGAGATTCAGAGCAGCCCTGCAGATTAGGACTTGGGGGTGTTGGCTGATGGGAAAATGAACATGAGCTGGCTTCAGTATGTGCTCGCAGCCCAGAAAGCCAACTGTATCCTGGGCCGCACCAAAATGAGCGTGACCAGCAGGTCGAGGGGGACTGGAGCACCTCCTGTATGCAGACAGGCTGAGGAAGTTGGGGCCGTTCAGCCTGGAGAAGAGAAGGCTGCGTGGAGACCTCACAGCGGCCTTCCAGTATCTGAAGGGGGCCTATAATGATGCTGGGGGAAGACTCTTCATTATGGAGTGTAGTGGTAGGACAAGGGATAACAGGTTAAAACTTAAACAGGGGAAGTTTAGGTTAGATATAAGGAGGAAGTTCTTTACTGTAAGGATGGTGAAGCACTGGAATGGGTTGCCCAGGAAAGTTGTGAATGCTCCATTGCTGGCGGTGTTCATGGCTGGGTTGGACATAGCCTTTGGTGACATAGTTTAGTGGGAGGTGTCCCTGCCCATGGCAGGGGGGTTGGAACTAGATGATCTTAAGGTCTTTTCCAACCCTAACTATTCTTTGATACTCTGACTGGAAGATTCTTGCCCAAAGAAGTCCATAGGAGTCAGGGGCACTGGGAACAATGCAAAATAACAGAAAATTAATTGCCAGGTAAAAGAATTTTGATTTCTTTTTAACTGAGATGAGACTCAGGGTGACTTTTTTTTTTTTTTTAATTTCTTTTTCTATAAAGCATGTAACTAGAAATATCTGCTTGTTTAACTTGCTGTTTTGCAAGGACTTTTGTTGTTTAAATTTGAACACAGCTTGTGAATTTTTATGCGGTCTGTCTTTTTATACTGATCCAGAGATACCTTGAGATGATTCAGCTGTCAATAATATCTGTAAGCTGGAGACAGCATGGTTTGTTGCATTGACTATTGAATACCTCGCTGCAGTAAAATGAAAAAAAAGGAGTAATCATGTTTCAGCTGGTTGATATTCTTTCTTGGGGTTGGTGTCCTCACACGTTAAGATACTAGGTGTATTAAGTAGCTCTTAAAAATGCGTAGTTATATTCAGACATGGTAAATTTCTTTCCACAAGCTTGTTCTGTCTTAAATCATTCTATGTCAACAAAGCTGGCGTGCTTATATGGCAAAAGTTGTGACAATATAAGCTATCCCTCATTGAATTCCAGTAAGATATGTGGTGTTGCATGTGTTTAACGTGCTGAACTTTAGTCATACTTTGGTGCGGTCTGTCTGTCAAGAAGTGCTGAAGTAAGACACTAAAATCCATGGCTCGTATCCTTATAGTATTGAATTATATTTTACTTGTTCCATATACTGGAGATTTCTTTCTGATAGGGGCTGGTCCCAAATAACCTTTACTCATAACTGTTGCCACCTGCTGATAAGTATTTACTTGTCTCTTTCTCCAACAGTTGAGGTGCAGTCCTTCACATAGTTTGCAAAGTGCTTGATCTCTTTTGGGAATTGAATTTGCAATAAAAACATAAAATATGTCTAGAAATGACATTTAAAAATTGTTTGGAAAAAAAATAATCTGTAGTTACAGCTTGACAGTATTGTAGCCTGGCTTAAGCTCTGAAACAGGAATAAATAGGTACCAATGGGAGGGAGGGGGAAATCAGCCTCTTGTTGGGCTGTCATGATGCTTTTCTAATGTATACCAATACTTCATTGTCACAGATGCCATCAGAAAGGCTTTTTCCCTTTCAGTAAATACCTTTGGGGGCTAAGCAGGTGAAATCACTAGTGACTGGGAAATTTTAGTGTAAAGTCAACTTAAAGTTGAAGCCACAAATTCTGATTTCCTTTCTTAATAGTGCTACATCAGAAATATGGCAACATTCACACTTTGATTAAATATTAGAGAGAAAAGAAATTGGGGACATGAAGCAACCTGAATCTTATTTTAATCTGAGTTTATTCCAGAAAGAAATTGCTTTTCAAGTGTCAGTTTGAAAATACAGGCTATTGAAGTGTTCTAGGGGAACCTTTGGAAATAGACACACATTTACAGCACATTTCAGTGAGAATTTGGCACTTTGTTGTCCTGTTACATCTTTGGACACTTTCTAATTTTATTCTATATTGTATACAATATTTATTACAGTGGGTGGTAATTTCAAGTTTCCTTCATAGCTCTTAGTATCCAAAATTGATGATCAACCCTAGAGCTGATATTCTGCTGTTATCCTTACTTTGCTTTTCTCAGTAGTCTCCTGGTCTTTGATTGTACTGCAAGTTCCCAGATCTTGCCGAGCTCTTCTTGCTCTCTACCTCTTTCTCCATCTGCCCTTTTGTTAGTCTGGAGCTTCCTTCCCTGAAAATAGGATTGCTTGAAGAACAGTTTTCCTCTTCTCAACAGAGGGTTCCGTGTGATCCATTCATAGTCTTAAATAACATGACATTGTAACATAGAGAAAATGGTATCTATTGTATCTCTTCAGGGGCTGCATTATCTACTGGTTTTAGGATCCACAGGTTCTGCATGTGTCTGTAGTGTTTTGTAGATGTAATCTGGTGTGTGTTCCAAGACTTCCCATATTTTTATTTGTGTGTTTGATATGTCTACTTTTAAACCCCTCATTTTGAAGCTCAGTTTTCCAGATTGTGCTATAAAGTCTGGTAAGATCATTGTTGGGGTTTTTTTGTGTGTTTTTGTTTCATTTTTTTTTTTTTTAACTTCATGAGCAGGAAACATGTCACAGAAACCCTCTATGAGGTACTAAATTGTATGTGCCCTCCATGCAGATGTAAATCCCAAGCATATGGACCACTCTATGGAAAATATGCAGCTTTTAGAAGTGTTCCTTGAATTAGCACAGGAAAAGTTAAAATCTAGTAACATAAAAAGGAAATGGTTTGATTCAATTGGCACATTTCAAAGATTTTAAAAGAACTGGCTGTGGTAGTTTGGTATGTTTATCTCGGCCACATTTTCAGAAACTGACTTCTGTTTCTTGAACAAGAAACACTTAGCATGACTGTTTGGCTACCAGTGTGCCCTTTTTTGTCACCTTCAAGCCCTGTTTTCAAGGAGAAACATTTACATATTCCCTTAGCAAAGTATTTAGTTTCAATTATTCGGTGTCTTAAGTGAAGTTACAACTATTACAGCCAGTATTCTTTGAAGTTATTCTAAGCAACTGTCATGGTTTATGCCCAGCTGTAAATCAGCCACACAGTTCGTTAGCTCTCCCCCCCTCCCTTCATCCCCCCACTCCTGGACGGATGAGGGGAAGAACTGAAAGAATGTAATTCCCAGGGGCTGAGATAAGAACAGTCCAGTAACTAAGGTATAACACAAACCACTGCTGCTACCACCAATAATAATAATGATAAGGGAAATAACAAGGGAAGAGAATGCAATTGCTCACCACCCACTGACCAATACCCAACCCAACCACACAGTAAACTAACTCTTCTGAGTCCCTTCCCCCAGTTTTTACATCCTGGGCATGACGTGCTGTGGTATGGAATACCCCTTTGACCAGTTTGGGTCAGGTATCCTGTCGCTTCTTCCTTCTGGCTTCCTTTCCTCCCTGGCAGAGCATGAGACTCGGAGTCCTTGGTCAGACTAAACATTTGAGCAGTAACTAAAAACATCGGTGTTATCAGTGCTGTTCCCAGGCCAAAAGTCAAAAACATGGTGCTGCACCAGCTACTAAGGAGAAAAAAATGACTGCTACTGCTGAACCCAGGACAGCAACTGTAATTACTTTATAGTTGCTAACATTTGTTAGGGGCCAGTGTGCTTAACATGCAGGTTTGCGGTTTGGGTTTTTGTTTGTTTCATTTTTTAATTTCATTTTCTTTTCCTTATAGGAATTAGTGGAGATGAATTATTCTGAATGTATTTATATCCCTTAATCATAAAGACTAGGCATAGCTGCAGTGTTAACTAAATGGTTAAGAATATTGCAAAAGCTTCTTTCAGAAAGTACATGAAAAGCAAGAAACTATGTTAGCACAAATACAGGCTGGACAGAGAATGAATTGGGAGCAGCCCTGAGGAGGACTTGGGGATGTTGGTTGATGAGAAGCTCCCCATGACCCATCAGTGTGCACTTGAACCCAGAACCCCCTGTGTGCTGGGTTGCATCCCCAGAGAATGAGCAGCAGGTCAAGGGAGGGGATTCTCCCCCATCTATTCTAGTGAGAACCCATGGCTTTAACCTGAGAGAGGGGGGATTGGGATGAGACCTTAGGCAGAAGCTCTTCCCTGTGAGGGTGGTGAGGCCCTGGCATGGGTTGCTCAGAGAAGTTGCAGGTGGAAATAGGTGGTATTTAAGGGCCCTTCCAACCCAAACCATTCTATGATGATTCTGTGATCATATGGGAGTTTGTTCTTTAAAGTGTCTCTTACATGCTACTTGCCATTCAAATCCAAACAATGGTGGTAGCAGTATATGTCTTGATTGTAAATGTAATTTATTTATGTAGGATTTTCCTTTGTCACTTTATCTGAAGTACTGTTCTGAAATTCTTCGAAGTGGCTCAGAAAACATGACTGAACATAGCTACAAAATCTCCATAGTGTGCTCAAGTGACTACATGGAATCAAGAACATTACTGTATTCAACTCTCCTTGTTCATGGGAAGTGATGCTTCATTGCTGTGCTTCCTAAGAAGCTTAATGTTTGTCACTATAGAAATTTAGATCAACTGTAAACAAACAGTAAATTACTCTGTATTTACGAAATTCAAATATCCTGAAGTACAGTTCAGTGCTGCCTAGAATGTGTCACTCTGACTCCTTGTTTTACCTCCTGCTAGTGGGGCAGAACAAATACCTGCGTTTGTGGGCTTAATTTACTAGCTACTAGGGCATCAATATTGCTGCAGCAAAGCAAGAGATTTTCCAGTCTGTCAAACTTGATTGTTTTTGTCACAGAGCACAGGAAAGGATACAGTTCTCCAAAGAACAGATTTCAAAACAGTTTTTATCTTGTCCCAGTGTGTCTCCAAACTCTTTTAGATTAGTGACATCTACAGCTTTATAAAGGCATCATGATTTGAAATGCCCACTGTTGAGATTAGATCAGCTGCCTTTTAAGGACAGACTTGTGCAAAAGGTTCTTTGATATGACCTCATAGTCTGACAGCAAAATACTGATGGTGGTTCTGAATGCTTCTTACCCTTGGCACCTTAAGATCTGCAGATCTCTGATCTTAAAGCCTGGTATGTAAACCAAAGGCTAGTGTCTTGTAGATAAGTATATGGCACTAGTGTAAAAATCTACCTGAAAAGCTGCTCTTTAGATTTCTGTCTTCGACAGTCATTTTGGTGCAATATAAAGAACTATAGTTGGAAAGTACATGTGCAGTCTTGCTTGTATTTAATCTCTTCTGTATGATTGTCAGATGGTGCGTGACAACTGACAAACCAGTTAAAGGTAACACCTGTGAGACAGTGAGTCTAAATAATTATGCCCAGCCTCTAGCATGTGTCTGTATGCTTCGAGATAAACCCTTTCGAAAGGATATCTCATGAAATCAGTAGGAGAAAAAGACAAGCTATGCCTTTTATTCTTTCTGTTGCCTTCATAGAATCAACCAGGTTGGAAAAGACCTTTATGATTATCCAGTCCAACCCTTACCCCAGCACTGCCAAGGCCGCCACTAACCCATGTCACTGAGGGCCTTGTCTATGCGATTTGTGAACGCTTTCAGGGACAGTGACTCCAGCACTGCCCTGGGTAGCCTGTTCCAATGCCTGACCACCCTTTGGGGAAGGAATTGTTCCTCATCTCCATCTAAACCTCCCCTGGTGCAGCTTGAGGCTGTTTCCTCTTGTGCTGTCCCTTGTTCCTTGGGAGCAGAGACCAGTCTCCTTCTGGCTCCATCCTACTTTCAGCTAGTTGTAGTGAGCAATAAGGTCTCCCCTGAGCCTTCTCTTCTCCAGACTAACACCCTGCAGGTCCCTCAGCCGTTCCTCATCACACTTGTGGTCCAGGCCCTGAACCAGCTCTGTTGCCCTTCTCTGGTCCTGCTCCAGCATCTCAATGTCTCTCTTGTAGCGAGGGGCCCAGAGCTGAACACAGGGTTTGAGGTGCGGCCTCAGCAGTGCCCAGTGCAGGGGCACAATCATCGCCCTGGCCCTGCTGCCGCAATGGTGCTGATATAGGCCAGGATGCTGGTGGCTTCCTAACTGCCTGGGCACAAGCTGCTCATGTTCAGCTCCATCAAACATCACCCCCAGCTCCTTTCCCATGAGCAGTTTCCAGCTGCTCTTTCCCAAGCCTGGGGCACTGCAGGGGACTGTTGTGGCCCAAGTGCAGGATCCGGCACTTTGCTTTGTTGAACCTCATCCCATTGGCCACTTCACCTTCCACTTCAGCATATTTTGATATTTACTAGTAGAGTCTGGGAAGACTTTCACAAATGTTCATTTTTGTGACTTTTTCCTGTACCTCTTCCAAAATGAACTGTTGGGAAATAACCATGGTGGTGCAGCTAAAGGTAAGTCAGCTGCACAATTAGGCCATGTGGTTGGCATGGAGTCTGAAGAGATTTCCTCCTGTCTTGGTGTGCTGTCACTTGGTCTATTCTCACTTGTCTCTCTGTGGATAAATCTCATCATTCTTTGTGCCAAATGTCCAAAGATTATTTTTACCCTCAGGAATCTGTGGGAGAATGTTACTTCTAAATACAGAAGGACATTTAACAACTCCTGCACTCAAATGACAGCAATCATCAGAACAATATATTGATTTTTATTTTCTTTTCATGTAATCTGGGCAAAAACACTCATAGAGACACAGGTGAAACCTACAGTGTAGGAATAGCCATATTCTTCACAAAATAGACAGCAATGTTTCAGATTTAAAGAAGGTGTAAGAGCTCTTCTAATTCTGGAAGATTCTTCCAGCTAGCTTGTTTTGTCCTTTTCTTCTTTTTTTCTCTCTTGTCCTATATATGTTTGGTTTTTTTTCTGCTATGCCTTCCTTGCTGCGTCTTTCCTTTGAACCTTCTCTTCTTGTATGCTACATTCAAACTGGGAGATGCTCCAGATACTTCAGATGGCCTCTCCGTTACTCTCTTTGCACACTAACCACACCCCAATAGAAGATTTGCCTGTTTGTCCCTCACAGGGGGAAACCTGGTACCTCATGAAGACAATGTCAGTATGTCAAAGATACCCCTTGAGCCAGAGTTATTTATGTTGCTTTTTTTACTTGGGCAGCAGTACTTCTCACAGACAGTAAATCTGAGCTGTCTGAGTGCTGGAATTTAATTACCCTGCTTTATTCAACCAGCTGCTACAAAGAGCTGAAAAGTAGCAGTCCCTTTCGTGCCCATTATGGGTTGGTTTTGCTGTGTTTGTTTTGCAGAAACATTCATGTTTCACATAAAGAACAAAAAGGCTCAAACACACAAACTTGCTGTTATATGTTGAGAAATAAGGTGAAGTTTCATATAAACTATGACACAGTTGTATGAGTAAGCCAGCTCTTGTTTTACTCAGACTGAAAGGATTACTGGTGATGGGTTTTGGCCTGAAACCCTCCAAATACTGCCCTGAATAGTCAAGAAGTACCCTTTTAGTCCTGGTGTAGGTTCTTTGGTCACTAGCAAGTTGTGCATAGCTCACCCTCCCCTCCTCGCTTTAACTCCATGTTGATATGCATGTCGCTATCATCTCTATTATTGCGGTTGTGTGGGTTTATCAACAACTGTGATTAGTTTATTGGGAGACCAGAAGTTGGTGACATACGATATTTGGATATCTGGGTTAGAAAGAAAATAAATTTGTAGCATGGGTGAAAACAGTGGGCTTTTTTTTTTTTTTTTTTTTTCCACAGTGATGCTTAAAGCAGTTTGCTCCAATGTTTTAAATACTCTGGTGCAGGGAAATACTAAGGTTTCTGGAAAAAGGACTCCTAGATCTACCTTATCAGTGCTTTATGATAGTGTTATGAAGCTGTAGATGGGACTCTGTTTGCTGTGCATCAACAGCCTACCTTAGAAAGAGCTGCCAGGTATAAAAATAATTTTGAAAAGCAGGAATGTGTATCTTTTGTTTGTGTTCTTTTTTTATTTTGAAACAAATTAAAAAAAGGCAACTGCTGGTCACTAGCATAGCTTTGAGTGTTGAAATAAGTTTTCTTCTAGCTACTAGAAAGGCTGCTTAAAAAGTGCTTTGCACAGTCCCAGCTGGGAAATAGGGAATTGGCAAGTGGATAAAAACTGGTTCTTTCACATGGCTGTCCTCATTCTGAATTTTAGATATACAGGGCTCCGTGTATTTTATTTGTGTCTATTTGCTCTGCGTAAGGTGATCTGAAACTGTACTGCCCTGTGGTTGGAGATCTGCCTTTGTGGACTGTGAATTGAAATCCCTAGCACCAGCTTTCACCCCCCAAATTAAATGGATCTATAATAAATCAATTTTATTTGGAATGAAAAATTTCAAACGTTGGCATTTCTAATTAACAACGTGTGTTGATTTCTTCAAATTTCATATGTCCCATGTCTCTACCAAATAGTCTCTTACAGCTGTAATTCTGTTTACTTGACACCTCATAAATAATAATTTTCACATGAAGACTTCTGTATGGAAGACACTTCAGATTATTTGAATGACTCAATATATGAGAATTTTATGTGTTGCAGATAAATGGGTGAAATTAATACTGAGTACTGAAAGTCACCAACAGGAACTAACGTAACTGGATGTAACTCCTGAGGTTGTTAATGTTGTGCTGTAACCTCCTGAGAAAATTGGGGCTGTTCAGCCTGCAGAAGAGAAGGCTGCGTGGAGACCTCATAGCAGCCTTCCAATACCTGAAGGGGGCCTATAGGGATGCTGGGGAGGGACTCTTCATTAGGGACTGTGGTGAGAGGACAAGGGGTAATGGGTTTAAACTTAAACAGGGGAAGTTTAGATTGGATCTGAGGAAGAAATTCTTTATTGTAAGGGTGGTGAGGCCCTGGAATGGGTTGCCCAGGGAAGTTGTGAATGCTTCATCCCTGGCGGCGTTCAAGGTGGGGTTGGACATAGCCTTGGATGGCATGGTTTAGTGTGAGGTGTCCCTGCCCATGGCAGGGGGGTTGGAACTCGATGATCTTGAGGTCCTTTCCAACCCTTACTATTCTATGATTCTATGATTCTGTTAATATTTTATGTAATTGGGTCAACAAACAGAAACTATCCTGCATAATAGGGACTCCCAACATGAAAGCATCTTGCTAGTTCCTTTTAGGGTAGAGAGAGGAAAGTAATCCTCAGCAGCAATAGGGTGGCTTTCCTGGGATTTTGTATGTGCCGCAAGTGTGAAAAGCCAACTGAAACCAACCCCCAGTCCTCCTGCAACAGGTGAATTAAAAATTCCTGTTTCTAAGAGGTAATAACACATTATTTTGCCAGAATGCATATGCTATGAAATTTCACTGCTTTTCTGAAGTTGAGAGGTTAAGTCTTTTGTTTTAAAAATGTTTTCTCTAAGTTCTTTAAATAGCACTCTCTAAGGAGGGCTTCTGACTAATCACTATTGTTACTGGGCCTTAAGGAAGGCAAGTTTTGGGGACTGGCCAAAAATCTGACCTGTTCAGATGATCTGAGCTTACCCACTGACCAGAGTGGGGGAAAATATCCTGCTCCTAGGGAAGGGAAGTGCTGGGTTTAGAGTGTTCTCTATGAGATCAGTCTCCATCATTTTAGTAAGGGGGTCATTCTCTTGAAGGCAGAGTGTGAAGGGAGCCATGTTGATTGAGACTTTAAGCAGGCTTGGGCTGAAAAAGGATATTTCCAGAGTCCTTCTAATCTCCTGTGGCTTTTCCAGCTTTCATCTTCTCCTTCGTCTTTATCTTATAAAGGAACAAAAATGCTTAAGCTGTTTGTTCCTTTGTTTCTAAGAGGTATCGGAGAACAGTGAGCTTTCCTGGCAATGCAAACTGGTAACAACCTCTTGCCAGGGAAGCAACTGTTCTAAGTTTTTGTTAATTACTGTAGTGCACATGGTGGCCTTGATCAGACATAGCAGTAGTGTTTGTCAGCATAACAAATGGGCAGTCCCCAGTTCAGACAAACTTCCTACCTCAGGGGCAACAAAAGTAAATTCCCTGTCTCTAAATTTCTCTAAATTGGAGAGACATCAATTTGATAGGTGGATGACTCTGTAGATAAAGAACTGGCTGGATGGCCACACGCAAAGAGTTGTGCTCAGTGGCTCAATATCCGGGTGGAGCCCAGCAACAAGTGGTGACTCTCAGGGATCAGTGTTGGGACTGGTCTTGTTCAACATCTTTGTTGGTGACATGGACAGTGGGATTGAGTGCACCTTCAGCAAATTTGCTGATGACACCAAGCTGTGTGGTTCGGTTGATACATTGGGGGGAAGGAGTGCCATCCAGAGAGGCCTTGACACACTTGTGAGGTGGGTTGATGTCCTTTCCAACCCTAACTATTCTATGATTCTTCCCTGATGTGGAAAGGCAAGCAAATGAAGGAAACTGATTGTGTAGCATGTGGTCTTGTAAAGATGTGTGGGGCAAGGGAGTTTGTGCCTGCTGTCCTTCAGTGCCTAGGCATCTGACTATCTCAATACAGCCTCTCCAAATCCATCTCCTTACACTCCACAAACCTCTGGCTGTACTTCCTGCTAATCTCTACCCATAGGGTCAGGGCAATCTGGGCTGGTGTTTGCCGTCTGTTTGTATGGCATGCCATATTCCTCAAAGTAGTGGTAGAGCTGTGCTTTCCTGTAGTTATTTACTTGATTCATAGAGGACTAACCTCATGTCTAACACTTTTGATGTGGGTTGTGGGGAAGGTGTGTGGGAATGTGGGGCAATGGTGCTTGCTGTAGTAGTGGGTTGGTTGGTTGCTTTGTTCACCCTTCTGTCTTGCTACTACACTTTCTCCATCTTGAGGTGATTGAGCTTAACCGATCTCCAATTCCCTAGTCAGGGATGCCCTGAGATTCTGTGGGGGTGTTTTACTTGCTCAGTCTCTGTTCTGTGATTAAGGTACTAGAATATTTTTTTTTTGGGGGGCTTTTTGTTTGTTTGGGTTTTTTTTTTTTTTTTTTGTAATCACCTCCCTCCTGTGCATGCTCATCCAGTTCCAGATAAGTTTTGTTTGTTTTAAACAAAGTTTGGCAGCCAATCAACTTGGTTTGCCCAGGAAACTGTCTGTTAGCTTAAGGTTGTCTATTGTAGGGCACACACCAGCTAAATTTTTTTCTTATTCTCAGGAGCAAGCTTGAAGTACTAGCATTCTTCTGTTTATTTGGCATATGTGATGTGGGTACATTTTTACTGCCCACATTCCACCTCTTGATTAGTCTCACTGTTGTGGTTTTAAGCCCAGCCCATAACTCAACCATGCAGCTGCTCGCTCATTCCCCCTACCTTTCCTCCCTCTCCTCCCAGAGGGATGGGGAGGAGAATCGAAAGAATGTAACTCCCACGGGTTGAGATAAGAACAGTCCAATAACTAAGGTATAACACAAACCACTGCTGCTACCACCAATAATGATAACGATAAGGGAAATAACAAGGTAAGAGAATACAACCGCTCACCACCCACCGACCAATACCCAGCCTGACCCAAGCAGAGATCTAGCCCTTCCAGGTCACTGCCCCAGGTTTATATAGTGGGCATGATGTGCTGTGGTATGGGATACCCCTTTGGCTAGTTTGGTTCAGGTGTCCTGTCTCTGCTTCTTCCCGGCTTTCCCTCCTCCCTGGCAGGGCATGAGACTCAGAAAGTCCTTGGTCAGAGTAAACATTACTGAGCAACAACTAAAAACATCAGTGTTTTTAGTTCCCAGGCTAAAAGTCAAAAACACAGCACTGCACCAGCTACTAAGAAGGAGAAAAATGACTGCTATTGCTGAACCCAGGACACTCATTCTTTGTTTTCATCTCATTAAATGTCAGGATCTGCCACTTCTCTGGCAATTTCATGATGGCCTACACTGGCAAACACCCTGAATAGCGCTAGAGTAATTTCTGCAGGTGGAGAGGGCAGTGTCTCCGGATGTTTCTTTTGGATTATGTCAGTTTTGGTATTTAGGCACCGTGTATTGAAGCTGCATTTTCTATACGTCTTAATCTCTGAATCTGATTATTTGGGATGGAAGCAGAAACTTGTGAGTGAAAGGGACCTATTTTTTAATTCAGTTCACTCAGCAACTTGCTGTTCTTTTTAGATTATCTTTTACGTAATATTCAATTGTTTTGTTAGTTCTTATTTTGTGGTTGAGCAAAAAGTAAGAAGGTTTGGTTTGAGGTATAGCTTTAAGTGACAAAACTATTGTCTGTATGGATCTATAAACATCCTCCAAATTTCTACTCATTTGCCATGCCTGGGAAAGAGAAGTTGGCATATCTAAATGGGAAGCTTTCTCAGCATAGCATGTGATATTTGCCATTTCTACTGTTCAACAAGTAGGCTTTACTTTAAAGTAGCATGATTGGAAAGCATTTTTAATTGAATATAAATACTTTAACCTGAATGCTGAGCAGTGGGAGACAAACTGTCAGACTTTTCTTTTCACTAGCCCTTATGTAGCCATATGCATCAGCACAAAGGATTGTACCTTGCTAGTATTTGCAAGGTGCAAAATAGAAAGTATTCCCCCTTTATACTGCAGTGAAATTACTCTAGTTGCACAGTAGCAGTAACTGAAACATACAGCAGCCACATAGGAAATCTCAGACTTGTGGAATGCACCATTTCTTCTAACGAAACCCCTCTGCCCTTGAGGCCTTACAGTATCAGGAGGGCAGCAAAGTCTCCTGTTACTTGCTGAACCTTGATGTTAATGAGTAGTGTGCTTTTACAGGAGGATCTTCAAGTTTGCAGTTAGCCAGCGCTCAGCCAAAATAAAATTCTCTCCTGGTCTCCTGTGGCAGGCTCTGCAGCTGAGATCAGCTGTGAAACCTTGCTGTCAATGCTGCGTGCTAAGATCCTTCTTTCATGCAAATTGTGACTTTTTCTGCGAGCAAGTGATAAGCTTTTTCAATCATAATAAATAAAAAGCTTCCATATTCACATCAAGGAGTGGTTTGTTTTGTATGCCTCTTAGTGACCTTAATTTCCATGTGATTAGATTTTGATCTTATAATGATTTTGCTGTGATGGTGACTGAGGAATGAGGGACAAGCAGGAGAAACTGGCACATCATTGCTTGCAAATGAGCTCATTTGAAAAATACATAAAATAGATTTCCAAAATGAACTGAACTGAATTTCCCTTCAAATTAAATTATATTGTGTTCTTCTTGTTGTTATTCTGTCATAATGATGGCTGGATTTCTGGTTAAGAAACAGATCATCAAATACAACTTGACTGAAGTATATAACAAAAATAATTGGAGAAACCCTAGAAAACTCCAGCCACCTAATGTTTCCTGTGCTACATATTTCAACTAATCCAACTTAGTGGGTCAGGCTGTGCATGTCTTTACTTGGGTTGACATTAAATTATTTCAATAGTTTTGTGTATTACTCATTTTAACTAAGTTATTTCTCCGAAAATGACATTAGGATCTGGTCCATATTTGACTAAATAGGCGTATGAGGGAACTTGTTGTAGAAGAGCAGTTAATACAAGGGGAGCAATAAGCAGGACATTGATTCTTGTAACAATTTCACATTGATCTATTAAATGCATAGAATTTTGATTACTGCACCACCTTGAAAATGTAAGCTGTTTGAATCTGACCTGCTTTATTTACAGTAGTATTAGAGTCATTGTCTTATTCTGCTGTAAACCAAATGTGAGTTAAAATTAGGCCCATGTTTCCCAACTGAGGAAGACTGTTAATGCCATGACAGATTATAGTTCCCCCCTAGTTTAAGATCTGATTTCACTGATTCTTTTCAGCCAACCACTGCAAACATTACAGCTCTTTTCACAAGAAAAGGAAAGTGCCACAGAGCAGGCTTGAAATCATGACTTTAGGTTCTCCACCAGCAAGGGAATCCTCTACCTGAAATGGCTCTCTGCTAAGACTATGTCAGACTTTTACTCCTGAAAAGGCTCTGTTGGCATAAGGTGGCAGTTTTCCTCCATTAGGTGTTACTGCTTTACAGCAAATCCTTTTTGTGCATGCTTCATCTTAATCAGGAGAAATGTAGGTAGATGTATGAATAAAAGGTAGTAGAAGCCTCTGGAAAACCATACTTAGTTAAAGTCAGTGTTAGCCTGACTTCTTCCCTGCACATTGCTGAGCACAGCAGGCTCTTCATAAAGAACCAGTATTGACAGAGATGTCAAAATCTCAGACTTGTTATTGTCTATTTTTCCTCAGGTGTATTTGCCCCTTGTATAAGCATCTTAATGAAAACTGGTTTTATCTGAAACATACAAGCTGTAATGGATGGGAGCCTGGCTGAGAGTTGGTTCCCTCTCATGATTGAGAGACATAACGAAGTATGTTGTTTGTCGCAGTGTATTTGGTAGAGTATATATGTTTATGTTCATTGTGACTGTGTCTGAAAGAGACAGGAAAACCCAGGTGTGCAGCTGCTCTATGACCTTCATACTTGGCTGCACTGGGGTGGCTGGTCAACGCTCTCAGAGTGGACAAGGGTGAGATCATGAGAAACTGCATGGTCCCATGAATAAACAATTAGAGATCTGGCATAAAGCTGGTTGTTTTTCAAAGGGTGTAAAAGTGGGACCCTTTTGTGGCCACGAGAGAAGCCTCACCTATGGGTGGATGCACTGTGTAGGACTTTTCCCAATTACTTGAGACTCCTGGCATCGGCTGCAGTGGGGTTTCCCAGCTGGAAGTGCAGGCCTGCATGGTGATTTAGCAGTAATTGGTAATGTGTTTCTTCTTAATCTCTGTTCTCCCTATACAGTAATGATCTAATACATTGCGAACTTTCTTCGGTACTTTACTTGTATACCTATATCTCTGATTTGCTTTATTGTACTTATTCACTATATATAAAGAGATATTTACCTAATTCACATTAGTGTTTGCTTTTAGTGCGCTTGTTTGCTTTAATGTGCTTGTTTAATGAGCTCTGCATATTATGTAGCTTTTGTGTAGCCACTTTGTGGTGTACCTTGTCTGTCAGCAGAACGGAGCTTTGGATGTATATGTGACAATGCCTGTAAAAGAAAAAGACCCAAAACCCCAACCCACTACCATCTCCATCTCCCCCACAAAATAACCCCAAAAAACAAAGCAAAACAAAACAAATAAACAAACCAAAACCAAGTAGAAGAAAAATGCAGTGAACCTTCTTCAAGAAGATGTCTGTATCTAAGCTCAGACTAAACAAGCTTATTGGTTTTTGTACTACACTCTGAACAAAGCTCTTGTGTACATATCCTCACATATTTGCTGAGGACTAAATCCCCTTTCTTAAGGGGCAAGATTAAAAATTCCTCCTTCATGACCAGCAAATGTGGTGGCAAATATCAACCATTTTGCTGTAAAAAGCATAAGTAGGGGAATATAGATGCAGCATCATGGTGACTTTGACACAGAAAATACTAAGAATTTTTTATTGTGCTGGTGTTCTTTGCATACTGTTTCACCCTTTGGTGTTAAAAATGCACAAGGAGAAGCCTAACAGAATAACATTGGATGTTTTTTTCCTTCCATTTGTAAATATTTGTATTTGTGGTCCATATCTGACAGTTTTAACTGTGACAAGTCACAAGGCTTATTTTGCATAGTCAAGCAGGCCTTCTGGATCACTAGGCCATCCCCTGTGTCACAGCTGAATGTAGCAGAACCAATCAGGGGGAAAAAAGGGCATGTACAGCTACAGGTAGAGAATCATTGGTGGTAATTTACCAGCAGTTTTGAGCTAGCATTAATAGAATGATCATGACCTCTGAACAGTTCCTCTTTGAGAGGTGTCACTTGTGATTATAATTACATACTGCCACCAGTTAATGGCTATTTGTAGAATTGCAGAGCAGTATGGGTAGCAAAGGTCCTCAGGAGGTTGCTCCAACTCCCCATTTAAAGCAGACTGAGAAACAGCCTTGGTACATGTTTAAACCTAAGTAAAACACTTGGTCTTGACAGAAACTTGTAACTTGTGATAAAGTAGTTTTGTGTCCGCTCTTATTGACTAAAAATGTGCAGGATAAACTTGGGGCATTCATGTATTTATATAATGCAAGCATTGCATTTGCCTCCAAGTTCTGCACGTAATACATCTTTTCAGTTTGGAAATAAAGGCAATGCTAGTAATATATGAAACAAATGAATGCCTGAATTTTATCTCACATGGACCGGAAGTATCTGCCTCTTGAGTTACCTGCATAATCTCACTGCTGTGAATCGGATTTCAAATATGAAAATACAGTGAAGCGAACTATAGAATCCTCCTGCATATTAGAATATGTTGAGATGAAACTGAAGGAATTACTGTGAATGTAAATAAGTTCCTGTACCTATTCCAAGAGAAATAAAAGCTTTGCTTTTGTATTTCCCAGCTGTTTTGAGCCAGCTCTTTTAGGGTTAGTCAAGAACCCTTCATCTAGCAAGCACGATATCTTTTATGTAATTTGCATGTCCTGGATAGCATGCATTGCAGTTCAAACAAAAACTGGCTCTACCAGACCTTTGAAGCATCTTCGGCAGTTACATGTTTATATATAAAATGGTCCTCAATCATATGGGTTTGGAAGCACCAAACAATTGCAATGCTAACAGCAGCCACAGGTGATTCTGTTTAGGTACTTCAATATGTTTCAAGAGCATCATAATCTGAATGTTGTTTTTTGTTTGTTTTTTTTTTTTTTTTTTGTGGTTTTTTTTTTTTTGTGTTTTTTTTTTTTTTGTGGTTTTTTTTTTTTTTTTTGTTTTTTCCAGTGCTCACATACACTAAAAATGGCTTAAATGGTTAGAGCAGCAGCCTGAGATACGGTTGTGGGTAAACACGGGTCAGCCCAACAGGGCAGCATCTACTCTGCTCTCAAGAAATACCATATAGGAGAATTGTAAGAAATGAGAAAGCCATCATCGGAAGAGAATTATGGTCAGATCCTAAATATGAGAAAGCTCTTTAAAACTTCCATCCATTTCACCATTTTAAGAATGTAAGTTGCAGAAGTATTAAGAGAAATGCCTCTGTAGTAATTAGAGCAAAGAAAATGCCAGCGTGCGCAAAATTGAAGGGAGGACGTGTGTGTAAGATAAAACATAACAAAAAATCAGGCAATGAAGTGAATAGCCAGCCCAGCTTTTCTTTTGTGCAACTGCCAAATCTGAGGTGGTGTCATGCTCCGCTGTTGGCAGCGACTTTGCTTCAGAAAGTTGTTTTCACTTCGGATCATTTCAAAACTGTGTCTATGACAAACTGTGGTGTAGGGGACAAGTACAGCTGGCTTGGGCAAAAGATGTCAGACGGATGTGGCCATTTCTTACAGCAGTTTCGCCACTGAGGAGAATATAATATATAAGCATGTCCTGAAAAAAATGTCTGTGCAGGGACCGAACTATTTTTAGCAGCTTAAACAATGCTTAATTGCTGTATAGGCAACCTTGCTCATAATTAAATTGGGTGTAATTGTATTTCATCTAAATTACAGTGAAGGTGAATTAAGGCACACGAAATAAACTATTTAAATTCTGAATTAAACCATCTACATAGTTTCATGCAATTTAATCAATGTCTTTCAAACTCACGGACTTAAAGTAGTTAGCTTTTTCTATAATTCTGAAGTGCTGTGATGGCAATTTGAGTCTGAAAACTCTTGTGGGGTGAAATTCTGGGGAGTACAAAGGCAATATCTTTCTAAAATCACATTAGCTAAATTTAAATAGTTCATCAATTTTCTTGACAGACAAAGGTCAGTTTGAACAAAGCATGAACCAACTTGCTCTGAGCTGACAGAAAGTGTTCTTTTGCACCTGGAGAAAATGACCGGTGGAAGTTCTTGTGTTCACACAAACTGCAAAGCTTGCTAATGCATTTTATCATAGTTTAGAGGCTGAATGGAATTCTGTTAGCAAGGCTGATTATTTTACTGGCAATGTTTCAGTTCGAAGCTAAGAGATCAAGTTAAGAAAATATAAAAAGTAAAATTATTTTGAGTCCTTTGGAACTGAACTGACTTTACACTTCCGTTTTAGATTTAAAAGAAGTATCTGTGACTTAATTAAGTCCTCAAAAAATGCAGAGAACTCCCTGTTTTCAGAGATATGAGGATTAATATAATAAAATATTTCTTTTTTGGTTTATACCATAATATAGATTTCTCTTTAATATAGGTCTTTGTTTTAATCAGATAGGTTTTCTGATTTTATATAATGTAGTAAAATTTAAATTATTTCCAATAATCTCTGCCTGACTTTACCTCCTTCCCTTACCTATTTTATGCAGTACTCAGAGTCTAATTGCTTCTTTATCAGCACAGTGGTCATTTTATCTTTCTTTATTTCATTCCTCCTTCTGCCCCGAATGTATTCTAGCATTTATAGGGCATTTACTTAACAAGTTGAAGGGAAGAAAATGGAATTAGCACTACGATAAAAGCTTCCATGGAGATCCTTGAAAAATTTATCCATGTGCTAAACTCGTTGCTCTGCTCATGTTTCTCTTGCCTGAGGGAACTATATTAAGGTCTAGTCAATGTCACTACAATGTCTGTCTTTATTAGAAAACACCAAGAGAAGATGTTTCAAGTGAGAAACTTGGTAAATTATTGTAAGAACAACTTGAACTTTTTGACAAGTGTTATTTAAGTGACTCAAAACCAAGTTATGTATTCTTCAACTGTGGTATCATTCTATGCTGGAGCACTGGAGATAGAGCATTTGCAGGTGTTAACAGTTACAACTGAAATCATTTGCAGTGTACTGAATCCTCACTCAGAGTGAACTATAAATTGGGAATACATGTGTATGAAGATAGGCTGAGAAAATTGGGGCTGTTCAGCCTGCAGAAGAGAAGGCTGCGTGGAGACCTCATGGCAGCCTTCCAATACCTGAAGGGGGCCTATAGGGATGCTGGGGAGGGACTCTTCATTAGGGACTGTGGTGAGAGGACAAGGGGTGATGGGTTCAAACTGAAACAGGGGAAGTTTAGATTGGATATGAGGAAGAAATTCTTTATTGTAAGGGTGGTGAGGCCCTGGAATGGGTTGCCCAGAGAAGTTGTGAATGCTTCATCCCTGGTGGCGTTCAAGGTGGGGTTGGGCATAGCCTTGGATGGCATGGTTTAGTGTGGGGTGTCCCTGGCCATGGCAGGGGGGTTGGAACTCGATGATCTTAAGGTCCTTTCCAACCCTAACTATTCTATGATTCTATGAGCATCAGTCTGTTCTTACAATCTATTCTTCAGCTGTGACTTGGGTTCAACCATATGTCTGAACAGGAAACTAGAAATACCTTGCTTGTTCGCCAGCATTCTTGATCCTTTTGAAGGAATTAAAAGGAGAGAGTGCCACTTTTTCTCCTGAGGGAGATGCATGGGCTTCTCAGAGCAGGTGGGAAGGAAAGGTAATGGTACATTTTAGCCCTCTGGAAGATGCTGGTCTGGCCTATACTCCTCACTCCAGCAAATATCCTGACTTTTCTTGAAGTGGAATTACACCAAGCATTTCTTTTGTAAGGTTATGGGGGTATAATTGTAAAGATTTAGGAAACATTTTGTAATTAAGCTTTTCAGCTAGTCACTTTGCTGTTAGAAATACTTGTGGCTTGCATGAAAATGTTCAGTGTCTGTAGGTGAGGCCAGTACTAATGCTATCTGCACATTCCGTGGAAAAACCCCAGGATATTTTACAGACCCACAGCCCTCACAGTGTTTCTGGGAGTAAGGAAATGTACGTGGACATCAGTTTTCAGCAAGGTTTTGCTTAAGCCAGTGAATATTATCTCACAGTGATAGAGACTTTAATTTTTGCAGAAATGTTTGTCCTTTTACCAAACGAGAAAGACCTTTCAGGAAGGTATTTTCCAAAATTCATCATGTAAATTGTGGTTTTCTGAGATGTTTTCTAAACTATAAGCATCTCATGGAAGCCTTTTACAGGTTTTTACACTTTCAGAAAGGTTACATTTCCATTTAATAGGTGTACATACTAGAGTTCAGTGGATACAGTCATCAGAATACTAAGAACAGAACAGGGAATTCCTCGACAGTAATCTGTTTTTTCTTAGAAGGAATTACTTCATGAATTAAACAGCAAAATCTGTGTTCTGTGTACTCTCTTCCTCTTTGTGACTTCTTTCACCACTCTCATGTTGGAAATCAAAACTGTCTTGAAAGCTACTTAGCTACATACATACGTAGCTCATCTAAACATCATTCTGCAGTCTTAATGGGGCCCACACTGTGCAGCTGCAGGTCTGATAAAAGCCACTACATCTCTTGTAAGTATGTCTCTTATCATAAGGTATTACCTGCTAACAGTTTTTGTTAGGGTTTCCTTACTTAGCAAACTCTTTACAGTGAAGGTGTTAAGCCGCTGGGTTTTGTTGCTTTTCCATCTGCATCACCACAACTGGAAGGGAAGAAAAGAAATTAAACTAGGAAGAAGGAAGATATGAGGGAGTTTTTCCCTAGACAATAGAAATTTAAAAAAAAAATGATTAATTCCTCACTTTTTTACAGAGTTCTGATTCGCACTACTTCAGTTAAGATTTCCCACTGTGTATGTTACCTCAAAGTGACAGCATTCATATGCTGGATACGGTATTCCTACCAGTGATATTTTCTTGTGACACATGCAGTATTCACAAATACACAGTGGCAAGATATCCCAAGCACATGACAGCTGTGATTTAGGGAAATAAACATCAAACTCAAAGGAGGAGTTGCAGTTATGGTTCTTATACATCAGACAAATCTCCCTCCAACCTGGCAGTGGTTGATTTAGAGGCAAGAGTTAAATTTCATACCTTTCCTTGACATATCCAGTAAATATTCTTTTCCCCTAATACTAAATGTTTTCTGTCTATATCAGCAAGTTTGGTTTTTAATGTGTCAAATATGAATGTAGTTGGCTTGACCAATCTGAAAACATTTAAAGATGTTTATGACTTTTTGACCATATCAAAGTACTTCAATTTGCCGATCATTTTCCTCTTGGGAACCATTTTCTTCCTAGTAATGAAGCCCAGGATTTGTCTCACTCATTTCTCTTTATATCATCCTAACAGCTGAGAGAAAAGGAAGCTGTCACTAGGTGATAGACTTCTGCCAGACTTGACTGCCAGTTGAGTCTGCGATGTGCTTCTGTGCATTTCCCCCCCACTGTGTTTTTACCTAACATTTTGTAAGTGTCATTTTGATGGAGTAAACTTTAGTGTCTGTGTTGAATCTGTAGTTATAATGCCAGATTACATCTGTGATCTTTGAGGCAGTACCTTTTATACAAATGCTTTCCTCACTACAGTTCAATCTGCAGTGGATTATTTGCAAGTATCCTTATCGCTGTTCAAGGATCATTCATTCCTGTATTAGCCTGATTCCAGCCTCTATCACCTCCAGGTTTAATAAAATAATTCACTGGAGAAGAACTTGGGTGCTTACCAGAGAGATTTGATACTTTTCATCCTTTCAAATTATCAGCGAAGGGAGTCTAAAAGTTATTTTAATGCAGCAGTCCTGACATAAGACAGCAAATTGTTGTTTCTGTCATTTGGCAATCAAAATGTGTGTTTGGCTAACCAGCTGCAGACCACCCTAGTCTACTGGATAGTGATGCAGACATTCACCTAAAACATGGGTTAGTCTTGTTATTTGGAGATCTTTAAGGGAAAATGCAGCTAAGTATAGAGGAAGGTGTCCTCGTTAAGTATTAAGTACCTGTGAAATTCAGTCCTCAATATCAGAGCATTTTTCTGAATCAGAACTTAGACTGTCTTTTTGAATCATTTTATAAGAAACATGAGAGTCTTTGCTAAAATTGATAGTTAGATAATTGTTTGGAAACCGTAGTTTATGCTCCCACAGTTTTTCCATTGATATATGCTGGTTTTAGGTTTGGGGAGAGAAGTAGTAGATAATGTCTAAATCTGTAACATGTAAGTATAAAAATGCTGTCTCTTGTCTCTCTTTTTCTTGTATGCACTTATCTTTTCATTAATTCTGATCTAGTACTTTATAAATACAGTTTAAAGTTGATCCACAGCAGCACAGTTTTATTTTAACTTTAAAATATCTAATTTTAAACAATTTCATTTCGACTTTTGAGTAACTTGATGGTAGCTTCCCCAGTGTTAATGCAGTGTTTGCATGTAGGATGTATGAGACATTTTGTGTTTATCATCTAAAATGAGTTTGTGAACCAAGTTCTGTCTGGATGTGATCTGTAGTACTGAAAAAGAATTTAGAAGTGAATTTGCATTTTGTTGTGCAGAAGTAGAGGGAAAGTGCCAGCTGCACAGCCGTTCCACCTGCATCTCAGAGACTCATCGAATTACTCTGATAGTTGGGAAATTCAGCATCATCCCCTTAGCTCCTGTATGCTGACCTTAGAAGGTGTGATCATAGTGCCAAGCCATTCAGATTTATTTCAGCAACAAGTCATGGGCATTTTGTATTCTCTCTGCCTTTGTGAGCACAGAAAGGAAAGGGTGACTATAGCTGCCTTTTCCTTCCCCTTTGGATGGGTTATTTTAATATGCAAAGAACAAACCCAATGCTATTTGTGCTTGAATTTGTTTTTCATTCAGGGAAAGTACTGCCTATGACTTCTTGCGTTGTAAGAAACTTTCTGGACTAGTTCATCTGGGTACGTCAATTTGATGTTAAATTACTACGGACAGCAGCATGAATAATAAGATACTTGAGATACATGATACTATCTTTTTTTTTTTTTCTGTTACAGTGAACATACTGTACTTATTTATTTTAAATTCATGCTGTTTGCATTTTCATTTCATGTTTGGAGGTTAGAAGAATAGTGATATTTGCAGAACTGTTTGGGCTATTAAAGTGATTTGGATATTAATAACTAAGACTGGGTGAATATATTATAATTATATATATATGTAGTATAGAAGCCAACACAAAATAAATCAGTGGTAGCTTTAATAGCTGCATCAGTGGAGCCAGGACTTCATATGTGACAGACAAGAGACCAACATTTTAACTAGAAAAATGGTTTGTGGGCTGAAGGTGAGTTAGAAGTACCTTTTTGTTAATGTGAACTTTACAAATGAAATGGAGGAATTGCTGTAGTTTCTTGTTAAATGTTTAAAACACAGACATAATAAGCTTTCAAATTTTGTTACCCAGTACAGCAAGTAAATGCCTGTGAACAGTTTACATAGAGAAGAAACTGGGCATTAGATCAATTTGCAACTCCTTTCAAAGGCACCTTTCAGGATTTAGGCTTTGCCTTGTTACTTGCCACTGCAAAAAGTAGGCTTTGGCATGGAATCTTCTTGCTTACGGTCTGAGGCGGGCACTAAGAAATCCACTGAAATTCATTACTCCCAAGACTTTCTATGAAGGAATAGATGATGCTTGTGAAGTAGTAGGGAATATCCGCTGTGTCTTCTGTGAGAGTAGATCTAGACTGATTTGGGAAATACTGGTATTTTCCTGTTAGGGTTGTTTGGTAAGGGAAGAGAAAAACAAAGGAAGCAGCAGAGTCACATTACCTCCCCGGGCTGATCCTGACCTAGTCCAGGATTACTGGACTCCTTACTTAGAATTTTGTTTAGAGATAGAAAGTAGGTCAGAACTAATTAAAAAATAGTTTTTCTTCTTGTTCCCAAATCGCTTCAATTTAGACTCCTTTTCTGTAGTATACCAACAGTTGCAAGAAGGGCTGTCTCTTTGTTTAAGAAGAAAATTCAATCTTTTTCTCCTAGTACTCTCAGATCTGATATTACTCTGCCACAATATAAAATCTTCCATTTTTTTCTGGACAAGTAAACCAAATTCTCCAACTTCTATCAGAACATGTGCGTGAATGCTGGCATATCTAATATTTGACACATTTGTTATAAACGAAGTAGCAGATGTTACCTTACCCACATATATTAGTTCATTAGAGAGCACATTTATTTCATTTTAATTTTAATGTTAACTCCTACGTGCACTTTTGCTGCTAACAGAAAAGCCAAAATGGCCTTAAAGTTAGTGATTTATGCTCCAAATTATGCAGTGTTAGATGTTGGGTTGGTTTTTTTGGTTGTTTTGGTTTTGTTTTTGTTTTGTTTTTTTTTTTCCATGAGGCAGTGGGGCTACTTTTTCCTTAAAACAGAAGAACAGAACAGAAGGAAGCTTTGAGCAGGAAGCTGGACTAGATAACCTCCTGAGGTCCTTCCCACCCTGAGTTATCCCATGGTCTATATGAGGCGGCTTACAAATACTACTGCCACAGGGAAACAATGAATTAGTGATTCATTTCCACATCAAAGTTTGATTGAAGTAATCCATGAAATGGGTTCATTGGTCTTAGCCTGAAGGCACAGCTTTGATCCTGCAAGCTGCTCTGCTGCAGTAGTCATCTGTAGAGGCTCCCCAAATGTAGCTAGTCTCCCCTCTGCACCTACACCAACCCAGACTTTAACTGTGCTTGTTTTAAACTCCCTATGCTTAGAGCTTCTATCTGACCTTAAGCCAGTTCTTGAGGAATTAATCGTTAGTGTGTTGTCCTGACCCTGTCTTACACCCAAGAACAATTATTTGATTTCTGGGCTTGGAAATTCAATGATGGCCACAATCTTTTGGTGGAAGTTATACCTATAAGATAGCTGTTTAAATAAGCTCCCTTTGGAGGGTAATGCACTTATGGCAATAGAAACCCTGACTCTACTTGATGAGGTCTATCTGTATTTCATCTTTAAAATATCTTTGTGACTTGTCCATGTACATCTTTACTGATAGAAAAATCTATTGGGATCAAAGTAATAATAAAAAATCAGCTTCACCAGAAGTTAGTCCTTCAGTGAATTAAAAAGAAACCAAACACTGTATTTGTACTTTGTACAGTAAAGCAGTAAAGGAAACTGAAGAAAGCAGAGGATTGCAAAGTGAAGAAAGGATATTAACCTTGTGACACACAACTCATTGTGCAGACAGTGACTTTAGAAACAAGCTAGCATCGTATATAGGGTGCAACAGAGAAATTCCAGGGTTAGAACTCTGTGAAATGCACAACAAAGTTACCATGGAGATTAGTTTCTACATCATTTCTCAAAATAAAAATATTTAATTATTTCAGGACTACAGCTGATGATGCTTCTTCAGGAGGTGCATCTTCTCCTACATCAGCAGTAGGGACAAAAATAAGCCACCTTAACACTGGTATCTTTTATTTCACCTTTGATTGATTTAGACAGTTCTTGACCAAACTGTTCTATAACCTGAAAATATTTTGGCATCCTTTAAACTGAAATGGAAATTCAGGTAAAAAAATACTATATTTACAAACAGGGGAATGTCTGTATTTCTAGCTTGAAACTGAAAATGTTTTTCTTTAATAGTTAGAAATGAAAATTCTCTGAGATTTTTTTTTTACTAAAAAGAGAAAAATGGGTAATATAAAGCTGCAGTTTTAATCTATAGCCAAAGAATAAAGAAAAACAATTGGCAATCTGTTCAGCAGTATTTGAAACAAACAAAAAAATCATATTCTTTTCATTCTTTTGCAATGAACTGAAGGAAAAACCTTATATGGACCTGTGAGTGATAGAAGGTACCCAATCAAGTGTTGTGGTTTAAGCCCAGCAGTAACTCAGAACCATGCAGCTTCTCTCTCACTCCCCCGTTTCCTCCCCCCCCCCCACTCCTGGAGGGATAGGGAGGAGAATTGAAAGAATGTAACTCCCATGGGTTGAGATAAGAACAGTTTAGTAACTAAGGTATAACACAAACCACTGCTGCTACCACCGATAATAATAATGATAAGGGAAATAACAAGGGAAGAGAATACAACCGCTCACCACCCTCCAGCCAATAGCCAGCCCAGCCTGAGCAGTGATCTAACCCTTCCGGGTAGCTACCCCCAGTTCATATACTGGGCATGACATGCTGTGGTATGGAATACCCCTTAGGTCAGTTTGGGTCAGGTGTCCTGTCTCTGCTTCCTCCCGGCTTCCCCTCCTCCCTGGCAGAGCATGAGACTCAGAAAGTCCTTGGTCAGAGTAAACATTACTGAGCAGCAACTGAAAACATCGGTGTTTTTAGTTCCCGGGCTAAAAGTCAAAAACACAGCACTGCACCAGCTACTAAGAAGGAGACAAATAGCTGCTACTGCTGAACCCAGGACAGTATCCACCCCTTTTTCCATACCATTCATGTCATGTTCAATTCCCACATTTTCAATGTACCATCACTATTATCTCATATGTATATATATATCATATATATATACATATGAGATAAGATGTGTGTGGATGTATATATATATCCACACACATCTTATACATGTGTATGTATATACACATCCACACACAGAGAGAGAGAGGGAGAGCCCAAACCCGACTCTGCTTAACTCTTAAGATCATACTAAATGGTTGTGCTTAAAACGCACTCTGTATGCATGCCAACATGGTGATCCCCATCACAATCAGCATGCAGGTCTCAAGGGTACCTAAAGGCCATTCAAAACCTTTGGAACTCCGAAATGATGCTGTAAATGGTCTGGTGGGAGAGCTGGGAACATAGGGGAATGTCTCTTCCATGGGTTGACCACCTGAGGAGGGAAAAAAAGATGTGGAATTGCTAAATGCTTCTATTGTATACCTCCCAAAGTATAGAGGTGGTGACCACACTGGGAATGCAAGCCAAATCAGTTTCATGATCAATGATTCTATTGTATTACAAGTCATTACCATAAAGTACAATGAAACAAGAACCTTAGTCCAAGGCCTCCAGCTGATGAACACTAACACAGCAAAATACTGGCTGTAAGTAAGGTATGACATGCTGAAACTGTGAGAACAAGAGCAACAACTTTGAGAGCCAATAAATCAGCATTGTGACGAGCGGCTATTAATCCGAAACAATGAACGTTTATCACAAGTACGATTAGACACACTCTGGTCAGATCTGTTGTTATCTCAACCCTTCATGCCCCACAGTTGACGCCAAAAAGGACTGTTGGGGTTTAAGCCCAGCCGTAACTCAGAGCCATGCCGACTCTCTCTAAGTCCCCCCCTTCCTCCCACCCACTCCCAGAGGGATGGGAAGGAGAATTGAAAGAATGTAAACTCCCACTTGTTGAGATAAGAACAGTCCAGTAACTAAGGTATAACACAAACCACTGCTGCTACCACCAATAATAATAATGATAAGGGAAATAACAAGGTAAGAGAATACAACTGTTCACTTCCCATCAACTGATACCCAGCCCAACCCCTAGCGGTGATCTAGCCCTTCCAGGTAATTGCCCCTAGTTTATATAATGGGCATGATGTGCTGTGGTGTGGAATACCCCTTTGGTCAGTTTGGTTCAGGTGTCCTGTCTCTGCTTCTTCCCGGCTTCCTCTCCTCCCTGGCAGAGCATGAGACTCAGAAAGTCCTTGGTCAGAGTAAACATTACTGAGTAGCAACTAAAAACATCAGTGTTATCAGTGCTGTTCCCAGGCCAAAAGTCAAAAGCACAGCACTGCTCTGGCTAAGAAGGAGGAAAACAAATGACTGTTACTGCTGAACCCAGGACACCAAGTTTTAGAAACTATCACCAGTTTCTGTATGGTAACTATAACTGCTTTTCCCAGGAACAGACTGTATTTTTTTCCTCAATTAGTAATTTTGATAACACGACTATAGTTCAACTACTATTTTGCATTCGAGTATATGGTTCATCTTATTAATATTCTCCATTCTTTTAATTGCAGTTTTATATTTTTATCTATATTCTGATTTTCATGGAATTAGACATGCTAATCTATCCTTTAATAATGCGTTTCCATTTGCTTCTTTCAGGATGGGAGTAAATTTTGGTGCATTTTCGTGTATCTTTGTTCTGCATTGTCTGAAGTCTGTTCTGCATTTTCTGAAGTTTGTGTTGCAGATTGATATTTTTGAATAAATGCATATATCTCTAACTCTATAGATGTGTATCATAACATGCATATTGAGGATCAATGGAACCTCAGTGTAGTCTTACACATCCTCAGGCATTACTTCTTTCAGAATTTATTTTTGTTCCTGTAGCTGCAGGGTAATAAAAAACATTAAATGGATATCTTAGCAACTACTGGTAGTAGAGCAGCTCCTGGAACTACTGGGATGTTTTCCCTTGCATAAGGGAATTGAGTATGGAATAATCCCCTGAGCCAGCACCATGATCACCTGCTCAGTTCTTGCCAATATTGCAGAAATGTCTTAGCCAGCTCCTTAGCCCTGGTTTTGAATACACTTCTGTCCCAGAGGTAAGTGTGCCAAGTTAAGAAAGGGCAATCTTGGATAAACCGTCTGTCTTCCAGTCATCTGATACTCCCCTCTGCCAGCATTTGTCACTTTAGTAGGAGTTATGAAGCTAAAAGGGAAGCCACAAGGAAATATATATAATCAAATGCAGGAGTTTCAATAGTATGTCAGGCCTGTTGCCCTTGTGTCTGCTGCAGCCCTGATTGCCACAAAGTACAAGAAACCTATTGTAAGCCATTGGGTAGTCAGCTCTCAGGATTATAGTGCTTTCTGTCCTGAGACTAATTATTTTATATCTGGAAGTATCAGAGCTTGTATCCCTTTATTTTCTGTTTGGTTGGCATGCCTCATTAGAAACAGAAGCCATGTGTCAACTACATGATTGTTTCAGCTAATGCTTTCTCCCTGGGGAGTTCGTGCTGGTATGTTCTAGGTTTTTTTTTCATTAATTGCTTTAGAAATACTGATATATAAGGAATTAAAACCTAATTCACCAAGGTGCTATCTTACATTTTTATAGTGACACTAATATTGGCCAGAGTGCTCATAGGCTTTGTACCTCGTTGTACTAAAGCGAAAAGGTTTAAAAAACCCCTTTTGTGATAAAAAACATGCTTAGGATGCGGAATCTTCTGATGAATGTTGCTGCAGCAGTTCCTGGCATTACATCACCATATTCTGTGCCACAGGTTAACATGTTCATACATGAGTTGACAGAGAAGGATGTGTGTGCACTCCTCGCCTTTCTCAGCTGACAGACTGGCATCTCTTGTTAAGCTTGTGTTGCGAGTGACCTCTATGGAGTGGCTGAGGTTGACAGCTTGGGGCAGTAATGTCTTAAGCTGCAAAATTCCTCAGAGGATGCTTCAGTACTTAGAGAACTACCAGGGAAAAGTACAAGTGAACAAAGAGCTGCAGTTTAAAGCACTGCTGTGCAAGGAACACCTTCCCATATCTTTTGGACCCTCCTTTTAGACACCCATCACAGCAACATGCACTTGCAGTTTGAATGTGCCTTGTACCCACTGCTTACGCTCACACAAGTGTGTTATGATAAATCCGGTCTGCAGGATCTAGCCCAGGAAAAGTGTGCCAGGACATTAGGTTGTTCATTATGATTAAAGTATGGGATTCAGTTACTCCCTAAGTACTGGATGTTGTATTTCCCTTTTTAAGTTGCACAGCTGATCTACAGTCGCACTTACAATTTGAAGCGTTTGTTTTTTTTTTTTCATCCTATTTATTTTCTGTATTTCACATGCTTATGCAGTGAGGGGATTTTGCATGTTTATTTTTAAAGGAAAAATGTGATAAGGGTGGATAGAGACCACTGTTCTCTTCCACGAAGGAGTAGGTGGTAAGGTAGTTCTTGGTGATTAGAACTTAAGACATAGTATTACAGGCTATACAAGATAATGACCTATTAGAAATGCTTCAGGATGCAAAGATTCTACCTTTTCCCGATGCCTCACTAATTGGGGTGGATCAGCCGTCTGAGGCTGAAGCAGACAGATTGTCTTCACAATGGACAGACTCCCCACTGGGTATCCACACAAAGAGCTGCTGGGCCATTAAGTCTAGCAAGGTTCATTAATGGTGAGGTGAAATCTGAAGCACCTTTGAGAAAAATTAAAACAAAATTACATGGCAACTCATCGGTGTGAGATGATGGGACTTGGTTGTCTTCATCAACACGTAATTCAGCTTTCCACTGGTGTTGACTTGGCAAAGATCCTTCCTGATGAAGTGCTAGTTTGGGGTGAACTTCAGATGTGCTAAAAATGGTCAACCACGTATATGTCAGGGATTCTTTCTGCTCAAAAGGGACAGTAGCTGGAGAAGGAAACCTAGAGAGTTCAAAGCGATGTTGAAAGTGCCTCTAGAGGCAAGAACCTCTGAAAGAGGATAGTGGTGTAAAGATTAGAAGAGTGATTGCTGTTTATATGAAAAAAACACATGATAATCTATAATAGGGTTTTGTAATTACTCATCCCTCAAGTTTTTCCAGTATTTTTCATAAACTTTTATTCAAGTCTGTCTTATTTCTACAGTATTTCCCTATTGTAACACACCTGTATTTTAGTGACCTTGCTATTATAGCAACTTGTAACTAAGAGAGGTTAGGAGGCAGTCTGTCGTCAGAAGCCATCCACAAAATTTACTGTTACACTGAGCAAGTGTAAGCCATTTATTGCACTTACTGGAGTTTTAATTCAGCATTCTGAAAATGAAAGGCACTGATACCTCCCACTAAACCGTGCCACCCAAGGCTCTGTCCAACCCAGCCTTGAATACCGCCAGTGAAGGAGCATTCACAACTTCCCTGGTGTCCTGGGTTCAGCAGCAGCAGTCATTTTTTCTCCTTCTTGGTGGCTGGTGCAGCTCTGTGTTTTTGATTTTGGGCCTGGGAACAGTGCTGATAACGCCAGTGTTTTCAGTTGCTGCTTGGTGATGTTTGGGCTGGCCAGGGACTTTCTGGGCCTCGTGCTCTGCTAGGGAGGGGGGGGGGCCGGGAGGAGGGGGAGATGGGGCACCTGACCCAGGCTGGCCAGGGAGGTTATTACATGCCCCAGCACGTCATGTCCAGGATGTAGAAACGGAGAGCAGAGACCTGGAAGGGTGGTGGGGGTGCACTGGTGGGGGTGCACTGCGTGCTCAGGCTTGATATTAGGTGGTGAGAAATTGTATTCTTTTAACTTGTATTTTCTCTTGTCATTATTATTATTGGTGGTAGCAGTAGTGGTTTGTGTTATACCTTAGTTACTAAACTGTTCTTATCTCAACCTGTGGGAGCTGCATTCTTTCGATTCTCCTTCCCATCCCTCCAGGAGCGGAGGGAAGAGACAGTGGGGAGTGAGTGAGAGAGCGGCTGTATGGGTTTATGAAGTTTAAACCACGACACCTGGGCAACCCATTCCAGTGTCTCACCACCCTTACAGTAAAGAATTTCTTCCTCACATCCAATCTAAACTTCCCCTGTTTAAGTTTGAACCCGTTACCCCTTGTCCTCTCACTACAGTCCCTAATGAAGAGTCTCTCCCCAGCATCCCTATAGGCCCCCTTCAGATACTGAAAGGCTGCTCTGAGGTCTCCACACAGCCTCCTCTTCCCCAGGCTGAACAGCCCCAACTTTGGGTGGCATGGTTTAGTGGGAGGTGTCCCTGCCCATGGCAGAGGGTTGGAACTAGATGATCTTAAGGTCCTTTCCAACCCTAACTATTCTATGATTCTACAATTCTATGATGCTGTTGGGGTATGAATCTCTTCTGGGGTACTGACTAAGGGCCAGTGACCACTGAAGTTGCTGGAATTGTATCAATATTGACATGCTGAGTTCGTGTCACAGCAATAATTTAAATTTTTTTCTGTTGTAAAGCCCCCATTCGCACGTAGTTCTGTATTCCTTGTGTAAGAGGAGGAAGTCTGGGAGTCTTCACAAGGTTCTCAGGGCACCTGAGGGGTGAATTGTGTCCAGCAGTGACCAGCATCTGAACTGGCCTGTGGAAGGGAAGGGTCTATGTGAGAGCATCCCCAAGCCACTTCAGCAAAGCTATGTGTTGTGCTTAGAAAAGGGACTTGGCCCTTTAGTTAGGGAGGATCACTTTAGCTGAAACTTTCTCCTGTCTGTTTTATTGATACTAACTGTCATTTAAAAGCCACAAAGATAGACTAATGCCTATTTCTACAGATTCTACTTTGATTTGTTTTTTCTTTTAATTTTTATGCTTATCACTAGAAATGCATGGCATGTGGATAGGAGAGGGTTGGAGCACTGGAATTCAGCTCCTAGTATCCATACAGAGTCCTGTAAATGTTAAGCTGGACCATGGTTTTGAATAAGTAATGTATGATTTATTTTTCAAAGAGAGCTTCTCTTTTCTGAGTCTGCTCTGAGTATTTGAAACCAAGTCAATCCTAGCTTTGAAACAAGCTGCAGTGTAACTTGTAATAACCTGTTGTAAATACATTACTGATAAACAAACTATCCATAAACCATTTCCATTTGTATGTGCGTTATCCATTTTTCTAGCAATTTTAAGAGTTATGAAAGGCGCAAGGTTTCAATTACAACATTATAGTCATACACACGTCACCTCACATGCTGTTGCTCCCGTCTTCCTGTCAGAAGCATGCTCTGTTTTCCATGGGATTGCATTAGTATCTCGGGCTATCTCAGTTTGCTTTTAAAATTATTACTTAAATCTAGTTTCCTGTTCCTTCTTTGTATTGTTCTGCCTTTGATCATATCTATATCTGGGGAAAAACTGGAATAGGGAAGATAGCGATTTAATTAGTGGTGATGGCTGGAGGGAATAACTGCCATCACCAGAATGAATGGTTGCTTTCCCATTGTGGCAGCAGAACTAGCAAAATTGTATCACCCGATTTATCTACCTGTTATTCTACTCTGGGCATTCCCATATGTGTTCATCATATACTTACCAGGTGATTGATTAGTCTGCAGCAAGACTAGTGAACCTGTTCACAAATGTTTGCAGTTTTTCCATGTGCAGCTCTTTCATTTTGTCACATCTTGTTTTCTTTAACTTGGACTCCAGGGAGATCTGTACAATATCAATGTGCTTATGCAGATTAGTTTTGCTGTTAATGCACAAGTCCTGTAACTGATGTGTCCTCCTTCCATTATGACTAAACTGCTGAATTGTTTTCAGTGAATTCAAAGAGCTCTGCTTTTGCTTTCTCTTCAATAGGGATGTACAGTTCTAATTTCCTGTAAGAGAAGCTGTTTATTGAAAAATCTGTCCGTTCATTACTTGTGCTTCTGAAGGTGGAGCAACTTCATATGCAGAACACAATTAGCACTTAGGATTGTTTTGATCTTGTTTTCTTTAGGTAAAATGTTCACTAAAAGAAGATTTCTACTGATGAGAAAAACTTCTCTTTTAGACTCTCAACATCAAAGGCCAAGTGAATTTTGTTTTTCAGCTAGGTTTTCAGTGCAGTGCAAATAATTTGAAATACCTTTCTTGAACACTAGTTCTTATGCTAATTTTGCTTGGGGTTATTGGGGGGAGGTAGCATGAAATGCAAAATATTTCATGAATAAATTAAATAACTGAAGCCTAGAACTTCAGTTTGAGGGCTTTATAGGTATATAACGTGCTGAAAAAAATCATCTACTTCCTGCGCATTAAGATGTAAAGAAGAGAATGGAAAATATCTGTCATTTGAATGGCTGCAAGCAACTAGGAAAAGGTTTATTGTAGAAATCTGTCATCTGTTTCTGGTATTTTGAGGTGGTTAAATTAGGCAATCTGAGGTAGTTCCTTCCATCGCTGGTCTGCTCATTATGCCTCCATTGTCACACCTTCAAAATCCTAGGAAAGAGGACCCTTTTCCATGTTGGGGTTCTAGATTAGCTTCAGTTTCACTAAGAATGCAGATTAGGATGTGGTCCACATAGTAGTAATGACAGACTCATTCTTTTGAAAACTGGATACACATTTTATCTATTTCTAGTTACAAATCTGAAGTAATAATGCTTTGAAAACCCAATTGCGTTTTCAGCTGCTGTGTTATAATGCTCTATTTACTTTTTCTCTAATGTCACATTTCCATCTTGTTTATCCACGTGTAAGTTAAGAACTGAAGAAACAATGAGTGTAGTGTGATAATCAGGTTCTGAACATGCGGTGTCTCAAAAACCTTCTTTTTATAAGAGTAATGTTTCTCTTTACTAGACTATTCCATTCCCCATTCTTTTTGTTCCACCTCATTTATGAAGTGATGAACAATCTTTCAGCAGAACAACAAAAAGTTTATTTGAAGCCAGATCGTTTCACAGAATTATAGAATGTTTTGGGTTAGAAAGGGTCATCCAGTTCCAACCCCCTGCCACAGGCAGGAGCACCTTCCACTAGACCAGGTTACTCCAAGCCCCATCCAACCTGGCCTTCAGCACCATCAGGGATGGGGCAACCACAGCTTCTCTGGGCAACCTGTGCCAGTGCCTCACCACCCTCTCAATAAATAATCTATTCCTTATATCTAATCTAAATCTCCCCTGTTGTTTTGAACCCATTGCCCCTTGTCCTATCACAACAGTCCCTGATAAAGAAGTGTTACATTCATACAATAAAAATATGTAGAGCCAGAAACACAAACTCCTGTTCCAGGCTCATATTTTTTGCTTTGTAGAATATATTTGAACATGAACAACTATATATCTTCCATTTAACTATAATCTTGATTTAATTTCACTTGACCTGAGGAACTGACAGCATTAATCCTCCATCTTGATTAACCAGATGGAAAACACTTCTTCACATGATAGTAAGGTGATAGTCTTATATCCAGAGAACAAGCTCTGATGTCTTTAATTTGCTTGCAGATTGAAATGATAAAGTACAGATTATTTAGATCAAAATTAGAAGTTTATTCTCATTTACTAATCATTCTGCCTCAGGCCATTAGCAAAGACTCTAGACTCAAAGACACAAAAATTGACAGTTTGGTGGAAACATCAAAATAATACAATTAATTGTATTTCTATAGAGGAAGCAAGTAGTTCACACACAAAGTGCATACATACTTTGTGTATATATAAAATATATACACACATGTTGTGTACTCCTATGACTTCCCTCCGATTTGTTTTTACTGATAATTTAATGAATGTGACAACTGTGTTTCTTTTGAATCTAGGTTATTCTTCTCTCATTCTGTGTCACATCTTCAAAGAGGAGCAGGTATCTCCAGTGCAAAATGTGTACCTCTGCCTATCTAACTTTCAACCCCCTGGATTTGGAATGAAAAAGAGCACCTCCCAATCTAGCTTCATTTTGCAGAATGGTCTGTCTTCCCTGTGTAATACAGAAAGTCTGTAACATGGAAATTAGCAAATGCAATTGAAACAAAAAAAGTCTGAAATGAAGAGAAAGTAAGAATTATAATCCTTAACTTAGTTATTATCACTCTCCCCCTTCTGTTTAAGCCTCTTAGCTGCAATAATCAAAACTGCAGTTGCTTAGTCACTGATAAACCTACATCATAAATTCATTCTGTTATTTTCCTGCAGGCCCTAGAAGTACCTTTTGACCATCATATGGCTTGTCCAGTGATTGACAAGTGTTCTGATAGCTTGTTTCACAGCTTTCTTGCATCTTAGGGCTGAACTGCTGGAGGCACAAGCTGTGCAGAGAGAAAATCAGGCCTTATCAGTGCTTCCCAAATACTTGCTCAGGTTTTTCCTCTTGAGCTTCTGCTTTCCTTTACTGGTTTAATTAATGCTTCTGTGTCCCTAGGTTACACACCTGCTGACTTTAAATCTGTTGCCATTTATCTATTATTAAAGTAACATTCTATGCCTGATGACTTGGCTGACAGCTATGGAGCTACTGCCAAACTCCCTTTCCCATCAGAGATCCTTGGAAACAAGGACATGAAAGATTTTATTCTTTTTTTTTTTTTTTTTTTTTTTTTTTAATGAAAAGGGATAAAATTTATCTTAATAGTTGAAAGCCTGACATCCAGAAGCTCCTTAGAAGCTAATTAACTTACACTGCATTGACTTGGATATTGTCTTTTCTCCTTTCATTCATGTCAGTGTTGCACCGGAAAAGAGCTCTTCTAGAAGAGCCACTTGACTCTGCTTTTAAGGGTGAAGTTAAGGAAGATAACTAGTGGGCTGGTAATATGTTTAGCCTTAAACCTGTTTCTCTTGATCTGGACATCTTGCTTGGAAGCTTAAACTGAGGTCAAGCCAGGAAATCAGTCCATGTGCCAGGCTCCAGACACACAGTGTCTATGGCCAGACATGGCTGTGAAAGAGATGGAGGCAGACCATGATACAGCTCAGACAAAGACTAAAAGCCAGTGCTGAGTTGAAATGAGGCTCCTGGTCCCATGGGCAAAGGTTGCAGGTGGAGGCTGCTCAAGAGCATCAAGCTTCAGCAGTGCTCTTGGGACAAGACAAAATGATGGATCTTGCCTACCTTTCAACTTTTCAGCAGCTTCATGTCTGCCTTTAGCAATGGGCTGGAAGGCAAACTCCCTGAGGAACATTGACCCCTCCTGTGCTTCCTCACCTCATTTCTACAGCTTCATCTTCACAGGGCAGCTGACCAGTGCCCTACAAAGCATCTTCCACCAACCAGCTCCTAGGGACCACTGCTGCTGGGACAGTGTCCCAGTGTCACTGTCTCATTTAATGCCAAGGCACTGCACAGCCCTCTCCTTGGGCTGTCCACAGAATTAGGAGGGAGGGAGAGGTCCTACATGGGGTGCTAGCAGTGAGTGCCTGCTTTCTGACATGTCTGGGTGGCCAGGCAGGGGCTGAGAATGCTCATGGGTGGACACTGGGGGCATGCAAGTCAGCATGGCTCTGGAGCTGACCAAGTTATGGTAGTATCACAGTGCTAAGAGGCTCCTTCTGGGGCCAATTTGTGCTTCCCAGCACATACACCAGGGCAGCTTCAGCCAAGGTCATTCCTTGAGAAAAGCTCTCCTGGGGTAATGGTTGACTTGATGATCTTAGAAGTCTTTTCCAACTGGGCTGATTCTGTGCAAAGAAAGCAAAAAGGGCTTATGCTTCATACAGCACAAAATGCTACAGAATGACTTTCTTCAGGTTTTTGAGGGTCCTAAAAATTTGCATGTGTAGAAAGTGACTGGGAAATGCAATGAAAGGAAAAGAATCACAGAGAATTCTTTAATAGAAAGAAGACATACTTGGCTCTGGGAATCCTGAACTTCAAGTGGCTGGAAACCAGAGGAGCACAAGTATGTTTCACCTGACCTTGTATACTGAGAATTGCTCCTATTTCTGAGCTTCTCTGCCCATTATGAAAGATAAGATTCAGGGTGATCCTGTACTATTCTTATTTTGCTATTGAAATGCTTTTTCCCCTTGACCCTGTCTTTCTGTTGGACTGCTTCAAGATTATCTCCTTGGTTAAGCATTTGCTATCTCTAATGCATTAATAAGAGATATCATCCAAGATGTATTCGTTCAAACTTTACTCCTGTGTAGATGGCACAGGTGTTTCTGTTGAGATTTTTATGCCTGATTTGATCTTTTTAACAATGTTTTGTCCAAGTTTAACATTTGAGTGAATAAAATTAAAATGAGCCTCATCATTTAAAAACTAAGTTTGGGAATCTCATCTGCTATAAAATTTCTTGCTTTAAACACATCAAGTGTTGAAAGTATTAAAGTCCCGAAATGATGATTTTGTTCAGTGAGACTGGCATCAATTCCTTTCTTTCTTTTTTTTTTTTTTTTTTTTTTTCTATAATCTTAGGCATTGTGGTCTTCAATTGTATTTATAAGTACCTTTTTATTTTTGGAAGTTGTCACTATGCTTGTGGGACCTCACTTGGAGTATTGTGTGCAGTTCTGGTGTCCTCAACATAAAAAGGACATGGAACTGTTGGAACAAGTGCAGAGGAGGGCCATGAGGATGATCAGGGGACTGGAGCACCTCTCATATGAAGATAGGCTGAGAAAATTGGGGCTGTTCAGCCTGGAGAAGAGAAGGCTGCGTGGAGACCTCATAGCAGCCTTCCAGTATCTGAAGGGGGGCTATAGAGATGCTGGAGAGGGACTCTTCATTAGGGACTGTGGTGAGAGGACAAGGGGTAACGGGTTCAAACTTAAACAGAGGAAGTTTAGATTGGATATGAGGAAGAAATTCTTTACTGTAAGGGTGGTGAGGCACTGGAATGGGTTGCCCAGGGAAGTTGTGAATGCTCTATCGCTGGCGGTGTTCATGGCCGGGTTGGACATAGCCTTGGATGGCATGGTTTAGTGAGAGGTGTCCCTGCCCATGGCAGGGGGGTTGGAACTAGATGATCTTAAGGTCCTTTCCAACCCTAACTATTCTGTGATTCTATGCAAATAATCTGCTATGATCATAATTGTATCATGTAGAGTCTGAAATATACCGAATAATTCTTTGAAGTATTGATATGAAAATGTCTTTGGCTTCCTTTTTCCCCACTATATTTGAGTAAGTTGAGAAACTGGATCTCAGAAACTTCTTAAGAACTATTTATTGTCATTACACAAGGAGGCCATGTCTTGCTTTGAATGATATAAACTGTCATTTCAGTTGGATAATATGAAATGTAATTTTAGTTGACAACTAACTGTACAGTGAATGAATCCACATTTGCCATACAAATAAGCAAGGTAAGAGAGACAACTGGACTTAAAAAAAGGCAGAGAAGTAGAATTTTGAGTCCAATATATTTTCTCCTGTAAATGGAAGCTTTTAAAATCCTTTGATTCTTTTGGAAAGTTTGGTTGTATTTCAGAAAGCTTGAAAGAAGACTGGATGGATATGAGCTACTTGACTCATTTGTGAGGAGTATCCTGTTTAGGTGCTACACATGCACATAGAGACAGTTTCAGATGTTAGTACTGTTATGTCAGGAGCTGGAGTCAATTGTTGCCTAATGGTCAAAACAAGACGTTCATGGAGAAATGCCATTTAAGAATAATATTTTCAGTTCTGTTTGTTAGAAAACTTCAGATTCAACAGTCTCCATTAAACAGGGAAATAAACATCCAAATTTTCCATCTAATACCTTCCCTTTTTAAATTTACAAAATTAAACTAAAAAATACTTTCAAATTTCTGCAGCAGAAATGTTTCAAAATTAAGTAAGTTTTATAACATGAGTCAGAAGTAATTATGTTTCACGAAGCAAATGTCCAAGTCTGCCTTTTTTTAACCTGAATTCAGCTCTTTCTGTGGTAGAAGAGTTGGGACAATAGTGGAGAAACTGTGTCCAGCTCAGCTAGTCTCTGTAGAAATTTTGCTGTAGTGAGTACTGTCATGATAACCAATATATCCACTGTTGTGGGTTTGCCACTGCAATCTCCAATATTTTTTCTTGTAACGAGTGAGATTTTTCTTGCTCCTTCAGCTCAGTCTTTGCTGCTGTCTTTTGTTATTAACATTGTCCTAGTGTCCATATAGGAGGAAGACAGCTTTGATTTGTCTAGAGGAATCCAAACTCCAACTGTCTGGTCCATATGAGATCTTAATTTTGGGAGAAGACAAGGAGTATCTTTTTCCCATTTGTTTGCATTGTTAGTAGTTTGCTTCATCTATTCTGGGCTGCTCCTTTCTTTTTGCCATGTTAAGTCTCTGTACTGGCTACCAGAGAGGAGGTTGGCTTCTCATTTCAAGCTGTCTCAGATGAGATTTTCCTGTTGTCAGGGTTTCATGGCAGTTTCTGTTCTGGTTTCTGCTTGTCTTGAGAGTGGAGTGGGTCAGGTCGCAGGATGATATGGGAAGGCAGTTCGGGTGGGTCACCTCATGTATCGGTCTTTTTGCATTTTCAGCAGCTAATTTTTGAAAAGGTTTGGGTATAATCCTATTGGCCTAGTTTCAGACCCAGGGAATTACATGTTGCTGCTCTCTTGGATTTGCTCAGATCAGGGCAACACACTGACAATGGGAGATGAAATTCTTCCCATTTCTTGTCATAATTTTCAGTTAATAATCAACATGCTGAAGACGTTGCAGTCCTGGATGATGCCTTTTACCATAGGTGACCCAAGTATTAGATTTCTCTCGGAACAAAGGGATGTGCATTTGTGAGGGTTCTGCAATCATTTGTCTTCCTAAAAATCACCAGTTCTTCTGAAACAGTTTGACATAAGTTATAGACTGTATTTAAAAGAGGCTTAGGGTTCCACTGGCATTAATGCTGGATATCAAGGCTGAGGCACATTGGCAGAGTGTAACTGGGAAACAGTTTTCTTTCCACATTATACTTCAGTCTGGCTAGTGTTATAAATCTATTGGTTTAATAATCATTCCCACACAGACGCAGTAAAAGGAGTTGTATCTGACTTGATGATTTTCTTTTTAAGTTTTCTGGTTTCTAGCTTCAGCTGCTTCTTTATCTTCACTTTGTCTCTTCATTTATATTCAAGGAAACATCATTCAATCCAAGCAATTGCATTGTGGTGTAGCCATGAGTAATATTGCTGTTTACATACACTTAAGATAGCCTATTCCTTGACAGGAAATGATATTATGTAGATTGATACTGCCTCTTTTTTTTTTTTTTAATTCTGTCTCACTTACTATCCATCTTCCTAGACATTTATGAAATATCTGACTTCATTGCAACTTCCCATTAAAACTGAAGATGATGCTTTATCCTATGATGTATACTCTGCTAGTGCTTACAGGGTTGGAGAGTGTATGCAAGCTGCATAAAGTCACTAATGGAAAGATTAAGTATGGCGAAAGAAAATCATGAAAAGCTCATCTGTGGATAATGTGTGGAAGTGAAAACGTTTTATTAAAGGCAACCTTTCATGCTTTGAAAACACAGAATACTCAAATTGAGAGGAATCTCATGTATCAAAGCTCTCAGGCTGGTTAGATGGCTTTAAGTCATTCTTGGGGGATGTTAAGACAAGCTGCTGACCTTTATCATCAGAGGACAAACAAAAAGAAAAAAAAATCATCTTTTATAACCTGAGTGGACATGATTTCATGAATTTGAGGTGAGGAAGCTCTCTCAATAGTCGTAAAATGTTTAAGAAAAATCTCATGCTAAAATGAAAGTCTCTTCAATGCACTTCTTTCCTTTGGCAATATACCCCTTAGCATGCTTCAGTGTTACAGGGAATGAAGAGACTGATCATTTTGAATTTATGAAGATCTACTAAGGGATCTCAGATCACCTTAAGTTGCTCAGGCCTTTCAGAACCAACCACTGTTACCAGCAACCGCTTTTGTTCAGGTAACTAGGATTAGCTAACGATACAGTTTGAAAAAGGCTCTTCACTTTAGTCTCCCTTTTTGCAGTCAGACACTTGCTCTCCTTTTTCTTCTTTCCTTTTCAAAATGCATTTAATGGCATTTTATTAAAAAAACAGGAAAAAAAATGTTTGGTAATATGGGTAAACATGCATTTGTCTTGCAAATTTGTAGTTTAATTAGAATTTAATTTAATAAATCTAAAATAAATAATAAGAAATTAATTTAATGAGAAGATAGTGACCACTGGAAAAAGTAAACGTTACATGTAGAAATGGAAATAACTTAATATGCAAGATAGGATTTCCTACTATATATTGCTTTGATACTTTATGTAAATAATGAATAAAATTAATGCAACATCAGACAGTTTTGTAGACCACAGAATGAAAGATTTTAGGCAATTCTTACTTTTGTTGAGGCTAGATCAGTTGTTGCAACACAAGCAACTTGCTACAAAAGTCAATGCTAAGCAAAACAATTCTATCAGAATCTGAGCTCAGCATGCAGATAGCAGTTAGTAGTATTGGTTAAATAATCCAGCAAATTCAGATCCTATCCTTTTGATTTAAATAACTCTGTATGTTTCAAAAAGGTATTTTCTCAGCTAGAATGCAGTGCCATAAGATGCTTAAGAACATGTTTAGCTTTAAGTCCAGAACCTTTGCCCTTAACTACCAAATAACTGTCAGATATAAGGCATATGATGAAGTACTTTGCTGAGTAAGAGTCATCAGGTGTGAGCTAATCCTTATGGAGGTCAGCAGGGAAGTATCTATAAGGATTACATCTGGGCACGATGCTGCCTCTTGTTGGAATAAAAACTTGTGAAGTGCTCCTTCTGGCATCAGTGACATTTTACTAGTTTTGTCTAAAGTTTACAATGATTTTTAGAATAGTAATCCAATTTCTACTTCTCTTAGCAACCTCTATTTCTCTTCAAGAGTCAAGCTTATGTATATAAACTCTTTATGATTGCCAGCATTACTGAGCAAGTATCACCACTTTCCTTTTGAAACAGCAGAATAATTGTTTCACATTTAAAAAGTGAACCAATTCTATTGTCTAATGAGATCAATAAGCTATCTCTAAGCTACAGAGTACCTTGTAGGAGTGTTTTTTATGTTTTATATATAATTGTTTTCAACTAGGTCTAGATTATTTATATGATGTGGTTGCCTATAGATGGTAATAATATAAAATAGAAAGAAATATGTCTTTTTTTGGCATATATAGGAGTTTCTCCCACAGTCTGTCAAGGGAGATGGATTCTTACCAGTACAAATGAGACTAAAAGTCCTGTTTAATGACCCTCTTTCAGTACATCTCACAGCATCCTTCTAGTAGAGATCATGATATCGGTTTAGAAAACTAAAGACAAGAATTCTCATACAAACAGCAACAGCAGGGCAAAACATCATCAAAGAAAGCATTGACAGCAGGTAGAAAATGAGTGGCCAAAACTTATTTAAACTTCTAGACTAGGTAATGATTGCTTTTTTCAGATGCAAGTTTGCAGTCATATCTGAAGTTTGTATTATTTAAGCCAAGGTATTTCACGTTTAAAAGAGGAAGTAGTTTGCCCCAGAAAACAGTATTTTTTTTTCTTTCAATTTTTTAGAAAAGGCTATAAGGAATAAAATTAGCAGTAGCTGTAATTATTTTAATCTGAGTTTCCTAATGTGAGCCTTATTTCTGAATGGTGATCTCACTGGGAAAAGAATTAACATGCTTGTATTTTCTCTGTTGCAAATGTGAGGTACTTTCAATTAGATTTTTAAACAGTTTTTCTATTTCATCGATAAATGTGTGTAGGCGTGCTGTATGACTTTGGGTTATGCTTTACACATGCGCATCTGTACTGTTGATATAAATTCAACTTACATTTATTTTATAGTGCTTTTCTCGGTAGTGGGTTAGTTGCAGTAACCTGGATTGCTGGAGCTTCTCTTAAGAGCAAAGTCTCTCCTATCAGTCTCACTAGTTTTTACCAGTGTCTCTGCTGCAGCCAAGGCTATGATGTAGACAGCAGCCCAGAACATAAAACCAGACCCCAAAAGTAAGTACTTATAGAATTAAACACTCACAGTGCATGTGGACAACTAACAACCCCCAAACTATTTTAAAAAAGTCATTGATGTAACTGTTGTAACACTGGTTACAGTGGTAGTTATTAAGGATTTTCACATATATGTTATGACCTTGGCCTGGGAAAATAGGAAGAGAAAGACTCTAGGCCATCTTTTCTCATCCTGTCCTTTGTAGGGTGATGGCAACATTTCCTTAAGCACAGTTTAGAACTGTTTTTAAATTACAGGCATAGTGGTGCATATTTTTTTCTGTTGCATCACTGTAATCTTTCTCAGAGGAGTCTTTGAGTAGATGAGTCCATCTGCTTTGCTGTCAAAAGAATGGGAGGTTACACTTTAACATATTCAGCTATGCTTGGAATGTGTCTTTTGTTTTGGGGATTTGTTTTTGTGTCATTTCTACATAGCAGAGCTGTAGGGTGTCTGTTTGTGACATTGTTATGCCCTGGCTAATTTATTCTCAAATCCTCCTCTTTCCATAATTTTCTTTTTGTCTGGGAAAGCCCCTGATTTAACTAATGAATCTAGTACTGATTTCTGAACAGCTGCTAATAAGAAGAAAATTGTCTTGATGGTTATTCTGGAGCCTGGAGAATGAGCATGCAAGCAAGTTGTTGGGTCTTTTTTTTTTTTTTTTTTACTTTCCAGGATGTTTGGCTTGTTTGGAGAGCTCTCATGTCAAATCCCTTTTATCTGTAATTACAAAGCATTATGATTTCATCTTGGTGCCAAGGGGCAGCAAATGACTGCAGGGAGTACTGAAAGCCATTTCATATGCATAGGGCACAGCGTATTTATCTGAAGGCCAACTTCTGGTCACAGTGACATCATTGCCTAATTTCTCAGTGAATTTATCTGTTTGGAGCTTTAACCCTATATGTGCTTCCCAGGACTGACTGGAGTTTGCGTATGAACTCTACTGGGAGTAATTGGGAAAACATTCCTTTCCTTCCTGGACTATTTGTCCCAGGGAACTGACAGTCAGTCAAATTACACATAATTTTTCTCTCCATTTTTAAAGTGAACTAATACCACAAAACAGGAACTAATTCATTCTAAATGGTGTAGGAAGTCCGTTCAGAGCAGGGAATTGAAACTATGATCTTTGGAAGCCAAATCTTACTTCTTGGTTCAAAACCTTTCTAACTTCCTTCAGTACTCTTCTACTCTTTCAAATTCTTTCTTGGAATTCAGAGACTTGATTTATTCAGATTGTAGCTGTGAGCTGACTTGAAGAGGCAGGTTCTTTCCTTACCTCTGGGAGAAAATGTTATACTGGAGATCGGGATTTTGGCCTTTTAACTACTGTAGCTGACTGCCAGGTAAGGACATGGGAAAAAGAGCTACTGTCAAACATGTGAATTATATTAGTAATACATAATAACATAGTTAGTTTGTGCCTCAGGATTCTTTGTTCCAGGCAGTCTGTAGTGTGTCTGAATGTGTGCACTATTAGCTACTATATAAGTCTGGCTAGGGAACACTATGCATTGATTTGTAAGTGCAGTGTAACCACAATATTTTGGGGAAACATCACATACCTTTATGCTACTAATTACAGCTTTCATCTGCTGCTAACTGATAAAAAAATGTGAGGAAAACCTCATTCCTAGGGGAACAGCCTTTCTGTCCCATCTTTGCTGTGGGCCTTGAAAAAGTAATGGAAGACTTATGATGGAGCAGCTGTGTGGTTCTGAGTTACCAGTTGGGCATAAACCATGACAGTTTAAAAATTCTTCTCGTCCATCTTTCTTCTTCAGAAAGGGTTCAACAATATCTGAATCATCTTTGACAGAATCAGTTCAATGTTTCTTTAAAATCGTTTAGCAATGGAAACTCCACAGCCTCTGCATATAATCCATTTCATTGCTTGTCATTCCATGCCGTTCAAAAGGGTTTTCTTCTAATACTTGACTAAACCATGCCAATGCCAACTAGATTTTTTTTTTTCCTGTCTCCAGTAAGGTGTATCATTTCTCTCTTTTCAGCATCTCTCATAGGTGAAATCATGTCTCTCCATAGCTGTCTTTTCTATAGAATAAAAGGAAGAAATACTCTCTGAAATAACAAAGTTTTATTTTTATCTTGTCTTTTGCTATCTTCAGTACGTTTGTAGTTTCTAATCATCAAACCATTGTTGTTTCTAAATTTTGGAGTTCGTTTATTCATTTTTGGATGCTTTTTCAGTTAAAGCCATACCCATGTGAGTAGAGGGATTATATGACATTAAAGTGCAAAAAAAAATGGTTTTTGCAGAGAAGTTTCTTAGTGTATCCTTTTCTACCTTGTCAGTTTTCCATGGCCTCATGTTATTAGCACTTTGCAAATGCTGTAGCTGATATGCAGTGGTCTGAAATATCTTGGATCATCCAGACTTTGAATTCCAATCACATCTTACAAGCACTTGAAGTCCAAAATTGTTCCTTTCTGCAAGTGTACTCTGTAGTCTGTCCTCTTAAGTCATAACTGAAAATGCTCATAGGTACTGAACCCCTGGGAAATCTTAGTGCAACATTTGCTTTTCTCTGATTGCTATTGTTTGGATATCAGAGCTGGCACTCATCTTACAGTAGTTCCATCTAGACAAGCTTGTAAGGGAAAAAGTGGTTTGGGAAGGGCTGCGTTGATGCTGGAGAGTAATGGGCAGAGTCTTCCGCTGTTACACTTCTGTTCCCACTCAGTCTTGCCTGCTTTTCCCCTCATCCTTCTCAATTGAGTTTGTGATTTTTATTTTCCTGGCATCACACATTTACCCTGTAAAACAAGCTAAAGACAGTATAAAATGATATCCCTCGCTTTATGTCTGAGGCCTCTTTCCTCACCAACAGTTTGATCCCCCTTCCTTCACATTTGCACTATTTTCACAAAAGCTGTGGTCCAAATAGCAGAAATCTGAAACTGCTGTTGGAATCTCTGCCTTATTCAAGTAGGATAATGCTAAAGTCCATTGAAACTTCTGATCAAAATCAGATTTTCTAACGAGCGGCAGAAGGACGTCAGCCTTTTAGAGCACAGTGATGCTCTGGGGAGGAGAGGCCTGGCTGAATACAGTTTAGAATCCTAGGTGCAGGTACTGACCTTGATGTATTAGAACTGAGCAAATCTTTGAAACTAACTCAGTATTTGCTTCTGTCTGCTGGTTAATTCTACTTCAAATGTAAGATTTTTGGAGAAGGGGCTGTATTTCTAAAAGATACATAGTGCAAGCAGCTTCATACTGCTATTTAAACATTATTTTTTTTTTGTCAGTTATTGACTATACTGTGCCTTCTTAGAAAAAAAAAGAAAATCCTCTGTATTCATTAAATATCAATGGACCAGTGTCAACACCAGTGTTTGTATATGTCACTTCTTACTTGTGTCACCAATGGTGTAGGCAGAGGAGCTGAAGACTTGGAGAATAGCCTAGGTTGAAAAGGACCTTGAAAGGCTGTGAGGTCCAACCTTTCATGGGATAGGGAGTCTAGATGAGATGATCCATTTGCATCTTGAAACTATCCAGTGATGTGTACTTTACCATGTTCCTGGGGAGGTTGTTCCAATCATTGATCTCAGTGTAAAAAAATTTGCTTCTCCCAGTGCAACTTGTGCCCCATTGCCCCTTGTCTTCTCCATGTTGCTTCTGGTGAAGAGAGAGCCTCCATTCGCATTGTAGCTACCCTTCTGAGTACTGGAATACTACAATGAGGTCGCCATGAGCCTTCCCTTCTGCAGAGAGAAGAAAACTAACTCAGTATTTTGTCTCCAATGGACATGAACTGTTTTACCCTCTTTTCAGTGGCTCTTTGTTACAAATTATATCATCTGTACATAATAACTCTTCAGTTGTCTGTTCTGTTGCATAAACCACTGTAGTGTTTGCATTGTTTTCCTCACAGTTTGTTTTCTCTACACCTCTGCTTATTCATATTGATTGTTTATATAGTAACTGATTACAATAACTTTACCTTGTTTTCCTCTTCTCTGGTAGTCTGCAACTGATGCTTACATCTCTGGAAACATGATGGCCAAGGCTTGGTACAACATTTTAGCTGAGATTTCATTACATCTGAGCAGAGTGGGAAGATTACTTTATGTGATTTTCCTATTTGGCCTGTCTGATTTTCTTGACTCATAGTCAGATGTTCGGTGTTATAATTCCCAGCCCTGTGTTTTCCAGATCTGCTGCCTGAGCTGTTACTCTGAAACTTCTAGGTCTTATGCTATTATTCCTAGCTATAATATATAACAACTGTATGTATATGATACTGTGCATTATTCCTCGATGCTCCATCCTGTTTATTTCATACCACCATTTTATATGGTGAACACTTTTTGATTCTTATTTTACTTTCCTTTTATAAGCTGACAGGAGTTACCTGTAAATGTAATACATTTCCTGCCTGACTTAGACAGCAAAATACAAACAGATTTTGATATTTTAAAGTAAACTTTTGAAGAATGCTGCTTGATTCCTCTGTGGTTTATTAGAGGTTTACTGATAACTATGTCGTTCAGTTATGGTCATAACTTACAGTAGGCTAGTTCAACCCACATTTCCCAAATTTCTTATGATGATATATATTTCTATTTACCATCTGTTTTGTTGAAGACCTTATTATTAGAAGTGGGCAGCTGACTTTTAAGATGTCTCTAAGTGAATACAAGACAAAAGTCTGCACCTCTGATCAGGATGGTACAGGTGATACTTTCTGTGCTCACCAACAGAGTGCCAAAAATGCCCTCCTGCTCACACCTCAGTCTGAAGTTTTGGATGAGGAACCTGTAAAACAACTTCCTGGCAACTTTTCCTCCTGTTGCTGAAAGAGAGACTTGAAAACATGTAAGAGCAGAGGGATCCTTTCTCTACCACAGCTTCAAACCTCACATGCACAAGGATATGCACAAGGGGCATTAGGATTCTGCGTGTATATGAAATCGTCTCCTGAGGGAAGGAAGTATGTTGTACAGCTTGAGAGATTGTACAGCTTGAAAAGAGTAGAAAACATGATATGGAATAGTATGCTAGGAGATAAGATGCTTTTTATTCCCATCTGTGCTTCAGGGGTTGAATTGGCAGCAAATTTAAAAACCTTTACTAGGCAACAGAAAAGATCAAGAAATACAGTATATGCATAGCAGGGCTTTGGCAGGAGGTAGTGTGTGTCCTGAGTGGATAATGGAAGCAGGTCTGGGGATTAATGCATGGACTTTCCAAATGATTTTTTCCAAGTTCTCATGCTAGGTGAGTTTTTGCAAAGCCTTCATGGACGATGGGGTTTTGACTTCTGGTTAAAGTGCCTTTATTCATAGAGTTCTCCAAGAGAAGCCTCAACACTATTATTTTTCTGGCATTCATTATTGTGTAACATATGGATGTGTCCCTCTGTGGAGGTTGTGTTGTCTGTCTCAGCTGCTATTCCACATTGATAAAAATACTAGTTCTCTTCTCACTTGTATATATTAACAGCTTGAGTGTAAGTGAACATATATGCCACCAGTTCTGGAGACTTATGAACTCAAGAGGGAAAAAATACCTCTGTTTATTATGGTGTCTCTCATGTGGTTCCCTTGTGCAGCTGACAAAGGGGAAATTAGCAGATGGTGTAGAACTTCTGCAGTTATTAACAGACAGCACTCTTCAATTCAATGTTTTTGGTTTTGTTTTTTTTTTTTCCTTCCTGCAGCTTTTGTCACCTCTTAAGTTTTGTAACCCTTCTTTTGATCTAGTGGACATTTTTGACAGTCTGATTTTTCCTCAGTTTTCTGTTTGGACAGGAATATGGCCATTCTGATATTAGCAAACTCAAAATCTACCAACCAAACAGAAACAAGCAACAAACCCCAAAGCCAATGCAGAAGTTCATTGGAGAGCATCGGTTTTGAAAATATCACACAGTTCTCCTAATCTCTCCAGATGGGTGGTAGAAAGTAGCCACCAAACCATGGCGTATGGCAAAGCCAGTATTGATGCCACAGTAGTCCAGTCTATCTTTATCTTTCAATTGCATGATCTTTTTTTTTTATCCCTCATATAAAAGGGAGTCAACAGGTTGTCTCTGTGCTCAGTAGTCAGTGCTGTCTCCCGCAGTGTGTATGAAAAATCCCAAGTGAAGTATAACACTGCCTTGAAAAGAGACAGAAAATTCAGCATCCTTGAGCTCTCTCCTTACCCCTGTAAGGACAAAGCTAAATCTAGTTTCTCTGTAGCTGTGGCAGAGCAATAGAGCACAATTATGATATTTTTGCAATGTTTCTCTTGCTTTAAGAAGTAGTAAATAGCAGGTAAAGTGCTCTATCCATTGGGGACCAATTACTTTGAGGAATTATATGCACTAACACTGGCAAAAGTCTTTCAAATAATAACTACTGTGATCAAAATGTTAGTGTAAGCCCAAATACCAGGGAGTAAAACTGAGGCCAAAAGCTGCATGCAGTAAAAAGTAAATCGTGCTTCTGTGCAGGGAGTATTAGTGGCTCCACTGACACACCTGCTGCTTGGTAGGACTTGTTTCCTTGACAAAATAACCCTGCCAGTGACCACTGTACAGGCTTGTAATTGTTGCCGTTTTTCAGTTCTAGTTTGTGGCTGAACCTGAGATGGAGCAGCAGCACTGCCTGACATTCTCTCTTGATTTGAATCCTCGCTGTTGATAGCCTACTGTTCTCTCAGCCTTATTTACTGTTTATACTCTGCCAGTGCAACCTCAACCCCTGTTAACAAGCAGTGATGGCTCTTTCCATTTAAATGCAGGTGGACTTGCTAAGTGAAGGAAGCTAGTGTTGACTTAACCAGACAAGGTGCAACTGTGGGTGTAAGTGTGAGTGTGTTGTTAAAGCCCTGGTGAGACAACAAATGAAAAAGAATTCTACCTTAACTAAAAAAAAAAGGTAGGTTTTGCAAAACGATTTTGTTTTAGAATGCAAAATTGCTCCCAAGTTACCTGCAGAGAAAGATTGTTACAAAGAGCCTGTTCATGAATCCATGAAGGAGCACACTTACTGTAACATTGCTTCATGCACATAGGTACAAGTAGCATTTTATTCTTTTCATGTACATGAAACAGGAGCGGCAGTGACAGACTGTGGTTCTAGACCTATCTCAGCCATAGGTAAGGTTGAATCCATAGCTTCTGCTTCCTGGAAAGGGACCCTGAGCTCTGAAGATGTAGAATGAAATGAAACTGAAGAGAACACCTTGGCCTTGAAGCAACACCATTATCTTGCTGGAGAGCAGTCCTGGGATAAGGAGGGACTGTCTAGGGAGTCCTGGCCTGTTCAGGCATTGTTTGTCAGAGTCTGGCATCAGAAGAATCCTCAGAATTAGGGTCAGGTCTGATTTTCTTCCAGTATCAAAGAATGTAATTTGTTGTCACTGGTGACACATATGTTTGTCTTAAGTTTTTCTGATGTAGCAAGGCCAGCACAGATGGATGAAGTGTGTTAAATTCTTCATGGTACATCTTTTGCAGAAGTGTTTACTGGTCCAATTAGCTATGTTTGTCTGACAGCAGCTTTTGTGCAGGTACAGGATATGACCAGTATCCTAATTTGATCCAAATTTCAATTAATGCGGCTGGATGGGGAGGAAAGGCCTGGTTTAATGCTCATATTCCAGACTGAGTTGGTATGTATAAGGGCACGTCTACTTGCAGGCTGAGCAAATTTGAGTCTGGAAATCTCTAAAGCATGAATTCCAAGAATTCTTTTTTTACAGGCACTTTTCAAATTAGAACTGTATATTGGTGTTTACATTTAAAGTTTTCCCTGGGGTTTGAGCTGTAATAGATATTGCTGGCTTTTTTTTTTTTTCCCCATCTGTAGGCTGAGATTAATGTGCTATTATGTCACATTTTTAAATGAATTGATTTAGTAGTTTAGTATTAAACACTGAAGTTTGTCTTCCCTCATTAGTCACACTCATCTGCCATTGCCCTCCTAACCATGGTCCTATACAGTGTGTACCAGGACAGCCAGCTGGGCTGATGGTGCAGTTTGCTGGAGCAGAGTATGAGTGCTACAGGAGGTGTGTTCTGTGAGTAATAACCCAAGCTGCCAGTGACAAATTCACATTGCAGTGTCTCTTTCTTCATCTCTTCTAATGTTAGCCCTTGACGTTAAGCCTGTTGTTGAGAAAAAAATTGTTCATGTCTTGGGCTAACACTAGAGAGAAACTTCAGTTTGACTCCTAAGCTATCAGGATAGATATCCACACTCTTCTATGGGCAACCTAGTGGGAAATGCAGGATATGGCATGAAGGATCATCTTGTACATCTCCAGTCTTGTGGGGGGTGGCAGTTGGACAGAGTGGTCAGAACCTGATAGTGTCATATAAATGTAACACACATCTTGTAAACCGAGACGGTGTCGTGGCTTCAGGTGTCTTTTGGAATAATTCCATTGTATGCTACATCTTCTGCCAAATTACTGGTTAATCGAAAAGTGTATCTATAATTAGAAAACCTCAGAAATTGGTTTTCCCAAACCAATCTCATTTCTAGATGTTTAGTTACCAGGAGTTTTCCAAGTAGTTCTTGATATTTAATACAGCCAACAGTGCTAATAATAGTTTTACTCCTTTAGAACTTTGTTACTGAACTAATACAAGGGGGGTTCAATTTTATTTTCTTAGTAGAGTTTTTCGTGTGTCCTGGAGGCTATTTCTTACTGACCATGTAATGATATTTTAGAAACAATAAATAGAGCAAATTCCTGGGTAACTTGAAATGAACAGGTCTTTCAGTCCTTTTTAGCTAAAAACCAGCTTTCATACCAAACCCATACCCATGTCATGGCATCTGTACTAATATGTATGTTATATACTAATAATTATACTAATATTAATATTGGTGCAGCACTAATATATATGATATCTATTATATTAATGCTGAAATAAATGACACAATGTATCTGGTCTTATATAATTGGTAGGCACAGTAATTTTACTCTCCCATTCATAAAAATAAAAGTGCTCACTTCTAAGTAATGTGGAACTCATCCTATTTTCACATTGTCAGCATTTGGTGATAGATGATATAATCTAATACAATAATGTTTCCTGTCATAACTCTTTTCAGCAAAATAAGGTTATCCATGACAAATAGAAAGATGATATAATTACAGTAAAGACTATATTGCTGGAAGTTCTTCATGTGTTCAAGTATAGAGACCAGGATTAAATAAACAGCTCAGAATTTTGTGCAAAACGGATTTGAGGATTAGGGTTATTTATTTAGTACCCCAAATTCAAGAACTATTCTATAAGTATAGAGCAAAGCATGAATCTTTTCCCAGATCTATTAAAATCTGAAGTCTGAGTCCTGAAGACACTTCATAGGTAGTGTTGGAATATCATGAGACCTGATCCTCTACCTGTATGTCGCCACATTTCAGTTTGTGTGAACTGAGGATTGTTCTCTAAAGGTTTACTCATGAAAACAGATGTTTCCAGTGTAAAGGGTCTAAACCAGATAACATTTAGACTTTCAGACCCCACAGCTCTGTATATGGAATATCTTAATTTCTTGGGAAGACACACTTTTCTTTGTATTGTGTCACTGCATCTGTATTGATACCAAAGAGGCTTATGAAAGAAATGCTTATGGGAAGCCAGCGCAGTTCTTGCTTACGCTGACAAAAGGTTCAGGCTAACATAAGGGACAAGAACGGGCAGAGACAAAAAATCAGATGCAGGGGAAGAAGGAAAGCCTGCACAGAGGCCCTTCTACTAGTGAAGCAATTGTCCTTTTTGCCATCCATGATTCCATTTCCTGATGGTAACACCATGTGTATTGGATGGGTTAGCGGTGGATCTGTAACAGCAAGTTGCGTCTACGTACTGTAGGCTAAGCTTGTATTCCCCAGGCTCCTGTGTGGGTCTCAGGGCTGCTCAGAACTTTTCTGGCATTGTGGTCAGATGCCATATGTGTCTTCTTAGCCCCTTGGCAGAATGGGGTTCTTTCTGTGGCTGTGCCTGAGACAGGGAAGTGCTCCTGTAACCAGAAATGGGGCTTTGATTGTCTATTTCGTGACACCCATAAAGGCATATATAATGAAAAGGAGACTTTTCTACTGTTTAAAATGGCTAGTTCCTGACACTTTTGGATTAATGTTTTTATTCTGATAATGTGTCATGGCTTCCTGGAAATCATAAATTGTTTAAAGAATTTGTACCAAGTCATGCAAGAAGTTGTTTCTGAAGCTGGGATCCCAATTCTTCATCTCTTCTGCTGAAATTCATCCCGTCTCTTTGCAGCAAAGCAAAGAGAAGAAGCTACCCAAACATTCTCCTTTTCTGAGGCTCTGTTCCTTGTTAGGTTTATGAGCCGTTAGCAGTAATAAAAGCCTGTAGAGGAATTTCTGTTCCAGCATACTTGGCACACACATGTTGTGTACAGGTTTTTCTGTAATGAACATATAAATAATTTGAAGCAATATACACCAGTGTTCAGCTGTTCTTACTGGGTAGTTCCAATCCTAGGACATGGCTGAAGTTTATTGCAGAACTCCCATGCAGAGACGAGGACCAGGATCTGGCCCCGTACATAGAATCATAGAATGGTTTGTGTTGGAAAGGACTTTTAGATCATCTAATTCCAGCCCCCCTGCCATGGCCAGGGATGCCTCTGTGAAATAATTACATGAAAAACTAGCAGTGTGAAATGATTGACTTGTATCATAGGTTGATCAACTCAGGGGTGAAAATAAGACATTAGAAGCCCAAGTTGATCAACTTGTGAATCAAAATTACCAACTTAAATTACGACTGGAAAAGGTGAATGGGCTGTTGGGTAAGATGCAACCTTCTGCCCCAGTTCAGCAGATTCGTAGGTTAATGTGTTACCCAACTCAGGCTGCAAATTTTTAGTATGACAGTGATGATGCAGGGGACCCTGGCTTCTCAATCAATTCCCTTACAACCTCTGATTAAAACTGAGACTACTGTCAATAGTGATGAGGAGGTCCATGCCATTGTGCATACCACCCAGTGTCACCCACAGTGTTAATTAAATTAATGGAAAAATACTCAAGACGGGCAGGAGAGTCTGAGATGGAGTATCTGTGGCAAATCCCCCTTCAGGCAGGAGATATGATTATGTTATATGAGGAAGAAACAGGAGGTTTTGGGGGACCTGGAGTATTTTTAACCACCTTACCAGGAGATCATCATTATTCCCTAACCACTCGAGCAGAGTACTGGGCAGGGGGTACGGACCCACGAGAGAGAGGGGAACCACTGGCGGTCCAAGTCACAAGCTACTATGATTTAGCTGAGGCAGTACAGAAAGCTGCTTTTATACAAGCGATGTATGATAGAGATGAGTTGCGGAAATCCCTGGTGTCAGCGCCTGCGGACGCAGAATGATTAAGTCCTCTAATTCGCAGTTTCCCTGATTGTCTTTAGACATTTGTAGTCAATATTCAGGACTGCATATGAGATCAAGGTCGTAAGCGAGGCCAGCAGACTTACGCACTCACCTGGAATGAATTCGTACACGAAGTAGACAAATATGGGCGCCAAATGGGCTGGGTTGGTTCATCCAGGGAAAAAACCTCTGATCACACCCAAAGGGTTCGTCAAGTCTACACTCAAAATTCTTAATCTGACCAAATTCGTACTCAAAATTCTAAATCTGATCATTTTTCTATCCAAAACTCTAAATCTGATGGGAGGTCAAGGCCTAACAAGGAACGAAATGAGTCGTGAATAAAGCCCTGGATCTAGGTGTGCCTCAACAATTCCTACGCAGTGCCTTTACAGAGGATCTCCATATGTTGGCCCAATGTCTATCTAGAAGGAATAATCCTAGTTTAACTAGGGAGTCCTTGATCCGTGAGGAAAGTGTACCTTCTGCACCAGAATACAACTTGATCAATCTGTCAGAATCCCAACAAAAACACTTCCATCCCTGGGGAGGGAAGTGAGCCACCCTGCCTGACAGATGTTAGCAGTACAATGGCTGTCTAATAAAAACTCTGAACCTATTATTGCCATGCCAGTCTGACCCCAAAAAATATTGGTAGAATTTCTCATTGATAGTGGGGCCTAAATGTCAGTGATCACTAATGAGACAGCACAAACCCTGGGTATAAAACCTACCTGACACCAAGTTAAATTCACAGGAATTGATGGTGTGATAAAAGAATGCCCCACTGCAAAAACAACCCTCTGGTTGGCAGAGGAACGGAGACTAACCCAGGCAGAAGTATTAGTCGGTGCCACATGTACTAACCTTCTAGGATTTGACATACTGTGTTGGACAAACGTGGAAACCACCACATGGAACTATGTGAAGTTTTGCAGGACATGAGAAAGGATCAGGCATGATGAGTTTGAGTCTGCTAGAAACATCCATACCTTTACCTCCATCTAAGGTTACCAATGTTCAGTAATACCTGTTGCCTGCAGCAGTGCTTACAGGGGTTGACGAGGTGGTGATGGAGTTGGAGAAAAGAGGCATCATTAAAAAGATTCACTGGCCTTATAATTCCTCAGTGTGACCCGTAGAGAAACTGACCAGGCAGTGACGTTTCACAGTACATTATCGACAGTTAAATGCCAATACTGCACCCCTAACTGCAGCAGTTCCAGTATTGCCGAAATTGTGACAATGATACAAGGAGCTGCCCATTCTTAGATGGCTGCTGTAGATGTTAAAGATATGTTTTTCATGATTCCCCTCCTTGAACAGGGCAAAGCGCGGTTTGCATTCACGTGGAAAGGAGCCCAATATACTTTTAACCGACTTGTACAAGGATATAAATATTGTCCCACTATTGCTCACAATACTTTGGCCAAAGTTTTGGCAGAGATTCCTGTTCCACCTGATAACACAGTGTATCAGTACATTGATAATATCCTGATAGAGGAAGAGAACCAAGAAAGTGTAAAAGACACAATGGAAAACATTCAGGGAACATTATTCGAACTAGGTTTGGAAATTCCAGACTCAAAAGTGTCAGAGACCTGCACAGGTCAAATTCCTGGGCATCTGGTGAGTTAGAGGGGCTGCTTCCATTCCTCAGGACACCCTGGAAACCCTAGAACATGGACAAAATCCATCTAGTGTAAAGGAATTACAGCAAATCTTGAAAACTTTAGGTTATTGGCTTAAACATATTCCTGGCGTTTCTGTTATTGCCCATCATCTTTATAGTTTGCTCAAAAGGGGAAAAGCATGGGAGTGGACTGAGCAACACACCAATGCACTGGAATTACTAATAAAAGAGCTAAGTTTATTGCAACAACTTGGTCCTATACACCCAACTGACCCTATCCATGTAGAATGGGGATTCAGTGGACATGACTCTCACTGCAACTTATCGCAAAAGGAGCCAGAAGGGCCAGAAAGAACGCTGGAATTTACCTCTCACTCTTTCAATGAAAGAAAAGGAGGTATTGAGATCTTGAGAAAGGCCTGCTGTCCCTAGTGCAAGCGATGAAATGAGCAGAACAAATAAGAAGAGAACAGTGATCATTCAGGGGCCTTTCCGCCTCCTAGATGCAGTCCGTATAGGAACAGCACCACCAGCTGGCATTGCCCAGAAACCCACAGTTTGTAAGTGAAATGCTTATTTAGAGGGCATTAATGAAATTATGCCAGTTTTAGAAGGCAGTGTTGAAGTATCCAAACGGCAAAAGGACATAGATGGTACTCTGTTGTTCCAATCTCAACCGAATAAACTATCTCTGATTCAAGAAACGCCCCCTCTGAGGGAAGGCAATGATCTTACTGGAGTGTGCTATTACTGCATCCAGAATTGTGATAGTTCAATATATTGAACACGACCAGACTGAAAGTGGTAAATTGGGCATCACTCAGAACCTAAGCCCAGCCACACCCAGCTCCTCTAATATCTGAGGACCATCTGGAAGGCAACAGGGGTTTATTTTCTGCCAAATCATCTTGCCTTTTAACACAACAGCCTCACCCTAGACTGGTCACCCAAGGCTCTGTCCGACCTGGCCTTGAACACTTCAAGGGATGGAACATTTACCACTTCTTCGGGCAAACTGTGCCAGGGCCTCACCACCCACACAGTAAAGAACTTCTTCCTTATATCTAACCTGAACTTTTCCTGTTTTAGTTTGAACACATTACCCATTGTCCTATCGCTACAGTCCCTGATGAAGAGTCCCTCTTCAGCATCCTTGTAGGCCCCCTTCAGATACTGGAAGGCTGCTATGAGATCACCATGCAGCTTCTCTTCTCCAGGCTGAATGAAGAGCTCCAACTTTCTTAGCCTAATATGGGAGATGACATAGAATCATAGAGTTGGCAAGGCCCTTAAGATCATCTAGTTCCAACCCCCCTGCCATGGGCAGGGACAACTCCCACTAAACCATGCCACCCAAGGCTCTGTCCAACCTGGCCTTGAACACCACCTCATCTTTTTTTCTTTCCTCCAAACTGTAATTAGCTAATGAAGTGACACGAGCTGTGTGTGGTGCTTGGAGGCTTCCAGGGCACATGGAGTTTTGCAAGGCTTGCACGCCTTATGGGTATTGTGTAACATTTCATGTAACAGGCGTTGCACATGTGTAACATGTAAAACATGCAGCTGCTTCGCAAAGAACCTCTTGTTCACAAGACTGCCAATGTCAGAGTCAAGTTATCGTTTGCGCTGAGATGAACCCCGCTGGCTGCTGTGAGAGGCCCCAGAAGCCCAATTAATACTCAAAAATTGGCCAAATGATACAAGTTTAGGAATGAGCCAGCAAGTTGGATTCACTTAGAATCAGTTTTATTGCCAGGTAAGAAATTCATATTAATATAGTGAATACATATGTTTACAAATAAACATTCTTAAAAAACAAACAAACATTTTATTGTAGGAAGTATTATTGGTATCATAAACTGTGTAGTTAACAAGTATTAACACAGGTTTACTTACAGAACATACAGTTACTAAAATATTTCCACATAAAATATGCTCAAGTTACACGAAATCTGTGTGAATTAGAGTGCAGCTGTAATGTGTATCTAAAGCATATGGATTAACAGCAACATTCCATAACGGGTCAAATTAAGTCAGCCAGTTGTGAATGCAATAAAGATTAAAGGAATAAAAGTAAGATAGTGGAGAATCTGGGTTGTGTGCAAAGTATTTGTCCCGTGGGCTTCGTCCACTTCTGATAGTCTCAAAAGATGTGATGATACAATTTAGCAGCACGCTTATGGATAGATGCCGGTGCTCTCAGGACGCAAATCAATCTCAATATAGCTAAAAACCAATGGTCTCTCCATTTAACCACATTTCAGATTTAGCCCTTGCATCCTTGACTAAGAAGCACTGCCAGTCAGTTGAATACAGTAAGAAATGCCACTTCCAATTCTTCTTACAACAGAACAGCTCTCACTTCTCCCTGCATACTCTTCCAAAACTAATCTCCAGAAGAACTGACAGTTAGTGAGAATGCAACTGTAGTAAGATAGTTTACTTAGGATTTAGCCAAGTGACTTTTTTCTGGTGGAAGGGCAGAAATTTAAGTGAAAGACTGAGTTCGTTGCCTGTCATCAGGCTGTTGCAGCACTGTCATCCCATCCCAACTCCGTTTATCTCTTTGTGGATGGGCCGAAGCCTTTACAGGCCCAGGACTGTGAGTCTGCTGCCAGTGCCCAATTCAAGAGTGGTTTTACTCACACAAACAAGGCATTCTGCTCATCAGAACCACAATCAAGACCACGAGCCCAATTGTTTGTTTAGTTTAAACCCAGATCTCTGACATTTGAGACTAGTCCATTAGCCTCTTCCACCAAACAGTCCACCAAGAGGGAACGCCACTATAGAAAGCCAAACGATAGAGACATTATACCATATAACATTTAGTTGAACTACAGAGAACTACCATGGCTAAAGCAAATACAAAACGAGAGACCAGGGGGAAAAAGTTTAAATTGGGAAAATTGAGGGGCTAACTAAATGGTCTTGCCTCTGCAACCACTGCATGGAGATATAGTCCAGTTTCCCTTCAGGACAAACAGAGCAGGCTGAGCATGACAGAACCCTTGTTAACCTTAGCAAAACATGAGGAAATAGCTTAAAGGAACAGGGGGGTCACTTTGAGAAACAAGACTGTCATTGAACAATAGTAATACAGTAAAGGCACCACCCACGCTTAATTTCAGTCTGAAGCAGTTGAAGATAGGCAAAACATATAGGTGAAGAAAAAGTCCTGACAGTCTGCAAAGTGAGAATTGTTACCACCTGCCTGAAACCAGGAGGACTGCGAGGGAATTTTCTGATGCCCTTATTTCCCCAGCAGCTTTCTGTGTCATATGATATGTCTCTTCTTATTTTGGAGGTTCCCAAAAATTTCAAATCAAACGAAGTAAACTCAAATAAAATCTTCTGCGGTTCGTTATCATCCTGCAGATTTCTTTGCCAGCCAGAAAGGTTCCATATGCTTTTAATCGTAACAGTCTTCATGAATTCCTTGTGAAAGAGTCTTTGTCCTTTATTGTATTTGTATTTTTTGCGCTTTCTATAGGTTGGTATGAAAGTAGATGTTACGATAGTAGATGTTAGGGGCTGTACCAAGATGCTTACTCTTGGCTTTTCACAGGTCTAGTGATAATTAATAGGTTTTATACAAAATTCCTCTCTGAAACAATATATTATAGTATATTGTTCTGTCTTTCTTCCTCTGTCTCAAGGCAGGAACATAGTGTAAATATTTAAGCAGACATAAAGTTTCTATGGATTGTGCTACTTCTCTTCATGGATTTTAGTTTCAAGTAAAAAAATTTAGTCACAAGGGTTTGCGTTCCATTGTGAAATATAAATGGAGTTTATAATTCAACCTTCAGTATGTATTGCTGAATGGCATTAACCCACTCTTCGGCCTACAGCTGGTTGGATACCAAGAGTGTCCTGGTGGAATTTCCTTCCTTCTCTCTTCTTTTTTTTTATTTTTTTATATTATTATTATTTTATATTTTTAAATTTATTTTTTGCCTTTCGTTGAGTGTTTGTGTTGTGTGTGTATTTGTGTGTATTTTTTAAAGGATTTCATTAAAAAAAAGTAAAGGAAAAGGAAACCAAACTCAAACAGTTACTTCTGTCTTGCTGTTAGTTATGAAGTATGGCTGTGGGCCCAAGTAATGCTGGCTCCGGGTTGTCAGTGGGTCACTTAGCGTTGGGTCTCCCATACCATGCTTCCCCTTGTTTGTGTATGCTTGCCGTCTGAGAGACTGGTCATTGGGATCCCAGGTCTTGTAGTGGGTATTGTAACCTAGTGGGTGTGTGTGTATCTTTGCCATTCTGGATTTCTGCCCATTCTGTTTGGTTAGGCCACTGTCGATCGTGTAAGCTCTGTTTTCATCTAGGCGCACTGGATGGAGTGGCAGGCTCCCCTTGGCAGCCAGTTCTGCAAGATGCCGGCGTTTGGTATAGAAGTCATCATTGACTTTGTCAGCTGTTTGGATGTAAAAAGGGTAGAGGACAAAAAAAATTAGTCGGACACAAGAAAAATTTTACAGTTTACAGTATGTCATGCAGTTACATCTGCGGACTAGATACACTCATAGGTCCACCAGCAGGAGCAATTCATGCCACCTCCCACTTCTTTTTTTCTCTCTGTAGCATATTTTTGGATGCCATTATGCTAGGCTTTTCATGTATTCAGACTAAAACCTGGTGCCTTTTAACAAAAGACTGTGTCTGCCCCATATCATTCAAGTTGTGCTGATATTTATATTATGGGGACAGGTATGTATGAGAGCACATTCCTTTAAATGCAGAGTGGCATGTGGGTGTTTAACCAAGCCAGCTGTAAGGTCCAGTGGTCTGTGAAGGATCAAATCTGTTCTTCTAAATGGTTGGAGGTTCACTGATGCTTTATGGGGCTGATAATTTTTTGGGTTGCTGAAGGTGATGTATTGACCTTGTGATTTTACAGCCAATGAAAATTCTGAATTCCAGATTCTGACATAATTTTCTGAGGCCAATGTCACTAAGAAATACAGCAATAGCCCTGCCAACAAATACTGCATTGCAGTTCTCAAATTACAAGTTTGCCCTCTGTGATTTCCTAGCCAAGTGTCTTTCAGTGCATGTTTTTGCATGATTGTTGTATTGCTAGCCTTGCTTAAAAACCATGCTCAGGATGCTAAAGGCATTCTACAGCACTCTAGCAACTCGTGTCAGTTTTGAGACTAAGTATCAGGGGTTAAGGCAAGCTTAACTGGATTTCATTTTTTGAAGATCTTGCCTTTTATGTAAAGAAGGTTTATTTATCCCCTTCAAAACTCTAGATTTTTATTTAAGATACTGCCAGATATGTAGATCAACTAACAGAGTAGTGTGTTAATCAGCAGTGGTGTGATTTGAATATATGATTGTGTCAGTCTGGATTTGACTTTTGCTGTATCCTGGCTAGATCCATCCATTTTCCTTGAAGCTATGCCATGTAAGGCTTCTCTGCAGAAGTCTCCTACATGTAGCTGTCTGTACAGCTCAGCTCCTCTTGTCATCATGATGAGGAGGTTTTTAATTCCCTGCATTGTTTTTTGCTTATTTTCCCTCTTTTTCTCTCTCCCCAGTATTTATAGGAGGCTTTTGTTGCACTCTGCAGTTTCTCCTCTTTAGTTCTGATCTGGGTCTTTATGCAGGGCAGTGAAATTCCCATGAGCACCACATTAATCTTCAAGCTCAGGCTTCGAATCTGCATCCCCCTTGTCCTGGCCCCTCAACAGGGAGGAATATTACTAAAAGCAGTTGCTGCTTATCATCTCATGACATTTTTTTTGTATAATGACTTTGCAACTGGACTTTGCACTTAAACCCTTAGTTTTGTCATTAAAGAGGTACTTCCTCTTTGATGAGGTGAAATTGCTCATTTGAGCTATAAAATTAGGCTTTGTATGCTTTACTCATCTCCATCTGTTGGTTTTCTTAAGCTTTGAGTTCTTGTTTTCCTACAGCATGCAGGTGTCTTCTGTTTTAAACAGATCCCAGAATGCAGATAATGGCTTATTCTCATTTCAGTACAGGATGAGCAGTTCCAGTTGCTGCTAGACCTGCAATGTGTTACAAAGAGAACCTGCCAAGTTCTGCTTTGGTTTTGGGGTGAGTTGTTTAATTTCGAGATCTGTAATCTGAATACTCAAGAGGTTGTACCTGTTTCTCATTGGAAGAGCATTTTCAAGTTCTAAGTGTGGCTTGTCATTTTAATTTGGTAGTATTCACTGAGTGCCACAAAGCAGTGTTATGCAAGTTGAGTAAAACCAGAAGAGAAATGCAGTCTGTATTTGTAATTTCTCATTTAATTTCTCAGTAGTTGAGAGAAACAGTTTCAGAAAAGGCATTGTGAATATCCACACAGGTATTTATTTGTATAAGTTTTTACATCAAAGGCACTGCAAGTCAGCTGGTTGGGAGAGTGATCTTCTATGTCATGGCTTAGACCTTGTCTATCTAGAAGTCATGCTAACTTACATGATTCAAATTCAGTGTAGTTAATTATGTCCAGCTCCTAATATAGATATATTTGCCTGGTTATTTCACATTTTAATTTATTTTAATTTGCATAGAAAAATTAAAAACTAAGCTAATCTCATGTAAGGGTAAAGTTCTAAGTCTGTACTTTTAACTTCATCTTAGACAAGCTGCAGCAATTTGTCTTACATAACCAAGATCTTTGATGATCAAGTAGAAGGCAAATAATGACTTCTATGGTGATCCAGTTATGTAAATGATGACCAAGCCTGCAGATATTTGTGTTGCCTGATTTTTTGTGCCATTTTTCTCTTTTGTATGGCCAAGGGAAAAGGCCACAACAAGCTCGAGCTACTTCCTTAGTTTCTTTTTATTTTTAACTCACACCTTTCCACCTGCCAGCAATGGTCCCGGGGCTCTGAATCTTGTCACACGTCAGAAATGTTATTCAGATCTCTAAACACATCAAGATTGATCTCACAGAGAGTGCGTAGTAGTATTGTTCCACATAAACAACACCCCCACTGTAAACACTAAGCAAGGAAGAAATGAGACTGACAGTGACAGTACCTATGGTGCATCTGTGTTTTTGCTCTTGGTAACGCAATGTCAGATGTAGAATTTTCAACTGTATTCGTTTCTTATAGAAGATCATGTTCAAGGTCAGGTTGAATAGGCTGTGAGCAACCTGCTGTAGTGGAAGGTGTCCCTGCTGCCTGTGGCATGCTCTTTAAGGTTCCTTCCAACCCAAACTGTTCTGTGATTCTATGACCATACATAAAGTTAAATGATTAATTCTGTAAATATGGTTTCATTAAAGTTACTTAAACTAGGTTAGCCCATAGTCCCTTTCTAGGAACTTCTCCACTGTTTTCTGGAAACTGGGATTTACAGATCAAAGCCTGTTTTGTTCTCATCAGCAAAGTCAAGCAGAAAGCTGGCTAGTTGGTTACGTTTTGTGTGGCATTGACAGTGTGGGAGAGCTGCTGTTTGTGTTTGTCCTGATCATTTATGGTTTGTAGGGCTTTGCCTAAGAATTTCTTATGTATGCCTAGGAGAATCATGCTAACACTGAAAGCCAGCCTCCTTCTCTAATGTTTTAACCTCTTAAAAACCCAGTTTCCTTTCAGCATGCATGCTCAGGCTTACATATAGGCGCATGTACCAGAATTGGGTGGGGAAGTACCATTGTAGCAAATACGTAGCAAAAAATGCATTGATAAAACCAAATTGTTCAGTTTTTCAAAAGTGCTTTTGGAAAATGTACTTGAAATGTACTGACCAGATTATAGGTTTTCTCATAGCAGTGTGCTATGCCCCAGTGTGAGTAACCTGATGATAGTTTCATGCAGAAACAGAGACTTTTTACTTCTGATTCTTAAAGCAGAAAGGATTCAGTAGACTAAGATTGAGCATGGTTTTGTAACAGATATTTTATCAAGAAAAGGATGTTTATGGTACCCTCATGCCAACTACTTTAGAAATCAACTGTGAATCTCAGAAAGTTTATTTTTCTTCTTAGCCAGCCCCTATAAATAGTTTGTGGACTTCAAACATGTAAAAAGACATTTTGAAGTTACAGGATGGATTTCTTATGTGACCTTGGGTACATGACTCAACTTCCCTCTGCCTTGGATTCACCAGCTGTAAAATGAGCTGTTAACACATTGGAGGAGGTAGTTAAGTGTTAGGAAGTTTAATTGCTATTTGTAGAGTATACTGACTTTTCAGATGAAAGGTGCTATAGAAGTGCTTTTTGCATTGGCTTCTGTATATAAATCAGTAAAATAGGATTTAAAGATATCACTGTCATGTTTGCAAAGGGAGTAAAGAATTAGAATTGCAAAATTGCCAAATGAACAATAGGAAAAGAAGGGCTTTAATTCTGAGTGTTCTTCTTTGTATTCCCTCCCTCCAGTCTTGGCAGCTAATTATAAAAATGTTCTCAGTTTCAATATTTTTGTGAGGTTTTTACTCGTTTAAGGTAATGCACCCACAAATTCAGTTCTTGTTGTAGCTCTTCAGCTGGCAAAAATGTTAAAATATGGATTTTTTCCAACCTAAAGCCTGTGCCTGGGAGAGGGCAGAATTCAGGCTTTTCTTCCTGCTGCGCATGAAATGAATAACTGAAAAAATAAGAAACAGTATAAGGATCAAAAGGACGTCTCCCTTCCAGCTGAGCACCTTAACTATTAAGCTAAAGAGACGCTTTCTCTTCCTTTGTCTTTCTAGATGAATAAATATTGAATTTTCTTCATTTCGAAGTGCAAGTTCATCAGGGTGGGGACCATCCCAGCAGAAGCTGGGGTGTACCTTGCTGGGTAGGGAATATAGATTTGAAATTCCACGCAGTTGGGGCTCATGTATAACCACGAGCTAATCTGAAAGGTGGTATGACTCCACTCCTCACTCTTACCTGAATCCACCAGTGCCTTAAAGGCTGTTTTATTTTGATCTTGACTTGGCCAGTATCAGTGTCAAATATCTAGGTTGGGACTCTTGCTTTATTCCTTGAATTTTGATTTTGAAAGGAGATAGCTACCAAGCTGCTTGGGATAGAAAGGACATTGGAATTCATAGGAAAACTGCAGTGTCTTTAGGCTCATTTAGATGAGGTAGCCAGAAAGGAATCAGCTTTTGATGGTACATTTTGATTGAAGTTTCACCGTTCTGCCTGCATCTGTCACTAACAGAGACAAGCCTTGCTCTTGCGCTGATTGAGGACTGGCCATGACCAAACTTTGGATTTTCACATATTTCTTCCTAATCCACAGCTATAGAACAAAAGATTGTAAACCAGCGAGCCTCTTCTAGAGTAAGTACCATGGATGACAATATGTTTTCTTGAAAATCAGTGGCAAAAATCTTTGTGGCTATAATAGGGTCAGAATTTCTCAGTGCGTGCACTTGAGTATATGTTACTCGTGCTGAGAGTTGGCCCTCAAGCTGTGTAATATTGTCCTGGTCCTTGAGTTAAGTAGTCTTCCAAGTGGCTGTGTAACTACTTCTGCACAAATTCATGTGAACATGCTTCAGTACTGTGTACTGCTTTCTTTTTTTCTTGTAAAACAACTGCAGTTACAAGCATTTCTGTGTTGAAAGTACAGCTAACTAAGGAGGCCTTAGGTACTTCTGAAGCATTAGTTTTCACTCTCTTCCTCATTGCTAATTCTCTTATCTTTGTGGGTCCATAAAATGACTGAATTCTTGCACTAGTTATAGTGATGGGAAATGTATAGAACCCTGAAAGAAAATATGTCCTACAGCTTTTGTGAAAGGCAGTGCCCAGGAGTTGAAGAACTTTTGAAGTGAGAGAGGAGAATCCACAAAGGAGTGAACCCTTATAAAAGCTCTGAAGACATTAAAAAAAAAAAAAAAAGAAAAGAAAAAAAGAAAAAAAAAAGAAATGAAAGAAAAAAGAAAATAAAAGCTTCAGTGAGAGCTTTCAGTCACAGTCAGAAGGTGCAAAAATATAGAGGGAATCCTATGCCTCAGTAGAGGTTTCACAGAATTGTTCATTGTCTGAACATATTTTAAGAACTGCCTTGTGAAGTCTTGAGCTTTATTCTAGCCACAGAGAGACTGTGTTTCAAATTTAGGGCTAGAAATGCAGAAAGCAAACCAGCAGAAAGTACTGGGTGACAGGATAGCAATGGAATTACTACAGTAACACACCAAGTAACAGGTAAATACACTGCTTATTTGTAGATGTGTTCTGTGTAACAGTAAAGCTATCCCTATGTAATATTTAACACTTTATAACAAGACTTTGCTTCAACAGCCATGACTTTGCTGAGACATTAGTGTAGTTCCCTGAAGCTATGGGAGCCCTGCATTTCTCTCTCCAAGTAATGAAAGTGAAAACTCCAGGGAAGAGAAAAAAGGTAACGAATCTTGGCTCAAAGACACAATGAGAACTTTGCCCAGGGAGATACTAGGTTGCTGCCTTTGGCGGTGGTGTTGTTGATCCCATCTGAATGTGTGATTGCTTATTCATTTGCTTTTCTAAGCTGGCATCTAAGACAGTATGTTCAAAGGCTTCCGAGATATAAGGCAACTCTATGTGAGAGTTTTTGCAGGAATTCATCTGAAAATCAAAGAAATATAATTTCTGAACTAGCACAAGTTTTTTCTTGGATGAGGGGGAAAAAACTAACATGGGCATAAATAGTTGCCTTTCTTCCTTGAAAAATTCTAATGCCAGTTTACCTTTATTTAAGATATTCTAAAAAGGAAGATGCCATCTTCTTTCTGTGAATTCTTTCTCATTATTTTTATTCCCTATACTGATAGAAGTAAAGAAAAATACATAATGTATAGAAGTACACATAAATTATTTTCATAACTCTGGTGGAACCTACTTTTTATGGCTGTGTATTATTCCTCTCCTGGCCACCTTTATCACTTTATACATTTAACCAGTTCTTATAGTGATCTGGAGAGAGACCAGGCATGAAAAGGTACACCATATCAACCTTTTCTTCTGCAGATGTTGTTTGAAAGGAGCTTGTCCACCTCTAGAAACAACACTGAATTTGTTTTCCCAATGAAATAAAATTCTACTTTCGTATCAGACATGATGAAAAATATGTAGCCCCAAACATTTCTTCTTTTCTATTGATTACTTTCTTGACAGTTTCTGAAAGGCTGAAGGGGCCAGAATATTTCTGGGTTTTGAAATGCATTAGAAATGGTTTAGAATAGGAATGTAATTAGACTTGGTAAGTAGAGCCTTCATTCTCAGCAGTGTTCTCTTTATCCACTACAAGCAGCAAAGGCTGCTGCTTGGCTGAGAACATTGAGACAGAATTTGCTTAACTCTTCAGGCATCAGACATCATGTGTGGTACCTCATGTTCAGGGTTATAGTTCCCTGGAACACAGGAGAAGCCACATGTCTGTGAGCAGAAGCACCCTCTTCTGACAACATGCCAAATAAGCACAGCACTGCGAAGTCTGGGTTTTCTTTTTCTTTTTGAAAACATTTATCTACTACGTAAGTTTAGACAGGCTTCTCCTTGGACATGAAAACAGCTTTTCCTGTTGGCCTTTGTGTGCTTGAAAAACAGCTTTTGCTGTTTGCTTTTGTACACTTGACTGCCTTGATTTACATAGTATTAAATTGCAGTATTTATGATTCAATTTTACAGAGTGCTGCAGTGATATGGTGATTTGGTTTTGGTCAAAATACTCTAGACACATACACACATTGTACCTAGTGTAGGGACCAATGACATGCAGAATACTTGTATCTAAGCAGTGTAATTAAAACAGAGCTTTTCTGAAGCTGAGAGCTTTTCCAGAATCAATAGGTTCTCTCAGTCTGGAAACAAATGGTAGTTACATCATGTTGAATTAGCACTCAAGTAGTAAATGTTTTCAGGAGACCTGAAATCTGTCACACGCAGACAGACAAAGGTTGTGCTACTTTGCTATATCCTCACGTGATTGAACATTTTAAATTCAAGCATCAAAATGTTAAGCAGCTGGTTCAGTATTGTGCAATGAATGATAAGCTTGAGAAGGAAATAAGATTGCCAGTTCTAGTCATGAACCAATGGATGAAATTGTAAAAGACATCTAAGAGAATTATGCATTCAAATCTCTGACTTTGCAAATGCAGCCAGTGGCTGTCCTGTAAATAACTGTAAATCTGTTTTTCCATTATTTTCTTCCTAAAGGCCTCATAAGCTCATGTCCTTCCATGGCATCTACAATGGCAAATAAATACAAAAACTTCTACTGTGAAATATTTATTTAGTTTTATCTCATTTAGGCATATTTATCAGTTTGTGTTTTACTGGAAACCTTATATATGGTAGGAGAACTTGCCTTTTGAAATAGAAACTGTCTAAGGAGTCATGCTGTCATGCTTAATTTCTGAATAAAGCATGTCTGCAGCATAAACTGATTATAGGAAATGAGGGTTTGGCTTGCTTTCTAAAAATGCTGTCCAAAGTCAAAGAGGTTACACTTAGGAGATTTGCTTAAAAGGCTTCTTCTGCTTCTTCCTTCAGTGGGCTGGCTTGCTTTTTCACTGCTGGTTTTTAATGCTTCTCAAGAAGACAAATCAGATTGTGTGAAAAGTTTGCAGCAATGCTTTCATACCTCAACAATACTATGAAATTGTTTGTATCATTTTTGGGTGGTGAGGACCTTCAGCTTGTTTAAAGCATCTGAAAATGCATGTTTGTTTTTCCTGAAGGTGTCAAAATGGAGACTGAAAAAGCTGTTATATTCCTGCCCACATTTATGTATAATAACTGTTCTTAGCATGAACTTAATTTTTTTCACACACTGCTGTTGGCATTCTTCTGTGTGCTGATTTTCATTTTAAGTTTTTATACTTCTTAAATGTTTTTGTTTCTCTTAGTGTACTGCTGGTTATAAATCTAAAACGTGTGTTTGAATCAGCTACAAATTCTCCTTGTTGTGATGTAGAAAGTTGTGTGAGAACACAGAAAAATGAGTTCAGGGCTCTGCATACATAATTTAGATGTGGGTTTAGTGCTGGAATAAACTTGTGTTTTTCTGTCTCTCAACTGGCATCATACCAGATTTGCACTGTTACTTCTGAATACAGAATGAGGCCTAAAGGCTTTTCTAATTGTGTTGATTAAATGAGAATAGCCTTAGTGATGTAATAACTATTTTTTGTAAGACTTGCTTTTATTTGATCTGTTTCTTCACTGCTATAATTTTAACGAATTTTTGGTAATTGTTCCATATTGAAGTTGATTTTTTTTAATTAGCTGTGGCATGAGTATTTTTTCTATTAGAAGGTTGTCTTTCTATTCTTTTTGCCAGAAGGAATCCTTTTAAACAGAGAGTTATTAAAGAATTAATTCCATAGCTGTACTTGCACACATTCATTGTTTTTGTCTTCCCCTTCCCTTCCCTTCCCTTCCCTTCCCTTCCCTTCCCTTCCCTTCCCTTCCCTTCCCTTCCCTTCCCTTCCCTTCCCTTCCCTTCCCTTCCCTTCCCTTCCCTTCCCTTCCCTTCCCTTCCCTTCCCTTCCCTTCCCTTCCCTTCCCTTCCCTTCCCTTCCCTTCCCTTCCCTTCCCTTCCCTTCCCTTCCCTTCCCTTCCCTTCCCTTCCCTTCCCTTCCCTTCCCTTCCCTTCCCTTATCTCCTCTTAGACTATGTGATGCTTGTATTATTAAAGTCTTCTGCCTAATTGTCAGAGTTTTCCAAACCAGAGATACGTGTCAAACTGAAAAGAAATAGTGTTCCCTGGCAATTGCCTAACTTGCATTGTCAGAATAGAATCAGTTTCATAAGCTTTTCATACAGATTGGACAAACCCAAAGGCCAAGCAGAACTAATGCCTGTTCTAAACAGAGCCCTCTGAGTAGCCTTCACGTAAAACTGAAGTGTTTGTGACTGACAGACAGTCAACAAGAATCAGTAATGAAGCTGACTTCAATGAATATTTAATACTGCACACAGAGACTTGAGCTGTGCTCAGCTCCAATGTCTACACTTCTCCCCAAGCACTGCAATCCTAAACCTAGCTTGGGAAGCGAGAACCAACCTTGTGGAGCTGCACATCTTCCTCCTTCCTGGGGCAGGTCACTTGCAAGGGAAGGTGAACTTTTCTCAGGAGCACCTTCCATAGCCCAAAAAGCTTTGCAAACTTTCCCCCTATAAAAATCACCTGTTGTTCTTGGTATGACCACTAGGATGGGACAGACCGGTATTTTCTTCGTGGTGTTTTTTTGACACTGTATTATCATAACTGCTAGATATCAAGCTCTCCCTCCCTACTCCCCAGTTTCTCTTTCATTTTTTTCCATTTTCAAAGGGGAAAGACTTTTGGGAAAACTTAACTGTGGGCATTACAAATCATGTTACTGCTCTTCCTCCATGCCTCAAGCCCTTTGTTATTATAGTATGCATGTGTAGGTGTAAAGCAATGATCTTTGTGGCTTTCATCTGTGTAATTTCTCTCTTAAACACATTTACTGTCTTTAGAACATCCTTTGCAGAACCAAAATAGCAGACAGATAGCTGCTGCTATTTATACTGTATTGTTAATAAGGGATTCATTCCTATCAGTTGTCTTACTAGTCTTCGTTGATATTCATGGGTGATTCTAAAGAACATCACACTACTGCTGGTGACATACCCATGTACAAAGCTGAAGAATATGGAAGCTCCTGAGGTTTTTAATTTGGTTAGATCCAAAAATCTGTATTATTTCTTAAGTGAACTTGCCTTGCAACAAAGTAATCCTTGTAACTGCTTTAAATTATCGAACCTTAATGTTCATGTCACAAACATTGTAAATGCAACAGTCTTGATGAAATAGTTTAGAGCTCTGTTGTCCACATAGAGGCAGATTCTGATATACTTGGAGAAATAATACTTGCATACAAAAATAAGCCCAGTATGAATCAGTAGTACTATGGGAAATAAAGTAGGAGTATAGGAATTAAAGTCTGTTTCTCACTGAGTATGCTTGCCAAATTCCAGACTCCTAAATTTTTTCTTTAATTAAGCTTTGTATGTAGTGGGATTTCAGAGTCTGACTTCATTCCATTATTCTTTGGTCAGTTCTTGGGAAAATTTAAATCAAAGCTTTTCCTTAGAAAGCTACTTTTCATTTTTACCTTTGGAGTTTTAAAAACTGAAACTCTTGGCTCAGTCATTGTAACCTGATTTATGTTTGAGTATTGTCAGCCTGAAAGACTACTCAATAAATACAAATTGTCCATGAAAGCCTTTAGTTGGAGAAGCTTCTAATTTAAGAAAATTCTGTCAAAGACTTTTTCCCCAGAATTCATTCAAAGTTGAAACTTTGAAATAATTTAGAACTTCACTTCCATGTGCTGAGTTTAGAACACTCATCTGGCACCACTAAGAACCACTTGCAGGGTATCACACGTTGAGCATCTGTATAAAACTCTTCTTGCAAAATATTGCCATAAATGCCCTGCACAGCTAACAGTCCAGGAGGAAGACATGAGTGGGGCATGTTCAGAACCACATGTATGATTGATGGGTGAGCTTCACAGTTGGTAATGTAAAAGTCATGCTTCAGATTAAATCTAGACTTTAGCTAGGATTGTGCTCTTGTGCTATCTAACTGCAAGTGTTCACAGTTCTTTACATATGCTTATGATTAATCTCTACTCTTAAGTAATGATAAAAAAATGCGCATTGCAGAATGAGAAGTAAGTTTATATGTAGTTAGGTGTTTATAGTGCAAAATACAACACTGACAAGTGGGGCTTGCTCCTGAGTCCTTCTTGGCTTTTCTTCTGGTCCGAAGGAAAAGGGTGTTTAAAAATGTTTGCAAGTGAAAATATTTAATCTTATTAGACTTTGTCTTTGCATGAGCTGCACTTTGTTTTTCATTGATTCACTTTCATTTAGTGACATTGCTTAACAATAAAGTTTCACTCAGGTCTTCACATCACTTAATGTGTAAAAAAATCTCATGCATAATTCATTAATATTTCATAGAAATAAGTTCAAACAACCTGTGCTTGATTTAGATTTACTAATTTCCTTTCTGTGGCCATCAATGATCTCAGTAAATGGAAATAAAGCTGGTTACTGAAGCTTGTGACCTCTGAAGACTGCAGTCTTCAAAGAAAAATGTCAGTCAAAAGACAGTACAAAGCCCCTAAAGGAGCAGCGTTCTCCAGAAGTCAGCTGGACTCACATTGCTGCTGTTGTAGATCTGCTTGTTGTGTGTTATGTAAGGGAGAAAATTATTTTTTGTTTCCTTTTGATTCATTATAATAAGGATTTTTAAAATCAACTGGTTTCCAGAGAACCAACCTAATTTTTAGTGGAAGGATTTGAGTTTTCTGTGATGTATAACTGTGAAGTGGCATTTATAACCTGAACTTCACTGGTGAGGGTTTCATTTTCACATGAAATGCTGGTAGCAAGATAAAATGGCTGTTTCTCCATTGTAGGAGATCTACTGTAGAGAACATGGGTGGAAAGAATGTCAATTTCAAGAACAAGACTAAAGGATGCACAGATTTAAATTTTCTATTTTGGCATGAAAAATAGGTTAAGAATTTAATAGTTCCTTATAAATAGGCTTCATCATAATCATCATAAGACCGTTTAGTGGACCAAATTAAAAAAAAAAAAAAAAAAAAGGCAAAACAAATTCCCTAGGTGTGATTCCAACCCAGAAACCAAAAAATCCTGAGAATAAGCCTCAACTAAATGCACCTGAAGGTGAGATTTCCTTTCTTTCACAAGTTCAGTGTGCTGCTAAAGTCTCGAAAATGAGACACGTAGATGGAAATCTTTGAGAGCATCTTATTCTGGTGTTAAAACTGCTTCTTGTAAAAGAAGGACTATTTGCAGTTTCCTCTCAGCAGCCTAGATATTGTTTCTGCTAAGACCCATGTATCCCAGAAGTGTTACCCTCTCCCAGCTCCATGTATTTGCAAAAGGATGGTATGGGCGAAAGTTGCTTGGATGTCTGATTGCTTACAGCAGAATTCCCCAGCCTTAGAAAGAATATCACCTAAATTATTGAATTAATTTAATTTGATTTTAAAACTATTTGATTTTATATGAAAAAGTCTTTTCTTTTGAAAGGCTGTAAAAGAATGCCAGCAATGCAGATGATCTTGATCAAGATACTAAGCCTTTCTACAAAACAACATATTTATAATTAAAATATAATTGCCACACTAGAAGAAGAAATGAGTGTGCTGGATGATAAAATAGGAAAATATTTTGATCAAGTCTCTCCCAGCTTTTTTTATTTACCTATGACAGAGTGCCTGTGGGTATCAGAAGCCAGTATGGTAAATAACAGAGAAAGCAATTAAATGATTTAGGGGAAGCAAGAAAAGCTCTTGGAAGTCTGCATGTACTGGGCAGGATGTGAAGTAGGGATGAGGAGGTCTCAGCAGAGCAGAAGGTAGAATCAGTGGCACTGGCATTGCATCTGGCTGGGCAATGGAAAGACTGGACGAACAGTGCCACCAATGGGGTGGTGAGATGGTACTGGCTCCTCCTTGGCTTTTGTTCTGTGCCTGAAGGAGAACCAAGTATTAAAGTATGAAAGACTTCCTTAAAAAATGAATGCTCAAAATCTGGCCTAAGTCAATTACAATGTTAAAAAGATACCAAGTTTTCATGTTCTACTTCCTTGAGGTCCATAGTTCCATTGTTGAATCAGGCAGATTGCCAGACTAGCATTACCCATGTCATGGAACATACCTCTAGATATATGAAATCATTAACTGAATCACCCTCTGGATATGACAAATGATGACCATTAATCTGTACTTCCCTGTTTCCATGGTGTTAAATACAGGGAGCTACTCCCATGTCCCAGATTTTTTTAATCCATTTTTGTGCAATTGCTTATAGAAGTAGTAGCTGAAAATTTCTTCACTCTTTGAAATGAAAACATAATTCCTTTTTAAGCCTTATAAAGAAAGTGGATATTTACCTGTCACTGTAACAATGGGATTGCTATATGGAAGTAAAGTAACGCAATCATAGTATGTCCAGTAATTCTGTAGTTTTTCTTCCAACAGTGGACAATTTCAACCCATGTGAATGGAAGGGCAGGCCTTTTTCGCTGTTGGGTGTTTCCATTTTTCTAACTACAGTATTTCTTTCCAGCTCAGAGCACAATATGGAACAGTACAGAATCTCCTCTTCTGGTGAGACAGGTATCAGATTCTTATGGGGCAGTTGTGAAGTCACTTCTATTCTCATGAGGCAGATCTTGTATCATCATAGAGTTGCACTTATTTCTATGGAAAATGAAGATCTGAAACCTAAGAGAAGTCACTACCAAATTTCACATCAAACAGGAGGATGATTCAAAGTGTTAACCTTATGGTGATCTCCCCCTTTGTATTCTTCCGTGTATGTAGATTGGAAGGACAAATCAGACAGTTTTCTCACATGCTTCACCTTTTGGAGGGAGATGCTGCCATATGGCACTTGCGGCCACAATATTTTCTACATAGAAACAGTGACATAAAGAGGAGATATTTATTCTTTGAATGTCAGATTTGCAGAATCTCACTTTGGGGTTCTGCAGCTGCAAGCAAAGCTGGAGCACTAACATTTCCTTTGGGATCAAAGAACTGTGAAGCTTCAAGTAATGCTAGGAGCTGTAGTCTCACCTACATGATGGTGAGTCTGCTGCCAATTATATCCTCCTTCTAGGTTTGCTATATACAATCAATTAGATCTGATTTCATCCCATAGGAAACTACCAGTATTACTGAAGGCTTTCTGGGTCTTAGTTTCAGTAAACTGAGGTACCTCTTCTTAAGTCCTGCCCAGTCAGTTGCCTAAAGGTCTGTGTGTGGAGGGAGAGAGCAAGAAGAAAATTCATGAAAGAAATATAAAATATAATTGTGTTAAACTGTAGATATACTTGTAATCTCAGTATGCGCATGTATGTCTTGTGCACCTCTCTGGCACCTTTAGAAAGTTGGGTTTGGGGTATTTTATTAATTTTTCCAAAAGACCCTAAAGAACATTGGTCACTTTGCACTCCTTGAAACTTAGGAAAGAAAATGAACTGTTGCTGAGCCACGCTTGCAGAACGATTGCCCTGAACAGCTAATACTGCAGGATAGTGAGGCACATTTGAGCTCTAGGAAACTCTTATTAAGCAACAAGATGGACTCCAGTTTTTACAGCTTAGCAGAGTGAAACTTGAAGTGGCATTGTTCATGCTTTCTGAATGTGTCTAAATGATGTGTATAAAAATTTGTGATGAGCTACCTTTGTATGTCCTGGGACTTGAATTTCATGAAGGTGTTCACATATAAGATCTCCATCCACTTGTAGCTTTAGGCATGTCAGGATTGCTTAAGTGAGCAATAACCATTTGAGCATGGAGTAAAAACACGGTTGATGAACTGGAAATAAGAATAATTTATGCAGAAAAACCTCTTTTTGCACTTTTCACATAAATAATCAAATACTGCAAAAGCACATTCTTTGGTGGAGCAAACTTGGCACTGTTAAAAAGATTCTCTGGCTCAAAAAATGGACGAATAATGGATAAACAGAGTGCACTTATCAGTCAGATAGGCTAGAGATACTAGGAGACGGATTGACTGCTTATCTGTTCTTTTGAGAAGTATGAGTTTCTCTGACTCATTTCCAAGGGGTCCTCTGCCTTCTGCCGATTATTTCCTGGTAGTGTATGTGTTAAGATATGTGTAAGGGAAGTGAAATTCTGGTGCAGCGAGGAAAACAGTAAGTAAATCTCACCTCACTATTACCTTGTTTGTACTCCAAGCACTCATGAGAGAGTATAAGATAGGCACAGAATGTCCTCAAATCATTCAGAGATGTAAATGCCAGCAGACAGTAACAGGAAAAGGTGAATTTGGTCAGTAGCCACTGGTCAGTGCTTAAGGAATTCTGAAGGCTGCAACAAATAAAGAAATTCCTAACAAGTAATGAGGAAAATATCCTCTTCCATTGAGTAAGGGTTTTGCTGTGCAGTTTGAACTGGTTCACATAAAAATATTTTGCTTTTTAAATGAAATAAAACCACATTGGCCTTTTTAACTCTCTTCTCCCCTGTTGTGCTGAATCAGACTCTCTCAGTGCACACGCTGCATTGCATACATGCATGAACAGTCCTGCTTCAAATTGCACTCTGCTCAGCTTTATGATTTGGAGTCTAACGTGTAGCTTTAAAATAGCTTCCTAGGGGTCAGCTTGGCCTCAGTACCAAAGTATTGGTCATTCTCTTTCAGTGCAAATGCAAATTAATGCATTTGCTTCAATGCAAATTAATAGCAATGGCATTTTGTCTCTTGTTTTCACAAGTGCTTGAGTCTTAGGTACTGAATTTAATGCAGATCCTGAACATAATCAAGATCACTGTGACTCGCTTCATTTCTATGAACTGAATTTTCACAGCATCCAGTCACTGAGGGATGAGTAGCTCACTTCTAAAATTAGAGAGCCAAATTTTTAGGACATCTGTAATCCAGAAGAAAGCAGCTGTGTGGAAGTTAATACTGCCTCTGGTAAAGCATCCCTTTTTCAGTTATCCAAACTTCTTGCCAATCATGGACACATTATAATGAGTGATATTAATGTACTATAGCTACAGTTGCTACAAAGGAATGCTTCCTCCTCCACTCTCTCCTTCCCCTTAAAGAAAAGAATTAAGTGGACTACACCCAAACAATGGGATCATGCAGTGTAAGAGGCATTTAAATGCATACGATTTGTCTCAAACACATGGAGGAATATAGGACACATCTTTTGTTACATTTCTGTTGTGACAAATGAATCCATCCTCAAGCCACTATCAATGAATGCAAAGGAAAACGGACTACACTCATTCATTAACCTGCTATGGGGATGAGTAAATGCAACTCAAAGTTAGCATCTGTAAAACGCAATCGCCCTGTGACATGAACACCAGGTCAGGGTGAACTCAGTCTGTGTCTGATTGTTCAAAAGATGATGTCAGGTTAAAACTCTATTGGTAGGCCTGATGTCAGCTGGTTGCTGTTTTCTCTCACAAGTCTCAAAAAGCCAATCTGAACTTCGCAATGTGTGGTCTGAATAGCTTGATGTCAGCATGGTCACAAACCCAAACCTGGCTGGCGTTATGGGAAAACCTCTTTGTGATCTTGAGATGTACTCAAGAAGCATCCCTTAGGAGGAATCGTGGCCTTTAGAGTCTGAAAGTGGTTATAAACTGAGCATATTTAAGTCTTGCTCCAGGTGGAAGGGGTGAATGTATCACAGTTTCAAAATCTCTACTGTTTTCTGCTGAAAGCTCTGGGAGGAGAGGGGGGGAGGAGGAGGAGCAGGAAGGAGCAGAAAGGAAGGATAGAGGGAAAGTATGGGAAGATGGTACAATCTTCCTGGACTAAAATGTCCCTGCAAGTTATGTTTAATTTAGTTTAAGATTCTGAGTTGAAGTGTGCAAACTTTCAAGGTTGATTTAACTGTATGGTTATAATTTAGCTGCTTAAAAAACTTGTACTCAGACACACAAGAAAAATCTACATTATTATCTAATAATTAAAAAACCCCAAGTACATTCAGTGGCTCTTGGGCAGATGAGAGAAGGTTCTTTTAAGTGTTTCATCTCTCATTTTATTATGCTTAAGTGCCTTTTAGCTTTGATGACTGGCTTGACCTAAATTGACATCTGAAAAAGAAGGCTGATATCAGTGCATAAATCTGTGACAACCACCACATCATTACACAGTATCACCTTTTGAAGAAGGAATTACAAAGCTGCTCTGTCTAAACTCAGAATTCAGCAGAATTAACCCTTGTTTTTTACAAACAGATTTAAAAATGCTACTTGCAACAGTCAAAGCCAGCAAGATAGAGCAAAGCCGAACTATTTGAGATGGGGGTTCAGCATACATTTTGTTAGAGGTCTGCTATCCTGAAGTTCAGATAAAAGAATGTCAACTTGTGATGGAATATTTTTCTGGCCTGATGAGTACTAGATTCCTAAGTCAGAATGTTCTCATCTATTCTGAGGTTTTTCTGAGCTAAATATCTCTGTCTGGAAATAGGCAGTGTAATACTGCTCTAAATTCAGGGGGAATGATGTTAACATCCATATGTGTAAGCTGAGCAAGGGTTAGTGAGAAACTATGAATACACCCGCCCAGTTTTTAATATAGTGTTGCCCAGAAGGGCCTGAAATGTAAGGTGATAAAGGCTTTCTGTCTTCATATGGTGTGAGCAGGTTTTTACAGCCCCTGAAATGTATTACCAACTTATGCTTCCAATAGGAAAATTATGTTGACAACTTTCCCCACTATTGTCCTTTTCCCCGTCCATAACTCCTCCTTTGAGGATCTTCCCCTCTTTGTTTAAAATCATAGTATGATATTAAACAGTCGCAGGAAATAGCCTGATCACACTGATCTTTATTAGGAGTTTTCTGTTGCACTACTTGTCTGGCATCATACGGCCTCAGAACATTCCTCCAGTAACCTACTAATACACATCTTGCGGAAAATGGGAAAGCTCTTACTTCAGTAATGTACAAGTACCTTCTCTTTTGGGATGTATTTAGCAGGTTATATGCTTTACATTTGCAACACGTCTGATGTTTTTCTCTCTCATTTGTTGAGACAGGTATAGAAAATACACACTGAAATGCATCGGGAGGTATATTCAGAGCATAAAGAACTCAGGCTGAACACTGTGCATATATCAGGTGAAACTTGCTGATGAACTGTGTACAGTAGGTATGGAGGTGTTTTGGATGCATTTCTAACTACCTGCATGTGATCACCAATACTTACATGTACACTTCTAACTAGCATGGTATTCTATATGAAATTCTGTCATGAAATAGTCTAGATAAGCAAGACTTTGTTTTTCACTTTGAAGCAGAATGTCAGCTTACAACAGCAAATACAACATGCTGCTCTGAAGGAGAAGTCATGCATCATGTTGCTTACTTACCAACTGCTTTTAGAGAGGCGTACTTGTTAAGCTCTTTGCCTGGGGGCTGTTGCTCATATGGGTTTGTGATCTGTCCCAGGCTGGGATATGAATGTTGATGTGCCATCTGAGGAAGGAGGGGAGATGTTGGCATGACATTATTCATCTGTGGTGCATCTGTATAAAGAAAACAAACAAGCATTAAGAAAAAATAAACCAGTCTTAAGGTTTTAATATCATTATTCAGCGCAGTTTAGACTGAATCATGAGATTTAATGAAACAAAACACGATTTACTATGAAGTGGGATTTTCAGTACAGCAAACCTGTACTTCAGTTAATGGCATTAAAGGCTGACATATGATTGTAGCAATATCTGTTAACTGTTGTATAAAAAGTATTACCTTGGAATTGCAAAATAGGTTTTCAAAACAATTGAACACCAACACAAAGACTGAATTTGCTGCAGCATTAGGATACAAACCAAAACTTGAAGTTTATTCTGAGCTAGCTTAAATACAAGGCAGTAGTATAACTGTCTTGTGCAGCTGAATAGCCAGGCTGATTTAATCAGGCAGGCTGCTGCGTATAAGCTTTTAATACCAGAATCAGCTTGGTTATTTGCACAGCATTATATTGTGTTCTGTAGACATGTCCCACAGTGTAGAAAGTGCAATTTTGGCTAATGACCATCATTAGGTAAATTCTTCAAAGCTCGCACGTTGTCTTTGTGTTTTCTCCTTTTCCCTCACAGAAAAGTATCACAGAATCACATGAAGATGACATTTTCTGTAGCAGACATAACTAAAAGCAGGAGCTAATTACTGCTTATGTACAGTTCTATCCCAGCACTCCCCATATCCATTCTGGAGTTGATTTTATAGTAGAGAGTATAGCCTGGATACTTTACAGGATGTAAAATACCACAATTTATTAGTTGCTGTTGATGTTTGATTCCAGGCTCTAAAAAGTTTGGTCTGAATTGTCTGCTGCATTCAGTTTGTAAACCTAAATTTCAACAGTTTTCAGTATGGTCAGCATATCTTTTTTTGCAGTCTTTTTCCAGGCTGTGTATTTAAGCTATTTGGAGCTGATTGTCAATCCTAGAAGCTTATCATGGCTTCTGAAATCACAGATGAGTACATTTTTGTCCTGCAATGAAACCATGGTTCAGAATTGTGACAACACAGTAACTCCCATAGCATCAAGCATTGGCGTATGCTAATGTAGAGAGGAAGCTGCGCACTTAGGGGAAAGAAGGCTTGTGGTGATGGAGTGAATGGACCACTCCCAAAGTGGCCACATGATCTGGCAGGAGCCAAATATTCCTGTAGTTTGCCAGGATTTTAAGGGAATTGAGTCACTTGGCTTTCTGTAGCTCATTAATGAAACCGAATGCATGAGCAGGAGCTCTGAAGTCAGTTAACACATTTACTGGTGGGATAGAAAAGGAATCCTGAGGTGTTTTTAACTTTCTTCTTCACCATTATTGCTACCTGGTGCAGTCCCTGCTGTGCAGGCTGAGGCTGCTCTTGCCTCTGCAGAGCAATGTGATCACATCCTCATACCTTATACATGCATAAATAAATCATGAGGGCACCTAGAGGCAACTCCAGAGAAACAGTAGAAGTGCTACCATCCAGTAACACTGGTTCTTCTTACTGGTTGGAACAAACTGGTTGTAGGTAGTAGGTAGAGCTGAATGAGAAATGATTTTCCCATAAGAAAAAAGTTTTTCTGTAAGTTTGTTTTCTTTTATTAAACAAATAAAATCTGAAGTTGGATTTTTTTTTTTTCCAAATATTGTGTCAGATCGGGAGAAGCATTTTGTTACGATTTCAAAATTATAATATATAAATAATTTGGCTCACTTTAAAAAAGACAAATGCTATCTTGGATTGAAACCCAGAAATGTTTCCATTCAGAGTTCCTCCAAAAAGTATAGGAACACTTTTTGAATCCTTTTTGATAGGTTTACCTTGAAAGGGTAAGTTTATTAAGTCAGCCCTTTCACAGAAACAGTTGTTATTTCAATGAATTACCATTTTTTAATAAACAGAAGCTCTCAGTAAGTTTCTGTTCAGCTATAGTACTGGCATGTCTGATGTAACTAAGTCTTGATCTTGGAGCAAGAATTCCTGAAATCCTATTCTGTTCCCATTCTGTCTCTAGAGTACAGCTGAGGAAAGCCTCTTAACTCTAGTGGCTTGAATCATGAAATAGCTGGGCAATCTTTCCAAACCATCCATATCTTCCCAATATCTCTCTTTTCTGGTCGCATCTGCAAGCACACTTGAGGAGGAATGCTAGCACAGCCAGGTAACAGGGCAGCTCTAAAGACACCAGCATGGGTGGGACCTGTAATGTAAGGAAGGTGTCAATCTTTTTCCACTACATCCACTAATTTTGTTTTCTGAGTAGAGCTAAATCAGCACGTCATAGATGCTACTACTATGAAGTTCCCTTGTGGCAATTCTTATTATTCCATCTGTCAAAACATCATGATTTCACTGTGATGAAAGTATTGTATGCACCAGTATTTCTATGCTGTCAAAGTGACTTGCAGCTGTGGAGGCTTGCAAAACCAAAGTAAATAAGGTATAGTTAACCAGAACTGGTTTGGTCTATTTTTTTTTTTTAGCTATGTTTCTTACTTAGACCTATAATTTTTACTCAATCATCTTTTGAAATGTAGTGAAGGAAGTTACCCTAGAAATGCACTGGGGAAAATCAATTCTGTGTACTTGGATTTTGTCCACGTTTTCCCCTGGCAGACTATGTTGCTGGGTTTGGTTCTTTGGGTGTTTGTGAAGATGTAAAGAAACCTTTTTTCCATTTCCAGATCATCTTTGCTCTTTTGTCTTGTTAAAAGCCCAGAACTGTCCTGAATTATGAATTTCAAGCAATTAATGACAACCATTCTTTCATTGCTGCAGTGACTGCACGATGCCCCTCACTAATACCCAGATGCTTACACAGGACTAAGTCATCACATAGAAGACAGTTCAAATTACTCATTCAGTTAGCCATGTGCACAGAGTAAATTAAGCGAAAGGCCAAACTCTGGCAAAGTGCACTGAACTATATTGAAGAACAGTTCCTCTTTATAAAGAGAATCCCATTGGAACAGACTCCTAGGACCTAAAAGGAAAATCTCAGCCTGATATATACGTTTGCCTAAATCTGAATCATACCAAGTTTTAGTCTAACTGGCTGTAACTGGTGAATGTTGCATTTGTTTGCAAGCTCACTGAACTGCGTGATCTGATTCCTTAGCTTTGGGTTTCGAGAGATAAGTGAGCAAACGGGACTTTTGGGGAGAATTCCGAGTGGAAAACATAAGTATGTTGTTTTCTTTGCACTTAGTTAATGTTGTGATGATGGGTAAATTCACCTATATTTGGATGCTATTTTGGAAATGCTCATGATTGAAGTACAGTGGTATAATGCAGTTCTGGAGTGCACACGGGGATGGGGAGTGTAAATCTAGTCACTGGGGAGAGTAAAGGCTTGGCTGTGAGCAACAAAGAGGTTTAAAACAGGACTTTCATACTCTGTGGCAATCTACATTTGTAACTGGAAAAGGCACTGGCCTCGTCAGTGTTGTCTTATACTTGTAAATAGTGGTTTGGTCTCAGCAATACTGAATAAGGATTCTCAAGAAATCAATTTGTCTACAATGGCTTCTCAGGATCTCTCTGTGAAATTTGAGATTTTCCACTTTGAGAATTTAACTTTTTTTCCTGAAACTGGATAAAAATGTTAAATTTTGGGGAGCAAATAGTAGTCCATTGGATTATTTAAAGCATTTTCAGATACAAGGGAGTGGTTTCAATTGGAAGAAAGTTTACTGAGAAAAATCCCTACTAAATGCCTACTAGCTTTATCACTGACCTCTAGTGCCAAGTTAGGTACTTCATACTTCTAAATCAGATACTCTGTGATTGCTATTTGCAGATAGCTGGCTTCACTGGGTGGGAGCAACTTTGACCTGAAAGCTGTGGCTGTGCTGATACAGTACTTTTGGCAACCTGTCACCGGTACTTGTCCAGCACAGTATTCCATATAACCAGCTGCAAGGTGCCACTGCCAATTTATGTATTTATTTTTAAAAGACAGAGAATATGAACATTACAGAGAGTCAGAAAACTGTTTGTGCCACAGCTTCTAGCAGTAACAGACTGGTTTGGCACTGGTGTTGCTGTCAAAAACCTGCAGTATTCACAACCTTTCTTATTTTCATAGAATCATAGAATAGTTAGGGTTGGAAAGGACCTTAAGATCATCGAGTTCCAACCCCCCTGCCATGGGCAGGGACACCTCACACTAAACCATGCCATCCAAGGCTATGTCCAACCCCGCCTTGAGCACCACCAGGGATGGAGCACTCACAACTTCCTTGGGCAACCCATTCCAGGGCCTCACCACCCTTACAGTAAAGAATTTCTTCCTCATATCTAATCTAAACTTCCCCTGTTTAAGTTTGACCCCGTTACCCCTTGTCCTCCCACTACAGTCCCTAATGAAGAGTCCCTCCCCAGCATCCCTATAGGCCCCCTTCAGATATTGGAAGGCTGCTATGAGGTCTCCATGCAGCCTTCTCTTCTCCAGGCTGAACAGCCCCAATTTTCTCAGCCTATCTTCATACGAGAGGTGCTCCAGCCCCCTGATCATCCTCGTGGCCCTCCTCTGCACTTGTTCCAACAGTTCCATGTCCTTTTTATGTTGAGGACACCAGAACTGCACACAATACTCCAAATGAGGTCTCACAAGAGCAGAGTAGAGGGGCAGGATCACCTCCCTCGACCTGCTGGTCACACTTCTTTTGATGCAGCTCAGAATACGGTTGGTTTTCTGGGCTGCAAGCACACACTGCCGGCTCATGTTCATTTTTTCATCGACCAACACCCCCAAGTCCTTCTCCGCAGGGCTGCTCTCTGCTGAAGCAAAGAAATAGGATGCCAGGCTGTTTCCTACCTTCCAAAGGGCTTTGAGGAGATGTTCTGGACAAGGTATTAGTGATTTGCTTTCTGTCTTCCAGCTACCAGATCCAAAATAGGATTTTAAAAAAGCATGCTAGAGCTCACTCCACAAAAGCTAGATGCCTGCTGGGCAGAAATGAGACAGACAGGTTTTACATCCCAGACTTCTAAACGGCTCAGGCATTGGCTTCTGGTCATAGTTCTAGTAGTTGATGAAGATTGATCGCTACCATATCTCTGTGTTATCTTGACCTATGTCTCAGCCTGTGCAATTGAAACTTGTATACAGATGTCGCAGGTAACAGCTTACTGCATTTTTCAAGTGAAAATGCCTTTTTTTTTTTTTGGTGTGTTTCCCCCTCTCCTTGGTTGTGAATTGTGGAGTTACTTTGGTGTGTATCACAGTGACAACAATAATGTAGTTGGTTGCTGTAGTTATGCCACACTCTATCCAATTAAGATGATGTTATATCTAATTTATGCTCTCCATTCAGAAATCGAGGAATGAGCATTTCAGCAATTACTGAATACAAATAGGAACCAAAGGTGAAAACACCTGACATACCTTGGGTATGAACGTGCTAAGACAAGGCAAAAGTCCCAAAACTTTTTGTTTGTTTGTTCCGTTTTCTGCGCTGTTAATAGAATATATTGTGCTGCTCACCTAGTTTGATTGTTCTTGTCAAGAAGCTGCCAGGGATTATGGGAAATACTTGGGGTTAGAGGAAGATATGTCAGTAGGCTGCTAGCAATAATAAGCTTGTTCACTGTGAGCCAACAACCTGCCACGAACATCCCTTAAGCTCAGCCACTATTCTCCTCCTGTTCAGCCTTGGGAGAGAGAAACCTCTTCTGTAGTGGCCTGGGGATTCACTTATTTCTGTGGCAATGGAGTCAATGATTCGGTGCTTGAAGACAGGGAGAATGAAAAGGCTCCATAGGCACATAATAGAATCTATTAGTGAATGAGCAGTTACAGGCATGAGGAAAAGAACAATGAGACAGGCGATGCAGTAACAAAACAGAAAAGGGTGGGGATGGGCAGGAATGCAGAGTGAGATTTTGCTATAAAAGCCACCTGCAGACGCATACAAAAGAAATAAGAACAAGACAGACAAAAGAACACTGGAAGTCAAGGGGGGAAAGGGGAAAATTCAAAGCAAAATACAATAATAGCTGAGCATTTTCAGAACCTCAAGAGAAGAAACTATGGTCTGAACTAACTAAAATTGAAAATAACAGCTATAAAAAGTGAGAGGTCTGAGTGATTAGAGAATACCATCACAAAATTGCTCCCTTCCCATCCGTAACTGCACTGCCACCAACATGCATCTTTGTTTTAAGTGTATTATACTTAATTATAAGACCAGTGCATCCCTCATTGCCAATCCATACTCGTATTCCTACAGACCTTGACAACAGAAACTGCTGGTGCCATTTCTGAAAAATCCCAGATGTGATGAAAGCTGTGGGATTTTAACAACTAGACTATGCCTGTACACCAGTTCCTTTCAGACCCTTTCCGCCTCGATAATAAGGCTGTTCTCCATTGGTGGGACTGAGGCTCATGTTGATCTGAAACTCAAATCCTTGCTCTGTATACTTGCTTTTGCTTCTCCGTAGTTGTCCCTATGCAGTTGAACTGACCTTCTCTGAGATTTTGTGTGTGTGCATTTTCCTACACCTATATAATTTGAGATTTTTCTCTCTTTGTAGGTACTCGATTGCCATTGTCATTGTCTTTTTATGTAGATTCTTTGCCCCTTCCTTCAGTTTTGCATTAAATGTTGTGTTTTTAAAGGATACTTACATCCAGGGCATCATTGCATGCAGGAGTATACAAGGGTATGCCCTGCAACAGCTGGTATATCAGAATCAGACTGCACACTGTCACGGTTTAAGCCAGCTGGTAACTCAGAACCATGCAGCGGCTCGATGAGATGGTGTTCCACCCTCAGTAACACATGGAGTCATATTATTCTGTATATAATGGTATTGTAAGTCGCCCCTACAAGTCTGTCCCTTATGCCATGCAGACTTTTTTGTTTTCTCATCAGTGATGCCCAAGTCATGTGAGTAGCCATGTTTTCCCTAAATGTGATAGCTCTGAGACAATACATATTTTTCATGGCAGTTTATGCTAGCCAGTTATCTGTTCTGTCTCTGCATCGTATCACAAAAACATTCTTGTAACACAGACAACCTACCCATCTAATCACCATCACAAAAAGGATCTGAGATGAGTGGGACGGCATTTCATCCAGAAAAAAAAATGTTTCTGTTTAATGGAAGTGACAGTCTACAGTGTAAATGCCTGTCATCAAACATACTGTCTTGTGCCTTCCCCTGTCCTATCAAGCAATTGTAGGAGGTAGTCCCATGCTACACGCTGTACTCTTTATTCTCCATCATGCCACTGAATACAAGTGTCTGTCAGCATACACATAGTGCTGTATGTTTTCTACTCACTTCCTACATGATTAACCTCTTGGTCTGTTGCCGTCTTCCATAGTAGAGGTTACATGGTCTTTCACATATAGATATCCTGAGGGGATTTCTGAGAAGCTTTTTTCCCCAAAATAGAAAAATGCTGGACGCAGAAACATCTTCAATTGCACAGTCAGACTCAAAAAGGTATTAAACTCCTTATGACACAGTGGTGCTGGGGCTGTGCTGACAGCATGGAACATAGGCAAGTGAAGTGTATCCCCTGCTGCAAGCATTTATGAATCAGCAGGGTTTGTAGTGCTGACTAGTGCCAAAATTCCTGTTGGTTCAAGTTGAAAATTGGCAAGCGATAGGATGGCACAATAACTCTTAGCACCTTGTAGATCTAATTTGAGACACTGATGAGCAAGGTTATTGTGGATGCAGTCTTTATGAGAAAGCATTACAGCAGGGAGATTCATAAGCTGATGTTCAGAGATAATGTCACTCATCTGGACATGGGAAAGAAGGTCAAGGAGCCAGGTCACTCAATCCACAGTGTGTAGGAAGATTGGTAGTACTGTGGCAAAAGAGGTGTGGGGGTCCCCTGCCATCTGAATCCAGCCAGGAAAATACACACAATGTTCCTGTAAAAGGACCGTTTTCTTACTAATGTGATGCTGCCAGTTTATGTTTCAATCTATGGGAATACATATAGGAATCTTATGCCTGTGAGCTCTTTGGAACTCTGTTCAAGTTACAAATTGGGAAGAGATAACAGCATCTTTGTGTATCAGTTAAATTCAAGAGCTGTGACTGAAGTTCCCCACTGTCTTCTAGATGAAGTCTCTGATGCTGTGAGGCCAATTCTCTGTGATTGCAGTGATTCAGGAGATGGGGTCTTCATCATGTTTCAGGTTTGGGTTCCTTGTTTCTGGTTAGACTCCAGGTATGTAAAGAGCAGAGTTCTGTGAAATCAGTTGGCTGTTTTACTGCCATCCGAGGAGAGCGGGGGGGGTGGGATATCACTGGCCTTGTGACTAAGCTGGCTGGAAGCCTTTCTTCTGCTTTCCATCTCCCTTGGGCTCTGTGCTGTACTATTGCACTCACATTTTTGCAATATTTTCTGGGCTCTTGCTTTGCATGAGTGCTACAGTCTGAAGTTGATTTTCATGTAGACTTTTATTCTGTGATACCACATCTCCTTTTATGAAGGTTATTTGTGTCCTCTGAAAGTTTGGTTTTCCTTCATAATTACTCACAACCTGACAGACTTACAATCCTCTGATAGGATTTGAGACATTGTAATCTCTGGAGCAGCCTATGGTACATTCACAAACAAGGAGGATTATAACCTCTAAGATGGCAATAAGCAGATGAACTCTTGAGATATCAAGACCCTGCTTTCATACCAATTTCCAGTGCTTGAGTTGCAGGAGGGCAGGGAGCAGTGCTGTGTTCTCACTCCCACCCACATTTCTGGTTTTCTTCATCTCCTTTTGCCTCAAGTAACAGAGTTGAGAAATTAATTAAACCCACCAGTTATACACACTTTGAGCACTGCAAATATCCTTAGCTATGCAAATTAAGAAAAGAGAAATTCAGCAAATTTGACTTACACAGCAGATTTTTTTTTGCCCAGCAGAACGTCCTTTTCCCATAAGGCATCAGTTGTTTTACAAATCAAACACTTTTGTACGTTTTCACAGAAGTAAAGAGTCTGCTGAGAAGTACCAGCCAGCTCAGATTCTTTATTTTGCCAGCTTTGTCTTTCACTGAAATTACTTTCCTTCCAATAATTAATATACTTAATGGGAATGTGCCTGTCATAATATTTATTCTGAATGTTATATGCCTTGTTTATTGTTTTCTCTTACCATAATGGTTATTGATGACCAGTAAGTGTCAGTTTTTATGCAGCTTGTATACAATTGAAATTCCCCCACTTCAGGCATTCCACTAGTTTGTCAGCTGTCCCAATACGCCAACTCGTTAGAAGGAAAAGACTAGACAGTATAAAAATTATAAAAGCAAACACATTACCTACTTCATGGCATTGTTATTTGCTTGTATGTCTAAGCAGTAACTGAGTGATCCTCTGTGTATAGCTTGTGGGTGTAACAAATTTCCTGCAGGATTCTCATATTGATCGTTTGCAAAGGCAATTAAGAGTTAAGGTTTAAGGTAGAGATAGAGTTAAAGTTGGAAGAAAGCTGCTCAGCATTATTCTACTTCAGTTAGCAAAGGTTGAGGACAGTCTCACTAGCTAATCATCCAGCTAATGTGAGGCTTGAGAAACATTTCACTTAAGTATGTATCTCACCTGGGCATATCCCAGTGTCACATTCTGTCCTGATATACCTGACACAGCAATGGAGAAGAAACTCTCTAAAGGTGAAAATATATCTTGAAAATATATCTATGAAAATATATCAATGAAGCTGTAATAGCCAGTTATGGATCTCTTCTTTCTGATCCATATGTGCAACTATTATTAATGTCAATGCCATTTTTGTTTTGTTAGTCTGGGAAAAGTAAACAAAACTCAGAGAAAGAACTCAAAAGGTTGGTGAGAATTAGAGTTGTGTTCTCAAATAGCCATAATTTGTTATCTCCAGAATAGCATAGAACACAGTTTACTGATTACGGAGTAGGATGCATGTTATCTTGTTGCATAGAATCATGGAAAATACAAATGACTGTTTTTTCGAGAGATCACCTCATTTATTCCATGCTCATCTCTGGGAGGATTATCTGTACTCTTGGTAGATGTCATTCATGTTTTTAAAAAGCCCCCACTGAGGACTCCACAGTCTCCCTGCACAATCTGGTCCAGTTCTAATGCTATTCCAGTGGTATCCTGACCATTACAGAACTTGTCCTGTATTCTATTTTACATTTCCTTTAAGGCAGTTGAAGTCCATTAGTTCTCTTATTCTCCAGGGATATGGAGAGCAGATGATTACTATCCCTTATGCTGCAGCATTTCATGCATTCGGAAGTCTCTGCACTACTAAAGAATAGGAATGCTTTCAGGCTTGTCATCGAGAACCATTAGAGGTCTCAGAAACTCAGACTTTCTGAACATATCCCTCTTGAGGCTTGACATTTCATATCTACTCATATGTCTCATATCTTGCAGGATCCCTACTTAATTATGCACCCTAGCATACCATTTCTTCTCTGGCGTCAGCATGGTGGTGTTGATCCATTTCTGCCTTCAAGCCCCTGAATTCCAGAAACCGTTTTATTTCAGACTGCTCTTTATGTCTCATTCTTAGCCTGTGTTCATTTAGGTCGTTCTTATATATAGAATCTTGTGTATCATTTAATAGGATACGCCTTGTTTCTTCACATGATTTTCCCAGGTTTTTAGGATCTTTCAAATTCCAATTTTGTCCTTTGAGACCTTTGAAACTCCTTCCAGCTTTGTGTTGTCCACAAATTTAATGTGTATGTACACTCTGTCCCATTGTGCTCCTTATTAATGAAAATATTGCACAACATTGGAGACACGAGAAATCCCTGCAGTACTCTGTTCAGTACATCCTTCCATTAAAAAAAAACAAAACTAAAACAACCAAAACATGAGCCATTGGTGGATTGTTCTCTGAATACAGTTTTTAGACCATTTTGCACGTACCTGCTAGAAACAGATTCTGAAATCATATTAAAAATCCAGATTTGTTATATCTACAGCTTTACCCCATACAAACAGCCTGTTACTTTGTTGTGGAAGGAAATTGTTTAGGTTCAGCTCTATTTGGTGTTGACAAAGCTCTATTAGTTGTTACTCTTTACCATGTTTTGACTAGATGCTATAAGCAGTTTGATGAATTAACTGTTGATTTCTACTCCTTTCTCCCTTCCTCTCCCCTGTCCCTTAATTAATGAATTAAATTATTACTAAATTATTTTAGTTGTGTTCTTTCTCCTCTTTTGTGGCTTGACAGCACACCTTTGTTTTTGACAGTTTTACAGAACTTCATCCATTAGGGGAGTTCTTCATGATAATGGCATTTAAAGGGCTCAAGACCTTTTCCTAAGTGTGCAGGATGAATTCTTCTATGCCATTGAGTAGAAACATGTTATAATTTTTTATTAAGTGCTCTTGAATCTGCCTTTCTGTCCTCAGGTGTGACCCCTTCTTTTTCTGATGCTTGATTTTGGATAGTTGCTTGAAACTATTTTAGCGAATGCTTCTAAAAAGGATGATTTGATTCTTGGAATCTTCAGGTGTTAGCTTTGAATTGCCAAAAATCAAATAAAAATGAAGTCTCCTTGAGTCCTACATATGGTTCTCTTTTAATCAACACCAAGCCTTTTATAAGCGAGCATTTATATGAGCCACAGTAATATGAGTTGGCCCTGTATGTAGAATAATAGCTTAACATTTAGGTTCTTAGTTATAATGTGTTCCACATTGTTATTTCAATAATTGCTAAAGTCAAATTATTTTCTAATTAGATAGTTTTGTTGTATGCAAGTATATGCACAAGTTTCAGGGGAAAAAATTAGGTGAGACAGAACATCAGACAAATAGCTGGTTTTGAAAAAGAAAATGTTATCTTTGGAGGGGAGATATGGTATATTCCTAACTTCGCTCTTATTTTTAGCCCATGTAATTTTCTTTAGGCCTCTATAGGGAAACTTGAAATACAATAATGCAAGCAAAGTAGACTATATTTTGTAAGAGTAAATGTAAAGCTGCTAGATGTCCATTTCATTTTCTTTAAAGCAAATAATTTTTAACCATGCAGCCTAGCAAAGAGGTTATTATGGCACCTTGCAGATAGGTGGTGTGACTACAAGTTATATATCGTGTTAAGGGAGCTCGACATTCTCACCAGAAGGAAAACATCCTTAAGCCCTTGTATGACTTGAGAAGAGGCATTGGAAGCCTTGTCAGCTTCCAGTGTTCATGGGTCTTTCTAGTCATGGCATTGTACCAAGTGTGTGGCAGAGGTTTAGGTGGTAGCTCTTGCTGTGTACTTGACATTGGTCACAAACCAGTTACTTGTTTGTAATATTCTCATTACTCTCAAATGGTTCCTAGTGTAGCCACTGATGAATTTCAGCAAGAGGTAAAATAACTCTGTTTCATGCTTGGGCACTAGAGACAGGAAGAGAGAAAAAATTGAAAAAAAAAGAAAAAAACAAAACAGAATTAAAAAAAAAAATCATTTCCTTTTTGCACTTCAAATTGTGAATTTCAGAACCTAGCATGAGAAACAATGAAAGAATATCTGCCCATTTTTTCCTGGAATTATCACCCAGGTATTTACTAGGGGAAGGGACTTATTCCTACTTTTAAAATCCTACTTTAAATGAGAGTTTTGAAAGGAGGTGATCATTATATTACCTGATGCCGTTTAATTTTAGTGTTCTAAATAATCTTAAGGATCTTTCAGAAGTATACTGAATGACTTCAGCTTCCTGTTATTTGATCTTGCCTACTGATGGTGTACCTCCCGACTTACTGAAGGAAGTACCAAGTAGATATGAGAGCGGAGGAAAAGGAGGACAGAGAAAACCCTTCCACAATTAGGACATAGGCAATCCTGTATCAACAGGAACTTTATTTTCCTTTTAATGTTTCAGTAATGTTCCCATTCTATTTTGAACCTTCAGACTTAAAAGGCAACTGCAATAGCTCCTGTCTCAACCCCCATGTTATTTTAAGAACCTCTTATGTGCAATTTCTGTGATCAATAACGTTCATGCACATACACTGACGTGCAGCATAAAGATGACCTAGTTCTATTTTTGCATTTTAACAGCCTTTTGTAGAATGGTAACTCTACTGTTAAAGGGACAATGAACAGACCTTTCAATAAAGGAGAAAATCCTGTTGCTTAGAAGAAGCAATTCTAGTGGCTTTTAAAAAATTTCAGCCACCTGAAGAGAAGTTGAGATTATCCATCCTATTACCACCTTTTTGCCAAAATGCGAATATTTTCTTCTAAATAGTCTTTACTGATAGCAGTTATCAAAATAACGGCAGTAGAGTAGGCACAGGTCACTGTTCCTCTGAGAATAAGGCATAGTGGGTTGTGTTATCATACCAAGTTGCTTAGTCAAGAATATTCTTCAATATATGCTGCCGACAATAGGGAAAGCTGGAAAAAGCCTCCACCTGTCCAGTGGCGGAAATCAGAATGGATTACTCCTGTAAGGTTCAGCACCTGGGATTGTGTGAACTGTTGGGTTATGGGCTGTAGATATACTACTACACTTCTCTTTTTTAGTGCATACTTACATTAACACTGCTGTTCTCAGTGCTGCATGTGTGGTAGCTAGGGCCCTATTGTCACATTAGTGTTCTGAGGGTGTGTGTTCTTGGCTTATGCACCTTCTTCATCTTTCTCCCAGCCGTGCAAATCTAAGACCTGGGATTCTTACAGCTGGAGAATTGTACTGTGTCACCAGGTTTCTTTCAGAGCCTTTTCTTTCTTTATGCTTATTTCTGTTCTACGTTATCCTGTTAGATCTTTTTCTGTTTCTGACTCTTCCCCTTAATGTGTGCAGGGAAATGACCACTTGGCTCCGTGGCATCTTCCCCAATGTCTTCTCCAAGTTTACACATGTCTGTGCTACATCTCCCTGAAAACTACCTGCACTGCAGTTATCTGTACTAGCTCAGAGAGGCGGGAATAGGATATGAATCCATGAAAACATCTTCAGCTGAACACTTCAGTCCTCACCTTATGGCTGGAGAACCAAGTTAACTGGCTCTGGAGCCATCCTCATCCCCTGCTCTGTCTCTTGTTCCTTCTAGTGGCTGCATTTAAGGAGACAGTTACAGCAGGAGAAAGATATGCTGTTATCTCTGCATACCACACAGGTTTCTCCTCCTTCTCTGAGAAGGTGAGAAATTATATATACCAGTACTTTGGGGCTCTGAATAACTACAGCGCCATGCTAGCCTGAAGCTGCAGGAACAGGAGTACTTCCATTGACATAATTGTGTCCAGAATGACCACACCAGACACATTTCTCATCTACTTTCTTTTCTCCTCTATTCTCACTTTTGTCTGGCTTGAGAAAACAAAATTATGCCACCCTTCTGTGGCATAACAAGGAGATGAGAGGAAGAACGTGATTCCCTTCTAATTGCTGCGAAGTTAATTTTAAACAAAAGGTGTCTTGCTTGTATGATTATAATATAAATTCCCCCAGCGTGAGTCTACAGCAAAGAAGCTGGCCTCTATTTGCTGGACTGTTTCAGTTTCTTTTATTTTCTTTGGAATTAAAAAGAAGAAGATAAAGAAGTCTCAGCTCCCAGGTTATTCCTTTTATGGCTTCTATTTGCTTACTATTCATTCTTCTCTCTTAACCATTCTCTCTTAACCGGGTGCATTGTATAATCAGTAAATTGGGGCAAAAGTATGGAAATGTAGATGTGATATTTTGAGAACTGTCTGTCTTATTCAGGGTGAGGTTTTGGTCAGTGCTCAGTCTTTACTTGGCTCCCAGTGAAACTGAGGCTTTTCAAATCAGCGGAATCAGGCAAACATGTCTAAAGCTTTGTCTGGATGTATTTTATGCACACCTACTTTAATGGAGTTAGGCCAATATTTAGAAACTGAATTGCAGTAATAGCAGATCTTCTGTAATGATACCTCATCACTGTTAAATGTACAAACGTGCTGATGCTGAACTAGATTCAGAGTACCTTTTGTACTCTCAACACACTGTACATGTCAATGTGTTTACTTGCAGTCCACATTGCCAGTGTGCCCTAACCTCACACAGGAGCCCCATACCTCACTGAGAATGTCTCACACCATGCAGCACTTTTGACCTTCCTGGTGAGATCAACTTACTAAGTTTCTCTTTCAGAGCTGTATTTTATAATGTGGTCACTGCAAAGTGACTGAGACCAGTAACCCTTCTCACAAGAGCCACTGAATAAACATGTGTTGTTAAATTAATTCTCAGTCCCTTGCAAATGAACATGGGTTATGTTTGCACAGATGCCTTGGAGGTGGGGGTGGTTGTTATCCCCTGACATTTCCCCAAGCTCTGTTTCTATCTTTCATTAAGCCATAGGAACATTGTTTTGAGTCTGGTATACAACTGCTCTCACTGGTCTCTGTATTCACGCAGTATTATCTTTCCTAAATGAGGCAATGTACTAATGACAGACATTTCTGACTTAGGGATTTTACTTTGTTTGTTTAGTTACCATCCAAATAAAGAGCTGCTGTCTCACAGTCCTTTCCCTCTTAGTGGGGTGAGCTGGGTAGGCTTACTGAATGTGAGAAACCTTTCAAAACTGGACCTTTTCCCTCCTGATAAATTGATACTCAAACAGAAATACAGGTGTGGGGTTTTAATAATTTGTTGCAGTGCCACTACGTCAGATGTAAGTTCCTTTAAGAACCATGATTAGCTGATACAAAATGATGAATGGGGTACTGGGACAGTTTATTTAGCAATGATGCTGATTAATATTGCTGTTGAACTCAAGTGTGTCTTGGCAAGAGAACAATAACCAGGACAGATTTGGGGAGCCTGTCCAACACTGCCTGCTTATAGTAAACTGTCAGAAGGCAGGTTGGATAGGGCTTTATGTCCCTCTATAATAGGACTTTTTTTGTTAGTTCTGTGTTCTTATTAGCTGAACTGTTTTCACCCACTGGTTTTTCACAGTGCAGTTCTTAATCTCACAAATAAGGTACAGGCCCAAAAGGAAAAGTAAAATTGATGCTTCTATTCTCAGCCATTTCTAGTTGCAACCTATTACTCTGCATACATTATTTTTAATGAATTGCGGAGTGCCTCTTTAGCTTTCTCAGAATGTCTTCCAAGAACAAGGCTTTGTGGACTCCTGCCAGGCACACACACATGTGGTTTGCACGCTGCCCTTCTCTTGCTGGCAGCAGAACTGTTTTGGCAGCAGCCGTTTAACACTTCCTCCAATTGCATCTTACTCCAAAGCATGTAGAAGCCAAGGTCTCAACCTTCTCTGCTGTAGTGTCAGGTCTGGTCAGGTACTGAGGACATTTAATTTATGATAGCTTAAACGAATAACCCCAGAAGTACTGGAATTCTAGGCACAGCAATAGCACCAGGAGCTAGGCACAGGGGCAGGTTTTCATCCCTAGGACATTGCTCATGAGCAAGAAGCTTCCTGTACAGGTGACTGAAGCAATGAACTCTTGCAGTGTTACATTGATTGTTACGAAAGCTTTCCTATCCAGTCTTACTAGTATTTATTTATTCATTCCTGATGTGTAAGAATTTGCCAGGCAGAAAAAGGCAGTCCCTGCTCCAAGGGAAGCCTGCTGGAAGCTCTGATATTTGGGTGCCTGTGAACTTCCTCTGTGACCAAGGGCTATGTCCTTGTGTTAATACTGTCAGAGCTATTGTTTCTCACAGCATGTTACTGTCAAATAAACCCTGTTGCAATAACAAATCATTACTCAAACTTCCCACAGAAACTCAATATGCTTTAAATGTGTTTCCCTTTGTCTTGATTATATTTTATCTCCAACTTTAATCAGTGCTACTTCAGGAAAATTTTGTGCTATATAGTTACAGCCAGAAATACTGTAGTTAATAGTTCCTTTCCAGTACAATTGAAAATAAATCTCATAGCAATAATTTACTCTTCACTTCTGTGTCTTGATTATGGATTTTTGGACCATGTCCTAATCTTTTATGTAATGTTTCTATGACCTATTAAACAACTGTCTTGTTTCACCCAAGGTAATTCTTGCTCATAGTTGTAACGATGCTTCTTCGATTGGTAGAGTAACCTGCCTTTCTCTCTCTTTGCAAGGACAAAATAAGTAGATGTTTAGTTAACCAATAGTAATGCATTCAGAGTCCAGTACCTCAGTTTCTGACTACACCACAATGGCCTTGTGTGCTCATGGTGAAGTCACCAAAAGAATTGTAATGCAATCAGTTCATCTAACATATTTTTTAGAAACACTTCATATACTTTTGCCAGTGTTTTTGCGTTTGCAGATGGGCAGTTGTTATAATAGAGCAATGTTTTTTCATGCTAACTGATCTGTACAAAGCATCTTTACAGCAGCCAGTGTTTGTTCATTGCACTGGTCTGGCAGGATGGATTCATGTATGGTTAGAAAACTGGATATTGTGAGGCAGCTTAGTAGGACTGTTTCGGTTTTCAGTGGGAAGAAACGGCTGAAATATATGAAATGAATGGTTGATGATATCCTACAGCCTTGTTTTATCAAATAGTTGGAGACAAAAATCAAGTTAGACAAAAGTTTATGGGCAAGGAAGTAGCAATAATGTCTGCAGGACAAAGGGTCTGCCATCCTAACACAGCACGTTGAGCAACCGAGCCTTTCCACATCCAGTACAACCCAAAGACAATGTAATTTTGTAGCCAGCAACTCAGATTACTATATTAGAGCTTGCTTTCTTAATGCACAGAAAGTGTATGCACATGTAACCCCGCATTTAACATCAGCAACAAGATCTTTTTGATTAAATTCTGTATCTAGGAGAATGACTTATATCTACAGAGAACCACTAATGATTTGTTAAATCATCCAGTGCTTATGGGAGCTCACATAAAAAACCTAAATAAATGAAAAAATTTTAAAACAGAGTTTGTCTCTTGTTAAATACCAGTTGTCCTTGCAATGTAGATTGAGCAACTGAGCGTAGAAAGTGGACAGCACTATACACAGAAACTGGATAGGGCACCAGAACAGCTTTTCTTCTCAATACTCCATCTATTTTATGTTGGGATTACTAAATGCTCATTAATCCCAAATCTTGCAGAGAATTCCTGGGGAAATAAGAGGATTATGTACTTACACAATGTACATATTTCATTGAATGTTATAGATATTAATGGTGCAGTAGCCACGCAGAACATGGAAACTAGAAGTGTCCAGCTTCTTTCTATATTTTTATTAAGCTTTTATTTAAATATTTGCCATGGAAGAAACTTGGATGTGTTTCCAAGCTGTAGCAAAATTTTGTGGTTTGCCTGCAATAAGAGTAAGGTGGAGAAAGCAGTACAACTTCTTTCCCATGTGTAAATACCATAAGAGTAGCTCCTTGTGTGTCAACAGTTATTGCATTTATTGAAATAAATAGCAAGATCTTTCACTCTTCAGATTAGAGACAAACCCAGAAGGCAAATAAATATGTGCTTAACTGCCAGTTATGAATCTTTTTGGCCTTGGTGGGACTAAAGAATATAATAGGACTTTTCTGTCTCTTTTATTTGAAATTCAGTAAGAAAAGCATAAGGATTTTTCTGTTATGTTTTTGTGTTGTTTTGGATTGTTTGTTTTTTTTTTCTCATGGGTGGATGATCACCTTTTGCTTAGCAATTCATTTTCACAAAATAATAGAAGCACAAAGGGCCTTTCTGTAATTTATTATACATGCATCAATCCACTTGACTAGAGATTGGTGAAAGAACCTGACCTTTGTTATGATAGAGGGAATATAAGTGGGGGACAAACTTTAGGTTGTAGACACTCTGTCTTGTACATGTATTTAAAGATCTGTTTGGTTTAGAATGTTAAATATTGTCACTTCCTAGCAAAGTTTCCTTACAGAATAGTGCTTATTCATATTGGCACTTGGACTTCCAACTGTGCATTTGAAACAAAGGCTTGAAAGATTTTGCTTAGCTTAAGGCATCACCATTGAAATGCGTCCAGAAGAGGGCAGCAAAGCTGGTGACAGGGCTGGAAGGCATGGTCTGTGAGGGGCGGCTGAGGATTTTGGGCTCCCCTAGTTTGGAGATAAGGAGGCTGAGGGGTGACTTAATTGCTCTGGACAAGCTTCCTGAGGAGGGGAAGTGGAGAGGGAGGTACTGAGCTATTCTGCCTGGTATCCAGTGACAGAATGCATGAGAATGGTTCAAAGCTGTGCTAGGGCTGTTTTAGACTGAACGTTAAGCTTTTCTCTACTGAGGGAGTGGTCAAACACTGCAACAGGCTTCCTAGAGAGGTGGTCGATGCCCCAATCCTGTCAGTGTTTAAGAAGCATTTGGACAGGGTCCTTAGTAGCATGTTTTAACTTGGTCAGCCCTGAATTGGTCAGGCGGTTAGAATAGATGGTTGTTGTAGGGCCCTTACAACTGAAAGTCTAGTAAGTATGAAGTTAAGAAAGAGACAATAAATTTAACACCTATTTTCCAAAAGTATTTTTTGGCAAGTGAACTACACACTCTGTGACAGGGGATATTAGAATAAGAGGCTTTTCTATGGAGTGAAGGTGAAAACAGGTGCTGTGATTTGTAATGAGTTATTCTGCTAGCAGCAAGGTTGCTGACTTTAACATTCACTTTATACCAGCCTGCTTGGGGAGCCACATTGATCAGCCACTGGTGTCATCTAATGTATAACAGGACAACACCAACACTATAAAGGAGGGAAACAAAGCAGTATTTTTTATTTAAATCTGAAACTGTAAAATCTCAGGTCTGGGCAGGAGTACATGTGAGTTAGAAGAGCCTCAGCATACAGATATCTCAGCAGGGTCAGCTGTGTCTGGAAGAGCACAGCACTGGTGCTTCTAAAGCCAAGCCAGCTGGGTCAGGTCGCACACAACCTTGTTGTGCATATAGACACATTATTCATGTGAAGTTCAAGCCCAGTTGAGGGCAGAAAGGGACAAAGTAGGCTTTCAACTATAATATTTTATTCTCCACAAGGGGACCTGTTTGATAAAAAGCACTTGAACACAAACATCTGAAGTCGTCCCACGCAATGGCACTATACAGGCACATAAGTCCTTTTCTGGATAAAGACCACATACCCTCAGTCTCATCCCTGATGGTGGATCATTTTCATTGTATGCAGTGGGGTTTGGAGAAAGCCCCAGGTTTCAGCAGTGCTGCTTACAGAAATTGCTGTTTTCAGGATCCAGGCCTATGCAGTTCAACCTTCAACCACGCAAACTGATTATGCAGGGAAATAGCCAAGATTTGCATGAGGCACTGGAAAACATGTTATAAAATTTTCATATATCCTCCTCCGAATCACTTTAGTTTGTACCTATTTTTAGGTGGAATTCAATTAAGCAATATCAGAGCCAATATCAACAGCACAAAATGATATAGCTGTACATAGCCATAAGTAACAGTACCTGTTAATAATCCAAATCATTGTCTTCTGTATCTTGTTGAGATTGTTTCCAAAAACAGAATTGAGAGAGATGAGCTAAAACTCTACAGTTTCAGTGATTATCATACATTAGCAGCAGTTTTATGGGAACCAACCACCCACTCCTACATTTGTAGCTGTGTAATACTGAACGTGTTTAAATGTGTTGATAGATTGTAGCCAGGGATTGTATATGCGCCTGGTTCATAGAAAATCTCTGTTTTGACAGTGTTGTGGATTTTACATGAGAACAATGCTATCAGTAGGAGAAAGGGTTGAAGGCTCTGGATGCTGAGCCTGTTGTTATTTTGCCCACTGTGATTGCTCTACAGGCAGGGTTGATACTCTGCATGTATTTTATGAAAGTGATTTGAAATAAACTATGGCCACTTTGGTTTTAGGAAAAAAGCCTGATATATTTACTCTAGAAAAAGAGTAAACTTTTCTAAGTAAAACTCCTAGGAGTTTTGGCCATGTAAGGAGGGCCTGTTTGACTCTGGATAATTGACAGTAGGCATATTTAAGTTGACAGCCCTGTGGCTTTCTGACTGTGATAGACAAGGATGCTTCTAGACTTGTGTATAGGAAATCTTTAAACTTTTAGTTTTGGTGGAACACAGCTGTAAATACTGATTGAATGTTGCAGTCATTGAAAGAATTAAAAACACCCATAGCAAGAATTAAAAATACACAGCCTGGAAAGATTAAGGTAACATCAGTGGTTGCTGGGGAAGGTTAGCCACCCTCTTGAGAACAAGCCAGTTGAATTGCATGTTCAGACCTAAAAGTGTTAATAAAAGGTAATAATTCTGATACAAATGCAAATACAAAGGCCTCTGATTTGTTAGATTCTGAATTAACTTTTGTTTTCCAAAACATCTGAAGCTAAAGGCATCTGTGCAAAGACCTGAAGCCTTGTCATAAAGCTTCAGGCCCATGGTTCAACACTGGTGAGTCTCAAAAGAGTTGTTCTGATTTCAAAATAAAGTACAATTAGAACAGCCTATTGAATGTCAACTAAATACAAGTATCATGACCCTCATGTAAGTAAAATACTGAGTCTTAATTCTAGCTATGTAAAATTAGATTAAATTCAGTTGTGAATTCATGTTTTTCTGTAGTTGTATCAGTGAGAGGAAAAAAAAAAACAGAAATAAACGTCTATGGGCAATTCAATTATAATTGCTGCTGGCATTAATGACATTTATTATTCATGGGGTTTTCCCCACTCCTAAAAGCATAAATCATTAGTAATATTTTTCATCCTTCAAGAAGGGTAAAATGAGGACTAAAAATGTAAATATTATAAATTCATGTAAATATGTTTTTCTCTTGTCGCAAGTCTTCAGAAACAGACTATTTCACAAGAATCTTAAAGAATGCTGTTGTTTATCTCTTTGTTGTTCTCAGTGTGAAATCCTTTAGGCTCTAATCCTGAACACATGAAAGCCCGTGGAATCAGGCCTGCATCCCAAGAACGGGATGCTCTCAGAAGAGTAGATCTGCAAAGCAGTCTGGTGGAGGCAGGCATCCAGCTCTCGTGCAATTTGTGATTTGGAGCCTCAGCTAAAGCTGGCCACAAATGCTTTGACTGGAGAATGCTGATTTGTGAAGATCAAAGTATTACTCAGGGGCAATTTGGTTTTAACCAGAGGCTAATGAAAATACGGAGAGGTTTTGAAAGTCGTATCAGTCTCTGTCAGCTTATCTGCCAAGCACCTCTGCTGCCTGCCCGGCGAGATGAGGGAGAAGCGAAAGCTCAGAGCTGCTCCCCAACTCCCTCCTCTTGTGTGGCACAGCTGAGGAGCTGCCTGGGAGCTTCCCAGCTCCTGGCTGTTGTGCAGCTTTTCTGCTCCACTGATGTGGCACTGGGATTTTGGCTTTCCAGTTTGCAGTTCTTCAGCAGTTAGCTGCCCAGCTGTGTCCAGTCCAGTGAGGTGCAGGACAGCCAGAGCCTCTGTGCTGGGCTGGCCTTCCGCAGGCAGTGCCAAAATACTTAGTTTTCATCCAAACCAGCAGTAAAACAACTTTAGAAATATTAAAACCCTTCCAAGTGCAAAGCCTAATCTGCTCTGTTACTTTTAATTGCAATTGTTGTGGGCTTTTTTCTGATAGTAAACAACAGCAAGGGATGCATTTTCAGTTATTGCTGAGCAGTAATACGTATCTGGAATTTCCATGTCTTGCTACTCTCTCCAGAGCAACCCCAGAGTGCAGAACATTTTCTCCCGGCAAATGCATAAGCAGAAAAAAATTGATATCAGCAAAGTTGCATTGTATTTTGAAAATCTAATTACAGTGGAAAAGCATTCTTCAGCAACTGCAGTTTGAATAGGAAGTAACCCAGCATTCTGCAGACCTTTACAAGTTCAGCCTTTATGTAGGATTGAAGTGTTTGACAGATATTTCTAATTCAATTGTCATTCAGACCTGTGGCTGATCTGTATCATGAGTAGAGGCCTCATTTTAATTTTTTATAAGCTCCAAGCTTGATTTTACACCATCTCCCATAGTCCTCAGCTGCCCCATAACTTCTGTTTCCTCACGAGCAAAAGGCTGCTTGAAAAAAACCCTTCATGCAACTGAGATAGTAAGGATAATAAAAAGGTAATCTTGGCAATTACTGTTGCTTGCACATTCAAACCCAGAGCCTGTCTCTGTTCCAGGAATCTCACTGTGCCAAGCTGGCTGATGAAGGAGAAAGGGTACAGACTTGCTGTTTATATGCACACTACATACATATATACATGAGTGAGAAAAATGTCTTTGATCTATATGCTTACAAGCAGCAACAGTGTAGAGTGTTGCTCACTATACAGATAAGGGTATGAGACATAATAAGAAAACATTTATGACCTACAGAGTTCAATAACAACAGCAACCCAGACTCCAGCTGTAGCTGGTCACTGTGTAATGCCACTTGCTCACTGGTTTGTACCCCTTTCCAGTCAAACTGAGCTACTGATTCAGAGCAGCTGGCAGGGCAGCATACATGAGATCGTAACAGAGAAAGGAAAAAGAGGGTGTGAGAGTGTCTGATCCCATAGGCCCTCAGACCAGTCAGGCCTCTTGCAAGCAGAGAATGAAAAAGACAAATATGAAAGAAACTAAATCTTTCAATTCAAATTTTACTACTTGAAAGCATGTGAGAGGGCTTGTCAGGACTCCATTGTTAATAGAAACAAAGAATGACAATAATCAGCAAGAAAAAATATCATAGAGAGTATTCTGAGCTAGAAACTGACTCTCTGAAACTAGTTTTCTCTCTTTACTTATGATCAGTTCTCTTCCGAACAGTGTTTCTGTAGGTGAGAAAGTATTCTGCCTTTTTAAAAACTGTTTCAATATTCCATTAAAAACAAAGTTGTAATTGTATCATTAAACTTTATTACTTTTCTGGAGCTAATATAGAATTCCCTTTGTTGTGGACACACTGCAGTAGTAGTAGAGGCTGTTTGCAGCTAGACTTATACCTCATGCAGGCAGTCGTTATGAAGTGTGCTATTACACTTATAGATCAGTTACTGTAATACAGGAGTTTCTTTGACTCTCCGAATGCTGCCCTTTGTAGCTCAGTCAAAGATCATCTCTGCTTTCCTGTTAATGTAAAAGATTATACACTGGGGGGAGTGATAAATGGAGGGAATGCATAGCCCAAATGACAAGTGAGTTTTATTTGTGCCCTGTATAACAGGTCTTAATAGGTTTTGACTAGGATCCTGTAAACCAGGATGGCTTTCTTTCACAGGCCCATAGGAGTAATTTTCATGGCCTCATGTGTCCACATTAGCAGTGTAGCTGTGTTTAGTTGGACAGTTGGATGTGAACCCAGTCATCATTGTGCAGAGCAGCCCCGTGGTTAACCTGGGAGGGCTGCGGGGACCACGAGATGGATGTGCTGCATTTTGGCAGTACTTTGCTCCCAGAGCCAGTGTAGGGGATTACTGGGTTCCTCCCAGCCCTGCTGGGCTGAGTCTGGAGGTGCTCGGATCCTTGCATCCCTCCACAAGAACAGCAGTGGCCAAAGGGCCAGTTCAGGCCTGTGGATGTGAGGAAGCACATTGGCCAGGGGATGCAGGCTGCAGAGCAAAGTGTTTCAGTGATGCAAAGGCTGGGTGGCTGAGTAGGAAGGGAGCCAGCTGGGCTTTCTCTTCAACTAGCATACACAAGAACATGAGTGTGAGAGTTATTTTGATTGGGTCAGAGTCACAGTAACAAGTATCACGCCTGTTGCAATGGTGCGAATCTACATTTTTCCCAATTTCCTTCTTGTATGTCTTTTTAAAAGGAGTAACAGGAGAAGAATAGCCTAACAAAAAGGCAGGCAGTGCAACTCTGGCTTAAAAGGCACTGGTGCAAAGGAACCACAGGAAGGCTTTTTTGAGGTCCCAGAGGAGAGATTGCCTAGGCTTTTTTTGGCTCATTATGCGTATACCAACTCCTCTGTCCCTGCCTGCCCCTCAAGCTCTGGTTCTGCTGTGGGGAAGAAAGAAAACATGGCTTCCCCATGCCTGTGGGGGGCATTGGTGATGCCTCTAAAGAGCAGAAGGATCCTATGTTTGTCAGAGATCCTATTCTATTGCCCTTACAAGTAGCTGGTAGGAGGCAGGGGAGAATTACATTTAATTCTCCCGCATGCTGTATATTTGAAGAAGTATCATGTAAGAACTGATGAAAAATACCACTTTATTTCAATTTTTTTTCATTTAGTTTCTTTCTCCCATTAGCCGCTGTTTTTCACACCCAGAATTGCAAGCATTCAGCTCTTTTTGAAATGACCTTTTTAAGAAAAAGGATATAAAAATGGTTATGAGCATAAACCAAAGCCTCTCTAATTAATACCTCAGAGAAATATTTTTATTTAATGGTTTCTTAATGCCTGTGTCCTAATATTATAGTGAAATATGTTAAAATCCCTGCTACTTTGACTTGACTGATAGAAAGAAAGGAAATGTACTCTGTCACCTACAGTAACCATCCCACTTAAAATGGAATTGTTTTCCATATTTACATAATGTGCTGGTAGTCTGCATACTCTCTAATTGTAGTGGTGTTTATAAGCAATTAATCTTTAACAAGGTTATTGGCATCACACTTTCATTCCAGGGATTCAGCTTTCTATCCAGACCCTCCAAAAATTTAATGGTAAATTGAAGTATTAATACCCTTAACGCTTAAATACACTTAATGTACTTAAACAGCACAGAGTCTGTGCTATTTCTATTAAGAATGCCTCTGATTTACAAGCAGTTCTAGACTTGAATAAATAGCGGTTTCCATTCAAACAAAATGAGGGAACAGTTCTGTCTCTTTTTTACCTGGCCATTTTTGATACAAGTTGAAATAGTGTCCGAGGATTAAATAATCCGAGGCTTCCACTAAATTCAACTGGAGGAGTTTGATTGATTTGTTAGTAACTGTACATAGAAAGCAAGATGAATTACCCTAGATGAAACAACAGGAGCTGCCAGTTCCAAGCTGCAGAGGAGTCTCCAGGGCTGCAGAGAATATTCTTCCAAACGTTTTAATAAAGGAGCAGGAGAAAAAGATCAGTACTGATTTATCATGTTGGTTGTGTTTTCAGGGACATAGGCTAATAGAGAACCAAATGTTAGGAAAATATGTTTCGAGGGAAGGCCAACAGAAAGATCAGAGGAATGCATCCTCTGACAGTGTTGTGTAGAGATTAGAAGAAAATAGGAAAGAAAAGCAAATGAAACCCACACCAATAATTATTTTTAAAGGTCATAGCAATAAAAGAGGAATAAAATAAACAAACAAATGAAAACAAACCAGCTCCCTGACATTGTGCTTTCTTGTGAAAAGCTATTGCAGGTGTTGAGGGATTGCTTGTAAATGGCAAAATGGCAGAGTCATCTGTGTCCTCAAGTCATCATGTGTAAATTGAATAAATATTGAAAATCTACTCTGACAATTTCTCATCTTTGACACTGGAATTTCCTAAGCCGTTACTTGTCAGTTAACTTCTAGAGGCACTTCCTTCTGCATCCCTTCAGGCTAATGACTCCTGTTACCGAAACGTGAACTGGGAATTTTGAAGGCAGCAGGATGTCAATAAATGCAGGCAGAGATGGCAGCCAGGCTGAGGGAAGAGGTTCCAGCACATTCTATGTGCTGAGCATTACTACACTGACACTAGCCAGCATCCCTGTGAAGTGGAGACTTTTGTTTCAGTGCAGGAGATGAAAAACACAGATTTTGTATCTGACGGAACAGAGTTTCGGTTGAAAGATTTAATGAGCTTCATGGTCTTACAGAAGAACAGGAGGGCTTTTTTTGTTGTCAGGATGATTTGTTAGTAATTGTATCTATTAACATTTTTAAATGTTCAATAATTCCTTCAATACACCTTGTAAATTGATCTTAATAAATATGCAGTAGGAATCAGCTTACCCTTGTAATTGACATTTAATAGCTTACAATAGCTATAATTTACCAAGATACCTTCTCAGAGTAGTTTAACTCTTAGTCAGCCCTAGGGAAAGAGCTAACCTCTCAGCCAGTTCTTTTTGGAAAGTGTACTGTAAGAAAGCAGGCATGAATTTATTTTTTTTCAGATTTCCATAGATTTATTTTCCTAACTTTCCATAACTCGCATGTATGAGAACAGCCAGCAAATGGAAAATAGGAGAGGATAAATATGTTTTCACTTTAATCTGCTGCACATATCACCTTCAAATTCACAAGTACAACTTTGAATTTTTTATTTTAATACAATTTAAAAACATATCATTACTTAATTGTACTGTGTGGGCTGACTTGGACTAATGTGAATTAAAGCAGGAAAGACTCCCAGCAATTCTGTTTCTCTAGGAGAGTTACAGTGCTCTAGACCAACTTTTAGTGGGACTTACCCAAGACTGACATGTGATGATGGTGGGACCAGAGTCTGAAAGGGAGTTATGATTTGAGATGGAGATTCCTTCAGATATCTTGGCCTCATATACCTTAAGATCTGCTGATAGATGATCTTTACTTCCCAAAATCTGTTGTGATTTGTAGTTCTGAAAAACTGATCCATGGTAACCTCCAAAGAAAACTGGAGATCGCCAGGAGAGAGACTACGTTCAGCAGTATGAATTGCTTGGGGTAATGCAGATACTGAAGACATTTTTCTGGCCACATATAGTTATGCATTATTGCCTATCTTCAGAAGTTTCATTCTAAGCAGTCTTATTTTGACTTATTCAACTCATTTAAACAGTCTATTGTGTTCCTAGTGACATTTTAGTTCTTACTAAAGAAATATATTTATGTGACTACATCACTACTATTAATTATTAGACCTCTCACTTTTCTTGTGCTTGCTACAATTTTGGGCATGCTGTTTTAACAGTGACATGTCACAAGAGAAGACACTTTGAAGCGCGGAGCAGCCAAATTCAGCTTTCAGATGTTATGTCTTTTTTTTACTATTGCCAAGCCAAAGGGTTTCAATTTATTTTATGTATAAAACTATATTTACTATGCAAACCCACTTAATCAACAGCAAAGTAATAAATACTGCCAGATTGCTTAATAATATAACTTTATTTTTGTTTGATTCTATTTCTAGTTCCTTTAATTATCTTCTATGAAGCCATGTGTCTTCCACGTTAGTACTCCTGTATTTTGAGGCTGCATTTCTATTGTGGTGATTTTCCTTGTAATCTTCCCCTATTTCTCTCTGTGTCCCTCACTCTCCCCTTCCCTTCCCTTCCCTTTTCCTCTTTACTTATTTTCTGGCCATACTTTGCCAGCTGTGCACAACCATTTAACTTCAGAACTGCCCATTCCATTTAAAAATAAATAAATGCCAGCACATTCCCTTTTGCCTCTTCTCAGCCTCATGTCAGTGAGATTTTCTGTTGCAATTACGCAGGAGCCTAAAATAAAGTTTTCAGCCTCACACCGTTATAATCATTCCCTGCCTACACCAGTTGCTGCTTTGGTATAACTCGATGTGGTTTAGGTTTTTCCCAGAAAGCAAGAAGTACCAATTCCTTCTACCAGCTCATTCCAAGGTTCAGAGAAATTGCCTCATCCTTAGAGAACACAAGGATACCATCTAGCAGTATGAGGTATATTTTCAAAATGGTACTTAGGAATGACACATCTCATTAGCAAATAATTGAGACTTATTGGAGCAGCTTACTTACTCCTTGGAAAATGTTCCTCCATAAACCCTAGAATTTGCTGAAGTTAAAAGACAGCAACCTATATTAGTGTGCACCTTAACTGTCAATGGACACATATGTATATACCTGGAAATGCTCAATCATGGGTAAGTGCCTGAATCCCCTGTCACCATACTTACTCTGGCCTATTGGACATGGAGATGGCATAGATTCCTTCTCCATACAGCAAGAAGACACACGAGGAAAAAAGTGTAGCTCTTCTGCCTTATACCAAACTGTACCTGAAATAGTGCAAAATGCCTTTCTCCATTTATATTGCAATGCCTGACCCATTGCAGAAAAATAAGAAAAGGTTGGGGCTTGGAGGAGATAAGGAGCTTGCTACTGCATAAACTGAAAACCAAACAAACCCCTGCAAAATGATACCAGGAAAAAAATATTCTTACATAGTAAAGAAGCTCACCTATTAATTCTCCCCCCAGAACAATTTTTGTTTCTGATCTCCTTCTGTCATTGAGGTGGTTCTAAAACTATGATGCCAGATACTTCCATCTCCAGTACCAGGTTGTGTTCTGTTCACTTCTCCGGGTACTTCACATTAACCAGGATGTGAAGGGGCACAGTTTGCTTTACTGCATTTGCAACTTGTAATTTGTAATGAAATTCTGTGCAATTTTCATTTTCCACCTGAGACTGCTGAGCACTGAGACATAGACTCTCCTGACACAATCTGCTTGGTGTTCATGCTGAGTGGGCTCACCTAACGGCCAGAAGCCCAAGGAGTTTTCAATTCCCTTCCATTGTCATTCTGAATCAGGCTTCTTTCATTTCGGTATAGCTAGGTATCAGCTCCCATGGAACAGCTTGAACAGGCTCTTTGTCAGTTCTTGTCTCTGTTGTATCACCCCAGAGAAATCACTTATGCATATTGCTTTAGAGTGTTATCTAGAAATGAGATGAGTTTCTAAGCTGGTGTTGTAAAGGAAAAAGTAGCACCCTTGATTCTTGATACTATATACAGAAATATTGCAGAATGATGAAAAAGATATGCTAAATAAGATTTTTTTTATTTTTCTTGGTGGGCTGAGTGACTACATGGGGGAGGTGTTCTGTGAGTCTTACCATTGGGAAAGGCTCTTAGGCTCATATCATTATACTTGCTGTGTACATCACTTGGTCCTAGCCAAGCTGAAAAGATACATTCTCTGGAATTCCATGGGTGTCTTCTAGCACACAGTTTCTTCATCTAAGATCAGTGATAATCTTGGTTATGAAACTTGACATGTCAATGTGTGATAAGCCTCCCCCCTTTAACATATGTTGCGTAAAACCTACATTCTTTCTAAAATTTTACTTTATTGATCATTAATGTAATGACAACAGAATAAAATTTCAGCACAGTTCACCTACGGAGAAGCTTTATGCGGAATGCTAAATCCTTGTAACCTGAAAAATAAGAGAGCCTTTCATCTATATGCAGCATCATGCCCTGATAAAAAAACAAAACAAAACAAAACCCCACGTAGTTGTTAGTAAAATAACTATTCTATGATTCTATGATTCTATAATATATTAAAGTCCTGAAAAGGAAAATACCTTTTCAGCTTTAAACTTAATTCAGTTTTTCCAATAAAGTGTTTTTTAAGATTCAGCATTGGACAATATGTTACCTTTTTAATAATAAAACCCCAAACCTCCTGACTGTCAGAAAAAGAGTGAGAAAGTGCAAGCTTTTATGTGTGTGCTTTTTCACAGACTGCAGATGGGAAGGATGATGGCAACATAGAATCATAGAATAGTTAGGGTTGGAAAGGACCTTAAGATCATCTAGTTCCAACCCCCTGCCATGGGCAGGGACACCTCACACTAAACCATGCCACCCAAGGCTCTGTCCAACCCAGCCTTGAACACCACCAGTGATGGAGCATTCACAACTTCCTGCTTAAACCAAGCCAGTTTCAAAGAGTACAACAGATTCATTCCGTTTTGGAACAGTCAGTTTATAAACTTGCAAGGGTATCCTTCCTCTGTATTCTTACACTGATTTCTCTTACATTTGTTTTCTTTGTATGTATTTATCAAATTTCTTTTTAGTACTTGTCAAAATGAAGGTCCTATGTTAAAAACATGTGGACTTTAACTGTTCTATGAGGAGTCTTCTCAAAGACTCCTGTGATAGTCTGTGTGCACGTTTCTAAGGCAGGCCCATCTGCCCTCCTTCAGAAAACTTTTCCTTCTGAACCGCCTACCTACTTTTGAAATGAAGCTTAATTGCTTGAGTCTTGCTGCTGCTTTATGCACTTGGATGGAGGGATGTGAAAATACTTGCTGCTTAAAAGCAAGAAGTGCTCCAGTGACTGACCTTTGTCCTGGTGAATGTTTTCTACTTCTACCAGGGAGGAAAAAAGGATATTAGTTTTGCAGATCTAGTACCCTTTCCAGGGGTAGGTGAAGCTGTGAAGATGTAAACACATGAAGTTCAAAGTACTGCCTAAAAAGTGTCAATAGGCTAATAAGTGGGTTATGGCCCCAGTCCTTCCAGCAGTGAATTTGACAGGCTGAGAAAATTGGGCTGTTCAACCAGGAGAAGAGAAGCTGCATGGAGACCTCAGAGCAGCTTTCCAGTATCTGAAGGGATCTTACAAGGATTCTGGAGAGGGACTCTTCATCAGGGACTGCAGAGATTGCACAACGGGTAATGCGTTCAAACTAAAACAGGGGAAGTTCAGGTTAGATATAAGGAAGAAGTTCTTTACTGTGAGGGTGGTGAGGCACTGGCAGAGGCTGCCCCAAGAAGTGGTACATGCTCCATCCCTGGCAGTGTTGAAGGTCAGGTTGGACAGAGCCTTGGGTGACATAGAATCATAGAATAGTAAGGGTTGGAAAGGACCTCAAGATCATCGAGTTCCAACCCCCCTGCCATGGGCAGGGACACCTCCCACTAAACCATGCCATCCAAGGCTATGTCCAACCCCACCTTGAACGCCACCAGGGATGAAACATTCACAACTTCCTTGGGCAACCCATTCCAGGGCCCCACCACCCTCACAGTAAAGAATTTCTTCCTCAGATCCAATCTAAACCTCCCCTGTTTAAGTTTAAACCCATTACCCCTTGTCCTCTCACCACAGTCCCTCATGAAGAGTCCCTCCCCAGCATCCCTATAGGCCCCCTTCAGGTATTGGAAGGCTGCTATGAGGTCTCCACGCAGCCTTCTCTTCTCCAGGATGAACAGCCCCAATTTTCTCAGCCTATCTTCATACGGGAGGTGCTCCAGTCCCCTGATCATCCTCGTGGCCCTCCTCTGCACTTGTTCCAGCAGTTCCATGTCCTTTTTATGTTGAGGACACCAGAACTGCACACAATACTCCAAGTGAGGTCTCACCAGAGCAGAGTAAAGGGGCAGGAGCACCTCCCTCGACCTGCTGGTCACGCTCCTTTTGATGCAGCCCAGGATACGGTTGGCTTTCTGGGCTGCAAGCACACACTGCCGGCTCATGTTCATTTTTTCATCAACCCACACCCCCAAGTCCTTCTCCGCAGGGCTGCTCTCAATCTCCTCCCTGCCCAATCTGTAGCTGTGCCTGGCATTGCTCCGACCCAGGTGGAGGACTTTGCATTTAGCATGGTTAAACTTCATTAGGTTGGCATCATGGTCGAGTGTGAGGCATCTCTGCCCATGGCAGGTGGTTAGAACTGGATGATCTTAAGGTCCTTTTCAAACCAAACCATACTATGATTCCATGATCCACTGGTGCCTTTTACCCTGCTGGGCAGCCACTGCAGGGAAAGTTGTAATCTCCTCCAGAAGTGCATCTCTGCTTCAATGCCTGCTTGTAAGTGTGTCATCTTAAAAAAGCAAAGATATTTAAGCCGATGCTAAATAATTCAAGTGCTTATTGAAGTACTTGACCAGATCAGAAAACAATGAGCCATCCCCACTTATTCTGTGACTACCTTAAAGTTACTGTTGTAGTACAGGCTGGAAAGAGAGGAAAGACCTTTGCTCTTTCAAAATCTGTTATTGAGGAATATATATTGTGCATTGGGGAGAGGTGGCTTAGCAAGCTACAGTCATATCTAGAGTATTAGTTCCCTGAGGTACATGAGTGGAGTTGGGAAAAAAGTTTCATGGGTTTTGCATTAGTTTTAAAAAATGGACCTTGTTTCACAGGTAGAGAGAAATGTTATCAGTTTCCTAGAGGTGAATAGAAAGAAACTAGGAGCACTGAAAAAACCAGGTACTTTAACTGTGCCACTGGTCAGAGATTGATGCACAGTTTTGATAAGGCAGTGGTTTTGTGGGAGATGGATTTATCTGCAGTCTCTTTGCACTCCTGATCTCTCCTTCAGCTTGAGCTCTGCTCTGTCACTACTCCCTCCGAGTGTCCTGGAATCCCTCAAGCTCTGTGTTCCTTAGAGTAAATATTTTGCCCGTAATCATAGAGCAGTGTTTTGCTATCTAAGTAGATATCATTTTCCTAATTTCTAGCAAAAGTTGTTTCTCAAGTTACGCTTAGGTTATCTTTTGGTGTATAAAACCAGAGGAGGGTAGATGCAGGTTAGATATTAGAAAGTTCTTTATTTTGAGGATGAGACACTGGCACAGGTTGCCCAGAGAAGCTGTGGCTGCCCCATCCCTGGCAGTGTTCAAGGCTAGGTTGGATGGGGCTTGGAGCAACCTGGTCTAGTGGAAGGTGTCCCTGCCCATGTCAGGGGGTTGGAACTGGGTGAGCTTTAAGGTCCCTTCCAACCCAAACCATTCCATGATTCTGTGGAATCATTTGAACTCTACAAATGGTCTCAAGCAGTTGGACTTTTACAAAGAAATATCACCAAATTAATAAATTAGCCTACAACATGGCAGGTGGTTTTTTTTTCAGTTATAGTTTCCCTTCTTTACTGGAAAAAATGATGGACAAAAGGAACAGTGTTATGAGAGCTAATGCTTTTAGCTTGTTTTTTTGCTGAATGTTTTATGCTTATATGCTTGAATTAATGACTGTATGGATTTTCGCAACTGCCTCAGTTTTTATCAGTTGAATTAGAAAAACTATAAAAATACCATACCTGTTACTTTAAGGGTATTTCTTGTATTTTGCTGTTATTTTTGGCATAGATTCTGATACCACATTCTTAGCTGAGTCAAGTCCCAGGCTTAACTCAAGCAAATGCTTTATAAAACAGATGCACAGTGGCCATTGCTCATTGACATTCAGATGATATGAAATCACATGAAAGATATAGTCTGCCTTCCACTCTCCAGAATGGAAGCTGTCCTTATGAAACCATGTTTAGCCACGATACGTCACAAATTAGACCTAAAGCTTATGCAATTATGTGGGGTTTTTTTTTCCCAGTTAAAAAAGTTACAACTTTAAACATTAAAACAAGCAAACAAATCTAATTTGAAGATCAATGCAATTAGTAAATTATGCTGCTCCTTGTCCCAGTGTAAAAGGCAGCGAAAAGGAATGATAATATGTGTGATAAATACAAGGAGCCTATCCACTGTTAGAACCACATCTAAATACAGTGTGAACTTGGTCTCATATCTGTGTTGCATTCACTCTCTGCGTCATGTGTAGCGTTTTTCCAGCTAACACAGAATCAACATTCCTGCTCTAAGAGAGCCTGAGTCTGGAAAATCCAGTTGCCTTGTTAACCATGTGCCGCACTCCTGGTTTGCTAATAAAGGAGTCCTTCTAAATTGTGGTACTTCAAATGCATAAAATATGCTTCAAGAAAGACATTAATATTTTCTTTTTTATCTAATTTTTACAAAGGACAGAACAACAAGGTGGTACAAGTTACAGAATATATTGATGTTTTAATGTGTTTTGATACTACCACAGCTGAAAAGTGAAAGAAGCTCAGATATAATGCTTGTCTCATTATAAGTTCCTCAGGGGGAAAAAATACCCTGAATTTCTATGTAAGGCAAAACTGTGATAAATCTGTGTGCTTTAAAGAATTATTTCTTCTTTTTTCAAAGCCAAAATTATCTCAGAAGCTAATTTTAATCTGGTGCTTGAAGTCATAGAGTATGGAGTAGTTTCACTGGCTGCATGGGCATTAAGACACGAAGCAGGCCAGAGTTCAAGGGCCTGATGCTAAAACCAAACATTTGATCCTACAAATCCTTGTTGATTAGAGTACTTTCCATGCTTCCCACTTGACCACAATAATGGTTTCTTCTAAGGAATGTGTACCAAAGAGTATAATTATAATGCTACTCCTTTCTGTGCTGTTACAAGCCATGCAAGGCAAAGACATGTCTTGTCTCAAGATTAGCAAGGAACAGCACTTATCTCCCTCTCCTTGTCCAGTCTGTCCTGTTGCATCCCAAAGGGGATGTGTAAAGCAGAACAGCTTGCCTGGTGTTACCCCCTGAAAGGACAAACCCAAAACACCCTTTAGGGATCTCTAGGAGGTTATTAGGGGGGCAGAACACTCGGCTCTGAAAGGAAAATAAAGCTACCTACTTCAGTAAATCTACTTCAGTAAATCTGTATTTACTCTAGTGAGAAATATTAATCCGGATTTTAAAAATCCACTGAAAGCTCACATCCAATGGAAAGTAGCCCTTCTCTGTCACTGGTTGGAAATGTCCTTACTAGAATTAGATTAGGGAAATTTCTCTTAATAGAATGAGTCTCCCTGGGAACGGTGCCTGGAGGTATCTCTTCGGGCACTGCAATCTCCTGTCCCTGCCTCCTTGTCCCTCCACACTTTGCTGGCCACTAGAGAGAACCCCAAGGCATGGCGTTATTCCAGGGCATAAATTGTGTTTGCTAGCATGGGTGAGAAATGTGAGAAAGAGTGCACTGGAACTCGACAAATCTGAATCAAATGTTCTCTGTATTTAGTTGGTTAAATATAGCAGCAAAGTCAACTGGGAAATCTTCAACTCTGCTGTGGAGAGCAGAGAACTATTAAGAAGGCACAGAGCTGTGGTGTATGAAATGGTGATATGCTCACCCTCTGGACCTTTGTCTCATTTGCTCAGCTACCCAAATTTCCAGTAAAACCACAGTGTTTAATCTGTTTGTTCATATGGTCCTCCTATTGAAGATGCTCTTGACAAATCACCTTTCGAGCAGAAATGTTCATCTGTTGGTTGCTGGATCGCCTGGCTAGGGGCTCGAGGAACATCCTCTGCTCGTATGCCTCAGTCATAACAATGCAATACACAATGAAAGATTGAGAAGGGCTCTTGCTGAGGACTCAGGATATTATTGATTTCCTTGATGACAGGGGCAATGACAGTGTTTGTGCAATGTGTGTATTTGACAAATGAGAGCCACAGGGGTGTTTAAGTTGCAGTAGCAGAGAGACTCCATCTGCTTTACAAATTCCATAGCATTGATACAGAATGCGCAAACTGCTCCCCAAAGGCTATTAGTTGCCAGGCTTAGTTATCATAAGTGGTGATAGAAGACAACAACAACAATCAACATATACATATATGGAAGAGAGAAATAAATGGCAAATTTCCCCAGATTTGTCTTTGATGCCCATTTGAGGATGAAATTTACCTAGTGATCTGTAGTCAGTTAAATCTTAAACTCCTCCACCGAAAGGACTGCGTATTAATTTCCAAATGGCAGTTTTTTGCATTCTTGCTTTTCTGAAAGATACATCAGATAATCAGCGGGATCTCTGAGAGAGCTCAGTGCATCTTAGCAACCAGAAACTTAAGCACTTGTAATACTGGTCCTCAGTATTACTCAGAAAGGTTTGTTCACACTGAACTTCTGAACAAAACGTTCCAGTTTCATCTCAATTTCTGAGAAAGCAAGTTCTCTCCTATGCCTCTTCTGCAATCCCAACTGGGCTTTTGGAGTACTTGGTGGGAAATTAATCTGCTTTGAGCAAATACTTAATTGATGTATGTGGCAGTTTTCCTAAGAGTTTATTTAGCTATATTCACTTCTAGGTTCTTTACACCTTATTCACCCTGAGCTGTGTGTTAGGATTAACATGTTGTCATAGCTGTTACACAAGGACTGTAATTACCTGTTTCCTCTGGTTCATTTCTAAAATGCCTGGATTTTGGCATAGCTGGAGGTTCTTACCTGTTCGTCTTTTCACTTCCATTATAATTCATCTCAGTAGAAAGAAAAAAGACAACATAAAATTGTGCTTGCATCTTTGGTCTGTTTTCTTGCAACTCTTACTGCTAGCAAAGCCTATTTAAGATGCTCCCACTCCTCCCAGGCTCTTATTTGTCCTGCCATGATGAACTTTACCATATGCTCAGTTGCAAAGATACAACTCTTTGTGGGTCTACGTGGTAAAATGGGTCATGGAATTATCAGGGGTTTGGGGTTTTTTTCTAAGAGCAACAAAGGGGATAGGGGTAAGTGATGAGGACGAGGGCAGGTCAGCTCTGCTTCTGAGGTGAAAATTATTTATGGAATTGCATCCACATCAGTTATAACTCATCTGTTGTGCTCCATAGTACAGGCAATATCTTAACAGCTAATAGAGCGTAGTATGGTAACGTCAGGACAAAATGATTTATGTTTGTGTAGTCATTCCTTCCCTGACAGGGAAAAATGGGACAGTACATGACATACTTTGGACCTGGTTTTGGCCTTGGGAAAACCCAATCAGAAGGCATTCAAAAGAGCTGCCCCTCCAGCACTGCTTCCTGTCTTTCGCTTGTGTGCTTTTTTCATTTCCTTTCTCTTTTTCCAGTACATGCAAATACTGTGTCTGTTCCCATGGGTGCTTTATGTACTGCACAGTGTCAGAAGTTCTTATACAGGATTCAGCCTGTCATGCTATCATTGTTTTATTTCTCCTTTGTTGAGTCTTTTTCTTATTAAAAAATAAATACAATTTTTGTTTTCCTTTGAGAGATATTTTTCTTTCTTTTACAGAGCTCTATCTAATGAGGTTATTTTTTGTGATGAGAATCCTGCCATGATAAGGATGATAGCAGGAAGTCAATCTAACCCCAGTGAGGCCTGTTTATCCTTGTGTAGTTGTGAACAAGACGTGCTTTTGTTTATCTTCCCCGCTTTGCAGTGCTCTCTCTGGCAATCCCATCAAGCCTTGATTCAACAGACTTTGATTTTTTTGTTTCTTGTGAGAGTTTGGGGGCTCTGGGTGCAGATTATTGATGAGACTGGATTTTATTGCTCAGGAAACACTGACATTGCCCTCTAACTATTCTTTTGTCTTCTGTCTAGCGAATCGTATGTCTCTGGTGCTCTTGGCAGACAAAATGCTGTCACAGGTGGACTTGCACTTACACTCAGCAAATGCTGATAAAATGTCAGGGTGAGTGATTAGACTGTGTTTTAAGCTGTTACACAAAAGAAGGGGGCTCTAAAAGATTTCTAAACCCAGAGGGACTCAGCAATACCCCTGTTACATCATGCTTTCTAATGTCAAGTGCCATATCCACTGCTGCTCAGCAATGCAGATTTACTGTTCCTTCTATCCATCAGCAAGAATGGAGAATTGGTTCTTCCCATTAGGCAGACAAATGAAAAGGTTGTTAAACTGCATGGAAGTGATATTTGCATTTCCTTGCAGTTTGTGCAATGTCAGAGGGAGTAATGAGTGTAAGCAGGATGGTTGTTATGGCAATAATGAAGATGGTCTCCAAGTTGGAGGGCCAGTAAATGTGTTGGGATCAAGAGAGTAACAAAGAGAAATGTTCCTGTCTTTCCCTATTGCTTTATCTTTCTCTTTAGATCAATAAACTTACTCTAGTTGCTTAATTCTGCTTTGGATTGTACAATTGAATTGTGCCCTGTGCTTCTCTCTGTGTCCCGATGCATAATGCAGAAAGTTCTCCATGTTATAAAGGGAAATTCAACCCCGTTTATTCATAGAGGATTTGCATTGCCAGCACCCAGTTTTGGTGCCTTGCAACTACCTTCTTTTCATTCCTTCCTCTTTTTTAGAAGCTAAAGAGCTGATTTTCTACCCAAGTCTTGCGTATGACCTGCACGCCATCTTTCCTCACACAGAAAAAGGGGTTTAGGCTCTCCACAATGTAGTCTTCATCCTGCTTCATTTGTTTTACCTTCTGTTGCTCCTTTTTCGGGCCCTATAATCAACCATTTGTAACACAGAAAAGTCCCTCTGCTGAGTGCAGCTATTTATCTTCTACATATTACCTGAATAGTTTCTGATGCCTGCTTTATGCTGATTAATTTGTCTGGAAGAGATCTTGTGTCTTTAAAGCAGAGATCAGAAGCTGCTGGTTACCTGTAATGATATTGCCAATTCAGTTATCTTCTAAGTGCAAATAAAGGAAAAAAGGAGGAGGAAGAAATGGTTGTTAGGCACTGAGTAGGATGAAACAGGTAGTAGTTTTAGGAAAGTTCTTTAAGGTAACAAGAGCAATAGCACTATGAGGTACAGAACTGATGTAAACCTCTGTATCTCTTGTTCTGAATTCTTTACTGAATTGCTAAAAACACTTTGTAGTTGGTTGTATTCGGAAAGTTGGTGCTACAACATCCAATATTTTTTCTTCAAGTTTTACATCAAATATATTGTACGCAACTTGGAGTAAAAGTCAAAAAGATCTGTAAACAAGCTGTTCTTATCTGCCTCAGTGGCGGCAGAAGTTTATTGTGGCAGGCTGGAGGCCATGTCACTGTAACTTGGCAGTGCTAAGTCCTGCAGGCAACTTTTGGGGGCTTGTTGAGTTCAAACAGGTATCTGAAGCCAACTTACTCTGTTAGAAGGAATTATTTTCGTATTCACAATGGCATCTGGCTTCAGAGTAAGGTCCAATTAAAGTTGAAACTGCCTCACCCTCATCCCATCTCACAAACTGGAAAATGAAGCAAAAAAAGAAAGCAGAAAGAAAGAAAAAAAGGAGGAAAAGGCAAAAAAAAGATGAGAGATTCTATCTTCTGCTTCCTCCACCTCTAGGAGGAAGGAAGGGAAGAAGGAAGAGTGGGCAGTTCTCCAGCTATTGCCTCAACTCTATTTGGAAAAGCAATGAAAAGGATGAGAGCACAGAGCTCTGACAGTTGATACCACTGTTTGTTCCCAGCACTGGGAGAGGCACAGGCGGTAGCTGGGACTGTGCACAGCACTCCTGGAGTTCCCCCCACTACAACTGGGACAGCAGCAGCCACAATCCAGTCATCACCAGCTTCTGTCAGTGTGGTCTTTGCTCCTTTATGCTGCTTGTACCTTGTCTTGCCCAATCCAGCCTGAGCCCTGGAGCAAAGGTTGCTTTGTCCTGAGGTCAGTCTCAGTGCCCCTCCCGAGGGAGTGATGGGTACCACGGATGTTTGTGGGAACTCTTCAGCCCCTCTCACTACTGCCATCTGAAAAGACATCCTTAGCCTTTGCCATTCCAATGCTGCATTTGCTGTGGCAAAACCCATGGTATATTTTGTTGAGCAGTGTGTGTTAGGTGCACATGCTGGGTATCATTTTTCATTGCCCTAAATTACGTAAAGTCTTCCTGCCACTGCTAAATGGGTCTGATACTGATCTAGCAGCATTGTGCACCCAGGGCTTGTTGTTTTATTGTGTGGTGGGGTAATTTATCAACCTATATCTAAAGCACCTTCTTCCCTGGAGACAGATATTTAAAATCAGCTGCTAGGCACATTAACTTCTTTCACTAATAGGAATGATCAGAATGTGTAACTACTTGAGATATTTTATTTTGTAAAATGGTTAGTGTGTGTGCTGTGACTAATTACCTATCACATTTTGTGTGCATGTTTAATGGTCACAAACAGGATTTGTTTACTGTAGTGTAATTTGGATTCTGTACTAAAATACTGTATTTTCCCCCTTTAACTCATTCAATACTGCACCTAGAATAATATTTTCTACTTTCATTCAGCCAGAACTGGACTGCTGTCATTTACACAGTGGAAAAGCGGGAACTCAGAGGAGGGCAGATTCTGGCCCAGAAAATTACATAAATGCTGATGAAATGTGAAATGGAACTTCTGTGTAATTTGTTGGGAATTAGTAAATAAGCAAAACCTCAATTTTTTTAGTTTCCTCTGGTTTTACTTGATGCTTATGAAGCATTTTCTTGGCTCACAGAACAGTGGCCTCAGGAAAAATGGCTATATAGAAAATACATTAAAAAATATCAAAGCTGTTAGTGCAATACAAAATATTTCCAGAAAATGTAAAAATGTCCCATGTGGAGTCATGTTCTAATAAAAAATATGGATCATGTTGGCCTAGTGTTCCTACCTCTGTGGTGCCATTCTGGGGGAGTTTCGTGTGCTTGGCCAGAAAACACTGACATACATTACTACTTAATTGCATTTTTCTGTCTGAATTTTCCTATTGTTCTAAGTAATGTATTTCATACAAGATGAATTAAGTAACATACTTCTCAACTCTGACATTTTCCCTCTTATGGTTCAAAATAAGTATAGACTGGTATTCCACAGAAGTACACACTGAATCATTCCCATTAATTAAGGATTGCTTTCACATCCACTTGAAATTATTTTAATAATAGTCTTGAGATTATCTGTTTTGTTAAGATGAAATATATGAGCAGCTGTGTTCCTCCTACAGCTTTTGGCAACTTGCAGGAATGCAGCACCTATGTGCAGCGCAGGGTCCTGTGAAAGCAGACATAATTGCCCATCACGCAGTTCTTTGCATACCTGGGTCTGATTGTTCAATTAATATTCACATTAGTATTTGGTTTGTTATTGTACTGTGATTCTCAGCAAGCAAATACTTCTGGCAGGTTGGTAACACTGGCAGAGCTGAGTCTCTTGTGGTTTTTTTCATCACAGAGCCTGAAGTTGGGAGTATTAGTCATCTGCTTAGTCAAGCATGTGCCTAAGTACCTTGCTGAACTGAAGCCGTAACATGGAGACCACCACAAAAGTCTACTGCTCCTGGCTATCAGTAAGAGTCTGAATACCAGCACAGCCTACTTGACTTTTGAATAGGTTCCATGCTAGCAACAAGGAGCTGCTGGTAACTAAGGTAAGACAACTGAGAAGAGATAGTGCTGCATTGTAGTGGCTAAGATCCTGTTTCTTACTGCAGTAGTGACAACAGTTACAATGGCAATACTGCTGGGGTGGCTGCTTTCCCCAGTATCCACAAAGAAAATACCTTTTCTTAGGATTGCCAGCCTGCTGGTGACAGTCACAGCACTACTCATTATGACAAGTCCAGCTCCCTCCTTTCTGATGCTACAGTATTTTCAAGAGCAGCCATGGGCCTGAAGTCTTCCTCCCATAGTTTTCCACATCTATCCCACTTTGTGTTCTGATCCAGCTTCTGGCTCCCAGCCACTTCTCTTGCCTCTGATCTTAATCTTCTGAGCGACCAGCAGGTTAAGCTACTGCAGCAGATCTCGCTTCACCCTTCCTGCTGGGCTTGAGTAAATCCTGGCAGCTGACAAGCCTGAGGTGATGGTACACAGAGCACTGGGCTCACTGCAGAAGGGACTTTGAGATGCTGATCATCTTTGAGGCCCACCTACAAATCTTTCGTAAGGCTTTCCTACTATATCTGAAGTTTTATATAATACATCAAACATAATCACTGAAATGTGCTCAGTTTCTATGGTGACGAGTGCTGGTAGAGAACTCTGAGACAGATGAATTGAAGAACAAAAGAGTGCAGGAAGCCCAGTGCCTGAAGTGCACCGTACAGATGTAATTTATCTGTGTTTAAAGAATACAATGAGGAACACTACAGGAAAAAGTAAAACAGATGTAACTAACAATGGCTCTCATCTGGTACTAGCTTACCTAAGGTTGCAACGTTCTTTCCTGTGTTCATTTATTTCTTTCATGTTAAAAATAATTGCACAGCGTAAGGAAGCATTAGAGAAGTTGGTAGCTGAACTAGAACTGAACAGTCACTGGAAAGGGGTCTGAGTCTGAGGTCAAAATTGTCAAGTGTTAATGGGAATGTCTATGAGATCATTGGAAATTCTTGGGAGACACAAGCTGGTATAGGACAATAAGACTTCAAAAATACAAACGCTTCCCTGAAGATAAACTTGTAAAAATGTTATTCATGTGGTAATTGGATATGGGTGTAATATGTTTCTTCTTCTCTCATCTGTGTATACCATCTTTGTGACTTGTATTCCATTCTCATTTTATTGAGTAGTTGCCCAGATATAGCTACTTAGTTGGTGGTGGAGGAAAGGGGGTGTGTTTGTAGTTTTTGTCTGTAGGTTTAACTTTGTACCAGGTGGAGCTTTAGTCAGGAATCTATACTTTGTGAGAATCATAGTCTAAACTATTTGGTATTAGTCATCCTTTGTAAACTGTTTATTAAACTAAGCATAAACAATAAGTTACACAGAATAAATGTATAGAATAAATAACTCTTTTTAGATTGCTGTCAGCTCTTCTGAAGTCTTCATTTTACTGAAGTAACATTCTCTTTGTAAATTGATGTATTCAGAGCACACTTCTGAATCTACTGTCATTTAAAGCACCATAAAAAAACAGCAATTCAAATAGAGTACTTGCATTGCTGTGAAAGACAAATGTCAAAGGCACTTATGATCTTCATGACGCAATTCTGAAGCAATGGCTAAATGCGCAGGACACACAGATCTGCCATGGTGCGGTGGAGTCTGCTGGGATTATCGAATTCCCAAATTGGCAGTCTCCCTGTTGCACCACAGGCCTTTCAGGGCAAGAGGAAAGAAGCCAACAGCTGCAACAGCACTGAGCCATTCCCCTCCTGTCTCTCTCTTCTGTAGGACTGAGTATCTGTGATGTTTGCTGTAACCAGGGAATTGTGGGTTTGTGCTTTTTATGCTATTTAAACAGCTGACAAGTTTCTCACGTTGTGCTTGGAGTTAATGTAATATGCTGTCCATGTTCAACACCAAGTCCCGGGACAGTGAATACGGCAAAAGTAAACCTGCCGCAGAGCAGCTGTAGTTGCTGAACACAGAACAAGCCAGAGTGGTCCTCAGTGGGTGGGTCTGTGCGGCCCACAGCAGTAACTGCAGGCAAACACTGCAGACACCATTGCTGATATCAAGAGTTTCCCACCTTGCCTCCAGCTGCCTCTCCAAAAACAAAGGTCTTATAAGCTCTGTGTCTATCTGCCAGGCCCAGAGAGATGTGTCAGCCACTCTAAGGTGTCTGAAATGATAGGAGATGCTTACATTTAGGAAAATGAATTCCACCCCAGGTGTCAGAGCTAAGGATTTTTTGTAGCTCTGACCTTCCAGTTTTCCTGTAAGGGAATCTGCTACAGAAATCAGACCTTCAGCCTTTTTTTTAACTCTGTTGCCGAGTCTCCTTGTTCTGTCATTCTCTGATGAAAAGCAAAACCTACTGCAGCCATTTCACTGGGTCACTTGTTCGGTAGGCACCATAGGCCTGGCTGCAAAAGCCTTCCCTGCAAATCTGTGACATACAGTGACTTAAATCGGTTCTAAAAGTGGTTATTTCTCTCTGTTTCACAGTTGGGAAAACACAGGCTGGATTATCACGTAGCATTTGAGCTTCTCCAGTACACTAAAGGTGCTGATGTTGTAAACTAAGTCTAGTGGAGGGCCACCAAAGTGGTTAGGGGTCTGGAGCACATACACTGTGAGGAGAGCCTGCAGGAATGGGTTCATTCAGCCTTAAGAAGAAAAGACTAAGAGGAGGTCTTCAACTGCCTGATGGGAGGGTGGAGAGAAAGTGGAGCTAGACTCTTCAACGTAAAAAATTATAGAGCAACAGGAAATGAGCATAAGTTGGAAAATGAGATATTCTGGAAAAAAAATTCACTGTTAGGTACGTACTATAAGAGGAGCCCCAGAGAAGTTGTGGAATCTTCATCCTCGGAGGTAACTACAAATTTGACTGGACAATGTCCTGAGGATTTAAGTTCGCCCAGCTTTGAGCAAAGGGTTAGACCTGTAAAGGTCATTCCAACCTAAATTATTCTGTAATTCTAAATCATAGAATCACGGACTGGTTTGGGTTGGAAAGGCCCTAAAGGTCATCTACTTCCAACCCCCTGCCATGGGCAGGGGCACCTTCTACTAGACCTGAATAAGAACAGGCCCATGTGCATGCTTCCATTTTTACCAAATCTGAGCCCAAACCAGAATGCTTTGGGATCCTTCAGGATCTCTCAGGACTGGGTGCAGTACTGTTTCAACTATAAATTCCAATTGCTCTTTTTAACTAAGTTTTCTGGGTAAATCTCTGCATGACTCTTAAGCTTTTACAGCTCCAAGTTGTCAGTGTTATTCAAATAAGAATGCTCTGCTAGAGCTCACTTGGGAAATTAAATAAGTATAACTGTGACATGTGTATTGGTCCAGTAAATCTATTGTAATACCTTCAGAGACTCTCAGAGGGTAATTACATCATGTAGTATCCTCGTGGGTGATCCTTGAACTCAAAGTTTTTGGGAGAATCAGGAATACAAGTCTCAGGACCTGCCTTTAGTGGACTCCACAGTTTTACTACAGCAGTTAGATTTCCATGGCTGTTTGCTATGCTGTTTTCAATGTTTCCATGAAATTTTAATGAATGTTTTCATTTCATGCAGTTTAGTGATGTGCTCATGATGCAGTTCAACAAAAACACTTCTGTTTCAGTTAAAAATCCTAACAAACTAATAGCAAGAATGTTGTATGTTATTGCAAAACTGCAACATTTGTCTGTTATGATCATCTGTACTGTTCCTATCCCAAGTGTTATACATTCAGTATAGTATCAAATAATTTTCTAAATGTGGAATTAATTTTCCATTTCCTCAGTGGATATTGTCAAGGAACACACTTCTGTGTTTTCTCATGCCACTGCTTTAACCCTATTTGGGCACCATCTCAATTTTGCCCCAAACTTACTCAGAAAAAATTTTATGGAGTATTTTTGGTAGTATTTAATGTTAAATAAAACTGATGCATTTTTACAGCTTCTAATGTTTAACCCACTGATCCAGAGGTAATTATCCAAGTATGAATGCATAATACTGCAGTGTATGGGATGAGTTGGCCATATTAGTTATGTGAAGTATTGTCCATTTAGTGACTTCCTCCATGGTACTTAACTTGATATAAACCCAAGGAATTTAATAATGAAAACATTTTTTATATCATTAGATTTAAAAATAGAACACTGTTTGAGAAATGCAAACGGAAATTTACACAAATACCACTTACTATTCAAGTATATGAGTCCTGACAACACCTGGGTATTTTTCATCTTCCAAAGAACCAGCAGTAAGTAACTGAGATCCGTCAAATTCTTTTGCATGGTTCATTAGCTCTATTGCCTCCACATTTTCACATTTTTTACACATTTTAAGTGCAGTCAGTCATTCAGATTTTGACAAATAGAGCTTTGCTTCTCATTTTAAAATGTGCCATTTACCAAGGAAAACCAGAATCCTGAGACTTTTGATCAGACTGAGGTTTTCACAAGATTTTTGGAAATAATTTCTTTGTCCTTTGGTTGGACAGATCCTTGAACAATCACACTTTCTGGGAATAATGCCATCATTTCAACTGTTCATCACTGCGTGGCAACATTCTGATCTCCTCCCAGAAAAAGCTTCTTTTTTGAGTAGAACATATCCAAGATAGCAACACCAACTAGTCTTCAAAGTGCATAAATATCCATGTCCTGTTGGTTGGCCAGTTACATTTAAAAGTACCCAGAACTAGCTCAGTTCTGGTTAAACTGTAGCCGTCACCATATTATATACAACAAACTCTGGTTAAACTTTTCACTTAGGAGTTTCAGTAGTGTAGCCAAAATTGGGTCATGTTGCACAAATTACTGCACTATTGAAATTCTTTAAATGGTACAAGAGCATCTAGCAATAAATCTTTTGCCAACACTTGCCATAGCTGAACAAGCTAGACTATTGAGTCCCATAGACGTCCTATACAATAAATATAGTAAGTGATGAAAATAAAATGTTGTCATCAGATAGCAACAAAAACTCAATTTCATGTCTGCTTTTCTAAAGTAGACTATGCTTGCATTGGTATTTAAGCATTTCTCTTTCAAAACTTACTGGCCATTTCAAGCAACATTTTTATGTACCTCATTTCCTGCCTCTTTTTTTTAGTCTTCAGAGATTAAGATTGTGGGTCTGGTTTTGGAGTTTTAGCTGGACCAGCAGCTCAGGGATAGCCTCTGTCCAAGGTTTACACAAGGGAGGAAGTCACTTATTTGAATGGGGGACAAAGAACAAAGCAGCAGAGCCATTAAGCTAAGAATGGTGATGTGGTCACCATGCTCAAAAGAAAGGCATTGAAGTTCCCCAAAGTATTGTTTTTCTATGCTCATTCCTAAAATAAATCTGTTCTTCTTTCCCACCCTCCAAATTTCAATGAGGATACTCCAGTGTAGAGAATGGAAGTGATACGCTTGTTTTTTCTTGGACCTCTTCCAGCTCTAAGGAGAGAAAAAGAGCTGATCAACTCCTGGGGTTTGGAAAATGCTGGCTTAAATTTAATTATTTTAATTATTTGGGTTTTTTTGCACAGGAACCACTGTATTACACTTATTGTAATGCTTTGATGTCTTGCTTCTAAACCCCCTCAGTACATCAGCATCTTCTCAAACCTCTGCTCTACCCTGAAATGTCTCTCACACAGAGCAATAGAGAGTGCTAAGAAATCTTCTGGAAAACAATTCTGAAATCTTGATGAAATCCACATTCACAGGAATTGAATATTCCCAGCTGTTTTCCTCCTACCACCAATACACTCTTACAGAACAGCAGAATATATTATTAAAGGCAAAGGTTTTAGCTGTTTATTTTATCTGCTGCTTTGGTAGAAAATCCAGACATGTCCTATAGAAGTAAAGATGGGGAACAGTGTACTGCAGTGTGCAGTCATAGGTCCTGGGTATTCTATGTAACCTATGATCTTTGGAGTGAGATTATACCTGCTGCGTGCACATGAGCTAATCTCCCTCATGCTGAATGTAATGTGCAATTGGAAAATACATGGTTATAATTGGAATATTACCCTACTTCTCCGAAACATGGGTGTACTTGCTGTTCTTGGCAAAACTGGTACCTCTATTTTAACCCTTGCTTCTCCTTTCTGTCATCTCTCATGATGTTCCATAGTCAAAGCTGGCTAAAATAACAGATTATGGGAAAATGTCATTCTTGACAAATGGTCAGGTTTTGCTAACCTTTACTACTTTTTTGGTTTGGTGGCTGTTGGAAAAATACAAATCAGAGCCTGATTTTCATCCCAAAGTATTTAGCAGCTGCATAGTCCAGTTCATCTGGCATATAAAAACTTGCATCTGAATGCAATCTGAATCTGAAAAACAGTGAGTGGAAAAAAGTCAATTCCAGGAAAGCTTTCAATGTCAATAAAAGTATTTTTTATAAAGGTCTGACCATCTTCTGCTCCTGTTTCCTAACTTTTCTAATGAAGACTAAAATGTCTTTGGGGGGTTAGGCATCACTGCTATCAGCCTACGACTTCCTCAAAGAGTGCTTATTATCTGGTTAGTTCATTTGAAGGTCTAGATAAAAGCTGAGCTGGTTGGAAAAATCTGGGTCTCATTTTGCAGAAAAACACCTCTAGAGTTTTGGATTTTTTCAGCCAAAAGAAATTAATGCCAAGCTTTATCCAGATAAAGGATCCCTCAGTATTAATGTTTCACTGCGGGATGTCTTTGGACAGCTGTAATATTTGTAGCAGTTCTTTTAAATCATCACTTCTGTCAGTTTGAAAATGCCACAGTATAAAGTTTGCAACCTTTCTCTTTTAGAGTGCCACTCATTGTAAATGCTGCTGTACTAAGGAGTCAGTCGATATGGCATTATATTATATGGTTGCTCTTATAACAATGGAAGTAGAATAATATCATAGCTGGTATATGTCATGTTGGCCTGAAATTTCTACACATATTGTCATCAAGATGCAGTCTGCATTCAACTTTAACCAAAAATGTTAGATGTTCTCCAGTCATTTTTGATATACAGCCTGATTTCAAAAGAGAATTCTCAGCAATACAGTGCTTTGTGCTTCTGGATAAAACAAAACTAAAGCAGGAAAGAATAATATTATGTCAGGTGACTGCTAGCTGAGGTGAGTTTGTACATATCTGGGATTTCCAGCACATTCCAATATTCCAGTAACATTTACTACAGCACTTCACAAAATCAGCTGTGATACTTCAGAGGAGCATGTGCTTTCCCAACTGCATGTTTTGATGCAGACTTCAGACTGCCTTATGGACTATCTTTGCATCTTTTTATCACCTAAAAGACTCTGAGTATTTGATGAAATTGTTTTAATGTGTAACATTATGTGATTGCCAGCTTCTATGACTGTACAAGACTGTGCTTTCTGTCCAGTCAACCATGGCATGCTGACTTTCAGTATGACTGGTAGTAAATGGAAAGCTGTAATTGAAATTAATGAAAAGTTTGCTGCCTTTTGGTAGGATTTTTTGTAATAGCAATAACAATAATACATACATACATTTTAAAGTGGCTGCCTAAAAAAGTCCTCTGCATGGGTGGTACAAGGTCTGGAAACAGTCAAAATAGTTTCAAACTGGATAGAAACAGAAGGAACAGAGTGCTTATTCCATTTACTTTCTATCTCTCAACCCATCTAAATGCACAGGCCCTGTTCCACAGACCCTGTCGTCCACGTGAAACTAAAAAGCTCTGTCACCATGGAAATCCTCCGGACTGTCAATTCCCTTTGCTAACATGATTTCTACAGACAAAGCATCTGCTGCGCATTTAGTAAGTGCAGTATTTGCTGATAGGAAGAGAGAAAGATATTGGTGAGGGAACAGATCTGAGAGCTTCTGCAGGAATCAGAGCTCTATGTGCAAATAACTAGTAAAAGTAAATACAAAATACCAGCTACTTGTGTTGAGGAAGAGCCTTTGGATCTACTCCGTGGGCATCTGTGTTACAGTTATAACAGGTAACTTTATATTAGGAACTTGGCCTTAAAACACAATGGAGTTACTGATTCATCTCATGGGATAATCTTCCTACAGTGGCTTGAGCAGATATTGCTCTACACACTATTTTCAGTCTTTTACTCACTCCCATTGAAATTAATGGAGCTTCTGCACCATTGATTTCAAACCCATTTCATCTAGCAGGAAGAATATATAATAATAATAAAAAGACACTTTGTAGTATGAAAAAGAGGTTGGCTGTGTGTTGCACATGACTCAGCAGAGCCCAGATTCTGTAACTGTTCGAGGTTCTTGTTTGGCAGTTACTCCTGCTCCCAGTGATGCCTCGGGCATCTTGCCATATGTTTGAGGCAGGAATGGTGTAATGGGAAACCTGCAGCTTTCTTCAAGGATGAAATAGAGCAGGAGTTGCAGCACTGTGATGCAGATTAGTTACTACCTTAAATCACTAATTAACTTTATTGTTATTTAAAGTTAATTTTATATGATGTAATCAAAAGTAATCACAGGATTCTAACTCTGATGGCATTAACCGATGTCAACAGTCCACTCAAGAGTAAAGTGTATGTACTAAACTGTTTTCAGCTCTGTCCTGTGTGGGGCAAGCTGAGCAAGGGAGGCATCTGCCCATCTGTCTTGTCTTCACCTAAAACATCTGAATTTCTGGGATGCCCCTTCCTGATCTTTCCAGGATGACTTGGTCCTTCCCCACAGTATGCCATAAGTCCTGCTCTCCCTTGCAGCCCTGGGGCACAGTTTATAAACCTGGCTGCTGGCAGCCTTCTCACAGCGGGCTTTGTAAAAGCACTTCTTCCAACAGCTGACTGGGCTGGAATGGAATGAAGAAGAAAACAAATTACTGTCCTGGAATTTTCACCTTCTGCTGAATACAGATGCCACCTGGTTCTGTTCACACTCCTCTATCAGGATTTGGTTTTTTTGGTCTGATGTGCTCTTGTCTTCTATAGTGCAGCCAAAGCATCTCTCATAGGAGAAAATAGGCATCAGGAAGAATTTCAAAAGTTTCTAGGTGGCTGAAGAGGAAGAATATTCACACTAGAATTTTGGCTTTGTATTTAGGTGCCTAAATGTCTTTAAAACTCTGAAGTCTTAAGCTTCACTTTCTGAAACTGTACTTGTATCACAATCCCAGCTCTTATCCAGATGAAACTCATGTAAAGAAGAGCAAAGGAGAGGAGGGATCAGTGCACAGATGTTCTACTTACACAAAAAAGACTGCAGGTTTTACAGAAATATATCCTACAGATAAAAATCTAGAGAGAGAAATAAAAACCAAAACAACAAAGCCAACTCCAGAATGTATGCTTTCAAGCATTTCTTCAGTGGATCTTGTGGTGTTCTGGGGCGTTTTGAGGCCTAACCGATTTTTGAAAGATAGCTTTGGCAACATTATGTTCTTAAATAAACACCCATCCTGAATCACTCACCCTCCTGCAGAAGTATATACAGACAATGGGAAGATTTTAGCACAAAGTAGCAGCTTCATGTCTGAATATCTCCATTTTTGGCAGCTTGTACCTCATCCTATTATTCAAGCATGGGGGAAGGATTTGAATATAGAGTGTTGGGGTTTTTTTTTGGTTTGTTTAATTATTAGCTTAGAACCAAAAATAGCGCAAGTCCTGATTTACTTCAACACCAAGGTTCCTATTCATAGAAACAAGCCACAACCATGAGAAAATTGCATAACTTAGGAACATAATAACTGTAATTACTGGAACAGCAAAGGTCACTGGGTCCATTATCATTGTTTCTTAATTTTCCTTTTACTTTCATCCCTTTATGTGTATAGTCCTATTTTATCCGTTCCTTCTTTAAACATCTTCACTTGTTATAAGCATGAGTTAATTTGCTGTCCCTGAATTAAGTAGCACCGTAACTTTTCTAGAATGTCTCCATTTTTTCCCTAAATACTACAACTTTTCAGTGCTTCCTCCTTCTGCTTCACATCTTTATTTGAATTTTTAATAAATAGGGATCCACTGAGAGTGGTGGTGTTCTTGCCATCAGCTGTCCTTAAAGCGATGTCTATGGAATTCTTCCACTGAGGAAAAGCATTTACTTGCCTTGCTCTTCACAATATTCATTTGGCTAATAAGAAATTGTATTTTTATTCAACCCTTGCCTGTTCAAGGCTGCATAGACAGTTACATGTCCATTTCAAATCTAGTTTATCGTAGGGTCATGGGTGTTTCTTTGCATCCTGGAGGCTGGCTGCTGTTTTCACTTCAGGAAGAAAACTCGTCTGTGATACTCTGTTATAATATGGAGCACTCTCTGCAATGCTCCTTATAGAGATTACCCATGAGACAGGTTAGACATGCTGTCACAAATGACTATTACCAAGGTAGTTTTAGAGCTTCCTGTCCTGTACAAGATCAGATTTTGAAATATTTGCCTACTTAGCTTAAAAAGGTATCCTATTGAATCAAGCAAAACTATCTAGGGAACATTTGATTTGCATTGTTGCTTATCTCAGTCCTGCACTATTTTCAGTGGAGTTTCTGAAGTTGTTTGTATGATTGCTCCCTTTCATCAGATAGGGCACTGAGACTGAGGATATTAAATAACTTCTACTGAACCGTATCAGGGGTCTGCATCTGTACCATGAATCAAGTCCTCTATATTCCCTAACAGCAACCTCAGCGTAAGTCAGACCTCTCAGAAAAAGTCAAGTTGCTTGGCATTTGGGATTCCTCAGGATTTAAACAGGACTAGTTTTGGGAGAACTTTATCTCTGTTTAAAAAATTAATGTCTTCCCAACACATTTTATCTTAGCATGTCACAGAAACAGTATGACTGACTGGCAAAGTAGCGTTAGTCTAGGACGAAGTGTCAAACCAGGAAACTTTTAGTAGTAAGCAGACCTACAAGAACAGGGCTGAAAGAAAGCATTTTACTTATGCTCCAACTTGAATTATAACTTTGGTAATGCTATGTCATCTTTCTTAACGGTTCTGTTTATCTGGTAAACTCAACACACAGTTCCCTTTTATTCTACCAGTACTTTGTGCATTTTGCATTTGACTTGGAGGAATTTTTGAGGTAGCTCACTGCCTCAGATTGTATTCAGGTAATAGGGGGGGAGCTCCCCAGTGTCCTGATCAGGAAAGATCAGGGGACTGATAGTAGATTTGAAGAACCATCAACATGGAAATACTGGAAGTGAAGTCAAGATTTTACTGGGCTTCTAGGGTAGCAATGATCATGGATCCTGAAACCCCAGCCTCTACTTGAGTTTGAAAGTGCTTCTTTTAGCCTATAAACCCTCTCAGGCTTAATAAATTAGGACTAACTTTTTTTTCCTCACTGTTATCCCTTACTTGAGAACAGATGCTCAGCATATAGCCACCTTGAGAATAAAAGATAATTAATATTTTAATTAAAAATTAGAACAATATTTGTGGACATGACAGATTAGTAAAAAAAAAAAATCAAAATACATCTGCATATTTTACTGTTTAGCTATTATGACTGGTTTGTCACAGTCTGGATGGACAGCTTTCTTGATGCTGTTCAAAGTAAAATTAGGAGTATGGAATGGATTAGGAAGAACACGGAAGGCAGAACCCCCTACACACTGGTCAGTGAATCTCTGGAAGCCACTAAGAAGGGAAGAAATCAATATGGTACTGTTCTTGGTGTAAGCAAAACTTGGTGTTTTGAGAGAAAAGTTTTTGGATGGTGCATATTACAGACTAAGCTTTTTAATAATTAAATTCTCAGCAGTTGGTGCCTGCACATTCTGTGACTCCCTTTACCTAAAATATTTCATTTTCCAAGTGAGAATATACTGGGCACTGAATACTTGATAATAAAATAACTTTTTTTGTAATTATGAGAAACAAAACTTTTAAGAAGTAGATCTTAATTACAAATTCTAGAAGTATGTGAGTTTTCAAAGTGCATTATGTCACGAAGTTTATTTCAAAATATGCCTCAGATCTGTGTATATATATCCATATTTTTGCACAGTGACCATGACCTTAACAGTTCAGTTTAGTCTGTTCCTTGAATATCCAGTTTAGGCTTTCTGGTTTTTACTAATGTGGGACTCCTTCATGGAGGTATGCAGCATCTGTGTAAACAGGAGCTTGTATTGCTGCAGTGTAATAAATTGTCAGGTCTCTCTGCAAATGACTTTTCTCCCCAGTGGTGTGTGTTAAATAGGAAAAGTCATACCCAAGTAGTTGCAAGAGCCAAAAAGAGAAAAATATGAAAAATTAAAAACCTCAAACCTGTTGTAAAGGAGGTGTTTGATTTCTATCCCAAAAGAGTTAATTCCCTTTGAAAGGTACCCTATTGCCAATTAATTCACATGTACCAATTCACATGTACCTGATGTGTGATTTCAGTTTAAAAGGCTAATCCACTCGTTTGGTTCAAAGAGGTTTTAAAACTAGAATTTTTCAAATGCCTTGTGAAAATGCAAAGAACATTGAGAGGGGTTAAAACTCAATTTAATCTATTATTTCCCCAAAACTAGGGCTAGAAAAGATTTGTGTGAATGGGGTGTGTATACATATATATGTAAATACATTTTTATGTATATGACTGCATATAACTGAATGAGCTGATCCACAATAAGCAAGACGTTAATGAAGAGTTCTCAGTATTTAGCCTTACAAAGGCTTCCAATAGGTTGAAACAAGTTCCAGTTAAAAAAGTTGAGCACTTCTGACCAACTTTGTTCTATATCTAACTGTCAGCCAAGATATCTGTATAATGAAGATTGAAGTCCTGAGGGCTTAATTAATGTTTGATAAGCATTTTTATCATTGTATGATTAATCCTTATGCAACTAAAAAAACCCAAACCAACTCAAACCAACCCAAACCAGCAAGCCACGGAACCTCACACCTGTCAGAGTGAGCAAGAACCTGAATGTTGCATGTTAGCAGCTGCGTTTAAGATCCATGCATGTGGAGAGCCTTTGAATATACATTTATTACATTGCTTTTGAAAGAAGATACAATAATAGGTCAGGACAGAGAGAATATCAGAAAATCCCAGATAGATTTTTCATGTAGCTTATTGGAATCAAATATATCCTGGGGCAGTGAGAAAGAAAAGAGTTTTCAGTCTGAAATAGAACTTTAAAGGTTTTTTCATCCATTTCATAAAGCATCTGAAAGTCTGAGGAAAAGTAGGGAAAATGAGGATGAAGTAGGAAAATACCCTGAGGGATTAATGTTCATGTCTCAAATAGCACTTTCATATTTTGCAGCTTTCAAGCTTTCTGGGTGGGTTTTTTTGTTGTTGTTTTGTTTTGTTTTGTTTTGTTTGTTTTGGCTGTGTTGAGTTTTGTTTATTTTGGTTGTGTTGGGGTTGGTTTGTTTCAGTTGTGTTAGGTTTTGGTTGTTTGTTAGGTTTTGGTTGTTTGTTTTGGTTGTGTTGGGGTTTGTTTGTTTCAGTTGTGTTAGGTTTTGGTTGTTTGTTTTGGTTGTGTTGGAGTTTGTTTGTTTCAGTTGTGTTAGGTTTTGGTTGTTTGTTTTGGTTGTGTTGGGGTTTGTTTGTTTCAGTTGTGTTAGGTTTTGGTTGTTTGTTTTGGTTGTGTTGGGGTTTGTTTGTTTCAGTTGTGTTAGCTTTTGGTTGTTTATTTTGGTTGTGTTGGGGTTTGTTTGTTTCGGTTGTGTTAGGTTTTGGTTGTTTGTTTTGGTTGTGTTGGGGTTTGTTTGTTTTGGTTGTGTTGGGGTTTGTTTGTTTCGGTTGTGTTGGGGTTTGTTTGTTTGTTTTGGTTGTGTTGGGGTTGGTTTGTTTCAGTTGTGTTAGGTTTGGGTTGTTTGTTTTGGTTGTGTTGGGGTTTGTTTATTTTGGTTGTGTTGGGTTTTGTTTGTTTGTTTTGGTTGTGTTGGGGTTTGTTTGTTTGTTTTGGTTGTGTTGGGGTTTGTTTGTTTGTTTTGGTTGTGTTGGGGTTTGGTTGTTTGTTTTGGTTGTGTTGGGGTTTGGTTGGTTGGTTGGTTTGTTCTGGGAATAGCAGATTTGTTTCCCATAATACAGGGTGTTTGGTACATTAGGTGGATGCTGTTCTGGCTGTCTGATGAGTACTGACTAAATGAGAAAAATCATTCCTCTTGATCCACTGGTGACACTCCTGTTAATACAGGCCAGGGATACTGTGGGCCTTCACTGCTGCAAGGGCTCTCGCTCAGCCGCCTGTTCAGCAGCACTCCAGATCCTTTCCAGCAAAGCTTTGTAGTAGGCTTGTCTGAAGGTGTAAGGCTTTACATGTGTCCTTGCTGCATTTCCTGAGGTTCTTGTTGGTCTAGACCTCCAGCCCAGTCACAAATCTCTCTCAATAGCAGCCCTGCCCTCAAGCACCCTGACTCAAAAGAGTTTCTGTAACCTATGAAGAAAACATTCAAGAATTAACTGGTAGGGGCTTTGTTAGTGTTATTTGGTTTTCTGTCCAGCAGCACAGGGTCAGCTGCAGCCATGTTAATTTAAACAAGCTTTAACTTTATTTTAGCCGATGAAGTGTTCCATTTCCTTTGTGATTCTGTACTTAAATGTCACATGGATTTCTTAGTTCCTTACTCTCTCTCTTGTTCAATCTAGTAGCATATTTTTTCATGAGTATTTTGGTATCTAGCTCTGTTCTGGTTATCATCTCTTATGTTCAACTTCAGGATTTATGAATCTTAATAGTAGCTAAAAATTACAGCCTATACCCAGAAGTGTTCACATGCCCTTTTCTATCTTCGACATACAAACCTTAACTGACACATGCAGATCAAGACTCTAGACACAAATGCTTATTTTCACAAAGAAAAGTGATGCATGTTTGGTTCTGCAAGTGAGTAAATAGAGGGCAAAGACTGAGGTTGCATAATTTTGGACAATTAAGTTTAAAAAAAAACCCCACATGGTTTATTTTTAACAGCTTCTGCCTATTTTTTTGTTAACTAATTGCTCTTGCTCTGATTTACATCTCTACAGAGCTGTATGTATGTGTGTAGCTGAGCTGAGACCGCAAACTGAGCAGTCAGCAGTCAGTAATTAGTCCAAGTCTGAGAAGCTTGCTCATATTAGTGTTTCTGTTACAACCGTCACTCGGAGCTGCACACAAGGCTATGACTAAATGTCTTTCTTGGAAATGCCTGGAAGTGTAAGGATGAAAACATTCTTCTGCTTCATAATAATCTTGGTTGTCTATTGGTGAAAAGGTAGCAACAGTTTAGTAATGGCATAAATATCAAGCTGGTTTAGGCATAATAAGGATGCATTGACTGTGACCAACAAGTATTGGATGGCTTACCTTATAAATGTTTATAATACCATCTTCGCTTCAATAATAATCACTCAATAAGACATTTTTGCTTCAGAAAAGGCTACAGGCAAAGATGCTAAAAGATTATTCAGGTTGCAAAACTAAGAATGCAGAAATTAAGAAGTGCCTATTATCCAGTTACTATGAACACGTTATAAGATGATCTTTAATCACGCAACCACGTTTTATTTTCCCTGTTCTCCTACTGCTGGCAATTCAGTCAGCTTTTTGGATGAAAGTGGGGTAAAATATATTTTCTAATTAAACAGCAGAGAATCTGGGAGTGGAGGAAGGAAAGCGTTAACACGTTCAGTGCTACATTGTCCCAATAAGCCTGAGTTTGGCCTGTCTGACTGCTGGGAGGAAAGCAAATTATCTTTTCCCTGTTCCTGAAGGATCTTGTTAAGCAGGGTCTTTTACATCCTTCTTGTGCTCTATATATGTAATACTTGTAGCAGCATGTTGAAGACTAGAAAGTGAAATCACAATGTGAAGTCTGAGAGTGCCTTTAGGGAGGATGAGTCCCATGGAGTCACTTGTGCTTGACTTGGGAGGGGAGGGCTTGGCCACCCCAGGGTGGGTGGTCCAGCAGGGCTGTGTTGGGTGGTTGTCACAAGCTTATGTCTGGGGAACTTCCGCTGCATAGCACAAGTGAGGCTGGTATACTTGACACAAGCCAGTGTTCCTTCTGAAATATAAACATATCTGTTTAAGGTACTGGACCTTCTTAAAAAGACAAGCAGTCTGGTTTTTCCTACTCCTCTTTCTAAAAATGGATGAATATATTTCTTCAGTGGAATTTTCACCTAGAACAAGAGTTGGTGTGACTCTAACAGAAATTAGAGAACTAGCTTGATTTATATCAGGTTTTTGTATCAGCCCGAATAGCTAAAATTCCGTAAAGTAATAAGCAAGGGAAACTGAAGTCAAATAGGAAAGAATTACAGCCATGGGAACCATCCAGTGCGTAATTTGTTTTTTAAGTTTCCCTTTTCTCCATTAAGGTCTGTTTTTACTGTTCTGTCTCATGAAATGGCATATTTTAGGAACAACAATTGTGTAAAATACTCTCATGAACTTTCTGGGCTTGTAGACAGTTAACACTCCCCTTTACCACATTCAGGCAGTCGCCTTTGGGAGGAAAGGTGACCTTAAACATTTACAGCACTACAAGAGGTGGAAAAGATGTACTCTGAGGGACCATGTCACAAACTCACTTCCTCATAAAGTACATGGAATCTCAGATTCTCCTGTCTAATAAGTGGAAAGGTAAATGGTGGATTAATGCCTACAAATGTAAGAACGATTTAGTTAGAGTTCCAACTTTTTTATTATACTAGGTGAAATGAGGGAGTTTCTGATACAAAGCAATATTACTGAGAATACATAATCAGTGCTTGTATATGATAAATTTTAAAATCTTTGTTTATGATAAATGGTGTTATTTTTCTCTTCTCACACCTGACAATATAATACAATAATGCCAAGCATGACTCATGCATGGCAATGATTCAGCAAGCTTAGAAAGTCAAAAGTAGATATAGCTGACTTGAAAATTGGAGAGACTGAGCAGGCATAGCTATATAATTTGGCTGTTTAAAAAGTAAAGCAATTTCTGTGAAACTGTTATGCATTGTGTACATTTACACAAAAGTACATATAGGTTGACCAAAAATAACATACCAGGGCCTGATATTGCAAACTCAGTGACATAACTGCTGGTAACTTAAATGCAAATAGGACTTGACTCTAACTCCTTACAACATTCCAAATGTTGAACAACATTAACAGCTTAAGAATCGAGACATCTGAAAGCAAAAGCTTATAAAAATCATCAGGATTAAAAGGGTGACTAGGCTAATTTTCCCACAGAAAATCCAGTGTGGTGAATCAGGTGCTTTTCAGGCAGCCAAATGATCAGCAGTGCAACTGTGTGTCTTTACCTTCTTCCAAAGGAATCCTGCCAAAATACTTTCACACTTCAGCTTTGGAAGATGCAGTTGGATCTGGAGAGTTGATGCTCCCAAGCACAGGGGGCTGCTTAAGGAGTAATAAAATAACAAGGCATGGCCTTATTAAAGGGGCCCAGCCAAAGGGAGAAATATAAAGGTCCCTGAGGCTGAGGGTGGGAATGACAGAAGGAGGAGGAAGCAATAAAAAAGAACTAAATGGAGAGAGGCAGATTGAAATTAGATGGCAATTACTGAAAACATATCATCCATGTCCTTCAAATGGTGTTCTCTGTGATCCAAGTGATCACAGAGGAAAGATCTAAATACCCATTCTTTGCCACTGAGCAAATTCAAATGCTGAGCATTTCCACCAAGAAGTTTGGAACAGTGCAGGTGAGATCTTCAGCAAGTGTAAGTCATCATTGCTCCATTATCATGTAATGTATGAAGTCACCAGAGCTGAAACAGTTTACACTAATTGTAATTCTGGCCCTAGAACTCTTGATTTGTTTAAGTAAAACATAGTCAAATCCCTTGTTCATTTGCTAGGCCAGCTTCCTATTTTCTACAAAAATATCTGTGAAACTGTAGTTTCCAAAGTTACACATGTATTCTTTATATATGTGAAAAAGTTGAAATGCTAAAAAGTCCTCTGATGTTAGCAAAATTAGGGATTTTTTTTATTTTTCAGTGTCTTTTTATATTATCTTTGGTTACCTTTATAAGACTCGAAGTATAAGTGTGGGTGACGGTAAAGGCTTATGTGGTAGGTAGTTGCCCAAAAGTGCATGTTGTGTGTTGACACACAACCTAGTAGCTTGCTGCATTAATGAGCTTTGGTTTTCAACTCTAACTAGGAGGGGTGAAGTTTTGCCTGTGATGAGGGGGACCCTCTGGCATCTTAGTTTCCAGCTTCATATTTTAGACCTTTATATCTGAACTTTCCGACATTCAGTTCTGTCATCAATTCAAATCCACATAGGCTGACCTGAGCTATCAGGAACTTTGGTTTGAAAATGTTGTGGTGTTTTTTTACTGTGTGAGCATTTAGTGCCTTCTGCTCTAGACTGTCTGGACTAAAATACCATGAAAATATACCATTTGCTTTATAGCTGTCTTTCAGCTCTGCTAATTCTATTCTTAGCTGTAGCTTAAAGTATTATGACAGTCAACAGACAAAACAAGTGTTACATTGATGCTGGCTGTCCCCTAAAATATATTCTTATATGAGCAAGAGATTAATCTGAAGGATCAGTATTCATTTTATCAGGGGCATTTTCCCTATTTCAGTGCTAGAAGAAGTGATTCTTCACATCTATGTTGTTGTTTTCCTCCTTTTAGAACTGATGTTTGGTACTTTTTTTTTTTATTTATCAAGGGATCCCACCTTAAAATGTTCCACCATGTATGGCTTAATTTTTGTGCCATATCCTTATCTTATCTGCCAGCCCTAATGTTCTTAATACAGTAGCTAACAAACTCTCCTGTACATTACCATGAACATCAGCTTGAAAAATTCTGTTATGTTTTCAAACACAGATCTTCATACTTAGCATGAGCTTCCTATCAGCATTCACAGAGCTAATCGTTGTCTGCCTTCATCTCCCTTCCTGACATCTTTTTGTTCATATGATGACAGAAAATTTCGAGTGATACTGCAGCTGGTATGCTCTGACCTCTTTTCTTTTCACCAAATATTGTCTCACTGTTATATTGGACTCCCTATTTGTTTCCTGAATCCATCTGTTGCCTCTTTCTTATGCCTAGATGTATTCTCAATGCTAGCTCCCACTCCTAATTAGATAGGTACTGCTACAATGTAATATACAGATCAACAATATCAGCTTTCTTATCTCTCACCCTTGATAGAAGCAGTTTTGTCAGAAAACGTGTCTCATTTAGTTACCCTGTCTTAAGGGAGAAAGAGTTAGAAGCTGTAAAATTAGCAGCCCAAAGACATAACTTCAGTGCTTCGATCAAGCAGACAGAAACACCAGGTGGGGAAAGTTTCCCAGTTCAAAATAACAATATTCACTAGCTACATATGTATTCATAGCTACCAATGAGTTATAGACAGAAGCTGTCGATGTAAATTGCATTTTCTTTTAAAGGTTTTTTGTAGGAAGATTGTTCTGCCTTTTCCCCCATAGTGTGTTATTATGACTGAATAAGCAGGAAAAGAACTTACATGCTATCTGCACTCTACAAAGGTTGCACTGTTTACTGCAAGCTGATTTATTAGGACTTGAGCTTGACACTGTTCAACATTTAGCCTCTCTCAGGCAGGGTGATGTCCCTCACGTAGTGAAAGCTGACAATGTGTTTGCTAACCATGCATATGCAGAAGGTGCATCTTTGTGCACAGACTTTATCTCAGTAGCTGTCCCCGTATTTACTCTTTGAGAAGTTTACTCCTGTCATCTTTGTATCCATACCCTGGCAGTAGACTGTTTCCATCTCATATGCTATCAGCACCCCTTCAGTAAGTCCAGTAGTTGAAACTTCAGGTATAAGGGGCCTTTAAGGCTACCAGTGTTTATTTACGAAAGAGAGGAAAGATGTGTTTAATTAAATGCAAAACATAATGCACTTCCAAGTACATCTCCTGCCTAAAAAGGGAGTTAACAAAAGCTGTTCAGGCTTTCAGCTTTATCAGAGCATGACCAAGGATACCATAGCTCAAAGTGTTTGTGTCAGATGCAGGTGCTGCCCTGATCTAAACAAATATAGGTAAGGGGTCTACATGGGACACTACAAAGCTGCAGCTCTGTCCCACGGGCAGCAGCACATACCAGATTGATGGGTAAGAACACAAAATATTATCCTTATTGTATAGCTAGATGCATCTCCAAAGGGAAGTGTTGTGTCCAGTCTGCATTCCCAATAGGGCTGTGTGTTCATTTGTAGTCCTTAGGTAAATTCAGAGGCTCTGTCAGGAGATATCTGAGCCCTTTGTTAACAGGATACCCTGATTTTCTTCTTTTGCTATGCAAAAACTGCTGTATTTTATAATTGACAAAAACACTTAATGAAGTTCAGTACTTTGTGCTAAACACTCTAATTTCTTTTTTGCATATTTAGCCACTTCAAAGGTCTTTTCTAAACTTCAAAGACTACCTTTTGAAGTCTCTCAAATTGTGAGCCAGCTAAAAGGATTTACATACTCTAGTCAAAGAGCATTTGACTAAAGACTTCCACTGGAATACTTTTTTGGTCTTTCAGGAGTTTTCCTCCACCAAGAATGAAAGATGTCCCAGCGCACAGCACGGGGGCTGCAATAGATGGCATTGAAAGGTCCCATCCAACCCAGAGCATTTTGTGATTCTATGATAAGAAGCTTGCTGGACTGAAAATTCCTGTACTGCTCCTTGGCAGAGAGGCATGTTTCAGTAAAATAGCTAGTAACATGTGACTGTTAAATATTTACTAAAATAATACATAAAATGCAAGTCTGAAAGAAAGAGGGACTCTGATACTAGCAATATTATTTTCTTAATTCCAGTGAAATTTATGATAGTGCAACCATGTTTTGGGTGAAGTACTATTGCCAGCAAAACCCATCAATGCTTTGCCAACCTGATGGTAATTATAACTTCAAGTTTCTGTCAACATGCTTTTAGAGGTAGGCTATAATCCACAGCCACTGTGGATATGCCTCTTCTCCTTCCACTGTGCTCTTCCACCAGCCACAGGAAGAAAGGCGCAGTAGTTTCCCATCAGAAGCAGTCATCCTCCTTTAGGCCACATGGATTGGCAGAAGAGACCAAAAGGTATCCAGAAGGACTCCTATATCTGGGACAGTACTTCCAAGCTGATTAATCTCAGAACCACAGTTACAGCTCCAGAAGTCCTGAGGCAGATGTTCTTCGGCATTTCAAGACGGTTTGTTTTCAGTAGCTTATTTCTAGTCTTTGCCACAGTGTGAAACCATAGAGAGGTTAAATGTTAGCCTGGAATCTGATAGTTTACTTTTTCAGAAAATGTGCTGCTCTCTCTCTAAATCTCAGTATTCTGTGAATGTCACATAACTTTCTGATACCCTGATAAGAGACTCAGTTGGACTTGGTTTTGCTTAAAAGATTTTGGCTTTAAAAAATTAACTTTTCAGTCAAAATCAAAAGATCTCAAAAATGAGTTAACTTTGACAAAGAAAAAAATAACAAAAATGTCCAGCAAATTAGAAAACATCTATTTCGAGAAGCAAGAGTTCATTATTTAATTTCATAATTTCCTTTTCTCTAGGCATTGGTCAGTGCTCCATCTTCTTGATTTAAAGACATGTTAACAGAAGTGGTGTGTTAATGTGCCCAGCTATTTGCATGAATTCATATAACACAACAGTTAAATATCAAGTTACAGTTTTTAAACCAGGAAGCTCAGCAGATACTTAGTACTGCCTGATAAAATATGTTAAGCATTTTTCTAACTTCTCTTCAGCGTTGTGTTATCATCTAAAGTGGTAGGAGGAAGACACCTACTGTCTCTGTCTCGTTACAAATTCATTTGGTTTACCTTGCTCTTTTGTCTCTCTATTCCCCTTGTACTTTGGCTAGCCTCTGGAAGAGAGCATCAATTTACCCCTTCTGGTTATCATTCAAGTTAATAAATATCTGAGGCTTCACCTCTCTATGCTTTCTTTTCTTCTGGGAATAGATTTAGCAATAAGAGAAGACATATTTGACTTCTAAATCATAACTTTGCAGTCACAAGAGGCTTGCGTTTCTGGGAGGCCAGAAATAGTGTCTTTCTGAAGTACTGCCCCAGCTCAGTTGCCATTTGATTGAACTAGCCACACTCCCTCAAAATGCAAATTCAGAAGCTGCCCTTATAGTTAAGGAATATAATTTTAGGCATCCTAAATAAAAATGATACAACTTTCAAAGAGGCTGAGTGCAGCTCCCATTTTATTTCCCTGGGATTCATAAAATGTAATTAGGCCGCTTGCTAGTATGAACCTTGAATGTGAATGCATTTTATTTATTTAGGTTAGACTGTTTTTGCCTATTGTTTATTTCATACCCAAGGCTGATCTACTTTTTACATGCATTACAATGAAATAGGCTTCTTCCAGTCCCCTTTAAATATGTTGTTTCATAATTGTTATCAGTGCTCAATCTCAGCTGTAAATAATGGCTCTCATTTTGAGGTAGACCATAGCTTAATTGGTAAAATTGCTTAATTGTCTTACTTACACACTGTGTTTTCTGCTGAGTTATTTAGAGCTCTTTCTATACAAAATGCATTATTCACAACACAATCTGTGCTCTTGACTGCAGACTTCATATACATCACAGAGGCTTGGCTGTTCATTGTTGTACTTTGTTTTCCTTCCATGTTCCAGCACCTACATCTCTTAATATTTATATTCTTCCCAAAAAAAAAGTTCTGTTCAGAATTTCTTCACCCTTACAAAACCTAATCTAAAGCGCATATTTGGGAGGACAGAGGCAGCGTGAATACACTTTAAGATGATAAAACTCCCTCTGCTGTCCTTTCCAAGTCATTGAACAATAATGGTATCAACAGCAGTATTGCTCATCTTTCTGCCTTTCTGGTTGTTTTCAGCACTTCTAGCAAAAGCAAGGGCTCATATGCTGCGTGGAATCGTTCTTTACCTGGCACATTGCTAGGAGACTACTATATTACACTAAAACAAAGTTAGAAAAATTCCATTGGAAGGAATGAAAAGGCAGGTGGCATCGTTCCCTAGGAGTATGCCAATATATTGAATCAAGCTGTTCCTGACATCTGTGATTGCTGTGTGCTCATTAGGAGAATGGGCATTGCTGCTGTAAGCTGCACATGGAAACAATGAAGATTCCCGGACTTCCATACCTGTTCTCACTCAAAAGCAGAGATGAGATACTATTGTAAAGTAATAACAAGAGAACTTCATGAATTATTTAAGACCTTAATTAATCAGGAAGCAACGTGAAGTTCTATCAGCAGATGCTAAGAAACATGTGAAATCCCTTTGACTGTTTAACTTCCTAGATGAATGCCTTGCTCAGGCAGTGTCTGCATTGCACCACTCTTCTCCTGTTGCGTAACAGCCCAGAGCCATCCCGCTGTGACCTGCTCTGGCTGTTTGAGATTCCTCTTTGTCATCTCACCTCAGGGGCAGCCCCACTCTTCGTTCCCTGCCGTTCACAGTCTTGGAGCTGCTGGTGACTGGGATGGTTCTCAGCCGTACGTTGGCTCTTACATAGTGCTGTTTAGCTGCAGTACAGTTTTATGAGTTTCTCAGGTTCTCTTTTGTAAGTCTTTCATTAGCAAAAAATGGCAACAGAACTGGCTTTCATCCTTGACGAGTATAGTATGTAACCCTAGGAATATTCTTCACAGGTCTGAATTTTAGCACTTCCCAAATGCTGGCTTGCTCCAGTGACCAAGGATCTAGTCTTCTTTCAAAACATTTTGTCTAAAAAATATCTTTTCTAAAGTCCTCATTTGAAACTTGGAAGAGAATATTTTTGGTTATAACTGGGGGAGAAGAAGGAAGAACATTCAGTGAATTAGTTTGAAGCTAAGGAGTTTAGTCCGAGCTTCAGGAGAGACATTACTGATATGTTCCCAGCTGACTGGTGACCTCAACTATGTTTCTAATCATCAGAATTTTAAAGCTGTCATTTGTATTTTTACAGGTACTTAAGATGTCATGTGGTTAAACTGTGCACAATAATTCACCTTCAGTTGCAGTCATCTGCTCTCCCATAACAAGACTTTCATAAATCATTCCTAACAGAGTAAATAAATCTCTCAGTTCCCACCATACACCGTTATTAAATTTCAGTCCTTTCTTAAAAATAATGATGAATGCACTTAGTAATTGCAAATAACTAGAACTGCCATACTTTAAAATATTATCTCCTGGTATAGAATTTGAACTACAGAAATGTGTTTACTTTAAAGAATTTGAACATTAGTCATCTGGCAGAAGTGGCATTCTATAGACAGGGAAGTTGGTGAGGGAGCAAAGCTGTGTTTGACACCTCTAGGGAACATCAACAATAGCCTACAAAAGCAAGACAGAAATGCGATGAAGCTTCATACTGAAATATGTATGTGCTCATGATATATACCACCATGCCATTCTGTGCCCTTGGGGATCTTTGGCATTCTTTTGGCAGTTAAGTTTTGTACTGTAAACACTTGCACAGTTTTACTTCCATGTGCTTGGTGCCAGTAGAATCAACAAGCCTCCTTGTTAGTCTTGTGTGCGAGCTGCTCTCTTTAGTGTCTTGGCTGTATGACAGATAGGACTTCATCCTTGTGGTTTATATTCTTGTCTCTGTGCAATGAAATGGTCATCTGAAGAATATGATGAATTGTTTGGTTTTTTTAAAATGCTTATGATATTTCAGCTTGTTCTGGAGTTAAGGGTTGAGCATTTTTATTTTTTCTTTTTTATTTCTTGCTGTTCATTGAGGTTTATTAAATTTTTAAGATTAGCTTTAAAGAGTATCTGCTTCTACATCAAAGTTTTGATCTAGGACAGAAAATGCGTAGCATTTGGGTTTAATTTTATGAAGCATGAAATACTGTGCAGTGCATGATCTTATTTTAAAAACTCCTGTTACTTTTAAATTTTAAAAAACTTCTTGATTTGAAGCTAAATCCTACTGACCCTGCTTTTAGGATAAAAACCCATTATTTTTATGTCTTCTTCAAATTAGTGATTTTTCATAAATTTAAAAAATATGTTATCATAGAAAAGAAGATTTTAACTGAAATGAACTAGGAAACACCAAGACAAGATTATATTTCTCTGATCCAGTCCTCAGTGTATAAGAAACTGGGAAGTCGAAGATGACCAGAACAGTGACAGTATTATTGCACACACTTGAGGTAAATGACTTCCAAAAGTGATGGCAACAGTGCCTCGCTGTATTTAACAGCTACGTTAGTAGACTAAACAATGTTTTCAGTTGTCTGTCAGTGAAGGAAATGTGCTTCTCAAAAGTGAATGACATGACCTTAAAATATAGCCCATCAAGCCCGTTTTATCAGAGCAAGTAGCAACAGGACAAGGGGGAATGGCTTTAACCTGACAGACGAGAGACTGAGATGAGCTCTTAGGCAGTTCTTCCCTGTGAGGGTGCTGAGGCGCTGGCACAGGTTGCCCAGAGAAGCTGTGGCTGCCCCATCCCTGGCAGTGTTCAAGGCCAGGCTGGGTGGCGCTTGGAACAGCCTGGTCTAGTGGAAGGTGTCCCTGCCTGTGGAAGGGGGGTGGAACTGGAGGAGCTTTAAGGTCCCATCCAATCCAAACCAGTCTATGATACTATGAAGACACGTAAGACGTGATTCCTTTAAGCAAGTCTTGTATTTACACAGATATATTAGAAGTTTAGTCCAGAAATTAGTAACAGGTGTCTGTATACTACCAAGAGCCATACCAATACTTACTACAACCTGCATTTGGGACACCTTCAGCATGCAGCATTTGAAATAGCAGCAACAAGTACAGAGCTTTTTGATGTGCAGTGAAAGCCTCGCTTCATTGGCATCTAAGCCCTCAACAGCACAAACACCTGCAGACAAAAGTCACTGTATCCATGGAAAGCATTTCTCATCTCAGGGGAAGAGAACGCACATATACATGGCCTGGGTTAAACTTTATGGTTGCTTTGTGTGCAACTGTCTTCCACATAGTTGCTTAAAACAGCATTTCACTTCATAGTAAAACACAGCACATAATGTGAGTTTAATGTGTTAGGTAATCAAACCTGAAGCTAACCACGGAAGTTAAAAATTCAACTGGCTTTATTTTAATCAGAACTGATGTCTCTTTATTTTCCTCTTCCCAGTTTAATGATAAAGATTATGTGCTGTGTGTCTGAATCACAACTGTGAGAGAAAATTCTCCCTAATTTGACTTGTGCTTCTTCTAATACAACCAACCTAAACTAAGTCTAATCACAGACTGGCATAAATAGTTATTTTTTCTGTCAAAACAAAACTTTGGTGTTTCTATTTCAACTTTTTTAATATTTACCACATATCAAATAGAGTTAAAGGGCTTGCTGCAACAAGAATCAATGGTGTGTAGGAGGCATGTTACATATAGTGATCCACACTCTAAATGAAGTTCCAGATCCCTACACCTCTGTGAAGTTTCAGATGTAAGCAGCTTCTCTGCCACAGCCTAATTGGATAGAAAAAGCTTTCCACTTAAATTTTTCAGCATGCATTTGCTATTGTATGTATTTTTGTTTGTATGATGCAGCTGTACATGACACATGGTGTTATCGTCTACTATACAGATGACACTATGGCAAGACCTGGAAATGTGACAAGAAAAGCTTTTCTTGTCCATGGTTATGCATGCCAAAAATTGCCATGTTGTGAGTTTCCTTTCTTTTTCTGATGAAAAGAGAATTCTCATTACTGCAGTTGTGGTAAGTGACAGAAACAGCCTCAGGTAAACAAATACACAGACCAGTTCTGCTCCTTCTCCTGAGTTTTCACTAAAGAACAATAGCATGGCTCCCTTGCAGTTAACACAAAACCACTCCTACAACTCCATTATGCAATAATTTAATACCTTCTGCAGTAGGTGATGTAGTCTTGTACTTTTCTTGATCTCACATTTTACAGATTTAATCATTTCCACTCAATAACCAAAAGAGACCATATATAAATACTGTTTACCATGACCTGGTGACATTAGTGAAGCAAATTTTTGCCTGTTTAGCATGTTAAATGCTTGAGAACAGCATGCACGCTCCTTATAGCCACTTAAACACTTAACAGAATGTTCATGTATCGATTTTCAAGTGTCTTTAAAACCACTCAAATGAATTACATATGAGCACTGAAGCATTTGTGAGTTGTCCAAATGGGCATTGATCATACATAATGACCTTGCTTCCACAAGGATCATTCTCCTTATTCTTTTCCTGCCATTTTTCTCTTTGGTTTGTCTAGCTACCATATAGCATATTACATTAAGATTCAGTCTCCTGTCACCAGATGTGTCTTAAACATTTTTGTTGTAATAAAAGAAATAAAATGGTGCTCCACACCCTTGTCTCAAGTTCTGCATTGACCTCATTATAGCATTAGTTCTCATTCAAACCAATGTAAATGAGAACACTGAATTTTTTCTTTATAAAGGATCTTTCCCTGTGAATATATAAACTGCCCAGTGAACCTCACTAAGCATGGAATCAGACTGCTGGAAAGAGAAAAGCTCTCTTGCTTGGCCCATACAAAAAAACTTAAAGGATGCTCCATCTTTTGATGCTTAGCAAAAATTGACATTTTATTATTGCCTCTTAAAGTACCCTGCATTGCAAAACAGTTTCTTGAAAACCATGGGATAGCTCCAAAAGGTTTCTCTGTCTTGTATCAGCTTCACACAAGCACGTCTGGGTGAGATGGGTCTTTACATGCTTCCATAGCCTGGCCACAGTCAAAAGCCTCCCATGGCAGCCAGTGGGCCAAGCAGGCACAGGTAGCCTGTGAGGTCCTCCCTGCTTCAGCCTTCTGTGCTACTGCCTCCCTTTATACCAAGACAAACTAACACTTACTGTCAAGAAAGCAGCACAGATTTGCCGTATAAAGAGTCAGAAAGCCACTAAGTGACCAAGCCCATATAATTTAAGCAGTAGTGCCAAGTGCAGTGTGAAATCTTTATCACAGCTGTATCTCATGGAGCTGTGTTGATGGCTGGTGATTTCTGCCCAGTCTCACAAAAGAGCATGCTGTTTAGCAGAAGAGCTGCAGTTATTCTGATATATAGGGGATACTCACAAGCTGCATTTTTCAGTGACTCAGTTTTTACTGTCTGAGAGCTGTGGTTTTCTCTTGTTAGTTAAATCCACATTTAGTTGCAGAGGCAAAATGTTGATTTAGTTTAATACAATTGGCAGCACAGAGTTTCACCTACAAAATTACAGGCCTCTGTTAAAAATCAGTCCTCCACCAGCCACAGTTCTTATCGGTAGTCACTGAACATGACTGTACTTCCATCTTTTCCTGCTGTTATTCAAAGGCTAAGAACTGCATAGAAAGATTTAAAAAGATCTTTTATTATACAAGTTTACTACATGGGTGTAAGTTAAAAACACGTCCATGATGTCTAGACAGGGACATGTAAGCAAAAATAATCCAACTTAATTTACTGCAGTATTCATACATTTATTTTAAGTACCTCTTTCTGCAATAGTTTCATCAGAAACAAATTGTCTTCAAATTCGTTTTACTTTGGTCAGCTAAAGCTTTATTTAAGGTTGTATTGAAAATACTTTAAACTTACATCTCTATTTAAATAATTCTATTGTGCTTTCCTGCTTATCCTTCCCCATGTAGAGCCGGCATCACAGCTGACAGAACACGACCCCAAGAGGCGGACCTCGGCAGTGTCAGCCCCTCTGTGAGGCCTCTGTTGTCTGTCGCCCTGTACTCCCTGTTCTTCCCTTTCACCTTTGCTGGGTCACAATGATGTACTTTGTAACAGGAGCAGATAGGGGTCATTTGTAACGGCTTATGCACATAAGACCATGAGATAGGTACATTTATTAAAACTAAAAAAAACCCAAAAAAACTAAACAAGTTGCTGATGGGTTTGTTTTGCTTTTGTTTGTTTGTTTGTTTTTCCCTTGCGGTGTGTTTTTTGTTGCTGTTTTGTTGTTTGGTTTGGTTTGTTTTATTATCCAGACTTTTAGGGAGGTGCATTTCTTTCTATGCAGTAAACGATACTTAGAAGTGAAAGGAAACTTTTTGCTCCCTTTGCTAAAGGTTAGGGAAGGCACTTCCCCTCCTACAGAATCTCAGTGGAGAGAGGATGCATCTCTTCTCCTCTCTGTGTAGCAGGCGTCCCAGTGCCCAGGGAGTTGGGCTTTTTCTCTTTCAGACTGTGGGGATGAGTATGCAGAGAATATGCAGAACCACAGAGCAAAAGCCTTCATGTTTCACAGTGCTGTGCCCGCTTTCCAAACACTTACTGCTACATGCAACATTTGCAGGCTTGAATGCACCTACACTGCGCCTTCCTCCAAGACGGTTATGTCCAATTGTAATAGAAATAATTGTGCAACCACATAACTATGAGTTAAGTGACAGGAGCACACAGTGGAGAAGGCAAGGGGATTTGACAACTAGCAAGTACATCGTGCCTGTCAGTTTCATATCCTTGTTCCTTGCTTTATTTTGGTTTACAAAACATAATGTTTCACAAAATATGTTTTGCACTTTGTTCTTCTGTGCTGTCTTTCATCCAAGGGATCTCAGAGCACTTTACACACATTATTAATTAGGCCCTCAATCAACCCTGGAGGTAATTAAGTATTTATTATTGTACAGACGCATGAGCTGAATTAGAGTCTGAGGCACAGGGCCTTGCTTACATTAAGGGCTCCTCAGACTGCTGCATTAGCATAAAATGTCCTTAAACCAGTTGTAAATTAGATTCTTAGGAATGCTAGTTATTTATTGCTCAGAACAACATATGGAGTTAGCTTGTCCTCAGGCCAGTTTACATACATGATATTACCCTGTGAACTGGCAGTGCAGAACCTGTTCTGGTTTAACTTTTTGTGTGGGCAGCTGCATAGGAAACCCAGGGCTGCTCCCAATGCCATTTCCATCAACAACTCCCTACAGCAAAATGTACAACTTGCACATTTGATCACTGTCACGATTTCCCTCTGAATGTGCATTTCCTATTTCCAATGCACAGTTTCCAGAGGCAGCAGGAAAGTGTCCCTAACCTTATCTGTGTCCAGTTTTATGTACAGCTGATTAATTTTGCATTGCAGCCAAGTAGTAACGAAGTGTCTGCAAAGTTGTTTTAGAATATGAGTGGTAATTTCCATTCGAAAAATGCTCATTTATTCTGTTTTCATGATCTGTTCTTTAGTTATAATTGCTGAAATTCTGCTGTAAGTTTTCCTTTAGGTATCCCTGTTCTTTGTTTAGTTTGTCCCTGAATTCATCTGTTGAGAGTGAATTTCCCTTGTTAAAACTTTTTTATATTGCGGGTTTTGTTTGGTGGGGTTTTTTGTTGTTTTTTTTTTTTTTTTTTCCCTCTTTCCTCAGCAATTTTGGAGCAGGAGAGAAAATCATATTGCTTTTTTAAACACTCAACAAATACTGTACTAGGAAATTCCTTTGCATTCTGCCTCTGCTGTGACCTAGGACTCCTTGCTATAGGGACAGCAGGTGGGAGGTGTCCCTGCCCACGGCAGGGGGGTTGGAACTCGATGATCTTGAGGTCCTTTCCAACCCTTACTATTCTATGATTCTATGATTCTATGACACTGCTTCCCACTAGCACAACTTAACTGAAGCCATATCTTCCTGCATCTTTAATACTCCAAAGCTCCCAAGGGAGGTACAGTAAACTGCTGTGTCAGAATACAGGAGGCAAATCAAATGGAAGTCTTACAATAGTAATTTGCCTAAGAGATCTCATAGGATAAAGAAAGAACTGGTTTGCCCAGCTGCTCTGATCGGTGGCTCCATGACACTGCCCTTCCTCTCCTGCGGACAGTGATCTAGCAATTTTTCAAAAAAGCATTTTTTCCTAATCAGACAGGTAGATTCTGTGCATGAAAAACTGTGGATAATAACCTGGGCTACACCTTTCAGATGAAGAGCTGAAGGTGAATCCAAGTGTGAAGTTTCCTTTGTTTGAACTTACTAGCATGCTTCCCTTACAAAGTGGAGCTCAGCTTCAGAATCCTCACCTCTGCGGAGGTACCCGGGAGTATTAGCTCACACTCCAAGAGCAGGGTGCCTATATATTAGTGTGGCTCTGTGTAAAGGTAGAGAACTCCTGTTTCACATTGTGGCTAATTGGTTCACAGTGTCAGTCTGAGACAGGTCCTTCTAGTCCCAGGATTTGTTGTCAGTATGGATTCCAGAGGAGCAGACAGAACATGGCAGGGTGGGTATCCAACGTTGTCTGTTTGGTTGATTTTTGAGCACAATGCCATAGCAGCTGTGCCAGGTGTCCTCACAGAGAAAGTCAGTTGGTCACTTCACAAAGGCGTCTGGGAGCGGATTAGCAGGAGTGTGGTGTGGGTAGTCAGGGAACGTAGCCTCTGGCTCAAAGAGGGAGCAAGGCAAACGGGCAATGCTGGGGTGATCGATCTTGCACCACTATCCTGACACATCCAGTCCCAGGTCAGATGATGCCTGGAACACTCTGTAATCTGTGACTTGCTTGATAATTTGGAAGTTTATGCGATGCTATTACAGCTTTTGGATCTCGAAAAAATATCTAAAATATAATCCTTTGAGATCCTTGAGACTCATTCTTTTGCTCATTGCTAGCTATGTTTTTTGCATTGGGTGTTTCCCCTGAGACATTTCATTCTGAAAAGCCAACAGGACTGTGATAATTAATTTTAAAATCGAGGCAAAAGCGTTTTTCTTTGTAAATTAATATTTTAAATCTAGGCACACCATAACTCTGTTACTGTAGCTCTCAATTAGAAATAGTGAGGTTAAGGAAGCAACCTCCATTAAACTATACAGGTAAGGAAAGAAATGATTTTCAACTAAGCAAGAATGAAAAGTCTAAATGTTGCATTAGGTGTTTATACAGCGAGACTCCCCAGTACACCTTTTAATTTGCATTTAATATCTGAGTTCCTCTGAGTGAAATCCCAGTTGTTTTTGAAAAGCTGAGGTTTCAGCTATCTAGTGGCCATAGTCTTAAGGCTGAAGGTCAAAATCATCCATTATGGAGAGAATAATTAAGGGTTTGGTCCTCAGCTTCGTTAATTTGATGCAGTTCCTCTGAGGTTAATGGAGCTTGACTGATTCACATGAGCTGATAACTTCCCTACAGCTCCATCTTTTTAGTGAGCACAATATTTCCCTTCACTTTTAAAGCAGAACTGCAAGTATTTGCTAAGGACTATTTCATATCCATCTAGGAAATATTCTGCAATGAGAGAACAATGCACAAAGAAACTTACTGATATAAAGTACCTGAGGGACACCAAACCAGAGGAAATGATGACAAACAAAGGTGAAGGTCTGCTCAAATCTTAGGAAATCCATAAGGTGCACTTTCTGTGCACTTGCTTATGAGTTGAGAAGCATAGTGCAAAATATGGAGAACTACTGCTAACCCCATCTGTACCTTCTGTAAGTAGATTGATTGTTGCTATTGTAACAAATAAACTAAATGCAGACAGCGGCTCTGTACAATTTTTGCAATCAATCAATTGAAGAAACACTGTCCCATGGAAAGAGCAACAGATCGTAAAACACAGATGTTCAAACATACTGCACTGCATTACCCCAGATATCATGATACTTAAAATCTCATTTGCTGAAAAATACTTGAGTTTTTAATAATGCATAGGATTACTATAAATCCACCAACAGGTAGTATCTGCGAGAGCTGCTGAATGAAATGAAAAGTAGGATAATTCAGATAAAAGCATGCATTAGGAAAGGATTTAAAAGAACAAACTGTCTCAGTGTTTTCTGCTGCTCTATGATGGGGGGTTAGCTTCAAGGTCAGTAAGAATCAGAGTTCAGGAGTGAGTTACTCTTTCTTAAGAATGTTAGCCAAATCTAGGTGAATAAACAATGATCTTCTACAATACCAGACAGATGGGTTTGTGATCAAAACATCAGCTTTCTCTGCTGTCTTTCAGAGTACAGTCAAGGATAACTGAATAACCAAGCAAAGCTGGGAGCTTTTAAAAAAGGTTTATTTCCACATTTTATTCATGTTAGTCCTAGCAGACTAACATGTCCACATAAGAGAGAACTGAATGCTCTTTCGGCTAATGTGTTTTCAGTGGAAACATTATGTTCCATTTAAAGCATCTATTTGCTTTTAAAGTTTAGATCAAGTTAAAAAAAAAAAAACAAACACACAAAAAAAGCCCAGAACGAACAGCAATATTGTAGCCTGATCTTAAAGCACAGAAAGATAAAAAACCAGCTTGTAACTGAAATTGATAGAAGAATCCTAGAGACAATTCATACAGAGCTCCACAACACTGGTGTTCTGGAAACACCAGTAATTGAGATGCATTTGGAGGGAGTAATTCTTTGGATTATACAAGGGGTGCAAGTGATGCTTGCCTCCAACCTCAAACATGGAATTGTTGAAAAGTGCAGTATTTTTGTGCAGTATTTTCATGCAGTCTCAAAGTGGTAAGATGCACAAATGTGCAGTATTATTGGGGAAACTGCAGGTGGGGAATAGGATAATCTGATTTAACTGGAACACAGGAGGATTCCTGCAAGCGCTATTCCAAGTGAGATTGCTCGAGGGCTAAGAAGTTTTACAGTTGTCAAAGAATGTGTTTAATAGGTTTCTTCATAAGATTTTCTTTAAAGTGGTATTTTTTTCCTTATTAGCTATCTCTATATTTATTTACTAGGCATAGCAAGATAAAGGTGTGATGCGGTCTGTGGGCTACAGTCCTACTTACTTTAGCCAGTGAGGCCCAGGCTTGCCCACTTCTGATGAAAGGTATAGCTGTGCAAATCATAGGCACCAATTCCCCTCTATTCCCCTGTGTTATCAAACTTCTCTGCTTTTGTTTTGTTAGGATTTCCAGAACTTTACAAGAATTAGCTTTTACATAGCTAGTTGGCATTCCAACTAGCAATGTGTGAGAATCAAGCAGGACGAAAGGATTTTATTTAGGGGAGAAAACAGCAAATCCTCATCCATGACCCACAGACCTCAGAGACCACTGGCCCAATACACAGACTGAGCAATTCAGGCAGTTTATCTGTATTGCACACTCTGAAATTGGAGATAACGGCTATTAATAGCACCTAAAGCTTTTTAACTCTGTCTCTAAGAAGGTCAAACAGGCCAATATAATCCATGAATAGAAGAAAAAATGTTATTGCAAAAATATTAGCCTATCATTAAAAAGTATGTTTCAGTTAAGTCTGTTCTGTGAGAAATCAGTGACTACATGGCAGTATCCTGTGTTTCTGGTGATGGCAAGGAGAAGGAAAATACAAGAGTAATGGCTAAAGAGATGCTCCTTTAAAAGATACTGCTCTGATTTTCCACTATGACAGCTTAATAGCCTCTGACTGATGCAATAGAAAGCACTCACACACCAAAACCACACACATACACAGGCACCATACTGCCTGCTGCAAAAAGCAGTGCCTTCCTAGAGAAAAAGAAGGAATAAAAAGATTATAAAATATCAATATCTTGTTACTTTTTCAAATTCTTATTACTTCCTTGAATGTCACAGTCTTTGCATGGGGCGATGTTCTTCATAGCACCAAGCAATCTGTTGGTGTATCAGGGTGCATGTGGTTGCAGGCCAGCAGTGAGTCTTCCTCCACCCAGGTGCAAAGCAGACTTATATTTGTCTCAGGACAGATTTCAGTTTCAAAATTACAATCTTCTCTCTTCAGCTTGTGTGTGTGGCGAGAGTTCTGCTGGAGTAAACTGTTTGGTCTCATTCATTATGCTTTATTACATACCATAATCACGAAATACAGTTTTCTTTATAACTTCAATCACTCAGGCTTGTGATAACGGTTCCTTTCACCTCTAGAGTCTTCATGGAGTTTTTTCTCAGGCATATGTTTTTTTCAAGAGAATGACCATTTACATCAAGTTTCAGAACTTACTGGATTTTATTTCTGACAGCTGCAACTTCCCTTCCTTTAAATAAGTATCTGTCATTGCCAGATGTTTGTAATACTAAGGCATTGTTTAGTTTGCAGAGCACAATTTTTTGTCTTAGTAACAGTACTAGGGGCAGCTCTAACAGAGACCTCTATCTGGTCGGTACTATCATGTTGACCAAATCAAGCTCTTAGCCTCATCTACCCCATGTAAGCTAGCCTGGCTAGGTACAGTGCTTCCAGCTGGGTCACTTTGAGTGGGTATACTGTCAAATGCTGAACTGGAAAGGCTCTGGCATGCTTGATCTCTCTCCTTTGCGATGTATTCCTTTCAAATATCATCTCTATATGCACTGTCTTAATTATAGACCATTTATCTTCCTTTTTTCAGTTCATTTGAATGCAAATCCTTTTCCTGCTGCACAATGGAGATGTCCACAGCCCTCAGTTCCTCAGATCAGGGTTCAGATTTCAGAATCAAAAGAAAAGAGCTGTGCCAAGCCTGGAGAATATTAGGATGCTTAAAATGCTTTTGAATTGTAATACTGCACATGCAATTTGGTGTTAATAGTACTGTACAGTAATCAGGAAACATATTGTGTGCGTATGCCATGCCCTACTACGTACATACATATGTCAGCTATTAATGAGATATTGTTTTCATTTAGGAAAAAACCCTGTATGCTGAAATAATCTCTAAATACATTGAAAAAAAACAACTGTCTTTGTGACTATTCTTATTAAGCCCTCAAAAGGAGCACTTCTGCTGAAGACAGTGATGGCAACTGATCTGTTTCAGGTGGAACTAAGTCAGAAGAAATCATGTCAATAGTTGAAATAATTGAATAGTTTAAATCAGAAGACAATAATTGAAAGTTTCAGTCTTTTGGATCAATGCACTGTAAGAGTGTCTACATGACAGTGAAATGAGAAAGGCTATTGCAGTGGAGATCCTTCTTTCTGAAAGACATGACACCAGAAATTAAATCCTCCAAAAAAGAGAGATTTGGACAGGGGTTTCTTATGAATGTCAGTATAAATAGATGCCTGAGTTTCCTATCCTTAGGCATACCTCACACACCATAAGATTTACACTGGCATTTACTGGAGAAGTAGTGCTTGTTTATTCTGGCTGTACAAGAATGTTTTTCTGCCCATTTGGGGGAGCTTATGCATCCTTTGTGTTCCTAGGAAAGTTGTTAGTTCACGTACCAGGAAGTAAGTTGAAAAGAATGCTAATGGAATTTGGGTTTTCTTGGTTTCATCCTTTCATTTTATGAATGTGCATTTTTCTTGTTGTCTCTGTATTATGGCATCTTCAGCATGTTTCAGCTCAATTGAGCTCCAGAAGGAAAAACAGCAATGAGCCCAAGTGGAAAACAGTCCTTGTATTTTATAATCAGCCTTTAACTTCGTACTCTATTCCTCTAAGTATTCAACGGTGGGTTTTGTTCCAGCAATATCAGTGAGAGTCCTATCAAATATGGTGATCTAACGATATGACTGTAAAAGGGTAGAAAATCTCACCCAAAGGTTCATAATCACTTACCTAAAAGACCACAAAGAAGCAGCCTTCTATTTGGCATGCTTCCTTACCGGAGGTGTAGCATTAATCATTTTCTTGTACTCTGCTGACAATTACTAATATGGGCAATGGAAAAATGGTGAATTAGGAAACTTGGTGATTTCTGAGTGTCATTAAAAAGCTGTGACCATGTGTTGTGTTTCTTCTGCACTTCAGTGGCACCCTTGTCTTCCTGCTAAACTGGTTCCAGAGAGCCAAGATCAAGACGTTTAACTAGTTTGTGTGGCCCAAGGGGCTGCCAAGGTTTTGTAACCATATTGAGTCAAATCCTCCTGTATTTTGATCACTAATCATTAACAAATAATAACAACACACAAACTTGTGCAGTAAATGCCTTGGACACTGATTTTGTAAGACAGATAATAGTATTTAAAATACACATCTTTGAAGCTAAAATTAAATGTTACTGAGTTTATTTTCAACATTTGTTTTCCATAATAAATGGAACAAAAGTCCTTTCCTGTTAAAGAAATTCCTATAAAAAGTTATAATAATGGAATAATAACATGCTGATAGCATATTGTGATTATATTCAATTGAAGCTTTTCTTCTCCACTTTACAGACCATAGTAAAAAGAAATTTGTTCTATTTCTGTCAGCACTGCAGATAGAACAGTCAAAGTGAATTAGTTTTCACTGATTTTCACAGTCATCTGTAAACAAGATTTATTAAAGTAATTAAATGAGGATTTTGTAATTTGTAAAGCATTTAACTCAGAATTTGGAAGTGTTAAAAGTACTAACATAGTTAGAATCGATTTGTCTTTAGACTATGTAAGACTTGCAGATATTGCTGTTTCCTAATGGAATTGTAATCAATTAGGAACTCTTGGATTCGTGCTCATGTCTGTAAAGTTTACATTTGAAAGAAGACCCGTGACATTGTCACTGGGAGAAAAGCAATTGGAAAAAGTCGGCACATGTGGGAATACTGCACACAAAGCTCGTTGAAGGACTGACCTACATCTTACCACAGGCAAATCCTCTCAACCTGTTTCAACTAAGACCAAATCTGAGGAATCTGACTATTGACATTGCTTATTTTAAATTCTTTTTTCTTTCATTCCACCACACTTTTCCTTTCATAATAACCAGACTATATTAAGCTAGTTGCTGGGCTGGAAGGGACCTTAAAGCTCATCCAGTTCCAACACCCTGCCACAGGCAGGGACACCTTCCACTAGACCAGGCTGCTCCAAGCTCCGTCCAACCTGGCCTTGAACACTGCCAGGGATGGGGCAGCCACAGCTCCTCTGGGCAGCCTGTGCCAGCACCTCAGCACCCTCACAGGGAAGAGGTTCTTCCTTAGTTGTCATCTCAATCTCCCCTCTGTCAGGTTAAAGCCATTCCCCCTTGTCCTGTCCCTACAGGCCCTTTCCAGATTTCTTGTAGGCCCCCATCATTAGGTATTGGAAAGCTGCCATATGGTCTCCCTGGAGATCTTTGATGCTTTTCTCTTGTAAAAACATGCATTTTTCTTCCTTTTCCATACCTAGGCATTTGGTTTTTTGGGTTTGTTTGTTTGTTTGTTCTTTTTTCTGTCCTAACTGATGATTCCAGTTTTCCAGTGCAAAAGTTACAAAGGATGCTGCCCAGGAGTGCCGGGCTGCCACATCTGGCTGGTAGCATTGGGAAATTGGGGAACTGCTGTTATGTGTTTGATAACTTCAGAACCTCCAAACACTTTCTGTTTATGAATCCCTCATTCTTACACATTTCTTTCTATTGTTTCAAAACCTTCTGTATGAACTAGAAAATTGTTCTTATTATTTCACCAGAACAATGTTTGCTTTGTATCTTCTCATTTAAACTCTGAAAAAATTAAGATCTATTGCTAAATTGTGGTGGAATTCTCTAGAGGGGTTATTCCTCTCCCTCAGGCAAGGAGAAACCACAATATTCCCCCTCCTTCAGTGCAGGAGGCTGCTGAGTGAGAGTTAAACCCAGTATGCTGCATGGCACCCTGCTCTGTGCCTGGTGGAGACGACTGCCAGTCTTGCAGGTCACACAGATTAGCACTCCGCTTTCCCCCAGGCTATGGCAGCCTCCTGCATCTGTGCTCCAGGCTGCAAAGCTCAGCTGCAGTTTGAAGTCCTGCCTCTGATGTGCTCTTGCTGTTGGACTGCTTGGCTGCAGCTGTCTCTGCCACCTTTGTGCAAGAGACTTTCCACTGCCAGACTGTTCTTTGAGCAGTGGGAGATAGATTTAGTTTGGATTTCTTGGGGATTGTATTTTTATTTTTGCCTTTTATCTATTGTGTCATTCACTGTAAGTAGATCAGCCAAACGTCAACTGGCATAAATACTGACTGCAGACTGTGGGTCCTCTGTAAAAAACCCTGTTGCTTACAGAGGGATATAACTGGCATAAAAATATTATCTAAAGTAATTTAATAGCAGTCTAAGGGGGCTGTTGCAAAGTCTTCCTTGTACATCCTTCAAATCTGGAAGCATCTTGCTTAATAATCTTGTTGAGTGTGACCAGCAGGTTGAGGGAGGTGCTCCTGCCCCTCTACTCTGCTCTCGTGAGACCTCACTTGGAGTATTGCGTGCAGTTCTGGTGTCCTCAACATAAAAAGGACATGGAAGTGCTAGAACAAGCCCAGAGGAGGGCCACGAGGATGATCAGGGGACTGGAGCACCTCTCGTATGAAGATAGGCTGAGAAAATTGGGGCTGTTTAGCCTGGAGAAGAGAAGGCTGCGTGGAGACCTCATAGCAGCCTTCCAGTACCTGAAGGGGGCCTATAGGGATGCTGGGGAGGGACTCTTCATTAGGGACTGTGGTGGGAGGACAAGGGGTAATGGGTTTAAACTTAAACAGGGGAGGTTTAGATTGGATCTGAGGAAGAAATTCTTTACTGTGAGGGTGGTGGGGCCCTGGAATGGGTTGCCCAGGGAAGTTGTGAATGCTTCATCCCTGGAGGCGTTCAAGGTGGGGTTGGACATAGCCTTGGATGGCATGGTTTAGTGGGAGGTGTCCCTGCCCATGGCAGGGGGGTTGGAACTCGATGATCTTGAGGTCCTTTCCAGCCCTTACTATTCTGTGATTCTGTGATTCTGTGATCTCTTTTTTTCACTTTCAGCGGTATTTGCTTTAAGTTATCTTTCTTTCTTCCTTCCTTTGACCATCTCACCCTTCTGTATCTTTCCTTGACTCCTCATCTTATACTATTTTAAATTCAGGATTGTGAGTTAATAAAATGTTTGCCACATTTATACTGTATTTAGGCAAGTTGAAAATAAAATTTTAGAGAGAGTCAGCAGACTTTCTTCTTTGCATTCCTGTAATGGACATGCCCATAGAGAATAATATTGGCAAATTCCTATTCATGAACTAATAGGTAAAGTAATAGCTGAGATTGTTCCATCAGCAATGATTTGACTCATCATGCAGTCTCCATTGCTGAAGAACAGAGGAAGCTGCAGAGAGAATTAAATATATGTAGCAGAAGAGCTGAAAGGCACTCAGAGCCACATGGAGCAATTGCTTCCCTGCTGAAAAAAATATTGGCTACTTTACACCTCCTTATTTCACAGATTGCGTTAGAACCACAGTTAAGAGAATGGGACCTGTGAATAAGGTATATTCTTTTAATGCTGTAATTGTTTCATTATTGTCTTCATTTTAATGTCTGTGCAGCCTCTTTAGAAATAGAATATATTTGCATGAGCAACTTCATCTGATTGACAGCTTTGCCTAAAGACCTGGGTGGGATAGTCCTGACTTAACATAGCTTAGCTGCTCTTCCTGTAGCATCTGGACTGCTGAGCTATGTATACTGATGCTTCTGGTGGATGCTGGTGTCAGAATTGTTGAACAGTTTTTTAGATCTATATGTTTTTCATTACTGATCACAGGAACATAAAATTTATACTAATTAACACTACTTTACAAACACAAAGGATTTTTATTCAATTCCTGTGATCAGTGTGTTTGGAGTTGTTTTACATATTATATGATGTAATGGTGAAATTTGTTTATATCCCTGACAAGAAGATATTAAGCATTCAATCCTTTATAAAAATGTTTGATGCATTTGAATGTCAGTCTGAGTGACATTTAGAGTTATTGCTGTGAATACCCTGTTATCCCATTCTGTTTCCTCTGTTCCACCAGCTGGTAGCACTCCCTCTAGGATGGGTCCTGATACAAAACCTGGCCCCCAGGCCCCCAAAGTCCGAAGACTTCCCTCGTTCACTTTTGACTGGCAATGCCTTTGATTTTGATTTTTCTTTCTCATTTAGATTTTTTTTTTGACAGTATTGGAAAATATTTTGTTAAGTTCAGGGGTTTATTGTACATAATTGGAAAAAAGGTAACTTCTGAAGGTAAAAAAATTATGAAGGTAAAACAAAGGAGGTAAATTATGTCTGTTCTAATTCTTTTCCTCCTCCTGGGACCTACAGAGAGGCCCACGAGCACCAGCACCAAAGTTTCCTAGGCTTTGATCTTACGCCAGATTTAGAAACAAGCAGTCTGTAAGCTTATGAGCTGAGGCCAGGGACAGATAAGGCTCCAGGCAGCATTTCCTGGAGGTCTGTAAAGAAGGCAGATCTTATTCCAGTCTGTAGAGGCATGAGGCAGTACCTAGGTACTTTATCAGTGCCCTAGCAATACAATATTGTGTGGATTTCATGCAAATACTGCATTCCTGATTACCCAGGAAAGCAAATTTCTATCAAAATTCAAATCATTATCAGGTGAAGTATGTAGAAAGACTTCTTTTCTGTTATATTCACGTCTGCCTGTTTAGTAGTCCTGACCTCAAAAATTAGGTTTCCTTTCCATATGCTACACTTGTAGGCATTATTAATTAAAATTTTCCCTACTCGCTCTCAAAAACTTCATCAGGACATAATAATTACGGTTTCATAAATCATTTTGTTGCTGCCATGTCATGGTAACGATGCCAGCAGAACACGGGGAAGAGGGTTGCAAACCAACAAGAGAGGCATGCAGAACAGCTTAAAATTCAGGACAGTTTCAGAGCAGTTGCTTTAGACACCTAGCATGTACATTCTCAAAATGGCCCCAGTTCCCAGTCAGTGTTTTGAGGACTCCTCCTCTCTCTGTCGTCTAGGGAAAACTGTGACAATAAGTGTATATAGCTGTAACATTCATTACCACATTGGGTATACAAAATGACAGTTATTTGCACAAAATTTCCTCCTTAATGATAGCTGTATGTGCAGATTAGGACAGCACTTACACATAAACTGGCAAAGGTGTGCCTTTGCTACATCAAACCCAACATGAAAATGACCATTTCTAGTGTAAAACAAAGAGGAGATGCTGTGACAACCTCCCCTGCTACAAGTGTCCTTTCCCCAGTAATGTTACAATATATAAAGCCTTTAAGATGTTAACCCTACAATAAAAGAAATCATTTTCTGAGCAAGACGAGGTCTGTGAAGCCAAGTAATTTTCCTCTGTAATGACACATACATAACTGGATTTAGAGTGTACTAAAATTATAAGAGCACAGCCTCTGCCTATTTTCCATTAATGTTTCCATTAGCACCAGAACATGATCATGTTTGAACTTAGGGGAATATGCTCTATAAAGTACCGATGCTTTTTATTGCCAAACATGGTTTTTGTTTTGTTTGGCTGTGTTTCCTATTCTCAACAATAAAACATGGTAGTATTCTGAGCATATTCTCAAATTTAAATTCACTCAGAAATACTACTGTGAGGATCTAAACAATGTCCAGAGAAGTTCCCAATTACACGGCGTGTTAGATGAAATTTAAGTTATATGGGTTGCACTACTCCTCAGATAGTCTGCATTTCTTGGTTTCAGACCTACCAGAAATATGTATTTGATGGTATTTTAGGTCCCCTCCCTGATCCTAAAATGGAAAAATACGTTGTGGGGGTGGGAGGAAAAATGAAAGATTTGGATCAACTACCAGGATTTGAAGACTGCAACCAGGCTTTGGTTTAAACCCACTTCACATGTGGGGATGCCATGCTGGTCAATTATTTTGTTTAGAAAGATTCATTCTTCCCTAATTAGAACTGGTGTTCTAGTGCCAGGAATTACGCTGCTGCTTCAGAAACTGAGCATGTGTGGGTTCAGCTCCTGTCAAGGACAATTTTTAGCATTCAGATAGTGTGGTGCCCCAGAAATAACTACGGTAGACAGACCGTAGACAGAATGAGTGAGGTTAGCACACTAGTCACAGCTACAATACTGAGTCACATGTATATATTTATTTCACTGTTGATTGCCAAAGGCAATGCGAGAGTTTGAGGCTGGGTCATGTTGCACAAAGGACATCTGCAATATTGCTCTAAGAACTATGATGGCTTGTTGAAACCAAAATAGGAGATATAAAAAGAACAAAGCTCCAACTTTAGAAACGTAAATACAATGTTAGTGCTGGGCTTTCTAATGACAAGGAATTAATTTGACTCTTATTTCATACTGGATTGCATTAAACTCAGACTGTGTATAAACTGTCCAGTGTTACTTCCTCTAAAATAGATTCAATGATGTCTTTCAGTTGCAAGCTCCTCACACAGGGACAGACTTTTTATGTGTTTTGGAAACCATCTAGTGAGCAGTTTGCATTCTAAGTGGAAATGATGAAATTAGTGAGAAGATCCCAGAAATTCTGCTGGGGAGGTGCTTGCAAGGATTAAAAAAATAAATACATATTCTAATTCTTGTCCAACAGCAAGCAGCTATGCCAGTAATCAAGCTTAGGTTTTAGTGGAGGATGTTGGAAGGCTGGCAAAATCCTGGTTTGATAATGACTTGCAGGTCCTTCATGGAATTTCTTTGCAGCTCTTAGAGTTAAATTATCTATCCAATTTATTGTGGGACATCTATAAAAGAGGCTGGAGGTGTAAAAGTTGATTATTCTCAGCCAATGCAAATTCTTATTCGAATCGGTCTGTCTGTTTGAGTAAGATGGAGAACTTTTGTTATAACAATTTTTTTCACAAGAAGACGCAGCTGAGACACCCTCTATTAGTGCAGCATTCATTATCCATTTCCTTTGAAGCAGTTCTTTTTCCTTGCTCTGCTCAAAAGCATTTCCAATCTGTTGTTATTACTTACCCTAATACCAGAAGAAGTATTGTCAGAGCAATTAGGAGTCCCATGCCGTTTTGAAGGCTCATTGCATTTGGTTTTGTAACGTCTTTCCCAAGAGTTTGCCATCCAGCTATGTTTTACTATCCACTCAAACTTGGTGGAAGAAATGGAACTTCTCACAGAGAAAAGAAACCTTAGGGCAAAGAAAGAATCACGTGGCTCCCTGTGCAGCTGGTTGATGTTTCTTGAAAATACCAAATATTCAGTGCATTGTACAAAATCACACGCTCACTTGCCTGGTGTAATTCTTGGAGGGAATCTCAGGGAGAGCATTGCTGCCTTATGGATCAATTCCAAGCTGAGTTCCTGTGTAAGCAGTGGCAGACAATGTGCCACAGCTCCTTTGTTTCGAAGGGCTGCTGCAGCACAACTCACACCCTGGCACTGCAGTTTGTGCTGCTCAACATGGGTTTGTTCACTTGCCCCATCTGGTAGCAGCATCCCATTGTAATCCTGATTCCAATCAATGCTACAGAAATGGGCAAGGCTTCCAGCACAGAAATCTGCACCAGTACTGAATCATCACACAATTTTATTCAGTCCGTCTCTCTTCTCCCCCTGCAGTCGGAACTCTTGCTCCTGCAAAATTAATCCACTGGCACACAGCTCACTTCAGAAGAGCCCACTTAATTTTCAATTAAACTTCTTGCACATAACGACTAAGCCAGGGTGATGGTGATGGTGATGGTGAGCACCTCCTGCCCCCGCTGCAGCCACGAGCTCCCGCCAGCCTGTGGCAGCCACCCCACCGTAGCCATGGAAACACACTCGACGCTGGCGAGATGGGAATGGGCAGGTTTGCCACTTGTAAAAATACTTCAAAATTGCTAAACCAGAGTGTTGAAAAAAAAAGGGGCAAAAAAAGAAGAAAAGGCAATATCGGAAAGCCTTGCCAAAGAGCACGCAAGATGGATGGCTTCAGAGATAATGTTTTTGTCTTCACTGTTTCGTTTGGCAGGGAAATGGCTTTGCAATTCTCCTTACTTGTACGACAGGATAAAAATAGGGCACATATCTAATGCATATGTGTAGGAATTATGAGCACAAAAATGTGTGAGTACGTCACAGTGAGAATAGATAGTGTATCCATAAATACTTGTGTATAGTATGCTAAGTCTCATGGGTTTGCTTTAGCCTAAGCAATTGCAAAAAGTGACTACAGGAGACAGAGTGGAGCAGTTCTTTAGATGTGATGTATTTCTCTTTCCTGACTGTGCCTGCGTGTGTTTAAATGCATGTATAAATGTGGTTAATTTCATAGTTTTTTAAAGGGGTTATTGCTTTAGAACAACAGTAATTTTAAAATATGATTTGCATTTTGCAGTGAGGAACATATTTGTACTCCATTTTCCTATTACAATTTCTTCAAGGCTATTTCTTGTCTTCATGTTCTTGTACATGTGCTGTTCTTCCACAACAGAGGAAAAAGAGACATTAAAGAGTCTGTCCTACAGCACAGAAAGGAAGGCTTTCAGAAACAGCATATCAGTAAGGATCTTGGGCAAACTAGATACTAGGTTTTAGATGAGATCTTAGGAAGAAGCTCTTTCCTGTGAGGATAGTGAGGCACTGGCACAGGTTGGCCAGAGAAGCTGTGGCTGCCCCATCCCTGGCAGTGTTCAAGGACAGGTTGGATGGCACTTGGAGCAACCTGGTGTAGTGGAAGGTGCCCCTGCCTGTGGCAGGGTGCTGGAACTAGATGAGCTTTAAGGTCTCTTCAGTGCAAACCAGTCTGTGATTCTATGATTCTATGAAACTAAGGAGTACCCCATTTGTCTCTCCTCCAGAGAGACATAGGGTATGAGAGATAAGAAGGGCCTATTAAGCATAACCGGGGAAGATATCCTTCAACTCCGGTTGGGTGTTTTCTCTTCCTGAGGAGCTGGACCCACAGCCAGTTTAACAAAGTTACACTGTCAAGTAAATGTTAGAGGGATTATGTAGGGAGTTGGAAATGCAAGGCTAAAATTACAGACTGTTTAAATCCTAACCCATAATTGAATTACACTGTAGTTCAGTGGTTTCAGCAGTCACAGCGCAGAGGGCATAATTTGCAGGTAGTTTGTAAATGAGAGTAAGAGGCTGTTTCCACTCACAGCCCATGCAGATCTACAGGCTGACTGTGAGACCTGGAAGGTGGTGCATGTAACAGCACCCAGCACGGCTGTGAAGGGCTGAGCCACTACAGTGCGTCTTGGGCTGGAATGGCAATTCAGCTGACCTTCCTTAAGCCTCCTAATGCTGCTGAGCTCAGTTGCTGTATGGAAAGCTCCCTTTCAAAAGTGACTTATTTTAAATGTTTTTTGGGGGTAAAAACAAAAATCAGTGCAGCCATTTCTGAGACTTGTGGCCATAAAGAAAATTTATCAACTCACACTTCTGAGTATCTGTTCCAACTGCTTCTATTGTCTTGTAACTCCAAAGTGTCCTTGGTTCAATACTTCAAATACAGCTGTGTGTAGCTAGAATTGGGCTGTTACAGCTTATACATATTTCATAAAGAAATACCAAGTTCTGAAAACTTTTGAAAACTTCCTCCCCTGCTGAACAGTTTTCTTCTACAAAACTGACGTTGTCACCTCATCTTTCCTCTTCTTTTGATTTACTCATTTGTATTTCCTGCTTCTTGCTAGTTAGCATTTGTGTGTTCAGGTGGAATTTCAAACATATTTTCCCATTGCTTTCAAAAGACACGATCCAGTTTCCTATTGGTTTAGTTGTAGCACTGTACCAATGGACTTACTCAGACAAAACATAGACTGCAAAAAATCAGGATGGGTAAAATGGTTTTAGGACCTTAAATATTATTAAAAAATGCACAGCTACAAGCCACAGTTCCCTGTCTTTTTTCTTTTTTCTTTTTTTTTTTTTTCCCATGTGGATCAATATTGGAGTAGATTTAGATGAATTAGGACGATTTAGGGAAGGGCTATGGCTAGCCTTCCTATTGTGGTCTCTCTGCTTGGTATCAGAAAAATACTCATGACCTTGGTTTGACATGAACCTCCTCTGTTTCTCAGAGTTCACATTGCTGTATTTTTATACTTAATGTTTCAGGCAGTTTATTGGGATATGTGCAAGTTTTTAGACAAATAATCATTATACACATCTTCTATACAGAATGTCTTTCCCGTACTGTGAGAAATAATTGCCACTCTATTATTGTCAGTAAAAAGACAGTAGATAAAAGTTGTGTCTCAAAGTGTGGATGTCCGGACACTATTTCAAAATATTTTTATTTGGAATTTCTTGATGGTATCTGCATATATTCTGAAAACTAAAAGGATTTGTGACTCATTTTTCTAGGCACATTTGGTTCTCTTATTTATGTGAGATGAAGATTGTTATGAAGTGCAACATTTCCCTATTTGTCTGGTAGTAGAATCCGAACTGACCTCTTAAGACTTCATCCTGTGCCTTGACCTCTTAGGGCTGTTCTACATAAGTCTTCTTTCACTGCTTATAGCAGAAAAGAGGTCAAAGGCCATAGTTCATGATTATAGAAATATTTTGCCATTATCCAAATTCCAAATGCTAAATATTAAATAGAGACCAAAGCTTTACCAAACCAAAGAAGCACTCTTCTGGTATGGGAGTACCAGTGAACTTTATCAGCAAAGCCACATCCCCAATGGCTGTAGCTAGAGTAGGAACTGTCTTTGTGGGAATGGTTACTCAGGTATGATGACTTTACTGTATCTGTATAGAGTTACCATATATGAGTAAAACAATCCCTATGCCTAAAACGATAGTTTTGTTCTTTTTAGTTATTAACTTTTGAACACATTTGTCTCGTATCACTGGACTGCAGTAACAGTACTACCTCTGCCCCTTCCACACTGGAACCACGTTTGAGCACAGGCATTCAGAAATATTTATCCCCGCCTGTAATCCCTTGAAGGATATTTAACCTTTCTATACAACACAACTTATTAACGCTAATTTATGTTCAGGTTTTGTCTTCACAGGAAGTATAACCCATACAGTCACTAACTGAGTAGCTGCTTTTGAACTAAATGATTTGTAAGTACCAAAAGCAATTGTAACCAGTGATTTGTTTTATTTTTCTTTCTAATTCCACTGTTTCAGAATTCTGAAATAGAGGATACAGACCAGGGACCTTAGAAATGTTGGCAGAAAAGTGCGACAGTTTTAAGTCTGTTCTGAAATCACCTGTTTCACTTTTTCAAAGCAAGTAGTATAGTGTTCATGTTTGAAAGGCTGGTTTCAAATCTCTGTGTGATCTTTTGAAATCTGAGTAAATTCCAGAAATACATACACAATATGATATAAAGTAGGTAATATATTTAATGTATGTGCTTAAATGTTTATGTCTCTATGTGCACATGATTTAATTTGATACAGGGGCCTTCATACATCATCCCCATAAATTCTGTACAAATCACCTTAATTCTGCTGGAACTTCTGAAGTCCCAGATTCTGTGAAAGGCTGTGGGTTGCTGTGGGTTACTCTGGGCTTTTTCCTTCAGTACTAACAAAGTGAGCTGGCTGCCTCACTGTGACGATGTGGAGCCAAGAGTTAGTGCTGGTGAAAGGAAGGAAATCAAATCAATGTGACTCCTTTCTCTCCAGACTATGCAAACATTCTCCAAGGTGGAGGCAGCCTGTGCAAGAAGGGCTGCTATCTGCTGCTGCCCCTGCACGCGTGGGTGCACAGCTGAGTCCATAACCTCAGGGAGTTAATTCTTTCCAGTAGCACTGCTTGGCACACACTAGCACTCACATAACAAGAAAGCAATTGCATAGCCCTCTTCAGACTATAACTGTATCCAGCTCTGAAAAGACTATTTTGAGCTTTGTTTCCTCTTTCCCAACTGGTCTCAGAATGGTATGGCATTGTATTTCAGCTACTGATAAAGTCAGGGTGGGTTATAGTTCCTTCTGGGGCTAGTGAGAAAGCCTTACTGTAACTGCTTAGAGCATTTGTTTAAAAAGGTGTTAATTACAGTTTATCCTCTCTGGTGGGAGCTGTTCAGCTCTATCTCAGACAAACCAGCAGTATGGACATGCTACAGGTGTGCCATAGATTTAAGTGCTGTAACTTCTTGGAGAAATTCCATAGCACAAGCCTGTGCCATTTAAGATGAGCCCCAGAATTTTCTCAGACTTACAAGCTCTGCAGACAGTGAGCCTTCAAGTTCAGGCTCAAGGAAACTTGGAACTTGTTGGGTACTCACATGCTTGACCATGAGCATGCCAAAGGAACAAGGAAGCCTCCTTGTAATTGGGGCAGGTATACTTCCAGATGCCAGTAAAACAGTCAGTGAGATGGCAGGCAGAGCCTGCTGACACTGGGACCACTCCAGAGCCTCCTTTTCAGAGCAGCACCCACCCAGCTGAAGTGCAGCACTGGCCCCCAGCCTACTGTTTTCCTAGGGAAGGACCTATGGTGATATACCTCAGTAATTTGGGAAAACTCTGCTTTTTGCAGTGGCAAAATAGCGCTCAAAGCAAAACTGTTGCATTTCACATGGGTCTACACAAAAATGCGCTCAGCACATAGAGTAGCAATGGATACTCTATGTAACTTGGACTGCAAGAACTCTGTGTTATTTTGCATTTGTAATTTTAAATTCAGTTTACCACAAAGCTGGAGTTCAGATAATATTGACACTTTAGATATAAGGTGTATTAATTTTGTTCAACCATTTTCCCCCTTTCCAGCTGTAAATGAACAGGTCTCCAAATAATGGAGTGGCTGCTAAAATGTTTGTGACATCTGTACTTATTTAAAGTATTGAAATCATCTGAGACAGTCGACTACTACTTCGTTGGGGTGATTTTTCACGTATTTCTACAATTCGCACAGTGAAAGTAGCTCCGTGGTACGTAACTGTAACAAGTGCTTTTAGTGCATTATAAAATCTCACCATGGCAACATCTTCCTGCTCATCGCATTTATAGTGAGAAAAAGAAAACAAGCAAAACCAAGATAAACCCTGAAGCCCTTCTGAAATTTAGGGATTGAAAGAATAAGGTGTGACCAAATGAAACTTTATTTTAATAGAAGAAAGTTAGAAAAAAGATGGCACATTTGCTTAGCTTCTCTGAGGCTTAACCACCCTGGGCACTGTGCTGGCACTCAGATGTAGTCATAGAAAGCAGTACCAGTTTGGAAATTATCCCTCCAACATCTCCCTGTCACCCTGTACTCTGACATCACCTAAACCTGGCCCAAAATGGATTGACAGTCTTGTAGGGACTTTACATGCCTTTGAGGAGTGGCAGTGTTTATTCTCTTGCTACCTAGTTTCTCAGTCTTCTGAAGGCTTATAAATGCCTGGGTAAATTGGGAAGAATAATTGTAAAAGAGTATGTTAGGGTGCCTGCACCAGAGAACTGCACTTCAGGTGCTTGTTTGGTATCATCTAGTGGGCTAGAGCTGGAGAGTTCTTCCAGATAACATGATTCAGAATAACATCAATTATCTCTGTTCTTGCATTTTCTCTATCCCTCTCCCTACCGTCTCCACAGCCCTGTGTTAGAGGAACACTTTATCCAGGCAGTGTGACAGGGAAGGAGTGCAAGCTCAGCACAAGGATCACATAAAGCTAAACAGAATCACAGTGTCTCACACCATTATTTCTCAGGTAAAAAAATGAAAACTGACAGATTCCCAGGGAATTCATCACCTACAAATTCCTTGCAACTGTGGATAAATCTCTGGATGGACTGAATATCTGAATGAACGACACCACTTAGACACTTAGGTGCACATATAGGGTGTAGAGTTTAACATCTCTGTTGGAAATTACTGGATTTATTCCTCATTTCACTCCAGTTCATTCCCATTCATCTAACTTTTTTAGAACAAGTTCTTTGTTTATATTCAATATAAATAGAGAAGGGAAGGAAACTAAAGAAAATATAAAGATATTCTGAATTAAACTCAAAAAATCCAACTATTTTTAATCCTTCATGAATTTTTCATTACTACTTCCCACAAAACACCTCCTGCTTTCTCCAAATGTTCTAAAAAGTGCTGCCATTCCTGGTGGATAAAAGCAGCATAAAATAATTGTATTAAGCAAAATTTTCTGGTTTGTTTTTCTAAACAACTGCTATGTATTGACTTTCCATGCAGTGTCTTCTGCAGTGGGAATAGGTTGTTTAGCTGCCAAGAGAGTAAGAGCAGTTAGCTGTGATTCCAAATCTGCATGGGACCTCGAGCACAGAGATAACCTCCAAAGGCCTTTTTTCTCACTTATACAGAGAATTACAGAATAGAAAATTCACTCTCAATTGCTTCTTTATGTTAACTGTTTTTAGGGGGGAAAAAGGTGGTACTGGTACCAAAGCAAGCAGAAGCTCGCTCTTTATGCTGTGCCCATCAACTTTTAAGCCATGGCAACCTTGGTAAACTGGAGTAGGGCGAGTGTGGAGGGCAGGCCGTAAGACCTGGTTGGAATTATACTATTCTGGATATCTCAGCCTGAAAGCAAAAGACAGTCTAAAATCTAGCAGAGATGAAATTTATCAGATATTAAGTATAGAACTGGTTGAAAACCACCAAAGTTTGGCTCCCTTTCCTTCAAAGATATTTTTCCGTATAAAATCAGGTGCTCTCATAGAGCTTGTCTTTCAATCATTATAGTTTCACAGAAGCAAAGATTTCACCAGTTCCCCAGAAGACTTTTGAGAACAGAACAAACAATAAGCTTCCCAGACTGCCTTTTAATTCTGTACCTTGAACCTAGAACACCAGATTCCTGATCTAGGGACTATTTCACTGTAGTAAGTTTTGATAATGCACACTGTGACATACACCTTAGAGCAAATTCTTTTCTGCTTGCACAGACATCCCAAATGTTATTCTATGAGGCTGGCTTAGGTAGGAATGGGACGGCAGAGGCACATGCTTGTGGGTTAAACCCCAGGCTGGAGGTGTCCCATCTCTCAGCTGACACAAAATGCAGTCATCCTGCCACACAGGTTACCTGAATCGCAAGGACCACTTTAATAGGTAAATATTCTCTGGCCACAATACCATGTGTAAACCTTTCTTCTGCTTCAGGATTAAGTGCACAACGTGAAGCCAGTAGTGAGCCAGTCACTTGTGGCCATTATTTAGGTCCTGGCAAAGGAAAGAGGCAGCCAGTGCAGTGAGCATGAAGCAGAAGCCACATTAGTTTAGTTCAGAAATAATGAGTAAAACTTATCAAATCAGTTGGTGTGGGGGTAGTGTGTAACAGCCTTCATCAGTGATTAAATCTGGCTGTTAGGCATTCAACAGAGATGGCCTTGCTCAAGGAACGTTAAGTGTAAGATAACACCTGGCTTTAATACTTGCTTTGCTCTGAGTGCAGGGCTCTGATCCGTCAGAAATGAAGTCCTTGCTAAGCTTAGATTACCCTTGACTACTAAAACTAGACTACTAAAACTAGAAAACTCAAGCTCCCTAATATCATGGCATGGGGAACAGTGAGAAAAAAGTGTTTGTATTTTGGTTCTCTTTAAGGCTATAGGGAAAGCCTGTGTTTTGCCACCGTGGTCTGCGGAGTGATCAGCAAAGCTTAATTGTTTGCTTAAGCAGCCTTTGGAGCAGTGAGAGCTAACAGAGCTAGAAACTGGCAGGGCTGGCCAATGCAGTTGAACAGCAAAAAGACTTTCAAAGAGGCAGTTTTTCTCCCAAGTGCTTATTGTCAGCTCTTTGAGTTAAACAGATTTTAACAACCCAAACAAAAACTCCACAGGGGAGCTTTTTACAAACAGAAAACAAAGGAGCCCTGCTCCAGCTACATCAAAGCTTCCAGCCCTGTATAACCTCTGGTGGCAGTTTGTTTCATCCAAGGCCCCTAACTCAATGATAATGTCATTTTTCCCGCCTACCAATGAACCATTTTTCTGGAGTTTACTGGTCTACCTTTTAGCTGACTTTAGAAAAGTAGGATTGCTTTAGGCAAAGCTGCAACCATCCCCATTACCATACCATGGCTGCCCCACGAAAGGTGTCTGAGAACATGGTGCTGTCGTGGAGCTTTAAAGCCTCAGATGCCTCTGGATTTGTTCATGTTGCAGCCAACCTATTCAGATTACCCTTGTTATACCAGCCGCCTTCTCTTGTGCAGGCTGGGAGAACTGAGAGGCAGATTTGGGCTGGGGAATCTGAAGATAAGACGCTAAAATCTATTTTATTCTTTTTTCAATTCCATTTTTATCTCCCAGACCAATGTAAATAAGGGGTAGTAATAAGAGATTTGAATTTCTAAGAAGTTCATGGTAGTAAAATGAGAGAGTACAGCATTATCCTGCATTGAGTGTGGGATTTTAATGCAGTTTTGTTCAGAATATGACAAAATTCAACACTGCAGTTAAAAAGGGGATGTGCTTGTAGCTCTGGATAATTACTGGCAGAGTAGGATGCGGCCTCGTCTGAATAAGAGACAGAACCTTCTCATAGCTGCTCCACTTTGACATGACACAAAGGAGTACATGCTGCATTGGTAAATCCATACCTAACGGGGAAAAAATGCACTGGTTGTTAAATGAGAAAAGAATATTTAGGCAGGGTGGAGAGTGAAATATATGGTTCTATATGAAACACAGATACTGTTGAGATTTCAGTTGTATGAAACCAACTGAAAGTTCTAAATCATCAAAACCCACAACATTACAGATCATCCAAAAGTTACAAATTTTGTATTTCAAAATGTGTGCTTATAGCCAAAAGGTGTTAATGAAATCTTAGTAATGAATCTTTGTTATTCTGCATAAATTTGAGGGGGAGCACTGAAAAGGGAAAAATAACAAGCCACATCTCGTCCTAATACAATATAACGATCTCAAATTCACTGGAGTCATCCTGATGCCTGCATTACCACTTCAGTTCCCCTGCTCACTTTAATTACCTAAGCAGTCCCATCAGTATGACATCTACTTCCAAACACATTGTGTTCCCTCCTCCTACTCTGCAGATCCTCCCTTTCCTTGCTACTGGAGTGCTGTGTTCAACTCAGCACGGCAGAGACTTAAAGCGCTGGTTGGATCTAGGTTTGAGTAGGGAGTAAACATGAAGCAACAAAAAGCTGTACTGTGGAGTGCTGTATCTGTCCGAGTCCCACACTGTGACAGGAGTACATAAGAATATGTTTGTAATATTTCACTGTTATTAGCAAAATCTTCAGAGTTTCTAGTTATTTTAGATATGTCAGGTTTTGGGTTCCTAACTTGAAGTCCTTTAAAGGGCCATGAATTTTAGAAATACAGGAGAAAAGAAGGGGTTTCAAAGCGCTTCATGTTGAGGACACTTAATATTTTTAATCTTAGACCAGTGCTATCTCTTCCCTGTAATCTGCATGTAAAAGCACACAGTTCTTCTGCTCAGAGTCTGTAGTGCTGCACTCAAGAAGTTGGTACTCAAGCAGCTGGTTAAGAATGTGTACAAGGAAAAACTAGTGGTCCAGCACTGCTTTTGAGATAAGCACTTCCATCTGCTTCTGCTGACAATGAAACAACTCTCTTTACTGGAGCTTTTCTGTTGTTAACTGAATTTCCTTCAGGCCAGCAACTGTCTTCAGACTTTAACAGGCTGCTAGGAGGAAAAGAAAGAATTCATCCTGTAACATCCCTAATCCAGGGAACAAGGGGATCAGCCGAGCAGGGAGATAGACAAGTAAGGAAGAAACTTATAGGCAGATGATGCAGTGGGATTTGAAAATTAAGGGAACTAAAGAAGATCCATCTGGATTGAGTGAAGGATAGGAATAAAAAATATGGAAAACCTATCTTAGGGAGTCAACACTAGAACTAATAATTGCCTAAGCCATAGCCTGAGGTTGGGTAGGGGAACAGGATATGGAAAATTGCTGGACACTACATGAGGAAGTGTTGAACATGACTGCAAAGAGTGTGAGAAAACAACTGAGGTTACAGATAGTGTGGTGCAATATGGCTGGGTTCCCAGGTGGTTAAAGGGGAGTTTGTGAGAAATAGAGCAGAAGGACCAGGTTCGTGGAAAACTGGGAAGCTCTTCCGGAGACCTCTGGGTAGTAACATCTTGCAAGGCAGCAAGGTAACTTCATCACTAAGGCCATGAAAGGCCAAAATTACCTAGGTAATGGTATCAGAATTGGCAAATTTGGTATGGATATAGCAAAACTGGGAGCACCAGGGAAAATTTTAATCAGGTGGATGCTGTGGGGGAGACCAGGGCAGAGGAAGTGGTGGTAAAAAGGTGGGAAATGAAAAAGGGACATTAAGATACACAATCCATAGGATTGGTGCAGTCTGGGGATACCTCTTAGGCAGCCCTGCACTTGACTGCCATTGCTGGAGCAAGACAATAAACCAACCCCACTCCTCTGACCGTATCACACAAGCAAAAGCTGCCTCTGCGCAACGGGAGCAGGACAAGCAGCAGGCAGCAGGTTTCCCTGGGGTGCCGTGGGACCACCCCCAGAGCACACTGCCCTCCTGGTATCACCATGTCAGTGCCTGGTCCACGTCCACCAGCACTTACAGGTGCCTGTCACTCCCTAACAACAACATGACTCACCAAACTAACAAGTACTTCTGCATTGAACCTGCCAAAGCATCACTGGCTTCAAACAAAATTACTAAAGCCTGTTGACAGCAGCAAAATGTTTTTTGCAAAAGTGATTTTTTTTTTATAGAAGAAATGTGTGAACATTGAGAATTCTTTCCTAAAGGGAGACTTGTGCCCTTACTGCCAACAGGATAGGTAGTTTTTATCAAGAATAAAAAGAACTGTAACCATTCATTAAAAAAGTTAAAAGCCCCCACAAAGGAGACCTGTTTCACACAACTATTGAAAGAGAGCTATGGGCTTGAAAGAAACAGTCATATTTTTCATGGTTCACTAAATTCACTGTTCTCTAGTTCTGCTACTTATATTGCATTTTCAGATCTTGGTGCCTTTAATAAACTGTGCAGCTGGGAAGACCTTATACCTCTCTTTAGTCTTCTCATCTCTGTACCTCTTATTTTCTTAATTCAAATGAATGATTGCATAATTCTGAATAGTGGTACAGACTTAAAAATATCACCTCGGATCATCCTGCTTTTCATTGTCTCTGTGTAGGCTGCAGAATTCTGTCTTTGACATTGTATATAAAAGATGTATTTCTGTCATCAACTGGATCATGCCATATATACAGATCCTGCTTGAAACCACCATGGCTGGTTACATTTTTAACAGTATCTCAGACTGCGAAGTTCCTGACACATCAACAAGATACTTACTGTTCTTAATGAAAAATTATTTTTTATACTGACATGTTAAAACTGGAAGGTTCAAGTTCCAGCTGCCTCTGAGTACCACTTTTTCCCTTATGAAGAATCTGGTCAAATTAAGCATTAGTTTCTCGGGAGGGGGTGAAGGGGAGTGAGCAAAAGTGCAAATATGTTCTTTTTTCCTGCTACATCAAGCCCTCCTTAATTAGGTGAAATTGACAGTTGTCACAATTCAGAATAATAGTTCTCAGGGTATAAACAACAGCAAAGGGTAAACTTCCTGTGGTGGTGATTGCAAGGTCGCATGGAAAGGATGCAGTTAGTCATGGAGCCTCTTCCAGGCGCAAGAAATAATTCACAGAAGTTCTTACCGCGGGTGCTGGCAGAGGGGCCAGTGGCAATGTTCAGGGATGCTGGCAGGGAGGTGTAGACGTGCCAGGCTGCCCAGGGAGCTGGGCTATGTGTGTTCCTGATATCCCAAACTTAACAGAAGCAATGAAACTTGAATCCTGCTCCCAACCCAACCATTCCCTGACCCTCCAATGTGTTAGGCAGAAATGCAACTGGCTTTCTGGAAGCTCATTTCTACAATTTTGCTCCTAGCATTACTGGGCAGTACTCATAAATTTTCAGAGGTATTTTAAATATTGCAGGATATTCCTGCAGATTATGTGTTTATGTGTTCTTTTCTGCTCTTTTTGCAATAAAGAATGAGCTGTTTTGACTCCAGTGAGAAGAATTAAGGTCTTGTTCAGAGTTTCACTGCATATCGTTTGTGTTCTAGTTTTGCTTCATGGTACTGTCCCATCTTCTCTACTGTGCTGGAACAACAGATGAGAAGAAAGATATGGGCATGTTATATTCAGGATAACTCCAAACCTTCAGTTGCCACAGCTGTGGAAAATGTGCCTTTTAATAGGTAGTACAGTGTTTGTAAGTACAGGTGAAGTGTTCTGCAGCTGGAAAAGGGGAAATAGTAGTGTTGCTATGGAAAGCATTTGAAAGACTTTCTCTGTGTTATTGTTCTGGTTAACCTTACAGAAATGTTGAATTCAAAACACAGGAGATGCAGAGAGGGCATTCCAAAAATAACAGGCTCAAGAAGCCTATTCTGTGTGAGGCAGTTTAACAGTTTAGCTCATTTAGCTCAGCAAAAGAAGGCTGAGAGGAGACATGTCTTGGAACATATTAGCGCAAAGTAAATACGCCAGGGGAAGAAGTGACAGCACAAAACCAGTGGTTATGTACTGACAGTGGCTAAACTGGAAGCAGATTTTTAGCTAGCAGAGAAGTTAGGTTGCAGTGCAACCTCATATTAGTGTCAGACATGAGTTTAGATGAACTCAAGAAGTGCTGAAGGTCCAGCAACATGTGGGCACTGACTCACCCATTTGTTTCAGTCTCAGCTTGCTGTAAAACCATGCTGGCTGTATGGTTTCAACTGGGGTTTAACCACAGCAAAATTGTTATCAAAAGGCTTGTATGCTCAGGTTTGAAGTTCATTAATTCTCTATCTCTTTGAAGCGAATAACAGGAAACTTTCTCATTTGCTGTTTGAATAATCAGAAGTGCATTTCCCTTTTTTTAGAGGAAAACACATAGTTGGAACTCAAAAAATTGGCATTATAACAGGGAAGAGTGTTAATGTTTTAATTTTCTAGCTTAGGCTTTTAGTCAAGCTTTCAACCTGTGAAAATAAAGGAACGGAATAAAACACGTGACAAAACTGAAAGGGTTACAGTACCAAAAATCTATGGAAAATGTGTTCCATTGTGTTAATGAAAATATGTCTTTTTCCTTGCAATATAGATGTTTTCTATTACCTTATTTTTTCAGTAATCAAGATACGCACACAGTGTTACGCTCTGAGTGAATGCGTGATTAGAGACCATTTGAGATAAATATTTCTCTTCAGACAAAACATGGATAATTAACTCTATACCAAGTTCAGTGTTTGTCTGAGAAATGTGTTATTTCTAATGAGGCTGTCTCTTACACTACCAGAGACACTCTTGTCGTTTCATTAGTGAACAAACCTCTGCATGTTAATATTCAAAGCATATTAATAACCATATGAGTCACAAAGTAAAGCTAAAGGGCTGTGACCAGCAACAAAACCATCTACTGTCATCACCTATTCTGCTGAAGTATCAAATACACTGTCACAGCTACATGTAAAAACACTTCAAATTTTGCAAAATCATTATTTGAAAATTGGAAAATGCCAGAATTTAAGATAATCTCTGGAGCTGTGCTGTATTCTCCATGCATATGCAGGGGGAGTATCTTGTTCGGGACCACCTTAGGAACCTGAATGTATACAAGTCCATGGGACCGGATGAAATCCATCCATGGGTCCTGAAGGAGCTGGCAAATGAAGTTGCTAAGCCACTGTCCATCATATTTGAAAAATCATGGCAGTCAGGTGAAGTTCCCGATGACTGGAGAAAGGGAAATATAACCCCTATTTTTAAGAAGGGGAAAATGAATGACCCAGGGAATTACAGACCAGTCAGTCTCACCTCTGTGCCTGGCAAAATCTTGGAGGGGATTCTCCTGGAAGGCATGCTAAGGCACATGAAAACCAACAAGGTGCTTGGTGACAGCCAGCATGGCTTCACTAAGGGGAAATCCTGCCTGACCAATCTGGTGGCCTTCTATGAAGGGGCTACAGAACTGATGGACAGGCGCAGAGCAGCTGATGTCATCTACCTGGACTTGTGTAAAGCCTTTGACACTGTCTCCCATGACATCCTTGTCTCTAAGTTGGAGAGACATCAATTTGATAGGTGGACCACTCGGTGGATAAAGAACTGGCTGGATGGCCGCATGCAAAGAGTAGTGCTCAGTGGCTCAGTGTCCAGCTGGAGACCAGTAACGAGTGGTGTCCCCCAGGGATCGGTGTTGGGACCGGTCTTGTTCAACATCTTTGTGGGTGACATGGACAGTGGGATTGAGTGCGCCCTCAGCAAGTTTGCCGATGACACCAAGCTGTGTGGTTCGGTTGATACATTGGAGGGAAGGAATGCCATCCAGAGGGACCTTGACACGCTTGTGAGGTGGGCTGATGCCAACCTGATGAAGTTTAACCATGCCAAGTGCAAAGTCCTCCACCTGGGTCGGAGCAATGCCAGGCACAGCTACAGGTTGGGCGGGGAGGAGATTGAGAGCAGCCCTGCAGAGAAGGACTTGGGAGTGTGGGTTGATGAAAAAATGAACATGAGCCGGCAGTGTGCGCTTGCAGCCCAGAAAGCCAACTGTATCCTGGGCTGCATCAAAAGGAGTGTGACCAGCAGGTCGAGGGAGGTGCTCCTGCCCCTTTACTCTGCTCTCGTGAGACCTCACTTGGAGTATTGTGTGCAGTTCTGGTGTCCTCAACATAAAAAGGACATGGAACTGCTGGAACAAGTGCAGAGGAGGGCCACGAGGATGGTCAGGGGACTGGAGCACCTCTCGTATGAAGATAGGCTGAGAAAATTGGGGCTGTTGAGCCTGGAGAAGAGAAGGCTGTGTGGAGACCTCATAGCAGCCTTCTGGTATCTGAAGGGGGCCTATAGGGATGCTGGGGAGGGACTCTTCATTAGGGACTGTGGTGAGAGGACAAGGGGTAATGGGTTTAAACTTAAACAGGGGAGGTTTAGATTGGATCTGAGGAAGAAATTCTTTACTGTGAGGGTGGTGAGGCCCTGGAATGGGTTGCCCAGGGAAGTTGTGAATGCTTCATCCCTGGCGGCGTTCAAGGTGGGGTTGGACATAGCCTTGGATGGCATGGTTTAGTGGGAGGTGTCACTGCCCATGGCAGGGGTGTTGGAACTCGATGATCTTGAGGTCCTTTCCAACCCTTACTATTCTATGATTCTATGATTCTATAATCTCTCAGCACTTTTTTCCATAGGACCCTTTTTAAGTGCCAGGGGTGAGCAGTTCTTACAAAACACCGCTCAGAACCACCTGATACACTTTTTATGCTGTCTGTGGCACCATTTTTATTTGTTTTGCACTGTTCAAACCATCTCAGAAGAGAAATAGTTCCTGCATTGACTTTTCTGTCCCATTTATCACTACTGTCTCTGAGGGCTTCACAATGACTAATTAATTTAACGTCACAAACTCTTGCAAGATAACGGCTGCATTTAATTGAGGCACAGAGAGAAGGTCAAAAGTATCCTCTCACTTGGAGGTGCGCTGTTGAGATGCTCTGAACATGGTGTTTAGAACCATAATAAAGCTCTTCATGTTCAAATTAAAGGTCATTATTCATCTCAGTTGCAATAAATAGTGCTCAGCATTTCTGTCAATCAGAACATTAGCTCAGGACAGACACCTCGAAAATAAGAAATTAGTGGCTATGAAAAATTTGGTTGACGTGCCTTGCTTAATGAGAGCAAGGCAGGAAACCTTGATAGTCAGAACTATAATGTGATTTTCTGAGGCAGCATTTAACATTTCAGTGTATTTTCTGTTCCAGCAGCCTCATTTTCAAAGATCACTTCTTCCAAGCTCAAGAACAGTCCATTTCTGTGAGCAGGAAATCAAGCACAGGCAGCAGAAGACCTGCATGGATGGAAGAGGAGCTCCTGACTAAACTCAACCATAAAGGAAATGCGTGGAGGATATGGAAGCAGAGTCAGTTGACCCAGGCGGAAAATAGAGACACTGTCCAAACTTGAAGGGCTGGAGTTAGGAAAGCCAAAGCGCATCAGATTTGAATCTGATGAGCGACATGAATGCTACCAGAAGGGTTTTTACAAGTACGTCAGCACAGAAGGAAAGCAAGAGAAAACATGGGCCTACTGCTGAACACAGCCAGGGCCCTGGTGACAAAGGACATGGAAAAGGGTGCTGCCTTCAGTAACCTTCTGTGCCTCAGTCTTCACTGTTAAGATCATCCTTTGGGAATCCCAGGTGCCTGAGACCACTGGGAAAGTCTGAAGCAAGGCAGACTCAACATTTGTGGAAGAGGACCAGATTAGGGAGCATTTAAACAAATTGGATGTGCACAAGTCCATGGGACCTGACATGGGACCGTCAGTGCCAAGAGACCAGCTGATGTCATTGCAAGGCCACTATCTATAATCTTTGAAAGATCATGGTGATCAGGAGAGGTTCTTGAGGACTGGAAGAGACTAAATGTCACTTCTTTCTTCAAGAAGGAGGCTCCAGGGGACCACAGGCTAGTTAGCTTCACCATGATCCATGGGAAGGTAATGGATCTAGTCCTCCTGGAAACCACTTCCAAAGTTTGCCCTGTCCCTCCAGAAATTTTCTTCCTTAGCTTCTGTTTCCTTGTTCAGTTCTATCTCTTTCAGCTCACTTTTCAGGACTCCAGTTTAAACTCATCTCTGTAATTGACTTTAATGCACGCACACCTCACTGATCAGTACCTCACCTTCCTCCATCTTCCAAAGCTGTCATTTCCCTTCCCAATAACTGGCTCCAAATTAGTTTCCTTCCCTTGGGTTTCTGCATTTCTCCATCCCCACTGCTATTTCCTGTGCCCACCTCCCACCTATTTGCTGAGCTAGACTACATGTTTTTTAAGGGCTGAACTGCTCTGTCTGAGACTCTCTCTAGCTAAAAATAAGTAGCCTGAAGCAGACAGCACAGAAAATACAACTCACGTGGTTGAAGCTTCTCAGTGCTTGCAACTGAAAACGTGCTCTTACAAAGCAGTGTTAAGCAACCTTAATAAGAGACAGACCTACTGACATGCCAACAGCGTATCTCTTCAATAATGTCCAGTATTTCTAAATTCTGTCCCAAGAGGAATTTAGCACATCGTCCATTATAGCACAAAGTAGCATCTACTCTAACCATACATTAAAGTACCTGATAAAAAAGCAGGGATTTTTCCAGGAAATACATTAACATACTCAAAGAAAACTTTAAGTATTCAAAGACTTAAACTGTAATATACATCATTAAGCTTCTCTAATTCTAATGACCAAGGTACTGAAAGCCAAAATGTGGAAACAAATACTGCTCAAAAATTAGTAACACATATTTTGCCTGCAGAAACACACACAAATCCCACTGATATCAGTGCAGAGTTCCTTGAGGTCATTATTTGGAGCTCACGTATGTAACCACAGTTGTATTAAGACAGTTCTTGTGTGAAGAAAATTAGCTACCAACCTAAGGAATATAAATTACTCTATTAAATCATTAATGTTTGTGAAAGCAATCAATTAATTGGAAAAAAAATCATAAAGACACAATTATTTTTTGGAAAGAAGACAGCAAATTTATAGCTGAAATTATTTCCGTGGTACTGTTCACATGTAATCACATATAAATGATAAATGCTGTGTTAGTGGCAAAAGAAGATTTTCAGGGTGTTGTTCAATATCTGACAAGGATGAAGTCAACTGAAACGTATTTTTAACCAGGGGATAAATCTTTCTTGAATGCTTTATAAAGGAACCTTATAAATTTAGACCAAAAGCCTGGATTGATTTTATGTACTCTGGACCTCACTTTGGCCTCTGATCACAAGAAAACTGGTGTAAATTTGGAAGATCTCCTGTGAAACCAGCTAAGTCTATCTGAATTTATGCTCCTAAATCCAAGAGAAGAATTGAACCCAAGGGCCTCGAGCCAGCTTTATTGAGCAAGAGCCATTTGGTCTGGCTGCAAAGGGGAGAGGCTGTGGCAGTTGGCCAGCTTTCCTCCCCTAAAAGTGATGTTGAACAAGTCAGTAGATCCCTTTGGGCATTAGACATCATGGGAAAGAGCCAGACTTACTCCTGAATGGGAACTGTTAGAGGGAGCCGGCTGGCAGCTCTTTCAGAAGGCTCAGAGGACCTGGCCACCACCTAAAAGTGCATTACTGGTTGGCCTCTTGTTTCAGGGCTGCTATGACTTGCTCTCAATCCTCATTCTTTCAGTAACATAATATAATTTAATTTATGGCCACAAAAAGTGTAACGAGAAAGGAAAAGATGAAAAATACTATGCTAAATGCAACCATCCATACACTTGAAAATGTAAACATGAAATATTCCCTAGGTATGTAATTACAGGCAGCTTCAAAGTGGGAAAGTACAGTTTTAGCAAATACATCTTATTTTGTATATGCTGCTTTTGCCTGAAGGACAGTCTGGTTTTCTGCAGGAGCACAGCAAACTGCTTTTAAAAGGATCATCAACCAGAGTTTGTGGCTAATTACCTGGAGCTCCCATGAGACATACAGAGCATGACATGGAAAAGAAAATAAAGATGAAAAAGCCAGTGTTGCACATCTCCAGCATGCTCCTCTTCCCAAGTTCCTGAAGGGTGGTGTGCCAAGCCACATACTGCAGTGGTGGTCAATAGGAGAAACCATCCTCTGACACATATTCCCTTCCCACCTCTGTGAAATTACTGCTTGAAAAAACAGTAGGCTCCTACTCCATGGTGTCAGTACCATACATGGAGCTAGAAAGGCTGTGCTAGAAGGCTGATTTTATAGCACCAACTGTTAACAAATGTCCTTAACAGGCTCCCATCCCATTCATCGCTGCAGTTCCCTTCTGGGAACTGCACTGGACTGCTGTGAATGACTCCTCCTTCAGCCTCTGCTCTCAATCAGATCCCAAAGTTCTGTCTCTGGAGAGAGACACGTGTAAATCCTGGCCCCCATGTAGCCCCATATCTCCCTGCACCCATTTGGACTACACTGCCAGAACCAGTTCATAATCTTTCCCTAGCACACTCCCCTTTGTGGGGAGCAACATTACCTGTGGTACCCACTGCTCCTGCTGAGCCCAGCGAGCTCTGCAGAGTGGCCTCTCCCTGTGGAAGCTCCAGTGTTTGGAGCGTGAAGTTTCCTTTCACGCTGGGAATCATTGCCTCCGTCTAATGGCCTTAATCCTCTCCCAGTAGAAAGGGAAAGGCATTCTGTAAGGTGGGCTGTCAGGACTTCCTTTCCCAGTTTGTAAAATCATCAGTATATTGTTACTAGCAGCACCAGGCTGTTTTTCAGAGCTCTAGTAGAGGAAAAGTGAACAGGAGGGCAATGGCTGTTTTACTGTCCCAGTTTTCTGCCTTGGGCAATGGCCTCCTTTGGCTCTTCCATGCAAGAACCACCTGAAAGCAAGCACTGATTAAAAGTTTCCTGTATAAATATCCAGGCAACTTTTTATCATTGTTTTATTTTCTAAAACATTTGAATCTCACAAAAGCCCAAGGCGATGAGTACTGGCTACTTCTGTCAGGTGTCCCTGCCGGTGGCGGAGGGTTGGAGCTAGATGAGCTTTAAGTCTCAAACCATTCCATGATTCTACAGTTCCATGACCAATACCTGAGATGTTTGACTTGCATGCTTTTCTTAACAACTTTCACTTTCTGAAACATGTTAGCCTGTTTGTGGGGGAGAGCCGCTCCTTCTTCTGTTGGTAGTCTTTGTATTAGCTAAAAGGATACCTTGGCCAAAAGATGCTGAGGAGTAGATCAGATTATAGGAAGAATATATTCATACTTCCAGTTCAGAGAGCTTTCTTAAACTTTTCACAACTTTTTTCTTAGATAAATGGAGAAAGAGTCCAGGATGCCAGTAAGAACACAATAAAAAAGATCTGGCAGCATAAGGATGAGCTGAGACCAACTCTCATTTTCACTCCATTGTTCATCTTTGGACAATACAAATGAGACTGAGGAACAGAGCCGAAGTATGCCTGTGTAAGTAATTTAAACTCATTTTTAAACTTCCCTTGACTGTAGCAGATCATTTTACCTCTGGCAAGTAGTTTTTGGTGCCCTAGTTCCTAAATCTTCATGTTTTGCATTTATTATCTCCAACCCTCTGATGTGTCCTGTTTTCAATTGAGATAGGGTTTATTTTTTCTTAAATAGCTGTTGCAGTGCTGTATTTTGGCTTTAGTCTGAGAACTATGCTGGTAACATACCAATGGTTTGGTTGTTGCTGAGCAGTGCTTACCCTTATCAAGGACTTTTCATAGAATCATAGAATCAACTAGATTGGAAAAGACCTTCAAGATCATCAAGTCCACCCTTTAAAACCTTTTCAGTCTCCCATGCTCTGTGAGTGATGGAGCAGAGAAAGGACACCTGACTCGAACTAGCCAAAGGGATATTCCATATCCCAGAGCATCATGGCCAATATAGAAACTGGAGGAATAAGCCAGGAGGGGCTGATCACTGGTCAGGGACAGGGTTTGCATCAGCCAGCAGGTGGTGAGCAATTGCACTGTGCATCACGTCTGTTTCTTGGGGTTTAATACTCTTTCTCTTTTGCCTGTTGTTATTATTATTATTTTGGTTTGATTATTTCAACTATCTCAATTATTAAACTGTTCTTGTCTCGACCCATGGGTTTTACCTTTTCCAACTCTGTTCTCCATCCCATTAGGATAGTTCAACCCCATTAGCTGCCAGCTGGGGCTGAACCACAACATGACGTTTGTTTCGGAATTAGCATGGGGGTTTATGTTGCTGCGTTTTATTTGTCTGATGATTGAAACCAAAGGAATTAACTTAAAACAAGCTGTAACTATTTTCGTGGATTGTGAAATGGAAACAATAAAACTTCATTTTATCCATTTTATCCATGCTAGGAAGACTTACCCAGTCATTTTACTTTAAACACTTTAATGCAGCAAATGGAGTTCGACAAGAATCAGATTCTTGGCATAGTGTAGCACTTCTCTCTTTTGAACATTTGTTTCCATTACTTCATATTTTTCCACTTTTTGTGGGTGACAGTAGAACAACATCAATGTTTTGCATTTCTGAGAAGGGAATCATATTAGATGATCTTAAGGTCCTTTCCAACCCTAACTATTCTATGATTCTATGATTCTATATTATTACCCCAAGACAGTATTTGCACAAAGGATGTAAGGGTAACTTTTACTAGCAGATAAAATCACTAATGGCAAATGAACTGCAGGGCTGAAATGCAGAAAACTGTAGAGGTGATGAAGGAAAAAGCCCTAATGTTACATGAGAGAATTCAGTGGTAGCATGAATTAATGTGAATCTATACATGATATTTGGGCAAAAGCTCTGTTCTGATTTATACATGCATCGTCATGTAAACAGGAAAACATACTGTAGTGAAATATAACAACATAGGTAAACAAGAGAGTGTTACAATAACACATAGATTTCTCCATTCAACATACCTAATTGTGATGTGATTTTTATGTAATATTTGCTATTTATCAACTTTTTTGTTGATTGTTGACTTTTTTGATTCTTTATTTTAAGACTAGGTTGATTGTTTTCAGTAGCTGAAACACTAATGACCCTCAGATGATGCATAAATTGGAAAATACAGTCTTCTTTCCTTATGCCACATGGTGTTTGATAGACAGAGTTGCTTCTATGAGAATTTAATGAAGAAAAGGTTCGAAGCAATTGTTTTGCTCATCAGGTTTCTCAGCCTTTCTTTGTGCTGATGAGTGAAGACTTAGCTCCTCTGCGCAACTGGATTCAGAGCCCGCCGCAGTCATTGCCATGACTCCATGGCTGTAACAGGCCACAGACAAGGGCCCAGATGCGTAGTGTTAAGCTGGGGATGCAGAAACCCTGTTGCTTCAATTGGAGCTTAAGGGACTGGTCTCATACAGGGACATTTTCTTGCATTCACTTAGAAAGGGTACTGCATGTACTTCCTTAGTGCCTCCTATCTGCTTTGTCGTAAAAACAGTGGAAGAAGAATAATGTTCTGAGGCGGGGGGGGGGTTGAGAAGCAGCAGATATGTGCCAGGGTTGTAAGTTCTGGTTGCTTCTCAAAGACCCATGCTGAGCAAGGAATAGGTTACTTGACTCCGTCTCTTTTTACATTCCACAAATAAAATTTCCAATACCTTATAGCAGCCTTCCAGTACCTAAAGGGGCTACAAGAAACATGGAAAGGGCTTTGGACAAGGACCTGTAGGGACAGGACAAGGCAGAATGGCTTTAACCTGACAGAGGGGAGATTGAGATGACATCTTAGGCAGAAGCTCTTCCCTGTGAGGGTGCTGAGGCGCTGGCACAGGTTGCCCAGAGAAGCTGTGGCTGCCCCATCCCTGGCAGTGTTCAAGGCCAGGTTGGATGGGGCTTGGAGCAACCTGGTCTAGTGGCAGGTGCCTCTGCCTGTGGCAGGGGGTTGGAACTGGATGAGCTTTAAGGACCCTTCCAACCCAAACATGTCTGGGATTCTGTGATTATATAATAAAACAAATAAATTTCTTTAACAAACTCTAGATTAACACCAATCTGTAGATTACCAATTCAGTAAGAAGAAAACAGTGATTTATATGACTAAAACATGAGTTGATCTTGTCCACATTCCTCACACTCCTTCCTGCTTTACATTGTTTCACTGCATTTGCTTAATAGCAGTCCCAAGTACTGAAAAACCTACAAGGGATAAGATATACATGCCTATTATTATGCTAAAGAGGCAAAAAGTGTGAGAGATTCTTTTGCTTGCCTTTTTGATAACACATCTGGTGTAATACAGTGCGTGAACTGCCTTTTCGAACAGCCAGACTCACCTGCTCTGCTAATTCTCCTCGTGAGGAGTTGGATTCAAAACTCAGTTTGTAAGAAGTGCTGTCAGAAACAGTTGTTCTTCTGAGACTGACTGGTCTGTAATTCCCTGGCTCATCCATTTTTCCCTTCTTAAAAATGGGGGTTATATTTCCCTTTTTCCAGTCATCGGGAACTTCACCTGACTGCCATGATTTTTCAAATATGATGGACAGTGGCTTAGCAACTTCATTTGCCAGCTCCTTCAGCACCCGTGGATGGATTTCATCCGGTCCCATGGACTTGTATACGTTCAGGTTCCTAAGGTGGTCCCGAACAAGATCCTCCCCCACAGTGGGCACAGGGTCCCCACCCTCACCGTCCCTGCATCTGCAGAGCAGCCCTGCGGAGAAGGACTTGGGGGTGTGGGTCGATGAAAAAATGAACATGAGCCGGCAGTGTGCGCTTGCAGCCCAGAAAGCCAACCGTATCCTGGGCTGCATCAAAAGGAGTGTGACCAGCAGGTTGAGGGAGGTGATCCTGCCCCTTTACTCTGCTCTCGTGAGACCTCACTTGGAGTATTGTGTGCAGTTCTGGTGTCCTCAACATAAAAAGGACATGGAACTGTTAGAACAAGTGCAGAGGAGGGCCACGAGGATGATCAGGGAACTGGAGCACCTCTCGTATGAAGATAGGCTGAGAAAATTGGGGGTGTTCAGCCTGGAGAAGAGAAGGCTGCGTGGAGACCTCATAGCAGCCTTCCATTACCCGAAGGGGGCCTATAGGGATGCTGGGGAGGGACTCTTCATTAGGGACTGTGGTGAGAGGACAAGGGGTAATGGGTTTAAACTTAAACAGGGGAAGTTTAGATTGGATATGAGGAAGAAATTCTTTACTGTAAGGGTGGTGAGGCCCTGGAATGGGTTGCCCAGGGAAGTTGTGGATGCTTCATCCCTGGCAGCGTTCAAGGTGGGGTTGGACATAGCCTTGGATGGCATGGTTTAGTGGGAGGTGTCCCTGCCCATGGCAGGGGGGTTGGAACTCGATGATCTTGAGGTCCTTTCCAACCCTAACTATTCTATGATTCTATGATTCAGTTAGATTAACGTGGAAACATGGCCTGTTATTCTACCATAAAACAGTCTTCTCTGGCATGTACGTCCTTTGAACCAGTTAAACTTCAGTCACAACACCACAGGAACTAAATTAAATACATTTTTTTCCTTTTTTATTTTTGTTCTCTAAGGGAAGAATACAGAAAATGCTTCAAACACAACATATTCCTACAGGTATCAATCTACAGATTCTTTAAAATGTTGAGATTATAAAAAGGTGACACCTATATATTCTCTAATTTTGTCTAATATGTGCATTTTAAGCATAAGTTCCAAGTTTCCAGATCTTCCCATTATTCTTGAATAAATACTGTAAAGGTCAAATAAAACAGCCCAAACATCTGGGGTATTACATTACTTCTACTCTATACATTTGTTTATATATATATCTTTTTAATTTCTACTGATCTTTTCTCCTGTTCCATCAAAATTCATCTCTGGTAGGGTATTTTCTTGTCTTATATTCACTCTTTCTTAGTAGTTTAGTACTGCAACACCTGTGCAAAGCATAATCCTTATATCCAAGTGGATTCTGAATTTTACACCTATATTTAATTCTGAAAAGTCTACAAAATTATAGGGTTTCTTGTATTGTTTTTTTAAGACATTGAAAATGTCTTATTAACGTAAGCACATTACTTGTGCTGTAAATGTATAGAAAATCACAGTTTGAGGAATACCTATTCTCGGCACTTGCTCAATACCAACAGTTATGTCTCCTAGGAAAGACACATACTTCAGCAAAGGGAATATATGTTCCAAATAGGGAGGAGAGGAGAGAAGACAAGAAAGGGGGAGTTTTTAAACCAAATTTATTTTTAAACCAAATAAATACATTAAAGTAGACACAGTCTGGAGTATCCTATTGTAAGAACTAAAAGCATGCGTATTGTTTCTTTAATGTATAGTTCTAAGTTATTGTTATTATGATGTTACTTAATGCCTCTGAGTATCTATAATGTATTTGTTCTAAGCAAGTATTCCAACGCTTCATATGTTGCTGCTTCATGGACGTGTTCTAGATTTACTATGTGGACTTCTGTTTGCAACTATAATAGCATGGAGGAAATACACATCAGTGAGTGCATAGAACTATTAAGAATTTAAACTGCATTAAAAAATCAAAACTTCACAGGTCAACATCTGTTGCTTGATAAAACACAAACCAGCAAAACCATGAGTAAGGTAACAATCAATCACATATAACTTCAAAAATCTAATTCCTGAAGATAGAAAAGCAATAAACACTAGTCAATGACATTACTTTCCATGGCAGCTGTGGTATTGATTTCTAGCCATCAGTCAAAGTGGTGAAAGCCAAGCCAAAGAATTATTCTTCCCAAAGTGCAGTTGGTGTGTCAACTCCAGGGTAAGCTCTGAAGTTCTGTTGTTCAGTATACATTCTTCCGTTGTCAAGCTGTACAAATAGCTTTATTTTCTAATATTCATTTTCATGTTCTTTAATTGTGAGACATTTAATTAGCAGATGTTTCCATCTCATCTCTTTCCCCATCTAACTGAAGTCATAAATTAACTCTCATGTGAAACCTAAAGAGGTGTAAGAGAATTTTCCAGATGTATTTTGGGTTTCTAAACTCAACAATGAAGTTATTTTAAGTAGAACAAAAAAATTGTTGAAAAAAGAGCCTTTGCATTTTTATTTAGGCAAATAGTGGGGGTGCCTATGTTTGGAATTAAATCCTTAAGGATATTCTGCTGGATAAACATGCTTCTCCAAAGAAATGGAACTAGATGTCTTGTGTATATTAGTCACCTGTGGACAGCATTCTTTTCTAGCTTTGATTAATGTGCCACTGTATCCTGGTAAGATTAACGAACTGTGAAAGATATGTGGACACTGTTTCTTCATTTCAAAGACAGAGTGTGAAGAAGAAAGAAAACATTTAGATGGTCTATTTTGTCAGGATCAAGTTGACTGTTTCAGTCTTTATAAAGCTTGTGGAATCTTTATTTGCTTGTTTTATAGGTGGTTTTGGAGCTTGCATTATTTAGGCAGTAGTTATGTTGGCCAAGAGCAACTGTGAGCTATTTCAACAAGAAATGGAAACTTAAGCTGGATCAGCTGATTAGATTTCTATTTGCTCCCAGGTAATGGTATGAGGTTTTAGAGATGCTTTGAAAATACAAAGTTATTGTAATATGATTTTTCTGAGACATGCTATAAAACATGAGTAAAACAGAAGAGTAAAAGTAAAGAAGAAAACCCTAAAGTTGAAAAGAAACAAAAATAATTCTGGATGTAGATGCATCTTTTCTGTTACATTGCAATCATAAAGAAAATTGTGCTTGCCATCAGTGAATTGTAGGTCTGATACTATTTCTTAGTTCGATTTCCATTTGTAAATCTTGGCTTACATGGTTTTTTTTGCCCTTGAAATCATCCACAATGCTATCTCCAGTAATTACAGTCAAAACTATGACTGTCAACTACAGAGAATTAAGTTCACTCAGTGGCTAGGGAATGCATCTAACAATTGTTCCTGATGTTTATAAGTGACAGAAGGTTATATTCCTAATGATTTTAAAGTAGTGCAAACACTGATGTGCTGTTGGTTAGGAACAACTAATAAGAAATAAGTTTTAGCTGATACTATTAAAAAGAAATCTCATTTCTGTTGCTTTCTAATTTACTATACTACTTAAATCTCTCTGTGTAGACTTACTTTACGTTTTGAAGTACGTAAGCTATACAAGCCTGGAGACTGGAATGGTGCTTCTCACTATGATCAACTGTATAAAATTCACCAATAAGCAAAAATTGCTCTTTTCTATAATAATTATTCATTGTTCTACATGAGGTAGCCAGGTATTATAAGTTTAGTTGTCACTAGAAAAGCTTTGGTATTTCCAAACGCAACACATCCATATGGTACTACATGTTACTAGTAGAAAGATTACAAACTCAGCAATTTAGCATGCCAAGTTACTCGTCTGCTCTGAGCTGGTGGCTGTGGGTCTCACACAGGCATATGTTTACTATTACAGTATGGGAAGACCAGTCCAAATGCTTTCTTTTCCAAAAGCTGCATCACAAAATTTTGGTCCACAGATCTACTTCAGCCAGCTCTTTCCCAAAGTTCTGGCAAATTCAGTTATGCCTGAGTGAGGTAATCAGTCAAATATTGCAAACAACAGAACAGGAGAGAGTCCCTGTAAGCAGGAAGACAGCTTTTCCTTTTTCATCAGAGCCCAAATCTCCAGCAGTCAATTCAATACAGTTAAAATAATTTTATATTTATCAATGTTTTTTAAATTCTTACATTTTAGCTGCATATGATGATGATCAACCAGAAATCACATTGCACACATCGCAGCCAGGGGAGAGGTGTAAGGTCACCATATACAAGACCAATGGCAAACACCATAATTGAAGGCCTTCAGATTTAAAAATTCAATATATATGTAAGTTCCCTTCCTCAACAATCAGCAATGTATAACTATGGAGTCTGTGGCATACAAATTTTGAAAGCCTGTCCTGAATTATCTTGTATGTGTAATGGTGATCTCCAAGGTCACTTGTTTTCTGTAGTGGTGTCAAGGTCCTCAGAACAGATACTTGCTCTGGTTGAAAAGTTGAGAGGAGGAGCCAATCTGTTTGAAAGCTGGTCTTTATCAAGCTTTAAATAGCATGGGACTTCTTTTCCTAGGATATTGTGACAAACTTTAAGTTTTTATTTAAATTTTTTCCCAAGTCAAATCCTGATGTTAAAAAGATCACAGTTGTCACATTAGAAATACATTTGCTTTGCATAATTTTAGGATAGTTTGCCAGATCAGGTTGAAACCTGCCTTTTTTCCCCAGGTGGAACCCCTTGGCCAATTTTTTTGCCACCATCTACAACGCATTTAGCAAAATAGAATGTGTGTCACTTAGTCATAGGTATGAGCAGAACCTGATGATTCAGAGGTAGCTACAACCTGGAAAATTGCACTTGCTGCAAAGCTGCCACACTCAAGTTTTCACTTGGTTGTTCCATGCTAATGTAGTATTAATTGTCCATAATAAGCAGTTAATTGTCACATAATAAACAATTGCTACAGAAGTGAAAGTTTGGCTCTTATGAAAACAAGGGAAAATTCTTACTAGCTGCAGCAGAGCTGGGTTTTCAGATGAAGTGAATAGAAGTCCAGTCCACTGGTGCTGCTGATACCCTTGGAGACTGCTTGGGAATAGTGTGAAGAACTCCAAATGGCTCTGTCTAAAAAAAAATGCTACTTTCTCACCTATGTCTTTCCCACAGCATGTTCTTTGTTATCATCTGTGAATCACCAAACATCTTTTGTGACTATATGGTGTAGTTATAAATAACTCTTAATGCTTTTTAACAGAAGGTGATTTACAACGTGCTGTTCACTCTGACAGCTGTTACTACAGCATAGCCAGAACAGATTACTTGCTTTATTTTTAAGTTTATTTTAGTTACAGATAGACCCACATTGAAATACTACAGTCATCTGTTTTGTACCGAGACTGCAAACCAGTGGTAAATAACAGTATGAGCAACATTTTCCTTTTACAGGGAGTGCTGGCCTTCACAAAGGTCACTTGGTTTCAAGTACCAAATTTTCACCAGGCTCTTTTTAGCAGGTGAATGGACTTACAGTTGGTTAGACTTCTATTAAAAATCTATAGAATATTTAGAAAGACACATTTAAAATATGATGAACTGAAGTCCAACCTTTCCATGGAGAAATTCGCCCAGCAGCCCAGGACCAAGGACTTTACTCAAGTACTAATACCACTAACTTCTTGTTTGAGGAAAAATTACCATCTCCAACAAGAACAGTTCTGCATTTTCTCCTTCAAATGCTTCTTTTGGGAAACAATGAGTCACATCTATGGTAGCAAACAGTGAAATGCATCAAAACTTTGTAATTCAATACTGTAGAAATTGCTACATGGAAATAAGGAACTGTCCACGGATCTTGTTTTATGGATTAAGCAGGTGAATTGGAAGAACTTTAGTTTTGGGGGGGCTTCCCAATGTCAAGGTGACAACTCCACAAATAGTAATTCAGAGAACTCTTATGCAAATCCTATGAAGTCCCTTACATCACCAGAATGATTCGGAATAAGAATGTTACATGATCATAACTCTGACCATGTATAATGATAGTTATGAGACTAAATTTTGAACAGTCTTTGAATTATTTAGATCTCTAGAAGATCCTTACTTACAGTAAATATTAGAACCTTTGTAGCAATCACAAGAAGTTATATGCCTTCATGGATATGTAATCGTAATAACATATCAGATATAATAGCTACTCCAAAAATAGTAATAAAAGTCAGCTTTCGCATATGCACTGTAATACTTTGCACTCTGCTTTCTAAAATAGGTCAGAGAACCTCTGCTTAATTTTGAACGGTAAACCTTACTAGAAAGTGCCTCACTTATCTGAGGCGATGGGTCTTTCTAACCGAAAATTACACAACAGTAGTTTCACATGGTATTATCAGTGTCTCTGTATTTGGGTAAATTTTGTCATGAAGTAATTCTTACAGTTGAATAGCATAGCAAGGTGATGTATATGTTCTGTATTCAGACTTCAAGCTGCAGGAAGTTCATTGCTATAGCTTAACTTGTATATTAATGCTCTCATGGAAAGCTTTGCCAGGTCTATCAGTCTGTCAACATTACTATAGCCCATGAGGGCTGACTTGTTCATCATATTCCCTCTGCTGCTTTGTAGGAATGGTCATTATAAATCATTCTCTGCCCAAATGTAGGTACAGATGGAACTGGTTAATTACCACTTGTCTGGTCTGAGAATGAATATCGATGCAATATAGCTGAGCAATACCAATCTCTGGTAACCATATGGAACTAGCTGTATCTCCTTGCCCAGGGGAGGCAAAAGTCTTAGAAGCCCTTGAGGCATGTGGTCTCTCTGGGTTGCCTACAGTTACAACCAGCTGACACAAAACACAAGAACAAAAATGGGGTCTTCTGCAGGGCCTGTATTACTTACCTCTTTCATAAAGTGCTGAATGGTATTTTGTGGTAGAATGTAAGTACAAACTTAGTTTTTTGTGAAAACAAGCAATGCCATTGAATGTAGTAGCACCTCCAGGATCAGCAGAAGAAACAAAGAATTTGCTAAAAGCCTAGGCATGGTCCTGAGTGGACTTCAGAGGAGCAAAGAAATGTTGAAGACCACCACATGGGTGCAAAAGCTGGAGGGTTTTTCTAACTCTAGAGTGGCTTATTAAAAGATACGGTTTAGTATTACATGCTCTGATAAACCTTTAGGTTTCTGGGGATCCAGGCTGGATTTTATATGGCAGGAATAGTAGCAGTGAGCTCACCCAAATCCTGACAGATGTATCTCCAAATGAGAGGAATGCTTGCCAGTGCACAGCTGCTCAGAATCACCATTTTACTGCACGGTTTCGAGGGGTATCTGCTCACTGCAGAGAGTTGCGATTCTTTCTTTTTGAAACTAGCCATTAGCACTAAGCTAGCATTAGGGTGTTCCCCGTAAAAAAAACTCCCTCTGCTATCAGGCTGGCAGTCAAGCCTGAGCCAGAGCCTGGAGAAAGGACACATCTCTATTGATGGAATTCTTTTTTGAATCTCCAGATAAAAGTATTTTTATGTCTTTTTAATAATTTTTAAGTGTTGTCCTTAAAGCAAAATCTTATTGTTTCTACTGCTGAGCAAATTTAAACCAAATAATTTCTCCTTAAAAAGAGGGTGATTTTTAAACCTTATTCACATCTTGCAAGTCCTTGCAAAGTCTACCAGCTTCATAGAACTGAACACTGACATGTGAAAACCCCTTATTCATAGTCGTTTGTAGGACTGGTATCTGAATCTTATTTTTGGTACTAGATGATTTTTTTTTCTCCTGAAAAGCTTTATAATTTCAGTAGACCTGGAAACTGTATTGTTCTCTTGACTATGAACTTCACCTCACAAGGAGTATGTTTTGTTACAGCTCATCATTTCCTGGGAAACTTCTCTGGCATCAGTCTCTTTATAAGCAGAAACAAGAATTTTCTGTCTCAGAACGCCAAGGGCTGAGGTAAGATCTGTTTTATTTCATAAATGGAAGATTGGATGAGTTTGTCTTAGCCAAAGAATTCTTGTTTAGGTCTATATTTAACAAAGTACTTCAACCACACAGCTAACGTAAAGTGTTTGAGTCAGGCTGTTGGAAGCAAAGGAACTAAGAAAACCTTAAAATGCTGCAAATGTGCATCTGCCTCACAAAATCTGTGCCCAAAGACTTATGTTATTCTAATATTTCACTAGTTTGGTAAAAGCATTCAAAAGTATAATTTGATCAGGAAAATGTCATATTTCAGTGTTTCAAATATGCAGCCCTGAAGAAGGTGGAAGGCCTCTTCATATGTCGTTGAGAACTGTAAACTGAGAGGTGGAGCAAAAGCAAGCAAAACTTTTTAAACCCATACAGCCGGTGGACTTCTTTCCCTGGAAGCAGATACATCTCGCTTTACAAGGTGCAATTCTAGCTTCTTTGTATACAGGCTAGGACTTTTGCTAAGCAGGTTTATTGTTGGTTTATACTGTGTCAATAGAAATATGAAAAAGAGCAGAATCTATGAAGAATCTATGAAGATTCATTCACAGAGGGAATGGAAACTACAGGTCATACAAGGAGAGGTAGAATCTCCCACCTCCTGCTTGATTTTAATTTGCTTCATTTTAAGGTTGTTGTCTTAAAAAAGACATTTAAAAGTCTCAATGTTTTATTTAGCAAACATTAGAAAGGGAAGGAGCATGTGTGTGTGGCAGGGGGAGCTTGCCATAGTGGTTCATGGAGTACATGGCTTCTTAACAGGCGTTTATATATCTCTGGCCACTTCACATTGCCTGTAGGGAAGGGGTCCAACTGCAGCTAAACCTGCCTTCAGAAGCAACTGATGCACAGACCTTGTGCTGGCCATCAGCACAAGCCAGTGGGGAATCCCAGCTCAGGGCCTACTTTTCTTTTTCACACAGAATTTGAGATTAATAGGAGTTTTGTTCAAGTGACATGCAGCTGTACTAATAGATTAAGAGCAGGCCCTGGCTGCCACCTCTGTTTTTGGTGCCTTAAAATTGATCTCTTCTATATTTAGAAGTTAAAAGAAAATTTTGCAGGTATCAGCAGGTAGGTGATAGGTAAAGTATTTCATTTCAGGATCTGTTTGGGTTTTAGGCTATTTTTGTGCTCTAATTCTACACAATGCAATTCTCTTCAGGCTTCCCTTCATGGTAAAGCATGACATCTATTAACTGGAGTGAAATAATGCAGGCGCTTGACAAAGGCAAATGATTAATTTCACCCTGGTCAAACCTTGTGAAATAGTGAGCACCAAAAGCCAACAGGAAGAAAGGATGGCTGGAACTTTCAGGGCCAGCCCCTGCATCTTTTCCTAAAGAATTATTTCCTGCTTTACATGGTAACTCAGTAATGTACTTCACTCTTAATTCAGGGAATTTGTTTACTATGCAGAAAAAAACAATATAAAATTGCATCTGTTGGTAGACAGCTGATGGCAACTCTGTCTTTTCAAGTGCAGTTGGAAGACCTATCTTGGCCCAACGCTGGTAGATTGAAAATTTGCTGGCACCCTTTTTTTCAGCAAATCAGACTCAGAATTTGGAACTAACCTTGGTGTTGTTTCCAAATAATTGATAAATGAGTATCAAAATTCCTTTCCTTGGCAATCAAGAAATATAAAGGCAATTATTGTCTTTTTAAAGATGTAACAGTAATGGACTGTTTGCTCATAATTAAAGTGTCAAGGTCACCAGAATCTGAACTGAAATCATATACTGCCTCTGCCCTGCTGTCTCCACTGTTATAACTATTATTTCAAGTTCACAATGTTCTATGTATTTCTTTGAAAAACTTCTACCTCTCCGAAAAAAAGATCTTTCAGCCTGATAAGACCTTGAACTGCTTGCAAATCTATTGCGGTATTGAATTAGCTCTTTTGTCTCCTTTTTGCTGATAGGAAAGAATTATTTCTCCCTGAATGCCAAGGACAGTTCTGCAAAATTGGCTGAACAAATGAACCAATAACCCCAACCTGCATGCTTATCCTCAGTATAAGAACAAGTACAGTGAAAAATAGCTCTGTGTCTGTATACAGAGGCAGGGAGAGAGGGGGAAAAGCTTTTGTTTTTTCTTGGAAATTGTCTTTGAGGTTTCTGAATAACTAATACTCAAAGAGAAAAAGGAAAAAAATGTTGCCATGAGAATAAAATAAAAGCAATTTAAATGCCAAATCCTAGTCACAGAATCTTAGTGCTCTGGGGGCTGCTTGGCTGACCTTCAGAGAAGCCACGATGCAGTAAAAAGGAGAGAAGGGACTGGAGCAGGTTGGAGAAGGTTTGTTCAAAACTGTGGTCATGTCTGGGTGACTTGTGATTGCCAGCCCCAGAGGGCAGTGGGAGCCATGCAGTGATCTACTGGTGTTAGAGTCATCTAGCAGCACCAGCTGCTCCAGAGTGGGAGATGTGCTGTTCCTGAGTCTGGTGCCTAACGTGCATGTATGCCTGGAGATGCTGTGTGCCAGAGAGCCACAAACTTCTACACAATATTCCGAAGTGATTAAAATTAACTTGGGATAATTATTTAGGCTATTGCAGTTGCACTTGGTTGGCTGAAATCTGCTTCAGCCTCCTTTGTGCTTAACTGCGAGACCTTTAGATAATCCAGCTGTGACAGTAAATTAAACAGGGCCTCTCTCTTAGTCACAGTAGCAATCAGCACATAGTCGTCCATCCTATTGCTTGGTTTGCAGTCTCTGAAGGTTTGGCATGGGGCTCAGGACAACTACGTGGGTCTGCACATGGCTTGGGTGACAGCGTAGGACACGCACTGTTCCCAGAAGCCGTTTGGATGGTGCCACTGTGGGAGATGTGAGAATAGTTAGTTGTGTGGACATGTGCACTGCCATGCCATTTGACCTCAGGCCAGAAAATTGTTCCCAGCCCACTGTTTACTAGTTGTAGGCTTTAGGACCTTGTCTGTTCTGCAAAATCTGATTTTCCTGTTTGGCAGCTTCCCTGCATTATCCTGCTCACTTTCTCTACCACTTCAAACCACAATGAAATCCTGTTTATCAGTTACTAGTTGCTGTGGTTTAAGACCAGCTGGTAATTCAGAACCACGCAGCCTCCCCCTTCCTCCCCACTCGCTCCAGGAGGGATGAGGAGGAGAATCGAAAGAATTTAAATCCCATGGGTTGACATATGAACAGTTCAGTAACTAGGGTACAATACAAAATGACTACTGCTACCACCAATAATAATAATGTTAAGGGAAATAATGGGGAGAGAGTATAAAACTAAAAGGGAAAAGGAAAAGAAAACAATAAACACAAGTGATGCACAATACAATTGCTCACCACCCATTGACTTATAACCAGCCCAACGAGAGCAGCAATTCGGACCTTCTGGGTAACACCCACCCCCCACCCTCCACCCCAGTTTATATACTGGGCATGATGTGCTGTGGTATGGAATACCCCTTTAGCTAATTTGGGTCAGGTGTCCTGCCTCTGCTTCCTCCCAGCTTCCCATGCCCCTCCTCACCGGCAGAGCATGAGACTGAAAAGTCCTTTATCAGGGTAAACATTACTTAGCAACAACTAAAAACACTGGTGTGTTACCAGTATTGTTCTCAGACTAAAGTCGAAAACACAGCAGCACACCAGCTACTAAGAAGGAGAAAAATAACTGCTATAGCTGAATCGAGAACACTAGTAAATACAGTATTTTTTAGGAACTTGAACCTGAATGTTTCAGCTCTCTCTCTGTGAAATTCTGCTGCATACTGAGACCAGTCATTCTGTACCATGTTGTGATGCTCACTGTTCCACTGCAGTGCCGAGAAAGGAGAGCACAAAGAGCACCCCAGCATAGTTGGGGCATAACTTCAACTCTTAAATTCCTACAGACCAAAGACTGACACTTGTATTCAGTGCCCAGGAGCAATACAAGTGAAAAGAGTTTCAATTCTGAAATCAGAGGGAAAAAGAGGTTACAAGTCTAAGGGCTAAAGCATGGATAGTATCTTCCCTGTGGATCAGAAATTCCACTTGTGAACAAGAATGTTGTGCACGGTCCGACACAGGTCTGAGCATTATAGATATAGTTTTAGGGGGTCGGTAAGAAGAGGGAAACCTAGAACCAGAGCAATATTTCTGGAAGCATTCATTATGATCATGTAGGAAATCATTTTCTTAAATCAGAAGTATGGCTGCTCAGTATTATGTAAGAGCTGTTACATGCTTTCATAAATCTGTCACAAATTGATTCTCCTTAATTAAATTTTTCAATTAGATTATGCTTTTATTTAGCATTGCAAGAAGAAAGTGAAAAATACATTTTAAAAATCAATTTAAAAAAAGCAGTGAACTGCTTAGTTCTGAAGTTTCATGCTTTTATTTTGAAGGAATGGGATTTTGGTTGTTTTAATTGTCAAATTCCAGAACTATCATGAAACTACATAAAGCTGTCTTGATTTCTTGACTTAAGTGCATGGAAAAAAATAACTTCCATTCTGTGTATTGAATAAAACCAGCAGGTTATTAGCTCACATTATTTAGTTTATATATATTGTAATTATGACTGATACACTGTAATCAGTCTGCTTCAAAGTATCTTCTAAAGTCTCATCAATTAGATGGAATCCTGTTTGCTTTTCTTTCCTAATACTGATATGAAAAAATAATTACATTTACAAAACAATTGTCATGACACATTTAATAAAAAAGAAAATCTGTAGGCAGGAGCATTATTTTCTTTATAATCTGTTATGTTCTTGTTTCCTCCCAGAGATATGCACAAAGTTATAAACTTTGGGTTATAACCTTAGCTTTGGGAAGGGACTTTGGGAGTCCTTTGCTTCAGCCAGGGAAGTCACTGATAACCACAGAATCGTAGAATCCCAGACTGGTTTGGGTTGGAAGGAACCTTAAAGCTCACACAGTTCCAACCCCCTGCCACGGGCAGGGACACCTTCCACTACACCAGGTTGCTCCAAGCCCCATCCAACCTGGCCTTGAACACTGCAAGGGATGGGGCAGCCACAGCTTCTCTGAGCAAACTGTTCAGATAATCCGATTAGATTGATAACCTAATCAGCTAGGAATTCTTGATTATAGATTTTGCATTTAGCAAAGTCTGCTTGTGACTTTTAAAACATTCAGCTCACAATAGCATCACCAGAGAAGACATTGCCTGAAAACTGCAGAGTTCACTGCATTTATTTTCTGAAATTGACAATTAAATACTTATGAATTTTACAGTATGTCAAATATATGCACCCTATGCTGAAAAAGTGCCTCCTTCAATTTTGTCTCTGTAAGAAGTTTCTGTCACAAAACATTTTATTCAGCACTTAAACTATTGTAGAGTTATTTTTCACTGTAAGACAATCTGTTGAACTCAAATATATTTCTGTCATCTTTAATCTTTGTAAAACACTGTAAAGACCATTTACATTTTCCATTTTGTTATTTAAAACACCATTCAAAATAGTAGGTTTTTCTTTGTTATGTTCATCTGACAGACACCTATACTCTCCCTCCAGAAAGCAGATTTTCCTGTGTGTTTTCATAGGGGATGGAGAATGGAGAATGTAGATTGTGGAATAAGATGGCTGATGTGACACTAAAGCAGAACTTTACCTCCTGTACTCCTTCTTCTCCAGAGTTCCTTTTGCCACACATTTTTCACCTGATATAATTTCCTTCTCTTGGTCCCCTTCGAAGTGTTAAGTATCATTAGCCCTAATGTGGCCAGTTTCAAAATGGCAGCAACTAGTTTTGTCTCTGTTATCAGGTGCTAAGTATATGTAATGTTTCACCCTTATTCCTCTTGAAAAACTGATAAATTATTACATCAATGGTGTATGAGCTATGTTTGTCACAGTTGTTTCCTACACTGCTTCAATCACAGCTGAATTTCTATTAGGTCAAGAGAGTTCTGTTGAAAACTGAATACTATAAATAAATAAATAAAACACATGAATTGTTTGGGGTATGTTTGTTTGTTTGTTTTAAAGTTCAAAATGCAAGGCACTGCTTTGTCAAGAAATTCCCTTGTTTACTTTTGCCTTTATCCATTGTGAATAATAACCATGCTCATCTTATCTCACGTGGCTGAGAATACCAGCTGAGTATAAGTCAAAACCTCCCTGCAAGCACTGTGTTCCAGAGAAGTTCACATTCAGCTTTGACCCAAACTTTGGAGATGAAGTTCACCTCCATAGAGGATTATTTTTGGTCTGGGTTTACAGAGCAGCTACTCACATGGTGTAAAATATTTGCAGTAGATGCCTAGGCTAAAAGACTAGAGACTCCAACTTCCTGGAAGTCTAAATATCAGTACTAGTGTGGTAACTAGGATTCTCTTGAAGGCTCAACAGAAATACTGAACACCAGCAAAAGTTCAGGATGGAAACAGTGCAATCTGTCCTTGAGCATGTCAGACACTGTAAGCTCTTGGAAACATAATGGAGTGTCTGACACATGGAGTTTCAGATTTCCAGCTGTTTAGTGTTATTTACAGAAAGAGTGATCTTCATATCCTTCCTTCCATTCGAGAATTATGGGATGTCACTGAACATTTACTGTATTTAAATCAGAAAATTGGATGGTTTATGAAATATAATTAATGGTCAGCTGGCATATAATCAATCAATTATTTTAGTCTACTTGCTGCAAGCGCAGGAGCGATACATCCCAACTAGAATGAAGTGCAGCAGGAGGGCCAGGAGACCTCCTTGGATGGATAAGGACCTGCTGAGGAAAATTCAAAGGAAAAAAGAGGCTTATAAAAGGTGGAAGCAAGGTCAGGCGGCCTGGGAAGAATACAGGGATGTTGTCCGGGAAGCTAGGGACCAGGTTAGGAAAGCTAAGGCCCACTTAGAATTAAACTTGCCTAGGGATGTTAAGGTTAACAGGAAGGGATTCTGTAGGTACATTGCCAATAAAAGACAGGTTAGGGACACTGTGGGCCCTCTCCAGAAGCTATCGGGAGAACTGGCCACCCTGGATTTGGAGAAGGCTGAGGTTCTTAATGACTTCTTTGCCTCACTCTTCACCAGCAAATGCTCTGACCACACTACCCAAGTCTTGGAAGGCAGACGCAGGGACTGTGAGAATGAAGACCCTGGGCCCACTGTAGGAGAGGATCTGGTTCGAGACCATCTTAGGAACCTGAACGTATACAAGTCCACAGGACCTGATGAAATCCATCCGCGGGTCCTGAAGGAGCTGGCAAATGAAGTTGCTAAGCCACTGTCCATCATATTTGAAAAATCATGGCAGTCAGGTGAAGTTCCTGATGACTAGAAAAAGGGAAATATAACCCCCATTTTCATGACGGGGAAAATGGATGAGCCGGGGAACTACAGACCAGTCAGTCTCACTTCTGTGCTTCGCAAAATCTTGGAGCAGATTCTCCTGGAAGGCATGCTAAGGCACATGAAAACCAACAAGGTGCTTGGTGACAGCCAGCATGGCTTCACTAAGGGGAAATCCTGCCTGACCAATCTGGTGGCCTTCTATGAAGGGGCTACGGAACTGATGGACAGGGGCAGAGCAGTTGATGTCATCTACCTGGACTTGTGTAAAGCCTTTGACACTGTCTCAAATCGCATCCTTGTCTCTAAGTTGGAGAGACATCAATTTGATAGGTGGACCACTTGGTGGATAAAGAACTGGCTGGATGGCCGCACGCAAAGAGTAGTGCTCAATGGCTCAATGTCCAGCTGGAGACCAGTAACGAGTGGTGTCCCTCAGGGACTGGTGTTGGGACCAGTCTTGTACGACATCTTTGTTGGTGACATGGACAGTGGGATTGAGTGCGCCCTCAGCAAGTTTGCGGATGACACCAAGCTGTGTGGTTCGGTTGATACATTGGAGGGAAGGAATGCTATCCAGAGGGACCTTGACACGCTTGTGAGGTGGGCTGATGCCAACCTGATGAAGTTTAACCATGCCAAGTGCAAGGTCCTCCACCTGGGTCGGAGCAATGCCAGGCACAGCTACAGGTTGGGCAGAGAAGAGATTCAGAGCAGCCCTACGGAGAAGGACTTGGGGGTGTTGGTCAATGAGAAAATGAACATGAGCCGGCAGTGTGCGCTTGCAGCCCAGAAGGCCAACTGTATCCTGGGCTGCATCAAAAGGAGCGTGACCAGCAGGTCGAGGGAGGTGATCCTGCCCCTTTACTCTGCTCTGGTGGGACCTCACTTGGAGTATTGTGCGCAGTTCTGGTGTCCTCAACATAAAAAGGACATGGAATTGTTGGAACAAGTGTAGAGGAGGGCCGTGAGGATGATCAGGGGACTGGAGCACCTCCCGTATGAAGATAGGATGAGAGAGTTGGGACTGCTCAGCCTGGAGAAGGTTGCGTGGAGACCTCATAGCAGCCTACCAGTATCTGAATGGGCGCTATAGGGATGCTGGGGAGGGACTCTTCATGAGGGACTGTGGTGAGAGGACAAGGGGTAACAGGTTCAAACTTAAACAGGGGAAGTTTAGACTGGATATAAGGAAGAAATTCTTTACTGTAAGGGTGGTGAGGCCCTGGAATGGGTTGCCCAGGGAAGTTGTGAATGTTCCATCCCTGGCGGTGTCCAAGGTCGCATGCCTTAGTGTGAGTGTCCCTGCCCATGGCAAGGGGGTTGGAACGAGATGATCTTAAGGTCCTTTCCAACACTAACTATTCTATGATTCTATGATTCAGTGAAATGCAAATGCCTGAAAACAGGCTTTAGGCAATAATTTTTAATAGAAAATAATTTTTAATAGAAAAGCAACAGATCTTAAACTCAGGCTTTTTCTCTAATACTTTTATTACTGTGTGGTTTTTGAACTTTGTCTAATTCACATAACTTGCACCATTTTCCTCATGGAAGCAATAGCTAGAAAATAATGCACACCTATTCATTGAATATTCACGTGAATATTTAAATAAGTTTGTGTCTATGTTTTTTTCTCCCAGTTTTGCTTTCTGCAAATATTCCAGGGAATGAGGTCAACATTAGGAACATTGATGAAAAGAATAAAGAGGATTATACTTGCATTGTACTGTTACTTTATAGTAGAAATCATAATAATTCTGCCAAAGAGCAGTGGCAAGTTATATGCCACAGGTACAAGAACATCAGTGCAGGCTTCATGTTTCTGAGTCAAACTGGACAAATAATTCTTTGTTGTCTGTTGATAGCAAATGAGATGAAATGAGGCTGGACCAGTTACACAAAAGAAGGCTTTAAGTGTGGAGTTGAATTCCCAGAGGAAAGGCTGTTTTTAGTAGCCATGCTGAACACATCTGATGTGTGGCCCCTTCCAATTAACAACCTCCAGAAAGCTAGTTTGGGGGTTTGCTGTTGTGTTTGTTGGTTTAGGGGCTTTTCCTAGACAAGGCCAGTAAGGCTTGGTAATGGGCCGTAGCATCACTTAAGGAATAGAGATTTCCTGACTTGCTCAACAGGGGAATTCTGTGTCAGCATTGACCTCAAGGTATTCATCCCCAGTGCCACAAAAAGAAACATATTACATGGCTCAGTTATTATCTATTTCATAGCACTTTAGATCTCTTGCCTCCTTATTTAGGATTGGGTTTGGTAGGCAGGTGGTCCTGGTTCTGAAGTTGGAAAATGGCTTTATGGTTTTAGTACCTTTCGCCATATCTAAAACTATCTAGTCCCACTGTACACTTTACTGCTGAATAAGGAATTTGGTTAGAGCAAGCAGTTTAGTGAGACTGCATCACAGGCTCTGCAGGATCAGTGGCAGCTGGCCCAAGGTAGAGAAACCCCACAGCATCCCCTGCCTTATGTTGCAGAGACTGACACACAGCTCCCCTGTTCTACAATGGAGGAAGCCCAAAAAGCCAAGAGTCACCTTTTTTCTGCTGCTCTTAATCACGGACAGGGAAGAACTAAAACATGTTTCTTTACAGAACCTTTTCCAGCAGTGCCATGCCAGGTTTTGTATTCAGAGGACATTTCATTTTAAATTAAGCAGTATAGACTTAAATATTCCACTTCAAAAGAGTTTGCAAAGTATAAACATTATTGTATCCATTAATAGAAATCATACTACAATGCAAATACAATTAGTATTTAGCCAATTTATGTTTAATGACATAGCAGTTATCAAAGCTCAATTACTCTAATTAGAATTTTATTCAGTAAGGCACATTTTATACAGAAAGTATTTGCTCAGCACTTTACAGGATGAGTCCCAAAGAATAGCAGTGACTTAGGCTGGGTTTTTTAAACTGAATTCCTCATTCATACATTCTCAGAAAAAAAAAAAAAAACACCAAAACCTTAGATGTTATTTACCTGCTTTTCAATAAAGTACTCAGTAATTATTTGCCCAATAGTATCAAAATAACTCTGTTACGGCAATCTGAAATGAACTGACTCATGGTTATCTTGTATATTTTGTAATATACTGTTTCTATCCCTCTCCAGTCAGTGAGATGTTTCTTGCTACAATCAGGTTTATACGTCTTTTCCGTATCTGAAGCCACTCACTTGTAGTATTAAAGTACACAAAACTTACTAAGTAATTTATTCTGCATTACATTTAATATTTTTTTTTTACTGAATGCAAGTGAAACAATAACAACTCAATTTTTTGTCATAAAATCCTTAATCAGCCTCACCTTGGTCCTTGGTAGTTACAGCTTTTAAGGAGATTAGCTCCATTTCTAAACACATGAAAGACAAGAAGGTGATTAAGAGCAGCCAGTGGTGATTTAGAAAGGGCAGATCATGCCTGATCAACCTCATTGATCTCTCTCTCAGATGAGGTTACCAGCCCTGCAGAGAAGGGGAGGACAGTGGATGCTACATAACTGAATTTTTAGCAAGTCCTTTGACCCAGTCTGCCGTAGTCTCATCACCAAATTCATGAGATACAGATGGGATAAATATGGTGAGTGAAAATTTGGCAGGAGTGCTAGGATTGGAGTACTGTGACCAGTGGTGCTACTGGTGTCCCTCATGGATTAGCAGTGGGACTAATGTTATTTAATGTCTTCAGTAACAACCTGGAGAATGGGATGAAACACACTCCTAGCAAGTATGTGCATGACACCAAAATAGGCGAAAAGGCTTCTGGACAAGCTGGAGAAATGGTTGAGCAGAACTTCATGAAATTCAACACGAGAAAGTAGGAGGTTTGCATCTGTGACGGAATCTCATGCAACAGTGCAAGCTGCAAGGATACTGCTCTGCAGGAAAGTAGTTAGATATTGCACCAGGATTCCCGCAGTGATTCCAGAATCTCTGTCCTCTGAGGTGTTCAAGACTCAGTTGGATATGGCCCTGAGCAGCCTGATCTGTTTAGAGTTGTTTTGATCAAGGGATTGAACTGGATATCCTCTGAAGGTCCATTCCACCCTGATTTTGATTCTGTGACTATATTTCTCATTGCATAGTGCATGTTGCATGCATGATGACTTTGAAGAATGCAGCATTTTTAAAATTTGTGTAAATTCAGGTAATCATGATAGGCAGATCCATAGGATGGCTACTGCAATGTCAGTTTATTTATTCTTTTCCTGTGAGTTAGAAAAATCTTCCCACTCTGAAAAAGGACCATTTCATTGACTTCAACTCCAGGGTAGTGACACAAACATAGCTTATAACTAACTTCTCTAACTCCTCACTAAAGAACAGATCAGTGTGTTTGTGCAGCTTCTAGGAAATAAAAAGGCAGCATAACCTTAACTGTGTAAGTATGTGAAAGAGAGAAGAAAACACTCTGAAAGTCACAGTCTTTAAAATTAGGCTCCTCATTTCAAAGCATATGAGCTAAGGCAGTGTAGAAATCCTGCTTTAAAAAAATATGTAATGAAATCCTGAAATAACTGACTTCATGGCAAGGGTGGGTACTAGGACCCTGCATGCACCACAAGGTAGAAATAAAGGTATTCTTGAAACAAGTGACCTGTAGGAAATTGTTCACTACTTTCCTTTCCTCTCTGGTAATACTGGAACCCCATTTGCAGTGTTTTCTTTAAACTCACTTGCGAGTATTCTAAGTTGATACTGAGCAACCATTCTAATACTACCAACATATACTTCTCTTCCATGTCATATATAAACATGATCGGTTTTTATAGGTGCATCTTCAGTCCAGCCTGAGAAGGTTGGGGTTATTTTTCCTCACAGAAAGAATAGATATTATTCTATTCTACTATTCTGGCAGCCAGAAGTCATATGGGACAGTTCTGGCAGCCAGGGATTACTGAGTCATGGGGATGTTCTGGCCACACATTTGCTTTCGCAGAAATGGCATCTGCAGCTGCAGGAGCACAGTGACACAAAACAATAGGAGAGGGACCTGAAACTCTGCCCACAGAATCCGTATATTCCAGGAAAAATAATGGAAGTGTTCAGTGTACCATGCAAAAGGGGACCTGACTCATAGGATTGCAAACTCAACATTACTAGAAAGCATAAAGTCAGTTATAAAAATTTTAGGAACTGATATCAAGTCTTCTAACTTCTTCCTACAAGCTATTAAATTGTTTATTTATTTTATATAACACCCATACAAAATTGTTCATAATAATCATTGACGGTGTTTTGCTCAGCAAGCTAATGTGCCTGGACTGTGTCTTTTACTGGGATTATGGGCATTTTCTGTAGCAAGAAGAGTCTGTGAAAAAGGGATAATTGGAAAGCTGTCTTAAAATGGATTGATTTTAGTCACAAGAACCTTAGGAACACCACAAACAATAGCATCTTGTATTGACAGGACAGGCACATGGTATTAAGAAGAATTCCAGATTATCAGAAGGTAAACAAGGAAGTGTAGCGGCAATGCCTGGCTGGCTGCAACGCCTGCTTTTTCTTCCACAGAGGCTGTAGTACTCAGCATGGTGAGGCTGTCTTGCATACCCTGTAAAGCCTGCTTTCTTCACTCCTACACTGGGACAATTTTCTCCTGGATATATATGAGTTTTTAAGAGCTTTTTAGTGTCAGGCTGGTTCCTTTTATTGTATCTATAAAAGCTGGAGCAAAAGAATCTTGTGCCAGCCAAACCAAAAATAGCATTTTTACAATCAGGGTTGAAAAATGGGGGAGACAGTTTTATATAGCACCACTAAAAGATAACAGAGAGCCTATTAGCAGCAAGAAGTGTCTTATTTTAAAATATATATGTAATCTCAAAGTGCCCTTCCTTTGCTTCACTCTACAGTCTAAAAAATCTTTTCAAAAATGGCATGTTTTGACCATGGATTGGTAACTTCAGAAATCTAGTTAAGTTCATCTTTTGAAGTCTAGTTAGCATTGCTATTATATGAATTTATATGTAATATATATATGTATACACTATATAAATAAAACAATATTTAACATGCTTTATACAGCTAATTTAAATAGTGTCAAGTAACTACGTATACATATAAGAATAGTGTAATATTCAATAGCTTTTCTTTTAGAGAGAAGTAGGTTTAAGTCTTTTATACCAATAAATAAAATGTGAGGGAAAATGATACCTGACTACAGTTAATGTCACCAAATATATTTCTATTTCCACTCTTATTGTCACTGTTGGTGGCAAAAGATGCTAATTGCAGGCAGCTTTTCTGACAGCAAATGCAGTATGTTGGCAATTTTGGTTTTGTTAAGGGTCTGCATCTTGTAGCTTACGTGTAGAAGAAAGGTGGCTTTCAGCTTTCTGGGTCTTGAATTAGTCTGAATCCTGACTTCCTCTAACCCATCAGATGATTGCATTTAATGTTCTGCTATTAATTGCATCAATATCTTTATGAAATTTGCTGTTAGGAAAGCCTTTATGAAAGAAGATCCTCTCTCGCCAGTATGTTCCATAATAAGAATGTCAATGCTATGAATGATGGTGTAAACATACCTTTAAAAGTTATCAAAATTTATAAAAATGCCATTAGAAAGGCTTGTCTGACAGAAAAAAAAAATGAAGGGAAAAGGCACCTATCATTTTTATTTAAAAAACATCATTATGTAAAACATTATAATGGAAAGGCTGAATATCTGCTTTCACAGTGCAGTCATTGAGATGCTAAGTTCCTTCCAGGCTTGCCTGATTGCCTGCATAGGCTGAAAGAAAGACAAGAATAATGAAAAAGACCATGTTTTCACCCCCAAGATAAAAGGCAGGCAGACAGTGCTTCTTGTCTATGGGCTCCACAGCAAGGGGACAATTTACTCATTTTTGGCGTGCTCTGTGAAAGCCTCTGATGGTACAGAACCACAGGCTGGTTTGGGTAGGAAGAGACCTTAAAGCTCATTCAGTTCCAACCCCCTGCCATCGGCAGAGACACCTTCCACTAGACCAGGTTGCTCCAAGCCTTGTCCAGCCTGGCCTTGAACACTGCCAGGGATGAGGCAGCCACAGCTTCTCTGGGCAACCTGTGCCAGCGCCTCAGCACCCTCACAGGGAAGAGCTTCTGCCTAAGAGCTCATCTCAGTCTCCCCTCTGTCAGGTTAAAGCCATTCTGCCTTTTCCTGTCCCTACAGGCCCTTGTCCAAAGCCCCTCTCCAGCTTTCTTGTAGCCCATGTAGGCACTGGGAGCTGCTCTAAGGTCTCCCCTTAAGGAGCCTTCTCTTCTCCAGGCTGAACCAGCCCAGCTCTCTCAGCCTGGCTCCAGAGCAGAGCTGCTCCAGCCCTCGCAGCATCTCCATGGCCTCCTCTGGACTTTCTCCAACAGCTCCACATCCCTCTTGTGTTGGGGGCCTCAGAGCTGACCACAAAAGTTGTCACACTGGAGCGTCTTGCCCGCAGGTGTTTCTCAGGTTTTCATTACCATTACTGATGCTCTGCTGACCACAAATGAAAGGTCATTTGCCATAAAAAAAAAGATAAAAGTCACTTTGTTTCCCATTTATTATGTCTCTCAGATTGAAAACTCACTTCTTCTGACCACTATTTTCATGATTGTTAGTGGTTTGCAGTTGAAAAAAAAAAAAAACACAAAGTTTATTTTGGGTCTCAGAGCACTACCTTTCCCATACCTTCTTCACAGAGCTCCTAGAAGACTCAAGAAAACCATGGCATAAGAGACAATTTCTGCATACACTGGGAATTATTTGAATTGAAAGATCTCTAAACCAGTATCAGAAAATTGAGGGGGAGAGCAGTGGGGAAGTCAACAGAAGCCTCACATTTCCCTTGGTTTTGCGCCATATTGTTGAGAAAACTAATTTTTCCAAGGCATAGAATTAAACCGGTTATTTAAAATCCCTGAGGGGACAGGCTGAGAAAATTGGGGCTGTTCAGCCTGGGGAAGAGAAGGCTGCGTGGAGACCTCATAGCAGCCTTCCAATACCTGAAGGGGGCCTATAGGGATGCTGGGGAGGGACTCTTCATTAGGGACTGTGGTGAGAGGACAAGGGGTAATGGGTTTAAACTTAAACAGGGGAGGTTTAGATTGGATCTGAGGAAGAAATTCTTTACTGTGAGGGTGGTGGGGCCCTGGAATGGGTTGCCCAGGGAGGTTGTGAATGCTTCATCCCTGGCGGTGTTCAAGGTGGGGTTGGACGTAGCCTTGGATGGCATGGTTTAGTGTGAGGTGTCCCTGCCCATGGCAGGGGGGTTGGAACTCGATGATCTTGAGGTCCTTTCCAACCCTAACTATTCTGTGATTCTATGATTCTATGACCATCAGTCAAGTACTCATTTTAAAATAGTGGTTCACATTACTAAAACAACAAAGAGATTAAATTTTTATTAGGTGTATTAGGCTGACAAAACAGAAAAGATTAATATAAAATGAACTGATTAAATTAAAACCTTTGATTAGCTCTCTTAGGAAGAATTACTTGCCTAGTCTAGTATGTCTGTATTCATATGTGAAGAACACAGGATTAATGTACAATTACTTCATCACTCTTCAGCTTCTGTTGGTGTATTGAAAGATGTGAATGGATTTGCTTTGTTTGATTCTGAGCAACTGGGAAATCAGCGAGAAAGGAAATCAGAGCCCTTAAAGGAATTAAGAGTCCTTAAGAAAATAGCCATTAATTTAGGGGTGCCCACTTCCTGGCTCAGATCTGATTAGCAGGCTAATTCCTCTCATATTTCAAACTCAGAAGGACACTAAATTGTTGAAAACAAACCTTGTGTCTACAGAAGGAACATGAGCTGCCTGCAGCTAAAAGTGGAGGGATGCCAACAAAAGAGCTTGCTCATACCCCAAGATGTAGCTGGCTGCCCTGGTGTTCTTCCAGCCGCATTTTGTGAAAACACACAAGGGATATGTAAGGGGAACGGTCTAGCTTTAACTACATATACAGGGTTTTATTGCTGAGTGTTTTTGAAGTCATTAACAGCCCTTCAGTCTGACTCAGAAGACAGCCACGAGGCAGTGATGCTATTGTAATGTGGGAAGGAGGAGGGTGATGATCCTCAGCAGAGAGGCAGGAAAATGAAAACGGCCAGGGGTTATAATGAGCACACTCTGAGGGGTGTTACTGTTGGAAATGTCATTTGGTGACACTACAGCCATGAAGAATAGAAGGGTACATAATGCCCGAGCCATGGGCTTCCTGGATATATACATATATACACACATATACACACATATATATATATGTTCCTAAGGCACATAGGTCACCAAGGTCTTAAGAAAAATGAGCCACGTACACAAACCATGCATACTTTTAATATTTTTGCCAAGTGTCTCTCTTTTTTTTTAAGTGGTAAGAGATGTCACATTGTTTAAAAGGAGCTGCAGTCATTATTGTAACTATAGGGTTGTGGAGGAGAGTATGGTGTATGGCAAATATGTCAGTCATGAGACTGCTGGAGCTGGGTAGGAAAACCATTGAATTTTGCCCGTTCAAAAAGCAATAGGACTGCAGGATGCACAAGACAGCAGTTTTGAGGGACTTGCCAGAGACTCATGGCACCACTCACTGCATTCTCATGGCAGGACAATGGGAATAGAGAGACTGCAAAGCCTTGCCATCCAGACTAAAGGTGGACTGACCCAGCAGCAGAATCAGTACCTGGCAGCTGGAGGGAGTACCCACACAGAAGCTGGGCAGTCCCAGACCTCCCAGTCAGCTCTGAACCATCACAACATGACACTCTCTTCGTCTTATGTAAGAAAAGAATTTGCACAGCTAATGATTCTGTCTATCATGCCTTTAATAAAAGAGCAATAACAAAACCTGTGGGTGTACTAGAAATGGAAGGCAGGCTACCCCCTCATAGTCCTCAACAAAATCTACACAAAAAGCAAAGTTCTGCTTAGCTTTGCAGGAGGAGCTGGAGAAGAAGCACTAATGTTTCCAACATGAGCAGGCTGGCATTCTTAAACCCAACATAAGCATGTTTTTTTACTCCAAAAGTCATGTTTTCTACTTCCAGCTCAACTTCTCTCCTAATTTGACATACTTTAAGTCAAATAGCTTTTTGATATGGGCATCCCTGGCGCCTACTGAATGGGGTACCTGCATGCTCCTCTGTGAACCAGTAGCAGTTCCCCTCTGAACTCCTGTCCAAACTAAGTGCTTGTTTATTGAAATGTACTGGACAGAAATGTAAGAGCTTTGGGTAGAGATATTCTAATTGTGGATTATGTTCACCATTGCTATATAATATGGAATAAGACATGCCAAAATATTTTCTATTACGTTGCCTTTTAAAGTTAACTCAGTTGAGCTGAAATGTTAGCAATATGTTAGTAAGCTACAAAGTATCAGTTACAGGATCTGTTAGCTAATCTTAGAGTTGTATGTTGGAGGTTCATTTAGCTATTGAATTTTTAGATATGGACTTGCTATAGACTTTCTGATAAGCCTCTAAATAATTGAGACATATATGTACCTCTTCACTTTCATAATTCTTCTCATATTTCATATTGAAAACATTGCCATGATCACTGTAGACAGAAACAATTGATAGTAATGTCACTGGTGTAGTAAACTATAGCCATAAATTTGTTCAGAAGTATATGGTATATGACCTTAAACTGCTTATTTGAGGGTCCCATTTATGTAATTATCTTGCTATACAAAGCAAAGCATAAAATAATCATTGTTTTGGAAATGTTTTTAAACCCACTGATCATTCATGGAATGCAATTATTCACAGATTTTAACTCAAACAATTAATTATATGACACATTATATTTTAAGTATATGTTGGAATAATAGGTTAGTCATTGTATGTATTTGTGTTTACAAAATCAGGGTTAGTATAGTGCAAATGGTAAGATTTTGAGACTAGAGACACGCACTTTGTAATCGTGTCTGGAAGAGTCAGCATAGCTGTTGCTGCGTATGATGCTGACTAGTTCCCTCATGAAGTTGTGTTTAAAGATATCAGAAGTGTGGTCTTAGCAGCAGTTCATGCGTGCTGTGTTCTGGTTGCAGAAAGGCTGACATTTTGTCACTGGTTTGGGTTTTTATCTTTGTCTAAATACAAATGGCGGGTGGACGTGACACAAAATCATGTGCCAACCCTGGCAGTTTTCAAGACAAGGTTGGATAAGGCTTGGAGCAACCTGGTCTAGTGAAAGGTGTCCCTGCCTGTGGCAGGGTGTTGGAACTGAATGAGCTTTAAGGTCCCTTCCAACCCAAACCAGCCTATGATTCTATTCTACTAATTGTGGCCAGTAGGCTCTAATACATCTCCAAAATTGGGACAGGAACTTCTAATAAGGTAAAAAATAAAAAATAACAGATACCATTTTCCTAAAGTTCATCCTCAAAACTAAGAGCTTTTAGGATCACGCACAATGTGCTACCTTGAACGGTGCTTTACATGTTCAAGCAGCCCCTGATGTACTATGAAACTTCTGTTCAGGCTCTTGACAGGCATAGGATTAAACACGGTTCATGTTAAGAAGCAAAGTAATGACAATTAGCACATTTCCTAGACAGGAGCAACCCAGGAAAGGAGGTCATTCATCAAGGAAATGGGGAGAAGAAAAAGAAAATTGTCGCTCCATGATTGAAAAGTGATGAAAGTTACTTTGCACTGTGTAGCTGGTGCATAAGTTTGGATAGTTGCCCAAAAGTTGCATTGGCTGTAGTCCATTTTTTTTTAAAGCATGAAGGTGCATTTTGGGATTGCAAAGTTATCTGATACTGCATTCAGACAGCAGGAGAGAAAAGAAAACTAAGGGCCAGAGAAATTGGAAAGGAAGAATAAATTACACCAATCAGTATCGCCTCAGAAATTCCACATACAGCTTTTTCACTGCACATTCATCCTGTGTCCTGCAAAAGTCAAATAGCCATTTCAGCATATATTTAGAAAGTATGTGAAGTGTCTACAGTGTTTTTACACAATATATTACACAGACTAGAGCATATGCTTTGGAGGAAAGAAAAATAAAATACTCTTGAGATTGGAAAATGTATTTTTAGTTTTGGCTAATATTGAGGGCTTGAGAAAATTGCATTTTTTTATTGTAGTTGCATGGAATTGAAGAGGGAAGGATTAATGTCTTTTGAGGAGGCTCTGGTTACTTTTGCATAGAAAGACTACTGCTTGTGCTACTCATTTTCCCGGAGTGTTGGCAAAAAAATGGAAAACAGAAAATGGAAACAGTCATCTTCTGTCTTTTTCTTACTATGAGAGTAGGCTCTTAGGAAACCGTAAGAGTCACTTAGCTGAACTTCGGAAACACCTGACCATGCCATGCAAACTAAGGTACTTCAAAACCACTTCCAATATAAAAACAAAATCTACCATTTAAGTGTCCAGTGGACACCAAGTGTCTAAATGAACCAACAAATATTTGTTTATTGGTAATGCAAAAGGAATTTTCTGGTACTGGCATAAAACACAGTATATGTAGTAACATTTAGTCTATGATTCTAGGATTCTATGTTAGATAATAACCTTTTCCACAAGTGGTGTTCAGCAGTATGATAACAAAACCCTTCCAAAATTCAATGTCACTAACAGGGAATAGTTTACTTGGCAGAGGTGAGAAGTGTTTATAGTAACTTGTATCTCTTTATTAGTTCCTAAGCTGTGTAAAAGAAAACATAATCACTGGGGGGAGAACACACCAAAAAGCCAGTAGCAGTCCTATTTATTCATTCCTTTCTAACAATTTAATTTGTTTCTGTAAGAATCTGCTTTACTTTGTTCATCTTCCATTAATCTCTATATATCTTGGTAAATACATTTATGGTATAGACCCCCATACTGAAATGTCAGAGGCAAGGCAGATTTTAAATCACTTCTTCTACCAAAAAAGATCACATGGATTTCCAAGTCTGATGTAATTGAGAGTATCTGACTGAACTAGTGAGTAAAACTTCTTTTTTCGCACACGTATACTAATAGCTTCAAGCAACAGTAAACAATTGTCTTTAAGGGTTTAGTCGTTCTCTGACTGGATTTCTGATAGAAGATTAAAAACTGGTTTTTTGCTTTGGTTTTTAAGACACATTTTTCAGTGACAAGGACAGTGAATATGTTACCACTAAGTATTTTCAGTATTTGGGCTGTATTTCATAGATTCTCATCTGAAAAATGATACTTTGGCCATCTGTATTTCAATTAAACTGGTTGTAGAAGATTGATCAACAAAGCAGGTGTAAAATGTTTTGTTTTCACTAGAGGTAGTGCTGGGTCTGGTTACTTCAACCAGACCCAACCAGGTTATATAAGCAATTCAAACGCTATATATTAAAGTCATCATTTATGTTAAAAAAAAAAAAACAACACAACAAAACTGCACCCCTCCTTAAGTAAAAAGACTTTCTAAACAAATGTCACCTTTCAGTCTGTAAATATATTAAAATGCCCAGGAAAGATGCCAGACTGTAGTTCTCCATTTACGCCAGTATCAACGGCAGCGACACCAAATAGCAATGCACCCTTCCCTCCCATTCATGGTCTGCACTATACCCCTGCAGATATGAAAGGATACATTGAAGAGCTACAGCAATTACTCTGTGAAGTGAGCTGTGCTCAGGAATGTTGGTGGAAATATCTGTAAAAGCAGGAGAGGGAGCCTTTTGCAGAAGCAGAGGACTGACCAGGGACAGGCCTTTAGAAATCACTGCTGCTTGCACTCTGCCCCTCCTCTCTGAAAACCCTCCACAATACCATGTGAGTTATGACAGTGATGTGGCCAGAAAGTAGACATTATATTAGTTCCCTTCATTTAGGAAGCTGGAAATTATCTGACTCAAGACAGCTGCCCTGACTGTTTGGACTTTAATAGATTCCCTGATCAGGCGGAAAGCCACAAAGAAAATGAGATTCAGGCACTCACAGTGGTGCGAGATGATGCCAGTTGCATATAAGGGATGTGCACAGATAATGTTTTTACAGCACTGACTGTGTCAGGCTTGATTAAAAGTTGCTAATCTTCATACACCTCTTTTCCTTGACTTCAATGAGTTTTGGATTGAACCCTTTGAGAGCAGACATAAGCTATAAATACTGCAGTGCCAAGACTGTGTAAAGTCAGTAGAAAAATATGATCAAATTTATCATTATAATATTCAGCAGTTTGTAAACTCATTAACATTTGCAGAGAATATGCTGGTTTACCTGTGACCTATAAATTCTGGAAAACTCAGGAGAATTGTCACTCTGAGCAATGTTGATGGCAAAGATATTCTGGAGCAAGTACGATGAAGCCAAGTGGCATAGTTTAATTGAAGTTGCTATTGTTATAAAAGCTTCATGGGATGCAAATGATTAGTCACTGTGTCTCTCAAAAATTACAGAGATTGCACAGAGTGGGGTTAAGGCTTACGAAATAACGTAGGAAAGCAGGAGTCAGGTTAGCATGGTAATGGCCACAAATTACAACATGTTTCATACAGTAGGGACCATGTATAGCAATAAAAGGATGGATGATAATAATGTCCCCTATTCCAAGTCTGCTGAATGTTGTTTCAAACCTGCAAGCATTGAGGGTAAAAAGTACAAATTCAGGGTTAGCTAATAATATCAGCTGCACAGGGATCATATGGAGGCAGTAGAAAGAATATTGGAAGGGAAAAGAAAGATATAACAGCCATGAAGAGATCTGCAGACTGAATAGAGAATTGTGAATCTTTAGCTGTGGCAGAACACCTTGGAGAGTCAGCAACCATGGTCTCATGAGGAAGAACTACACAGATAGTGCTTGAAATCTTTCTACATGAAAAGAGCCTTTCCATGAAGAATTTTTTAAATGTATGGTTTTACCAATAAGTTAAGTTTTAAAAATAATACAGATTTTTGTCAGCTGTTATTGAGTCGTAAATCCATACCACTCATTATTAGCATTAGAATTTAGAGCTTGTTGTCAATAAGGACGGTTTATAACTAAAGGAAAAGCTGAAAAGAGTATTTTGTATTTCCACAATTTGCATCCTAATTTTGTATTTTCTTCAATCACAATGTGCTTTACAGCAGCCTCAAAGTTGTGCCAGCCATCCTGCCTCCTAGTGAGTTTAAGCACTACTTGGGGTTACTGTTACAAGAACAACCTCAGTGATCCCATGTTTTTCTTCCTTGCAAAAGGGCTGCAATCCCTGGTGCTTGCTGCAGTTCTTACACAGGACGGTGCAACTCTAGCTATTGAAGGGAACTTGTGGCCAACTGCACCGAGTTCCTGGCCCTTCTTACCCAAAGCCCAAAAAGGGTCCATGTCTTGGCCAGGATCAAGCTAAAATATTATGGATCAAAGACTGAGAGTTACCGGCTGGTTGTATATGGAGCTGTGGGAGCTACATGTAAGTGGTTTGCTGCAGAGGTTATGTCAACATGGTTTTTGAGGTGTATTATTTGTGAAGGCAAAATCCAAAATCAATGCCACCAGCAGTTGTGCCATACTACACTACCACATGCTCACTGCTTGTTTGGATTATGCTGTTTATGTGCTACATTTTATATAGCAGAACTCCCAGTATTAAGGAATCTTTTAAATGTTTTAAAAATTAATTCGAGCTGTGATCCATCCTGTAGGTCATTTATCAGAGTAACTACTGAAAACTCTGGAATTATTTTACTCTCAAGAGACAGAGTATTAATCTGTTTTTATCAGGTGGGAAAATGATGTTAGGAGAAGATCAAGGTTTAGGAATGTTAGAATAGATCTCATAGAATAATTTGGCAAAAGGTATGTGAGTTGATCACAGATATTCAGGAAATTAATTGATGTCCTGAATCCCACTGCCGCAGATGTGACAGGAATCTATTTGTGTGTGCATCTTTATCTATAAAATGAAAATTAAAATAGCTCTGAAAATATAGCCCCATCTCTCTAAATTCAGCCTTCAGCTTTGCTGCAGAAACTTCCACATGTGCAGCTGGGGGAGGGGAGAAGCAAGAATTTCTAATGTAGACATTTGTCCGGTAGGAACTAGGTGGAACTGCCAGCTTATTACACATGGACCACTGAACACCAAGCAAACACTACCCTCTCCCTCCTGCACATTTGCAGTGTCTGTGGATTTCCTCATACAGTTACTTATCCTATTAGCTTAAGGGAAAAGCTCTAATTGCATTCACATGAAAGCAAAATCTTCAGTATATGCTATTTCCATTAGCAGTATTCTCCTTTTTCCTACTATCAGTTAGGGATTAACAGAACTCTGAGGATTATAAGCATATTTTACACTTCTGGTTTGTATTAATTTATGATACCAAATTAAGTAAAGAAAAAATTAATCACACATTTATCATTAAAAAAAAGAAATTATCACTAAAATATAACCCGTAGTACAGAAGGATAGCAGCAATTCAGCTTCACAGCCCACTTGCTGATTATAGGAGCTGCTGGGTAAAATTACAGGATTTGTATTATACAGGGGGTATCTGTATAGATCATAGATATAATAGAACTCGTTTCTTCATTAAAAGCTAGGAATCCACACAGTCCATGCAGCTAAGAGGTGGTCAGAGGTGGAGGCTGGACAATGTAAGCATACTGCTGTGGATCACAGCAATGCCCATTCACTTTTCCCTTTTTCTTCCACCACGAGGGAACTTAGATACCACTGAGATTGCTTTAGCCTGAAGTGTGTTGCACCAGCAGTGAGAGAAGAGAGAGAAGAGGCAGTCTGCCTCACCAGATAGCACAGGTACTCTGTCAGTCTGTCACAGAATTATTTCCACCAAGTAATGGTTTCACCCAAAACTGTCAATCAAGAAAGCTAATATTTTCCATTCAAAAGACCTTTCTTTTCCTTCCAGAAAGCCAGTGTGTTCATAAATTAAATATTTGCTAATAAACATTCTCACCTCTGTTTTTAGCAATTCCATCTGCTTAAGAGAATAGGTTACTGACTCAATTAAAAACTGGCAGGCTTATTTCTTTCCAGATTGTTTAATGCTCAAAGGACTAAAAATCTAGTGACAGATAGTTCAGGCTGCAAACTTACAAACTGGCCACTGTTATACTCATTATGACTGTATTTAAACTGGGGATTCAGATGTAACAAGCTCCACTTTCTGTTTAATCAGACCCAGTTCCCCAAGTCTTTTTTTTTTCCCCACAACAGTACGGTTTTGCCAGTGCCTGTGTCCATATTAATAAAAGGAGGTTTTTCATACTCTCAGATTTCATATCTGATTTTTGAACCACCATTGCCAACTGAGCAAATTTCTTTAGTGAATTGCATAAAAATTAATAAATTAGCCCAGTTACTCACTTTACATTTTAAATATTTTAATACTCTTATTTAAAGCATTATAAATATTAGAAGCCTGAGGGTTCTCCCTCCAGAATGAGCTTCTGGTTAGTAGCAGTTTTTAATTTTTCCGAAGTGTTTAATAACTGTGTTAACCTGGAGTTGCAGGGAAACTGGAAAGTGTTCTCTAGTCAGCAGCTGTGATCCTGGCAGACGGTCAGGATGTTGGTGACCTCTAGAAATCCTGAAGGTTTTGATCAGCATTTCCTTAACCCCAATACTGTTTTATTTCTGTTTTAAATTACATCTCAGTCTACCCAGGGCAGGTAATAAGGTTAACATAAGTGATAAAACAGATTGTTACAAGCATCCTTCTATTATGAGATAGGCATATCTTGATTATGCAAACAAGGATAGTGTTTATTGTGTTCTATTTCTGAAATTATTATAGTATGCTGATACAAATAGTACTGTCGCATCTCAAGTGTACTGATCTAAAACATAGTGGATGGAATTCAAAGACTGACAAAGACAATGAAAGACAATACCTGACTGAAAGACAAAAACCCAAGTTTGTATCAAGATGAGTGTGTTATTATAACTTTCACATTATTTTGCACTAATTCATGAGACCTGAAGACAGAAATTTCTTGAATTTTCTGTGCCTGTAGAGTTAATTTTTACCATAAAGTGTTATAAATAATGGGTGAAAAGATCACACTGCTGCTGCTAAAACACATTTGTTTGTGTCAGAATGTGCAGTGAGTTAATTCAAGGAATCTTGTAATAGTAACTACAGATAATATTGGAAAATGCATCTCTCAGCAGGCATATTTTGTTTATATATTCATATAAAGGTGTATTACTAGCAACTAACAAACACATTCTTCCCTCATTAATACTTAAAGGCAAAATGAAGATTGCTTACCCAGCAGGGAAAAAAATACATTATGTTACTCTCCATTTACCCTCTTGATCCAATGTCAGTGGTGCACTGAGAATACAATGTGCTATATGCATTACATATCACATAGCACATGCGGGGGGTATATATATTAATATAGGTAGCTATGTATACTGTGGCAGCTTACACGTAGCAAGTAAGTGGCTTAAATTCAGAAATTTGATGGAGAGAGAAGAGGAATGTCGTATCCTATCGTAGAACATACATAGACTTGCAGTATCCTGAAGTGATAAGTATGTGAAAGCATGTAAGAAAACACAATTATTTTTTTTTTAAAAAACCCATATTTGTTATTCTGAGTGGCACAACTTCAAGCTTTTAAAAATTCATAACACTCTTTCAGCTACAGTTGGTGATGAAACAGAGACAAACTTAGGCTGTCTTTTCCCATATCACCTTTTATGGATCCTTATGCTGCAATGACATTTTAATAGTGAGCTATTTTCTTCCATGCATTTACAAGTGCTTTCATTGATGTTTTAATTAATCATGACCTTTAAACAAATAGTGATTTATTCTGCAAATTACAGAACACGACATAAATTTACGTACTGGTGATCACTTCCAGAAACTGATGTCAGGTATTGGCTATTTCATTTCATCTCTTCTGGCAGTGTTTTTCTAGAATACTTGCCTTGTCACTGACTGTGGCATATCTTCACTACAACTGTCAGGCACAGAACAGCATAATCACAAACATGAAGGCAAGAAAAGCTTTGATGGGCGAGGAGGAGATCAAATGAGAGAGAGGGATTGAGCTGAAACAATGTTATCATCCACTAGATACTTCTCAGCCTGAGGAGAATGAGACTGCCTGGCCTGCTTTTGAGTCATAGCTGGATAAATCATTAAGTTATTACTGCTGTTGTTGTAAAATGAGTTTGTTTTTTGGGCTCATTGTCACTTTCTTTCTGATATCATTTATCTGTGGCTGAAAAAGAAAAAATATAAGGCTATATCATCCAAACATCTACCAAATGAGTTAAGGCAATACAATGCCACATGGTCAGTCCAGGTAACTTTACCCAAGGGGGTAATAAACTGTTGTGCAGACACAGCTCTCTGTTCTGAAATTCAGTGAACTGTGGAGGCACCTGCATGTGTTACACACCACCTGGTTCTGGAATTTAAATTCTTGTTTGAAAAAAAAAAAAAAAAAAAGTCTCTGGAGCATTTAAAATAGAACCCACTCTCGGTGAGCTTTCTGACATCTTCTTTGTGAACTGAGGCTCTTCATTGTCATCTTCCTTTGACAGCTGCTTTCATCCCATATGTTCAATGCATCCGCTCTGAGCAAGTTACCTTTTCATCTGGCATTTCTTTATGTTAAGGCTACGCTGATCCTCATTCGTGAATTGGATCTGCCAGGCTTCCTGATGTTGTATACTATAGTTTGCCAAACCTAGTTTGCTCTGATGGGTAGTGAGAGCAGTGAATACAACTTCAGACAGCTGTGGCAGCAGCAATCTATGCTATCCAGCAGGTATCTAACCATCAATATGATAATGTACTGCTGGACCACAGCCAGCTCTGCACTGACTTCTGCAACACTTTCCTACAGTATGAGCACAAAGACAATCTGGTGCTCAGAGGCACTCAGCTTGCATGCAGTCAGACAAAAAAAAAAGCCCAGGTTTGCTCTATACAGACATCACTCCAGCTGCAAGGCCTCACCATATACAAGGGGTGTCAGGAACTCTATCAACACAAGAAGTGTGTACCTGCTTCAGTCCTGTGTAAAAAAGCACTCCGGGTTTTAATCAGAGGAAAGCTGGTGAGAATAACAGGAGCTGTCACTGGTATCAAATCCAAAGGACAGAGCAAGCAGTCTGTGTACCACTTGCAATTATCTCACACAGTTCACATTGAGCGAAATTTGTGGCTGGAAGTTACTGTGAGAATGTTTCAGAAGTATTCTTCAGATAAGGCACTGATCATGACATACTGATTGCCAGCATTGCCAACATCAGCCTATGATGTTGGTCGATGGCATACAGATGCCCTGGTTTTAATTTCCTGGGATGATAATTAAGATAAAATTATTTCTGTTAATTCCTTCAAAGTTGAAAAAACTTGTCAGTAACTGCATGAGAAGAATATTCTTAAAATTACTAGCTCATGCTCATTAACTTCCAGGGTGCACTGGTCCCAAACTCTATATAGGCTACACTCTATGGGGCAGGTAAATTCACTTCTTCATACATAGATTTCACACAGGGAAATACGCACTTAGAATTTCTCCCTTTGTAATCTGCTAGCTAGCCTGAGATTGCTTAACACCAGAGGCTTTCCATCCTTGGAGCTGTGCGATATCTTCTTTCCCAAGAGTACTGCAAGCCATAAAGGAGGATTAATACTGCTTTTGAACTGCATTAACGATTGCGTGAATTTTCCACTCAGAAGCTTCTATCATACACTTAATATCATGTAAAGCAGCAATAAGAATAATAAGCAATTAATAAATCAGCTGCCAAGTTTTGAACTTGTATTTTCCTCTGTGATCTGATCTTCTGACACATCCTGACTCCCTTCAGACTTTCCCATACAATTAATTTAGACACTACAAACTAGCCATTGTCCCAGTAGATAACTTCTTTATCCACTGGGAAGAGGGTGTGCCATAGATTATTCCATCCTCCTTCCCCCCCCCCCCCCCCCCATTATTCCTAATCTGTGATGACTGGATTTCTATATTTGATGATTACAGACTCTGAGAGCAGTCATGTAAGCGTCTCAATACTTCTTTATGGATCCAAATTTCACCTTAACAACATCTTGTAGCATTTTATTGCACTCTGTAAATAATTCTAGGTTTATTGATCCTAAAAGAGAACAAGGCTATTGTTTGTTTGGGTTGGTTTGAGAGTTTTCCATCTAGCTATCTGTTATTCCCTCTATAACTTTCAACCTAGTTGCCCTTTTTGATACTTTTGAGATCTCTAGGATGAGATGTTTCTACAGCTGTTAGGAAAACGAATGGCTGAATGGAGACAAAAAGCTGAAGTACAAACTCTATAGAGGTCTGCCTGGTTTGTTCTGTTTGCTGATCAGTCAGCATATGGCTATATATATCATACTGTTGGATGTATACCAGAATGTATAACTTTGAAAAAGCCAGAGAATATTAGTCTTTGTCCAGACAAAATCAAGAAATGCAAGAGGAACCTGAGGTACTGTGTATGGGTTACTGAGATGCAGAGGGGTTGGAGAGGCACAATCCATCCTCTTCCTGATGAACAGACATGAGAAGTGCTAAAGAGGAAAGGGGAACAGTAGTGCTATTCCAGTGGACAATTTCAGCAGAGTAAAGTGCTCAGTTACAGAGACCAGGTTTTCACGGACCACTTGCCTTCCTATCTAAAAATGTTTGGGAGATTTTGACATTTAAAAAATCTGAAAATCTTTTCTTATGCATAGAGCAGACAGGTAATTCACATTTTGCAGCATAACCCCAGCTCTGTGTCTCTGGTTTCAGAGACATCTTCAGCTATGTCTCTGCATCTGTAGAAATGGTATAAATGGTGTCACCCAGGAAATAAGGTACAGCTTGCAAATAAATATTTCAAGACAGATTTTCCCAAGTAAAAATGAATGTCTCTGAAATGCCAAATTATGACAATACAACATCATCATATTTTGAAGTGTGTCATTTGTATGTGCTTGGAAAAAATCGTGCGGCACTGGTGTTTTTTCGCTATTGTGATTTGCTTACTCTGAGAGGAAATAGCCTAATCTATTGGCATATAGTTATTCAGGCCTGCCTATAAGAGGTGTAGGATCACAGTTACAAAAAGAATAAGTGAGTTAAGCAATTCTTAGATGGGTGCATTTAATCATTAATATAATGAAGAAGTCAGAGAAAGAGCTACTCTAATAATATAAATTTATTTTATATACTTATCCTCTATAATATATGCTAAAATGTGGACATCTTCAAGGAAGCAAAATAATTTTACTTTTAATATTCTTCAAGATCTAGAAGTTTCTGGTAATTGTTATAATTTTGCTACAAACATTTTTATCCAGGCTTAGCCTCTGGCCCCTCTCTTATCACAGTGACAACATTGCATGGTTAAGGAATAGTATGATGGTCTCCTGAGGTAAAATTTAGTTTACTGACTTTAATGCAAGAACTTCCAGATGCAAGATTAACCACAGACACATAGCATAGACTAAGGAGATGGCTGTTATAAGTGCATCTTGCTCATTGTAACTCTAAAAGTGATCTTTATTCTAGTTAAATGTCTATGCAAAACCCTTCTGCAAATGTTTTATATCACAGAGTGCATGCTTTTTTCTTCCTTTCTTAAGTGGAGGTCCTTATGCAAGGACAAGTAAGAACCAAAGAAAAATAAAGTGTTAAAATGATGAGAAAGAAGCTATAAGTCAAAAAATAAATTATTATAAGAGTTCACTTAACTAAATAAAGCATTTAATGGTAATTTAACTACAGAGCTATGACTAGAAACTTGAAACTTTTTAATTGAAAGAGTGGTCAGGTTTGTTTTTGACAAAGGACAAGGAACATTTCCTCACAGTACTGCTGGCTGTTCAGAAATTAACTGGAAATTTTAACAAGAATCTGAATTACTGTAGGAGAAATTTATTTCTGCAACCTTTCAGCTTTGAAAAAAAATGAGAAATAGTCTCATCCGTTATTATAAATGCAAAATACATTCTTTAAAGTAGACTTAGTGATTTGATGAGGTAGAGCAAAGCTTTAGGGAAAAAATCATAATCCTGATTCTTGGCCCAGCCCCCAGGAGGAATTGCTGTAACTGAATTGCACAGGAACTCCTTCAGGCCTCAGATATACAAAAGAAAGAGCAAAAATATACAAACCACCATCAGGTCCTTAGTTTAACTTCTGGGTGAGGATGATGCTGAAATAACTACTTTTCCTTTTTGGAAGCCGTTGGTAGGCCTCATTCTTTTTAACACAGGGATACTCAACTATTAATTTGCTTTCAAATGATATAAGCATATTGTTTTACATAGACCAACCCCCCCTGGCCGGACCAGGAGAACAGTTAGTTTGTTCTTGGCCAAATACCCTCTTTCAAACGTGCTGACTTGGATCCCGCAGTACTTGGAAAGGCCTCAGTGAAATAAATCTCCACTATGCTCAGTGCTCTACTCCAAATTCAGAGGAATTTTAGACCATTTATGTAAGTGAAAGCTGCCACTTGCAGTTCTATTTTGTGCCAGGGTTCGGTGGCTGAGAATTTAGTATCCACACAAGCCCTCCAAGAGCCCTGTTCTGCTTACTGGGGGTGACAACAGTTGTTCAACTACAGCAGCTGTGGTGCCAAAGGGGAGGAGCGTGAAAGAAGAGCACAAAAGGTTCTCTTTTTCATGTGTGTCAAGGGCACGAACATTTTGCTCATTGGAAGACTCCAAAACGTTCCTGAAATCAGAACAAAAATGGAAAGTACATCTAGCTGGAAACTGCTTTTAGCCTCCTGGCTTCTCAAAACACTTCTCAGGATGCTTTAATTTGGTAAACCATTTGGTAGTTTTCACTGCACTTCCCCTGACTAACTTCTATTACTCTTGGCAACGAATATGCACTTTTCCTTCTCCAGCACTGAGTTCTCCAAGCTCTGTCAATGGGTTATTTTGTGAAGTCATATGCTAAACCTCCTGCATATCCCTTTATCTGTCTCCTTATCCAAGATTAATAACAAGAACATCATTTCTCTCAGTAAGATATACACGAGGTCCTAAGTGAGTTTTAGTGCCCCTGGGTAAAATCTTTGTTCTATTAAAAATAATGAATGCTCTACTATGACTTTTGACCATAAGAATTTCACCTAATTTGTCATGCACATTCGCATTTGGGTATATTTGTGCGTGTGTAAAATAACTATTTACCAAATGTGAATTTCCTTAATTGGTAAGGAGTGGATGGTAAAAGACAATTGGATTATTTGGATTGTGTTACAAATTCATTATGGATTCAGAAGAGTAGTTATAGCCTTAAGCCTGGGTGCATGGACATAGAATCATAGAATAGGGTTGGAAAGGACCTTAAGATCATCTAGTTCCAATCCCCCTGCCATGGGCAGGGACACCTCCCACTAAACCATGCCACCCAGGCTATGTCCAACCCCGCCTTGAACACTGCCAGCGATGGAGCATTCACAACTTCCCTGGGCAACCCATTCCAGGGCCCCACCACCCTTACAGTAAAGGATTTCTTCCTCGTATCCAATCTAAACTTCCCCTGTTTAAGTTTGAACACGTTATCCCTTGTCCTGTCACTACAGTCCCTCATGAAGAGTCCCTCCCCAGCATCCCTATAGGGCCCCTTCAGATACTGAAAGGCTGCTATGAGGTCTCCATGCAGCCTTCTCTTCTCCAGGCTGAACAGCCCCAACTTTCTCAGCCTATCTTCATATGCGAGGTGCTCCAGTACCCTGACCATCCTCGTGGCCCTCCTCTGCACTTGTTCTAACAGTTCCATGTTCTTTATATGTTGGGGACACCAGAACTGTATACAATACTCCAAGTGAGGTCTCACGAGAGCAGAGTAGAGGGGCATATTTATGTACACGAGTTAAAAACAAAAGTATGTTACTGAAGGGTTCTTGAAATCTATTTCAATCTGGTAACTAAAAGTTAAAGGTAAAATTTACTGGTATATGCAAGAAAACATTCAAATGCACATTGTTATCATCTGGGAATGATTATCAATGTAATTTTTTATCATGGTTCTGGACATTTTTTCAACTATTTTCTCTATTATAAAAATAAACACCAAAGCTTATTTCATAAATATTAGACACACTCAGTTCCCTTCTTAACTTTACCTCATGATTATAAAACTGGAACCAGAGCCAGTGTGTGCATTTCAGGGGAAGTTATGATGTAAAGCATAGAACATAGAACAAAGGTACTGAAAATCATTTATGATTGAAACTGCAGATTGAAATTTGTGAAAATCTCTGACCAGCATATCAAAATTGCCTTGGAATACTGGGATGTGTCTTTGTAAGCTTTTTAATGTATGCAGCCAAGCTCTTCCACTTTAGTTTGGAACCACTGTACTGCTTCTGCTTGGCAAAGTTGGTATGACTATTTAAAAAATGAAGAGGGAAGTAATTCTACAGAATGTTAAATTTCCGATAAGAGCATTTTAACATCTATAATATGGTATCAAAGTTTTGCACAGCCAGAGTGATAAAAAATGCACATGGTTAGCTGTGGATATATCAGCTTGCAATAGTTAATGCTTGCACCTGAATGTATGGACAGAAACTGATGTATTAATGAGTTTATATTTTTACTGTTCATGTTACAAATATATGATTTTTGAGAGAAAACATGAGGGTGGGAGTTCATGGATTTGGAGAGATGATTAAGCTGTAAGTCAACATTTAAAATTATATTGTTTTGGCATGGAAAAGGCAAGTGTAGTTTGTGTGGTGATGTTGGCAAACCATAAGTGAAAGCAAGAGGTACTTTTTGTTCGCGTTTCAAGGAGGTGATTCATGCCACGTTAAACAAAAAAGGTGTCTCAGTTTCTATCCTCTTCATTTTAAGGAGCTAAAATCTGGCATAATACAATCATAAAAGGGTTGGGTTTGTTTTGTTGTTTTGTTCTGTTTCCCAAAACATAATTCCTATTATTTTGGCATTGTTTCCTATACCAGTTTTTGACATCAAAAATCCCAGTGACATGAAAGATTGCGACAGGCATGAAGCATTGATGATTGATCTTGCTGACAGTTGTGGTTAATAGTGGAAATATTTTGGAATTTATTTTTGAATAAATAAATATGGAAGTTATTCAACATTGAGAATAATGGTATTCAATGTATCTGTTCAAAGAGTTTCAGATATTGAGTAGTATATAATGGGAATAGCACCTCGTTAAGAAAATTTAATAAGTAAATCTTAGATTGCAAAGTGCTAAAAGAGTAGAGGATGCTTATTTTTCTAAGAAGTAGTGCCTTTGTTTTCTGGGGAGTATTTGATTCCAGGACATATCAGTACCTAATAACAAACACTTGTGGAGCTAAGCCCTTACTAAATAATTATGCTGATAGTACGGAAGTAGAAGTGGAATCACAAGGGAAACACATAACTTTTAGAAAGCCAAATCACATTTAGGTATCGAATGTTTCATCTTGTAGATGGTATATTCATCCCTTACTATTGGGCAACATTTTAAAGAACTTCAACCTGCGCCCAAATGACAGCGAAATGGGTCTCATCCTTTATGTGTGCTATTCAAGTCTGTTGCTGTGTGGCTCAAAGCTGCCTATATTATAGTCTAGTACAGCAACGTTACTTATTAAATAATTATTTGGCCTTTTAAACTACATTATAAAGTGTAAAAATATATGCTAAATATTTTTATTACCATAATGTTAATTATTGCTGCAACAGGATAATATCAGTGACTAAATGTATGTCTCCCAAATACATTTTACATTGATGAATATTTTTATTAAGATATGTCAAATTTATCTGAATTAAAAGCTGACTTGAAGAAAACGACAAGATGCAAGGCAGTAATCTAACCTAATTGTTCTTATTATAAAATAAACTAAGAGTGAGTGAAAACTTCATTGTTCAGTCCTAAAGGAAATAGTTCTATAGAACAGAGCTAATGAAGACCTACACAACATGGTTCAAAACGTACCCCCCTGACTAAAATTTCAGGAAGGATGCATAACTCATAGAGTTTCCAATAAAATTACATCTCACAAGACATATTTTAGAATAGAGACCCACTGAACATATGTAATGATGTTAAGTTCACCATTTAATTTGATTATAGACCCAGGATACAATCCCTCAGTCCTTGTTCATGCAAGATTTTGTGTTTACTGTTTGCATTAACCTTTTTTTCTCGTGCACCAGATTAAGTTAACAGGATGATTCTAAAGGTATGGAATTAATTGTACGGTAGGAGCATTGCCAGGGTTCTGACATATGACATTCAGTGATGACAGGTGTAGTTATGAATAAAAAGCTATTGTGTATGATATCTATACTAACATTTTCAAAATCATCCTATTTTCTAAAAGAACCCTAATTGGTGAAATGCAAAACAGTCAATGACAAATGAGATATTCCATTTGTTTCATTTATTGTCTTTCCTAAACAAACTCAGAAGCTCTGATTCTCAGGTTGTAATTAACGTCCTTGAAAACACTCATTGGTGTTTCAAGAAGTTTCATAGCATCTTCTCATAAATCAGCATCATGCATCTGAATCAAAATCTAAATGTAAATTAGAAACATTTTTATATTAATGATTGTGGGGCTAAACACACATTCAGAACTGATTATACATTACCGCCTTACAGTGACTGAGTTGCAAGAGAAATGCATCTTTAGACTTCTTCTTAACTTTATATGGGAAATTCTGTTTCCAGCATGGAAGCTTTGGAGTCTGGAATTCATTGTTATAGCTGTAATAATTGTATTAATAAAAATTCTATCACCGATTTACCAATGCTTTGAAGTTCTACTGGTAGTGTAATTTGTAATTTTTGAAGTCAGTATCTAGAAATTAATTTAAAGTGGTTTAAAAAGTGGTCTCATGATAGCTATGACACAGCAGCTTGCAGCTTTTAACCTTAAACAGAAATTATATTGAAAAAATAGAGTATTTCTTTTGTCATGGCTGGTGATACTAGCATGGGCTTTTCCTTGGATGATTAGTTTTGTAAAGTGTGTAATTTAAATGTGGAATTTGTCCTCTTTGTTGTATATAACAATCAAAGCATAACAAGTAGCCCTCTCCCAGGGTTAACTTCTACTAGCTTTTAGATATTAGGAATTAAATCTAAATTATCAGATTTTTTGGAATAGTGTGAATGTGCTTCCTGGACAGATGAGAGAAACTCCGTAAAATGAGGTTTTGCATACTGGTAGAGAAGACTAAAGCTTTAAATGGAAACAGATTCCCAACTCTGGCTGACTACAGTGTCCTCCCTCTGTCATAACACTGTAGTCTCTTGTTCACTAAGTACACCTTCCAGTTAAGTTAGCCATTTTATTCTCCCTCATTCTTCACCATCCCAGAGCACTCCATCAGCAGTACTTCACTTCTCCTTTTGTCACTGTGCTAAAACTATCTTTTCTTTGGCTGAAAACTTATTGCTGTTGTCCATCTTTTCCCTCATAAAACATAGCTGGAACCCTGTCTATACAGCTCAGCTTTTCTCTGTATTTTGTCCTTCTGAGTGAGCAGGTGAACAGCCAAGAATATAGTCCAGTTCCTCTGGGCTAGACCTGTGCATACAGCCAGGCCTAAAAAAAACATTTTACTACAGTCAAACAATCTAGATGCCAATGAGGCCAAGCATTCAATTATCTCCTTAGTCCTTTGGATTTTGCAGCTCTTTGTCTGAGCATGGGTTTTGGTTGTTTCAAGAAGAAACTGTCATCAGAAGTGTATCATTCCAGTAACACCTGCACATTCTCAATGACTGCTTTTTCAGTGTTACGCAATTCATTGTTGAAGAGCTACTGTAAGTAAATTCATTTCTAGTTTTATATACTTCAGGAGCTTTGCATTTTAAAGAATAGTACTTCTCTTAACTGAACTTTCTTAATATGCCTGTATGATTATTTCCGGTGAGCAATAGTAGGAAGTATATTTAGGCAATGGGATACAATGAATCATCTGATACAAACATGTTTATGTATGTTAAACAAAAAAATAATTAGCTTGCAAAGACCATTTTATTCAACAATAACAAACCCCATATTCACTAGGGATGAGAGACAGGGAAAAAACCCTTGCAAATTCTAACTGTATTTTCAGTGTCAAGCTAGTGAGTTTCTCTCACTGGAAAACAGACTGAGCTTCCATTTACAGAAATAGGAAAAACACAGGAATACAGAACGCTTATTGGGGTACATGAGAACTTCAGAAAATACTCTCCTATTTAAACTGTCTCAACACAGAAAGAAAAAAAAACAAACAACAAAAACAACAAAAGTGAACTTATCATAAGATACCAGTTACAGATATGTCTTTGCTTTGTTTTCAGCATTAGCATTTGTAGTCAGTAAGTCTCCAGGACAACTGACAACCAAATGCAGCAGCAAACACATTATTCCCTTGCATATATTTTAGAAGAGAAAATGTCATTTTAATCGCATGTGCTGCAAATCCTTGGCCAGTATTAAAATTGGCCATTTGATACAGTTCAACTCTTTCTTTGAGTGGTGTGTTTACAATTCCCTTTTGCAGTGTTAAAGTCAGAATAAAGAAATAATCCATACATGTCAAACTAAATAAAAGCTAACTTTTCATCTGAAAACCTCCATCATGTAGAATTGGCTTCCTTTTAAAGTTACCTTTATCTTGGGAGTCTGCATAAATGCTTTAAATATACTAGTGCAAGGCTGGTTATTATTGAGAGAATAACAGAGCTTTTACTGATCATTATGAAAAGTTACTGCGGATTGCACTAACTCAAGTATTTGTTTCACTCTACTGTCATAGATTATGAATTAGAAATAATAGCAGTAATCACATTTCAGAAATGAGGATGTAGCTACAAAGCCTCCTAACTCCCACTGCACCAGTGTTACAATCCAAACAAGTTAAATAAACCGCTTACTTTTAACACAACAAGTAGAAAGGAAAAAAAAAATCTAGAATGCTTCTACCTTCTTAAGATTCATAAAAGAGATGGTCATAAAAGAGATGAACAAAACAGCTCATTGTGCAGGAAGGTTTGCTTTTGGTTTTATGTTTTTAATGTAACTTTTAAATGTCCTCTTTTTTTTTCTTTTATTTTCATTTTATTTTATGTAACATTCCATGTTAGGAAACTGGAGTGCTGTGATTCTTGGCAGATATCTGCTGCTTGCTTGCAAAGCAACCACTACATTCTAACGTATATAAATGAAAGAATATAATGGAAAAGTAATCCTAAGTAAAGCACAGTACTGGAAGAAAATTATGATCCAACCACTAATGACAAAACAGGTTTTACTAAAAAGCTTCCAGGTTGTCTGGATTCATATGGACAAAGAAAAAAAACTGGCTTTTTCCAGAACTTCCAATATATCTGCTCTTTTTGGAACATCAGTAAAGAAGGGACAAGAAACTAAGTAAACTGCAAGATGCTGAGAAGAGATCTCTACTTTTGGACTTCCACTGGACTGCTAGTTTTGGCAAACAGCTGTGCTAGCTGCAGGCAGCTCATAAAATCTTTGTCCTCTGGTAACAAACAATCCAGAAACAAAACCACACTCATTTTCAGTGTCAGAGACCATGCAAAGTTTGTCATTTTGACAGAGCTCCCTGTCATACAACACTTTCAGACTGGGTTGGCAGCATCAGCAAAATATTTTCAAGAGGACAGAAAGAACAAATGAACACTCGCATTAGAACATTTTTAATAATGTTTGGCTTTCAATAGCTGGTCTTCAATATTCTGAAAAACGCAACATGGAAAGGAGACATAATGCCTAAGAGATTCCCCCTGCCCTCTTCATATCTATGAGCCAATATGAAAAGCACACTAGCCTCAAATTCGCAAGTGTCATTTTGAGATTGCTAGTAGATAAAGTGGTAACTTAGAAAATAAAACTTAAAAAATACATATCAAAATGTCTGATGCTAAATTTTCTACCATTTCATTTTCTCTCTATAAGATCTGGAATAGAATTTCTGCTGTAATTCACTCAGGTTTATTTGCTTGTAAAAATACCCAGAAAAGCCTCTCACTCTTCCAGCACTAGCAGTAGGTAATGCTGCACTGCCAAAGTAATATCAACTCTTGTGGTGCTTCAGAACTCCACTGTAAAATTTCAAATTGCCAATATACTGGACTTGGAAAATGTGTCTTTGTAATTTTTGTTTATAAAGATTTTTCTTCTGCACTATAAATGTACATGCTCTCAACAGACTTTAAACATTAGTGATGTTCTGACTAATTCTAGTAGGTCATTCAGTCATGTTTTAGATGAGTTTACAAGGGAATATAATGGCAACAAATACAGAATAATGATCCAGGGGGGTTGGAACTAGATGATCTTAAGGTCCTTTCCAACCCTAACTATTCTATGATTCTATGATTCTACTTGCTATGAAGCAAATGTATGTAATATATTGGTTATAGAATGCCTTGAGTCATCTCACCACTTGAAGGTCTGCATTGAACAATCTAAACTGATTGACTTAATCCAAAAAGTTGATCAAAGACTGAAAGATTAACCATCATAGCTGCTTGCTTCTGAGGTTTGCATCTGTAGCAGGAATTCCTGAGCTGCATGAGAAGCAGTCTTGGGACTCACCCTATTCATTACCCAGTTATTAAGATACTGTTATTAGATCCAAAGTTATTAAGATAAGTTATTAGATCCAAGGTAGCAGTAGTGCTTCTATATTGTAATTTGCAGTGGTGCAAGGGCTGTTTCACATGGAATTCTCTCACCTGTGCCGGAAGGCCAAATTCTGAGACAGAGGTGGTATGGATATTGGGGGTCAGCACAAGCCAAGATCCTAAGATACTGTCAAATTTATCTTTTTCTTCCTTGCAGTAACTATGTGAGTTGTGTTTATATGCAAGAGTATAAGAAGCTTAAAACTGAATTAAAATCCAAGAAACAATGAGTTTAAAGACCTGATATGTTACACTGTATATTGCAGTATACAAAGAGCATTAAGCAAAATATCTCTGTGGTAATTACAAAGATCTAGATACAATTAGTGCAGTAAGAATCTCTTTATTTTCTGACTCCTTCATTAATTGGGATTCTGAATAAACATTTCACAGGAGAGGAAAATAAAGATTGTACCCTAACTTCACTCCCATTTGGCATCTTTCTTTTTTAAAAGATAGTCACAGAAGGATCCGGAGATCAGCAAGAATTTAATACACAAAGCAAAAAGAGATATTCTGCATATTCCTATCCTCCTTAAACCTTCAGAAGTTCACCGCCTCAGCTCCGGAGGGCTAGAGCACCTTTGGTTGAGAGAGAACCATAAGTTTCCCTCCAGAAGCGGTGTGGTTTTATACAATTAGGGATATAATGCTGCAGTATATATGTACTCCGCCTCTGCAGTGTAAGACTGCACAGGCCCAGGCGGAAGTACTTTGCTGGAGAGCAGTGCAGATGGATTAGGTATCACACTTCACTCTGTATGGTATCTTTATTAGAGGTCACAGCTTTAATTCACTCAGGTTGCTCTGTAACAATATGCATAAGAAATCACAGTCAGCCTTTACCACAAAACAAGTATCAGGAGTGCATGCAAGTCATGAACCTGTTCTTCCTCATATTGTTTTTATACCCTTCCCCCAAAAGAAAGCAGTAAAATCTCTCAATACCGCAGAGTGCAGTCCAAATAAAACTCATTCTTTGTCCAAATATAAGCAAATTTTCTGCTTTCTATATTTACAGAAAGATAAGGAAAAACCTAGTGCATATACTTCAAGTGTTTCAAAATCCAAATACCAATGCAGCGAAAGTATATTTGCAGCAAAATGCACATCTACATTGATTTACAGCACAGAATAAAGCCATCCACTGCTTAACAATGTAAACCTTCCTGAATTATACCCTTTTCTTTTATAAATGCATAGAACTTGAATTTGTAAATATATTACCTATAATTTGTAAGCATGCATATATATTTATATATATGCATGTGTATTTAAGATAGGGGCGGATATAAAACACAAATATATATCCAAACTAAAATTGCAGTGGAACTGCTCATCACAAAAGCTAAAATTAACTGAGCATGAGAAAGATGTGTACTGTGGTCTAACACAAGACTGAGAAATAAGTTGCCTAGACTTCAGAACCACTTGAAAAGTCACTGTATTTCCTCTCCAAGTTCCAAGGTGGACTTTTTCCTTGCCTTCAATAATATAAACACGTAATAGCAGAAACATAATGAAAATATTATTTAAAACTTAAAATAATAATTTTCCTCTCACCTTTTCCTCAGGAAAAAAAAAGTGAAAGTGAAAACCACATACAACTTGATGCTCCCTGGGAAAGTACTGAACTCTGTTCCTAGTGGAAATAGTATAACAGTCTAGCAAGACCCCTTTTTTACTGGACGTTACAACCCTAGGAAACATATTGTGAAACCTTGCTGCAAGCTGAACTATTTGTATTTTGGTATAACAAACCATGTCATAAGGCATAGCTTGATGAACTCAAAAACAACAAGTAGAAGGAGACAAAAATAGCAAACCAATATTAGTCAACCAAGACAACTAATTAAAAATAAATATAACTACTAATTTTTCTATTCAAAATGGCTTTCTCTCAGTGTTACACTATTTGCGCTAGGAAATCCTAAATATTTCTGATTCTGAAGTAAGGACTATTTCTAATTTGTGAAAACCCATGTCCTATCGATCCTCATCTGACATCCAGCAATATTTTTTTCATCATGCCCATTTTAGTGCCAACATTCCAGATTTTAATAAAGTTCAAACGCAACTTACGTAAATTATTTGGGGGAGGCCTTGTCTCCATGTTTTCATAATGTTGCACATGTACTACAATATTTAGATCTCTTTCCATATGATCTGTTGTACAAGGGCCTTGAGGTCGCATAACATCAGCAAGAGCCCTGAAAAACAACAAAATCAGAATGATACTGCAAAATCTGTAAGACATTACCAATATATTGTAAGGGTGTTTTCAGTTAGGGATGCTATCCATCATAATGTCTACAGGAGAAACCAGCTCCATTCACAGCAAAATCAGGGAATCAGATTCATTGTGAGACTTAGCACTTGAGGTTCTTTTTAGGTTGTTGTAGACAGTCTGCTAGCAGTAGTACACAGAAACACATTAAGTTCCTTAGCTGTCTTAGCTTTGTAGGAACATAATTTAAGCTTGTTGAGACTTGCAAAGTTCTGCCATTGCATGTGCTTAGTGACACTGCCATGTTGGTTAAGCTGGGTGCCTCAGCACCTACTCCCTGTTTGTGAAACTAGCTTTCACAAATGAGTTCTCTTCACACCTGGATTACTAGCAGGGGCTGTCAAAGCAAATGTTCACACATGCATTTGCACAGAGCTCCACACAATGCAGTGGTCTTGGCTGTTGTCAAATTAAAAAAAAATGTCAGCAAAAATGAAAGGTCACAAGATTTTCATGTAGAAATTGAGTAGGCAAGGATTTAAGCTTTCCCTATCCACAAGGGAGATGAAAAATGTCTTTTTTGACTCCTATGAGTCTCCTAGTCACTAAGATAGAGCAAAGCTTGCACAGGCGCACTCCTTGCTGCTTTGAAGACAGTTCAGAAACAGGATAAAAGCTTTATGCTAGCAAAGAGGGAGCAAGCAAAAGGATTGCTAACAGTTAGGCCAGGCCCAACCTGGTGCTGGTTGTGGGCTTTTTCTGCAGAGCTGCAGGCATCAACTGTATCTGAGACAGAATCATTCTGCTTTGATGTATTTTCTAAGGACTAATCTCACTGCCAAGTGTCCTGCTGAGTGCAAGTCCATTCTTCGGCATACGTTTAAGAACACACACCTGTATAAGCCCTGTGGATCCAGAGTTGGTGACTAAGTTTTAAGCTCCAAAACTCAGCATGACAACATCTAACTCTGTCTGTTATTCTGGGCTATGGAGTTTTACCATTGACTTCTGTAGGAGCAGGATTAACCCTTAGGTACATGCCACATAGCTACCTGCTGAACTACTGTGCCATACAAAAGAACTGGCCCACCTGCAGAAACTGTTGCCTTAGGCAAAGGAAGGTTATGGTGTGGGTTACCAGAGTCTGCAGAGTTTTTGTTTTTAAGGGAATGGATGTATTTTCTGGGCACTGTGCCCAGTTTAGTTTAATTTTCTTCAAAATTATATACAGTGTCCCAGATACTACATGAAGAAAGACTAGTTTATACACTAATAAATAAATAAAACCAAGCACACTCACTGGTGAAAGCCATGGCAAGTGCCATCTAGCTCCTCCACCCTACTTCTGTGACATGATGATTTCTTGATCAAGAAGCACTGTGCTTTTAAATATTAAAAAGTAGCTTCATTTAAGTGACAGAGAGGAATCCTGAACTGGATCTTGCTTCAGACTGCAGGAACATTGCTTTGGTACACAGCTGAATAAGACTGATGTTTCATTGTGTTTATGGCTAGCATTATGTAATTAAATTATGAGTTACAGTTGTGATCAACATGTTACAGAATACTCTGTTGATACTGTAAAAGGTCAGAAGACAGTAACCAAATGATTAATGCTATCATAGAAATGCTCCTATTTGAAGTAATGCTTATACAGCAGAAATAGCAGAGCTGGCCTACATAGCAGAATAATAAAAATACAATAGAAGAGATCTCACAAAGGTATGCAGAAAATGGGGAGAAAGGAAAGCATTATATTGCAAAACATAGTTTAAAATAAGGGGGGACTAAAACCATTAATATCTCCTCAATTTATGCACATATGTCTTTATACAAAGAAAATTCTTGACATCAGTATTCATTCTAATTCCAGAGGCAGCTGGACACATTTCTGGGAAAGAAAGAAAGGCAAATGAAAGTTCCTAACTTCAGTGTGGGAGTTAAAACTGTGAGATCTCGTAACACATGGATTAGTATTTCCCAACTTTGTGAGAACAGGTTTTCAGAAACACTTTCTTCATTGTCCTTAATTTAATGGCAAATATTGTTCACTGTAGACTTTACATAACACCCCATATGAGAGCAGGTTAACAACTGCCTGTCTGTGAAAATGTCAACTAAGTTTTCTACCATTTTAGGGTGGCTTTCTTCAGAGCGGTTTTAAGGAATTAGCTGTCCAACTCCCACTGTATTAAGAAAAAAGGAACTACTCACCATCAAGTTCTATTTTTAACAACACAGCACCCATGTTTATACTGTGTTAGTCAAAGTTGTACACTCTCCTCAGGGCTGAATAGCTCATATAACAAAGAGCTTGTCCTTATCTTCCACTGATGTCAGGGAGAGTTAAAAATGTATAGCAGCTTGTACCACTGAAGTACAAAGAAAATGCTGTAGCTGTATTTTGTTCTTTTAGGGATTTGCCCATATAATGAAAAAGATAACAGAGGTTTGTGCCCCAGTACATGATGAAATCCTTGAATAGATCTTTGCTTTGAAAAATTCCACGTAGGCCACCAGACTGTTATAATACCTTCATGCATTTGGCTCACCAGAATATCATCATATAGGTCTTACTCACTACCTGAAGAAATTGTTAGAGTGAATTGCACTGAAAAATTATATATACATAAAAGGTCTTTGTCTACACCTTTGCTACACTGAATGATTTTTTAAGGAAATGCGTAATACAAGATAACCTTCTAATCAGGTAGTGAAATCACTAGGTCCTGCATACTGATACTGATTGCACTATTACTGAAGTGGAGAAACGTTACCTACGAAAGAGCTCATGGTCCAGAACTACCCAGGCATCACAAACTTCAGCATTTCTCTTGCTATAAAATTTTTCTCTTTGACTATGTAATACTATTTTCAGGTGTTACAAAGCATGTGGAGCCAGGTGTTTCCCTTATGGGTACAAGCTTGAAGAATCTGAAACACAGGTTATTTCATGAAAGGTCACTTGTTATATTTTGCCTCCAAAACTGGGTCAAAACTCATAAGGGAAATAATTTCACACATGGGATTCAGGATTTTGGCAAGTCAGACTATTTTTGGCCCCAGGTACATGCCTTTTAAATGGTCAACAAAAGACTTAACTTGTGAGCTCTGCACACTGGAAAAGAAGAAAGAAGAGCTCAGATGGTTCACAATATTTGGAAGGTTGCTTACATACTGTCAGAAGCACTGCTTCAAATGACCACGAGCTATAGCGTACGAGCATGATTGTAAATCTTGGCCTTTCAATTCCTGATTTGTTTGCACATTCTCCACAAGGATTAGGAAAGAAGATTAAGGTGTGGGTTAATTTGCAGAAAAATCTCCTTCATGAAACCAAAGTAAAGCTTTCCTCTTTTCTACACATTTTTGAGAGAGAGTACTTCGCTTTAGCTGACACAGCCTGGAAGTCCCACTAATGCACTCTTAAGCAGCAAAAACATGCTGCCCTCATGTGCCTAATAGCTTTCTAGGTCTGTTTCAGGAGGCAGATCAGTTTTATTTCCTTTTAGGCACAATACTGCCACATTCATTCACTTTGCCATATATGTTAAGATAGACCATCTTATTCTAATATACCCTTATTCTCTTTGAAAGCAGGAGGATAAAGGAAGAGTTACTCTGTTTGGATACTACTATTACAGCTTAGTTCTTAGACACCATAGCTGAAGGGAATATTTATCTCCTTTTAATGTCAAGTAACAAATTTAAAAATGAGAATGATACAAAGAAAACATTAACATATGATGTCTAAAGTGAAACATGCCCTTTAGAGTTAATACTGTACTTCCCTCTCCATTTTCATCTTCCAGATTTATAGTTCCATGCCAACAGTGAGAGTTTTACTGAAAAGCATTGATCTGACAAAGAGAGAAAATGTCAACAGTGCCACACATGGCCTTTTTTCTCAAAACAAAAAGAAGTAACAAGCTCTCTAAGAAAGGACAAATTTTGACTCTTTTTTTCCTAAAAGGACTTGCCCAATTGAGACTTTTCTCTATGGATTGTTTTCGTTAAATAAATCATTTCCCCAAATCTTCTCCATTGTCAAATATTTGAGAAAAATTCAGTGAAATTGATGGAGTGTTCTTGGTTTGTTTTGATAAAGCAGTAAACAAATGGGAGGTCAGTGTATTCACCATACATGATGTTTTTCATAGGAATGAAGAAGATCCAAGTGTTTCATACAGCCGTTGGCTATTGAGGGAAAGGAGACAATCTTAGCTAAGGAAATAGATGACAAATCAGCCTACATGTGTTTCTTGCTGCCTGCCAAAATGGAGTAACACTTAGTACTTTCGGTTTGGCCTACCTAACACTCTGGATACTTTATACTTCTGCTTATTAATAAGGTTCAGTACAGAAAAAAAAAAAACAAACCAAACATAAGCAGTGCTCTTTTGGGGGTTTTGTTTGGTGGGGTTTTTTTATATTGTAGTGATGAGTGTTAAAAAAGTGAATATGAATATAGGCTATGTAATATTTTAATTGTTGGTACTATTAACTGTTTGAACAGATAAATTGTTTCTTTCTTAAGCACTGCAGCCTTTTTTTTCAGAACACTAGCAGCGTAAAATAAGCTAGGATGCAATATTTCAGTTGAACACACATTTGAGGACAGAGATTACTTCAATTCTTCCCTCAGTGAACAGATTTTTAGATTGCCGAAGGGAATTAAAAGTCATACTCCTTTTTAAATTAATGGTGAGTCTTCTCCACAGCTGTAATAGGACTGAGAGAACTTTTATCTTTAAAAAACCAAAAAGCTGTAGCACTGCTTTTTCAGAACATGACTAGCTATTATGTGTACTGAGTGGGTGACTGTTTTTCCATGTGATCATGACTTTCCAAGTTTCTGTATAATCCTGACTCGAATATTTTCATGGCAAGAAAAGTACAAGATCTCAGACACTGTTAAGTAATCAGAGTAACAGACAACCTTTTCCAAGAACCACTTCAGAAACCTAATCTTTATGCATACATGACTGAAGGAGTTCAGAATTATTTAACAATCCCCTATAATTCTACTTCCATGAGCTAAGACAGAATACTGCACACCTGTACTTTAGATAGCAAATATTTCTACTATGAGAAATCAGACCTACTAAAGCCGTATGTAAGCAGGGATGGCCACAACTTCACTGTGTCCTGCCTTTTTGCCTGTATGAAGACACTACAGGAAGAGGCTGAAGCAAACAAGCTCTGTATCTTAAAAGTAAGATTTTAAAAATAAATTGGGAACTATGTATTCTTTTTCTCAACTTAGTAGGTGAGAATATTCAGAATGTCTAAAGGATTATTATGCCTTGCTCAACAAAATCCACCTTTGCAGAAGTATCAGACACACAGTGTTGACTAAAATTTCTGCAATGTGCTTTGTTCCTCGGTAGCAAAAGTGTATCCATATCAGCCAGTTTATAGATAGCAAATAATTGCTAGTAAACTGGTGATGCATTTGCAGGAGTACTTTTGCGGCTTTCTCTGTTCCTTTCAGGATAAGCAGTCAAAAAGTCATGCAGAAACTTCAGTAAAAAATAAGGCTCCAGGTGTTGACTTGATCTCATGGACTGTCTTTCAGAGGATGACTCTTCATCTAAGCTTCAAAGATTGTGAACTACACCTTTACCAGCCAGGACAAGAGGAAGCTTTCTGCCACACTGCACGTCCAGTAGAAGGTATCCTTTTAATATCATTTTATCACTAAAGTTGCCCAATATGCTGAAATCTATTTAGACTCTTTAATGGAGCTGTTTGCCTTTTTTAATGCCTTTCCCCCATCTGCTTTACTTTCATGTGCCTGGGATTAGCATAAAGAATCAGACAGTCTGCAAACTTGACAAATGTGTTATGCCTTGATTTTGAACTGCTGTGAAAATCTGGGTTTGGAGTATGTTGTTAAAGCCACTGGGCCCTGTCCCGAGTAGCCCACCTGCCTATCTACCACTAGGCAACCAGCATCTGGAGTAGACAGTACGCAGCATGCCTAACTGTAGGTGGGGGAGGTTCTCTTTGATATAACTCAGCCATGACACTGTGAAGACAGAGTATATCACACACATACATGGATAAGACAATAATTTCATATTCCATTTTTTACCTTTCAACAGTAACTGAAAAAAAAATGTTAAGAAATTCTACAGTAGCTTTTCCTTTTTGTGTCTCCCCTTCCACCCTGGCTCATTTTCACAGCTTAGAAATTTCACAAATAGCTCACACACTTGCAGGGGTTGGGGGAGTAGGGAAGGTCCTGCCAAAACCATTTTGCAGCTGGAGAGCGAGGGTGAGATGGTATTTGTTTACATCCTTCTCTTGAGAAGTAAAAACATTTTCCAGGCTTTGAAACAGTTGGAAGAGAGAACCTATCAGGCTGTCTATAATTCGGTGCTGCTGGTTTCAGGATTTTTTTTGTTTGCTTGTTTTCCTATTCATGCACAGTATATTCAGGAACACTTGCTGGTTCGTGTTGGGGAGAGGGTCAATCACTGCAGATAAAAATGGGCTACTGTCTGTGCAGACTCCACAAGTATTTCTAGTCTCCTCATTATGCATGTACTTTGATAACCTGGGCTTGGGGAACCACAGGAGCTCTGCTTGCTGAAGGTGGTCTCTCTGTTGATCACCTTGCAGGGGAATGCAGCCTGATTGGCAAGAGTTGTTTGTTTAGTAGGAACAAATGGGCTTCACTCTCCTCTTTAGGGGTAGGGGACAGGTAGCGGGGATGGGGACCCTGCTGCCTAGCATTCAGCCTTACCTGGACATGTGCTCCCGCTGTGGTCTGTGTGCCTTCTCCAGCCCTAGTTTGGTGAAGATCCCCACCAGCACCATGACTGCCACAACCCCGCAGATGATGTAGACAATGAGGTTGGTTTTATCCCTGGTAGGGTCATGCAGAGGGTCGTCTATGCGCGAAGGAGGCTTCCCAGTGTTCATCCACAACGGCGTCTCATAGTTTGTGCAGGTGCTTTGATCCAGCCTAGTCTTCTTGAACTTGCAGCAAAACCTGAAGCCACAAGTGCCGCAGCAGAAAATGAACTCCCCCGAACTGCAGTTAAAGGGGGGGTCCCACTGCCCCATCACGTCAAAGTAGCCCCTGCAGAAGTCTGGGGTAGGAGGTGGCTCAGAGGGGTCTAGCTGCTCCCCAGGGCTGGAGTGGTTTCCTCCCGAGAGCACCACAAAGCTCCCTAGCTGTTGGCCAGCTTTCTCCTGAGCCCGACACATCAGCGTGAGAAGGTCCGCCACCAAGTAGCCGAAGACCAGCCGGATGAAGCCTTCCATTCTGCCTCCCAGTTGCGGCTCAGCAACGCCGCCGCCGCCGCTCGAGCTGCTGGATGCTGCGCTGCGCCAGGAGCTGAACATAAAGAGGCTCCGTCAGGGGCCGGGCGTCCGCTCAGCCCGCGCTCGCCTTCAGCACCGCGGACAGCCCCGCGCGGGCCGGACCGGGCCGGGCGGAGCCACCGCCCCCGCGCAGCTCCCGCAGCCCGGCGCCGCTCCGCGCCGCTCCGGAGAGCGAGCGCGCGGCACTTGTGGAGTGCGCGGGAGAGGGAGCGCGCGGGAGGAGGAGGAGGAGTACTGGCGGGGGGGAGGTGGCGGAGGGAGTGCGGGGCACTGCGCGGCGCGATGGGGAGAGGGGCGTGGAGGGGGCCCCGAGGCGGGAGGGCTGAGGCGAGTGCGCTTTAGGGCGGAGGAAGGAGGAGAGAGGCAAGCGGGGAGCCTCTCCGCGCTGCCTGGTGCCGGCGTGCAGGCGCGGGGGGCATCCACCTTCCGCTCCCCCGCCGATTCCGGAGCGTTCTCTCACACAACTCCGTCAGCCAGCCACGGCGCCCGCCGAGCCCCCTCTGGAGCCGGGGCGAGCCCGCAGGAGGAGACGGCTGCCCGGGCAGAGCGCGGGAGGCTGGAAGGACTCGCCGCGGCATTCAGCCGGCGGGGAAGGGCTGCCGCCAAAGGGGAAATCCACGGTGACGGGCTGCGTGCGGGTGAGGGCGAGCCTCTGAGGCGCCCGCGGGAGGCTGCGTGCCCGGAGACCCGGGACTGCCCCGCCAGCCTGACCCCCGAACCGCGTCCCCGATCAGCCCCGCTCTGGGGGCTGTTCAACACAACACCACCACCATCCCCCCCCACCTCCCCTCAGCCCCCACCGCAGCTCCCGCCATCCCTTACATAAGAGACTTCCCGCCCAGGCGGGCGCTCCCCACAGGTACGTCTCCAAAAGCGCGGGAGCGCCTCCTCAGCACACCCTGCGCGCACCGCGCTGGGGGGAGGTAATGGCCAGCGCGCTCCCGGACCAGGGCGGGAGAGCCGAAACCCCACAGAGCCCCTCAGCCCGCGGGCTCCAGGCCGGGGTGGCAGCCCCGAGGGAGGAGCGCCGGGCGCCGCTCTCCCGATAAGTAGAGCGCTCCGTCTCCCGGGTGGGTGCTACCCGGAGACCCGCTCACCTGCAAACCGAAGGCAGGTCCAGTCGGAACGGGGGCCATGGGGCCGCCCTCCGCTACACCATGGGCGTGAGCGGCGCGCTGAGCACAGGTACGGTGTCGCTCGCACCGCGCGCTTCAGAGCGGAGCCGCGTGCTTGTCTCCTAAACATGAGCTGCCCCTGCGCATCTTTTATTTAAAAATCTTGTTCTCCTGTCAGGCAGGCTGGCTCCAGAGGGCTCGGAGAGGCTGCGGGTTGTTTTGCGAGACGTGGAATTAAAATAACTTCCCCTAAACAGAGAACTGACTCTGGGAAAGACTTTTTAGAGATTCACTCGCCATCCCTGTTATTTAACTCTCTCATCTCTGCCTTTTGGTTTGGCAGTAACCTGCCGAAGTAGCGGCAGTGTTATCCTGAATACTATGCTGCCACCAAATGTAGGAAATCAACCCGTTACGGCGTGATTTAACAGTGTGGGCTGGCGCTTGAAGCAGCTTCCTTTATCCTTGGGCACGCCTGTGGTAGCCTCGCTGCGGCCCTGCCGCGACTGTTGCCCTGGGAAGTGGGGCTGGTGTGCGGAGCTCCGCAATGGCGCACAGCCCCTCCAATCGCCCGCGCTTCAATGGGGGCAGTATCACTGCCGTGCTTCAGGAATTTGGGCCAACTCTATGTGGAGTTTTGAAGTGATGAAGAAACAGAAAGGTGAGGCAAAGGGCAAAGCAGACGTTTGGAACTGGAGAGCGCTGTAGTTAGCTGATTGAGATCCTCTGCCTTCTCTTAAAAATAGACTCTAAGTACAGTTATGATTCCACTGAACAGTTTGACAGTAAGCCTTGCGTCTTTGTCCAGGAGGTACGTTAAAAAGCCCCTTTATTTCTCAGCAAAGAAAACCAATCAGTCCCAGCCAAACCCAGCCTTTTTTTTGTGGTTTTTTGTTTGTTTGTTTGTTGTTTTTTTTAATATTTAGTTCTTAAAACCTCCACCTCATCAACATCCCCTCTCAAGCCTTCTCTGAAATCATATCATTCCTCGCTTGTGTATGCTTCTCTCTGCTATTATTTATTAACACTTTGTGATGCAATTTGTGCTGAAAATACTGCACAAAATTAATCTGTTCCATAGTTACTATTGCAACTAGAGGCAGTTAAGGTCCAGTCTCGTCAGGCGCTTAAGATTATGCAAGTTCCCCTGTTGATCTGACTGCTAAAAAGCTGCTTAAATATTTTGCATGATTAGTGCTATACATGTGCAGAAATAATAACATCAAAAAATGATTTATTTTATAGGCTATTAATCCTGACCAGCTATGGTGCAAGTTTCTTGTTTCGCTGAGTTCCTGGGGTTTTCCCAGAATTCTCCTACAGCAAAAAAGAACCCAAAGGATTTAGGCTAGAATCTAACGTTTGCAGGATTCAGGTCCATGTGCTCAGAATCTGACCCTAAGTGGCACGTGCTTGGGGAAAACAGGAGGGTGATTAAAGCTTCTCGGAAAAAAAAACTACTTTGGATCAAACCCACAGAACTCTGAACCCATAAATCATGTTACCCTAATTAATCATAAGCTACTCTAGTTGTTATGCTCTCTTTGCCTGTTAGTCATTATTAGCAGTGAAGTGACTCTAGCTGTACCATGTATTAGAATTCTAATAATGAACTGGAGTTGTTCTAGACTAGGGCACAAACCCTTTTTACTAGACACCTGGCAGTGTGCTTTAGTGGCTTAATGGCTCCATAGCCACCTGCATGTTCAAAATATGAAAAACAGTACAATAATGGAAACAAGAACACTAGTTGAGATAAACGGATATTACACACAGTACTGAGGCACATATTGGGTCATTCTGTGATTTTATAAAGATTTTCTCAAGTCAGTCAATAAACTCAATGTATTTCAGTTGTCTTTATTGAGTTGAAAAATGCGGAAGTCTTCCTAGTTTAAGCACCATCGCCTTCCACTTTCAACACTTCTCTTTTTAACACCACTTTAAAGTAGTAATAATCACCTATTTTTCTGCAGTTTTATCCCAGAAGGAATGCATTTTGCCTCTGAAACAATTGAGAAAATGTTTCAACTGGAACTTACAGTGTCATCTTTAATCAAGCACATATTCATTTAGTTAAGTGAAATACCGAATTTTAGGCACAGACCTTCTACAAAGTTAGGTATTCCTATTATATTTTTCTCAAATGCCACTTGTTTTCAATGAGACTTTTCTATGTTGATGGATGGCATATGTGGATGGATGGCATATGTGGATGGATGGCAGTGCTTGTTCAACTTTATGCTTTGTTTCAACTGTAGCAATTTATAGTCATGTCTCAGTGGAAGTTGTATAAATGCATACACTCATACTGTACATATGTATATATATGTATATTATACATGTTCAATTCAGTGTTTGGTTGTATATATTCTTAGAACTGATTCTTGCAGGGTTTTTTATGTAAATAAGAGAGTTTGAAAAAGAGTAAAATTAGGAGAGAATGTTAATGAGTCAGCCTGGATGTTGAAGTGGTGGTAAATCTAAAGAATATAATGGGATGTTTGGAAATATAGATACAAAATGTATTGTGGACCGAAAACAAAAGAGGTTATGATTCTACTATAGCAGGCCAACTGGCAGCATGTTTGCAATGATTAGTCCTTAAAAGTACAGCTAAATATTAGATGTCTGCAGAAGAGAAATAAGGTAGCTTGAGACATGAAAGAAATGCCTTAGCAGACATGAGTTAAAGAAGCAAAGTGTATTTAACAAGGAGCTACAAGTGGCATGAGATTTATAGATACTGTATATAGAAAACAGTCCCATGATTTACAAATATTGTAAGCAGTGTTGAATGACACAGCACAAAAGTTTGTTTTGAACCTCTACATTCCTGAATCAGCTCACATACATCAGACACACCCATTTGCTTACTAAGTTCTGTCATTTCTCTGTAAGGAGTATACTTTCTCATCAGTATTAGGCTTGCTGGATAGTTAAAATGCAATTGGGTTTAGGCCTTTCTTTTTGTTACATAGCTAACGCTTCATAATCCTTTGTCCTTTTAGTCAGTAACTGCAATCATTATTATCGTATCAGTGCAGAAACGTGTGAAATCCCAGCCTGCAGTGTGTTGACACTAAATATACTTCTCTTTTTATAATTAAGTACACGTCTTTTAAACTAACCTTTCTTTTTTCATTAAAAAATTCGCATATACAGAGTGGACAGAATGAACTTGTTCTTATAATTTCAAGAATTCATAGCAATTTAAGCTATAAACATTGAGCATTTTTTAGGTACTGTCATCAAGCCTGAAAAAAATACACTTTGCACATAGCAAAGGGATCACCATCAAGAGATCTTAATGAGGCAGGAGGTGCTTAAGGAATGAAAATACATTCCTGAATGCTTTTTCATTCCTGAGAGACTTGTTTTCATGGCTCACTGAGGAGGAAGATAATTTATTGCAATTCTACAATGTAGAAATTACCTTTATCACATAATATTTTTCTCTTCAGTCTTTCTGTAAAACTAAAGCTGCATGACTTGGAGTTGATGCAGGCAGTAACAGCATTCACATTTGGAGTGAACTTAATGAAATCCTGAGACTTCTTTTAACTTCAGTTTAATTCAAAGGAAATTCAGAAAAATTCAGATAAATTTAGAAGTTTAAAGGAGTACTTGCAAATATACAAGAGGAAACACATGCATACTGCAGACGTCTTCAGTATACAGCAGTGGGAAAAAAAGTGCCAAAATGTCTAAATCAGCTTTCAGCAGTAAAGCTGAAAAATGAGTTGAGCCCTCAGGTTTGCCTGTTGCACAGCTATTGCTCTGAGTCTGAACAAGGAAAACTGCCAGTCAAGTTCTCTCTTTGGCAAAACTGATGTTACTTTCAACTTGAACAGTATTGCAAGTGCCTGCGAATAAGGTATGTTTCTGCTTGTTGTAAATTAGACTGCCATGGAATTTAGACCTGGAATGACCAGCTAGATGTCTGAGGATACTGCAATTGACAAAAAAGGCTCTGCACAAACTCTTGCCAAAAAAATCTTTATCTCTTGTTAACAAAAAAGAAAACAAAGGCTGCAGAGGATCAAAAAAATTGGAACTGCTTTTGTATCCTTCCAGCTGTATCCTTCCAGCCACCTTTGTTCCCATGAGTTCAGCTTTTCAAGGCAGAGAGGAAGCTTTTCTAAACAGATCTTAAAGAGCACTACAAATTTTCAAGGTTAAAGTCAGTATAATAGGCTGTATACTGTGCCTGAGCATAGAGAAGCTGTGTTTAAATGCAGAAGACGACACATAGCAGAGAAAATTTTGTAATCCTCTGCTGTCTGACTCTGGCATACGTTAGAACAGCTGAGCAGCTGATCTAACTCATACCTTTTCTAAAAACTCATCAGTAATGAAGAGGTAGACAAGTTTTAGTCTAGAATGCACATTCTCCAGGCCTGTAACATCTATGGATGGAAGCCAGAACAGGAAGAAGTCAAATTAGTGAGTCAGTTATAGCCTGTCAAGTTTTAGCACTATTAATCTGCAAGGACTACAGAAGTGAACTGTAAACCTCAGAAGTGAAGAACTTGTTCTTCACAAAATATAAAGTTGTTATATTACTTAACTATCAAAACATTTTAGCCACCATATATTTTGTATGTCTTCCAAAATGTACTGTCAGGCAACCAAAATCAAGAGTTCTTACTGAATATTAGACCTTTATAGTGTGCATCCCTTCATTCTGACAACATGCCTATCCAAGGCTTGATGTATTTTGTATCTTGCATATACTAATAATATATAGATGTAGGAACTCTCAGATTTGTGAAGAAGAACATTTCTCTGACAGTTCCATTTTTAAAGGATGCTAACTGTTCAAAGATGCTCAGGATTTTCAAATGTTAGATCACAAGACAGATGAAATAAGAGGTAGAGAGAAAGTAAGAATGGTCTGAGTTCTGTGATATCTTTTTGCTTATATGACACTGCAGTGTTCATGTGCCTATCAGATTCATTTGTGTGCTTACCATGCCTGGCCAAAAATGTCACATGTGGTTGCCAAAGGTTAAATATCCACAGGCCAACACTGTATCTACTAAATTCAACAACTGTGTTTCCACTGTTTTCAAATGGAAACTGCACTGGGTAATTTTGGTCAAGAGATGCTGAATAGTCACAGCTTACACTGGAATCACGTCTGACTGGTCAGAACTTCTGAAAACCAGGTCACATATTTGAAAGCCCAGTAATGAATTCAGAGACTAAATTTAGGCATATGTTGGAAAACTGTTGACGTGTGCAAAACACACTTATACAGGTTCCAAACCACACTTTTAGGCAGATGGTAACAACTGTCCCTTCTTGACTGCACTTGACAGCCAATGTGAAGAGCAGTACTAAAGCCGGCTCCGAAGGGGTTTGCTTCTCTGTCCTCTGGTGTGATAGCCAGTGAGAAGAAATAATCTACCAACTAGGTATACTGGCAGATGATTCAAAAAACTATGAAGATTTCAAGGTGGAAAAGTAAGCACTGTTTCTTGTGTTCTCTTTCTAGAGAGCATTCTGATAATGCTAACAGGATTCATCACTGATGTTACTTAGCACAGTATAACTCTATTATACCTACATAAATGTATCTGTCTAGAACATCTGTCCAGGTATTCTGTTATACCTATCTGGAATGAAAAAGCATCAGTCCAGTCTCCTTGCTCTTTGCATCATGTCAGTCATGTAGACTGAAAAGAACATGTTTAGAGTAAATAATGTGAAGCAGATTTTGATAATAATTATTTTTTTTCTGTGGTTTTGTAACATATATTTGCCTAGAGGTGTTTTTTTTTTTATTATTGTGAAAGTGTAGTGATCCCACGGCTAGATAAATAATAGGACAAATAAAAGCATTTTGACTGTAATGTGAAATGCACATTAGGGAGTCTTGAGAAGTGGTACAAAAAGATGCTGACAGGAGATTCTAGTGGTATCTTTTTGTTGTAGTATTTACTTACATCAGCAGATTATCTCTAACCTCCTAAATGCAATCTAATGTTAATAACATATTTAGGACATCTGCTCCCTAACAAATACATAGGAAATTACTGCAGAGCACAATAAGGTTAAACACATTTTTGATACAAAATGCTGGTGCCTGAGAGTGTATTTTTCAGAATGGACTATTTGATCTGTATATATATTTTTATATACATATTTATATGCAAGTAACCGGAGTAAAATGTAAAGAAGCTGCAAAAGGAATATTTACGTATAGGATGGAAATAATATATATATTATTTCCTATTTGTATTTCATATATATATGAAATTAATATATTCATATAATATGAACATATATATATATATAGGGCCAGTTGTAACTGGATACTTGGTAAAAGGCCAACTTTTACACAATTTTCTCAGGTTTGTGTAGGAATTAGTCTGTCATTCACTCCCATGCACCTGACAGAAAGCTGGCCTCTTTAAAGTCAATTTTGTAATTTATATACACCTTGAAGCCTTAAATATGATTTTCCAGTTTAAGAAATTCTCCCTGTGAATATAGTGATTGTCTTCTTTAAAAAGAAAAACTAACAAAATTAAAAAGGAAATTGCATGTAATTTCTATGCAAACTAGAACAGTTGAAGTGAGCCTTGATAATAAGATGAAGAAACAGATAATTTAGATGGTGAACAATAGGATCACTTTCCTACATAAACAATGCAAGAATTTCAACTCATAAAATGTCCATAAGTGAAAAAGAGCAGATATATCATAATACCCAATTATTCCATTTGTTTCTGTCGTAACGTTTAGCTCAAGTTAAAAAAAAAAAATAAGGAACACTTGCACAGCAAGAACAGAAATAGGTCCTCCATACAAAGCCTGAACCATTAGTCCAGTTTTAATTCTTTTAATCTCATTGCAAAGGATTTTTATAGTTTTAGGTCTGTTGGTTAACATTAATTACTAACTGACAGCTGTCAAAAGTCTTGACTCATCGGTGTTAACAGCAATATTACCATTAAATTCAATGGATGGAAGCTTCCACTCTAAGGACCAAGATTTAATAAGTTCATTCTCATTGAGATGTTCTTTATAGGGCATAAAATTCCATTTGTTTCAATGGGGTTATTTCATAATGCTACTATTATTCACATGAAAGCAAACCCAAAATCTAGCATTAAAGGATACAGAAAAAAATACAGAAAAGTTAAAGACAAAAATAACTCCATTAAGGGCTGTGTTGTGATGCCTATTATATGAAAGAATGTAGAAATATATAAGGAAATAATGTTTTTGCATGCAGTACACCTTTAAGCTCCAGTGCACGTAGCTGTATATTGCTCAAAACGTATCCAAACAGAATCTATCCTCTCTGTCCATCAGTAGTTGAAGCCCAAGGGAGGTATGCTCTGCTGGCAGTGTGATAAGGACAGCTTTCTAGCACATATGCTTGAGGGAAGCTGCCTGCACTGCTAAGGAAGCCAATGACAATCAGCAGCAGATTCAACAATCCTTGTTCCTACCTTCCTGCCTACATCCTTCCTAGGCAACTTTCTTGTGCCCTGAAAGTGTGAAAGAATGAAGGCTACTTCTCTCTGACTTCAGCACCTTTCACTAGAGTTGCATTCCTATGGGACAAGAGAAGAGTTATCTCTATACCATGAGTAGATAAAAATTTCTTGGCAGCTGGCATACAGCTGTGGTTTCATTCCCTAATGAACGGAACAATTGCAAATCTCCGCTCCTTAAGAATAAAATGCAAACTCCTTTATTTTCACCTACCTGTTTCATAATAGTAGTAATGAGAATAAGAAAACCATCCCTCCTAGGGCATGAGGAGAAACTAGAGATCCTTTACTGTGATTACTCTTGGAGCTTGTAAAGGTGTTCTGATACCATGGTGATGAACACACTATAATTGCCAAGATAGATGATGGATCCAGCTGGCAATTCTCCCTCCTCTCTCACACATTGTGGTGTTCACCACAAGTTTATGATTTTGTCCTAAAAATCTGTTGTCTTATTGGTCTTTACAAATTTACTTGCAGAAACCACAAAATGCTCTCTTTACTTTGATTTAGCTTGCACTATGAGATTTTTTCAGAAATGACAGCCATAAGATATATTATTTTCTTGACAAAAAACTACTCTTAAGCCCTAGCTGAAAAACAAATAAATGTGAGTCCTCCTCCTTGGTAAAGAAGTATTTTATATACCTATCTGTCTGCTTAGTCAGTGTAGGCAAGTTTTAGCCAGAATGGTATTATGATGTTTGTTCAGGTGAGATTTATTGTTCAGAAACTCAAGCAGAAAGTTCTCCAAGTTAACTTCTACCATGCACTTTTTCTATTTACATAACATTTATGCAAGGATCAGTTTTTTTTTGTTTGGGGTCTTTTAATCTAGAATATGAGATAAATATTTGCTAGACTACACTACCTAAGAGCCCCCAAAATACTAGAATTCTTTTTTTCTTCAAGAAAGGAAAAGTGTGAAAAATAACAACAATCTCATAGGTTCACAAAACCTTTCTCAAGATATTTACTCAACTAGAAGTTTCAAATAGTAAGCACTGATATTTTCAATTGCCAGATTCTTAACAGCTGCATTGTACAAGAATGCCATTTCATTTTACACTACTTTGTGTCCTTGCTGGCAGCATCATTATCAAAGTCTGAGTGGGTATGAACAAGGTGCTAATCTTCCACCTGCAGAAGCAGAATAAGGTATTCTCAGGAGTAAGTGAAAGAACTGCTGTTGCGAGAAAACCTCCCAAGTTTAAAAATCTGTTATTCAGTATATTAGGAGTCAAGTGTAAAACACTTTTCATTGAGAAATCATTTCTAAACATATTTTAGCTACTGAAATACTTCATCTTTTACTGTTCTATGATTCTATGATCTTTGTACATATATAGATGCTTCCAAAACAACTATACTTCAAAAGCTGGATGAAGTAGTAAATACTGGGACAATATTAGTAGAAAAAATTCTAATGCTCAGGGCTGTTTTCAGCAGGGTGGATTTCACACTTTATTTGCCTGAGTTGCAGAAATATGATTAACCAAAGCTAATCCAGAAGCAAATTAGTGCTAAAATGTGAAAATTAGAGCTTTGAGACTGTTAGCATGGCTTTTGCTAGCTTGTTTCATCCAAAGAGTCCAATTAAGTAAACCTGGCAGAAGCTTTAAAAGCAAGCATTCTCTGTTCGTTGTTAGTAAAAAAACAGTCAAATTTGTCACCCTTAAATTTGTCATTATGACAAAGGGAACCTGTTTGCCCAGTGAGGAGCTGAAGGGGAAGAATAGAGCGCAACACCAGAACTACACAGATTGCTTCTGGCTTTGGAGTCCAGGAGGAAAGACTGGAAATTTTAGTACCGGTCTGTTTATGTTATCATTATTTCTGGCTGATGCAAGGTAACAGATGCTTCTTCAGGTCAGGGCTTCCCAGCCTGTTCCTAGACAAGCTTCCCATCCTTATTTACAGTAGATGGACTTCAAGTATTGTTGTATATCAAATGCATGAACAGACCATGTACAGATCTCTCAGTGCCTTACATGCACAGTGGGAGGATCCCTACTACAGTTTAGCAATACTGGCATACAAAACCTGAACTGAGAAAGAAATTTAGCCTTATACAGTCCCAAAGAAATTTAGCCTTATACAGTCCCAAAGAAATTCTCAAAAATAGGGCAGACAAAAGTTATGCACAGTCTTTATGCTGATTCTCTGGAGATTCTTCCAGATTTATGCTGACTTGCATAAATAATGTGTTTATCCAGTTATACATTTTATATTTAACAATATTTAGACTTTGACTATAGCTTGACTAAAAATAAATATGTAAATTAACCTGGTTTCCAGTGAAGTTTGACCTTCCCTTGAGCCAAATTAGCCCTAAAAATTTCTGGAGAGGCAAACAGAATAGTTGCTTTCCCATCAGTTCCAGCAGGGAATGTGATGATCTCCATCTAGGTATGCTTGGAAGTATAATAATGAATACTCTTTTGCCAAAAGTTCAGCACTAGCAAATTCTCACTAATTCAAATTTCTTTAATACTTTCTTTAATACAGAAATAATTATCCAGTATGGTGGCAGATGAGACTAGATTAGGATCGCTTGAGAACTGATGAATGTAAAAAGGTACTGTCATTTTGGAATCACAAATAAATTAGTCCTATACTGAAGTAAATATTAGTGAAGTGCAGCAATGGATACAATACTACATCACATTTTGTATGTCAAATAGGCAGAGTACATCAAAGATCTTCACCCGCTGAATCAGATTCGTCAATCACACTTTTTATATATTATATATGTATTTGTTGGGCCACTCACTGTAAGAAAGACATTGAGGAGCTGGAGCATGTCCAGAAAAGGGCAACGAAGCTAGTGAGGGGTCTGGAGCACAAGTATGACAAGGGCAAGCTGAGGGAACTAGGGGGGTTTAGCCTGGAGAAAGAGAGGCTAAGGGGAGACCTTCTCACTCTTTACAACTACCAGAGAGGAGATTGTAGCGAGGTGGAAGCTGATCTCTTCTCTCAAGTAACAGGCGATTGGACAAAAGAAAATGGCCTCGAATAATGCCAGGGGATATTTAGATTGGATATTAGGAACAATTTCTTCACTGAAAGGGTTGTTGAGTGCTGGAACAGGCTCCTGAGGGCAGTGGTGGAGTCACCAACCCTGGAGGTACTTAAAAGACATGGATGTGGCACTTAGGGACATGGAGAGTGACGAACTTGGCAGTGCTGGTTCAGTACCCATTGGGCTCGATAATCTTAAAGGTATTTTCCAACCTAAACAATTCTATGATTCTAGATATTGTATACATAGATATGTTTTTTCCCCAAAGCCATTTACATTGTTCCAAATACTTGACAAATACCGTTTTCCCATAATGCCTGTCTTCTGAAGAAGGATCTCGAATGCAGGCTCGGATACTTCAGCTCTCTCTGTAGGACACATAGACAGTTAGACGCCTCAGAAGGATGAACCTAGAAGTCTGCATACTGAGTGGAAAACATGACAACTAACAATGAAGTGCTGATGAGAGAGGTTTGTCTCAGCCAGTTCTCTTCTATGGAGGTTAAATAGCTAGCAGAAGATAACAAGCAGATGTCTCTTCCTAATCAATTCAAGAATCTGGACTCTGCATTCTACTTTCATCTTCTCAGCATAAGAAGAACTTGTCCCTGGTTTCCTTCTGTTGTTTTTTGTTTGTTTACTTAACAGAAACCATTAATAAGAGATGGAGAAGCTACTCCAGTTTAATAGGAGGAAGGGCAGAAAAAGAAAGAAGAGGTTCTTTGGTGAACAGAGTGTCATTTTGTTTACAGTTGTCACAGAAAGCCTAAATGTGAATTATTTGGACTTCACTTTGCTCTTCACAAGTGTGAGTACTACACCAACACTAGATATACTCCACTGGCTCTCCAATCAGTGATTACTTGTTCACATTCAAGGCCTTTCTTCAAGGTTTTCACTGGAGTCAAATATAATTCCTATGGCATCTGCAACTCAGAAAGTCACTACATCCTCTGAAAACATTCTGAGTTATGAAATTCATCAGGAAACGGGAGTAAGGAGACATCCCTTGAAGGTCTCCTTACTATAGAGAAGACACACATGTATTACCATTCATTTTACTGTGAATTTGTGGGTGGTAAAGACTTAATTAAAAAAGAGTAAAAGTAAACTTATTTTTCTTGATATTAAAGTTCATTGGTAAATACCAACACTAACAGGTGATCTTGCCATCTCTGTGAGAGCCATGGCTAGGTTGTTATTATGCAAACACCACAGGCCAACACTCTGTAGAAATTATAAGCTCATATTTTTAATCTGATTTCTTTCCATTCACGAGCCCAAATGCATAGGAATTTATGATGGATTTGACTTATGAATGCAACTCAGGAAGACAGCATATACAGTGTGTATACCATAGCTTCAGTCATTAGGAAAGTTTTCAGTTTCCACTTATTTTAGTTTTTACCTCCTCCTAGGCACTTACATTCTTCCTAGCATGTTGACCTCTTCTAGTGTTTAGAAATATTGTTGAACTGCAAAAAAGGCACAGTCAATTAATTCCTTAATTTGAATAATTAAACATTTTAAACACTCCCTCCATACCTTATGTTCAGCTATAGATATATTATTAATAGTAGCTTGTACAGTGTGCTGCAAAAGAATGTTAGGTACATAATTCCTAGAACCTGGGGAGGAGAACATTTCCCATTTCCCATTTCCGTACCCAGTGACAAAGTTATCTTGTTCTAATTCAAACATGTTTCACACTGTAATAATTACACTGCATGAATGTTGTGCTTTTTTAATGAAAAATTCAGTAAGTTAATTATTCAAAAAATTGTTACGGTTGATGAATCCATCCCACTGTGTTCAACAGAAATGGTAATCGTTCTTCACTATTTTTAGGATGCTCCTGTTTCATCATTCATTCCGGTAGCTTAGTTGATAAAATAAGGCCATTGCATAAGTTCAAGATCCTAGGTTTGAAGCCAGACTGTCTTTTGTTAAATGGGTGTCATCAACATGCCATGCTTAAACATGGTTTGTTACTTCTCTGCTTATTGAGTGCAGCCTTACACACAAATGGTTTCAGTCTCTCTACTTCTTTGGACTGGTATTATGTGATTTTCTCACTCTCAGACCAACTCTTGAACAACTGCATTCAGTGACTCTACCATGCTTGTTGAACAAACCTGACTAGGTCATAGTCATAGGGTCTTAGTTTTACCTGATATACAAACAAAAATGGATGGAGCAGTTCAGTTTGCAAGGTCACTGGTAAGTTTGCTAAGCATTGAATGTAACACTCTTCTCAATCTTAGCCTATTGTTGTACCGAACATGTAGCTTCTACGCATTCTCTACTGCATATGCCTGCAACCAAGTGGAAAGCATCAAAATTATCTTTACTGCTTCCAAGTAATGTGGAGAAGAGGCACTTCAGTGAATTTATTTAATTTGTCTGCTGTACATTCATCTTTACATGATCATCCTTCCACAAGTATAAGGATGTATCAGTAAGACCAAGCATTTTGTTCTCCACTGGTTTAAAAACAGAAGAAATTCAAAGAGTGGGAAAGCCACATTTTTATTGTCAACTGAAGTCTGCTTAGTCTGTTTTTGTATTTGCACAATGGACTCTGTTACATTTGTAACAGAGAATTGAAAAATATTAGAGCTAGGAAATTAAAAGACCAGCACTATGGGAATATACAAAAGTTTGCTGTCATTGGCTTGGTTGTTATGAATAAATAGAGCTGGAAGAACCCCCCCCCCAAAAAAAAAAAATAATTGTGAACACAGTTGAGGAGAAGAGTTGAAGTGAAAGGCCAGACTTTTGCCTTGTAGGGCATGCAGTCCTGTTCTCATCTATTATTAATTTTGAAAGTAGAAGCTCTGTGGTGCATATTACATCTTCACTCATAAATCAGCCTACGTGTACCTCTACCTTTGTCCACATTTGATCTTTATCTCTTTTTACCCAAGCCCTATTAAACACCTACAGATCTTTAGGCCAGGAGCCTGAGAGAAATGGAAAATGTAATTATTGCTAAGATAATAGCGCTGGAAAATGGATCTTTCTAGTTATCTAATACTATCATTAATGGAAAAGGAAAGGTCCTTGAAATTCTGAGAAACAAAGTGCTAGACACAACTGAAAAAGAGTCCACACTGACATAAAAAAATCAAGTGCTATTTAATTTTCAAATCATATTTCCTACGAATTAAACTAAGAGGTCTGTAATAGCAATAATTACCTATTCAGCATCCTTCATCAGTCTCTGAACTAATTTTCTTCAGTCATTACTTGAGTGAAAAAAAAACAAACCTTAAATGGGTCATTTATGCTTAAATTAATCTGTGCTTTTCCCAGAGTACCTTCTTTGTTCATCTCCAGCTTTAATTACTGAAAACCATTTTCGTTTACAGAAATCTATGGCAAAATAGATGTATCCTTCATAGTCATCCTTTTCAGGAGGTTCAGTGACTGCTCTATTAGTGACATCACAGATGGCAAAGTGAATTTTAACATCCCTTTAATATGCAAAATCTGGTACACAACATAAGTGACTACTAATGTGCAGAGGAATTCTATGAAGGTTTTGGGGGATGTAAATCATTCTCTGAGGCAGCAAAGATTCTGATGCAATCTATTGGTAAGACTGTAGTTTGAAGGGAGAGTAGTGGTAGTCTGTGACCCATGAAGGCCAATCAACAAGAGGGTTTACTTGCCCGATTGATATACACCTACAGTTTCCACTTACATATAGAGGACTGTTCTGTGGTGTCGCACCTTACTCTGTACTAGAAGCTACAACTCTGCAAAGCGGTATGACAGTGGCTCCTCTTTCACAGTTTTTTGTAATTACTTTTTCTTTTTTTTGTTCTCAGAGTAATCCGATGTGGTTGTTTCTTTACGTCCAGTTTGTTATAGCCTGTCAGAATGGTGGCATACATGTGCTGCTCAAAAAAACAGTTGGTTAAACAAGTGAGCTACAAAGAGCCTGCCTGCTAAAATTGAGGTGGCCAAGGAAATATTTCCCCTTTTATAAAAAGAGATGAATTCTCTTTATATAAGAAAGGAAGAAAAAGGACATATAATATTTTTTATTTTTAATTGTTTGCATATAAAAATGAGTTTTTTCTAGTCTGAAAAATTATTTTCTGCTTTGAGCAAGGAAACAAAAAGATCTGCCCAGTGCATTTGCAATGCATTTTGAGTTAACCAATGTAACAGTAAAACAAGAATGTCCTTGTTGTATGCCTGGTTGAAAAAACATCTAAGTGCTCTGACTGTTTATTGAATTTTAATACTTGAAGGATTGCTGCTTCTTTGATTTTTTTGGCAGAAATAGCAACTGTGGTTAATGATCATCTGGGTTTTTATTTTTTTCTAACAAAATGTCATTTATCAGCAAAGAAGGGGAAAGAAATCTGGGAGTCATGCATACAGATGCATAAACTAAATACTGCTGCTTCTGCCCAGATTGCTGCTTTTGCTTGTGCATTAATGGAAAACCTGTTTTAAAATAAGAAAAGTCCAAAAAGTCCAAAATTTAGATCTGGGTGTGGATTAAAAGCTCTTAAATCTAGATTTTCTTCTTAGAAAAAATCAAATAGTATATACCAGAAACCCATAGTACTCTAAAAACACACACACACATATGTGTGTGTGTGTGTATACACTGAGTAGTGTGTATATACACTGAGTAGCTTCTTCAGATCTATTTATATCCCTAATTCCCTTCCATTTGTGACTGGACAGGTCTTGATGAGCTTGATGAGCAGCAGGAATCATAAATTTTAGATAGTAGGTAAATGCTGTCCAATTCTGACTGGAATAATTCTGGAGAACATTTAAGTCAGAAAGTTCTTAGATCAGGATGATGTGTCTGTCACAATTTTTCGACATAACTTTGGAAGCAGGTACCTCAATTAAAGCCTTGGTTTCCTTCACCTAGATCTAGTTCTGCTAAACTACTATGCATTTTTTCTCTGTTTCAATACAAACTCATGACCCAAACACACATGGCTCTTCAGAAGTAGACACCTAATGTGTCAAAAATATGCACCAGAGCAAATAATTGCTTCTAGTCTAGCTCTGTTATTCACTGGAGTCATTACTGGTTATGACTTTTGAATCTGCTGACAGCCTAAGTCTCAATTACTCAATGAAAGGTGCAAATGCTCTTTGTACCTGAAAATGAAAGCTCAGAATAGGCAAATCCAAAATCAGAGGTACTTGAATAAAGTAGAACTCTTGACTACTTGGCAGCACACAAAATGGGTGAGACATCTTACAAAAATGACCTTAGATCTAGATAGAACCTGTATCTGTGTCAGAACTGGGAATTCACTGTGCAAAACAAATTGAGTTAAATAGTGTGTTTAACTCATTATATCAACTTTCATATCTCTCATAGTTACAGTGATTCAAGGAATATATTACAGGTTTCTTGAACAAATGGAGTCTGCCCACACTAAATGAGTCAGATAAAAATCAATTACATTGTGGATCCTTAACTTTGGAAATAATCAATGTCATCATTGTTCTCTTCCTAGCAACAAAATATTGGTGCTGGTCAACCAACCTTTTTAATGTTCTTTATACTGTTTTGTGGGCCCTTTGAAAATAAAAAGCCATTTGGTATCAAGGCCAAATATTAACAGGACCTTCTTAACATTGATAAGCATTCTTTAGGGTAGTAGTTCATTTATGTTTGTATAGGATGTCAAAGCAGCATAAGTTTTATGAGGTTTTGCAATGTTTTAGTTTATTTATGCTGGCATAGTCATCCTGGGGTCTTTTATTCTCAGCAATGGAATGGGAGATAGAGTGGGCTAGGATGAGATACTACTGCAAGGTTTCAAAACTTACTAATTTTTGTTCATTAGCTGCTCAGGGGAGAAGAATAGGAGAGGTACCATATGCCAAACCTTCCAAAATGCTACATCTGCTTGGAATGCTGTCCTTTTACAGGATTTATGGGAGCTGGAATAAGAGATTAATAGAAATCAGACTTGATACATTGTATGCATTATTTATTTTCAGCGTGTGTTAAGTCCATATTGTCTCTAAACAAATACAAGGATGCAATCCTTTTTGTACCACCCAGTTTTATTAGTTCCCATTATTTTTTTCTAACTTATCCCTCAAGGACTCTTATATACCAGCATGCACTGAAAACACATGTTGATAATTGTGTGTTGTTTACACCTCCAATCTTCATTGGATACCCTGAATTCCAGATGGCAGACAGTCATTGTATTCTATGTGTAAGACTACAGTGGTTTACTTTCAAATCTGTCTGTGCTTTGTAATTTTAATTCCAGTGTCTAGACAAACCCTGTTATGTCCTATTCACCTTCTGTATTCCTTTTTTTGCAATTTGTTGTCTTCTTCTCATTTACTGACAATACAGAAACGATTCCCTCCTTCAACCACTGCTTTGACTGGTTTGATTTTTATACAAATTGCTCATCAGAGGTAGTAAATTTTAGAATTATTTACTTCTTTTATCTAGGTCTCTTGAAGTGCAGGTCGTACTTTAAACTGCAGTAAGAAACAGAGTGTATGCTACTGGATTTTTTGGAATGTCCAAGGTGTTAAGAACTGCAAGGATTGGCAGCATGATCTTAACGCATACTAGAATAAGTCTTAGAAGATCTGGACTCCTCAGATCTGCACTGTTCTAATCACAGTCATTACTAAGCTAAACTTTATATAAGCATTTCCTTTTAAATGCCTCCGTTTCTCACTTTTCATCTATCTTATTTTGAATATACTGCATGCTCTTCCAGAATGGTATATTCTCCTCTGTATGCTCACAATCACTTTTTTTAAATTAATGATTTTTAAAAAGTAATTAGTAGAATCACTTTTTACAATTAGTAGAATTATTCTCAATTTATACCCTATAAATAAGACCAGACATGTGGTACTGTAAATTATTTATTCAGTGTCATATTTGTGACACTTTGTATAACAAGTCAAGTCCTATGACAAAATTGTGCTGCTTTATCTAGGCCTCATCTGGAGTAAGTTAATGAAAATCTATAATTAAACTGACATAGATGAGTAGTAACTTTAAACGATTTAGTCATAGTAAAATGTCTTTAACTGTATAGCATTTGGTCCATGATCTTGGCTTCAGAAATGCATACTTCAAATTTGGCAGAGTAAAGGAATCAGGAGAGAGCAGAAATGCCCCTCCTGCACACACACTCCCCATCCTCAGTTCTCACGTTTATATGCAACTGTTCCTTCATTTCTGCAGATGAAAACACTTTGCACTCAGGCTGCAAAATCACAAGAAAATGTGTTTTAACTACAAAATGGAAATTTCTCATGGCATCCTCATTACAGTAGACAATACACTGATGTAGTATCAGAGGATTCCATTTGAAGAGGAGTCAACAAAGGCATGCTGCCTACTCACTGTACTCATCACCTAGAAAGAGCAGAGCATCCTGAAGCTCCTCCATGACCCATCCTGCAACGTGATCAAACACAGCACTGACAACAGAATTTTGTAGAAAAGAGCTCCCTACACATGCCTAGAAAAAAGAGCTGTGAGATTTAGATAAATCTAGAAGATCTCAAAATCCACATCTCTGCCAGGTCTGATTCAGTCTTTCAGACATGCATAACTCAAAAATGGTTGCCTTTATCAACACATCACAAATTATAAAGGTAATTTGCTGTGCTGATCACAATCTCATGTCCTTGTGTTACAGAACTACAGCATGCTGTCTTGCTAAGACAGTAATGATCTCATTTCACATTTTGGCCTGTTCTTGATGGCATTTCACTTGCAAAATTCATCCCAAGTTTAGCTGAAGTCTTGCAACAACGATACAATCTGGAGTAGGACTTCTCAGCCCTATTAAGCAGATAAGAAGAAAATGGAAAGGAAAAGCTCTTTGGATCATTCAGCCAATTGCTCTGATATTAGCATGAGTGGCTCCAGCATTAGACCTTCATCGCATGTTCATATGATGGTGTCAGGGTATTTAAATAGGCTGAACCCAAGAATCAAAAATGCATTTTAGTATTTATTTCCTTAATGTACCAAATTCTGACCTATAAAGAAAGGAATTGACAAAAACTACCTAATAAAAAAAGATTTTCTCTAGCTCTTCCATTTAATGTTGGCAGTTTCGAAGCAGGAGTAAACCCGTTTTCATTTGTGGATAAAAATACCCCCTTTTACAGATGATAGAAAAGTAATCCAGCCATAGAAATGCATTTTAGTTGACAATAGGAACCTTATCTAGTGCTTCAACATGGAGTTCACAAGATGAACAAAGAGGCACTGGAACTCTGCATACAGTGCAGAACAACAGGGTCCTTGCTGTTTGACTGAGAAATCACAACCCTATTACCTTCTTGCATTGCTAGGTCAAAAAGGGACTCCAGCCCAGACAATATTACGAAAACATTGCGAGCGTTATCCATCTAGTTATTACCTGAGTGTCAGGGGTTGTAATTACCATAGTAATCTGTTACTACTAATCAGGGGCTGTAGTGATAGGACAAGGGGTAATGGGTTAAAATTTAAACAGGGAGATTCAGGTTAGATCTTAAGAAGTTCTTCCCTGTGAGGGTGCTGAGGCGCTGGCACAGGTTGCCCAGAGAAGCTGTGGCTGCCCCATCCCTGGCAGTGTTCAAGGCCAGGTTGGACAGAACCTTGGGCAACATGGTCCAGTTTGAGGTGTCCCTGGCGGTGGCAGTCCCTCTGGTGGCAGGAGCTGGAACTGGATGATCTTAAGGTCCATCCCAACCCAAACCATTCTGATTCTACGACTGTGCAGCCTGGTGAGAATAACAGAAGTTGAGTGGGCTGGGTAGCTGCCCACCATGCTCCCCACAGCCATGGGCAATGCAGGGCCCAGCAAGAGGTGCTGGGCTGGAATTAGTGGCAGCAGGTGGTGGGCCAAGGAGACTGCCTTCACTTCCTTCAGGTAGCTTTTTTGTTGTTCTCTTTCAAGGAGCAGTTGGTGGTGATGTCTAACTTTGTGGGTGCAGTTAACGCTAAAAGGAAATCTGCCCTAGAGAACATCCCATTTGGACTCGGCAGTCCTGAGGTGAAGGCTAGACTTGATCTTGAAGATCTTTTCTGACCTTGTTGATTTTATTATTTTATTATTATTTTTTTATTTTTTTTCTATGATCCCTCCCAGGCACAGAGAAAGGTTGCAACACTTAGATGACACTGGTTTACATCAGTTCACAGCTTAAGGAAAAAGTTGAAAACGAAGGAAATCTATTCCTGTTTTCTATCATTACTCATGTGAAACCAGCGCACCTTGGGCCAGGCCCCACACTTCGTCGCACCCACCACCGGCCGTACGGCGGCCGCCACGCCGCCTCGGGCACACGGCGGCGCCGGGCGGACTCCCCAGGGATCCTCAGCACCTCCCACCTCACAACACCCCGGCCACGCTCAGCGCCACGCCCTGCCCAGGCCGCCTCCTCCTGCCCGCTCCAGGGCCTCCGCAAGGGTTCCCCTGCCCGCATATAGGCACCGCCCCCGGCGGACGCTGTGCCACCCCCTTGGCGGCCCCGGGGCCGTGAGGCGGCTCTCGGCAGCGGGCGGGAGCGATGGCGTCGGAGCGGGACGTGTTTGTGAGAGCGCGGGGCAGGACCTTGACCGCCTTCCGCCAAGGTACGTGCCTTAGCGCCCGCACCAAGGGGAGAGCGCCGGGCGGAACCTCTGTATAGGGCTGTGGTGCCGGTGGGCGCTGTTCCTCGCCGCGCAGCCGAGCGGGAGGGGCGTGCAGAAGGGAGGCCTGCGGCTTTCACCAGCGGCGGCCGGGGGAGGGTTGCTGCCGAGGAGCGGGGGGTGTGGGACAGGCTCCATCTCCTTACACCTGGGGGAACCGGGACAGGGCCTTGAGCCGTCTGCCGACTCCAGCAAGCCCGTGATGGGGATTCCCCTGCTAAGGAGAGCAGCTGGCACTGGGCGTGCTGCTGCCGGCCGATGGGGGCTCGGTTGAGTGCGGAGCTGTGGCAGCCTGCTCCCGCTTGTCCCTCCCCTACTCGCCTCCTGCTGTGCTTGGCGCGCCCGGACCTGCCCAAGTTTGTCAGCGCGGTAGCTGGAGCTCAGAGGCGCGTTGAAGCGTTTGCTCCCGCGGTCTTGCCCGCCCGCAGCGCGGGGCTTCCGGCGGCCGTGGAGGTGCCAGCAGTGAACACCGGATTCGTTTTAAAATACTTGTTAGTGCTGCTAAACCCGATCTCCATCGCTCATGAGATTGCTGATGCCAAGCCCATACTATCATGTCCTTGTACCTATAGGGGTCAATTAACAGATTACAAGTAGCTCATTGTTTATGTTACTCAAATGGAAGGCAGGTCCCATAACAGATGCAGCTATGTAAGATCCTCGTTTCTTCAAGATGCTCTAGCTTCCCTGGGGGTGGAGGTCAGCAACTGGTTGCTCCCCTGGCTCTTCCAGGCTCTGCGGAGACAGCGCCGTAAACTTCCTTGTCTGGTAGTGCTGGAGTACAGATCGGTTCCATATGAGATGTGCTTCTGGACTTTCCTCCTCCCAGGTCGATAAGGTATTGAGGCCTCTGCCAAGCCAAAGACCGCAGCCTCTTGCTGGCTGCTTGTTCTTGTCTTGCAGCTGGACCAATAGAGGAATATGTTGAACATGTGTATGTATCTCGTGTGCTTGTAAAGTTCTCCCAAGAATGGAAGTTCTGCAGAGTGCCTAGGTTTTTCAAGTGCATAACTATCTCTGTTAGGAAACCTTTCCATCTTGCCACACATGGAAGGTGTTTCATGTCTTTGTGTTTGCTTATAAATGACAAATTGTATTGGTTTAGTATTGGTTTGGTAAGGTGGGCAGGCTATTTAATCCCAACAATTTAATGGCATTTTCTTGGGTTTCATAGGAAATATTTGCCTTTGCTTGTTGCCAAATAAAGAAAAATCACCAACTCTGAGCATGTGAAGTATGTGTATACAATCATTCTGGCAACCTATTAATTGCAGATGGTGCGGTGGATTTGGAACAGAATGCCTAGCATTTGTTGAGGGGACAGATGGCAGACAAGCCATCTAGTTATATCAGCTGTATAGTGAAATTGTAACAAAAGGAGTGTTTGATGGCAGTGTAACAATTTCTGAACAACAGCTTTATCAAAGTACTACTTGAAAATTGCTTTAAACATGGAAGAAAAAAGTGTGATTTGGGTCTCTGTTTTCCAGGTGTGTGCCTTTCTCCTCAAGTGCCCCTGTGTGGTGTTCTTTAAATATGAATTAAGACTTTTCTTACCAATTGGTGGTTTAAATCTTGTCCGTGACTTTCTAGGCTGTGTTAGTGTAGCTGCTGTCTTCAGGAACGCTGCTGTCTTCAGGAACACAAATTATTTCTTTGTCAATAATTTACTTGGCTCTTTTGTAAGAGGCTAAAGTTCAACACAACCTTTTAATAACTAAATGATTGGTAAAAAAACCCAGAACTAGGGGCTGATGAAACTGAGGCAAAGTTTATTTCAGTTTAAAGTGAAAGTGTTACCTGTGGTTTTGTCGTTTTTCTCAGTCTTTAGGGTTTTAGTGCTTTTGTTAAGCTGGTAGCTGCACGAGACATTTATTACCACTGGTATGGCTTGGTACTGATTTCTTTTAAATTTGAGAGTCACCACTGTGAGCTTGATTTCGTTTTTTTTCTTACTACCCTTTCTGCAAATCACTGTTCCACACCTTATTCCCTAATAGTAACTTGTTCAGTCTGCTTTCACATATGGAGGTTATACGTGTAACCTGCTTTAATCTACTCTTGGTATGTGATGTGTGAATCAGAAGGTCAAGGTTAGGGGTCTAAATTATTCATGTAATCAGTGGAGTTAGTAAAAAACAGTGCATAAATACCCTATTGTATTTGCAAGAAACCTTTGTGTGCTCCATCTTTAGTTTTTAAGTATTTTTTTGTCTTTTCTATCCATGTGAAATTATGCTTCAGATGTCTGCTGCTGATTGTATTGGTATTTTAGTGAAGAAACAGGACTATATGTTTAGGTAAATTCTGTTGTCACCACCCAAGAAGCCATGTTTGGGGTTTTTTTGGTTTGGTGTTTGTCCCAGGTATGCCAGTATCATGTTGTGCGAAGAAACGGTGAAAGCATGTAAGCATGTAGAGCACTTTTTTCAATTAATTAAACAGTGATAGTACCATCAGCTTAATTGGTTGAATAGTGTCTATTTCAACCTGTCTTTCAGTAGTTTTAGTTGATGGTTCCCAAGTCTTTATCTGCAAGAGGAGGATAACCAACCCTGCATACTCAGTTCCACATGTGTTTTTATGTACCTCTGTTACACCTCCCTTGCTGGTCTTTTGCAAATTGTTTAAAAAGTTTATTCAGTTGCTTCTTGTGTATTTTATTTTGCTGTGTTCTCTATTCCTTTCCTATCTCTGCTTTTGTGCCATTACTGAATGTTAAGGTAAGGTTTACTTGTAGCAGTTCCTAGAAGTATTTTTGTTCATATGAAGTTGGTGCTGTTTTTCCCTTGTGCTCTATCCTGCGCTTTTCTGCATTGAAATCAATCTCCTTTCTTGAATAGCCTCTGCTTAAGAAAGTCTCTCCCCAGTTCTTCACAACCAGGCCAAATGGCAGGTTTCACTTCCTCAGTGTTCTGTTGCTATGAAAGATTGCATTGAATCTGGAGAGCAGTACAGCCCCAGTACAGATTCAGGTGAGCTTCTTGTCCATTTCTTTTTTTCTTACCAGTTTTATATGCATGCAAGGACTTTCTTTTGTATTTCAAGACAGCTTAGTTTCCTTTAGAGTCTTTGGTGAGTAACTGTGGAATACCTCTTGGAGATGGTATCAGATGGTTTTCCCTGGTCTGTTTGAAAGCTGTCCATTACTCTTTTCTGAAGAATCAGTAAGTGAAGTCTTTGTAAAGTTTCCAGTAACTTGCCTGTACAGATGCCACTTTTGCAGTCAGTAGTTACCAGATTGCTCAGGAAACCCTTTTAAATGTAGGTGTGATACTGGCCGTCTTCCTGCTTCTCTGGTGCAAAGACAGTTTTAAGCAAGGGGTAAGTCCCCAGAGGACTAGCTGGTTTTTACTTTTGACTTCTCCTGTGGATGCCCCCTGATCTGAGCAGTTTGTTACTGTTCATGTCTATTTGTTGAATCATCTACTGGCATTTTGACTTGAAACAGATCTGATGCACTGCTCATAAGGAAGAATTCTAGTGTTGGATCTTCACAAGTTCCTTCACAATAAACATGGATGCAAAAATTTACATTGTTTTTCTGCTCTGCCTGTATCTTTGCCAGGGTGCATTTTGTATGTCTGACGTATGGTAGCCTTAATGAGTGTCTGGCAGGCTACCTGCTCCTAATTCCTCTAAAAACAGCTTTACTGATTTTCGGATTTATGCTGTTTCCAGTTCTCTTTTTTTAGCTTGACTTCTTGGACTTTTGCATCTAACCTTCCAGTTTATAAAACTTTTCCTGTTTTCTTTATTTCAATGCCTTAGCTTTCTGAAGGATGCTCTAACTAGAGTCCTTATGGCTGTTGTTTATGTTGTTTAGGCAGTCTGGCTTCCTTTTGATCTTTCTAGTCTTCTCAGTAAATGCGGTGCATATGGTCTAAGCCTCTGAGGTAGTGTCTTTGAATAGTTTCCATGCTGCCTTCAAGGATTTTTGCACTTTTTAAGAGCATCATAATTACATATAATTCATCTTCCTTTGAAATTAAATACAGCCGCAGTTGATTTCTTATTTTTTCTTGCTTTCACATGAGTGTAGGATCTTGGCACATTATGATTACTGTTCTAGAGCTCTTCAACAGTAGTATTTTTGAGCACTGATCAGAACTGCTTCCCAGCTAGCATATTCCATTCCCAATGCTGTCTCCAGCTCTTGTATGAATTAGGCAAATTTTTATGTGGGTTTTGAACAACTTTCTGTGACTTCACCTTGTCATTATGCAAGACACCCCCCTTCACACCTACAGTCCTGGCCTGTAAAGTTTCTGCAAAGAGTTTGCATGTTAAATTTGGGGCTGGCGTAAAGACATGACTAGAGTTTAGCATTCTGTAGCCTCAGTACAAATAAACTGTATCTGAGGGGGCACTTGCTACCTTGATAGTTATCTAAGAAGTTTACAAGTTTATCTTTTCAAAATAGACTAAGTTATTTGAGAAGCTGTTTTCTGTCAGTGTTCCTACTGGTATTATCTGTGTAGTTTTAGGCTCACTGCACCTAATTTCTACAAGAACTAATCTTTTAAAAGGTTTTATTTTCTCTCTGGATAATGTATGTTGGTACCTGTTTTGAGGGTTTATGGGGTTTTTCTCCTCTGCATTAAATTGCGCCTTCCGATAGTGGTATCTTTGATAGTCTCTCAGGTAAACATGGAAAATATAGCTGAAAGGAATGCATATTTCATTAGATTGAAATCTAATGGACATACAGACAATAATGATGGTGGTTTTGAAGACATAGTTACTGACATTGTTTTGATATTAAACAAGGAATTATTAAGGATTATTAAAGGATTTAGTGCAAGTCCTTCATTATTTTCAAACTCATCTGGGTCTGAGAGTTTGCCTTTAAAGGTAAACTGCAAAACAATTGCAAGGAAAAAGTTTTTGCCTTTTGTGTTGTCTGTGATGTATAAATACTGCATTCACTGAGAAGATTCCATTTTCCTTCCTGCCTGTAGCCCCTAGAAAACCAAGGTTGAGTTTCTTATAAACCAAGGTTACTTAGAGAAAGTCACAGTCATGGTTTGTAGGCAGAGACAGCTCCAGGCAGGGAACCGTGTACCTATTTCTGCTATTTTCTGATCTTTCAGAGTAGTGAATTCCCCTGGCAAGCCCAATATGAGAATGAGGGCACTTTTTGTATTCATTACCATTCAAGGTATACTGAGCAAGCACTAGGTGTGTGTCTGTGTCCATTCTTCTCTGCTACAATAGTGTCTATAGAGAGACTTTGGACAGGAATAACTTTCCGTAACTGATTTATATCCATGGAATGCTGTAGACTGCAGAGGAAAAAGACAAGCAATGTACTTTCAGAAAAATCCCACAAGGGAAATACTGAAATCCCACGAGTGTTATGTGGCTGTCAGAGGCCAGCTTGCAGTGCTTTATATGAACAGTCTTTATATAGGTGTGTTTGTGATTCTTTGAAGGAGGGGAGAAATTAAGGCAAGCAAAAGGGGAAGAAATAAAGGCATGGCATGGTATTAGCTTTTGTCCTCTAGAAAGGTGAGGTTTGGCTTAACCCAGCTATGTCCTTGAATTGTCTTTTTGCACATGATCACAATACATGGCTGAGGTTTTCTCTTGTGAATTGCTGCTGACTACTTTGGCCCTTCACAGAATTAGTCTTTAGATAAAATTAGACATTGGAACAGGTTTTCAGCCTATGCTACTAAAAATACATTGCATTGATCCTCTCTACTTTGGCATGCATGGGAGCAGAAAAAGAGTGGGAAGCTAATGAAACTGAGGCTAACAACATGTTCTGAAGCTGGACTTCTTCTGTGGTGATCAGCTGTGCTTAAGGAGGCCTGGAAACAAAACAAATTTGGAATAGGAGGTTTGCGTGGCTAAATGTGTAGAGCAGCTCCACAGATATTATTTGTCCTTCAGAAATGGAAACTGTATGTACATCAGTTGTCTGAGAAACCTGCTGACTTTTGTCTGGCATTTGCGTTTTACTGCTGTTGTAAATCAGAGTTTCAAACAGCCTGTTTGCTCATAGGGTTGAAGAGCCAATTTTCAGGCATTCTCAGCTCTGCTCAAGTTTGCACTGCAAAAAATTGTTTATTAATTGTTTCCTAATCTTCTCTTGCTTTACCTACCATGCGCTTTGTCTAATCCAACCATATAGCTCATCTAATGGCTGAAGGATGCCTTTGATGACATTCCTATTAAAGCTGTTGCATGCTACATTTGAAGGTAAGGTAGCAACTGTGTGTACTTTTTGATTGAAACCTTTTGGAGTAGCATCTAGGACCTGGATTATGACAGGATGATCGCTGCAAAACCAGCTGTTCCCCCTTCTACCACTTGCGCCCAATGCTGTTTGTTATAGACCTTCTGCTAGACTTTGGCATTCCCATAGCAATAGAATGATTTGTCTGAACACTCTTAGGATTCACTGTAAAATCCAAAAAAATGGTTAAAAGAATTTTTTGTGGTGCCTGACTTGCAGCTCTAAGCAGACGAGGTTCATTTGCACAGCCTGCAGTAGCTGTTCTGCTTGAGGGAGCTAACATACAGCTGGCGAGGCACAGGAGTAAGGTACAGAGTGTTTGGTGATTACCTGAACAGAATCCGTTGGTAAGTCATGTAAGATTTAGGCAAAAGTGTTTTGCATCCACCTGTGGCAGTGGAAGGTGCTTTTCCCTCTTAGCATATTGGTCTGTTGAAAGAGCACTTGTGCAGGCATCCTCCTGGGGTTTTAAGCAAAATTAGCCAAACTGCACTAATTGCATCCTTCTAAACTTTAGCCAGAGGCTTTACACAGGATCCTAAAGATCCTCTGCAGACAGACCAGTGAAGGCAGTTAAGAGTTAATTCCCAGCTGTGCTGAATACAGAACAGGCTTAAGAGGCAGGGCAGGTGCAGGTTTGCACCAGTGCTGCTGTTGTATCAATACAACTCATTTCATGATAGTCTGCTTTTATTTGTAGTACTTTATAGTAATTGAAACACATTCCTGGTAAACAAAACATTAAGCTGTAAGTTTAAACTGAGTGTTTATATTTTATTTCTTTTTCCACTTATTCCTTTGTTTTGTGGGGAACAAAAATGAGTAAGCAGTAAATTAAATCAGTAAGTACCACTTGATAAGTGATAAGCTAGTGGAATTTGGTTTAAGTACTAGGTTTACTTGGTTTTAAATAGGGTTTCTAGTTGAAGTGATGAAATAACAAGACAAAGGTAGAAAATACTTATTCAACTTTACTGTTATTTTTTGTAATTCATTGATAATAGTTACTGAATTATCTGACTAAGGCCAGTTAGTTAAATGAACATTTTGTGTAATTGTTACTTATGTAGCCCTTATTCCTGGATCTTTTATGTTGTCCGTGCTTTGCCTTTTTCATTTTCTCTTTTTCTTTCCTGCAGGCGAATATAGCATATACCTCTGCATCATTTTCAGTTCCTTTCTCTCTTCACCTCCTGTCTCTTTCCTTTTCTCCCCACTCTTCTTCACCTCCACCCCTGCATCTTCTGTTTCTCCTTTCTTCTGCCACTTCTTGATTCTGTGTACTGAACTTCTCTTTTCAAATTCATCTTATCGGTCTCTCTCTCTTCCTCACATGACCATCACTCACCCACTCAAACCAGAGCATCTGTGCACGGTCTTGGAAATATTCAGGTACTTAAAATCTAGAGAGCTACTGTATTGGCATGAGTATAAGGCAGGGGGGAAATACCCATGAAGCATGTATTAGAAGAGCCCCTGGTCTGGCTTTGCAACCTGTTCTGCATCAGCTCTGCATGCTCCCTGACAGTGCAGTGTCTTCTGGCCAGACTTCTCTCTAGTCAAGCATTACATATGAAACTCCTTGTAACCTGGGACCTTGTCCAGTCCTGCCTGTTACCTGCCTGCTTCAGGCCCTCCTGCTGCCTTTGGCCACCAGACACCATCCCTTGGGCTCTTGAAAGGGAAGTACAGTACGTCCAGAATTGAAACACAGCCTTCAAGAACAAAGACTAGCTGTCTTTTCAAAGTAATTTGTGTAAAAATAAACAGATAAATGTCTGTATATTTTACTGAAAAAATACTGGCTTCACATTAATCAATACAAACCAAGTAGATTTTGCTCAACATTGGTTATCAATACTGTCTGCTGGGTTGCTGGGAAAGGGACAGGTGCCATTTTGTTCACAGATTTGAGCTTTTTTTTTTCCATTTAATGAGTGTGAGGATTGTGCCAGTCCTTCAAATTCCTGTTTTAGACTTCCCCTTTTTTCAGTTTGAGTTTGTGTAGGTCACAAAGGATTTCAGAGGCAAGCTTTCTTTACTGATCTATTTTTTTCCATAGCTTTCCACTTACAAAAACGGTAAGTTGTTTTCTCTGCACAAACAGTGCCTTTAATACAACATGTAAGCTGTTTTTTATGGCAGTCCTGTTTTGCCATGCAAGGCATAAAATAAAAACCTGAATTACTTTGTGTTATTCAGCTGGTTCCATAAGGCTTCTATTGCAAACTCCTGGAGAGATGGATCATTTAACTTTTCTAAGTAAGTTATGTAATTGGAAATGTTAATTTCATTTCAGAATTAAAAGCTAATGAATGGCTAAAAGTTTCTATCTATAAGATGATTATTTAGATCGAGGCAATGCTGGTATAAATTAACAGTGTTAACAGATTATAAATAATTTTGTTGAGAAATTCAATGTTAGCTTAGCTCAAATGTAGAAGCTTACATTTGGCAAAATGATCTGATGCCATAGCAACAGATGACAATTACCAGCAGCATCCAGGGATTGTCCACATTCCTTCTCCTTCACCCAGCCTGTCCGTATCATGGTGCAAGAGATGAATTATGACGTCTGTTTTCTAACCTTCCTTGAGAGAAATACGCCCCCCTTCTTGCAAAGTAAGAAGTTCAAGTTATAGATGACTCAAAAGAAAAACAAAAGTAAATCCATGTGCTGGACATATACTTGCTTATGCGCTGTTATTGCAAGGTTAATTTTGCCTCAAACTGTATTTCAGGCCAGACTGACATAATATGTGAGCATATTTATGGATTATGTTTTAATTTGAAATAATTTCTTGTATCACTTTTTTAGATTCAGCTATAGATTGGTGCAGCTAGTGAGTTTTTAACAGTTTAAATGCTGGGGGGTTTTTTGTTTTTTTTTGTTTTGTTTTTGTGGTTTTTTTGTTTGTTTTTTTGTGTTTTTTTTTTTTTTCAGAAAACCAATAACACCAAATGTATTCAGCCAAATACAGCAATCAAAACTGAAATATTGAGGTTTCAAATGAATGCGTTTAGGCAGCTGGAGAAACCACGGTGTACTCATGTTTGTACTTTAATTCTGACTTGAGACCTAAGTCTAGGAAACAGGATGCCCCTATGTGGTTTTAATTTGTAGCCAACTGTTGCTTTATTTGCCAGGTCTTGAGATACGTTTTTCTTAGTGTGTTTCTGTTCTTAAGTATCACACTTCCTTTGCAGAAGTACAAATTCTTTCTGCACTGACTCTACCAATGGAAGTTTGTTCCTGAGTTCTCACTTTCTTAGCATAGGTTTTGGAGCTATTGTGGCACTTCTAAATTAGGATTTTTATGGTTGATGCTAATTCTGATGTTGCTTAATTTTGTGTTTGCTGACCTTGGTCCTTTTGGGTGGCTTCAATTCTAACTCCTAAGAATGTGCTACATCCAACTTCTCTCTAAAAATATAAGAACAAAAAGAATTTGACTCCTTAATAATTTAAGGACAAGTCTCCTGGAATTATAAAATATGAAATGTTTTCTGTATGTTTTAACTTGTTAAAGAAGCAATAATAGGAGTCTTAAAAGAATCAGCTGAAGTCTAATGTTATACACTTCTGCTATGTTGTCTTGTAATTTTCAGCACTATTTGCTGAATTCTTCACATACTTTTCCTTTAATCAGTTTGTAATTACCATGTAGTATAATTAGGTTAATATACTTTCATTTTTTGCAACTACCCATTAGAGGAAAATCTTGTACTTCTGCCTTTATATTTGTCCTTTATGAATGACACCGGAATTCTGTACCTTCAGTAAAGCAGCCTCAGCTTACTTAGGTGAAGAGTAGATAATTTAATGGTGCATGGAAACTTGCAATCTCTTTATAAGTTTCTATAGTGCTTAACTGCTTTTTTTTTTTCTTCTCTTTTTGTCGTCTTAGGTGATGAGTACCAATGGAAGGGGCCCTTCTACTTCATCCAAGGAGCAGATCCTCAGTTTGGACTGATGAAAGCTTGGGCAGTTGGAGACACTAACAATGGAGATGATGAATGGGTAGAAGAAATCAAATTAGCACAGCAAGCAGTGCAGGCCATTAACAAGCTAAATCCTAAACCCAAGTTCTTTGTGTTATGCGGAGACCTTATCCATGGAATGCCAGGTAAGGCAGTTAAGAGTGCAGAATGGGTTTTCTTTGTATTTCAGATTGGCAGCAAGGCTCATTTAATTTGCTTGACTTCACAACGTTCTTTCATAGGATTTGGCATTTTGGTGTTTGGGGAAAAATGTGGGCTTTGTACATGATTCTTGGGATGTTATTCTGATTTCTTCATCTGACTTCCTGTGTCATTCATTTTAGGGGTGTACTTCTGTTAGTTTGTTGCTTTCTTTTCAATAAGCCTGAGGAAATTTTCTTTTAAACAGAAGCCCAAAGAACATGCATTAAAATAGTTTCTTCTAAACAAGTATCTTTCAGAAGACTAACAGGGACTTTAGCCATTGGGGAAAAACAGTGCCAAGAATGGAAACTAGCTATGGCTTTTTGAGTACCTAAACTGGGTTAAACTCAGAATTCTCTGGCTTTCTAATAAATTCAACTGCTTCAATACTTAATTCTTAAAATGCTAGAAATCAGCAAAATCAAGATTTAGCATTGTCCTCTTGCTGTGGGACTCGGAAGTAGGTGTGTGTCTGTGTACAGTCAGAGGAAGAGCAGCAGACCATCTAGGAAGGTGGGTTACAAAGTTTGACAGTTACAACTTTAAAACTTTCTATCTTACTCTTCCTGGAAGTGAAAGAAAAAGCGATGTTGACAGGTGTCTGAAAAGCATGTCTAAGCACAGTGTCTTCCATTTCTTAGCCTTGATAAGAAGCAGAGTTGCAGATAGCCTCAGCTGTGTACCTGGCAGTGCAACAGTATACCAAGTAAGCTTGGAAATACAGAGTCCTGTATGCTTTGTGCTGTGCTCTGCTTTGTACTGCCCTTGCACCTGGGGTGGTACTTCCCAGCTCTGGTTTGCACAGCAAGGTTTTGGGCATGTTACAGACCTTTCACTAATTCTTTAAGCGTCCTACAAAGTGAATTTTAAAACCTCAGCTGTCAAGTTGGTTGAGATGGGAATGGAAGAATTCCCATATGGGAGAATGGGGATTCTTGTCAATGGGATTGACAAGGGGGAATGGCTTTAAACTGACAGAGGAAGATTAAGATATTAAGAGGAAGTTCTTCCCTGTGAGGGTGCTGTGGCACTGGCAGAGGTTGCCCAGAGAAGCTGTGGCTGCCCCATCCCTGGCAGTGTTCAAGGCCAGGTTAGATGGGGCCTGGAACAGTCTGGTCCAGGGGAAGGTGCCCCTGCCCATGGCAGGGGGTTGGAATGAGATAGATGCTGTTCAATGTCCCTTCCGATCCAAACTTTTCATTATTTCTATGATTATTTATAGGCTACCGACTTCCTTTTGACCAGAAGACAGTTTTAGTAATAGAGTCTGAAAGTGTAAAACCCAACAGATTTAATCTTGATGCATTGATTTTTGGAATTACAGATTTAACCCAGAATCATAAAATAATCTCTTCCTAAAATTATCTGGCTTTCCTATAGCAGAGTTTTAATAAGTATTTCAATTAGGACTTTTAATTTGTGTAAGTGTTCCAATTATGTTCTCTTCAGTATCCCTTGTAAGAGGAAGAAAATTCAGGACAAATAGTATGTACACTACATGTTACTGAAAAGGATCTTTCACTCACAGATTTGATTAGGACCTGCTGAGCAAAATTTGAAGGAAAAAAGAGGCTTATAAAAGGTGGAAGCAAGGTCAGGTGGCCTGGGAAGAATACAGGGATGTTGTCCGGGAAGCTAGGGACCAGGTTAGGAAAGCTAAGGCCCACTTAGAATTAAACTTGGCTAGGGATGTTAAGGATAACAGGAAAGAATTTTATAGGTACATTGCCAATAAAAGACAGGTTAGGGACACCGTGGGCCCTCTCCAGAAGCTATCGGGAGAACTGGCTATCCTGGATTTGGAGAAGGCTGAGGTTCTTAATGACTTCTTTGCCTCAGTCTTTACCGGCAAATGCTCTGACCACACCACCCAAGTCTTGGAAGGCAGACGCGGGGACGGTGAGGGTGGGGACCCTGGGCCCACTGTGGGGGAGGATCTTGTTCGGGACCACCTTAGGAACCTGAATGTATAGAAGTCCATGGGACCTGATGAAATCCATCCACAGGTGCTGGAGGAGCTGGCAAATGAAGTTGCTAAGCCACTGTCCATCATATTTGAAAAATCATGGCAGTCAGGTGAAGTTCCCGATGACTGGAAAAAGGGAAATATAACCCCCATTTTTAAGAAGGGGAAAATGGATGAGCTGGGGAATTACAGACCAGTCAGTCTCACCTCTGTGCCTGGCAAAATCTTGGAGCGGATTCTCCGGGAAGGCATGCTGAGGCACATGAAAACCAACAAGGTGCTTGGGGACAGCCAGCATGGCTTCACTAAGGGGAAATCCTGCCTGACCAATCTGGTGGCCTTCTATGAAGGGGCTACGGAACTGATGGACAGGGGCAGAGCAGTTGATGTCATCTACCTGGACTTGTGTAAAGCCTTTGACACTGTCTCCCATGACATCCTTGTCTCTAAGTTGGAGAGACATCAATTTGATAGGTGGACCACTCGGTGGATAAAGAACTGGCTGGATGGCCGCACGCAAAGAGTAGTGCTCAGTGGCTCAATGTCCAGCTGGAGACCAGTAACGAGTGGTGTCCCCCAGGGATCAGTGTTGGGACCGGTCTTGTTCAACATCTTTGTGGGTGACATGGACAGTGGGATTGAGTGCGCCCTCAGCAAGTTTGCCCATGACACCAAGCTGTGTGGTTCGGTTGATAAGTTGGAGGGAAGGAATGCCATCCAGAGGGACCTTGATACACTTGTGAGGTGGGCTGATGCCAACCTGATGAAGTTTAACCATGCTAAGTGCAAAGTCCTCCACCTGGGTCGGAGCAATGCCAGGCACAGCTACAGGTTGGGCAGGGAGGAGATTCAGAGCAGCCCTGTGGAGAAGGACTTGGGGTGTGGGTTGATGAAAAAATGAACATGAGCCGGCAGTGTGCGCTTGCAGCCCAGAAAGCCAACCGTATCCTGGGCTGCATCAAAAGGTGCGTGACCAGCAGGTCAAGTGAGGTGCTCCTGCCCCTTTACTCTGCTCTCGTGAGACCTCACTTGGAGTATTGTGTGCAGTTCTGGTGTCCTCAACATAAAAAGGACATGGAACTGTTAGAACAAGTGCAGAGGAGGGCCACGAGGATGATCAGGGGACTGGAGCACCTCTCGTATGAAGATAGGCTGAGAAAATTGGGGCTGTTGAGCCTGGAGAAGAGAAGGCTGCATGGAGACCTCATAGCAGCCTTCCATTACCTGAAGGGGGCCTATAGGGATGCTGGGGAGGGACTCTTCATGAGGGACTGTGGTGAGAGGACAAGGGGTAATGGGTTTAAACTTAAACAGGGGAGGTTTAGATTGGATCTGAGGAAGAAATTCTTTACTGTGAGGGTGGTGGGGCCCTGGAATGGGTTGCCCAGGGAAGTTGTGAATGCTTCATCCCTGGAGGCGTTCAAGGTGGGGTTGGACATAGCCTTGGATGGCATGGTTTAGTGGGAGGTGTCCCTGCCCATGGCAGGGGGGTTGGAACTCGATGATCTTGAGGTCCTTTCCAACCCTAACTATTCTATGATTCTATGATTAACCCAGAATGCTAAGTTAATTTCATTTTACCTGAATATTTCTCAAAGGCTCATAAACCAGTGCAAAGTCTTTTATAGACTTTTGTCTATATTGACTTTAAGCAATATGATTCTAAGGCTTTTCAATTGATCGAGGTTAAGTGCATACTACAGAGAGCAGTCTTCTGACTTCCACTGGGTACTGAATGGCTGGATACAATAAATAACAGCATTGCATGTGGCAGGTTTAATGTTGTTTTTTCTAGTAATGGATCTCTGTAGTTATTATTGTCCTTTTTACCAGTGTACGTCTCACACTTCAGTAATATTTTGAATGCAAACCTGCCAAGGGTTCGCAAAACATCATCATATATTCATTTTGTTAATAAACATGTAAAAGAAACTGAACAGATTGCACTGCTGCGAACACTTACGGTATGTGATGTATGTGCTGTGCATTGTATAAATATTTGAAGCTTCCTAGTGCAATTTCCAAGAAATTGAAAGAAAGAGCAGGTCATTACTCAATGATCTTAGGGGTCCTTTCTAGCCTAAAGCATTCTATGATTACCTCACTTAAACCCACCATAATTTAATTCATCTAATAATTTCTTGTTGATTAAAACTATGTTAATACTTTGCAAGCCTGTGTTATCATGTAATTATACAGCTGTACTGAGGAAATGTACTACTTAAAGGAATTTCAGAGTATTCCACTGGAACAAGTACTTATTTCATTGCCGCCTCTGTGTTTTAGGGGAAATGCTTGCTGTGCCATGAGTTGGCAAGCAAGCAAGTACAATTTAACAATTGTGTATGTAAGTACAATTTTTCAGTCAGCTGTTTGTCTTCTTGCGTAAACTAATGAGAGCTAAAAGTGAATTGCTCTTTGGTGCAGATACCTGTGGATTAGCACTCTGGGTAGTCACCTGGAAGGGTGGGAAGATATGTGATACAGCAAGGGAGACAGAAATCTAGAGTCAGAAACCTACATCATGAAAGATAAATCTAAATCTGTGTGTTTAAAAGAATTTGGATCAGCACTTCACTTCAATCTTTACGAATGTAGCTTTTGGAAGTGAAAAAATAGACTTTTCAAAGGACTTTTCTTGCTACCTTTTTCTCTTCTTCCCACCTTTTCCTCTTGTTTTGCTACCTTTAGCCTCTGGAATAGAAGCGCTTTCTAAACACAAAAAGAGCTGAAGAAAACTTAAAAGATATTTTAAAGCAAGACGACTCACATCCTGTTTTAAAAATGTCTTGTCAGTGAATATCTTGTAATTTCTTTGGTTTGGTTTGGCTTGTTCGTAGCTGTTACTGTACGAGACATTGCAAGATGTTGGTATAAAGATGCCCAGATGTTGGCCTTGTAAGAACTTATTTGCTGCATATTCTTTTATCAAAGTAGAAATCCTGATGTTAGAAATGAAAACTTCCCCCATTCCTTGCAGTGAAAGGTTTTTGGAAGCACTGCAGTCAGATTCTCCAGTTTTCTGTGACATTCCATGCTGAACTGTAGGGAGTTGAGGTGACTTCCTTCTCATGGAGGAATGTATTCTTAGATTTCTTCTGTTACATGGCAATGTGTCATATGGCACAAGTCTCTCTCCACTAACTCCAGCATAAATACTGTGTTTGAGATTTCATGCTTTACATAATCCATGTGAAAACAATTATAACTTAAAGTGGAGACACAGTGTGGTAAAAAACTATCAGCAGCTGATTAAACTCTTAAAAAATGTTTGAGTTCCATTTCAAAATGAGAAAAGTAATATTGAAATTTGTCAACACTTCAGTTATTTGTTACAATAAAAATTTGAAATTATATGAAGTCTTTTCTGCAATATTAATAAAAAAGAGCAAACAAGGAATCAAGATTTTTTTATAGCAAATAGCATTTCAGGTAATTTGAACATAGGAATGTGTTCAGAATTGAAAACCAGTAGTAATATTTATTTTCCTGGAGTAATTTAAGTATTTTTGCTGTCCTAGCCAAGGATGTTTGGACCTACAGACTGTGTGTCTGTAGTAGAATGGTACTGGAATCATTTCATACTTCTCTGCTGAGGACTCTCTCCAAGAATGATTTCTGTGTCAGTTCCTTTATCATATTAGTTCAGGAAAATGAAGGATTAAAAATTCATACTTTCAGTAGTCAAAAATCAGAAGTTACATGAGACAAGACATTGATTTAATTTTACTAGTTGTGAATATATCTTATTTAATGTCTCAAATTGCCTTTTAAATTGCTTTTGTATATTCTCTGTATTAGAAATGAGAACATCAGCATTAATGAAAGTGTGCCACAGTGACTATTGCACCTTGGTTATTGAGGAGAAATATGATCAGCTGAAGTTCAGCTGTATTTTATGATCCATTTGGCCAATGTTTGTCAAGTTTGTTGGATTATACTGCTTTATAATCAATGCCTGTCAATAGAAATGGGAAGGAGGAAACCCACATCGTCCCATCTTAGCACATTTTATCATGGAGTATTAAGTGTAAAATTTATGATGGCTGTTTTAAAGCATGTACTGTAGCTGTTCAGCTGAAGCAATGTTGAAGTCTTTTGCGAAGGAACTCCGAGAAATCTCAGAATTCCAGCAGCTAGGAGTGATGAACAGAATCCTGATCAGCTGGGAAGCAATCAGGCACAGCACTTGGAATCCATTACAGATGTCATTAGAGCAACAGAGTAATCAGTATCTTGGTATTTAGATGCTGATTAAAAGTAGTTTGTACTCTGAATATTATTTTCAGTAGTTTTCTTGATTACATAATCAAGAATATGATATCTGTTCCTGGTGGCATGAATATTGTGGTACATAATCAAGAATTTTAAGCAATACCTTATAGTGCAACTAAAAATACTTTCTATAAACTAGAGATTTGCACCTAGATACACCATGATAATGAAAGGCTCACTGCTGAAGACGTATGTGCATTAAGTTAGTCTACCAGCACATAGTATGTCAAAAATGGAAATCTGCAAAATGCAAACCGCTGTTGATCGGGTGTCTTTGTTTCACTGCAGTTTTCTAAAACTCTGGAAATTTATTTCTAGAAGTGTTTGAGGTTTTGTTTGGGTTTTTTTTGCTTGGTTGGTTTTAGATACATCAAGTTGGAACTTCCTGTGGTAATAATTTTATGACAACTTCCCATATTGTTCCATTAACCAATACTCTGCGAGTCCAACAGTCCAGCAAGTTTTTCACCCACCTAGTTCTCCACTCATCTAGACTGTAACAGGCTAAAACTCCACAGCCTTTGGATGATTAGAGAGAGATGCCTCATGATGGCACCAGCCAGCTGTCAGTACTCTTGGATGTGTCCCATTGGGTACACATCCAAGCTTGTCTTTTAAGACATGTCAACTCTCTCAAACTGTTTTTGCCTTCCAGAGCTGCCTCCCACAGAATGCTGTATACTAGTTCCTTGAATAAGTCAGTCTGCTGTCCTAAGGCCCCAGATGTGCTGTCTGCCTTGCTCCCCTCAGAATCTTGAACTGCACTTTGGTGGCTGCTACAACCAAGGGATTAACAGAGATTATCTGGGATTAACAGGGATTAACACATCCCCTAGCACTTCAGTGTTTGTGACTAGTAGGATGAGGAGAGTGGCCCCCGGGTGGCCCATCTGTGTCAAGAGGTTGTCCCAGACTCCCTCCTGGGCTGCAGTCAGCAGATGTCAGGGAGGTTAGTCTCTCACAAGAGCCAAGGTCTGCAATCTGGAGACTTTTTCAGGTTACTTATAGAACACTTGAATCTTCTTTGCCCCTGTTGGGTGGTCTGTAGCAAAATCCCACTCTTGGTGGATGACCTTTTCTCTCATCCTGACTCACAAGATCAACAGACTTGCTGTCTGTTCGTTCCAAAGATTAGCTTCCTCCAGAGGGCGAACTCCTTTCTTGCCTGACTTTCCTGGTTCAGTTTAACATGAAGCATTGTGCTTCCTTCTTTATCCCATACCTCAAATACAGATTGGTGTCCAGCAAACAGCTTCTTCATTTCAGCACCTTTTCTAACAACAGCAGAGAATTCAGCTGTTTGCAGCCAGGGTCACCCTGCAGATGCCATGGCGAAGCACTGACTTGTGAAGCTGAGAATCTAGCAGCAGGTTTTGTGACTGAATTTCTTTGGAGGAATTTCTTTATCTGCTTTTTTTTGTTTTGTTTTGTTTTCATAATCCTACTGCTGTCAGTAACTTGATAGACTTTGGTAAAGTCCTCTAAGGACCTGTCTGAAGGTACATCCCATAATTAATTTTCAGTAGTTGTTCTGCATACACAGGTAAAGAACAGGACATCAAGTCTCCTACAAACTTTTGTTAGCTTTGACTGTAATAAAATGTAGCTGTTTAGAGACTAAATGAAACGAGACTTGTCTAATAATGTGTATAATAAAAAAACCTGCTAGAACTTGATTAAACTTGATCTGTTAGCAGTGTGCTAATGGATCAGTGGGCAAGTAATGTTTATTCCTGGAGTTCTAGATTCATTTATGTGTGTGTGTCAATTAGAAATGAAAATCACTAGAATAGAGTATTTTGGCACTCAAAGTGCACTGTGAATGATTGTACTAATTCTTTGGTTAAGTGAAGCCGTAAGCTCTACTATGCACATTTCCTGGCCAGGCCATTCAGTGCTGTATAATCCAACATCAACCTTTTCAGTTAGTTAAGGCCAAGTAGTGAAATTTTTCTTCTGCCTTTGTTTTATATCATTGAATTGTGTAATGAAAGCCTTTCAAACTATTACTTGTAACACATTTCTGAAGCATTTAACTCTGATGAAGGAGCTTTTGTCTCTGCTAAGGTGAGTGGAAGCAGCACCTGACAGGTCAGAACCAGGAGTGTTATGCTCTACTTCAGAATTCCTTTGTTTTGAGAGGTAGGGAGGGGGAGGAGGATGCCCACTTGCATCTGCTATTTTAAAGTTTTGTTGGGGTTTTTTTCATATCCATTTTCAAGGAACAAATCCATCTAGATGGCCGTGTAAGTGATGGCAGGAAACTAGGCCCTTGTATTTGAAAAAAACTGAATTCCAATGCAAGAATTCTGTTGCCAGCATTTCTCACATGCCAAGTGAGTCAATTATGGTGGTACTTCTTCCTTTTTAATTAATCTGCCTAAACTTCCATTTCTTTCAGAAGCAATTGTCCATCTTGTATGCTAGATTGATAAGCAGTTGTTCATGCTTTCTTATTCATTCCCAGTGTCTGGTGGTATGAGGCTTCTTTTTTATAGATTCTTTTTATTTATCTCATAGCTTATAAAAGTATGTGTGGTCTTACTCATTTCAGACGCTTTTACTATGTTTTTTTGTTTTTTAAACACTTTTCTGAGCTCTCTTGAACTGCTTGTGCTGCATTCTGCCTCCTTTAAGGCAGAGGGTGGGGGGAGGTGGAGAGGGAAACTGCAAGGAGCTGTTTTCCTGTTTGCTGGAGTTAGAGCTGCTTTGTGCCTTTTTAGTCTTCAGCAGTGGCCCTGAAATGGGTACACCTGGTTCCAGGGGACTGTTGCCCAGAAAATGAATTTAGCATATTACATCTAACTGATACATGCTGTTCTTACAGTGGTATTTTCCTGTGTCCTATAATATTGGGAATACTTGTGGCCTTTCTAAGATACTCAGTATTATTTCAACTGGTTGCAATGTTGTAGTAAAGGGGTCTCTGTGAGGAAGGACAGTAGCTCTGTGGAATGTATATGATCACAATATGAATTTTGTATCCAGGCTAAAAACAAGGTCTCATTAACTTCTTGTATTGTGCTCTTTCACTCATATATATGCAGAAATACATTTCAAATCTTATCAGTATTATGACTACACTGCAGAAGTCATATTTTTTGATTTTCAGATGCATACTTGTTACACCTTAATGAACAGAAGGTGGTCGGAGAGAACTAAACTGAAGCTGTCGAGTTTAAACAAGGCTGTCCTAGTCTGCATGGTACAGTAGGAGAAAACATAGGGGATGGTTGCCAGCCATGCCAGTTGCATGGAAGTGTTTGCAGGGGCTAGTTATCAACTAGTCCAGTACCAAAAATTTAATTGTACTCTTCAACAAAATAAATTGTATGATGTTTAAAATAATTTATTTATAAAGGTTATTACTGGGTAGACCCAGCTTCTTAACTTAATTTTGTCCAACTTTTTTGGATAGTTAGATACTTTTTCTTTAACCCACCAATATCAGCCAAGGCCTGGATGGTTCTCAGTGGTAGCGTAACAGCGTGGAGTTGATCAGAATATTGGTGCCTTAAAGCATGATAAAACATACGTGCTTTTATAAATGTCTCTTGTAAATGGAACAAGTTTAAACATCTGATTGTTTCAATCAGCTTTATAGAGCTGCAGGCACAGTTGATAATGTTTTCTTCCTGGTGTGCTTGCTGTCTGTCTCTCATGCTCTCTCTGTTGCGCCATAGTTGGATTGTAAGATTTTCATATTTGTACTGTGCTGTCTAAGGTGTATTTCAGGCTGTAAGCGCAACAAAAAGTGCCAGAAGAACTTCCAGGCAGAAAGCAGGGGCACACCTTTGGAACTGGATGGGGTTAGGCTGCAGCTAAAGGAGATTACGTTAGAATTGAATGTCTAAATTGCAGTTGAGGTGTCTATTTTTTTTTTTTTTTTTTTTTTAATTTTTTTTTTTTTCGGTCTGTATCTTGCTATAAAATTTAAATATGTTAAATAGAATAGTAATGCAGCAACGACTGCTGTTTAATCCAAGAGATCCATATGCTGAGGCAACATGGAAGATACATAGTCTTATATTTGTAATATAACTTTAGGGACTTCACAAGAGGACTCTGCTGAAGTTGATGGGGGAAGTAAATTTGTAATGTGCACCAATCTTCTGCAGAGAGGTGGTACCTCTGTGTACAGTTTTCAGCAGTCTGTTCCATAGGTTACAACCCATTACAGGTGTAAATTGGCCAGTATCAATTTAAACCTATGCAAAATCCTGATCCTTTGGGAATGCTATTTCATACTTTCCTGTTGCTTAAAACCTCTTGAATTTTTCAAGAGGATGTTAATCATCCTGGGACATTATAGAATGGTCACATACAGGTGAGAAGCTGTTGTTGCCCAGGAGCTGGCAGAGGAGTATTGTCATTGCTGCCTACAGGCTGCTGGCCATATATATTCTGGTGTGCTTTGGGCTGACTTTGCAGTGCCCCAGTCCTGGGCTTGTTGTCAGCTTGTTACTGGAACTTGCTGTGTGAACTGGAGCTTGAGGCCAGGCATGTGTTGTTACTGTGAACAGTTTAAACATCGGGTGACAGGAAAGGCCTTGACAGTAGAGACAAGCTGAAAACAGAGGTCTCCAAACTATAAGCAGCTCACTTGATGGTCTTTTACTGGTCATTGAGGCAGTGCAGCCTTGGAAGCTGGCAAAAGACAGCTATAAGCATAAAGAGGCAGGGCAGGGGAGTAGCCAAGTAGTTGAGCAAGGCAGCTCCTGCAGCTTGAGGAAGCAGTGCCCTTGAGAACCCCACTGTGTGGAGAGGTGGAAAGGTACAGACTGCCTAGAAAATCTGGTACCCTGTAAAAAGACGAATCTGGGAGGGAATCATCATCCCTCTCCCAAAATCATTGAGACTGCTGGAGGTGCAAGTGGACTGCTTGCTTCAGTATCACTCCTGTTTCTCTCTCCCTTTGCCTGCTCTCTGTATCTGCTTCAAGCATCCTGGTCCACTGCCTGCCCACAGGCACGCGTGACAGCCCCACACTCTCTGCCTGCTGCTGCTTCCAGCAGGTCCCAGCTCTTCTGGGACCTTCTCACCTGCCAGCCAGCTCCCTATGGCTGCCTGCAGTGCTCTGTGTGTGTGTGTGTGTGCACACGTGTGCATCTCTGGTGCAGGCTTTTTCCCCCCACAACTTCTGCACATTTCACTAACACTGTAACTCCTCCATAAAGCCTCAATAAAGCATGTCAGCTCAATTCAGCTAATTACAATTTTGGGCAACAAGATGTGCTTTATGTGAAAAGCAAAACTGCTGGCTACGTGCCTCCTCAAAATTGTGTTCCCTGTCCGTTCTCCCATACAGACTGGTTTTTGATGTAATCCAGGCAGTGATATGCACTGAGATTTTTAGAAGCAGGTGCTAAATATTGGGATTCTGAGTTCATGTTTAGACAGCAATTAAGGGACATGATTTTCAAATCAGCATTTCTCCATTTGATTTCTGCTTGACAATTTGATGATCAGGGTACAAGATGAGCTGGGCATACTGGCTTTTATACAGTCAGAACTTTTATAAGCTCTGACATGCACACTGGAGAGAGTGAAATTATTTACATTCAGAATAGACAGCTTCAGAGCTGAGGAACATCAGAGCTGATGGTTCTGGTGTCCAGACAGTGGTATGGCTTCATTTCTGTTTATAGTCACTGTAACATTTGAAGACATCCTCTCTCCTGAGAGAATTACTAACTGGATTATCTTGAGCCTCTTTCCTGTGCCCAAATTTGATGTGCAACTGCTGCAGTCCAGAATATTTCTGCCTCTTGTTTCTGCTTAACACTGAGTGCATTAACACGGCTTCCTCCAAAAGTGTAGTTCTCATAGATCCTAGATCTGAAACCATAGACTGCAGCATATAATTCAAACAGAGTAATTTACAGCCTTACAGAGTAACTAAGAAAATTCTTGACCTTTTTCAGTTTAATAAATCAGGGGAAAAGCACAGACCATAGCAAATGTTCCTCATCAAAGTGTTGTTATTTCAAACCTGTTGTGAATGTTCTGAATTCTCTTAAAAAACAGTCTTGGGCTTGACCAGGGCTTGTCAGTGAAAACTTGGATTTCCCTTTGAGCTGAAGTTGGTATCTCCCAGGAAGTCCTACCTGTCTTTTGGTTTTGGATCCATTAAAAAGGAATGTTGAGGTAATACTTTTTCACAGCTCTTACATTTGATGAAGTCCAGAGTTGTTTGCATGTGTGTGTTCTTCCTTCATAGGAAATACTTCACAGATGTTTAATGTACAGACTTCTAAATTTGCAGTTGTTTTGCAGTCAGTTCAGCTGATGTCCTTTTTAGGAGGCAGATGGCTGCTCTTGTACTTTATTACATCAGATATGAACTAACTTGTCCACATTTTAATAATGGAGTTGCTGGGAGATTTGGAGATTAGCTGCTGGTGGGTTTTGTGCACAAGATGTGTTGTGAATGTAATAAAATCTGTATGCAAATCCACAAGCTGTCATTTATACATTTGTAAACAGAATAAATTATGGAGAAATGTCAGGTCCCATTCACATTCTTAATGTTATATACAGCAAATTAGTAAGATGTTCTACAAAGAGAAAAAATGCCTGACAATGCTTTATAACTTTCTCAGAAAGTGATTTTACCGCAGTAAATCTGGCTGTGACCTGCTTTTATTATCGCTTTTAAACTACTGTTAAATAACCCATTTTGCTAAAACAAAGGAACATTAATTTAAAAAAAAAAAGGAAAAAAACAAAACTTGCCGGATAAATTAAGCTGCTCTGCTGGGCCTTTGTGGAAGCTGGTATATAAGGAGATATTTTATACAGTTTTAATTATATAATAGTTCTTTTAAATATTCCCTTTCTCATCTAGAAGGCAAGGGCCCGAGTGCTGATGTTTGATTTGTCCATATAACAAGCATATGAGCAGATTAAAAAAAGGTGGCTTAAAATATGGTTCCAGCTTTAAAACTCACTGTAAGCATGTCACTGTTACGGCATTTACTTTTTTTTGCCAGTTAAACTGGCTTCTTGGTTTACAAACAAAAGCAAGTGTGTGTAGTTTTTGTAACCCCCATCAGCCTAGCACAGCAGGGGAGGAGGTAGCTCTAGTTTCCTATCACATGCGGTTTCAGCAGAATTAGCCGCTAAATCCCAATTCCTGACTCTCTGTCAGTGAATATTTATAATAGACTAGGAAGTAGAAGAGGCGCAGATCAACTTTTTGGGTACACAGTAGAAGTAATGGATTTGAAATGTTTCCACTGAATGAGGCTTTGGGTAAGAATGTTAATTGTTAAATAATTTTTTTATAAACATGTCACTGACTGATGAGTGGGTTTTGTACTGTCACCTGAAATAACATGAGCAGTGTTTAAGTTTGACCTCATTTGCTGACAATAGGGTAGCTCAATCTAAATAAAATCACTGCATCCATTTCTTTTGCTGTAGCAGCCCATGAAAAGCTTTGCTATGCTCAGTAGGATGGAGCCCAAAGCAAAAGGATTCTTGGTTATTTTCTTCTCCAAACTCTTACACTAATGTAAATTAATAATGTCTAAGAATTTGGGCACATAGCGCATTATTTGTCAAACATGTAAGAATACCTATTTCAAGAAATGTCACAATGGTTGCATAAATAAACATTTTATAGTAATTACCTGATTCTAGTAAAACCTAGTGGAGCATTCAAAGACTCCAAACTGCTTAGTGTGAAATTCAATTTGAACTAATCAGCACAAGAGTAGGGAGCAGGAGAGATTCTCCATGCATGTTCAATGGTTCATCACAGTCTTGTATTGCAAAGAAACCGTTGCATCATCAGAATCAAATATTTAATCTTCAGCAGGTATATACTTGTTTGTATTTTAGACCATAATCTCTAGTCCTGTCCACAGTTGAACTAAGGAATCCTGTCTCTCTCTGTTAAAATCTTTGAGATGTAATTCATTATACAATTGTCTCACATCATATACTTTATCGATACAAGTATCAGTACTAGTTTCAATACTAGTACTGAAAATCTAGTACAAGTACTAGATTTTATATATATATACATATAAAAATACTATTTCTTTTCTTGCTTTTTTCTCAGCTTTAGCAGTTCAGCTCCTATCTATGAGCATTTGAAAATGGATACATGGAGTGGACATCCACAGTGGCTTATTTATTTGACACATGGTAGATGAAATGTATTTCTGTGTTAGGATCTTTGTTACCTCCTTTGTTTTTTTGTTTGGTTTTTTTTTTTTTTAATTGGATTTGCAGTTTGTTAATAGTAACTTGCACAAAGGTAGTGCTTTGTGTCATGCAGGTATGGTCAGACAAGGTGATGAGAACTGTCTTTTTAGTATAAAACTGTTTGCTTTTAAAAGGCACATTTCCAGGCTTTTCCATCCTTCTGAACTGTAAAGGATTTTCTTCTTCCTTGGAAATGTTTGGCAGAAGATCTAACCCACATAATCTTTACTTAGTCAAGCTGAACTGTCTTTTCCAAGCTGCCAACTCTTAACATAGTCAAAGGAGGGTAATGTGGCTTTAATGGGCAGAAATTGGGCTGGAGCATCCAGTTTCTCTTTGTGGCTCTGAGCAACCCTCATGCCCTGTGTGTGGTGTAAGCTGTTCTCTGGATGCCCCACAGCCAGCTTGAGTGTGGGCCAAAGACTGGCGAAAGATTATTTGGGCTAAGATCGTGTTCTGCGGAAGTGGTTTGTCTGAACTGTTGCCTCTGGCTGATACTAACTGCCTTTTCATTTTCTACGCTTCTGGTGGCAAAGATGCCTTTGTAAGGGTAGAGAATGCCTTAGACGTCAGGAGAAGTACATGTCTTTTGAAGTAATTGTACCCACTTTTTGCAAGCATTTTTCAATTTAACAGTGAAGACAATTCTGTTTGACTTAAGGGACTAGTGTTTCAAAGAGTTATTTGTGATGCTATAACTAATATGAAAATGTAAATACAATGAAGGCCTCAAAAAGCTGTAAAATTCTCACAGATGGTCGTTTGAAGAAAATGTGAAAGATAAAAATCTTCCTCTGTCTCTTAAAAGCTATTGGAAAACAAAAAAAAAATCTCTTAAAAGTTATTGAAAACAAGAGTTTTCATACCTTCAGCTCGGTTGTACTAAGTTTGTTGTTGTAACTCCTGTAATGTTGTGGTTATTTTTGCTGCTTGTGGTGATTTCATCAGAAGAACAGGCCCAAAGGCGGTGATGGCCTATACCTGATGTGACAGCTCTGCATAGCTAGGAGATGAGTAAGAGGAGCAATGTTGTGCTTAAGTAGAGAAGAATAATAGTTTCACAGCAGAAGGTGGAATAGTAAATGCCAGGAATTAGGTTGTTAAGTGGTACCTGTGTGGCTGGCACTCAAGAAAAGTTGGCATTTGCAGTCATATTTAATGTCATGCACTGAAATCTAGGAGCGGTTGAACCCCTCATAGGCTTTCTCCTTCACTTTTGGGATTTTTGTCATTGCTTTAATGTAATAATTGTTAATTATTAGCCAAAACTAGTTATATTTTTTCTTGTTTCAATGCCCAAGTTACAAAATAAACTTGAGGAAATACCTTAATGTGTTCACTTTTGTGTCTCAGAACAGATTATTACTGGTTTCCAGTGTACTTAAAAAATAAGTCACAGCTATAGACACATGTTTCAGTTCCTGCCTTTCGGTGGAACTAATGAGATGAGGTTCTTTATAAGTTAGACTGAGTAGTCAGTTTGTTCAGTAGTGAAAATAGTCATATTTACATTGGTTTTAACTGTGTAGTAATTTTTTTGAACATCATAAAATAATCTTCAGGCTATTTGAATATTAGAAATATAAATGTCAAAGGATAGAGGGGAGATGTTTCAGCTATTACAGCACAGAGTAAACAAGGAAAAACCTATTTCAGAACATAACCATACTGGGTGTATTAAAATTGATCAGCTTATTCTTGCATGTGATAATTTGGAATGATGCAGTGTATGTATGGCGTGACTTCATAATGGCAGATGCTAGCAGGGAAACTTAAAGTTAAGACAAGAAACAATGAAGAATACAGACTGACAAGGGCATTGGTAAGACTGAACTGGGTGGTCTTCTCTTTGTCAGTGCCTGTCTGCTACCACATTCTTGTAGCATCCTATGAGAAATGTATGTGGAGAGCAAGCTGGTTTTTTTCTGACTGTTCATGGACAATGAGAGAATCGTTGCCTCTGTGGGGTGGTAACATGTAACCAAATGAGAAGTGGGTAAGAGCTTGGCCAAAACAGTGAAGAGGAGTCACCACATTGATGAGATGGGGAAGGTTAGGAAAGAAGGCAGCGCAGCAAGGAGTAGTGTCAGAACTCCCGAGCTCTGAAGGGCTGCTGGGGTGGGTTTGCAAAGATCAGAAAACTGTATCAGGATTTGAGATGTGACAAGATTAGAGCTCAGTTATACTTGTATTTATGCTGGTGCATAAAAATAAGGTGCAGTAAAGATGTAATTGCAGAAGGACTCTGTAAGATACAGTCTGATACTGGTGATGCCACTGGGTTTGGTCCCCCCAAAGTAGCAGGCACAGGAATGGGGCTGTCAGTGGGTAGGGGGCAGCTGGGAGAGATGATGACAGAGTTTAGCTGTAGTCCTGTTAAGCTGGAGCCAACAGCCAGGTGTCCAAAACAACAGCAGAGATGAAAGGCAATCCTATTTTGAACAGGAGGCTGCTTCCCCACAGAGGGAGAGAGGCAGCAGTTACGTTTGTTTCAGTGGAAGTAATTACAAAAGGAGCATGCTGTGAATATAGCCTTGGACTGCCCTCTCTCTTCTATGGAAAGTTAGGGAATACTGCTAGGGAAAGTCCTCTAAATGGCTTCAGTCGTGAAAACCAAAGGAAAAAAAAAAGACATATCTCAAGAACAGGAAGGTGCGCCAAGTGATGAGACTGATTAAAGCAACTGTGATGTACTGTAAAGCCCTGTTTGTAATGATTGTGTGATTGCTTCCAACAGGAATTACTTGTCTTTGGATGTCATTCTTCTGCTGTCATAATCAATTACAGAAGGAACAGGCCCAGTGTTTTTATAAATTCCATTTTCGTTGGTGGTGTTCTGACATCTTTTATTTTGCTTCTATCAGATTTAGATACTATTTCTATTTGATATTTTGTATAGTATTTAATCTACAATTTAGCTCTTACCTCTTCTTTGATAATCAAGTCTCTTGGGTTAAATGTTAGGCAGATTGCAGTTGTCATATGAGGGCTTTTCAAGAATGTTGCTTGCATAAAAGCTCATAGTTAAACAATTTTCTTTTTACGTTCTTCTTGAAACTGAAAATTCCTGTTTTCCTTTAAAAATGATGTGTTTGCAGCTCCTCTAAGTTTGGGTACTTTTAAAATACATAGAAATACTTAAGACTGAGTAGTGTAAAAATCCAGGAAATGATTGTGCCTCTTTTTTATCTTTTAACTGGCTGAAGACATCTTGGGGTAGCTTCATCCTAAAAGTACCTGTGCTGGTCCTCGGCCTAAGCCCAGTGAAGATGTTGCAGAGACAGAGCCCCCTGTGCCCTGGTGCAGAGCATCAGTAGGGATGTACACTGGCTCAGTGAAGGCCCCCTTGCCAAACTTTAGAAGTCAGATATTAGGCCCATGTGTTTTTTTTTTTTTTTGGCGCCTGTAGCCTTTTGTGTAGCAAACCAGGTGCAGTTCTGTCTGTGTCAAGATCTGCAGAACAGCTGAACATGAGGTGCTGCTCTGCCTCCTGGGAAAAGTCACCCCTGAAAGGATTCTATCGGTAGAAAAATGAGGCTGGAGCACCTGCCATATGAAGATAGGCTGAGAAAGTTGGGGCTGTTCAACCTGGAGAAGAGGAGGCTGCGTGGAGACCTCATAGCAGCCTTCCAGTATCTGAAGGGGGCCTATAGGGATGCTGGGGAGGGACTCTTCATTAGGGACTATGGTGAGAGGACAAGGGGTAATGGGTTTAAACTTAAACAGGGGAGGTTTAGATTGGATATGAGGAAGAAATTCTTCACTGTAAGGGTTGTGAGGCCCTGGAATGGATTGCCCAGGGAAGTTGTGAATGCTCCATCACTGGCGGTGTTCAAGGCCAGGCTGGACAGAGCCTTGGGTGGCATGTTTTAGTGGGAGGTGTCCCTGCCCATGGCAGAGGGGTTGGAACTCGATGATCTTAAGGTCCTTTCCAACCCTGACTATTCTATGATTTTATTGTCAATTGCTAGTTTTTCATTTGAATACTTTTGGGGCAGAAAGGTACAATATTGGTGAAGGTTATTGTGAGTGAGTGAAGAGTTGCCTCAGATGCAATTGCAGGCAGCCTGCATTGCAGAAACATGGTTTGGGGGTGAACAGGGCTGTTCTTACAGCAATGGCGTAAAAAAACCCAAACCCAACACTTTCTCATAGAAGTGCTCTGTTCTGTGTAATACCAAAGTAAACTGTGACTGTGGATTAGTAAAGGATTATTTCTTTGGCAGAATAATCTCTGAATTCTACTTCTGCTGACTGAAGCCAGCTTCAGCATAAATGCTTTAAAAGTACTTTCTTTACTGAAATCTGCTCTTTCAGTGAGTTGAGGGCAGGTTGTCTTGGCTCCTCTAGTCAATGCAGGAAAGAATATTGGAAGTGTTTGGGCAAATAGTGATATAACGTAGACCAGAAAGATGCAGTGTAGCAGGGGCATTGGCACTGCACCTTTATGCTCCTGGTCACATTGCTCTGTTTTCTAAAATGAGACTGGGAAGCTGTGGGAAGTGGCAACCAGCTGTTCTAGTACCAGTTCTCACTGTCATGTTTCTCCTAAACACCAAACTGTTCTTTATGGGCTATTAATTTGTGAAGTCATTTATCTCAGGGCAAGTCTGTATTTACAGAACCTAACATAAAGACAGCATATTGTAGCCTGAGACTTAAAATTGTCACTGCACATGATGCCAGGATAAACAGAACAGAAACTCAGTTACGTCTACACCAGCACTTCCTAAAACATTTTTTTACACTGCCTTTTGGCATTATATTCTTTTCCTATTCACCTACAATAAACCTCTGTCTTAGCTAAACAAATACATGTCATCAAATAATAATGTTCTTCATAATAATTCAATGAGGATTATAGCTAGCTGTGTGCCTGGTAGAGATTAAAGGGCATATTTTTGATTCAATGGCAGTGACCACTGTAGTTTTCTACTTGCTTCCTTTATCACTTCTTTATCTGCTCTTCATTATCTTCTTTATCCATTACTTACGTCAGTTGTAAATCAGAGGGAGGTGCCTCCATGGTGGAACTGTGTAGTGTTGTAGTTTATTATATACAGTGCGTGCTGCAGTGGTACAGCTCCCTATTAGTGTGTATGTCCTAGCCCTTCCCTCCAGCACTACACCTGAAGATTCCAAAGACATTATTCTGCCTTTTCCTACCTTTAGCTCTGTGCGTTTCTCTTCTTTTGAAGTTGTTTTGACCTTCTCTGAAGAAAAGGTCAAGCCAAGATACAACTATTCTGTAATAATCTTTACTTAGCATTATTTCCTGGGCTCTTTGGACAGAGACCTTGTGTTCTATTTTGAGCAATCTTTTGTCTGCAGTAAAACACTGAATATGTCTCTCTGTTGCTATAGAAATAATATTGCATTAAATGAAGGAACCAGTGCCCTGCTGTCGACAAATCTAATCTAAGTGTTAGTCTCTAGAGCTTGAATTTCACCACTGGGAAGAAGTATACATAATTCTACAAATTATTTCTGTAGCTTACGCATAAACATCTTTATGCTCTGAAACTGTTAGCTGAATTTCCCAAAGTGATAGCATGGAGCTGAACAGGGTATAATGTGTTTATATATATCTTAACTGAGCTTTTCCCCGCCCCTCTCCCCTATACATTTTCATATTTATGGCTTGAAATTTCCAACTCTTTGCATAGGAAGGTGGGGAGTGGCAGGAAAAGCAGCTTTCTCAGCCAGGTTCCCTACCTCATGGACAACAAAGTGTGCCAGGTTTATTTACAACTCTGGTTTTGTTCTTTCAAATCCAGCTCTTCCGAGTAGCATGAGATGTCATTTGCCCTGATTTTGGAGGATTAATAAAGATATTTTCCATAACTGGAAGGAGGATCATGGTACATTAATATACCCCCTGAAACTGATCTGCTGCCCACTACTCTCTGGACTACTACGCTGCATACCACATGCCCTAGTTACTTAAAGTCTTTGCTGCAATGACTGTGCAGCAGTTAAACACAAGAGTTGTGGATTTTGACTTTATGCACCACATATCAAATCTCACATCTGTATTTACATCTAGACATATTTTAAACATGATATGAATGTTTTTTTTTCAGTGTTCTTCCAGAGTTGTAGAACTCCAGTAGCAGCAGTAAGGTGGTCCTTCAGCCATGCCTGTGGGGTATAGAAAAGGAATTTGAAGCTTTGCTAATAATAGTGACTAAGGGTCAGTGTTTATCAACATATGGATCAGAAGTATTTTGAAGAAACATGGAGAAAAAACTTTTTATCTCATAGTTACAGTACCAGAGCCCCTCGAATACATTTTTATGTGTAGTGTACATGTGTAGTTACAAAGAACAGAAAACAATTCAAAACCACATGGTGATTGATTTGTATCGACTTGTATGGAAATGTCGCTTATAAATCTGATTTCAGAATGCTTATAAAAATCCCATTTGGTTAGAAAATCGAGTTGTTACTTGTGAAATGGGCTTGTGTTAGATATGTGTTATATATAATACAGGTATATGTTATGTATTATGGAACAAAATACAGTTTATAAATGTTCAGTTTAATTAATGAATAGTGAACATAGCAGTGGCCCCTGGTTAAAGATTGCTCTTCAGAAAACCTAAACCTTCTGTCATTACAATAAAATAACTGCTTTTGGAAAAAAAATCCTTTCTAAATTTTGCTCAGTGTTTGTACCTGACTCTACCAATCAGATGAACCTTTCTCGACAAGGCCAGATCTCTGACAGCCAGAAGAGTAACTGTCTGGGTCATGCATATTGATATAAAACCAGGGGTGAAGGGAAAACCAGCAAACTCCACAATTACCTTTCTGTGAAATTAATGCCATACTCATTCTTAAAACAGACTCAGCATATAACCAAGTCACCACAATACACTAATTATATTTGTGCTGTCAAAGTAGTTCTTGTAGTGGAAAAAAACCCACAACACAACCTGAATTCCTTTGCACAGCCATAAAATATAAATGAGAGGTTAGCCCAGGTTTTGCCCCTGTGAAAAGCTGGTTGCACCATCCAAGTTTGTTGCATTTGTTTTCAACAACTAGCCTGCTAAAGCTTCTGATGCAAACCACTGACCATTTTGTTACCTACTGCTTTGCTATCTGTGGTTCCTCTCCAGAGCCTTGCTTAAGGCAAGTTACTCAAAATGGCCGAGTACTTGATAAGGGAGGGAGTGAAGTTGGAGGGAAGGGATTGAGTGGCATTACAGTATTAAAGTGAAGATGTATTCTAGATCCCTGCATCTTAATATGATCTTACTGTGCATAGTTCCATAAGCAAAAGTTAACAGTGAGTGAAGGAGAAGACAGCATAAAAACTAAACTGTTTTGTTTTTTTTCCTGTAGGAACTCAATGGAGGAAAGACCAAGAGAGAGATTTAAAGAACGTTCTGAAGGGCACCCACCAGGACATACCACTGGTATTTGTCAGTGGAAATCATGATATCGGCAATACCCCAACAAGAGAAACAATAGAGCATTACTGCAGTAACTGGGGAGATGACTACTTCAGCTTTTGGGTTGGAGGTGTTTTCTTTCTTGTATTGAATTCTCAGTTGTACTTTGATTCTTCCAAGTGCCCTGAGCTGAAGCAAGCCCAGGATGCATGGCTCAGTGAGCAACTGGCTATCGCTGAACAGCAGAAATGCAAGCATATAATAGTGTTCCAGCACATCCCTCTGTTTCTGAGAAAACCTGATGAAGACCATGATTATTTCAACTTGGAAAAATCAGTTCGTCAGGAGCTAATGGAAAAGTTTCATAAAGCAGGTATTTTCTCAGACTTTCCTGGTTTTGAATTTTTGTTTCAAATTGTTAATGGCAGTGCTTCCAGACAAAATACATTTAACTTCAGTGGTACTGTTTTAAAGGAATTTTAGATACTGCTTATAAGCCTGATTGCTCCCTGTCAGAATTATTAACTGAATCTAATCGCTTATAAAAAGTACCAAACAACATCTAAAACTTTGAGTGAAAAGTAAAAAAGTAAAAGTGAAAAATTCTTCAAGGCTTCCATTTTGCAAGTATTGATAGATAAGACAACCTGAGGTTTTTCTGCCTACAGACTGGAAGATCAGGTATTGCCAGAGGAGAAAAATACAGAATTTGTTTTACGTAAAATATGGAAACAGAATTTAGAATTACCTTGGAGGTTGTTTTCTCCCACACTGAGCCTATTTTAAACCAAGTGTAATGCACTCCAGATATATTCAGTGTTAAAGAGTCCTGCTCTGCTAAGATCAATCCTTGCATATCCCATTACTAATAAGGGCCAGTTCTGAGGTGAAGGGCAAGTGCTAAACAGTCCATTGGGCCAAATCCCTTCGCTCTGTGTGATGACACTTGAATGCCACCCAGACAGACATGGTGTGCAGCTAATCCCCCACACTGCTCCTGTTGTTCCTGTTAATTGCCTTCATGTTCCTGGGGTGTGCTCGTCCCTCCAAATTCTTTGCCATTGCTGCATCAGCATCATTTTCTCTGCATCTGTAAGAGCATGTTATTTGGATTACTGAACAATGCAAATTGTTTATGATATTGTTCCTAATTTGCCATGTAATTGTTAAGCCTGGGCTCATTCAAAACCAGCCTAATTTCCAAGCTCTGGATCTCCTGCTGTTTCCAATCAATGGGGCCAAAATTCATAGTTATCTGAGGGCTCTCCAGGGGACTGGCATATTTGCAAATTCAAGTGCCCTTTTTTTGTCCCATAAGGAGACATGCTGAGAATGCCTCATGGTATCTCTTTAATTTTTGTGCTAGTGTTAATGTAGTTATATATAGTTATAGTTAATATAGGGAAGCATTCGGAAAGTTGGGCAGCTAAATGGCTGTTTACATACTGTTGTCTAAAAACACATCCTAGTTCACTGAAGAGCTGCTTAGCAGAAGGACACTGTCAGCAAGCATTAATGTGGAAACCAAAGCAGTTCTGTTCTAGAGTTTTCTCTCATCGTCTTGGTTTGCCAACACTTGGCAACACTCAGGACTGGGAATATAATTAATCAAGAGGTGAAAGAAACTGCAGAACGTTATCAGTGTAACATTTATCATTATTATATTATCATCTCTTGAAGAAACATATTTCAGACTGATTCTTCTCATGTGTGTCCAGAGGCTTAACCAGAAGTTGGGGAGGCTTTAAATGATGGGGAAAAGGAAGAGGGATGGGAAGCCAGTGAGACAAAGATAAGTCTACAGAAGAAATTCCCAAACTCCTTTCTATGCCAACATCCCCTTTGTACCTCCCCTCCATCATTTCCCATTGTGCCTCTCAGTCCCATCCCTAAAATGACATTATTTGTTTCCTTCATGAGTATGTTCAAACATTGATCTTCTGGTGGCTGTTTTTATGGAGTGAGTGAGTCAATAGGTAATACTCACAATACAATAATCTAGCATTTGGCTAATTAAATGAACTCAGAAAGCTCAGTGTAACTCAGGCTGCTGAGAAGCATCAGCTGAATCAAAGTTGGCTCAGAGTTTCCATTGTATCATTCAGTTGAAGAGCGGTCTTTGTAAGACCACAGAATGTCATCAGTGGGTTGCAAACATTCAGTTATCATGGAAGCTTAGATTCACAGATACACAATGACATCACTTACTTGCTGATTCTCTTTTGCTTTGCCAAATAACCTATTTCAGCATTTCAGACATGAAACTGGTTTTCCCACAGTTCACTTCATACATTCTTAGGGGATTAAAACACAGAATATTGCTAATGAAATCCCAATGTACTTTGCCTTTCTTAATTATGACTTGCAGTTTAGAAGGCCAACCCTTGCAGCACTTCATTTAGGCATTTGATGTAACTGTTTATCCTGGAAAAAGGAAGTCTGTCCTTCTAATTGAGCCTACCAGGCTGCTGCTCTTTTTCTTCCCCTGACCTGTCACCAGTCCTTCCTTCCTTCCTTCTGCTCTCTTGCTCACTGTTTCTAACCAGTACGAAGGTCTGCTTTGTAATTATGTGAAATTTCAGTATAACATGCATGTTTGAAGGGTTAGCAGATGGGTATCATATTCCAGTTGTTGATAACCCAGGAGCAGACCTGGAATTATCAGAGTTCTCCTGTTTATACTCTGTCTAGCTTAGAGAGGAAGGGGAAAGGAAGGACAGTCTATTAATTCAGGTCTTTGCATGACAGAAATTCATATGGATGCATGTAGGAAATAATCAGATCAGTATGGCAGTGTTGCACAGGTGCTTTAAAGTGAGGTATGCAACTTCACAAAATTATTATTTTAAATTCAGAGCCCAGATCTTCTGTAGTTACTCTCTTTTAATCACTTTGATATTACATAATGTTTTTGGTTTAAGTATCTGCTCATTACAAGCAGAGATAAAAGACTAGCTGTAGAGGCTACATCTGGTACAAAATACTGAATTACATTTCTCACATTAGAAGTGTCCTTAACAGTTGGGCTAATTAAAGATAAAATCATGTCCTTATGATAAATATTTATAAATTGGAAATCTGGCACTCGTAAATATGTATTACTACTCTGCAGAGTTAAGCCATGCTTGTAAGCTGCACGTCTAAGAAATCCTCCTGGCCCATTTTTTCTTTCAGTGCCTTATAACAAGTATTGTCCTTGAAAAAGTGATATCAGTGACAGTGAAAATCAACTCAGTTTAGAACGTAGTTTATCATTTAAGAGGAAATACATTTCTGAAAGTGTGCTTGTATAACTTCAGAAAGTTTAGCCTCAGTTACCTGTCTCCTCTACTTGCAGAAGCAAAGTAAAGACCTGTACAAAAGAACTGTGAAAGAGCTGTGAGCTCCAATGGAGTTACCCAGGTCTGCTGTGTGAAATGCATAGTCACCTTTGAAGAATTTGATAGTGTTGATATAGATAAGTTTGCTCATAGCTTTGTGGAGAAAATAAAGTAGTGGTAGTGGTCTAGCCGAAACTCTGAGCTATATGAATGTCTCTCTGATAAGCAGAAGTGATAAATTAGGTTTTAAATTAAGGCATTTATTTAATAGGAAACATACTCTTTCTGACCTATCCCATTCCAGTATAATTTTCTTAGGATGTTAAAGGATTTTTTTTCAATGACCAGAAAAGTGTGGGTATTCTTTTGCTAGAGACAATCTTTAAAAGACTTTTTGCTTAACATACTGAAATTACATTACTTAACACAATATAGTAGTAAATGTTTCTTCATGACCCTAATGAACTAAAACATTTAAGCAAATGCCTGACCTTGGTTAAGAGCTCTGTTGTATAAAACCTGGATTAACAGCTAGTTTTCCACCAACAAAGTTGTTTCAGTGTGAAATGACAAGTATAAGTGGTCTGTCTAGCTGAGGGATTGTGTCCAAGAGATACAAAATATGGAACAAAATTCACTGCAGTCTTCAGCTTTTCTTTTTCATTCAGAAGTTCATTTAAATGTCTTCAAAGCAATTTTTCAGATGTGCTTAAAAATACTTAATTTGCAAATACAGGGAAAAATAGCAACCTAACTGTTAAATGGCATATTTTTTCGTTACATTTGTGAGTGTAGGTGCTGTAACTTCTAACACCTTTACTCATTAAAGACTGTGATACCTACATTCTCCTCTTAGAAATCTTATGACAGGAGAGTTGTATTAAGGGGAGCAGCAGCTTTCTGAACATCCACAGCTGACATATATTTGAGTACAAAATTAAAGCATGGAGTGCTGAAAGCTGTTTCTAAAATTTACCAGACAACATATGCTATGTGTCATGAATTTGTCGTGTAATCAAGGTTGACAAGGGAGTAATATTTTCTTCCTGCCATTGGGACCTTGATTTTTCCAAAGGCCATACACCAAGTGAGTAATCTCACGCTTGCTTCTGTGTTGCTTTGTCAGTATTTAAGGTAATTTTAATCTAAATACTCTCAAGTTTAGTGATTTAGATCAGCCGCTTCCAATCTTGAAATGATGCACTCATGGTACAGGCAGTGACCAAATTTGGTATCTTCTATGTCCCTGTGTAAGAACAGGTTTTAAGACTGTTCACCAGGTAATGTAATGTAATCTAGTATGTAGATACACAGACATTTATTTCAGAGATTCAGCGATTACAAGATGCATTTATTTAATCAGTAATTACATTAAGTAGTATTTTTTCTTTGATAAATTTTTTAAATCTGTTTTATCCACTGGGCTGTAGTGTTCATCGATAAAAACTTCTTTTTGATCCTACAAGTTTACAGGGTCATGTTTGCAAACAACAGTGAATGAGATATTTTTATTAAGATTCTTACAGTGCTATGCACTGTAAAGTCCAATTACTCTGTTCTGTTTCATTCACACAACTGATGAAGAAGGTAGGATAACACAGAGCTTCTAAGGGGCTGTTATTTAAGTTTGACTGAAGAGGTTAGGAAATGGAGGGTGTTGATCCCTGACACCAGTGGGGCTGTCCTACTGGAGCTCTGTTGATGGGAAGTGATTGGGGGTTTTTGGAGAGCAGGGTCTGAGAAATGCCTGAGCACTGAGCAGTTCTGTAAACAGTGCGGTGACTGATGTTTTCACATCTGTTTGCTGCTCTAACACCTGAGTGGCAGATGGGGTGATGTGAGAACTCGCAAATTGCAATGAGATAAAATCAATTCTATGCCACAGGAGAGATTTTGTTTACAAAGACTACTAAATATTATCATTTGCTTTGTAGCACTGGAGTCTTGAAAAGATGATGTATACTACCTGCCCAGGGGAGAAAAATGGTACAGCGAGAATGACTGTGGTTAATGTATGCTCTTGTAGGGAAGCTGAAAGAGCATCATTTTGGATTGCAAAGTTGTTCTGAGAGTAATACCTGTGTATTACTGTTGAACTGACCATGCTGCTCAGCACTTCAGAAAGCAGCTGTATGCTGCAAGAGAAAGGAAACAATGAAAAGGCAGTCCATGCCTCACACTCCAGGGAAAGCACTCAAGATCAGTTCATCCATGTGACTTAAATGGTTTATTTGCCAGAAACATTGCCTTTTAAAAAATACGTATCTACACATACATGTGTGTGGTATACACACATCTCATAGTAGCATCTCCTTGTGCATGGATACTGCTTTTATTCTCATACCTACTAAAACTCTGAAAGGGTACTGGAGTGTTGGGAGCACTCGGGTTTTTCACTGTACAATTTGGCTGCTTTACAAAACTGCATCTCCACCTGTTTGCTTCTGTTTTGGCTCTACTGCTGCTCCTTTCTAGCTCCTGCAGTTTTTGGGGACAAATACATAGAAGATTAGCTCTTGCCAGCATATCCTCTTTCTTCAGTCTTGAGCAAGTGAAGCGGTGGCTTTTAGATAATCACAGTTCTAATTTAAAACAAATTTAATCATTAAACTTGAACAGCTAACATAAAAGCAGTAGCTAGGCTAGAATGACAATCCCTATAGCCCAGTCTCCTGCTTCTCCCACTAGCCAAACCCTTGTGAAGAGCACAAGTCAGTAAAGTGCATGATGGTATTTCTTTCAAGTATTCTTCCTAGCTCCAACAATTTCTCTTTTGAGGGCTTATGTATCATAATAATATTGTCTGTATAGTGTGATTTAGTGATTCTTTTACACATTTGTTCAATTGGGTTTTCAAAACTCAGCTGTCACAGTGGCCTGTGATGGGGGGAGTTTCAAGTTTCACAGCTTTGGGAAGAAACACCTTTTGTTTGCTTTGAGCTTCACCTGTAGTCTGTGCAGAGAGCCATACATCTGTAAATGAAATGCAGTGAACACTGATTCATGTCTGCAGTTCCTGTAAAAACTAGTTCATTAATCAGCACTTAAAGGGGGAGAATCTGGACCATGTGATAGATTTCATTGCTCAGTCAGAACCACCTTTTTTCCCCAAATTCTCTACAGAGTGCATGGAGAGAGAAGCAAGGTCTGTACTGTACCCATTACATATTTATTATATCATTCATACTGCATTAATTTAGCCTTTTTGTTCTCTTACAGTCTCATTTGCTTTTCCTGAGAAAGGCATTTATTTAATTGAGGGCTCAGTCTAAATAAAGCATGCTACTGATTGCCTCTGCTGATTATTCCAGGCATTCTCTTCCTAATTTGGAAAATCTGCTGCTTTTCTTTGGTTTATTTTTATATATTGTGATTTTTTTTCCCTGCATTTTTACACTGTCCGTAGTGCTGGATTGAGCAGTTTGATTTCCAACTGAGGCTAGGCCACTCACAGTTTGGACACAGCAAACCTGCCTCAAAATGGGGTTTTGGGCATTAGGAGCTAGAGCTGGAAAACAGCTTCTTCTGACTCAGGGGGTTTTGGCAGCAAGCAATGGAAGTGAGTGTGATTATAGAAACTGGAGTCAGACACCTCTGGAATTTAAGCTTGTTCAAGTCTGAATTCCAGCCCAGTGCGATCTGATTGTGTGAGAGGAATTGTTTTCTAGGTGGATGTTTCCTTATGAAGTTATTTTTAGTATTTCAAGGTAAATGTGGATGCATTATTTTCCATCCTGGTTTAACCTATTTGGATTTCTGTAATCACTGCAACTAGAATTCCTTTGAGATTGGGACTCAGTCTGTATGTCTTGAATTAAACTGGCAAACATCATGTTTTTCGAGGTGTTAGAAGAACGGATACGTTTCACAAAATCAGGAATATACCTGTTGTCTGTTTAATAAAGCAAAAAGATGCCTTGGCTAGTATTTCACATTTAAAATGGAGACATAAACTACTCCTTAAACAGGTCAAAATGCTGTGGTTGTGAAAGGTGTGATTGTCTGTTGATCCACATAGAGAAGGCAGGCCACAGTCCCCTCTCTTTCCTGCCCCAAATGGAGCTGAAAAATGCCCAGCATTCCATATCCTTGCATTTTTCTACACCTCAGAACACAAGAGCAGTAGAGTAGCAAGTTGGGATTATGGGCCTGCAGCTGCACAATAAGCTAAGGCTGGGAGGTAATCACTCTCAGGTGTATTATCCATGAGACACAGCTAAATGCCTTTATTCTCTTATAGTACAATTATGTCAAAATCATGCTGACCCTTTTCCCTGGTGTTTGCCGAACTGTTGTTCAGAAGGGTTTCTCTGAGTGATGAACTACAGTTTGTGGAAAGAAGATGCTGCACTTGTAGAATTCTGTAAAATAACTTTTGCTTCATGCTGCTAGCAGACAACCTGCCTTCTGCATGATATTCAGTATGCAGTTTCTTTCCAGGTAATGAACTATTTTCTCATCTGATTCTTGTTAGGAATAAAACCAACAGCATGCTAACGCTAGTGGGGTAGCCAAAGTTTTCTTAGAGATTTTTTTTTCAGTATCATCAGGCCTGAAAAAGGTGGTGAATATTTCCTATAGAACTCAGCCTCTTTCAGAACGTTATTCTGTTTTGGAGTGTTGGAAAACTCAAGTGCTGTGAGATGGTCATCATTACAAAGAATGATCTCTTTTAAATGAGACCTGCTGCAGGCTGTGAGGATGGGATGGTTGTATACATGCAGTTGCTCCTAAGCCTGGCTGGCCTGGTCATCCCTTTCTGTACCAGTCTTTTCCATAGAATCATAGAATAGTTAGGGTTGGAAAGGACCTTAAGATCATCTAGTTCCAACTCCCCTGCCGTGTGCAGGTACACCTCACACTAAACCATATCACCATCCGAAGCAAATCTCAGATGCTTGCTTAGCTCTCCCTTTTAGGCCAGTGCAGTTTAGAAGTATCCATTACACTACCTCTGTAAGAAAACCTCCTTTTAGTAGTGTGCTGTTTTGGTTCACCAAGCATGAAGAGAGAACCAAGAGAAAATGGGAAGTGCCAGTAAAAATTGTCCATCTTACCAGAGCCGTTAAACTGAGAAAGATGCAAATCATTATGAACTGGCAGGGGTCTTGTGATGTCTTCATTTGGTGAGCTGGCTTTAGACTGCAGACACTGGAAATAAAGGAGAGGGGAAGAAGTCTTGAGAGGTGTTTCTGAATTTTCTGTTGAGAAATCTTTGTGGTAGGAGCCATGAGCAAAGGGTTCATACCTTGGTTTTGACTTGGAAAAGGGTATCCAATTTAAAACATGATTCTTGTTTGAAGTGTTTTCAGAAGTGAGTTGACCTTTAAAAAATCATCTTATGAAAGAACATGCAGATAGCATCTAGGGTAGCATGCTGAATTACATGAGTTATTAATTACCCTCCTCAGCACTTTACCTCTTGACTTGACAAAGCCAGTGTGTAGCCTTACAGTCTGAAGTGACATAATGCAGTGTGTCAATTAGCATAAAACCAAAGTACTTATTTCATGGTGAAGCTAATGAAGAGTCTAAGGCTTCTCAATACATGTAAGTATTAGAGCTCTTTAGGTGACTCTTGAACAATCCATGTTCTGGTTGGTCATTATGTTTGGTCATGAGTTATTTATGCTAAATAGGCTGTGTTAAGCTCATGGAATTTGTACCAAAATAGGTATTTAATTCATTAGCAGAAATGCATTATTCTACAGGGAAAAAGAGTTATGATCAGCTCTTTGGAAACAGTAAATCTTTCCATCATTTGCAGTCAGCTTTGTCAGTTTAGAACTGAAAAGGACTTTTTGTGCTTGATCAGAAAATGGTGGTAAATTGTATGCCAGGAGGGCATCTTTGGTTTACTAAAATCAGAATCAATTCCTGTATTTAACCTTTTTTTTTTTTACCAATTGACTGATTCTGAAAACTCATGTTTGGAGTATGGGCATGAAGCTTGTTGGGTTTAGGTGTTTTTGTGATCCAAGTGCAGTTTTAGAACAGCCAGAGCAAGACCTGCTGCTGTCCTGAGACTCTGGCTTCTGGTCCTGCTCCGATCAAAAATGAATTTGGCAGTTCAGGCCTTTCTGACCTGACACCAGAAGATGATGATCACAGAGACAGTGTGTGAGGTTTGTGTTGCATCTTTTAAATAGTAACTGTCTGCACAGTTTTTTACTTCATTCTGATTTTAATCCTTTTTTTTCTTTGTTTTAATTGAAAATCCATTAGGTATGAATAGTGTTTTGTAGTAATGGATCCTGCGTTTTTGGTTAATGGGTACTGTGAAGCCTGCAGTCACATTTAAATTCAAACCAACGTGTATTTCACAACAAATGAACTAATGAATGCTTGTGAAGGTGCCATCCTTTGGACATGTATTTTCACAGTAGCTTTTTAGTATTTCATACAGCTTTCATGTCAAAGCTTTTCTCAACTGCTATTTCAGAAAGCAGGGATTAAGCACAAATCACTGCTCTCTGCCTTTTTGTTTGTGGCGGGAAGGGACTGTACCTTTTTGTGGATAGCTGGATGCATTGAAGTGACTTGAGGATATGTTAAAGCCAGCTATAAAGTGAGGCCTGCCAGGACACTGCTCTTTCCTCACAGAGTTTAAAGGGGGGTGTGCAGTGGGGTTGCTGGCAGCTTGACAGCACTACCTCAGAAAAACATCTGAAATGAATGAATTAAACTTGAGTGTGCGCATCTCTTAAGATTCTGATTATGTTTCAGATCAAAAGCAAGAGCAAAGTGAATAGCCTGCTTGTCATCTTAGTATTATTGCATTGACTGGTTCAGATTTCCTTCTTACGCTAGCTAACAAAAGTGAGTGGAATACAGCTGAGTGAAAAAAAAAGGTGCTAGTGAAGAAAAAAACATCAGTTAGACTTCTATTAATACACAGCACTGACCTGTTTGTTTCTTTGTTCAAGATGTAACACGCTGTTACACAGTAATAACTAGGATTAATACTGAATACCTGAAACGTGAAGTATGGGCAAAATTTTTTCCAGGAGGTATCTAAAGCAGATACTGAATTCCAGGGGAGGCTGGTGCTGAGCAGCTAGACCTGCATGGGTATTTGAGCACTAAACACCTGCCTAGCGTAATTATTATCTGAATGACAATACATATGCTAAAAGGGGGAGTTTGGATAAACAGTATCCATAAACACCAGATTGTTTAGGCAGAATCTGCCTCCCATAGGCAACAGGAGATAAAAGAGATTCTAAATCACATTCTCTGTGGTCTCCTATTTGCACTGCTTACTTCAGCTCCATACCAAAATACCTTCTTGAGTGTAGGCAGTTAGCAGACGTGAAATGTAATTGTGGTAAAGTTGCATTGTTTGCCTAGGAAGAAAAAAAGGCTGCATGATTCACAGGCCAGACTTTGTACCTGGTGTCTGTCTGCTGTCTGAGATGGGTTTCTCAAATACTTCCGTTGAATTCTCAGGGTAGGTTTTGGTTTTCTTATAGCATAACTAAAGCTGCTGAATTACTTTTGTACCCCTGCCCTTCTAATTACACATAAACTGTATGTCAGGATTTGGTTTACATATACGATGACATAAAGGCTTCTGTTCTTTTAATTCCAAAGGTTAAACTCTCTGAGTGGTGAGAAGATAGATAAAAGATGGTGAGCATTTATCTCTCTTACAAAGCACTATTTACCTTACTAAAAGCATGTCACATGGCTTTACACCTCACTGTGGTTTTATGATTGTTACTTTTTCCTAACTTTTTTGCTTAACTGTGGAAAAAGTGGAAAATATTGAAAAGGACTTGTTCCTGTAGTAGCACTGTCCCTTACTGGAAGCTGCTAAGGGTATTTTATGGACCCAGCTGATGCAGTAATCAAGCAGGTGAAACACCAGGTGCCCAGATGTTCAGTCGTTGATCCTTCATTTAGCTTCTACTTAATGCTATGGGGAAGGACCAAGATACAGTCAGGTCCATGCTAGATGTGTGCCTGAGAGCAGCACCTAGAACATTGCTGGAGGCCATTGGTTATAGGTTAAGTGCATGAAGGACAGGAAAGTGCTGCAAACACAGATCCATTATAGGCAGCTCTAAACTGAAAGCAAATAAGTATCATTAAGCTTATTGTGCCTTATGTCCTCCCAAACTCCCCACAAATGCCTTAACTCAGAGGCTGCAGTAAGCAGCCTCATCTGCTCAGCATCCTCTACATCAGGGCTTGCTCTTTTAACAACAATGCTACAAGGCAAGAGGGGTCCCACTTTAACAAGTAGAAGATATATAAAGGTGCCACAGTGTTCAGTTTTGCTCTCTGTATTAGGAAGCAAGAGAAGAAAATGCCCAGCCACCCCATGAACAGCTCCAAATGTCATTGCATAAAGATTGGGGGCTGGAGGAGGTAAGGTCAGCCTCTGGTTTGGATAGGTGTGCATGTTGGAGTATTGTGTACATTTCTGGTGTCCCCAACATAAGAAGGACATGGAGCTGTTGGAGCAAGTCAGAGGAGTCCACAAGGATGATAAAGGGGCTGGAACACCTCCTGTATGAAGACAGGCTGAGAAACTGAGGCTTTTCAGCCTGGAGAAGAGCTTAATGGAGGCCTCATAGCAGCCTTCCAGTATCTGAAGGGGGCCTACAAGGACGCTGGAGAGAGGTTCTTCATTAGGGACTGTAGTGATAGAACAAGGGGTAATGGGTTCAAACATAAACAGGGGAAGTTTAGGTTAGATATAAGAAACAAGTTCTTCCCTGTGAGGGTGGTGAGGCACTGGCACAGGATGCCCAAAGAAGCTGTGAATACTCCATCCCTGGCAGTGTAAAAGATCAGGTTGGACGGACTCTTGGGAGACATGGTCTAGTGGAAGGTGTACCTTCCCATGGCAGGAAGTTTGAACTAGATGATCTTAAGGTCCCTTCCAGCCCTAACTATTCTGTGATTCTATGATTCTGCTGCTTGAATTGCTTAAGCATGTCACACTAGTCACTGTAATAAGCTGCAACACGGTGGGAGTTGAGAAATGACTGCTTGCTCTCAGACCGACTCTACCATCTTTATATTACGATTTTAAGGACCCAAATAACATCTAGTAAGTACAGAATATCTGTAAAGAGCCTGTTACATCACAGGACTTTTATATTTTTATGCTGCCTTTTAAGGTATTCTGATTGGGTTTCTCCCAACCACAAAGCAACTCAAATTGTTTGATAGGTTCCTGCAGCTGAGAGCAAGCTCTCAGAGTTGTTATAATGACTTCCTTACAAGTGTAACTACACCAGAGAGATGAGCAGGTTACACTGAGCAAGAGAATTAGAACTGATGAACTAAAATAGAGTAACAGACAAGTTCTAGCTGACAGTGCCTAGTTGACCAGTATTCAACATAAAGGTAACTTCATTCTCTGTTTTCCACTTTGAGACATTTGCTGTTAGAGGAGGGTTCAGATTTTGAAATATGAAAGCCCATGTAGCTTTCACCAGGCATACAGCAGAGTAATTTATATTCTGCTTTCCAAGCTGCTTAATTTTTAACTATACTTTGAGCCTATTTTATGTATGTTATATCAGTCTTGAAATCACTTCTATAAAAACTAAGTATTGATGTAGCCAAACTCTGTTAAGACTTGCTTTCCTGTGCCCTTTTTCATTTAATCTCTGTGAAAGAGGCCTAAATCTACTGCAGGGAAAAAAAGGTTGAATTGGTTTCTGGCTAGAGAAAGAAGGATTTCCTTGTGAAGCTATTGTGTGTTCCTAACCACTGTGCCTTTAACTTGCTTCTGCTCTTTTCCAGAATTTCTGCTGTCTGAAGGCAAAATGAGTTGTTGCTGCTGGGGCTTTTTTATGTCATTTAAGGTTATAGTATCTATCTCACAAATTACAACATTCTCTGGCCTACCACTTGAACAGAGCTAAGCATATGTTACCTTTCATGTTAAGCATGGAATGGTAGATTCCTGGAATATATGAAAAATAGCAGATGAAGTTTGGTGTTGTCATCACAGTGTCCATTCCTGTGTAGCTGTGTATGTAATATAAAAACAGTGGTGGGAAAGGTCATTATCAATGCTGCTTATTTAAGGACAGCTTTTAGGCTGGGGTGGTAAGCCAGACCTTTGCTGTGTGCAAGGAGCACCTTGCATTGCCCCTAGCAGCTGGCACGTGTCCCCATATGTTCTGAGCTTTACTCTTCAGTGCTGTCCTCCTCAGGAAGAGGCACAATTTTAGACCTCTGCTTGTTAGCTTATTGACAACAGAAACACAAATGATGTATGGCAAGGTACAGCATCTGCTGGCCACCTAGTCATAGTTGTCAGGAATACTTACTGTGGGTTTTGAGTCACTTCATGGTAATTAAGGTATATTTAGCTGCTTTATGTAGGCCCATCCAAGTGTCATTATGGTTAAGGAGCACACAACCTGTTGCATTTCAATAAACAAATTACGCCTAAATCCTTTAAGTGTGTTTGAAAACTTATGAATTTTCATTCATAACACCATAAATCAACACTAGATCTAAACACCTGGATCAGAATATAAAATCAATTTGCATGCTTTGCACTTGATGATAAACAACAAAATTCCTAGTCTTCAGCCATCTGGTCCAGTAATTTTTGTGTTTCACAACAGTATAAAATAGCATTTGATGCAGCCTCAGGAAGCTGTAACAGTCTGAAATCCAAGGATCTTGGACTGAGCATGCCAAAAATTTATCCCCAGACCTGTTCATAGAATCAGCTATTTATACTAACTCCACATTTTCATTCAAAATAAAATACGCATCATCTTAAATTAGCAACAAAGCTGATGAATAATTTTTTGCTGAACCACAAATGCTGTTGATGGTGATGCTCAGCTGTCTCTGTCACCAGTGCACAGAGTGGCTAAATGGTGAAGGATGCTGGTGTAACTGGAAATGAAATGCTTGTCTGGGACAGCATGTTTTAGGGGGGAGCTAGGTTCTCACCTGTTGTTAATGGTTTTCCAAACCTTGACAGGAAAGATAAGTACTTAGCATCAAAGTTACTTTTTGCTTACATTCTTGACTCATGAGACTAAACAAGGTTTCATTGTTTTGTAGTAATAAAACATTTTATTAAAAATTATAAAACGTCAAATGGGGAGGGGAAAGTAAGCAATTTGGTAGCATGAATTTGACTTGTAATGACAATCAGAAGGGCCATCCAGGTAGTGATTACAGCTTGTATCCATTGATTTTTTTATGTTTGCGGTGCAGAAGAAACAAAAAGCAGAAACTGCTGGTTTGGAGTTGAGGATGACACAATTTCATTTCATCTTAAATTGTTTCCAAATCTGCAAAAATCACACAGCTCCTGAGGAGCTATGGCAGGATTGTAGACCTCATGGCAGGAGAGTAGACCTGTCATATGGATCATCTTTAGAAGGTGGTCAAAATCGGCATTTGCAAACCTAATTAATTTGTTTTTAAAATCCCATATTCTGGGAAAGAAGTTGTTGGACTTTCTTTAAACATTTGCTTAACTGATCAGTAAGACCATGATTCAGCCAAGGATTTCAAAGTACATTATAAAGCTGAACTGTGAAGTATTTTTGTCCTCTCTACCTGCTGCTGTTTGGCATTCAGCTTTTCTTCTACTCCTGACAAAGCTTGGGTGATGCTTGTACGTGACCCATCCGGAATTTTTCAGTGTAGCACATTGTTGACTCCTGCAACAGACCAAATGTATTTTTTCAAGTTTATAATGGAGTGATTTTTCTTAACTCGATACCGTCCAAAATCTAAATAGTCTATTTAAAAAGGTGAAGCATTAAATAAATCATTAAAAATACAGAACAAATCAGAACACACGAGCCCTGTTTGTACCCCATACTAGGTAAATGTTCCTGCATGCCATTACCAAGCCTGACACCTCTTGCAGGTGGTTAACTTTTCCTTTTCTGCTGCTCCTGTCTTTCTTCCCCTCTTATTATTCTCAGCCTCTTTCCCCTTATTAGGTTTCTTTGATGTTCCTGGCTCTGTTCTGTCTGTGGTAACCCCCCACTGTCTTTGAGAAAAGATGATAAATTATCTTCTCAATATTTACTCTTTTCATTTGTCTTGCCTTTTTTTCTGCTCCTTCCCCTCCCCCCCCCCCTTTTTTTTTTAAGGTCACTGACCTTGGATAAACAGCTTTAAGCTTTCCTTAGGGATTTTTCTCAATGTTAATTGACAAATACAGCTCCACAATCCTTGGCTTTCAACTCGTGTTTTGGTACCATCATCCTTTAGGCAGTTACCTGTTACTGAATGGTTTTTTTTCTGGTTTTAATCAGCTTCCTCTAGAATGTTCCTTCTTTCCAGCCAAAGAAGTAGCAAGACAACAAAGACACCTTGCAGTAAAAACAGAAGAAATCAGAGTCCAATAACCCTAGAAAGAGCTACTGGAGCAGAATAAAGGTTTTACTCACTATTTATCATGTATTACTATTGGAATTCTTTACTATTGTTTACTATTAACGTTAATGATTTCTTTAAAGTGCAAGTTGAGGCAAGTGGTTTACTTCTAATTTTGTGCTTTCTGAACCATTAAAGACTGAAGGTAAACAAGACACCTGTACCTGTACTTGCTATGGAACCTTCCTTACAAGCCCAGCAGCTGTGTAAAGCCCAGCATATACCCTCAGCAGTGTCTTGTACTGGAAACACATTTTACTCTTGCAACTACTAACTAAATGCTCTTTCTTTTTTGTTCTTTTTTTTTTGTTAAACAGGCGTTAAAGCTGTATTTTCTGGACATTGCCACAGGAATGCTGGAGGGTCCTACGAAGGACTGGAAATGGTGGTTTCATCAGCAATAGGATGTCAACTGGGAGAAGATACTCATGGGCTTCGCGTGGTAGTTGTCACAGATAAGAAGATTGCTCACCGATACTACAGTTTAGATGAACTGGGCAGTCAAGGCATAGAGCACGAGCTGCTGGCTATGCTTGCTGAGCACAATTAGGCTGTGTCCAATTATGTGGGCTTTTTTCCATGTTAGACAAATAGAAACTGTTTCAGAAAGTTTCTCCAAGCCGAAGAGAGAGATTTCTGACCGTGCACCAGAACAGCTCTCCATTTGTTATTATCCTCAATAGAAAGGTTTCTCTTTCTGAAAATGAGACCTATGAGGAATAGGGAAGAATAGCACAACTGGTGCAGTAATGTGTCATTGAAAAGAACAGTTCTCAAAACTTTGCTCTTAGATAAGACTTTCTTGTCAGAGAGAAGGTGTACCAGAGAGTGACAGTTGTAGCTTCTAGATAACCCTTTAACTCAAGTGTTTCTTAGTTTTAAAATCAATAAATTTATTCATTTCTGTTATGCTCTGGAGAATATAAATGGGGCATTTTTTTACTCTGTCAAAACACATCTCAACCACCAGACTTTTAGCAACCTTCATGCCAGATCTTGTTGCCTAGACACTGTATTTTCTCCTACTTCCCATAGGTTATTTCTTAGCTGTTCAGAGCCAGCAGCAAGAGGAGAGCAGACATGTTCTGTTTTGCAGTCATGGCTTGGGTTTCCATTGTATCCTGGTTTTACATAATGGAAAGTTTATAAATGAAGCTAATAGAGATGCCATTGACAGAAACTAAACATGGAACAACTATTTTTCTTTTGAAATGTAACTACCAATCAAATAGCTACACTGTTCTTGCTATAGCTTCCCAAGTAGGAATAGTTGGAATGTTCTGTACTGAATACCGTTATCAGAAGTTACTTTGTTGATTCATAGACAGGGGGAGAGCTCTAATCTCCAAATGCAATTTAAGAGTGCCTCGCTGAAATATTATACAATGTTAAATGTTGAAACCCCCAAAACTGTATTTTCTTCACTGGAATAAGTCTTCTTTAAAAATAAATTATATAAAAGAAGTTTATGTGCTGCAGTCTGCCTATATTTTTAGCAAGTATATCTGGTATGCTTACTGTTAAATTGAAAAAGCAAAAGTCTTCATGTAATTAAAATATTATAACCTGGTTTTATTTTTTAAGTATTTAGTTGAACACATTATAATCCATACCACAGGTTATCTAGAAATAGAGATTGCACAGCTTTAGCACCTGAAGAAGGAAAAACAGAAGCAATACTGCTGAAAAAGTAATGCATTCTGTTTGGTTTATGTATACTCACATACAATATGTTCACTAGAGAATATTGCAGATACTTAAATATGGGAAGAGAGATGAAATGCTGTGCTGAAGGGTCAGCTTTATTACATTTTAGACACACCAGTTTATCTAGGAGGCTCCTTCAGTCTTGGTCAGTGGTACTCAGGAGATTCTGTAATGACCTCTATAGCATTTCTTTGCCCCAGTGAACCAGCTGTGCCTGGAGATGAATGACTCCCAGCCCATTCCAGTGACCTAAGCACAGGTAATGTTTACTTCAGAAAGAAAGAAAAGGACTTTGCTTTTATTCTCCGTCTGGTTTTGCTTAGTTGAATATTTTCACAGTCTCATTTTCAAGGGAACAGCTGGGGAACATGAGGTAAAATCTAAGGCTTGATAACTTTGAAACAGACAGGGGTCTAAGCACCCAAGAACAGTTTCATCGGAAGTTAAGCACCCATTAGTTCAGTGCCAAGACTGAGGGGATGCTATTGGAGAGGGAAGAACAGTCTGTGACTTAAATCTTTTCAAGTCACTTCACATTGTATGGCTGAAGAAGTTCAGCAGGAGGATAATCTGAGCATGGGATGTTCTCTGTTCTGGCATAATATGGTAAAGCTGAATGGAGGGAAAGTTTAAAGAGGGTTTTTTTTATTTTTAATGTACCTGTTTATTACTGGATATAATTTTAACTAACTGTATATATGGAGCTTGGGAGATGGAAGCATAAATTCAGGAGAAAGCCTTTCCACCAGTCTGAGCATGCTAATAGTAGTGGTGTATAGGGTTCAAAAATTTATTTTTCAAGGTTATGGTGTACCAATACACAAAAGAAATACCGTTTTAATTCTTCTTTTTAATATTTTTTCCCATTTTTCAAGTGTCAGTTCACTGTAAGAAGTTCTGTGGGATATTGTCATGAAAATACCACTTAAGTACAAAGCTAAAGTTCAGTTAAAAAAATAAAAGTTTCTTTCTATCTCAGAAATCTTCCTTTATTTTAGTGATTTCTAAGAATATCTTGTTATGTTCATGGGCAAACATATTACCAGATTTGTCTTCAGTTTGAAGTTTTATAAGACAGTGAAGTTGGGCTGTTGTTATTTATTAAATGCTGCTTTGGAGGATTTTGGGAGCTAACAACAGTGCTGTGTTGTTACATAGTCTCTTGCTTAGGTTCCTCTCCTGCCTGTTGTGAGGACAGGTAATCAATAAGCAGCATATTGTCTACTGGACTAGATGGTGAAGTAGATAAATACTTTAAGAAAAATGTTCTTAAGGACTTGACAACAGATTAACTTCACAGACGAAGAAAAATATTCTCTGAGTTTTATATCTGAATATAGATTTATTTTGGTTCTCACCTTGCAGGGTTTCAAAAGGGAGAAAATTAAAACAACAGAGATGTGCAGGTTGTGTGTAATCATTACTTTACTTTGTAGCCTGGCTGCCATTCTGATGAACACAAGATTGGCTGAATAGAGGGAACGGCCCCTCTAGTCCCTCCATATTGAGCCCATGCCTCATTCCAGTGAATTAAGAATTCCCTGCACTAGTCTGAAATAGGAAGGAGCATCCTGCATTTCATTAGTTGTTCGTTTTGCCATTGCCTTGGTTTGACAAATGTGGTGTAAGTTAGCACACAAATTAAAACCTTTTGGCATCCTAAAATCTATGAGAATGGGAAAATCAATAAAATCTGTTTCTCTTGCAATGCATGTTTTCTCAAAACATCTCTTGAATGGCAACTCAGAACTTCCACCCAGTATTCTTATTCCTATGAAGCAAAAGAATCATAACCCAGATGAAAACACAGCCTCATTTCTGTAACTGTCATGGGAAGGATTTTAACTATAGTGTGTTGCTGGACATGACTGTATGAACCGAAGTTACAAAAGTAAAATAGGAGTGTGCTTTTTTACCAGCATAAATGACAGATTCTGTTTGATCACTGTTCTTAGCATAATTAGCTGGTTTAGAATTAATACTGATGCCTTAGCTAATTTGAAATAGCAGAGCCCCTTGGGGTCACAGTGCCTCATCATGTTTATGTAAAGAAAAATTACTCGTGTTACGTTAAATTCGGAGACAATCCACTATTGGAGACACTTGCATTAAAAAAAAATAAAAGTCTTTTGATGTTGAGGATGGTACTTTTGTATCTCCAGCAGGGCTGGTGATGGTAACACTCAGCCTGGGACTGGCTTTAAAGCAGGATGCCACTGAAAGTTCAAACTGTGGGTGTAATGGGAGTGAATGCGTCTTTCAGACATTCCTGTGGGCTGAAGGGGTCAGGCAGGGAGGAAAAATAAATCAAATTACCACAATTCATTTTGGTTTCCTGAAGACAGCTAAAGGCTGAGATAACTACTGAATGTGGAAGATTTGTATTAGAACACCAGAGCAACCTGTGAATGTAACCAAATGCAACCTGTGAATGTAACCAAATGCAACCTGTGAATGTCACCAAGTGCAACCTGTGAAGGTCACCAAATACTACATAGTTAAGTGCAGTCTGAGGTGGAGACATAGGAACAGGAGGCAAATCACTGAAAAAAAAATGCCTTTGAGATCAGTCTTGGTTCCTGTAAGCAACAACTTTAAGAACGCCCTAATCTTTGCCAAAAAGGTCATTAAGCCTTGAATACCTCTGTTTGCACACCGCTTGCCTTTAGTTCGTGGGGGTCCAGCATCTAATCTTGCAAGTTTTAGCAGACAGTATTTTAGATACACCTACAGTATTTGGCTTCTGGAGATTACAGCCAGAAAATGCATGCTTGATGTCTTGTTAAAACTCAATCATACTTCATCTTGAGAAGTCAAGTCTCTCCGGTCATCCCTGTTTGCAGGCCAAATGTCTTGTGTTCCCGCTGCTTCAATGAATGCTTTCTTCCCTCAGCACAGCAACTTGTTTTCTAGTGTCTGGTTTTGCCAGACGTTACCCTTTAATTCTGCCCCGAGACCAAATAATTAGAGACACACCTAACACACAAAGCATTAAAACCTAAACATTTCATTGCTTGAAAATGCACAGTTCCTCCATCTATGCATGCCATTGTACAAGCCGCTGCAGGGTCACACTTCATTGTTTCAGCTAGCATTAATGCTGGGAATAAGCTGCTTTCCTTAATGCTCTCATTAAGCTCCTTTGCAACTACAATTCAAACACAATGATATCCTTTAAAGCAAAGGAAACATTTACACATACATTACTTACCAGAAAGCTTGCCAAGCAAAGCCTAACATTACCTATTAACTCATGATAAACAGTCACCATGTAGGAATAATGGTTTGCATTTAAAAAGTGTAAAGAGGGAGCTTCCAGGGCACTAATATTCTGCAGTTACCAGAACTTCTTTCTCTTCCTGCTCTATGATGACATGGAATCATAGAATCATAGAACAGTTAGGGTTTGAAAGGACCTTAAGGTCATCGAGTTCCAACCCCCCTGCCATGGGCAGGGACACCTCACACTAAACCATGCCACCCAAGGCTCTGTCCAACAGAGCCATATGGTTTAGGCTGCCAGCATGTCTCAGTTGCCATGAACCAACCAAATATAAGGAATACCAAAATAACACACATCAGAGGGGCAAATTTCTCAAGCAAATACAAGCCATCTACTGAAAAGAGACCTAGTACGAGAAACTTTTTCATGGCCAGGCACGTGAGGTCCAAGATGTGATTCTGTCACTGCAGCTCCAAGTCACCAGAAGAGAGCATCCATGTGGCAGCTTCCACATCCGCCAGTTTATTCCAGTTGCAGCCTGAATGGACAGCAGATGCTGCCAGCTTCACACAGCCACCAGCAGACTTACAAGAAGGAGGGCTTCAACAATGAAAGAAAGAATTGAAAGGCTGTTTTGGAAACGTTTATTGGACCATCTGGATTTTTGACAACCAATTTTCTCTTAGTAGGGAGCAAGGTCTCATGAGTAGTTTGCATCCGTTCTAATCCCATCCTCCTCAACATAAAGGGGGTTTATTAACTGTTTTTCACTCAGTCATCTGAAGATTAGGCTATTCAAATCTGATCAATGCAGGCACTGTGCTCTTGGACACATTTTTATGAGAAGATGCTCTGTAAAAAAATCGCAAAAATAAATAATAATACATAAATAACACATTAGCCCAAAGAATTAACTTGGCCTCCAGTCCAAGTGAAATCCAGCCTGATGCAGCAGATACAGAACAGGGGGGGAAATATCCCAACAACACCCTCAGAACTAAGACAACACAGACCCAAAGCTTTTCAGGCAATACAAAACCCACCCAGCACTTGTCTTAAGAACAGGAAGAAAAACCCCAAAACTCACAATGCAGAGAGACAATTTTTTCTAATTGACAATTTCCTTTGTTTCTCAGGAAGTCATTTGCTCCATTTGCTCTTTATCAAATGCAGCACTTCAGTACTTACTGCTGATAAACAGCTTCTTTTTTTTTTTTTTTTCCCCTCCAGGAGACCCATTAAAGCCTCGTCCTATTTAAAATTATAGCTGGTTTAATGTCACCTGTGGGTAGCCAGCAATTGAAACATCCATCTTCTAAATATATCCCCATTTTCCTTGACATCATAGAACCATAGAACAGTGAGGGTTGGAAAGGACCTCAAGATCATCGAGTTCCAACCCCCCTGCCATGGGCAGGGACACCTCACACTAAACCATGCCATCCAAGGCTATGTCCAACCCAGCCTTGAACACCGCCAGGGATGGAGCATTCACAACTTCCCTGGGCAACCCATTCCAGTGCCTCATCACCCTTTCAGTAAAGAAATGCCACCTTATAGCCAATCTAAACTTCCCCTGTTTAAGTTTGAACCCATTACCCCTTGTCCTCTCACTACAGTCCCTCATGAAGAGTCCCTCCCCAGCATCCCTATAGGCCCCCTTCAGGTATTGGAAGGCTGCTATGAGGTCTCCACGCAGCCTTCTCTTCTCCAGGCTGAACAGCCCCAATTTTCTCAGCCAATCTTCATATGGGAGGTGCTCCAGTCCCCTGATCATCCTCGTGGCCCTCCTCTGCACTTGTTCCAACAGTTCCATGTCCTTTTTATGTTGAGGACACCAGAACTGCACACAATACTCCAAATGAGGTCTCACAAGAGCAGAGTAGAGGGGCAGGAGCACCTCCCTCGACCTGCTGGTCATGCTCCTTTTGATGCAGCCCAGGATGCGGTTGGCTTTCTGGGCTGCAAGCGCACACTGCTGGCTCATGTTCATTTTCTAATCGACCAACACCCCCAAGTCCTTCTCCACAGGGCTGCTCTGAATCTCTTCTCTGCCCAACCTGTAGCTGTGCCACCACACAGCTTGGTGTCATCGGCAAACTTGCTGAGGGCGCACTCAATCCCACTGTCCATGTCACCCACAAAGATGTTGAACAAGACTGGTCCCAACACCGATCCCTGGGGGACACCACTCGTTACTGGTCTCCAGCTGGACACTGAGCCACTGAGCACTACTCTTTGCGTGCGACCATCCAGCCAGTTCTTTATCCACCGAGTGGTCCACCTATCAAATTGATGTCTCTCCAACTTAGAGAGAAGGATGTCATGGGAGACAGTGTCAAAGTCTTTACACAAGTCCAGGTAGATGACATCAACTGCTCTGCCCCTGTCCATCAGTTCCGTAGCCCCTTCATAGAAGGTCACCAGATTGGTCAGGCAGGATTTCCCCTTAGTGAAGCCATGCTGGCTGTCACCAAGCACCTTGTTGGTTTTCATGTGCCTCAGCATGCCTTCCAGGAGAATCCGCTCCAAGATTTTGCCAGGCACAGAGGTGAGACTGACTGGTCTGTAATTCCCCGGCTCATCCATTTTTCCCTTCTTAAAAATGGGGGTTATATTTCCCTTTTTCCAGTCATCGGGAACTTCACCTGACTGCCATGATTTTTCAAATATGATGGACAGTGGCTTAGCAACTTCATTTGCCAGCTCCTTCAGGACCCGTGGATGGATTTCATCCGGTCCCATGGACTTGTATACATTCAGGTTCCTAAGGTGGTCCCGAACAAGATCCTCCCCCACAGTGGGCCCAGGGTCTCCACCCTCACCATCCCCGCGTCTGCCTTCCAAGACTTGGGTGGTGTGGTCAGAGCATTTGCCGGTGAAGACTGAGGCAAAGAAGTCATTAAGAACCTCAGCCTTCTCCAAATCCAGGGTAGCCAGTTCTCCTGATAGCTTCTGGAGAGGGCCCACGGTGTCCCTAGCCTGTCTTTTATTGGCAATGTACCTATAAAATCCCTTCCTGTTATCCTTAACATCCCTAGCCAAGTTGAATTCTAAGTGGGCCTTAGCTTTCCTAACCTGGTCCCTAGCTTCCCGGACAACATCCCTGTATTCTTCCCAGGCCGCCTGACCTTGCTTCCACCTTTTATAAGCCTCTTTTTTCCTTCTAATTTTGCTCAGCAGCTCCTTATCCATCCAAGGAGGTCTCCTGGCCCTCCTGCTGAACTTCCTTCTAGTTGGGATGCATCGCTCCTGAGCTTGCAGCATCCTGCAACTGATGTGTAACATAGATGGACTGATTTGCCCCTGAAGATGCCTTGACTGACTTCTGCAATAATCTTGGTGATTTACTTGACAAGACTCCTAACCTTTATGTGAGGGCAGGCTAAACTCAGAGGAGGCAATGTCTTCCTCTATGCTACTCTGCAAAGGTGGAAGGCCAAGATGTGGCCTAGAAGCCACTGGGCATTGGAAGAGGTTACACTTGGATTTTCCAAATAACAAAAATCCTTTTTTTAGCGATAAATCTGCCTCATATAGGGACTAGCCGTGCTCTGGGTGCCAGGACAAGCATTTAATAAACAAAAGAACTGGTGGCATAACAGCGTTACAGCTGCTTACGATTTGTGAAGGGTTCTGGGAAAGGTTTCTTAATATGTGATTTATGCTTTTGCAACTATAAACTTCTACTTGAGGTAAAATCTTAGGCATTTAATGTGTCTGTAACATTTACTTTAACCTCTTCCTCCAGTTGTTGCTCTCAATACTAACCACAGCTTGTATTATCATGATACACCAAGATAAGACAAAACTTAGGCCTAATACAGATTATAGGATGAGCTTCATTGACCGGTATTGTCATCTCTCCTTGACCACTCATCCTTCATTTTTTGACTAAAAAGCACATTTAGGAATATGATGACTGTAAAACAGCATAAGATTAATAATTCTCATTCATTTCCTTTTACCATAGTCCCATACAGAAGGTGAAGTGCACATTATCAAAACTGAATTCCAGCAGTAACTGGGATTGCTGCACTCATTCAGTGAAATTCAGCATACCCTGTTCAGCCTGCAGGTTTCTACATTCTTCTTCAAGGTGGTTTACAATACAATACCATCAAAAACAGGGGTAAGAAATATAATTTTCAAGAGAAATCCTATTGTCACATGTACAGCAGCTCAATGCAGTAATGATTAGTGCTTCAGTCGCTTTTCCAAGAAGAAGAGAGAGACAGAAAGAATGGAGAACGCTGCCTGTTACTGTGACCTAATTTGAGAGCTGAAGTAGAGCAATTATTGCGTGGAGAACAGCATTCCTTTCACTGTGTAGCAATTCAACCCAGACAATAAATGCATATTTAAAATTCAATTGATTTCAAACATAAATGCTGCCAATCTCCCTAATCAAAGGACTTTTCTTCTTCCCTTCATTTGGTACGCTGCCACAATAGGACAACAGAGAAGAAATACTTTATGAAGTGTATTTCTGAGCCCTGTTTTTTATAGAATTTTGTTTGCTGTGGGTAAATACAGGACGCAGTGGTTTATGTGTGCATCATTCTAAATTAATTTTACAGCCTGCGCTTTTTATATAAATCAGTTTGCATTAAAATCAGACTTCAAGACAAAGTAAGGATTTTACAAAACCAAACATGGACACATATCAAAGGAATGAGTCTAAACAGATCAAAAGAGTGACGTGACTACGTTAAAATTCACCTCGCAATAAGCTTTTTAGTGAAAGGACTTACAAATGTATTTGTTTCACTGCTTTTCTTATCTGTGCATTCGGCCATATAGAAGTTTCCTATTTTTTTTTCTTGAAAAACAGCTCATAGTGATAGATTATTTCTAAGCTCTCTATTATCAATGCAGATATCTAATGCTTGTCCTTATCCTCCTAAGAAATAATGCAATCCCAATTTATTTCTCATTAAAGATTCATTGTACCACTAATCAGCTAAAGGTATTTCACTTGAAGCCTCTGACGTTCATTTTTAAGTCTTCAGCATTTTAATTGCTTTGCTTTGCCCTTGGGTTCCTAGAAATTAAATACAAACACAAAACTTCCCATGGAAGTAAAATATAAGCCATGAAATTTCTGCACTCTCAGACAACATTATTGCACTTCAAATTTAAACTTTTACATTTATTGCTCACTATTTGTACTGAATTCTCTCTTCCTCACTCCTCTCCTCTTTCTTTAAAGCACCAAAGTAAATAATTCTTCCTCTTGTTCACTTTAAGTATTCATTGCAACTGCAAAGCTTCAGGACATTTACCTACTTCCTAGCTTTTGAGTGTGCTTCTGCTCCCCTCTGTCCTACAATACATGCTCTGGGAAGCAAATCCAGTTGCACAGGCCGTAAGGGCAGCAGAGATGCCCTGTCTAATCCAGGTCTCAGCCCTTGAAACACTTACCTGTTATAATGCATAGATATGATCTAATTCATTGCGGGAGAAGGGCATTAAATTATTTAAGGTCCTTTTTATTTTTCTTATACATATTCATCAGTAAAATGTCTTGCTGCTATTTCATGTTTTGCAGATGTAGGATGGGTATTTGTTACAGATTCGTTCTAGAAGGGTACCACTCAACTCTTACACTGAGGTATTTGAAGTCATAGTATCCCTGAATGAACTTGCTGCTATTGAGAAGTGTCAGTTGTACAGAACACTGGCACTGCAGACTGCAGGATCTGTGATCCAGGAGAATTATTTCAATGTTTCCCACAATGTTAGTAAGGCAAAAGCCACTTAACTTTGGGACAGTGACTGCAGTCAAGGTCTTAGAAATCTCACAGTTACAGGAAGATCTGCTGATTAGCATCCCCAGTTTTAATTAAATCTGGTGTAGATACTGCCCTTGGGGACCGAAACATAGCAAAGATACTGTTCTGAAAGTAGGACACAGCCTGACAGCCTTAGCAGAAAAACTGTAGCCAGACAACATAGTCAAGACAAACTCAGAGACCTGGTAGAGGTTGAGGCTGCAGCCCAAATTACATCAAATCTCACTTAACCACGGTTGTGGTGGGAGGATAGAGGTTGACCTCATTTTCGAAGTAGTTACTAGCCAATACTGGAATTAGTTGACTCCTTTAGCTGTGGCAACTGATTATTCAATTCAAGTATTTTGTTGCTGTAATCTTACAACAGAAAGATCCCCATTTCTCCTGGGGAGTGAATCCTTTGCAGCACTATGGATAACTTCTCTCATTCTCAGTTGCTGTTTTCATTTTCTGCCTTAAAGATGAGCAAAAAATAGAGCTGCACACACACATTCAGTGCAAACCTCCCTCTATCCGGTAGAGTGTAAATTCTAACTTGCCTCCCCACACAGCTCACTGGTGGCTTCTTACCATTTCAACTACCACCACACAAAGGATATTTAATTATTCCTCCCATTAACTCTGAATCCACGACATTTTAAGTGAGGTTTGTTAATGAGAGATCAAACTGATGCTCGACATTTTTCAGCACAATATTAAAAATGACATGTCATAGTTTACTCGCTGTAGTAGTGTTATTACACATTCATGATAGATTCTTGAGATCCACAGACTAACTGGTGAATATTATTGCTTATTACAAAATAATAAACATATTTGAAGGGAATGATTAGGCAAATATGATCCATTTTTAATTCTAATTAATCTTTAATGTATTTTAAGACAAATAAATCTCTCCTTACCCCGACACCCATAGAAAATGTCTAGGACTGTATTCCAGTGAGGAAAAACACAGTTCTGGAAGTGTCAACGTGTATACAAATCCTCAATGCGATACTTAATGCTAAGGTTTATTTCTTACCTTCTGAACTTACAGCTTTATGGGCTGAAAGAAAAGTTTGCTATTTTCTTTTTCAGTTCTTAACATACATTTAACAAGCAGCAGATGAATTGCTGCAATTTACTTTGATCTCATACCTGTTTCTGGGGTGTCTCAATACACTGTCTTAATAGCTTTCTTCTCAGATGTTTATCTCTTTTTCTTCTTTATATCAATGCTAATGGCAGGCTTTAGAAGTATTCCATTGCAAGAAGTTTCTAGACTAGTGAGGAACATATATGTAGAAATTATTCTAAATATTTAAGCAAAATATTTATAAATGCTATTAGGAAAAAAAATCCAAAACTTGACGCTATTTTTCATTATTTTGACTGCACAGATAAATGCCAATTGCATCCTTATTATTCTGCACTGACTTGTCAGCCCAGCTGTGGCTATAACATGAGCTGTCTTCTCTGTAGAAAAATACTGGAGTAGCCTGATACATTACAAGGGTGTAGGAAAGAGTTCTCCTAAACAAATCATAACCACCTATTTTCTTGAAAAAAGTAGGTAAGTGTTTGCCAGGTGAGGGGAAAATCAGGCTTCGTTGTGAAATCTGTTAGCAAGAGCAGTCAAGCTAAAAGGAAAAAACCCCACATTTGAAATCTGGATTATTTAACAATATAAAACTAGGAAATACAGAGCATATCTATCAGTATCATTTACTTCTCAGCTGGCAAAATTAGACAAACTTTCTCTTACCATAGAATCACAGAATCCCAGACTGGTTTGGGCTGGAAGGGACCTTAAAGCTCATCCAGTTCCAACCTCCTGCCACACACAGGGACACCTTCCACTAGACCAGGTTGCTCCAAGCCCTGTCCAACCTGGCCTTGAACACTGCCAGGGATGGGGCAGCCACAGCTTCTCTGGGCAACCTGTGCCAGTGCCTCACCACCCTGACAGAGAACTTCTTCCTTATATCTAACCTGAACCTCCCCTGTTTAAGTTTGAGCCTGTTACCCCCTGTTCTATCACTACAATCATTGAAGAGGCTACAGTTGCTGATGAAGAGTCTTCAAAGTTTATGCTCATTTTTGACATATTACTTTAATGTTACCAGAAAACTAAATTATGTCCAGTATTTTCACTGCGGAAACTTAATAGGGCCTAACCTGCATGTAGGATGTCTCACAGTATGAGACACTGAAACATTACAGAGGAACAGGGCAAACTGATTTTCCAGGAAGCTCTTGTGAATGCAGATTGTGTTAACTTAGATCCAACGTAATTACTTTAAATTAACACCTCTGCCCAGAATCGGGGGAATTATCCAGCCAGATCTTCACATTCAGAGGCTTAAGAAAGAGAAAAGAGAAATGATAGATGGACTGGGGTGGGGTTCTTTTGACACAGACTGAACTTTCTTGACCTAACTCTCCCTGAATACCAGTCCCATGAAAGCAGGTACTACTGAGAATTGAGCTGCATTGCACCTTTATATCACCTCAGCACTGAGTAGCTAATATTACAGTGATAAGTACTGAACAAGACATGTGCCTAATGCATTTTAATGCACTTAGAAGTCATGATAAAAATAACCATTTATCAAAGGAAGCTTTTTAGTAAAAAAGCCGTATGAGTTTGAATAGTCTTACAGCCTTCGCAAAGTAGAACCAAGTTTCACTCGAATTAGGACTCTAAAAGCCTTCAGAAACATTATTCAAAAATATTTTGATGTGCTGGAATTGCAGCCACTTTCACTTTGACATCAAAGGAGGAGGAAATTAAAAACTTAGTAATCCTCCAGAATATCCTAATTTGATTACTTGACCTGGTATCAAACTGTTTGGAAGGCTTGCATTCAGAAGTGTCAGCCTGTCATCATCTCTGCTCCTGGACATGAGATTTCACTCAGTACAGTGTAAAAGTAACAAAGATACTGAGAAAATTAAATATCTCATATTTAGCATCAACCAGGAGATGTGGAAGCGACTTTATTTCCTTACCCTACTTGTATATTAGGACACTACTACGCTGAACAAAACTAATCAAATGATAAGTGAATATTTTATTGAACACACTCATTTCATAATCTGCTTTGGACAAATGGCTGAATAAGTTACTTGCAGTATCTTGCAAACAGAGTAATACTATTTCACTTCAGAATGAGGGTAATACTTCTTCAAATAATCATTTTTGAATGGTGGTTGATGGTGGTAGATGCAGCTGGTGGATGCCCCATACCTGGAGACACTCAAGGCCAAGCTGGATGTGGTTGTGGACAAACTAATCTAGTTGAAGATGCAGGGGGGGTCAGACTGGATGGGCTTTGAAGGTCTCTTCCAACCCAAACTATTCTATGATTCTATGATATTGTGAATTTTGTGGTGTCAACTACATCACCCAAGCATTTTCACCTACAATCAGTCAAAAAACATGACTGCTTCCTTGAGTGACATAGTACCTAGTGACATAACCCTATGGTTATGTCAGTAGTTACCACCATTAGCCAAAATCTTCCAAAATACTTTGTTTGCCTGACAAGCAGCTAAGCTGCAAACTTTTCTTTAGAGCAGGAGCCATTCAAGCAGCAAAAGTTTTCAAGTTGTAAGGTGAAAGCAGTGTGTGTGTCCTGGGTTCAGCAGTAGCAGTCATTTTTTACTCCTTCTTAGTATCTGGTGCAGTGCTGTGGTTTTGACTTTTGGCCTGGGAACAGCACTGATAACACCAATGTTTTTAGTTGCTGATCAATAATATTTACTCTGACCAAGGACTTTCTGAGCCTCGTGCTCTGCCAGGGAGGAGGGGAAGCCAGGAGGAAGCAGAGACAGGACACCTGACCCAAACTGACCAAAGTGGTATTCCATACCACAGCACGTCATGTCCACTATGTAAATGGAGGGCAGTTACCCAGAAGGGTTAGATCACTGCTTGGGTCGGGCTGGGTATCGGTCTGTGGGTGGTGAGCGGTTGTATTCTCTTCACTTGTATTTGCCTTGTCATTGTTATTATTGATGGTAGCAGCAGTGGTTTGTGTTATACCTTAGTTACTGGACTGTTCTTATCTCAACCCATAGGAGTTACATCCTTTTGATTCTCCTCCCCATCCCCCCCGGAGCGGGGGGAGGAAGGGTGGGGAGTGAGTTAGCAGCTGCATGGTTGTGAGTTACCAGCTGGGCTTAAACCACAACAGTGGGCAAGGCTGGGAAATTGATTCCTCAGTCTTTGTATACCTCTTTTGAAGTTTTCACTTACAATACTATTTAGTGGCTGTCAGCAAAACAAGGAATGGCCACCTCAAAACCAAGAATGAGAATAAGGCTTTCTTATGTGAGCTACAGAACAGTGATAAACAGAAAGTAACTTTATCCCTTATGAAGGAGATATATATGTTTAGATGTTGTTTCCTATTGCCCTGTTTTCAACTGGGATAGTTACCTTCTCTACTTAGTAGCTGGTATAGTGCTGTGTTTTGGATTTAGGATGAGAAAAATAATGTTGATAACACACTGATGTTTCATTTCCTCCTAAGCAGGGCTTATGCTAAGTCAAGGACCTGCAGCTTTTCATGCTGCCCAGCAAGTAAGCTGGGGGGGGGGGGCATGAGGAGCTAGGAGGGGACACAGTCAGTACAGCTGATCCCAAGGGATATCCCATGCCTATGGTGTTGTGCTGAACAGTAAAACTAAGGGGAACTGGCTGGGGGTGGCGGATGCTGCTCAAGGACTTGCTGGGCATCAGTCAGCGGGTGGTGAGCAGCTGCATTGTGCATCACTAGTTTTGTGTATTCTTCTATCATTGTTATTATTTCCCCTTCCTTTTCTGTCCTACTAAATTGTCTGTACCTCAGCTCACAGGTTTTACCTCTTTTCTGATTCTCTCCATCATCTTACTGGGGGGAGCGAGCAAAGGGCTGGGTGGTGTTCCTCTGCCTGCCCAGTTAAACCATAACACCTATACAGCCTTTCTACCTTTCCTATAGAGCTGTTATAAAGGACAGCAATATCCTTTCTGTATATTCATGTATATATGTCTGGTCAGTAAATTAAATTGTTGAGCTTTTCCTAAAAGCTCTTGTACCTACCCTAAAGGAATTAGAGCAAGAGAATACCAGTCAATGTTTTGAATCCTCTAAAGTTCTGGTATGTTTTCTATTAAAGGTCACTGAAAACAGCATCTACATAAGGTTAGATACAAAGGCATAAATTTGAAATTTATATTTGATTACAAAGGCCTCTGAATGCTGAACAAGTTTGGAAGTTTCTAATTAGCTGTCAATGATCTCATAACTTGTCATATTCAGTAAATGCATAATTAGAACTCCCCCACATCTTTACACATAAATTACACTGTGTGCTAACAAAGAGAAACTCCCAGTGAGGTACACTTCAGATTGTAGAGTTGCTTTCATCATATACCTTTGACTTCTCAATGGCATGTTTTCCACTTGCTGCTTAATGATAAGGGTAATTGAAAGCAAGAAAGCAAAATACTGCTTTGGGAAACCAAATACACTACAGATTACCATACCTTCTTCTGCTTAAGGTAGAGCAGATGATAAGTTTGCTTCCCAAAGACAAAAAAGTCCCTGCCTTTCAAGAGCACTCCATGGCTGAAGTCAATCATCTGGTAGGACTGTTAGGTTGGACTGTGACAATTATGACTGCCACACCAGCACAGAACATGCCCTGGAGATTTCTTCTGGAATTGTACAAATGTATGCAAATGGAGGAGGAAAGCACGAGGAAAAGCCCCTTCCATATACTTATATTCAACATACTTTTTTCCTAAACATAGCAGTGTCTGCTTTAAGACAAAAAGCCTCTTCAGCAATGCCATCAAGCACAACATACACCAGAGCGTACCAGCTATCATACTGTGAATGATCTTTGCAGAAAGGCCCAGCTGAAAGCCTCCACACTACAACTGATGAAGCTTGTCAATGAGCTACAAATTGCAGAAATCTTTACAAAGCTCTATTCAACATCTGTCTCACGAAAAGTTGATCTGATAATTCACTCCAGCAGATAGCAATTTTAGTAAACATTTCCTTTTCTTTCCATTCCAGGTGTTATAATACAACTAAAGAAACCTGGATGATTGAGTTGTGGAACAAAAGCATTTGTTCGAAAGACTGAAACCCACAGTCAAAACAAGGCACAGATTTTTAAGGCAACAGGAATTATTAACATTTCTCTGTTGCAGGGTACATCCCAATCATATACAGAATTGTACAAGCTTTGTTCCTATTTAAGAAAACCTATTTTTCACCACAACTGTTTATGTAAGCATTTCTTTTTGTGCCAATAGCAAATGTACTCTCAGTCTCCCTGCAAGGCTATCCAGCTGTAGGCTGACGAAAGAAAAGAAGGCAGCACCTCTGGGGGGTAGTGTGTATGCATGGTTTCAGAAAGCACAGCAGAATCATTTCATAGAATCATAGAAGCGTAGAACAGTTTGGATTGGAAAGGACCTTAAGATCATCTGGTTCCAGCCCCTCTGCCATGGGCAGGGACACCTCCCACCAAACCATGTTGGCAAAAAAGATTTGCCCAAAATCGTCTCAAGTTCTGTGTCTATCAGAGTATTTATCAAAGACACAAACATTCCACCCTCACTTTCAGACCTCTACATCTTTTACCTAGTGGAAGATTTTGGGAGGACCACTGGTAGAAGGCTGTTCCCCATCTTAGGAAAAATGTGATTTGCCAAAGTATTTTTTACAACAATTTTTGAAATTTGCACAACAAACACTTTTTTTTTTCCATTCTGTTTCAGTAAATAACTGAGCAGGCTTTCAGTTCGCTGAACATCAGGTACTGACACTGAAGAACATCTACTACTGATACTGATACAGATACTAGCTTCTGCCATTCCATCCCATTCACTTTCTGTAGTCAAAGCAGAACTTTTTGGGGAGAAGTCTCAGAAAAGAACGATGTTACCCAACACGAAAACCTGAGCTATTGAGCTACATCCTCACACAACTGCCAGCCTCAGCCACACCTGAAAACCTTTTGTAGCCTCAATGTTCTGCTGTAAATACCAGAAGAGCTGCACAGCACCAGAATAATGCCTTTTAAAACGGTCAATAACTACAATAACCAAGTAATGCTTTTGAGCAATGGGACAGGAATGAAAGTGATGAACAGGTTATTTTGTTGGCTGACTACAAATTTTGTAGGCTTTTGTCCTACAATATAGTATCTTCGATTCTTTAAGATTGGTTATTTTTACATAGCAAGGAGAGAGAAGAAAATGTCTGTGGACATTCTGGAAAGCAAAAGTGGCACTTCTGAAAGCAAATATTGGCATTGAGATTAGATGTTTCAAAAATATTTACACATTTCAGCTTTCATGTACCCATCTTCAGACATTGTGGCTTTCAATTGAAGAGGCTGACCTGCGATACCACTGAGTTCACTGAGGATTACAGGGCAAGAACTCAGGGGAAAGTAATTTTGGCAACCACCCATTAGGATGAACCTAATCACCGCTCTCCAAATAGCTTCCTCCTTTGTATACACAAGAACTAGCAGAAGTGGATATGTAAAAAAAGCAGCCTAATGGATGCAACAGAACACAACCTGGAAGTTCACTTGTAATCCAGTTTAAAGACTGTTTATGATCGTAACTAAGTTGCAGAATTCCTGGGAATTCTTACTGCTTTGAATTCTGGGAAAATGAGGCTAGAATAATATTGCAAGGCCTTGTTTTCGTATTATCTCACTGATTTGAACTATAATTTAAATAATGACAATTTCTCTTGGCTTCTTGGACACTAAAATCAAACTGAGTTACTTTCTTTGACATAACAATTACATGAAACAGATTAAGGTGGCCAAATTAACTTGTTTCAGACACACTAATAAATTTGTTAGATTCTACTTGCCAATGCTAGATCATCATCCAACTAACTATGTTTCTACAATGTTCCCCATTGACTGAAACCTCTTTTATACCAATCAATGTACGCTTTTTTCTTTTGTAAAATACAAATGAAATTATGTTATTTTTAGAGTCTGCTCAGGTTTTCACACGAATGGTGGTTGCAAATACAGTAAGCAAGAGCATAATACTATATGTCAAACTTTCTACACAACACATTAAATCCTGGTATCCTGTGGAGACATAATCACATTAGAGCTCCAAGCACATGTAATGCTTCTATTTATCAATGTATTGGAGAAAAGGAAGCAACTTTAGCTCAAAACCAACAACAAAACCAACCAAACAAAAATCCTAAGCCTTTCAGGCTCCAAGACTTATATTCCTGTCCATTATAAATGATGATAAAACTCTGATTCCAGACTCACATACTCTGTGACAAGTCCTTTAGTAGGCAAGAGGTTGTAAGGGGTAACAAGTACCAAGGAAAGGTTCTATGAAAGCCCTTCAGCAGGTGGAGCAGAAGTGCCCAGGATTGTGTCTTCCCATGGTCTAGCAGTAAGGGATAAAGCAGCAGATGAATGTCAATAATATGCTTTGTTAAACAGCTATGGACTGGGAAGCCCCTGAAAAGGCTGAATTAACACATGAATGAAAGCCAGCCCAATGCGCCACAAGAGCTGTATCAAGGACTGTGGTCTATTGTGTGTCCTCTTTGGACCTCTATGAACTGTTCATGATACATTAATGAGTTCAAAAACACTAATGTGCAAGTACAGATGTATTCTGGAGGCAACAGAACATTCCCTAATATTCCTACAAAATCACTATAATAGGCTTACTTGTGCATATTCTTATCTGCAAAGATATCAGAAACATGATTTCACTTTGTCACATACAGGCACGCACTGAAACAGAGAGCATTTCATTTTGAAAGGGACCTCTGAAGGTCATCTGTCCAAACCCTGCTCGAAGCATGCACTTAAGCTGAAAGAAGCATATAACCTCTTCTTCCCTTGACACCCAGCATAAAGTATGAATGAAAAATAAAGCCTCACTTTGGCACCCTCTGATTGCAGCCCTATTTACTGTGCCATTTTTGTTAAAGAAAACACAGTGATATTAAAAGGCTCCCTGAATTGGTTTATGATCTGAGTTGCCACTTGCTTATTGGTCTTTAAGTTAGCAAACTGGAACAAAATGTCACACAACCAACAGAAATCCTGACAACCTGGAATTTTACTCTGAAGATTCCATTCCACTTGAAAATAGAGCTTTAAGTCCTTTGTAGCAAATGGGGGCAGTATTATTTTGTAAGAATCTACTTGTTAGCAAGTTATTTTTATTCATATCATTAAAACTGATCTGTCTTATTTGTCCCCAGAGAATGCCAGTCTGATCTACTGATCAGAGCTTTCTATGTCCATGACTTTCAACTTCTAGAATGCATGAATCCATGCATTACAAAAGGAGATGTTTTTTTGTATTTCAACTCCTTGAAGCCCATTATTGCAGACATACACAATTTTGGCTACTAACATTTTTGTCAAGATGGAAAAAACCCATTTATATCTATTAAGTCATTACAGCTAGAACCAGATTCCACTGAAGAATTTATGTAAGAAATTCAGACTTGCTTTCTTCTCTACTAAATTTGTCAGAAACAAAAAGATACATGTGAGAAAAGAGAAATTAAAGAGCGCTGGGTGTTTTTTCGTATTTATGTGTTTGCTTGTTTCACATAAACTACAAAGTCATGGAGAAGTAAGCCACTGGAAAATAGCATTGTTCTACAGTGTGTCAGCCCACAGGTAGGGTGCTACTAAAACTCCCTAATATCAACCCAAATTGATAGCAAAGATTCCAAGATCTTGCTCCTTGACACACTCTTCACAGGTAATTTTCAGTTGTGGAGATGTAAACCAAAACAAGGTATTTTGAATACTGTAGTCTATATGAAGAAACAATGTTAGCCAAGTATGTCACCAAGGTAGGCTAGAAAAGAAAAAATATAAAGCTTTTTTTTGTATATAGACATGTCTAACCAATATACACATGTCAAGACATGTTCTCTTGGGGGAATTTCCTTAACATATTTATTTAAAAGATAAAAGCTGAGATTCTTACTGAATTATTACTAAGCTTCCGATATGGCTGAAAATAACCTAAAATAACCTACAAAGGTCATCTGCCTGCAGCACATTAGCACATATCCCCCAAAATAAAGAAAACTCACCAAGAACATTCTTTGACATGTTGAGTTTGACATGATTTTGGGGACCTGACTCATTTTTACACGTTTGTGTTTGGCAATGTCAAGTAATTTGCTTTCCAACACTCAAACACACCATGTCAAATTTAAGAGAAGCAAGAAATTTCTTCTCATGCTCAATAATTTTCTAGTTCAACAAACATTTCTCACTGGCTGGATTTTCTGCCAAGGCCTATCATACACTTACTCTCATTACATACTACTAATTGTATTTTTCTACTTCCTCCCACTTCGTATTTCTGAAATCTGGCATGATCGATAAAATCTGCATAGCTGTTTTACTCAAGTCTTAACTCCAGAGATGCTTTCTAGTTGCTCTTACGGTACCACCATGTTTCTCTTGCAAGATAAGCATCAGCTGAAGATCGGTTAAGATTTCCTCTGCTTAATCAAATTTAGTATCCTGAGTGTTTGAAAGCAAATTACTTAATGTTGCCAATGAAGCCATGAAGGGTCTTGTAAATAACTCCATTGTTTTCAAGAACTTCAGACTAGGATGATGGGTGGCATGGTTTAGTGGGAGGTGTCCCTGCCCATGGCAGGGGGGTTGGAACTAGATGATCTTAAGGTCCTTTCCAACCCTAACTATTCTACGATTCTACGATTCTATGGTCCTGAAGATGAGTATGAAGATCACATCAGGTATGTATGTATCTTTTGGAGCTACTAGTGCTACTAAGTACCAACAACTGTCAGCTATAGGGCTAGGCAGTGACTTAACTGATCCCTTCTTATAAGTCAACGATGCACTGTATTTTAAGAAAGCTCTGAAACAGGTGCCTGCTAGACAGTGATATGAATGTTAAGATAATAATAATAATAGAGTGGTATTTCTCTCAAAACAGGAGGCTTGAAAAGAGTTGCCTTTGTCATTATACTCATGTGGAAAAAGTAATCCGGTGTGTAGCAGTGTATACAGAAGATGTCATATCAGTGCAGGCCTTTGAAAATGCCTTCATTCCAAATGGGTAACCAAAGCATCCATGTCCTTTGGCAGGCCTCTCCCAACAACATAAATATCCATACTGGCAATTCTTGAAATCTGCAGCAAACCTATCATTGCAGTTTTAGCTCCATTTGCCACATGTGAATTTCAACTCACATCAGAAAAATCTCAGTTATAAGAGAATTATTGCTTTTTCTCCTTTTCTCTGTCCTGAATTTCACTAGATTTCTTTGAAGTCAATGTCCTTGCTCTGGGCAGTGGAACTCTAGTGCCATCACAAAATTATTCCAAGTCAAGGACTTCTGTCTGTTTGAAGGCTCTTATCACCTTCTTAAGACCACAAGCTGCAGGGGACAACTGTCAGGCTTTAGGTTAATAATTTACGGTACACCAGATGCCAGTGACCATGTGATACTGATGTTTTCAGCTGATTTCAGCTGCACTAGTGTGCTATCAGTGTGCTTTATCTGTCTTCATGCTGTCTGAATGGTGAAAGTTTTTCTTTTAAGATTATACTGAGTGGATACTGACTGTATCCTACACTTCCAGATAATTCTTTTCAATAATAGAGGTAATTAACAACATCTGGAATACATATGCATTACAAGTTTGCAAGGTTATGCTAGCAAATAATAGATACAAAAAAATGATAGTCTATAAAATTCTATGGACCTTTCATCGACTGTTTCTGTATTTCATTCATGTATGACTTTGGATACTGTTTTCTAATACAAAGAACACTGAGTAGGAATGGGGGCAAACCCCATAATTTGTGTTATGGCATGAGCTATCAAATCTGGAGGGAATTCTTTGAGGATGCTTCCCAGGAAGAAGCTATTTGGAAAATGCAGCATTTGGGAAGGCATCAAACCAGAATTGTCACAGCAATAAGATTCTACATAAGGCACCAGTCAGAAAACATCCCTTGTCAGTTATAACATTAGTTTATTCCTGCTCTTCATTGGCATAATATAATAAATATGCAAATTTAGTAGTTGTTAATGATAGCAGTTATTTCCCACTTTCGCTTTAAAACCCAACGGGAAAGAGCTACTGCTATATACATATCTGTTGTATATCAAGTACATAAGACCCAGCAGAATATTACAAATAGTCTGATTTTCCTGAACTACTTCATCTGGTTATGAATTTGTTTCTTATAAATGAGTACCAGACTGTTGTCATGGGATTCTTAACTTAAGCACAGCAACAGCAGCAAAACCCAGGATCTGCTTCTCTTCTGCAGGACTCCCAGAGGAACTGTATCTGATGGCTCAGACACTTCACTACTTGTTTATAGTGTTTGCATGCATGGAGCTGTGGGAAATGATAAAAGTTGGTACCTGGGGGTAAAGGAAGAAGAAAACAGAAAGATGACTGATCAAAGCAAACCTTTCTGCCTGACTGATTATAAAAGGAAAGGAAACAACAACAACAACAAAGTTCTAGGTCACTTGCTGCAACACTTCTGATGAGTGACTAGCTGAGTGTTCATCATATGGTAAAGCAGTTTGCCCCAGGACTAGGCACTAGACTGTATCATCTTTCACACACATGCTCCTAGGTCAATTCCCAATCACCCCATCTGCAGCAGTCTAACAGATGCAGGCACTCCTTTTCCATCTCAAAGGAGAAAATGTCAATGTGAAGCCTGCAGGTAATGCAAAGATAAGAATGGAATGACTCCCTCCCCACCCTCACACCGAGTCAAAGCTTGCTTTGCTGTTATATGCATACCGGGCTACATGTCAAAGATGCTTCCCAAGATAACGCAACAGTTAGAGACCGAATAAACAGTGAAGCCATTTTCCCCCAAAAGAATTCATGTAGCAGAGAGGGACAGCATGCAGATGCTTAAGAAAAACACAAGGACAATACAGTGCAGCATAAGATTCTCCCATTCAAATCCTAATACAACTGCCATGATGAATGAGATCAGTGCACAAATGGAAAACTAAGACTACAGGGATGCTACTACATAGTCAACCAAGAGCCTCTGCGCATTTTTACTACTATTGGTGCTACAGTCAACATCAGAACTCCCAAGGAATGGCCAGAGAAATGACAAAGAGGAGAGTGCTGTTGTCTCTCTTCTGCACTGCAGGGTTTCATTATCCCCGGGCAGTGGATCTATGCAACCAAATTAATTTAGCCTACTCACCAACCATGTATTGAAGCTGCATGAAAGAAATGTATCTTGCAGGAACATTTTCCCAGTACACTTCACCGCATACGCATTACAGGATGCAAAGTCTGAAAGGTCTATCACAGGCAGTAAACAGTTGGAAAGTGTAAGAAACACAGTCCTCATAGGATAACCAGACCTAACCAGATTCCTGCATAGCGAACAAACTCTGGGGAAAAGCCTATCAAAAAGCAATTCTCATCATTATCTTTTTTAACTGAAGGGCAATTTCTTGAGGGAGAAAGCCTCCCAATCTTTGTTACTTCATCTTAGAAGAAATTTGTAAGAGAACATGAAATGTAAGTCTTGAGGATGAGACTCTTTAAAAAAACAAAACCAGGAAAACCCAAGGAAGATTTATATTAATTTGCAAAGCATTTAAACAATATAAAGCAATTCAAGAACACATCAAGAATCTCCTTGGCCCTACACCAGCCTGAGAACAACAGAAACTGCAAAACCTCATATCAACATTTTGTGACAATGCGTGTGCTGGATGAAAACATTTTACAGCATAACTGCTACACAGACGAATAAGCAAATCCCATTTGATAACTTAGTAGACTACAGTACAAAGCAAGACAGTCCATTTTTGTCAGAGGGGCAGCTTATGACAAAAGGGAGGCTTATTTCTTTTCATCCCTGGTATGCAATCTCCAAAAAGACCACTCGGCTGACTACCACTTTGAATTAATATCTATAATGATAAATAACTGTTTCAATAAAATGTTTTATAGCAAACTGCAAATCCATTTTCCCTTTTTCTTAAATGTCTTAATGCTAATTATGACACAGATGTGATATTTCCATTCCTTTGGGGGCTATATACTTACTCTTTATATGCAAATATAAGAGATTGAGGAGTCACAAAGCTTACTCTTAATTTGAATCCAGCAAGTGTCATAAAAAGCAAGACGGATGGAAAGGTGAAAAAATATGAGGTAATAGAGATTTACATTCCATAATACATTCAAACAGACAAGAAGGGGATTAAATGTACATTTGGGAAATCTGGATGTTTTATTTTCTTCCCTTTTTTCTTCCACCTCCCAAGAAGCCAGAGTGCATCGCTTATTCTCCCTTTACAGTTTTTGCTTGCCATTTCCAGTTTAATATTTAGTTTGCCATTTACTGTTGAAAAACAATTAAACAGAGTTAACGGCAAACCTGCTACCCAGTACAGGTCATAGGTCAGAAAAAGTGATCTTTGGAAGTGTGTGTACAGATATAAATAAAAGAAAAAGAACCCTATAAAGACCCAAACTTCTCACAGAAAAAATACTATGTGAAAATTTCTGTTTTGCAGCTTTAGGATCAAATAATCTGTCTCAACAAGGTCTCCATTATCAACAGTGACAGAATTAAATCAGTTTTAGGTATTCCAGAACTGACTGGAAAATATTCCTTGTGTAAGAAAAGACTTGGATATACCATTTCTACAGAAAGGGTATATCGAAGCTATACAAAATAGAGAGCAAAGAGGCAGGAGAATCAAACCTCTACTACAACTAAGCACAGCAAAAATGGAATGTCTAAGAAAGAAAAGTGGTTCCCAAAGGCTAACAACAGACATACTTGTGAAACCCCCCACACACTTGACTCCAAACACATGGAAGATAAGCCCTACCAGAGAATGAAAGTCTAGAGACTTCTTCAGTAAGAATAACCTCAGTAACTGTAAAATCTAAAGAACATGGAAAAACCTCCAAATTTTATTGCAGTTTGTGGTCTCTCTGGTCTACTTATACCTGTTTTCTGACAGTAACAGACAAGGGACAGCAGGTCTTCTCCTGTTTATGCCCTACCCGTTTAAAATTCAGACTAGGTAACTTTAGAATCAAGGTGAGAAGTCACTCTTGAAGGTATGAAATCATACAAAAAATGATCCCAAATAGTGCTGTTGACTCAACAACATGGGAAACATCCATTAAGAGGCTGTGATGCCTGCCTGAATGTTTTACTGCACTGCTCTCCTTCCTTCCCACTGCAGCCAAAAGATCAACTTGTGTGCTTTCATGAAGAAAAGAAAATGACACTTCATTTTTAAAAACTAAAGACACATCCCCAGGCTACACAAGAAACAGAAAAGTGGGTTTTCTATGTATAGAAGGTGTAGAAATAAGAGGTGCAGCAGTGTCTTCTACAGAGTGTCTCTAATTCAGTGGTACAGAAGGAAAACCAGAGCGGAAAATTACCCTTTTCATGATCTTTATAGGAAAGGCAACACCTTTGTGTTCACACAGGACAATAAGGAAGAAAATATACAGTCCTGGGTTATTGTTAAGAAGAGAGTACGCAGCAATACAAAGGTGGTAGTGATGCAGCCACTAAAAAGCACAGAACCTCTTTTAATGCCAGGAAAGAATGTTACTCCCAGAAAAGGCTGTTTAGACCCTGGCAGTGGGCTTGGCACTTTTGGTGTATGCTCTGTTTGCACAATGCCTCTCTGGGTCTGTCTCCAGATGTTTTCACTCTTGGAGCTGGGCTCTGGGTAGCCTGAGATGGCTCCTAGAGAGGTATTAAGCTCTTATCTACCTTCCTTCTTCTATTTAACCTTTACATCCTCTACTTTCATAAAGCTCATTCATTACCCCAGAGCTTGGCAAAGATTCCTTGTTCTGCTAAAGCAAGCCATTCAACACAAGTTAGCTCAGAGGCTGTTTTTTTCCAGCTCCTCACAGCTCTGTGAAAGTCAGTAATGCAAACACCTACACTTCACAAGAGGCACAGCAATAATGATCCCAAACACTTGCAACCAATGTGTACAAATACATCCCATCAATACTCAATGAGAAAATAGGGCCTCTGTCTCTGTTCCCTGAATCATAACGGTTGAATTATCCTCCCACATCTAAAAGCAATAAAGACTAATACTGTACCCACTATACCTTTTTTAAATGCAATACTTAGATTTGTGTGAGGGTTACCTCCCTCTCTGTCTTTTTTGCATGCTCACCACACTTTTCTCTCAACTGAAATAGCCATAGCTACCTTGCTGGTTTGCAGTTTGCCACTCACTGATTAAATGCACAGGAATGGAGGATTCTCATTTGGTTGGTTTGGTGTGGTGGGCTTTTTTAATCACCATGATTAACAGACACCAGGAACCTGAACCACAAGGGATCTTACTGTTCCACAGCTATTATGTTGCAGATCACCAGAAAATAACAAGATATGGAAGATGTTCTAGGCCATTTTACTGCAGACACTGGAGAGATCTGTTCTCTGACATGTTCTGAAAACTAATGCAGTAACTCACCATAATCCAAACCGGGACTATCTTTCATTCCCTTCACATTCAGGAGAATTCTGTATTCCTCTCTCAAAGAGAGAAGTCGTCCAAAACTTTTCAAAGACAGAAGTTGCTCAAAACACTTCATGATGAAAGGCCAGGGCCAGACTTCTCCCAGTATTTCTTCTATAGAAATTTACAGACCAAGCATATATTTACCTGCATCTGATGCATATTTCACTTGCCCAAAAAAGAAATGGGTATACAAAATTGACAACAGGGGGCAAAATTGCTTCCAGGGCTGTGTAAAATATGCGCTTACATCATTTCCTATTACCAGATAGAGCTTTCCTTGCGTATGACAGGGAAGTGAGAGACTTGGTTTATTTGTAGCCTTTTCCGCTTACAACTTCCAACAAGCGACAGTGTCATCAGTCCACTGAGTCACAGACACTGTAAATAAAGCAGGCTTCACACCACAGGTTGTCACTCCCTTGAGAAATTCTGCTTTGCCAACATCTTCCATAATGCATTACAATATGTGATCTTAATCTTGAATAAAAATACACTAGCACAGTTTAGGAATAACAATACACTCTATTTTTATCATGACAACAGGGTTTAGTGTTTAGAGTGAAGGATTAGGAAACAGTATTCATAAATTCTTTTCCTTGCCATGCCAATGACTTCCTCTTTATCCTCAGTGCTAGCCAGCTTTATTTTGTGATGCATATCCACACCATATTAGTGCAACTGAAACATAAAGACCATACCCTTACTGCAGTCCCAACTGTCATATTAGGAAAGTTATTCATATATGTTTGACTTTCTCTATTCTGTCAAAAGTTGAGAACAATTGTATTTACCAGTTTGATGGGGTGCTATACAATTACCTGAAACCACACATGATACGTAGTCTGTAAGCAAACAGATGTTAGGGATAGGCTGGAGAGTATGGAACTCTGTCTGGGGACAGGTGAGCAGTCGACAGAGAGTTTGTGGGTCAGGGTTAAAGGGAGAACAGTGATGGGTGACATTATTGTGGGGATCTGTTACAGACCGCCTGACCAAGGGGACTTGCTGGACGAAGCGCTCCATAGGCAGATAGGAGCAGCCTCACGCTCGCAGGCCCTGTTCTCATGGGAGACTTCAACCACCCTGATATCTGTTGGAGGGATGGTACAGCCCGGCACAAGCAATCCAGAAGGTCCCTCGATTGTGTGAAGACAACTTCCTTCTGCAAGTAATAAGAGGAGCTGACAAGGAGAGGTGCCATGCTTGACCTCGTCCTCACCAACAGGGAAGGGCTGGTTGGGAATGTGATGCTCCAGGGCAGCCTTGATTGCAGCGAACATGAGATGGTTCAATTCGAGATCCTCAGGACAGTGAGAAGAGCGTGCAGCAAGCTCACTGCCCTGGACTTCAAGAGAGCAGACTTTGGCCTCTTCAGGAACCTGCTCAGTAAGGTTCCATGGGATACAGCCCTAGAGGGCAGGGGGGCCCAAGACTGCTGGTTGATATTCAAGGATCACCTGCTGCAAGCTCAGGAGCGATGCATCCCAACTAGAAGGAAGTTCAGCAGGAGGGCCAGGAGACCTCCTTGGATGGATAAGGAGCTGCTGAGCAAAATTCAAAGGAAAAAAGAGGCTTATAAAAGGTGGAAGCAAGGTCAGGCGGCCTGGGAAGAATACAGGGATGTTGTCTGGGAAGCTAGGGACCACGTTAGGAAAGCTAAGGCCCTCTTAGAATTAAACTTGGCTAGGGATGTTAAGGATAACAGGAAGGGATTCTATAGGTACATTGCCAATAAAAGACAGGCTAGGGACACCATGGGCCCTCTCCAGAAGCTATCGGGAGAACTGGCTACCCTGGATTTGGAGAAGGCTGAGGTTCTTAATGACTTCTTTGCCTCAGTCTTCACCAGCAACTGCTCTGACCATACCACCCAAGTCTTGGAAGGCAGACGCGGGGACAGTGAGAGTGAAGACCCTGGGCCCACTGTAGGAGAGGATCTGGTTCAAGACCATCTTAGGAACCTGAATGTATACAAGTCCATGGGACCGGATGAAATCCATCCGCGGGTCCTGAAGGAGCTGGCAAATGAAGTTGCTAAGCCACTGTCCATCATATTTGAAAAATCATGGCAGTCGGGTGAAGTTCCCGATGACTGGAAAAAGGGAAATACAACCCCCATTTGCAAGAAGGGGAAAATGGATGAGCCAGGGAACTACAAATCAGTCAGTCTCACCTCTGTGCCTGGCAAAATCTTGGAGCGGATTCTCCTGGAAGGCATGCTGAGGCACATGAAAAACAACAAGGTGGTCGGCGACAGCCAGCATGGCTTCACTAAGGGGAAATCCTGCCTGACCAATCTGGTGGCCTTCTATGAAGGGGCTACGGAACTGACGGACAGGGGTAGAGCAGTTGATGTCATCTACCTGGACTTGTGCAAAGTGTTCAACACTGTCCCACACAACATCCTTCTCTCTAAGTTGGAGAGACATCAATTTGATAGGTGGACCACTCGGTGGATAAAGAACTGGCTGGATGGCCGCATGCAAAGAGTAGTGCTCAATGGCTCAATGTCCAGCTGGAGACCAGTAATGAGTGGTGTCCCCCAGGGATCGGTGTTGGGACCGGTCTTGTTCAACATCTTTGTTGATGACATGGACAGTGGGATTGAGTGCGCCCTCAGCAAGTTTGCCGATGACACCAAGCTGTGTGGTTTGGTTGATAAGTTGGAGGGAAGGAATGCCATCCAGAGGGACCTTGACACGCTTGTGAGGTGGGCTGATGCCAACCTGATGAAGTTTAACCATGCCAAGTGCAAGGTCCTACACCTGGGTTGGAGCAATGCCAGGCACAGCTACAGATTGGGCGGGGAGGAGATTCAGAGCAGCCCTGAGGAGAAGGACTTGGGGGTGTGGGTTGATGAAAAAATGAACATGAGCCGGCAGTGTGCGCTTGCAGCCCAGAAAGCCAACCGTATCCTGGGCTGCATCAAAAGGAGCGTGACCAGCAGGTCGAGGGAGGTGATCCTGCCCCTTTACTCTGCTCTCGTGAGATCTCACTTGGAGTATTGTGTGCAGTTCTGGTGTCCTCAACATAAAAAGGACATGGAATTGTTGGAACAAGTGCAGAGGAGGGCCACGAAGATGATCAGGGGACTGGAGCACCTCTCGTATGAAGATAGGATGAGAAAATCTGGGCTGTTCAGCCTCCAGAAGAGAAGGCTGCGTGGAGACCTCCTAGCAGCCTTCCAATACCTGAAGGGCACCTATAGGGATGCTGGGGAGGGACTCTTCATGAGGGACTGTAGTGAGAGGACAAGGGGTAACAGGTTCAAACTTAAACAGGGGATGTTTGGATTGGATATAAGGAGGAATTTCTTTACTGTGTGGGTGGTGAGGCACTGGAATGGGTTGCCCAAGTTGTGAATGCTCCACCCCTGGCGATGTTCAAGGCTGTGTTGGACAGAGCCTTTCGTGACACGATTTAGTGGGAGGTGTCCCTGCCTATGGCAGGGGGGTTGGAACTTGATCTTAAGGTCTTTTCCAACCCTAACTACACTATGATTCTATGGATAGACAGGACAAAGGTTTCTAGCTTAATTTTGACAAGCTAAGAGGTTTGGATGGTCTCAGGCTTTTTGAGGGTTTTCATGAATAGCACAAATACACAGTTAGAAATTAGTAATGACTATAAATTACAGAACTAATCATGAGGTTAATTCAAGTAATCTGCTATGGACTTTTGTAACACAAACTGAACCCTTGTCAAATGAGCTAATGACATCAACAGTGAAAGCACAGGACTCACCACAAGTTCGGTACAAAGGGTAACTTTGCTGATCTTCCTGATCCTGTGAAATCAGCAGGTTTTCTCCAGAACTTTCTGCCTCGCTAATTTTCCCATTAAAAATCACAGGATTTCTCTTTTATGAGTAACTATGCTACTTCTCTCTGTGACAAGTGTTGTAAGTTGAGTAAATACTAGCAAAAAGAAAAATCATTTCTATTTTGACACCTCCTCCTCTGTTAATTCATGAGTTCCTCTCTCATTTAGTTTGCAAAGCAAGAACAAAAGAAGGCAGGCAACCATAAAGGCAAACACCACAGAGGGTCGGGCAGTGAAGAGCCTCGTTGCACTTCCTTTTGAATTAAACATCATTAAACACCTGGTGCCTTTTTCTGAAGCCACAAAGCTGTCCATCCCGGCAGGCAGCAGCAAGTTGTAACTTAGAGAAGGTCACTAGAGAAGGGCAACCCACGGCAATAAAGTTTGGGAAAACTTTAGATTGATAAATACGGAAAGGATTTCACAAAAGCCCCAGTCAGCAGCCAGCGGTGGTGGCTGGGAGCTGAAGCGACCTTTCCGAGGAAACAATCTGCCTGCTGCAGAGAAGGTGGCAGATGCTTTGTGCAGAGACGAAAGCTCGTCGACACAGCCTGAAACTTTGATTTCATTTGGAAAAGAGAGCAGGTGAAGGTCATCCATGACTCTTTCAGACACCCGAAGGAGGACTTGGCCAAGTGCAGAGCTCAGGTGGGAAGCTTGCCCATCTGCGCGCTCCCCACCTCACACAAGCCAAATGCCACCTGCATCCCGGCAGGAATTCCTTGGAGCTCATGGAAATGGCTGCTGATGGGGACCCTGAAAGTACTGTCCCTGTGTTTTCTAACCAGACACAGGATTGATAGATTTTTATTGCTGTTGATGTAGATTTCAGCCTTGCTTAATACCTGTTTCCATGGGGCTGGGGGGTCAACATGTATCCAAGGGGAGATGAAATTCAGGAGGACGACAGAAATTGTGTCAGGGAAACTGGCGTTACTCCTTATCATAATGGCCCTTCCTTCTGTGCTGTGGCAATAACACATGTGTGCTGTTCAGGTCAAAAATCACTCACACTGTCTGTAACAATACAAAGGTAACTGTTTCCTGATGACAGGCAGAAGGCTTTTTTAGGTACTGATATCCCTGATCCAAAATACCTGTCAGAAAAGATTAGAGGAGAACTGTTGCAATTGATACCATTTTCAATTTGGAGGGGGGGGAACAAACAAATACTTTGCTTTTTTCTTGCTTAATCAGGCAGTTTATGAAGTTTATCCTTTCTCGCTGACTCCGGCACACTGCTGATATCCAGGATGGTCTTTCAATTTATGTTTCACAAGTAAAACCAATTTGATTAGAGCAAAACCCAAGGGCACCTGATACACAAGGATATGAAATCACAGAATCATAGAATAGTTTGGGTTGGAAGGGACCTTCAAAGGTCATCTAGTCCAACCCCCCACAATGAAAAGGGAGAACTATGATGTGTCACAGTTGTCTGACATCCCACATTTATCTGCAGAAAATGAAGATGTGCATGAAATTAAAACCCAAGTAAATACATAAATTTTAATCAAGTTTTGCAGGTACCCCATTCCCACCAGCCTGTTACAACTTGGAAAGTACAATACTGTGTGCTGGCTGTCAATATTGTCTTGCAGGTACTGAACACACAGATTTAACACATTCTCTCCTTCGTATTTATCCATGGATGTGAAATGGTCTGAGAAAAATCAGCCACTCAAAAATGCAAGACTTGTATGCAAGGTGGGTTTTTTGCTTGTTGAATCACATGAAACAGGGGTCTAACAGGTCTAAATTATGTCTCTAACAGGTCTAAAATATGCGACATTTCAAAACATTTATGTTATTTGGGAATTCTCAGAATTGCCCCCCACAAAGTTGCACTGCCTGTGTGAACCTTGGCTGCTTGTTAACAGCAGCATTCACAGGCTGTGGGTTTTGTTGTTGTTTCCTAGACAACCACTCCAGGTTCCCCCCAGGAGCTCCTGCTTTTATGTTCCCTGATGAAGATGTACACGCTGCTTTGGCTGTTCTGATTTGTGGGAATAGTATTAATTTTCATAGCTGTGATGTTGATTAAGTTTTTATTTTCTCCAACAATATTAATTCCAGTGTTTTATAAAGGATCATAGGATTACATGAATTTTAACTTTGCTAAATTATAGCTTAAGCGCCTATTGTGGAAGTTATTCTAGTTTTTTGCTCAAGGCAATCTTTGGTTTACACAACAGACGGATTGGATTCTATAGTTCCTTTTTTTTTTTCCCCAATCTTTATGCAGACCAGCCATAATTCTAAGATGCTCCTCTTGTCCTGAGCACTCCACTGTGGCATTTTCTGAGTTTGTAACTCAAGTATATATGTCAGGGATGCGGCTCCTCCACTGCAGCTGCTACTGCTACTTCCAGCCCCTTGTAGAAGTTTTCCTGACAGGAGAAAGGCCATCAAACCTACCATCTTGCCTTGGTCTTTGGGTAGATGATTAAATTTCAGCTGTTGCCAAATTTCACTCCACTCAGCGTAAAATAAAATTAGGGATGAGGGAAGGAGAGGTAGAACCACACTAACACGTAGGTCTTGGTGAACCTATCTATCTCATTAGCTCCTTTCTTACTGCCTGGAAAGAGACCCCTTACCTAGCCAGACAATCCCATACTGAAATGACTCACCAATTTGAAAGAGGGACCATGCTTGGAAAAACCGTAAAAGTGTTATCTTAAAGTTTAGGTTAAGTTTAAGTGCCTTCCTCCTTAGGAAAAACCCACTTAAGAGTTTGCCCTGCTATATTAAAATATTAATACATGCATTATGTTGCTTTAAGAAAAAATAATTATAGTTTGGGCATGAAGCTAGAGTTGTTACTATGATTACAAAATCTTTCATATTGGACAATAAATATTTGATTTGTGTTCCATAACACATTAAAGACTAAACACTAAACTATAGTTTTTCCAGTATATATCTATTATGTGCATTTACAATACGGGCTTTAATTTTTGCGAGATGCTTGGATCTTACAGAACTTACATAACTGTTGAACACATCTATTTTACTTGCTGAAAACTTGGCTCAGCATTCAGGAGGCCACTTTGCTGAGTATGAAAATAAAAAAATACTGTTTCATGAAGATGGAAATGCAAGAATCTCAAGAAGAAGGCATTACATGCACTTTTTCACCAATACCATGAGAAATAAATGATGGAGCTCATTTTTATAAATCCCTGTCAACAAGTGGTACAGCATTAATTGTATTTATAAGGTGACCTGCGGAATACAAAAACCGATGAAAAGTGAATGGGACTTATTGATTTTATTTGTATATAGTTCATTTTTGGGGAAAAGCACCAAGGGAAGTTGCGAATGCTCCATCCCTGGCGGTGTTCAAGGCGGGGCTGGACATAGCCTTGGATGGCATGGTTTAGTGGGAGGTGTCCCTGCCCATGGCAGGGGGGTTGGAACTAGATGATCTTAAGGTCCTTTCCAAACCTAACTATTCCATGATTCTATGATTCTCATAATGAAGAAAAGTCCATTTTGCTTCACATGGTTTATGAATGCTATTAGGTATAACTCACTATCTGAATAGTATCTGAATTCACCATGCAAGTAAGATTTTTGGAGGGGTTTAATGTCTCAAGTTTGAAAGGGTAACTTTTAAGAACAGTGGGAGAAATTAAGTCCCACAGTTTTATTGCTTGAATGCAATTCTGGAGTATAAGTCCTTCTGTAAATATTGGACTAAATAAACAACAAGTTTTCTGTTAGCATGCTGCTTTAATATTTTTTACAATATCCTTTACTGATCCCTTGTTTTCTCATGTGGCTCTTTTGGGGAGAACATTATACACAATCAGTCAGCTTTATAAGTTTCAGAATTACTTCGATGCCCTTCTTTCACACTAAAAAGCCTCTGTAGTTCTTTATGTACGTATGTAAATTGCTCTCACTTATTTATGCCAGTGGTCTCTATGCTCGAATTGTATGACTGCTGAATTAACAACTTTTCTCCTTGAATTCCTTTTTCATTGCATTTATGTCTGCTGCCAGGCAGTACCATGCGTATGTAACTACTCAAAAGTGAGGTGTGCTTAACCTTGGAACATGAGTTGGTTCCTGAAAGTCCTTGGAAATACCTGGGAAATCCTTTCTGCTGCTGCCTACTAGAGGAGAAATATGTTTGCACAGATTTCACCAGGGAAAGTCTCAGTGTCTCTTTTGTCAGGCACAACTTTTGTTATGAATAATAGTGAAACATATTTGCTTTTATTTTCACCTTTCTATTAATTGATTGTAATGATATCTCTGATCTGCAAGCAAGGGAATTGCTCACATGAGCAACAACGGCGGCTTTTCACAGACTCCCCACCTGCCATTGTCAAGTAAATGTTCCTAGAATGTTCAAGACTACTCTCCACTGTATTTCAGTTATTCATACATCAAACAACTGGCATATAGGTTCATAATGAACATACTCTTGAAAAGGTGGGGTTGAATGACTTTATTTTATTAACTGTGGGCTATATATCAACTGTTCCATCGTTGCCCAGGGAAGTTGTGAATGCTTCATCCCTGGCGGCGTTCAAGGTGGGGTTGGACATAGCCTTGGATGGCATGGTTTAGTGGGAGGTGTCCCTGCCCATGGCGGGGGGGTTGGAACTCGATGATCTTGAGGTCCTTTCCAACCCTTGCTATTCTATGATTCTATGATTTACATATCCAATGTCCTTTCCCTTTTCCCTCCAAAAGGATGCTTTCCCAGCTGCCTACATCCAGTTGTAGTCTATGGCATTATCTCTCCTACTTGCTATCTATGTGTAAGCTCATTTTTGCTTTCTTGCACTAGCACAAAAAGATAGCACCATGCAAATATTTGTTTGATACCAGCCTTCCTGTCAAAGGATACAGTAGTACCAACCTATCCTGTTTCCTTCCAGAACAGGTTATCCTGAGGTGACTTGCCAGCTGCTAGACAGCAAGTACACACTGATGTTCAGCCAAGGAGAAAGCCAGACAAAGTGTTTTCCAAGAAATGTAATGCAACTGTTTAAATCCAGCTGATACCAAAGCACCAGCAGCCACTTGCTCACCCACCAACTTCCCTCCCTCCTGAGCAGGATGGGAAGGAGAATCAGACAGGATGTAAACCCCATGGGTTGAGATAAGAACAGTTTAGTAACTAAACTGACTGCTACTACTACTACTACTACTAATAATAATAATGAAAAGAGACATAACAAGGTGAGAAAATATAAAACCCAAAGGGGAAAAGGAAAAAAACAACAATAAACCCAAGTGATGCACAGTACAATTGCTCACCACCCATGGACTGATATCCAGCCTGACCCGAGCAGCGATCGTCCCTTCTGGGTAACTTTGCCGAGTTTATATCCCCACATGATGCTCTATGGTACGGAATATCCCTTTGGCTAGTTTGGGTCAGGTATCCTGTCTCTGATTCCTCCTGGTTTCATGTGCCCCTCCTCACTGACAGAGCAGGAGAGACTGAAAAGCCCTTGATCATGGTAAGCCTTTCTTGGCAACAACATTGGTGTGTTACCAGCATTATTCTCAGGCTAAAGCACACAGCACTGCACCAGCTACTAGAAAGAAAATTAACTCTCCCAAATGAAGCCAGGACAGCAAGTCTGAAACAGGGGAAAATACGAGTAAGGTAAGCACAAACCAGACACCAGAGAGAAAAGCGTCAGACAATATCCAGTTCCACGGCCACCCCTTCTTCATTCACCTTTAATTGAAAGTCCTTGTAGAGCTCTAATGTACAGGGAAAAGGAAGATACCAAATGGGAGACAAAGTGAACTCAGAGGGTAAGAGTCACAGCAGCCAAATGGTCACCTTGGGCTATGCCCTGGACAGAGCTGGGGGGAGCAGCTGTAGGCTGAGCCCATGGACAGCTATTCCTGTGTACTTGTCATCAGAATGTGACACATCTGGAGAGACCAAGTACTGGGAATCCTTCTCAATGTCTCTCAATACATGGTAAAGCTAATCAATAGTGACACTGACCTCAAAATATTGTGTATTCCATTACAGCCTCAGCTAACCCACCTTTAATGGGAAAATGATCGTTTATCCCTTGTTTATAGGTACTAGAACACAATAACATCAACTACTGGAAGGATTACCACTTGTTACAACGTCAAACTTAACACCATTTACTTTACTAAACAAAAGACACACAGCCACAAAGAAGCAATTTTTTCTCTGTTCTCTAGCGCATTGGCAAAACTTTGTACTTCAGATTTGTTAAAACAGCATCCTCCAGTGCATTACACACTATTATTATCAATGTAAATCAAAAAGTGCAATTCTAAATGAGTAAAAGAAGCCAAAATTTCTCAGTAGATAATGTTATTGCCAGCTACGATCTTAATGGTTATATTAAAGCATGTTGGAAGAGATGCTTTTCTGGTGTGAAATCCTTTGGTCAAGGAAAATCATTGTATTTAAGTAAATGCCTCTCATATAGCTGATGCTTTGTGAGGAATATATAATGCAAGGTAAAGGAGAGAGAGTCATTCCAACAATCACTAGAAGTTAAAGAGCCCTACATTTTTAAACCAAATTGTACTTTAATCTAATATACACAGGAGGGAGACTTGCCTCTTTAAACACTCATGCAGGTACAAAAAATTCCTTTAAAAAACCTGAGCTGCCTCCCACCTCCCATTTCCATCACAGGTATTTAGAGGAAACTATTCTATTAACCCCAAATATTTTAACAAAGGCAGATAAAGCACATGAGAGAAATTATACATACAAACATGCAGTCTCAAGGACTTCTACCTCACTTCTTCAGAAAGAAGAATGAAGGAGACTATAGAATTCACGCCTTCCGTTTCTACGTGAGAGAACTGATGGCAGATCTGATTCAGAGGGAAAATGTTCTAGTTAGCATTGTGACAGGGTGTCCCTAAGCTATACTGCTTTAGGGAGCAAATTCACATCTCTTGATTGTTACTGTACTAGATCATATAGGGACACTTGATTATATCACTGACTCTGCTGGGTCAATTCATACCCTAACTCCCCAGATATAAAAAAGAATCAATAACATTAATTTTCTTTCAAACTGAACATGCAATTTATAAACTCTCTGTTCTTGTATGTATGATTTTGTATTAGTGGTAAGGATGGATCTTTTGTATGCATGTGTTTATGTATCTTTCTCTACATTCCTCTCCCCACCTCCTGCCCTCCACATACACATATGTAGTGACACAAATTGTTTCAGTTTTCTGGTTTCAATGTTGTTTCAGACAGTCTGTGATATGGATATAGAAGATATGTGTACATGTGAGGGAATCTTGTCAGTTGAATGTTACACTGACAATGGATCAGTACTCGATTTGGATTTGATTAAGTATGTGTGTGTTACCTAATCTGTACCTTCTCTTTCTTTTCTAGCTCGTACTTAGCCTAAAATAAATAACATTAATGTTCACCAGGCAATGTTTCTTTGTATTCACACTAAGGAGGCATCTAAATGTCATGGAAGCAAAAGGAAGGGCTCACAGAATTCACAGCATCCCTGACCTTTCCCTCACATCTGCTCTCCTCTTCCTACGCATGCATGTACACAGAGTGAAAGGATTTACAAAGCAGGAAAACAAATGAAGTCATATGAGTCATTCATACTGGGCCACACCCCTGCTTTGACAAGGTGCAGTTTAACCTCAGACTGAACCTGGTTTTCACAGACCGTAGGGAACAGTCATGTAACAACAAGCAGCTGAAACACAAAGATTTTACAAATCAAAGGTAAATTATTAACTCTTGATAAAATCTGCTTTTCATACTAGCTTATCTTGAGCTAAACACTATAAAATTACAACCTCAGCATTCCCACTTCTGCAGTAGTTTTCTTCTTGAGCAGATAACTTATTTGATATTTTATTGATGATCCTCTAAATGATTTAAAAAGAATGAGTCTTCAGGAAAAGCTTCAGCCTTAAGAATATCCCTCTGTCATATGGCTTTATAGTGCTTTAGAACTGGATCCGTATGTGGTCAGCCCTTGCACAGCAAGAGAATTGCCAGGTTTGACACTTCTTTGTGGGACACTGTTGCTGTTGCTTTTTCTGAACGTCACAACTGAGGATTTTTCAAACCGACCCTAATGACAGCTACCGCCAAATACACTGTGTTGGTTTTTCACCTCCCTGAGTGAAAAACTTCCGTATGGCAATTGTAGGATGCTATACTTTGAAGACAACCTAAAAACCCAAAAATGTTAAGATGTGTTCCCTCCTCCTCTTTTACCCTTCTCTTCCTTTATTCAAGTGCTTAAAATTCACTCCCATTCCAGCTCAGTTACATCTAAATCGAACACTCATTCCTGTTTAGCAATATATGCAATAAGATGATAATTCATAATGCAAAATCCAATCCCAACTTAATGTGGTGGTAGTAGAGAGCTGCTTTTATCCTCTTCATTATATAGTCATGCTATATGCCTTTACAGTGTTACACGTAATGCAGTTTTGCAGTTATAGATGAATCAAAATTCAACAGAGAAGGATAACCAGAAAGGAGAAAAACTGTTGTGCTGAAGACTGACCTTGGTTATTCATGAGGTTTTTATGAAACTTCTCCCTGTAGGAGAAATCCAATGGCAGGAGGGATCTGCGATGTGAAATTCAGAGCCACTAAAGAGCATGGAAAAGTTGAATAATCATTCTTCCCTATGATAGTGATGGACATTACGCAGCTTGCAGACTTTTTTCCCTATAATTTGACTCTCTTACTCATCTTATTCTATTTCATTAAATCAAGAGATGAGTCATAGAAAACCCGAATCCAGGCACAACAGAGATACCATATAACGACTCATTTGTTTTAAACTGGGAATGTTGGCAAACTTACGTGTATACACGCTGACTGCTCTCCTTAGTGCTCAGCTCACACTGTGATTGCTGGATAATCTCTTTTACCTTAATCAATTGCACTGTGACGTTAGATTTTAAAATAGGCTGGTTTTCATACGGCAATAACGCTGTACAGCTGATTTAAGAACAATTGTTAAAGCTAAAATTCTAATTAAAGATACATGCATATTGCCCTATTTACTTGTAAGAACTACTTATTACTTAAAGAACGTTTTGAGACAGATTCAATTAAAAATACCATTTCTGTCTATGCCATGCCTGTTCAAAAAAAGTAACAATTGCATTTCAATTCTGAATCCAGTATTTGAGTTTCTGGATCAGATTTAAGCCTGGGAGAAGCATTAAATAAAAAGTAAAAGCTCAGCTCTCTCACCTGGTTGATTGAGAGTAAAATACTACACGGTAAAAGGTAAGGTTACTCTTGCTTCTGCTATCCAGCATGATATATATGAGTAAGATATGATATTAGCATTTATATGAGCTTCACAGCACACAGCAAGCGAAAATTCCCCACATTACACTGGCCTCAAACCTGGTTGATGAATTCCCATACATGCTAATGCTAATGCTAGCCTCTTTCATTGTATGATGTGACATACAAAACAGATCTTTGTGAAAGATAGCAGATGGAGTAATCTGTTGTCTTAAACTGAATGTTTCATGTTCTCTCTCTCAATCCTCACACATTTTGTGTCAAATGAATTTTCAAAGGGCAATCCCGAGCCTCTTATATCCCAAGGGCTTCAGAGTAAAGACTAAAGGACTAGAATCCTTGAAAGTTGCAAGTGTTTGCTAGAAGTGGTCAGAAGTTCAATCTGTCCGGATCTTGTAATGTATGAATTAATTCTGGTTTGTCCTATACTTTTCTATTCTATTTTGCTAAGCAAGTTCTTATACTGGCTTTATTAATGCGCTGAGTACCTTTCTGAATTGATTTTTATTCTGTTCCCTCAAAAGAAATTATCTGTGCTGTAGCATTTTCTTTGGAGAGGGATTTGTTTTATCTTAGAAAAGAGGTGCTTGTGTTTGAAGTTCCACACTTAGATCAGAAACCATGACGATTCCACAGTCTTGGACTGGACTTGAAGAATTACTAGTCTCTATTCTCCCCAGAATGACAGGAGGTAGCACTTAGGATCATAATCTTTGCTTTTGAGCTTGTGCCTCAAGCACCCATCTGATCTCCAACTTTTAGAACTAACATCAGTATTGCAGGTAACTGTTCTCATCCCCTTCATTTTGCTTTATAAGAGCAGGAATAAATCCCTTATATCTGTCATCAAAACACCCTATGGTGTTTTTTGTTCACCCCTATGGTGAACACAAATATAGCCAACTTCATCCATTATCAAATACCTTCATTTGGGTAGTGACTCCTTTCTTTTGAAAGTGTTATAAAATCAACTTGAGCCTGAATGCAAGCCGAAGGTTTCACGAATCCTCCTAGAGCTACAGCAAGAGAGCTACCTCCACCCTACTGATCATATTATTACATATATTAACACCTCCAACACCACTGCCTTCTCTCTTGGTGTTGCCTGCCCATTATACAGACTGCAAGTGGGATGGTTGAGTCAAAGGAACAGAGTACTACTGCATAAAGTCATTCGACAGAGTAAGTTAGTCAATATATCAACAAATAAATAAGTGCCTAAGTGTTTAGCAGGATTTCATGCTTTAGCACAAACAGGCCATGAGCTGAGGGTGAGTTTCTAATTAAGAGAGAATTGCTATGGTAACCAAAGGTGGTCACACATAATTGAGTGTGAAATGCCATGAGGCTTCATGACAGAGGTGTCTGCATATATTATCCAGCACATTTTCTGTTTCTGAAATAGAATTACATTGTCAGGTCAGACAGTGTTTTCCATATTTTATATGCCTCCTTTTTGAGCAACCAAAAATGCATCTCTGTGGGCTTCAGTGATAATTTCAGCTCTATCAGTACCCTTCCTGCATTTGAGGCAGTGGAAGTCTAGATGAGACTCCCTCATGAGCCAACAAGCAACAAGAGAAAATGATGTTTACATTGTAGTTACATGAAACTCAGAAAGGATTCTCTGTTCTTTAGATGATATTAGAACAGTGTATGTGTGAAGACAAGCTTGAAGTGAGGATTATCAGCCCTAACTTACTCTCAGTCAGGGGTCAAGAACAAAAGGAGGTGTTTGACTATGTGTTTCCTAACCCAACTGAATGTAACAGAAAGGCAAGATAAGTTCCTGTGTCGGCGAAGCAGAGCAATCTGGGACGAAGGTAATACTGTTCCTCAAAATGGGATTCTGCACACTGTCCATCCTCTTGATATCACAGATTTAATACTACAGCATCTTAGTTAAAACAGTTATTGTTTAAAGTCGGTATTTGGTTATCACAATTAGTGGGAGAGACTGAATAACTGTGCAACCAAGACAAGTCTGGTAGGAACAGAGGGGTTGCTTAAAACTCACACTACATCAACACGGTGACATGTGCAGCAGCGACCAATTGTGATTGAAAAACCCTACTTAAATTTATGAAATTTATTCACCAACTTAAGCACCTCCTACTAGACTTTTGAACACTATCTTAACTAATTAGATACGCATCATCTATGTATTATCTGTGTAATGAATCCTAATGAAGATTAAAGGAAAATCTCATTACTTCAAATTGTTGTTCTGGCACAAGATTTCAAAGATTTCTATTAAACCTCTTTCTTGAACATGTGGATACAAATGAGAGGTCAGATCCCTGACTTACAAATCCCCATTTCTCTGTACCAGCTGCACTTTAAGAGCACAGACCTACTTCAAAGCATGCAATATTCCTCTAGTCTGAAGGAATCTTCTGACATTCTTAGGACAGAATGAATTCAGAAGTAGGAGGATAAATAGATCAGCTGCTTCAGACTTCTACTACTGCTGCAGCTGAGAGAAGCTTTGGGAGTTAATTCTGTTAAGAACTTCTTCAGGATCCTAAATTGCCCTTTTTCAGCTTACTTTATATTGGTGGTGGTTCTCAAGATGCTTGGTATTTGACAGTTTCTCTGTATCCAAGGCGTCACAAGGTGTGACTTAAGACATTTTTGTGCTCCTGTTGTCTACAAAACAAAAACATACCTGGTCTGCATCTTTAAACGAGGTGGTAGGCTATCATCAGACTCTCTGCATATCTGAAAAGGCTGCTCACCCTCTGGAAGTGCAACCTGTATACACAGTAGGACATTGAAGCAGTCAGGAGAAGCCTGTCTGAAAGAAAATAGTCAAAGGGAAGACAAGACTCTCAGTGAGAAACCAGTCACTGCCAATCTAGCTCCGTTCTGCTCTTTCTGCATGTCCAGATTTCCCATTAATTATATCTCAGCATAAAGCGATGTAGTCAAAGAAACTCTCAGTCACTGAGGGAGAGCAGAGTATCAAAGGGAGAGAACCCTGCCCATGCTGATTGAGTACAACAGTTGATAACAGCTATTATTTGTTAATTATTGACACATCCAAAGAGTCCTATGGCTTGACAGAATCGTTAACACATACATTACCTACTTCATAGTACCTCATCATAGAACATATGGTGGCAGTTTGATAAGTACAATTTAGAATTTCTTTTTTTATGTATTCCTACAATTCCTCACTCTTCTTCCTGTTGCTTCTGGATGCATCAGAATGTGTGCTTTTTTTTTGTTTTCCCTCTTTTCTAATATCCAATTACCTTCTCTTTTCTGATACAGTAGAACTACCCAGAGGTACTGACGTATCCTGTTCACCAATTCACATGCATTTTTCTTTCACCTTTAAAATACATCAACCAGCTGGCTTCCAAAAATGCCAATTATATCTAATATATTGTTAGAATTAAAGTATTGCTGCAAAAATGCCTCTCATCTTACAAACTGCTTGAAGCTATACGTATCACTTCAGATGCACAAAGAACCGTGTGTTCCACCACTGTATTAAACAAAAGCCTACTGAGAAATTGAGGTGCTTCAAGATACATCTGAGTGAATAGCTAAATCCTATGCTACAAAGTACCAATGTGAATCTAAAGCTCAGATCTGAAACGAAGATCCTTCAAACTGTTCCAACAACTTAAAGAGCATAGGATGAAGGACATACTGATTTGTCATTTATTCTTACAGTTAAAAAACAACTTGCTTGTGTACATCACAAGATACACATTTCTGACAAGAAATTTCTGAGCTATTACCTGCTTTGACTTGCAGCTGGGAAGTTACTTAACTATATTAAATGATATTTAATTACCTACGTCTTTATAAGCTTGAATTCCCAGTTTGGAAGGCACCTGGGGATCTCCACTGCTGGAAATTCATCTTCTTGTAACACATAAAATTGGGAATGTTAATAATCAGAGTTTCCTACTAGAAATTGAGATGTAGAAAAACTGTCACTGAACTTGACATGTGCAAATGACTTAATTCATGGATGAATTAGCACGTGAAAATATAGGGAACCAAGTGTGAAAAAGGGAAAAAAATATAATTAGGTATTTTAAAACCAGTATCAACCCAATAGACCTCTTTTTTGTTATATTAGCTTAACCTATAAATATTTTTCAGAGTGAAGCTATGTAATATGAATGTGAAATCTCTCTTGCAATAACAATAACTCCCAAAGACCTTGTATTTGACAGCTGTGGCAGATGCTTGTTTGACTCATTATAAAGAGGCTTCTATCATGCAAAGTTGATGACTTAGAACCCCGACACCAAGTAAAACAAACCCTTGATGTACCTCAACTGTTTCTGAACAACTTGCAGCACCAGTAATAAAATTAATTATAAAAATATTCTCCTTAGGAAAATGGACTAGTTAAAGGCAGAGCTGAAGCACTATGTAAAGATGAATTTGCCAGACATATAAATTCCAGAAAACTGGGGGAGGGCACGTCTTTGTGATCCAACACAAATCCAAATATATCACAAGCTCAACACAAGAAGGTGTAAAAAGCAAAAGTTCAAGCGCACAAAAAAAGAGTACATGAAGTGTCATACACAATGAACAAGCATAAACTGCTGCACGCCTGGCATTTAGAACAGAACCAAGAAGTACAAAAGGCTCACTCTCTTCTGTGCAACACACAGCCAGGGCAGAGCACATGCCTTTGCTCTATGGGAAGGACATCTACTGGTGCAATTAATGAATGGCCTAAGAGACTGAAACAATTATGAGCTGCATAGGAGTAAGGATATAAGATCACTTTAAAAATAAAGACATACCTACTTAGCAATGACAAATCCAGCGGATAGGATTAGGTATATGTACTTGATGAGCAACTCTAAACCACTAGGAAATTAAGAAAGGGCTTGAAAATGGCATGGATATTGTTGAATTGGAAGTAAAAAGAAAGTTATCATCATGGTACTTAGAAACCACAGAATAAAAGCCTGCCATTGCAGTACACATCACTGCTTCCAACCTGAGTTTTAGGATAGCCAACTTCCAGCTCTTTAAAAAGTTACAGGACCTCCTGGGAAACTGCCCTTAGGGACAGTAAACCCTGTGCAGGTCTTTTCCTGAAAAGAGAAAATCTTTAAACTCTTTAGGCCCATGCAGAAATGCCAAGCTATGACAACTCCCCAGATGCAACCTGAATCTTTGCCTGGATTCACAGAAAAAACAGCAGTTGCTTTAAATGACCTTGCTCTTCCTGGGATTTTGAAAGTAGCAATTAAGCAGCAGCATCTAAGCATCTGGACAAGGCAGTGGGACAATATTCAGGCAGCCACTGAATAGTGGTTCAGCCACATGCACATGCAGGTCATTGCATAAACCCTTTTCTTTCCAGCTTTCTCTGGCCCAGGCTTTTGAATCTAGTTGCCTTCCCCCTAATGATCAGATTTTACTCTTCCCACAGCTCTTCAAAGTCTCAGACACATGCTGGTAGACTAGAAAACAAAGCTCAAGTGGCCAAGAAACACCCGTTCAGAAGAGATACTTGTTCTGCAGTGCTGAAATGCTGTGCATCTGGTACAATGAGACCTTTGGCTTCCTATAGTGTGAAAGCAAGTCCCTGGCAATAACCAGAGGCTGTTTGTGCTCTAATACCTAAAGCAGACAGAAATGAAAAAAAAAAAAAAAAACCAAAAAACCCTATGGCCTGAAATTATTTGAACTTTTTCAGCATAATTTTGCTGAGTACTTTGAATGATTGTGATATGAAAAGCTTCTACTCTGTAACTACTAGTGGCTAGTAGCAGTATTAGAATTGCTTAAAAAGTCTCATCCACATTTGCTTAGACGCAACAAACCCCTATGGATTGCCAATGTAAACTAGAGGAACAGCTCTGCCAGCTAAATCCTATTAAGCCACCTAACCTCCCACAGCTTAGAAAAGATGTGGGTACCTAAACATCACTATGAATTTGACAGCAAGTGTCTTTCTGTACAAATGTTTTTAACATGAGCAGTTCAACTAATTAGAACTCTGTATAATGGTACTGGCTTGAAAATTTGTAATTCACTTAATCAGCAGCCTATATTGTGAGTATGAGGAATCTACTAACACTGGTGTGTTGTTATATTACAGCTTTGTCTGCTTGGTGGAAATTGATTAAATGTATCCCACGCCTCCACTTGAAAATTTTCCTTTACAATGAAGCATCCAAATCCAGCAGCTTGTTTTCACATGGGATGGAAGCATCCAGTGATCAACTGGATATGGAAGTGTCAGACTTAACATCCAAATGTACCTTAGCTCAATAAAAGGAAATCAAATGTACGTATGTCAGAAATGAATGCAAGAGAGACAAAGAGCACAAAATAATAAAAGCATGTTAGATCAATCCTTAAAAAAAAATAAAAATATTCCTAGGTTTTTTTTTAGCGTCTTTTCCTAAAAGATCCTGGCTCGCAGCATGGAATATGTCTCACTGTACATGGGCAGAAACAACAGAAGACAGGCACCCCCTGCTCAGCTGCAGCAATGAAAAGAAAGTAAAGGTAGTTACCCTCGTAAGTGTTTCGTATTGAAGACGGTGGCCAGGAAAGTCACCACCCTCCAAGAGGTTATCAGCTTGCATGAACACTGCAGACCTTCAGACAGGCTCCAGAATAGCTGCAGAATTCTCGCTTCCTAAAAAAAGACAGTGAAATCAGAGGCAGTGGAACTTCCAGAGCAAATCAGCATCACAGACATGGCAAAGGTGCAGCTCTCAGTATTTAAGTACCAGTTATACTGAAATTACATGTATGCCATTTAATTCCAGGTAGATCTCATGTAGCTTCAGTGCAGATTTTTTGCTGTAAACAACATGCAAGAGAAGCACTCGCAAGGCATTGTTCCCTTCTTGTGTGAGCAGTTTATCTAATAAGTGATTATAAACTGAAACGTTCACCATTTCTTTCAGTAAATACTATTTCTTCTGTGATGAAATATTAACACTTTAACAGATCAAAGTCTCATACCTTCATGCATCATTCTAGAAACACTGAAACAAATGAACATAAATCACAGAAGCAGTTACAAACCCAGTGAATAGAACAAATAAGGCATAAGATGCTCAAATTCAAACAAGAAAGATGTTATTGTTTATTTTCTTCTTGGTAAAGTAGCATACTTCAACCAGGTTACAACAAAATTACCACAGGATATTAAAAAAAAATACAAGAAAGTATTTAGAAAATTATATATATATATACATTTGCTTAAAAATTCTATAATGTAAACATTAGCATAACAAGTTAAAATAATATTACAGTTTATTAATACTTGTGTGAATACTGTACATATATATGCTTCAGAATTAATACTATCTTCCCTAGAGTTTAATAGCAACAACGACAAAAATCTTTTCCCCAACTCAAAAGGGAAATCCAGGTTCTTCAATTGCCAACAGGTTTGGTCCCACATACAAGACAGCTACTTATCTCGGTGTTAAGTAAGGAAGAATGTGCAGCCTTTCAGAGTTAAGAATTTCAACCACATTTACATTTCTATAACTTTCAGCTTCTTAAATGTTTATCACACCACTCAAAAACCCAAGTACCACAGTTAAACTTCTGTCATGGCATGGACATAGTTGTTGAACTCTTGTTAAAGAAACTGATTCCCCCTACACAGAAGTGCAATACATTTGCTCCGATGCAATAAAAAAAGTTATTTAAGTCCAGGTATTTGCAGGAATTTGTAAATCTGGAAAACTCATTCCTCTCTAAACATTTCAGTACTTTTTGCCAGTATGAATTCATGCCATCATTAACCAAAACCTAAACCATTATTATTAATTAGAAGTACGCTCTGATGATTTTTAAAAAAGAAATTGTATGGACAATCTCAGTTATCAGTAACTGGACCATTACCACAGTTGACGCAGAAAAAGAACTAAATGAAATGTACAGCGTCAGACCACTGTGTAGAACAAGTGTTTCATCTTCCATTCAATACGTGAAATGCAAAGCAGCTTAACTGGTATTTTAAAACATATTCAATATTTCATAGATATAATTTCACATATTAGAGTGATTCTTTCAATACCTCATGCTAAGAAACTACTGAAATGACTAAATAATCATCAAATTGGTATTGCATGTGATGTAGGGTGCTGACTGAAATATCCTAACCTACAGAGATTGACAGAGAGAAATTCTTTACTTTCTGGAGTTGTTTAACCTTTTCCAGAAGTGAGTCAAGCTCCAATACAGAAGTAGTATTATTGTTTCCACAGAGAAAATTGTGTTCTCATGTTAAACATGTTTATTTTCATACATACTAGAGTTCCAGCTAGAAAAGCACAACGTTGTAGATTTGCAAGGGTTTATAGGAGCAGAGTCTGGTGAAATTGTCTTTTTATTTCTTTTAAACAACTGTTCCACAGGTTTCTCATAGTAACTTCAAGCAGGCACCTGTATTCTACCCACAGGCAGAGATTCTGTCCTCAGAATTAAGAAATATTAAATGAAAACATACTTTGGAGTGGGGGATTTGAACCTTTGAAACGGCATGAAACTTACAGCAGAACTGAGATCCCTGTGTGCTTTGAAGGGAAAGACTGGCATCCTCATCTGAAAATACTAATAACTGATTCTCTTAACAAAATATCACATTCTTACATCATCTATATGTGTGACAGACAGTATCATTAGTTCATTTGGGGTTCACCAAATCTTAATTTATTATTAGCTTGCTGCTCTGAGTCAGTCAACCCCATTTGTTAGTAGGTTCTTATTAATTTGACAGCTACCAGATACTGTTCTATACAATAAAACATTACCTTAGCAGTAGGTCATGCTTTGGAGCCAGTAATCTTTAATACCACCATGCCCTTTCTCTAAATACTTGTATTAATTCAATCATGATGGTTTATACTTGCAGGAGGTTCTGTAAGATAGTATAATTTGATTACAACTATCACATCAACAATATATTCCATAGAGAAGTCTGACTTTGAAGTTATTAATCTTCCTAAGAGTATGTGACTTAACGGCTGTATCAGTTTAAGCCTTTATATCTGTGTCAATACCCTGCCTCATAGAAACCTTGGAAATTTACTGTTGTTATTGAGAAACTTGATTTAATGCAGAAGCCAACTTGATACAATCCATTCTCTACAATGAATGACAGAATCTCTAAATAAATGAGATTCTGAAACTCCGTAGCCAATACATAATGAATACTGATAAACAATCACATCTGCAAGAGATGCGAGTCTTGCTTGCCTTGTGTTTCCAGGAAACTGTTCATTTGTATGCCATTGGAGAATGGCATTAAAATAAAAGTAGTGCCACTTGGTTTTACAATTTATTTTGAATAGTCACTAAGGTTCCAGATGAGCAGCCCCAGAGACCTCATACGCCTAAAGATGAAAACAGGAATGATGAATGAAATGCAAATTATATTACTAATTCCTTTATGCTGCTATAGCCCAAGGCTTGCAGGAACAATGCCAGGGACTCTCCTGTCCTCAGCCCTCAGGTCTGTGATGACCACAGGCTGGTCAAAGGTGCCAACAAGAACTGGTTGAACCCAGCAACTTATGGTGCACCAGCCTCTGATCACAGACAAGGGTTTAACAGCTCTCAGTCAGTACCAAAGGAAAACAGATTTATACAAAAATTGTAACTACAGGCATGGAATTTGGTAACTGGTAAAAGAATTCAATGGATGGAATCTCTGTTTCGCTTACCAGTATTCTGTAAGAATAATGTAACTAATTTGGTTCTTAAAGTCAGCGGGGCAACCTTCTTCAACAGTTTTGGCTGATTCTGGCAAACAAACAGCAGTGGGATTCATGACAGATAAGTACAGTTCCTCTCAAAGACAGGGCTCTGAGATGCTAAAAGATGCTAAAATTTTGGGCATTTGTATCACTGGGTATCTCCTTACAGTCATAGAATCATAGAATAGTTAGGGTTGGAAAGGACCTTAAGATCATCGAGTTCCAACCCCCCTGCCATGGGCAGGGACACCTCCCACTAAACCATGCCATCCAAGGCTATGTCCAACCCCACCTTGAACACCACCAAGGATGGAGCATTCACAACTTCCCTGGGCAACCCATTCCAGGGCCTCACCACCCTTACAGTAACGAATTTCTTCCTCATATCCAATCTAAACTTCCCCTGTTTAAGTCTGAACCTGTTACGCCTTGTCCTATCACCACAGTCCCTCATGAAGAGTCCCTCCCCAGCATCCCTATAGGCCCCCTTCAGATACTGGAGGGCTGCTATGAGGTCTCCACACAGCCTTCTCTTCTCCAGGCTCAACAGCCCCAACTTTCTCAGCCAATCTTCATACGGGAGGTGCTCCAGTCCCCTGATCATCCTCGCGGCCCTCCTCTGCACTTGTTCCAACAGTTCCATGTCCTTTTTATGTTGAGGACACCAGAACTGCACACAATACTCCAAGTGAGGTCTCACGAGAGCAGAGTAGAGGGGCAGGATCACCTCCCTTGACCTGCTGGTCATGCTCTTTTCGATGCAGCCCAGGATACGGTCATGCAAGTACCCCGCTGAGCTTCAAAATATCGAATGGGAAAGCTATCTTGTGAAAGCCTTACATTTAATTATTTTCTGAGATTTTAGAGAAACCGTAGATGAGCTCATAAAAGGCTTAGTGATGCACCCATGATGGCAACTTGTAACATAAAGTGAAGGTTGTTTGCAGACTGCAGTCTTAGGAGCTGATATGCAATTCCACTAAAGTTAACAAAGAAAGATTTGTACACAGTAAACAAGTTTAGTACTTTTTATGTAATCTACATACATCCATTAAAAACTACCAGAAGATAAACAGGAATGCAATAACTTTAAGAGCCAAATGTGGACACACACAAAAACAAAATCCTTCTGAACAACTAAAAAAAACAATTTTAATTTTGTATGTGCTAAATGATTCCCTTCCATTTGTGGCTTTCTGAATAAGGAGTGCTTGAATTTGTGACTTATTTCCTGCAAATTAATACAGTTTCATCTGGCAGATACACCACAAAAGTTTCCATACACTTTTCTCTCACATTTACTTGCAATTCAGTGTTAATAGATGCGTGTCAGATTTTTACTAACCAAGTGCCTACTTTTTGAAAAATCAATTTAGAATCGTTTCAAAATGGGACCATCATTAGAGCTACTTTTGTTTCCAACAGAACCAAAATAAACCATCAGTGTATCCAACTGAAGAGTCTGGAGGAGCATTAACTGTCCAGCTACTCCCTCTCCTTTCATCTGAAACAAATGTCCTGCTGTAGTTTACACCAACAGTAACTCATCTTTTAATGAAAACAAACCAGCTGGCTCCCAGGCTGGCCTGTTGGGTTTCCTATTTATCTACCTCTTTATTTTGTAAATGTGATCTCTTACTGACTGAAAAATATAATTTCATTTCTATGACAGGATTCTACTTAGTGGTATTCCATCTACTGAAATTTCTGACCTGAAGTGTGAATTCCACTCCTCCTTGCCACAGTCTGCTATTCAGTGCAATCTAGAAGCTCCATGTCATTCATAGGAATCCAACACTTAGGGTTCATACTCCAGCACCACTGATGCCACTCACTGCGTGCAATGAACCCCTCCTCACTCAAGAAGTGCCACTGAAAAAGGCTGGGCCACTACTTGACTAAATAACACCCAGTTGCTACAGGTTTGTAGAACAGAAATTCCAGTTCGCTGGAACTTCAGTAAAGCACTGAGGCAAAAAATCTGTTAGTAATCATCAGCTTCTTTTTTTTTTTCTGCAGAGTAATGTTAGATTTCAGTATCTACTGACATACGAATTTAGTACAATGAATGGATAATAAAATGACGATACATCAATTTAAGTAACATTATCCAAAAAAACTTCTAAAAAAGATATTCTTATGCAAGGGAAAACCAGAATACAATTAATAGAAAACGTGAATGTACACTGCTTAAACTTAATGAAGAGAAGAAGATAGCTAACATATAATTAACTGCCTACGGCAGTGCAGCTAATGGATACTGAACTGGATTCCAGTTAATCCCTGTCAGGACTTCCATCACTTGTAACAATTCTTGTTAATTTCTTTTTCACTTACTCACAGTAGCACCATTACAAATTACTTTTCAATAAGAGGTGATGGGTAATAGGCACTTTCATTACAGGCAATTTTTAAGTATCACCATGAGAAGGGTTTTACAAAATCAGAGTAAGAATTCTACACTGCTGCGTAAATGATGGGAGTGTTCAGTAACATCTGCAACAAATTAATAACAGCATAGATCCCAAGACTTTAAAACACTGCTTTGTACCATGATAATTTTGTGTATCCTTGTGGTGGTTTGTAGAAATCAATAATATTGCACCCAGCCTTACAGCAAGACTGAAATTTCACTAGAAAATTATTACATTCTGTGATTTTAAAGAATTACTTCCCACAGATGAAAGCTGTTGAGGCTATCTAACTACAAATGTACAAAAGCTATTTTCCCACCTGTAATGTTTTTCCTTTGTCATCTACTTTGTCAAGTTTTCTAAAAACCTCCGTGTCAGAGGTTTACAGTAAAAAAACCCATCAGTCATTCTATTTACAAAAGATAATAAATTAGTGAGGTTCTTTAATGCACATCCTTCTGACATATTAAGTAGTGATAATCATAACTGTTCAAAGGAAAAAAAATTGTCTTGACATGATACTCATGTCTCTCTGGAACAGAAAAATGTGCACGTAGAAAGGAAGACAACACAATAAAAACAACGAATTCATAGGAACAGAAGAACTTCAGAAGAACAAAGGGGAATATGTGCAATGCAGCTTTACAAAACAAAGAAAATGCCTCTCAGTTTGCTGAGCTCTCATGAAGGGCCCTCATATTCTTTAGAGAAAGTGATTCCTGCCTTCCAAAGTAGTTAATCAGGATATGACCCATAGTAATGAATGTCTCTTTTCAGGATTTAAGTTGATGCAGCTGTACTCTCTTCAAGACCTTAAATTATAAATACAGACTAGGAAGGAATCACAGGACAACTTTAAGTACATGGTGTCAGTATTCACAGTTACAAGGAAGGGTCAAAGATCACCACTTTGGGGCTCCAGGCTTCGTGGCTCTCTTTGGTAGCTGCGAGACAGTTTGGGGAATCGCGTAGTCACTCTCGAGCGATTGCTTTTGCTCCCTGATTCTCCAGAAGGTGGAATATCACTAGGAAGACAAGAAATAAAGACAGAAATAGCTAGTTTACGTTATATGTAAATTATTCAGCAGTTATTCCAAACATGTAAAAAGCAGATGTTGTGCGAGCCTGGCAGATGACTGCAAAGTACAGCACACATCTTCAACTACACAGAACTGCGTTCTTTCTACTGGTAATTCAAGTGTGAATTACAGAATGGACTCTTTCAAAAATGAGAACTAGTAGAACTTCCAATACTTTATGAAAGATTGCAAATTACAGGATAAAAGCATATCTCCATGAGTTACAGTTCAGAAATGGTGGGAAAAGCATTTTTAAGTGATAAAAGTACAAGCAAAAAAGACAAGAGCTTGGATGATGCTCTACTTCACAATTCTCCAATTACGGATGGATGTATCATAACACGATGAGGTACATTAGTAATACATCCCTGTTGGGAATTCTTCCATCTCTTCTGACCAACAACACACTGTAGCCTGACATGAATGAGCCTTTTGGAAAAGACTCCAAGAAGAAGTACATTAAGATCAAAAACAAGCAGTAACAGAAAATTCCAGCTTACCTAGGTGATATTCAGAGGCTATAGACTCCTCGGACAACTACAGTATAAAGGGATAGCATTGTACTTTTACCATTCTCGTAGAGGACTCCACATGGTTTTTAATTATACTGCTTACACATAGATCAATAAATACAACTGAATTTTGTATTTTGCAACTGAGCTGGGTAACACAATTACACAGCATACAGAGCCAAGCTTATTTTTGTATGTACCCCCCCCACACACCTCTTGAAATACCTTCAGAGTGCCTTAACAAATCCACAGGGGAGGAACTGCTCATCTGCAGTTCTTGCCATGTTAAACAAATACAGATATATTTTAAAACAATCACTGAATTTACTCTGTGTAGTTCCCTTCTTTCTGCAGAGTGACCTTCACGGGTCAGGCAGCCCTGCTAAAGCCATAGGCACACTCAGGTTCCACTAGGGCAATCCGAACACCCACGTGGGAGAGACCTTAGCAAAGCAGCAGCATTTAACAAGTCCTGAGACCAAGGGGGAAATTCACCTGCAGGAAACAGCCCTTCTGCAAGGTAAGGCAGCACTGGTAGCCACGAGCTTTTTAACTGCACTGCACACACTGGCTGTTAGTCACAAACAGTAACAGAAAAACAGTATAGAAAAATGGTGTCCAGTTCAGATACTAAACATTAACAGAAAACAAAACTGTGTGTTTTTAATGGCAGTGGCTTACTTGTCGAAATTTCTGAGCGCAACACCTAAAACAACCTTAGTTAAAAGAAAAAAAGATTTTTCTAAATTAAGATTCACTGCATTCCTATTACAGTATTTAGTCTTTCTAGGTAACTAGGAAATCCTTCACATGAAAAACTGCATCAAATACCTGTGGTACAAATCCTTCTCTTCTTTAATATCAGGATGAACAAGTTAGATCTTTAATTCCTTATTTTTCTTGTCACTAAAAGAAAAAACTAAAAATGTATTTAGTGTGTGTTACTTATTCTTGATAGTGCAGGATAACTGGACTTCCAACCCTGGCATTATGATTTTTATCTGGAAACTCAGCAAGGCTGGCTAAGTTGCTGTAGAGAATTCCGATCATGTGAATCCAATTTCAGCTGTGCTCATTAGCATGGATTTTTTTAGTAACATGAATATTATTAGTCATTATTTTTATACTAGTTATAAAATTGCAGTGATGCAGTGTTGATATTCTAATAGAGCATGAGACACTGCCTTCAGAAGCTTGATTCTCTGTTAAAACATGCATTTTTCAGAACACATAAACATAAAAGCATCTAAATACCAAGTATGCAATGGAATCAAATTAAATTTTCACCTCACTGGGCTTTTCTCAATCTAAAATAGGTTAATTTACCATCATGATGATACCACTGCTGATAGTACTTTAGCTTTATCAGGCAGACAGGCAGCTCCTTTACAGATGCACATTGCAGAAGAAAGCACAGTGTCATTATTACTATTGAAAGTACATTTTAATACACAAGCTCCTCCTGCTGGCATGTCCTCAACATGACACTAGTGTCACTCACTGGAAAGCCACTTTTCCCTCCTGTAGGAAAAATGCCCAAAGAAAAAATCACCAAAGGTGCAAAATGAATTCCCCTAAAATGAATAGATATGAATCAATATCAGATAAGCATGGCTGAGGTAACGATCATCTTAGGATAATTACATGAACACCAGTGTCTGTGAATGAAGGCCAAAAACTGGAAGTAATTCTGTTAATTTAAATGATGCTACTGCAGAACGAGATTATATCTAATAACCAAATTAGAGATAATTTGTCTTAAATGTCTTAGCTAATTTTCGTAAGGGCAATCCAAATTCTGAGACAAATCATTATGGTATGTAGGATTAAGGAAACCAACTTAGAGCTGAAGAATTAGATCTTCATGCATCCAGCATGAGAAAGGAAACTGGAGCTGAAATTGAATTGATCAACTTCCATGGAAACAGATGATGTATGGAGAAAAAGGGCTGGAGTATTAAAAAGAAATCATACATTTATAAAAGTGTATCTCTTAAGTCCCTTCCCATCTTCCCTCCTCCAAAACCTGAAAAGGAAACTTGTCACCTCACTTGTCTGTTTCAGCTCTAGCTTTTTACCCTACAATTACAATACTGACTTTCAAATAATAGCCAGGAAGTTAATCTATTAAATTTGGGAAAGAAATGATCCACCCCCAAAATGCATGGTAATCAAGCAGGAGGAAAAGATTAATCACCCATCTTTTCTGCCTCCTGTTACTAGAATGAATAATTTGGTTCTGGCTTTGAGGTCAAATGATTCTTACAGGCTCTCTGGCACTAAACACGACACCTTTTTAAACCTCTAGTCTGCTCAACAGGTCAGATATTCCATGAACTACTGGGCAGAGCTAACGAAGACCTTAAAATGATCCTGTCAGAATTTCTGGCAAATGCACATGAAGATGAAATTGAGACACTTGTTCTGAGTCTATTTTTGCTGATGTGTGTTTAGGTTTGAGGAGGAAGGAACAAGCATATCTACCTACATGCAGTGTTTGCAAGTCCTCTCATCTGTCTCATTCAGCAGGAACAGTCTCTAGGCTACTTTCTGGGGGGGTTGAGAGAGGGTTCACCTATAGCTGGTAGTTTTACTTAGATTAAAATACAAATTAAAAATAGGTAAATCTAAACCAGGGAGTAGCTACTCTAGATCAGCTCCTCCAGGAGAGCTATGGCAAGCCCCTTGGTAAGCCCTTACTTTCTCTTCTAAATCTCTGAGTTTCACCCGCTTAATTTTAAGGTAACATTCTTATTTCTTTTACCTTCATAGCCACTTGAAGTCTTCTCAGGGTTTAGTTTTCTAAGCTGAGCCGGGCAGGCAGCCGGATACTTTCTAGGCATTACCATGTCCAGCAGTGGAATGTTCAACTATTGAAGGCTCAAGCTCTTTTCTACATTCTCACCTTGTCCCATTCTGAATTAAAAAGCGACTCACTGATGCAATCGATTTCTTCTTCCTTCCAGATCATTGTTTAGCTTTCAAGCATTCCTGATTGATCTGTCCAGTGTTTGTCTGGATACCAATTCAGCTTCATTGATTTTGCCTTGGTGTCAAGTTCTGGCTGAGGTGCATCTACAGAAAATAGCTTAAAATAACTGCTCTTTTAAATCAGCTTCATACCTTTCATTTAGTGCTTTCTGTGTCATCAAAATGTAAACTGTATTTGTGTTTTTCTTTATGTACTTAGCATATGAAACCACAGTATTCTCGTAGCTGATACTGTGAACATTTAAATTAAGAAATTTATTTCCCATCTCATTGTCTTCAGGATAAAATTAGAGAGGAATTTCTTACAAAAATATAACATGTCTGCAATTGGAGATACTTCTGTACCAGCCAGAGATCAGAGAGCAGAAGTAACAAGCACATCCTGGGAGTGTAGCAAAGCTCAGGATATTTTTTTAATATATATCTATCTATATCTCACATGCAAATGCATCTCTGGAGGCACTCATGATTCTGGTTTTGCTTCAGTTGTTTTAAACACACCTCATGAAGAAAGGCAATTAGCTGGCAGATGAATTTGGTTTCACCAGTTTCTTGCATTATTAATAGTGCTCTTTGATATGATAATCTATAACTTTTGGACATGACCCCAATATTTAAAGTGGTAAACTGGATTCAGCCCCCTCAAAACAATGCCTACACTTATACTCAGAGATTCTTCTTAGACACATGAGAACTAATTCTGACTTGCCAATATAGCAAATCTCAGCACCTTCTTCTGCCAATTAAAATCAGCTAAAATACCTGTTTAGTGGCATTATTAACTATGACTCTGATTTCATCAAATCATTTTATATACCCTAGTAACTCCTGCTTTGCAGTGATCTAGGTAAAATCCTTGTTTCCAGCTGCTGAAGTGTAAAAATAATTGGAGCCACAGTTCTGCCATCACTCCCAATTTTGTAGAAATGAAATATAATTATTAATGAGAAACAGCGATCTCCATCTATTAATTCATATGACTGAGCTGGGATGTTTAAATAGCTACCTAGTAACAGAAGAAACAGAAAGATATGGGTAAGATAATCCCTCTACAGCCCACTCTGACACTGAAAATCCTGAAGATGCTATTAAAGTTGTCAGGTTAAAAAAAAAATAATTTCTTATCATGATTAGATCTGAATTGATCAAGAGATGGAAAGCATTAATTCTAATACTCTATCCAACTGTTCAATTAATATACAATTCTTTCTACTTCCACATATATATTGGCACAGCACAACACAGTACTCAGTGATGTATTCAATCTCTTCCTGCTGTGAAATAATTACAAACACAGAATCGTGCTTCCAGTTGTTATAATTTGAATGATCCTAACTTGAATGTTCTCATGCTACAAATCAGTTTCCATACCAGTATGAAAATTTTCTTCATAAGCATCATCTGCACTGATATTTGAATATTTCTGTAAACCATGACACTGTTCCTAATACCGATGATCAGATCTTTGTTTGCTTCCACTAACTTTACTGTGAAGTTGGATGATTACAGTACAGCAAATGTTCTGTATCCATTAGCTATACACTATACAATGAATAATACCTACGAATGATTTTGGATGAAACACAGTCTCATTCAGGAAATGCTCAGAACCCTGTAAAATGACCTTTCCTTTATTTATGTCTGAGAAATACCTAAAGTCTTGTTTCTTGGCTTTCTAATACATAATGACATCTGCATTTGGGAATGTTTCCTTTCTGCTTCTTGCGCTGCCCCTGCCAGAATAACATAATTCATAAATATGCTATTGATACAAATGAACTCTTTACAACTCACTAGAAAGCCAGAAACCACTGAACACACATGTAAGAGAAAGTTCATCGGAATACATAATTTAGTTATAATTGCTATAATTGGTTTGTGTATTTCACAGATGAGCTGAAAGGCAGGAAGCTGGGCTACAGCATCCACTTCCACCTAGAAATCACCAATATTTTGTGCTGTTGGGGGTTAGCTAGATCTGTGCAAGAAGCATAACCTACCACTTTTCTGTGACAGGAAATTTAATGAACCAGTACTTCAGAAGCAGACCATGTTCCAAGACTGTGCATATAATAACAAAATTGTGTGATCTGATTTCATAAGAACAGTGTTCAGTGAACACCTGGATATATTTTTTCCTGCTAGCACCATAATGATCATCTTTAAGGAAAGCACAGACAGATCTAGGATACATTTTTCTTGAAAATATTGAGGTATCTAAAAACGAAGTCATGCATCAGGATTCACAATGCATCATATATGTCAAAATAAAAGGATTAAAACTTTTGTTTGACAAGTAGCAATTTTGATGTGCTGAGACAGCAGTGCATGGCAGTGACTAGCCAAGCAATTCCTCTTTCATTCGCACAAACTGCTTGCACGCAAAAATGACATGGAATGGAGACAAGTTACCAAATCAGCTTTTAAGCAGCTCGTGATCAATACGATTGTCATCGGAAGTAACAGGAAGCCTGCAGGAAGCATGGTCTCAAGACACCCGTGTATGAGAAGCCAATAAAAGGAGTTGATATATATCAACACTTGTGAGCTACCCGCCCTCTACTTTACAGAGCAGAAAAATGCAAAGTCGACCACCTTTTGGGCCAAGAGACGGATGGGGGGAAAGAAAGGTTTGCCATCTCCTCTAATTTGCCTAACTTTACTGATATCACAGAGAAGAAAAAGTCTGAAACCTAAAAGCATTTCTTTTCCTACCTGTTCATCCCTATCCTTCAGCAGACACTGAGCTCACCAATACACTCATAGAATCATGGAGGAGTTTGGGTTGGAAGAGACCTCCAAAGCTCATCTAGTCCAACCCTCCTGCAATGAGCAGGGACATCTTCAACTGCATCAGGTTGCCCATGACCACATCCAGCCTGGCCCTGAACGTCTCCAGGGATCCACCACCTCTTCGTCCTGTCGCAACAGGCCCTGCTAAAAAGTCTCTCCCCATCTTTCTTATAGGCCCCTTTTAAGTACTGAAAAGCCACAGTAAGGTCTTCCCAGAGCCTTCTCTTCTCCAGGCTGAACAACCCCAATTCCCTCAGCTTTTCCTCATAGAAGAGATGCTCCATCCCTCTGATAATTTCTGTGGCCCTTCTCTAGATCCTCTCCAAAAGGTCCATATTGTTCCTGCATTGTGCACTCCAGAGCTGGACACAGTACTCCAGGTGAGGTCCCTTTAACTAAAGCCAGTTGCAAACTCAGTGCGTATTCCTGCTTTCCTTCATCATGTGTGACTTTAAACCTTGGAGACGGATAACTCAGCTCTGGGAGTAACACAGTGCAGTTACCAGCCCCCCATTCCCATTCACACCAGCAGCAAACAGCTGCTGGTGCATTAGTTCAGAGCTGCTGCTGCAGTTTCCTGTTGAAACACTTTGTCCCCTCCATGCTCCTTCACTCAACTTTGCTCCACATTCAGCCAGGCAAGAGTATCTGCCAATAAGCACTAGTAGCTACACTTTTCAATACAGTTTCAGTAGTCTGCATGGGAATAATACAACTTGCTGAGTTTTGCAAGCAAACTGACCAGCATAAAAACAACCTGCACAAACAACTGCCATTATTATTTTATTTTAATGAACAACCCCTTTCTTTTAAAACTACCATAAAAGCAAATGGAATGATAAAGAAAAGTTGTGATCAAAACATGTTTTGATCTTCCAAGCAACTGCTTGAGTTTTAATTGCTCCATCAAGAGGCATCAGCTGCTTCTCTCAAGCATCTTCATCCCTCATGAAGATTACAGCATGATATTAACACATGCAAGAAGGCTGAAAAGAGCTGCCATGACCATTCCCAGGGACAGGTCTAGATTGAAATGGATGTCATGTTAACGGTAATAACTATGAAGGAGAAAAATGAACAAACAAACACTGTTCACAGAATCCTAGAGAATCACAACCCTCTTCTGGAAAACATGTCAGCAATAACAGTAAAGAACAGTGCTTTATAGCAATCACTCTTTCGGGGGCTTGTTCTTAAATACTAAGGATACCTTACTGCACTCCATCAGCTTGATACCAATAGTGATCCAGGAGCTAAATACTCAAAAAAATAGGTCTTAATTTTAACCTTTGGGAGCTCTCAGATTGTTCTTCATTTTAGCCTATTATTTTTTCTTTTCCCTAAGCTAAAATAAATAAATAAATAAATATAGAAATACACTGAGCTGGATAACACATAGAAAATACTTCACCTGCCCCTGGAAACAGAACCACAGGGAGATAGCTGAGACTTGGCATAGTGAATGAACCCTGTACTCTCTAAATAAACAAAAGTAATCAAGATGGGAAAATGTGTAAATAAAGTGCAGAATCGAGTACTGTCCACAGAATAACAAGGGAAATGCTGACTTTGCTCTTGGTAATGAAGACAAGGAGTAATGTTTACATTTAATCCAACACAGAAAGAGAATCTAATCAAAGGAGGTATGGCACTGCCCAGTAAATGATGTTGGGAGCCAGCCTGGGTTGGAGTATTCTTGATGGATCAGACAGAAACTAAACAAGCATCAGGCTCGATAGCAAAAAGACGACCACAGTAATAAGCAATCAAAATCACATTTCCTTTTGAGTCAGATTTCAATTCTTTTCTCTGTAAGAAAGAAAACTGCACTGACAAATAAAGGTTCATCTCTTTTTTAAATTCCAACTCCAAATTAGGCTAACGGGAAGCAAAATTTGCTCTCTCTACTCCAGTGCAGTTGAATGCAGAGCACACTGCTGGCCATGATCTCCTGAAAGTTTGGGGTCAGTTCTCCAGGTATCATCAGATTCAGAATCTTTAAAAAGTACATCACCTTAGTCCCTTCTTTAATGCAGATGTAACTTTGCCACTGAGTCTGGAATAAAAATAAGTGAAATTTCCCATAAGCTTGCTCCTTGCCAGAGTATGAAAGAAAAATCAATTCAGAACAACAGTGACCCGCTGGACTCTCATATTCCTGGCAGGCATTTAAGTGCGACTCCAGCACCGGAGCTCATGCCTGGCAACTGGGGAGCAGCAGCTCAGGAGCTGCTGAATATTCTCAGCTCTCAGCTACACAGAGAAGCTCGTTGCTACCCAAAGTATTTGCTTCTGTAGCTACTTTCATCTTTTACCTATGAACTCCCCAGGAAGTTCCTCCTCTCCTTGCCTCTGCGTTCTGTGGCTTTCGGCCACAGAAGTCTTTGGTGTTAAAAGTCTAGCCACCCTTGATAGAGGACATTTTATGGCTCTGAATAAACGTTGAGCTAAATTGAAACTGAAAAAGCTGCTGAGGTATCACTTTCCCTGGTTTAGAAATAGACTGGTGAAGCATCTTTACAGAGAGGTCAATACTACATATGAATGGATACTGCATCAGAAGGCAATATGATGATGCAGAATTTTATCTCTGTCAGGGTAGCTCTCCTTTCAAGCAACAGGAGGAAAGTCTCAGAAGGCCCCACATGCAGCATGCTCTTCCTTGAATACAACTGCACACACCTGAAAAGCAAAGAGCTGTCCTGATGCAATATGAAGACTCTTTATGCCCTACAAAGTGCACAGGTGATATTCACTCGACTGCAGTATCAACAGCTCTGCAGTGAGACACGAATAATTTTTAATCTTACACATACAGCTGCCCTGTGCTTGTAAGGCAGCACTGGATTTTATCAGAGCCTTCAGGATTTAGATGCATCTGACTCAGCTGCAGCACTAACAGTAAAAATATGATAAAATATTCAGTCTGCCTGACAATGCAAACCAGCCCCATTTTATTCCCCTTTGGTCATACCTAGCTACTGTCAATAGCTAGTGCTTTGGGATTTATCTCTTTTAATATGTAGAAGTCTTCCACTGAAAGATTTTTAAAGGAGACAGACATTCAGAGCTGTTCAGTATATTTATTTACCCAGAAACTCTATTAAGACTAAGAAATTAAATCTCCTATAAAGAATTGGCTTATGAACTCCTTAAAAGTTAGAATAAAATTTCAGAAACTTCAGAGTTATACCAGACATGGAATAGTAAGAAACAGGCTTTTTGGCCCATTTTGCAGTTGCAAAACTAAGCAATTTTGGGCAAACTGTTTACAAGGCACAGATTTCTAACACTCTGTACAGTGAACAGCAACCCCTACAGACACACTCATTAGCGGTTCTGATTACTACGTACCATGCGTTTTACTAAACTCTAAAGTGTAGTTGTCTTATACTTTTTAAATCTTCACCTAAAAATAAACCTTCGTACTGCTGTTGGTATAATCAAACCCTGGGGGACTGTGTGATTAGTAGGTGAAGATCTGAAGAAAAATTACCCTGGTTTGCTCTTGGAGACAGTGACATCAACCAACCCAGTACAAATCCTTCCTGCAATTTCTGTCTAAAATTGGCTTATTTTAGCAAGAGTAAACTGAAGAAGCCTGTTTCACTATAAAACAGATCTGCATTAGGAAATCTGCAAGCTGTTCTGACTACAGCATCACAGCCAAGAATAACCTGATGTTATACTTAGACTGATGTAAACTGGCAAAGTACTCCAGTCCCTGGGTTAGGGACATGCTGAAACAGCAAGTGGACCAAATGTAGAAAGGATACCTGTGCAACCTCTGCATGCTGCAAGTGCGCCAGAACTGTGTGACGAGGCTGCCCCTGTTACGCCTGCACAGACCTCAACAGTCCAGGTAATTTTGCATTTCTGACCTGATATTTGGCCTAATTTCTACCTACAGAGAAGGTATTGGTGATCTCAGAAGCAGTCTAAAGAATATTCCTTACAAACTAGTAACAACAACTTTCTTGCAGAGAAGTATGCATGCAACCATTAATTTTTGTTATTAATAGATGAGTGCCTATAATTATACCAACTTATTCTAGCATCCTTCAGCTAACTCTTCATGGATTCTGCTATCACCACAGAAGTGCCAAATGCATTAAAAATACACCATAAAAATAGCAGCTGAAATGCAACAGAATTGAATGGACTATGTTTATAGCTGGCAGATCAACAAAACCAAGGAACAAAGCCTCTGGAGGATGTTTTGAATTTCAGTGATGGCCTGCAGCTAATTCACGCTGCTTTCACATGAGAAACTGATGGCTGCTGAAATATGTTTTAATACAACTTCAAATGAGGAAAAGAAATAACCCACCTCCTTTTGAAAAACAATGCGCTGAGGCATAAACAAACTTGTCATGGTGGGGATTAAAGCCAAGCACATGCACAAGTACAGAGGTACCTCCCTTATGAAGATTATTTGCTTCATGTATTTGAATGGACGCATCCATTTATCCATTACTGTCAGTGTTGCACAGGAAGGAGTATGAATAAGCACTGAAGACTGCAATATAAGGTGTATAAACAGATTTTTCTAAACCACATCTTCATGACTATTCCTTACTGGTTTATATGCTAAGAGAAAAGAATAAAGCTTACATATCCATCTCTCAGCAAAGCCTCTTTCACTCCTCAAAACCTTTTCCACTGTGGAAAAGTAATTAGACTTTACCTTTGGTTTTATTTCCACTGAAATGAGCAATACAGAATAGGTTTTTTCTTGCAATACTCCAAATCTAACAATTACATGAAGAGAAAAATTTTAAAGTCCTGTGGAGACCTCACAGCAGCCTTCCAGCATCTGAAGGGGGCCTACAAGGATGTTGAAGAGGGACTCTTCATTAAGGACTGTAGCGATAGGAAAAGGGATAATGGGTTCAAACTGAGATAGTGGAAGCTCAGGTTAGATATAAGTAAGAAGTTCTTTACTGTGAGGGTGGTGAGGCACCGGAACAGACTGCTCCAAGAAGTGCTAAATGCCCCATCCCCGGCAGTGTTCAAGGCCAGGTAGGACAGAGCCTTGGGTGACATGGTGCAGTGTGAGGTGTCCCTGCCATGGCAGGGGATTGAAAATGGATGCTGTTGAGGTCCTTTCCAACCCAAACCATTCTATGACTCACTAGAGAATGAATTTAAAAAAATCAAACAAACCTGCCATTCTTGTAATGCTGTAAAATTCACAGAAGAAAGCAGATTTACACACACACACACGTTCTGATTTAAAGAACAGTGTATTTTCAATCCTAATGCCCTCTCTCCCCCCTCCCCCCTTTTTTTTTTCTTTCTGCAAAAGATTCCTCAAGGGCAATTAAAGGGAGACATTGACATTTCAGGAGATCGGCAGCTAACATCATGAACCCATGTTTGAGAGCTTAATTCGTGGTATTTCTGACAATGGATTACATTAATATACTATGCCAAATTGCAAATGCTATCCTGTGACAAAAGTATTTGCAAATGTCAGAGAGAACCACCCAATACGAAAAAGGTCCTTTTCTTAATCTGGAGTGATTACTTCTGCACCAAGGCCTGATGGATGGGCTACAGCACACAAACAGCGTTGGGCTGGTGCTGGCTGCACCCCACCGTGACTCTGAGCAGTAGGAAATGGAAGCACAGTGACCTACAGAAATCGTTCGTTGTTTGTCTCTATCAGGTACATTGGAAAAATACCACTTCAATGGGAGCTGAAGAGAGAACACAGGTTGCCCTGACTAAAAGGAGATGTGGCTAACCCATCAGGTCATGTTGCTCAGCCCCTTGGGTATAAATCCACTAAGTCATGCTCTCACTGGAGAGTGCCGCCTTCATACAGCAAATAAATACACACTTACTGGTCTGTGAGTTCTTCCATTCTTCCACATAGTAGAAATTCTTGATAAAGTATGATTTTTCAGATGATCTGCATTGTTGCCAAGTATCTCAATCAAGCTTCCCTTATAGTATAATTGAAGCTGAAAATGGCAAGTCAAAGACCTTCTCTTGAATATACACTCTGAATGTAAGCAATTCTGGTCTGTACCTGAAGATCTCTCTTATGAACTGTGTCCACCAGTTTCATGACCCTATAAATACTTTTCTAAGTAGATCTGAACTTCTCATGAACCTCCAGACTGAGTTTTGTCCAGGTCATGTCACCCGGGCCAGGCTAGTGTAGTTTTCAGTGACATATTTTGCCATGCAGACTGGTTAAAGCCAGTAAGAAGCCATTAAGTTCCTTCGAACATATCAAAGAAAGACAGGAGGAGAAGTAACCTCACCCTGTGGTAGAACAGCATGGCTTCAAAAACCTCCTGAACTGCCAGAGTTGCACAGTGTGCAACTTCCAAATGTATGATAAATGCAATAGAAATGTATCATAAATAAGAGATTATATGGGATTTTTCAGTTCCATTAATCAGTTACAATTCATTCTAGGAAGAGGCATTTAAATAAAGACTTCCCTCTTTAGTTGTACATTTCAAATTCTAATTTAAAAATAAGGATAAAATAAAAAACACCAGAAGTGATCTGGGCTATGAGAACCTGTCAATAAAGACAGTACACAATCCCATCTGCTCAAAGCCCTTGCACTACGCTACCTACCTGAAACCTGCCTTCAGATGTACGGAGAATGTAACTTGGAAAAGTTCTCTTTGTGGAAATGTCACGGGCTTTTCTGGTACTCTGTCACTCCAAGACAGATCTGGTTTTGGAGCATTCCATCTCTCACTGTATGCAGTGGAATAACACATCATTAAAAGGGGTCTACACCAAGGCTTTGCTTTGAAGCTCATGACTGATAACTGAGGGCTATGGATCCCTGAGCTCTCCTACCCAGCTGCACTTGCACACAGATGGCTCTGACTGACCAGATGGCTTCTTACAAAACAACATGTTTATAGGAATAGTTTCCAAAACACTTTCTGGTGGTACAGCTTATTTTCTGTAAGAGACCTGCAGATGGTTCCCTTTCCCTACCTAGAAGTTCTCCAAGATCTCTCTCTTCAACTAGTTGTTACACAGTCTGCAGCTACTGACGCTGATATTTGACTGTGAAAATCTAAAGCTGGCAATTTGCTTAAAATAATCTCCAGAAAGAGAAACTTCAGCAATTATAGATCAGCCAGCTTAAGCACAGCTGTAGAATAAATATCAAAAACTGGTTTGCAGGATTTAGTAGGCCAAAAAGTAAGCTTTGAAAGCCACAATTTTGTTTCAGGGAATTCATGTAAATTTGGGCAAGGGTGCTCTTGTTTAACTTGTGTTCTTTGCCAACATTACTGCTATGGCCAACAAGAGTAATTAAGTGGGTATCAATGCTTCAGGTTTATAATTGTCATGAAGCCCAATATCAGATTCTACTAACCATGAGGTTCTGTAAAGTAGTGGGCAAGAAACTTGCTCAAGAAGGGAAGGATTTGTGAAAAGAACACTATTCAGATCTATCAGAGGTATCTGTGTGGGCACACATGTGCCAAATGAAGCAGCGAGGTACCCGAAACAGTCCTGAACGACCGTGCTATAAAGCGCACTTAACATCCACATTTCCCATTACGTGTCTATTCTAGCAACTGTCACTACACAGACACCTGCTGAAGAGCTTAAAAAGTTATAATGAGAGAAAAAAATCCTCATATCAAATTAAAATACTTGCACTTTTTTATTTTTTTTGCCAGTACGGTGATCTTTGATCAGCTGGACTGTACATAAAAATATGTTTGAGGATTTTAAACGCTTGTGGACCTCTGACATTGACAATTCTGTGCTCATTTTAAAACACTGTGTTAAAAATTAGGGCTTGGATTGGAAATGGCCAGAAAGGTACAGCTTTGGTAGTTTAAAGCATGAGAGCTCCCATGTGTTGGAAGGTTGAAAGCATCATACATTAGGGACAGCAGAAACGCTGTGACATCTGCAATGTTTGTGCTCATTCTTAGCTATTGATTGGTGGAGTTGCAAACTGGAAAAGTGAGCTCAGCAGCACAATGCTACGGACAGAGAGGAGAACTGGGAAATAAAAGTGTCCAGACATGTCTAGCCTCATTTACTAGAGACTTCAGCAAAATAAATAGAAAATAAAACCCTTTTTCAATTAATTAGGTTGGTTGTTGTCTTTTTTTATGACTTTTTGTCTTTCGGAAGAATCCTACTCAAATACTCATGCCAGAAACTGGTTTACATTGTAAAAAAAAAACAACTAGACAATTGCAAACAAGAATATTAGACTTTGCTTCCTTTACAAATCATGTACACTTGCTAATACACAAAAAAAATATGGAACTTTGATAATCACTGTTATTTGAAGGGAAGAAAGGAAAATCCCTGGAAGGTTTCTTCGCTATTCGATCAGAAATATGTTCTACACGCTTACAAGAAGAGTTTTTACCAATCGTGTCCATCTCTTTCAAATGTAAACATTACAAATGGCTGAGACTCTGAAAAACACAAGGATCATCCTTATAAAACTATCAACTGGAAAACCTGTCATTCCTTAGTTAAAAGAACGTTATTTGCTAGGTGAATTAAAAATGCACTTTGCAAAAATATATTCAAAGCATGAGGAGGAGAGAATGGAAGCTCATGGATCTGGGGATTAAAGGAAGACAAAGCTTTATCCCAGGAGCCAGAGAACAGGGACACTGAATGGCCACCAAGGTGGTCAGACCTACAAACTAGAGGAATCTTTCTTATCAGTCATTTACTTTGCTGGGGTAACAACTGAATGCAGAATATTCACTGCATCAAGCCTTCAAATGCCAAGATCTCAGGTGGAGTTGAATCTTTGTACTCAAAAAGAATTTGTTAAAATACCCAAATCACCTATGTATGGGGTTTTTTTCAAGGCTTACTTTCAAAGGAAAAACATTCTACATACTGTTTAAGCAAAACATTCTATGCCTGCGGTTAACCTCTTCTCTTGCCACTCTTTCAGCTACCATTGTAATTTCAATAAATGAAAGCAAATCCTAACCACTCCTAATGAAATGGTTTCTTTCCATGTGCACAAAATCAGTAAAGTAAAATAAATCCCATGAGAGTTCTTCCATATTTCCTCTTTTCATTGTTTCCCACCATCTTCCTTTTTCAACTCATTTCCACATACATTCTCTTCATTCAGTCTAAACTGTCTCAGTCTTTTCCTTCTGTTACTTTTCATAGCACTCCTCTGCTCTTACTCCTTTATTCTTAGTCACTACCTTCTCCAGTTTTTCTCTACTAATTCACATCAACAGCCGCACCATTACCCAGTGTTTTCCCATATATTGTTTCTCTTTACACATAATTCTTCTCTCAACAAACTCCTGTGCTGCCTTGATTCTATGTAGCTGAGTCAAGTTGTTCTCACAGCTCCCATCTAACCCCATTCTCTCCTGTACAATCTAGACATCAAGTTCTCTCTTTCAAATCAATTTACGTACTTCATCTTTCATTTGGCCCTCATTTCACATTTTCTTCATTACAATATAGTCCTCAACTCCCTGTTGCCTCTCGCAGGTTTTCAGCCACGCGGACCTCAGAGCATGACACTGGAGCTTTGTCAGGACATCCTGAGTCTTGGATGCATTTTTATTCTACTGTTCCATCTCCCAAAATATATCTTGTGAAAACTACTAGTTTAGTGCACTTTTAGTACACTTCCCCAGGCTGAAAACCTCTCTTGAAAGTTCTTACTGGACAAGTTGCTCCAGTTAAAATAACTCTGGTGAACAAACGCCTACTGTTGCAATCTGTACTTTTCTGGTTTTATGCACTGCTGTTAAATTAATCTAAACCAGAACCTAGACACTGTGCTGTACACCCTACCATACGATAATGTCATCTTCTTGGGTTAAATTCTGTTCCAATATGCTATTAAATAAACAGATCAACGCTTGCTGATAGGCAGTGAAAAGAGGGTGAAGTGAGCATATTGGTACAAAGCCACAATGCTTACAAGAAACATACATTAATTCTGTATTTGAGTGGCAGGTAAAGCCATCACATGGCTAACCTGACAAGAACAACTTCATTCTTTTATTCACTGAGGAAAATCACGCCATATTACAAAGAAAAAGTTTGAAGCAGGCTGAAAGCAAAAAAAAGGTAAAGTGATCATTTGATACCTTGTTCCACAGTAAAATGCTTTCATGCCATCAAGAATGAGGATGGTACTTTGCAGCACCGCACACAATTGCATCAGCTTCTCCAGTATTCCACCTGCCACAGCCAGGATGTAAAAATCTGTTCCAGATTCAAAACTGGCATAAGGAGCTATAAAGAACACTGGATCTGTTGTTCAGGAATTAGGTATGGACAAGAGAAGGAGGATTTTGTGTGTGTGTTTAGAATTAAAAATAAGTTTCTGATTCAGCTCACCAAATGCACCTGGGCAAACACTTGCCAGTCAGGCAATTCTGCAGGAAGTGCATCATCAGTGTAAGGGCTTGTCAATGAGCAACAGAAAATGGGGTGATTCACATTTAGACCCTAAGCTACAAAGCTCTGCGAAGGGTTTTATATATTCTCTCAGTTCAATGGCTGGATGTCTAAAAACTTGTTGCCTCTGCCTACTAAAATAACAAGTGAACTCCACATTTATGTAAAATATTTGTCTTCATCTACCAATTTACTTCATATCTGTGCAAGATACAACTACCGTCCATTCCCAAATATATCTTACATGTTCCAGTTTACTCTTAGGCAGCATCATTCTCAGGTACCAGGCTAATGTGTGCTGTAAAAATCTCAGCAGAGAAAGTGGACAGCTAATGGAGATTTTTACCCCAGGACTTCAAGGAGTGGAGCTCCTTTATCACTGCTGCCACTAGAACTCAGTAAACCACCAAACTGACCTCCAAGGTAGGACTAAACTTCCCAACCACAGGAAGCAAAGAGAAAACTCTTTCTCAAAAAACAGAAGTCCCAGAAGCTAGGATTTTCATAGACAAGGAAGGTATTGGAGAGTTGTAAGTCACAGTCACTTGCAGCAGTGAAACACGAACAACCCCTTTCTTATTCCACAATATTTTTCCCATCTGTGATGACTCATTGGTAAACATCCAGAAGTGGAGCTGAAATGCATCAGCATTCCAGCTAACTTGGTTTTATTCAAGATACTTTACAATGGCAACTGTTTTGATTTAATTCTGAAGCATATTAAAGATTTTACTTTATCGGTGTAAGTTAACCTGCACTTTTGAGTACTTACCATGACAACTTGTTGTTATGTTACTACCTTATTGACAGAAATGTGAATTTAAAATAATAGCTGAGAACTGTCAGACGCAAAACCAGAGATGGCAGAGATTAAAATTATTTTTTTGCAAGTGCCTTTTCTGGTTTAATTTTATGTTGCTTGCAAAGTAAAGAAGATAATTACAAACGCATTCTCCTGCTTTTGCTCTTCCTCAAAACTCAGAATTTCTTTCCTGGCTCCAGAGCCCATTCTCTGCTCCCAATTTCAGGAGCACCTGCTGCAGTACAGGAATGCTGGAATATCTAGAGAGTTCACTTTTTAACAAGGGAGTGCATGAGACTTGCCTGTTACCAAGGAAACAAGATTGCTGCTGTAATGGCACAAAAATTAACTGTCTCTGTGTTCATTTATGAGATGAAATTTTAACCTCTTCTTGCACTGCTCCAAATTAAGCACGTTAGGACCAAATGCTGCACAGTTTAGAAACCTGTCTCTTGATAAAGACTTGCTAAGTTTATTAACAAGCAGTAAAAGAGCAAGACGAAAACTAAGAAGTAAATCACAGAATCAAAGCATCTTGATCCAACTGGTTTGTTAGTAAAACACTGAGCAGCATCCCACCTCAACCCAAGCTGCCTGGACCAAGAAAACCAGTTATGCAAAATAGTTGCCTTGTACAAACTGGGAATCAGGTGTAATCAAGAGTAGTAAGAGGGACTCAAAGTGACATTATTTCTCCATGTTGTAAAGGTGTTAAATGAAAAAATATAAGGTAAATTTATGCTTTCATATTTTCATGTTAGGCAACTTGGCATTTTCACTAATTCTTACAGCCATTTTTATTATTTGCAAAGACAGATGGAAATCGATCCATCAGAAAATGCACAGCACAGTTAAAAGCTCATTGTGTACAACACTGAAGTTTGCTGTAACCTTGAACACGGCTTTGTTCAACATAACCTCCATTTGTTTCAGAGCTTTGTAAGTTGGTATTTATGAAGGAAACTGATATATACCAAATAGCTACCAAAAGCAATACATAAACAGGGCTTTGACTGCTACTGTCAATCTACTTGAGATTTTTGCCCAAGTCTTTTCAGCCATGCAACCATGGAGAGCATTTCTCTTACATTTCTACACCTGTTAAAGGAACTCCATACTGTAGTCTCTCCCTCATTTGTTTCAACAGTTTCAGGCACACAATCCCAGTATCTGCTTCAACGTTTTTATTTTCTCAGGCAGCACTAACAAGGGTTTATTCTGAAGCAACTATAAAAGATCACAAACACTCAAATGCTCCCAGTGGTGACTGAAGAATATTCAATTATAGTATGGTATACACTAAATTATTCTCCTCATAAGCACTGTAAAGGTCACTTTGAATACGAAGAAGCATGATAAAAATCTACTTGATGGAATACACTCAACAAACACCTATTTGTGAGGCCTGTTGAAAAACTCCTAGCAATTAACGTTGCAGAGCAAGTCTCGCTGTCTTTACTGAGATGGTAATCAGTGTAAGAGTCATACTATTTGAAAGTGAGGGTTTAATGGCAAGACTCAACAATGAGGCAATAAATACAATACATAGAACTCTTCAGTATTATGGGAGTTGCTGTTTGACATACCAGTTTTATTGAGCATCACACCAAGGCAAACAAATGACAAACACCTTCTCTTTGAGGTGTTTTAAGTCATAGAATCATAGAATAGTAAGGGTTGGAAAGGACCTCAAGATCATTGAGTTCCAACCCCCCTGCCATGGGCAGGGACACCTCCCACTAAACCATGTCATCCAAGGCTATGTCCAACCCCACCTTGAACGCCGCCAGGGATGAAGCATTCACAACTTCCCTGAGCAACCCATTCCAGGGCCCACCACCCTTACAGTAAAGAATTTCTTCCTCATATCCAATCTAAACCTCCCCTGTTTAAGTTTAAACCCATTACCCCTTGTCCTCTCACCACAGTCCCTAATGAAGAGTCCCTCCCCAGCATCCCTATAGGCCCCCTTCAGGTATTGGAAGGCTGCTATGAGGTCCTGGAACAACACAACACTGAGGTCATTAGAGTGTGTTCAGAAGGACGTATGTCAATAATACTTTTAACTAGTACCCATAACCTGCAGGAGAAGATGTTTTCAATTGTATATACACTGAATACTGAAACACTTCTGGCTTAGTACTGCCTTAAAAGTGAAAGGCAGAAAACGCAAGTGAGAGCAAGAAAGAATGAGCAAGAACAAGAAAACAGGTGGGCAGCAGTAACACACATGCACATGAACAGATTCTGTCACCTGAATAAAACCTCTTTACATTGGACACTGCTGGCAAATTTCTCTTAATTTCTCAAATTTCCAACTGCTGGAAAAAGAAATACAACCTACAGAAATGCAACTGAGAGGAATAACTAAGAAAACCAGAGTTTCTAGTCCTTTGAACTTTAACAATTGAAAGACTAACAACTGCAGAACGAGTTTTAAAAATATCCAAACATGTATTCTGACTCCAAATTTACACTTTGCTTAAATTTTGATCTGTATGTAAAGCACATCTCGTTGATGATTATATATGCCTCCTGTAAATCATTAGGAACTATGCAACCAAGTTGAAGTCAGCAGGTATCTTGAGTGCTAATGGTTGTTCGGACTGCATCTCCATTCACAGCAACTGTCTGAAGACTGTGAATGCTGCTACTATTGCCACGATGGACTGAAAACTCTTTGGCTGGAATGTGTATACATTAACTCAAGAGGGGTTACCAAAAGAAAATTGCACGCTGAAAAAACATTGCTGGAAAGATGTCAATTCTGTCAAACATGAAACAGAGAATGCCATAACACAGGCAGGGGAAAGGAGAGGAACACAGGGAACAAGAACACAAATCTGGCTATATCATTGCTCTGATCTCAAATCAGATTAAGGAGCTTTTCTTTCTAGAATACTTTGGATGGTATCTCTGTTCTGCAAATTACCCCTTGGGAGCAACAGAGAAAAGAGCAAACAAAAATTCTTGCTAGTACATATACATTATTCTTCCCAGCGTAGGTGGCACCTTCTGTAAGTATTTCAAGGCAGTGTTTTTCCATACACACACTTTTAACTGACAGAAGTGTGCTGGAAAAATTCTCAAAGCTAAGTAAGATTTGGTCAGTTATGTACTCAAGTTAAAACAGAGCTTCCTTAACTCTCCTGCCACATCTTTCACACACAATAGAAGAAAACCATGCTATAGCTTGCATTACGGAGGCACTCATCTTCCACAGATGACTGCCTTTTTCTACCTCAAGTAACAGATTTTAGCATTTATTCAGACCATTTAAACCCACTAACCACTAGTAATAAAGAAATAATTTTGCAAACCTTATACCTGAACAAAATAGGAAGATGCAGGACTGTCCTTAACCACATGGAAAAGAGTAGGAGGGTTGCAACAAATGCTGACAGACTTGACATACTTTTCCAATGACTACCCATGGTTTTAGTGTCCCACACTTTAAAGCAGGATCAAAGTTTAAATTCTTTCACAAATAACCCATTAAATCCCAAACAGATCACTTGTAAAATCAAAACCTACACCTGTAACAACATTTTCATTTGTTTATAAAGCCAAATGCTTCTAATAAAGCCTAAGTACCGGCATTTTCCCTTACTTCCTTACTATATTGAACCCATCCGCCTTTTAACATTAAGCATCCTGTTTCCCTCTCCCTGCTTATTCTTGTCCTATCACTGTTTCTAATCCTCTTAATGTATTTTTCCCTTTGTCATTTTCCTCCAGCATTCATAAACCATCTCAACTACTCAGAGGAGGGAAGGGAAAATTAAACACATTTGTAGAACGCCATGTAATACACGTCTTCAAGATCAATATGTGCCAAAACACAAAATAAAAGACAAGGTAACATGATAATAGAAGTCTTGCAGAAACAAGAGAGATTTAAGTATGAATCCTCCTATGTTTTGATCAAACAACTTCTCCCCTACTTCTTCACATTTCAGTTACATCAGAACAGGCATGATGCTTTTTTAAAGTTTGATGTCAAGCCACATTGATTATAAGAGACTAAACCCAAACCTGTCAGTTACAAAGTGAGGAATGCAGAAACCAAGAATAGGAGTGAGACAACTGTATGCTTGTTAAGAATGGTCCACTCAATTTAAAATATTTTTATTCTATCATCAGCAAAAATTCCACAGAAGAATAGTACACTTTTGCAATGAAACCTCCTGCATTATCTGAACATTCTAATCAAATTTCAGATATCAAAGATATTTTTACTGCAACAATAATCAGTGCTTGGCAACACAGTTCTACTGGAAGATAAATATTGTATAATGTCTCTACATAGTTTTGTAAGTAGAACAACAAATTAACATCGCAATAAATTAGTTTCATTAGCATGTTTCAAGCATCAGGAGGTGCTTTACTAATTAAAAGTCCCATATTTAAGCAAATTCTATTACCAGTTTGTTCATGTAAATTATATTCCTCTTTATCAGAGTACTTACTTGCTGTCACAGAACGTAACTGAGATTTGTTAAACAGATACTGAACTCATTCAGTGCCAAGCAGACAACACAAGCTGCCACTTCGAAAGATGCAAGCAGGTAAAAACCTGGCCACTAGCCACAACGCTTGAGGATGCATTAGCTGAATACAATCACTTCTTCTATTGGAACACACAGATAGGTAAACTAATAGCTTAAAGAAGCATCATGCCATCACCAACTCATTTTTTGAGAAATTAACCCATTCAGAATTGCATTTAAAACTTCCTCACTTCACACTGATATTGTTTTGCATTAATTCAGGGATTTTTTGTTTGCTTTTGATCTTATGATTTATCTGATAATGCACCACCAGCAGAATACTGGCACCACATACACTGCACGGTCAATGGACAGTACAATTTTGCTATCTTACTGGAACTGGAAATAAATTCTTATTTCCAATTGCCCCAAGAACTTCCAGGCTCCAACTATAGCCTAGCGTGTTTAGTGGCAAAGCAAAAATTCAGTATAAAAATCATGTTACTAGTATCACCCCAAACACATATGTAACTAAACACCACTCATCCTAGAAACAGAACTGAATCAATGCTTATCTAACTATATAACCATACCCTAACTACCTGGATGTCAGAGGCATCATCTCGGTGAGCATTCAGCACTCACACATAAATAGTCAATACCTGAAAATATTCTAAGTTAACTTCTTCTGCAGAATAAAATTATAAAACAAAACCAATTTTAACTGCTGTAGATTTACGTGTGTAAGCTTATGCTTACCTACGTTATATAGAGAGCACAGAATTCAAATAAGAGCAATCCAATGCATAACTGCAGTATTAACTACAATATAAATTTTGTTTTACACTAGAGAAATATGCTTCAGAATTATGTTGCTTTTATTCATAGAATCATCTTTCAGATATTCATCCAGAAAGACTGGTGAACAAAGAGCTCTCTGCTGCTATAAACTCAGTACTATCAGTTCACTAACCAAGTCCTAAAAGGAGAAAAGAAGGAGAATACTTTAGAAACTTCCCTGTAGCTATAAAACTGATTTCTTATAAAACATAAAATGAAGCAGAGAAGTGTGGAAGACAACTTCCTTCTGCAAGTAACAGAGGAGCCAACAAGGAGAGGTGCCACCAACATCTCATGCTCACCAACAGGGAAGGGCTGGTCGGAAATGTGACGCTCCAGGGCAGCCTTGATTGCAGCGAACGTGAGATGGTTCAATTCGAGATCCTCAGGACAGTGAGAAGAGCGTGCAGCAAGCTCACTGCCCTGGACTTCAAGAGAGCAGACTTTGGCCTCTTCAGGAACCTGCTCAGTAAGGTTCCATGGGATACAGCCCTAGAGGGCAGGGGGGCCCAAGACTGTTGGTTGATATTCAAGGATCACCTGCTGCAAGCTCAGGAGCGAGGCATCCCAACTAGAAGGAAGTTCAGCAGGAGGGCCAGGAGACCTCCTTGGATGGATAAGGAGCTGCTGAGCAAAATTCGAAGGAAAAAAGAGGCTTATAAAAGGTGGAAGCAAGGACAGGAGGCCTGGGAAGAATACAGGGATGTTGTCCGGGAAGCTAGGGACCAGGTTAGGAAAGCTAAGGTCCTCTTAGAATTAAACTTGCCTAGGGATGTTAAAGATAACAGGAAGGGATTCTATAGGTACATTGCCAATAAAAGACAGGTTAGGGACACCGTGGGCCCTCTCCAGAAGCTATCGGGAGAACTGGCTACCCTGGATTTGGAGAAGGCTGAGGTTCTTAATGACTTCTTTGCCTCAGTCTTCACCGGAAAATGCTCTGACCACACCACCCAAGTCTTGGAAGGCAAACGCAGGGACAGTGAGAATGAAGACCCTGGGCCCACTGTGGGGGAGGATCTGGTTCAAGACCATCTTAGGAACCTGAATGTATACAAGTCCGTGGGACCTGATGAAATCCATCCGCGGGTCCTGAAGGAGCTGGCAAATGAAGTTGCTAAGCCACTGTCCATCATATTTGAAAAATCATGGCAGTCAGGTGAAGTTCCCGATGACTGGAAAAAGGGAAATATAACCCCCATTTTTAAGAAGGGGAAAATGGATGAGCCAGGGAATTACAGACCAGTCAGCCTCACCTCTATGCCGGGCAAAATCTTGGAGCGGATTCTCCTGGAAGGCATGCTGAGGCACATGAAAAGCAACAAGGTGCTTGGGGACAGCCAGCATGGCTTCACTAAGGGGAAATCCTGCCTGACCAATCTGGTGACCTTCTATGAAGGGGCTATGGAACTGATGGACAGGGGTAGAGCAGTTGATGTCATCTACCTGGACTTGTGTAAAGCGTTCAACGCTGTCCCACATGACATCCTTGTCTCTAAGTTGGAGAGACATCAATTTGATAGGTGGACCACTCGGTGGATAAAGAACTGTCTGGATGGCCGCACGCAAAGAGTAGTGCTCAGTGGCTCAATGTCCAGCTGGAGACCAGTAACGAGTGGTGTCCCTCAGGGATCGGTGTTGGGACCGGTCTTGTTCAACATCTTTGTGGGTGATATGGACAGTGGGATTGAGTGTGCCCTCAGCAAGTTTGCCGATGATACCAAGCAGTGTGGTTCGGTTGATACACTGGAGGGAAGAAATGTCATCCAGAGGAACCTTGACACGCTTGTGAGGTGGGCTGATGCCAACCTGATGAAGTTTAACCATGCCAAGTGCAAAGTCCTACACCTGGGTCAGAGCAATGCCAGGCACCGATACAGGTTGGGCAGAGAAGAGATTCAGAGCAGCCCTGTGGAGAAGGACTTGGGGTGTTGGTCGATGGAAAAATGAACATGAGCCGGCAGTGTGCGCTTGCAGCCCAAAAAGCCAACCGTATCCTGGGCTGCATCAAAAGGAGCGTGACCAGCAGGTCAAGGGAGGTGATCCTGCCCCTTTACTCTGCTCTCGTGAGATCTCACTTGGAGTATTGTGTGCAGTTCTGGTGTCCTCAACATAAAAAGGACATGGAACTGCTGGAACAAGTGCAGAGGAGGGCCACGAGGACGATCAGGGGACTGGAGCACCTCCTGTACGAAGATAGGCTGAGAAAGTTGAGGTTGTTCAGCCTGGAGAAGAGAAGGCTGCGTGGAGACCTCATAGCAGCCTTCCCGTACCTGAATGGGCACTATAGGGATGCTGGGGAGGGACTCTTCATTAGGGACTGTGGTGAGAGGACAAGGGGTAACAGGTTCAAACTTAAACAGGGGAAGTTTAGATTGGATATAAGGAAGATATTCTTTACTGTAAGGGTGGTGAGGCACTAGAATGTGTTGCCCAGGGATGTTGTGAATGCTTCATCCCTGGCGGTGTTCAAGGCCAGGATGGTCAGAGCCTTGGGTGACACGGTTTAGTGGGAGGTGTCCCTGCCCATGGCAGGGGGGTTGGAACTAGATGATCTTAAGATCCTTTCCAACCCTAACTATTCTATGATTCTATATTAGAACATGACATGAGCAGGATAAGATTTTTCACCTTGAGACTGAGATTTAAAGTCCTGCAAACAGAAATCTATAAACCCACAATTCCTTTAGAATTTTTATTAGTTCATGCAAACCTCATCTTAATACTGTCACAAATGTTTCTGTCAAGAAGTTTTAGCTCCTTCTTTATACTAAACCAGTGCCTGTATCTGCTGTAAACTATCCTCTGTTGAGATGAACGCATTGAATGAAATACAACCAATAGTTTAAAGTCTAAGGAAATGTTTCTATCTCTCCAAAATATTTTGTAAGTAACTTCAGAAGAGCCAGTTTTCAATTTCTTTAAAATGAACTCAGAGATACAACATCCATAGGAACCTCACCGTCATTTTCTTGTAAGATTTATTTCATATATGCTTGAAAGTAACATTTTAATACTAGCAATGGTACTGTATAGAAGTGAACATTCTTTTTACCTCTCATACCTTTATATACATATTCATAGTGACACACTGACAACTGCAACTGAAATAGAGATGATAAGAAAACCCCAAATCCAAACTAAACCAAAATTCTTCAACCCTCTAAGAATTAACATCTATTCTTCTGCACTATTTTAACTTTGTTATCTGGAAGGGCAAAAGCAGATACTTGGCTTTACATGCTGTTTAGTGCTAAATAAATCTTGAGAGGAATATTTGTACGGCAACAACTTTTAGTTTTGAGTGGCTGATGTGTTGGTACTGAAATTTGCTTATTGGTTGGTACCTGTATCTCTCTACCATGCTTCTCATAACGCCACCTTCCAGGAAGGAAGAATCATTTGCAAAATGAGAAAGAGAGGTAGAAAACAGCGAATTTTTTACTACAATTTGAATTGGCGACTCAAAGACAACAGACACAAAACACCTAAGGACACAGCTTCTGCTATCAAATATGCTGCCAGTAATGCCATCCAGTGAAATGAAGACAACCTATTTTTTGAGCATTAGATCCAATCATCATTATGGAGAACTGACGATTCCTCTGGTGTTCAAACACATTCCGCAGACATCAGTTTCTCAGAACCTGCTCTAGCCTCTTTTCTGATGATTTACTGAGCAGGTTTTCTGCTTTCTTTAAAGCATACATTTGAGCAGCTACCACAAGAGAACGAATGTCCAGCTCTGCAGCTCAGCAGAACATGTAATAGTTACCTAGAATCTGTAGTAACATGTAGCTGTGGCCTAGAAAACAAGATAAAAAAATACTCAGCACAGTGATCTGTGAAAATATTCATAAAATTCTGTTTACACTATTCTTGCATATATTTTAATGCAAACATTTGCATTGCCAAAGCAAAAGAGTCCATAAAGTGGCAGAGTTCTTGCTATTTAGCTAACACATCTTTGCCCAGGGTTTATGTGAAGCACAACTCAAGTTAAAACTGCAGGTTGAGATTTTGAGCAATAATGGATTTATAGACTCTTTGAGGTTGGAAGGCACTTCTGGAAATGTCTTAGCCAATTCCCCTGTACAAGGCTGCCCACAGCTGTGGCCTGTGCAGTCTTTAATATCTCCATGGATGGAGTGTCAACACCTCTGGACAGCCTGTTGAGAGCGTTCCATCACCCTTAATGTACAAGATGTTCTTTCTCATTTTTCCTGTATTCAGTTTGTGCCCACAATGAGGATGGTGGGAAGAAAAATTTTATTTTCTAAAAAATAAGGAGATTTGATACGGAAACCACAGAGAGAAAAATGGAACATCGCAACAGTTTAGTATTTCTTTTCCCAACTTTATACTGCTTTTAGCTTTATACATACTTGAAATTATATAACTTATTATGATGATTTGTGCTGAAAGACTTTATTATATGGTCCAAAGAACTGTGATGTTAGTTGCCAAAGACCCCTCCCATTCCTATTTATATATTGACAAAGAGCCAATGTGTGTAATATTTTTTCAGATAGCTTGATAAAAATGTGATTAACACACAAGTATACGTAATAAGTTTCATTTAATCGTAATATACCAATCCTGAGTGCAAAGAAATGTTATTTTAACTAATAAGTATTAACAGACAGGCCTTCACCAGCAGCAGATGCACTAAACTCACTCACCTGAGACAATTCTTGATTTAGGTTTTGCTCTGCATGGTCTGGAAAATTTAAACTTGTGATGTCAATTTTATTATTCAAGAGGATTTTATTCAGCATGTAAACAGACAAACAGGCAGAGCCAGAGCCTGTTACTTACATTAAGACATGGAAGTGGACTATAAAGGAAATTATTTGACTAAACCTGTGACTGAACTAATGCAGCATTTAAACCTAAAAAAACAGAAATCAAGATTCCAGATGGTAGAGATATACAACAGAGAGAATACATTAATGACAGTTCACAGCATAAGGAATCAAAACAAATCAAATTTCTGTGATTAACTACTAGCATTTGATACAATAATGAAGAGAAATGCTAACAAACTACTTCACAGTATTGCACTGCAAATTGTTAACATATCCAAGTTTCAAAATAAAATTAATTTCTTTAGAACAGTGGTAGGCTTTTTTCATACAGATCAAGTAAAATGTTTTGCCTCATCAGATCTGTGTCTGATTGTATGAAATGACTGCACTTAGAAGGAAGAAATCCCCAAAGGAAAAACCTCGCAACAAATATTGTAGGCAATATCCTTCCAGCATTTAATGACGTATGGATTCAGTCCTAGAGACACTAATCTTATTTTCTGTTCACCATAATCATATTCTAGGATATAATTCACATCTTAAAAGTGATTAATTAAAACTGACCCTGTATTTTCCATCAGATGTCTGATCAGGCATAAACTTTATGGCATTTTTCATTTTCACACTGAAATGTGGTCATTTTATTTTGCAGCAAGAAGAAATTCTTCAAAACCACATAATTATTTCTTTTATTTTATATTTCATTGCTTGCTAAACAGACAGAGCTGACGCCCCACAGACTTTCAATGCATGTTAAGACTGCAACTTTTTCTCCCAGATGGAGGTATCACTACCCTCTACACCACAGTCCTATGACTAATATCTCAATGCTAACTCTTTCATTAATAAAGATGTAACCAGCAACTATACACAAATATGTGCTAAAAGCACAAAATATATCCAAATTATTATATGTATTTACAGTGGTTTATATTATATTATTAAACTAAAATACTAGGAAACCTAACAGACTAGAAGAATTGCAGGTGTGGTACAAAGGTATGAAACATTTCACAGAGTCCAGCACACCTGAGATGTCCTGTTGCCAAAGCTCAGAATCTATTAAGGAAGGGCAATACTGGAGAAGTCGGCAATATGAAGAGGAACTGAAATTCATTTTCTTTTAGATGCTTTTTCTTACTCATCAAGTGCCAGGTCAAGACTCTCAGAAAATAAAGGACATTGAGAATTCAAATGACAGCCCAGTAATAATGATACTTTCTAAAATGTGCTCCTCCTATCATTGTCTGGAAGACCTTATTAATCTAATATTGCTGTTCTAATTGCAGAGGAAGAGCCTATATCTCAGTAGAAAAATGTGTTAAAACCTCACTTCGTCTGCTGGAAATGAGGTATACAGTTAATTTGCTCACAGCTAAGCTTTTCTAGAATCCCACTAATATTCTCATGGAGAATGCTCTACACTAGTTAAGAGAGAATGCTGATGCACCTATTATTTGAGAAAAAACTCCAAAGAAATCATTTACAATACATATATAAACAGATATTTTTTTTGCCACAACATCCAGGGATCAAAGAATATTCTTGAATCCACTACAGTCCACTGCTTCAAGTGATGTGTCGAGAATCATGAAACTGCCAAATGCAAATATAAACCCACTAAAAATAACTATAGTCTTTTTGCAAGCTATGGTATAGCTATACCCAAAAAAGGTTAGCATCAATCAGTGCATCATATTGGCATTTACAAATTGCTGACAAATGGTGTTAGCAAGTTTCCTTGAGCAAATCTCCTAGAATACATTTATTTCTTTCAAGGTAACTGCTTTATTTTCTACCACAATTTTTCACATACTAAATTGTACCCCTATTGAGAATACAGGTTACTGAAATGGGCTGCCTTCTCAGTAAAACTTTGTTCTTTCAGTGAAATTAATTGTATTTATTCAGGTCATTACATTTATTAGAAGAAATAGGGCTGAGTTTGTTTGTTTGTGTGGTTTTTTTCCGGGGTTTTTTGTTTTTGTTTTCTTGGTAGGTGTTTTTTGGTTTTGGAGGGGCTTTTGGGTGTATTTTCAACATTTCACCTACAGGGTAATAGTATTTATTCTGACTTGGGCATCACTGGTAGAACCCATTATGTAACGTGATTTTACATCTCCTATGCAGGTCCTCATACCTGGCACTTTTATTTTAATAAGCAAAACCATGAGATCTAAATTCTATTTACACACTTACAAAAGAGACGAGATGATCTCTCAGAAAGCAAGTTAATCGTTTAGGGCTGAGGAACAAGAGGAAATTTGTCTTCCCTTCCTGCTTTTACATAAACTAAGAGATTATAAATAAACTATTCTTGAAATGTCATTTCTCAAAGTAGAATAAAAAGATACTGTGACAACAGTGTATTAAGATGAAAAAAAAACAAACCTGAAAAGCAGGATCATTGCTTCTCCATCAGTACTGTATTAGCTCATAGTTATTATTTCACAGTATGGTCACTGTTGAATTGTTCGGTGATGCTGAATTAATGACATTTTCTAAAAATGTGTGAAATTCTAATAATTGAAATTACATTAAAATCTAAAACCAACACAATTTTGGTTAAAGCATGTAAATAATGCATCATAGTTCCAGTAATGAACTGCTATTATCAGTATGTTTTCCATGAATTCAGGCCAAAGCTTCACATAGAATCATAGAATAGTTAGGGTTGGAAAGGACCTCAAGATCATCGAGTTCCAACCCCCCTGCCATGGGCAGGGACACCTCACACTAAACCATGCCATCCAAGGCACTGTCCAACCCGGCTTTGAACACCGACAGTGATGGAGCATTCACAACTTCCTGGGCAACCCATTCCAGGGCCTCACCACCCTTACAGTAAAGAATTTCTTCCTCAGATCCAATTTAAACTTCCCCTGTTTAAGTTTGAATCCGTTACCCCTTGTCCTAATGAAGAGTCCCTAATGAAGAGTCCCTCTCCACCATCCCTATAGGCCCCCTTCAGGTATTGGAAGGCTGCTATGAGGTCTCCACGCAGCCTTCTCTTCTCCAGGCTGAACAGCCCCAACTCTCTCATCCTATCTTCATATGGGAGGTGCTCCAGGCCCCTGATCATCCTCGTGGCCCTCCTCTGCACTTGTTCCAGCAGTTCCATGTCCTTTTTATGTTGAGGACACCAGAACTGCACACAATACTCCAAGTGAGGTCTCACCAGAGCAGAGTAAAGGGGCAGGAGCACCTCCCTCGACCTGCTGGTCACGCTCCTTTTGATGCAGCCCAGGATACGGTTGGCTTTTTGGGCTGCAAGCGCACACTGCCGGCTCATGTTCATTTTTTCATCAACCCACACCCCCAAGTCCTTCTCCACAGGGCTGCTCTGAATCTCCTCCCTGCCCAACCTGTATCGGTGCCTGGCATTGCTCCGACCCAGGTGTAGGACCTTGCACTTGGCATGGTTAAACTTCATCAGGTTGGCATCAGCCCACCTCACAAGCGTGTCAAGGTCCCTCTGGATGGCATTCCTTCCCTCCAGTGTATCAACCGAACCACACTGCTTGGTGTCATCGGCAAACTTGCTGAGGGCGCACTCAATCCCACTGTCCATGTCACTCACAAAGATGTTGAACAAGATCGGTCCGAACACCGATCCCTGGGGGACACCACTCATTACTGGTCTCCAGCTGGACATTGAGCCACTGAGCACCACTCTTTGCATGCGGCCACCCAGCCAGTTCTTTATCCACCGAGTGGTCCACCTATCAAATTGATGTCTCTCCAACTTAGAGAGAAGGATGTCATGTGAGACATAAATATTGCTAACGAATATCCACTGTTATTTCCTAACATAATAGCTTCTGGTGGAAAATGTTGTCTCCTTTTCTCACATTTTAGTATTAGGTGTGTTGCTGCCTCTATGACCACTTGTACTGTTGAGGTAATGACAATTACTAATACAGTAATTCGATGTACACTTAAAACCTTCATTATTTGTGCCCCACAAAGCTTGAAATTACATTTCTTTCATAAGCAGACTGAAGCCGAGCTACCCCTGGCTTACAGATGCTATTCTGCATTATCTCTTGTCTGTGTACAACTCAGGATAATCAATTATGTCAAGGCAATGAAAAGACACGACCTTAAACAGCAGTTAAAGCTGCAAGTTATGACATGAATTTGACGAGAAATTACCAGTTCACTACTTTCCACTGCTATACTCAACCAGCTTAAAATAGAATATCATTGGAAAGGAGAACAAAAATTACTTGAATATTGAGTTGAAAATGTATTTTGTATTCACCTCCCTCCTCTTTAATTACCAAAATGAAGTACATGGACAGCTTCTTTAAATGACTTAACAAAAAGCCACACAGGGGCCTCCCAACTGGAAGTACCTGAAACCATTTCAATCTTTACAGCCTGTTTTACAACCCTTAGTCAAATTCTACAAAATAAGTTCTTAGGGAGAAAAAGATAAAGTCTCTTGAGATGTCTGTCCCTACAAACATCAATTTGCCATTTACTCATCATGATGTCTCATCAAATTGATTTTTGCTTTTTCAAATCCAGGAAAAATTGAACAAACATGAATGCCACAAATTACATCCTGGCATTCTTCCATTTATCTATTACATTTTCTAACAAAGATAGCTTGCTTGAAAGAAAGTTTGAACTTGAAAAGCTGAAACTCTGCCTGAGCCCATGCAAGCAGGAAGTATGCACGTATCTACTGAAACATATTCATTTTAAATCAGTCTAGATTCTGCAAACTGATCCATGGATTCACAGGCATGGATGCACAATCCCTGTGCATAGCTTCATGGACAGCAAATGTAATACGATGGTTTACTAAGAGTGTGTGTTCTACCTCTACAGAATTTGTACAGGTCTAGTACTGAAAAACCATCAGTGAAAGAAATAAATTGATACCTCTTTCAGAAAGATTTTCATTAATATTTCTTAAATAAGTCTAAACATTATTTAAAAATATTGGAAAGAATGGTATTTGCAGCAAAACTGAAAGATGTGAACAGATGATATGCCTTGTATGACTGTACGTCAACAGGTTTGTTTTGAGATGCTTACCGTATGACTGTATTAAACTATTTCTGGACATATTCAATATTAACATTAATGAAATCAGAATGCGCATCAGCAGATTGCAAAATTCGGCTAGACAGCTTTCAACAATTTTACTTTTTAAGTTGGTTACTACGTCCCACAAAAATACAAACCCCACAGAAGCAAAACCAAAATAAACCTGAAAAAGGCAAAAGAAATCAAAAGCATCTCATGTTTGAAGAGTATGTGTGGATGCAGGTTTTGAGGAGCTTAGATATTTTTGTAAGCTTTACACAGTGACTTTTGTTCAAAGTCACCATTCATATCAACAACAATTACTAGATATGACTTTAAATATAACAAAAGCACTTGTAATTTGAATAGGAGCCTTCTATTTAAAATGATACTGGTTTACAGATTTTGGAGATGCTGGCATATTTTAAATTGTAGTGAAAAAGCTTAATATTTTCTTGACTACTTGACAGATACTTACATGAAAAAGGGCATCAGCTGAATAAGAGTCTCTTTTTTGGGGCTGGCTGCGAATTCTGGCACAGTTTGAATAATTTTGTTCATTACATTCCTTAGGTAATTTTGTAACTGCTTGCGTCGCTCTTCCACGAACTTTGCATCCTAAAAATAGAAAGAAATATGAATGGCATGAAGAATATGATTTTCAATTCTATAATGCAACTGAAAAGTCCAAATAAAAATATGTTGGCAATATGTAAAAAAAGCCCTTGACTGTCATTCTTAGAGATGAAGGAAAACCATGCAACCTAATAAAAACTGTTTTGCAAAAACATCCACTGACAGGATGCCAAATTCTCTCCTTGGAAGAATGTCTCTTCTATGGAATTATTTTCCTAATAGTAGCTCTCCACAAAATGCTACAGTCTTAGCAAGGCGATGCATAACAGTGGCATAGACTCAGCGGCATAACAATTTATGTGATTCTTTTTGGAGATCCAGAATTACCAGTCTTTGCAGGAGGAAATATCAACTTATTCCCATGATTCCATCATAATTCATACTTCTCAGATGCTGGGTATACAAACTCTGGAATGGATTAATATTTCTCCAGCTTTTTCATTATTATGTAAAGAAATTATTATTTTGTGGTTGAGTTTTCATACAGTAGCTTGATTTTTAAACATTATATTACAACTGGCATAAAAATCTTAAATTCCTATAGCACTCTGTATTTTATATTATATTGGCCCTAATAAATAAATAATTCTATGAACTCCACATTCTGCTGAGGGACTTGAAAATTAAAAGTCTCATGCCATGCATCCTGTAACTTACAGCTAGCTTCAACCTTTTCCTGGGAGGGATCATAATTACAATGAACTACAATATAAAGTCTACACATTTGACAGGATGAAAATCTGAAGATTATTACTTCCTTAGATAAAACAGACTAATTCATCCTCAAAGTAAAGATGCTGCTTCAAATTCAGGCCTGCTGTGGAGTTCCTAGAACCCTTATTGATTTTTTGTTCTGTTCTTCTCTTTCATTAGGAAAGTTACCAGGAACAGCATTATTTTTAGGAGACATAAGAAAATAAGCAAAGACTGTGAATGACATTCCTTAAAGTAGTCATTTAAATTCATAGAATTAAAACAAAGAAACAAAAAACCACCAACCAATATGAAAGTACATTTGCAAATATGGGCAACTAATATCCCCTATACACAAAACAGACTCATTTTTTATAATTTAAGGAAGTCTTGTCTGCTCATCTTTTATTTGCATGCAATTACTTAATAACATGTAATTACTGTAACATTTATAATTGCTGAAGACACTCACAGGCTTCAAAAACTTAGGCAGTTCTTGTGATGTTAACTGAGTTCACAAAATTCCAAAACCTATGTTCATTTTGTTTGTTTTATAGATATGAACTGACACAAATGTTCAGCCCTGTTTCACATTCCAGTTTAATATTAATACATGTAACAATCAAGATCAGTGTGAAAATAAAAAAAACCCCATGTTTTATATTGTTTGCTATTTCTTTTATAGCAGTCATATTGTTTTTCAGCAACATACACAAATTGTGTAGGAAGTGATTCTAGTGTTAGCTGATTTACTGAGAAATGAAAAAATGAAGTCAGAAACCTCCTGGAAACTGATGCTTTATTAAAAGCCAAAGCTGCATTGTTGGCACTTCATCCACTCTGCCACCCAGTACTTCACAACTGAGTAGAGTTACTACTCAAATGGAACAGAGCAACAGCTTGCTCTATGCCCCACTGCATTGATGAGGTTTGGACAAATGTGTGGAACAGAAGACTACACAAGCTGCTGGGAGAAATTTTCATAGGTGGTGACACACAATACTAGAATAAAATAGAAGGCTAATAAATAAAAGAGTACCGCAATACTGATTCACTAATTTCATTATTTTTGCTCTTCTAAGATTATTGTTCTTCCTGGATTCTTGACCAGCTCAAGGAAGTTGTCTTCCCATGTTTTACTCAAAGGATTTAAAGTATTGCATGATCACGTTAGTAAGGACACGAATTTGCTACAACCGGCTGTGTGAGGCAGAAGATAAGTGTGGCACACAGGAGGGCTTGGAGAGGAAGAAAAAAGTTTGTGGAACAGCTTTGGTTCCAAAAGCTTTAACCACATGAGTAGTTGTGATGCTTGGTACATGAGACCATTTCAGTTCTGGAGTAATCCTCTCTTCCTCTTACTTGATGGTGTATCATGGAGGCAGGAGGAACACTGCTTTGCTCTACAAGCCTGCTCACAGTGCAGACACAGCCTCAGCTTTTGAGCCACTCCAAAGAACTGGCCTCACCCCCACTACACATTCTTAATTCTACTTCAATCATTTTCCACCAATTATGCTTTCAAGCCCCCATTTACGCTTTTCAAGAAAATCCCCATTTTCCACATTCATTAGCACTTTTTCAGTTCTTAAGGGGTTTCTGGTCACAGAAACTCAGTATTTGCAGTGAAACTGTTTCAATTATGTTGAAATATACTCTTCAGCAGAAGCTGCATTCTTTTAGTACAACTCCTGTACTGCGCATGCATTTAAATAAACACATCTCCTTTCGCAGGCAGGACCACTTTGTTATAAACACAGGAGCAAAATGCTCAGTGCTGGTACTTTCTATCCCCTATGTTATTGTAAAGAACCCCATTAACTACAGATAGTAACAGCACAGAGTTTTCTAATTAAGACTGACACAACATGCTTAGGGAATGCATTTTTGCTGTTTAAAGCTGACCGATTTGGGGCTTATGATACAGCTATTTTTCTGCCACTTTTCCAAGCAAAATATAGAAAATCTCAGAAATCAAACACAGCCTGAAAACAGACAAAACTGCTCTTCTAGCCCAACAGAAATTTAATTTCAATCAAACACTAAGCAATCTACCACGAGGCTCTGCACCAAGAACAGAGGCCCACCGTCCTTACCAGAAGTAACGTAACCTAAGGGCAAAATGACTCAGCTGGAGGTCTACACTTTACCATTAGACATGCATTTTGCAGCAGCAGGTTGGCTACTCAGAGGAATTATTTTATTACACAGGTGTTACTGACAAGTTGTTACAGCAATGAAGAGTTTTTGTCACAAAACAGTGACTAGAAAAATTGGTAATAGAAAACCACAACTGTTTCAAAGGCTGGCCAGTTTTTTTTTCAGTCTCACATTACAAAAAGGTAACCACTACCCTCTTTTCATTAGACCAAATTATCTAAAACTGAAATCTAGCTAGTGTTTTATATTCCAATTCCCAAATAGCAGTTTTATTAACAAGCAAAAAGTAAAAGGAAGGATTCTGATTTGGATTTTTATCAGTGAAAAAAACTAAATATGCTTTTAGGACATATGAGACTGTATCTGTCAATACAAATCTGTACTCGCATTTCTATTCACACAGGGACCAGCAAAGATCTTCCCCTAAGATGCAATATGCAGACTTCTGTATGCTTGATATGAATGTACTTTGTAGACAAAATAATTTTGTGAAAATTACAACTACATATACTTTTGCAGAAACCCCCTTACATTGTTTTTCCCAGAAGCACACACTAAAACTGGCCCTAAACCCAGCATTATATTTGGTTCCTATACTTTCAAGAGCTGTAGCTGTTTACAGGATACGAATTATAGATATCTGAAATTATGACACAAAACCCAGATTATTTTATATTAGGTTTTTCTCCATTTTTATACAGAACATACTAGATCCTTCCATAACCAATTTGGGAGCACATGTTTTTAGGCATTTTACTGAGTCCAGCCCTAGATGCTGTTTCTACAAATCTTTCCATGAAGGTATTTGAACAATTGGCTACAATCTTACTAACTTTAAAACCAAAAGGCAATGCTAACTGGTCCTTTCAGTTCTTCTAACTGGCGTCAGTGGTAGATCCCCAAACTTGAAGAAACTTAACTATTACTAAATATCTCCTATTAGATCTATGATAAACCTAATCCCTGATCCCATGGCACCAGAGGGGGCAAAGTGTATTCCAAGAAGGCAGGAGCTCTGCTTTCAAGATTGGAGATTTCTTTTCAATTCAAAAGATAAATTCTTTGCACACATCCTCAGTGGGAGGGATTATTTCTGGACAGCCACTACTGCTGTTCATAAGAATGCTGAAATTACCTGACTGTACTTGAAAAAGAGCTCCAATGTGACCAAAAAAAAGCCTCACGCATTTGGCACCGCCTGATCAACCACTCATGAAAGATTCCGCACATAGAAAAGGAACTGGTACATGCAGCGATACACTGCCTAGAACCATTGCTCTCGTTAATTAAGAACCTCTCTTCCCCTAGTAAAAGAAAGGTACTAGAGTGGGATTCAGTACTAGAAACGGCATGGGCAGACTCTGATATACATCTGTAGCACATCTTGGCCAGGTTTACCACCAAGTTATGCACAGGAAGCTTCTAACCACAAACTGTTAACTGAGACTGAACATACCAGCATTCACCTTCAATTTGTAGACATACGCTCAGTAAATAAAGCTACTTCTGTTTCTCCATGAACTTATTTCCTAGACCACAGTTCCTGAGCATGTACTTTTGATTAAGGGCCCACAAAATTCCAATTAAGAGGTAAAAGTGCTTCAGATTGCAGGAGCAGCAAAATAAATCTGGGAAAAGATTTTTTTAATCTAAAATTAATGCCTCACAAAATATTTTATTACATTTTTTGACTGAGAATCTGCCCACAATAAAATGCATATATCACATTGAAGATCTTTAAAAATGAGAATACATAATGGAAATCTTATAGACTCTTAGCAGCTATTAGAAGATTATGTTAAGTTATAAATTAAAAAGCAGAGTCCGATGTACCACATTTTATGTTACGCTGTTTTGCAGGTTTTCATTACAAGCCAAACTGATTCCAACTTGCAGCTGAAATTGTTTCACACAACTGCTGGTCTTTCATATACACTGGTAGCACGTAACAGATGGCAAAACACTGATGTTTTTCATTATTAATGGGACAGCTCACTTTAGAAGTTTCAAGTATTTTCCATAAGCTGTTGGAAATTGCATGATTGCCATGGTTACCTGCCAGGACTTAGGGGCAGATAAAACTTTCATATTCTGGGTTTGGTGCTGTTGAAATCAACATAAAATGCACTGCTGCTGATGTTCTAACCATTATTTATCCTTTCACTAACCTCCTCTTGTTAGTGCTGGGGAAAAAAAGGAAAAAACAAAACCAAACAACAAAACAGCTCAGGGCTCAGTCCAACTCAATTAAAATAAAAAGAAATATGGCTTTAGGATTTAATGAGAGCTGTATCAACTCTGGTAGCACACAGTGCATCCCGTCCTAAATAAAGTGCCCAACAGCACTATTCAAGGATGGACCTGCAAATGCAAAAATAAGCTCAGGTTCTTCTAGTGGAGCCTAATATTTTTCACAGTCTTTGTCAACTAGTCTTAGCAAAATTATTGCATCAGCTCTTGTCTGTTTACAGGGCAAACTTCAAAATAAAGCTGGAAATCAGAAGCAGAACTGGGAGCTAATGAAACATTCAATGCCATTCTCACTGCTTTGTGATTAAAAAAAGATAGCAAGTAGCAATTTTTACTGACACCTTTGCAAAGGTCACATGACTTCAGTGTACCTGTCCTTCAGTAACTACTGCATCATGAAACAGTTTAATGAAGGAACAGTTTCCAAAACCAGATATACCATATACTACCATGTTATACAAAAATAATCTCAAAATTACTGTAAATACATCAGCTTAAAATTTCCATCCCACTTGTACTTGCAAGTTTCTGTAAGGCAGAATGAGGCTGGCATTAGACAACAAAACAAGGGTGTACAATAGGCGAAACTGCCACCTTTCCCATCCCACTGTACATCTGTACATCTTTTTATGTACATCTACTGTTCAGTGGAACAAACAGGAATTTAAGAGGATGAGACAGAAATAAGGAATCGAGGAATTCTAAGTTTTGAAAATAAATCCTTCTTTAAATGGATGTTTACTCCAGAATTGTAATAACTATTCTGTGTTTCTCTACTAAAATAGTGGATGTGTTTCCATCTCCAACTATGGGTTCATTTCAAGGATACCGCAAGTAAGAGATGCTTTTAGATAAAGTCATCCGAAAAAGACATTGCTACAAAACCATCCAGCAGCAAACATACTAAGGGTCAGCAATGTCAATGCCCTCAGTCAAGACCAAATTTATGTGGACAACTGTAACATCAGTATCAGCATTTCTAATTTTTTAAGACTTGCGAAGCATCTCCTGCAGTACTGTGCTGAGCTGCTCAGCACAGCCTACCTGTTCAGGAAGGAAACCAGAGAATCATGGAATGGTCTGGGTAGGAAGGGACCTTAAAGCTCATCCAGTTCCAACCTCCTGCCACAACCAGGGACACCTTTCGCTAGACCAGGGATAAGGCAGCCACAACTTCTCTGGGCTGTCGCGGCTCAGCAGCTCTGCAGCCTTCTCAGGTCACCAAAAGAGCTGCAAGCTCCGTCTACACCTCTGAAATATGTTTTCTATTCAAACCTTGAAGTCCTACCTTTTATTTTGAGTAAGAGGTAGCTTATATACCACTGCATTCTAGACAACTGTCTGTGCTTTCTTAGAATACAATGTTGCTGCATGGCATCCTCTAAGCAAGCCCAGAGCAGGAACATGCTAACAGATACGAAAAAGTGCAGTCCCTGGGCTCTATCTAAATAACAGACAATCTCATTTTGATCAATTCTTCCCCCTGTCATCAAACCTCAGTCAAACTATGTCGTCTCTGAATTGGCTGAGGCACTTGAAGAATCCTTGGTAATGCCGCATCACCATCACAGTAAGACATAAATGTTTAGGATTATTTTTATATTTTCATTTCATACCAGGAGACTACCAGAATACCCAAATGGTGCATGAGTTGGTATAAAACTGCAATATTTTTATCTAGCAGTTGCCCAAGCAGCATGCAAATCACATTACTTTCCCCCTATAATGTCATAATGTACAGCAACAGCATCTCAACAATTTCTGTGGGCTCTATCTTGAATAATTTGTTAGAATAAATTGCCTTTCCTTAACTATAAGATTAACAGACAGCAAAAAAACACCACTTGACAAGAAAAAATGCATTTAGTAGACCCTTAATAGTCTGTGTTCCTCATTCTTCAACAGGAATTAACAGTAAGTATTTGTAACTTGAAAAAAAAAACCAAACAAAACCCAAAAACAACAACAACACAAAAAAAACCCAGAAAGCCTCAATTCACAATTTCACAATTTTCATGAAATGTTACACTTGAGCATCAAATGAACACATTAATTCAGTGAGACATTCTGAAAGAGATTGATAAATCTGAGTTGGCAAACTGCTTACCCTTTAAATTAAACCACCAAGAAATGAAACACAGCACTGTGCACTGCGCTAGCTTCCATCTTCATACCGGATTTCAGGTAATCCAAACTTTCCATACCACAGAACGGGAAGTATTTGCTAGAAAATCAACTGCAGTCTTTTCCAGGAGAAAACCCACAGGATCTGGATTCCAGATCAGAAATAATCTGTAGACCCCCTTAGCGTTCAGGTGGCAGCATCAGGGAAGAGGTGTGCTGTGACTAGAAATCCGAATAATTATGCCAAGCGCAAAATTATTCTTATTTCTATCTGTATGGTACTTCAATTAAGTTACCTATTGAAATCCAGACTGTATTAATTTAATGTCAATGGCTTATTTAAAGTTCATTCTTCACTGAGAATTTAACTTTCCAGTTATAAAGTAACACAGTGACCTTACCACAATTTCTTTTATGGCTTTAGCATACCATAAAAACAGTATTATAGAATTAACACATATGGCTATAAAGATAATAATGAATTCCTTTCCTGATTTGAACACAATGTAAACGGATCCCATTCCTTTTTAAGCATACGATAGCACAAGCATGTCGGTCACATTTATATTAGCTACAGCTTTTGCAAAAACCCACAAGGCAAAACAGTATATGAAAATTACTCAATGTATTAGTTGAGTCCACTAAAGGAGTTGAAAATTAAAATCGACACTCTTTGAAAAGCAAGAATAATAAAGAATTTAAGCATCTGTATTACCTCATACAAAAATCAAATTAACTCAGCATTAATGAAAGTAATCCTTAACTTAAAATTTGCAATATATAACTTAAGGATTTATATTTTCAAAGCTTTTCTCCTTTAATAAATGTATTCCAATTCTGAAACATCAGAGAGGCATAATTTTCTAAAATTCTACTGAACACATAGGACATCAAAACTTAGTACTAAAAAATACTATTTAGCCCACTGCCCCAAAGGCATTAGCTGTAAGTTTCGCTTTCTCCTCTGTTTTTTAAGTCATAGCTCCCTATGAGTTTAACCATGCCAAGTGCAAGGTCCTCCACCTGGGTCAGAGCAATCCCAGGCACAGCTACAGGTTGGGCAGGGAAGAGATTCAGAGCAGCCCTGTGGAGAAGGACTTGGGGGTGTGGGTTGATGAAAAAATGAACATGAGCCGGCAGTGTGCGCTTGCAGCCCAGAAAACCAACCGTATCCTGGGCTGCATCAAAAGGAGTGTGACCAGCAGGTCGAGGGAGGTGCTCCTGCCCCTCTACTCTGCTCTCGCGAGACCTCACTTGGAGTATTGTGTGCGGTTCTGGTGTCCTCAACATAAAAAGGACATGGAACTGTTGGAACAAGTGCAGAGGAGGGCCGCGAGGATGATCAGGGGACTGGAGCACCTCCCATATGAAGATAGGCTGAGAAAATTGGGGCTGTTGAGCCTGGAGAAGAGAAGGCTGCCTGGAGACCTCACAGCAGCCTTCCAGTATCTGAAGGGGGCCTATAGGGATGCTGGGGAGGGACTCTTCATGAGGGACTGTAGTGAGAGGACAAGGGGTAATGGGTTCAAACTTAAACAGGGGAAGTTTAGATTGGATATGAGGGAGAAATTCTTTACTGTGAGGGTGGTGAGGCCCTGGAATGAGTTGCCCAGGGAAGTTGTGAATGCTTCATCCCTGGCGGCGTTCAAGTTGGGGTTGGACATAGCCTTGGATGGCATGGTTTAGTGTGAGGTGTCCCTGCCCATGGCAGGGGGGTTGGAACTAGATGATCTTAAGGTCCTTTCCAACCCTAACTATTCTATGATTCTATGACTTTGACAAACTAACCTGATGAAGGACAGTTCCTACGAGCTGCTAAAGCCCATAAAGTACAAAAGCACACATATCTCTACTACCGATTTCAATGCAAGTCAAACACATTCTTAAAATTTAGGATGTCCTGAAGCACTTTGCTGAACCAGGACAAAAATACACCTAAGCCTAAAAGGAAATAACTTTCTTACCTAAGATTCTTTCTGAATCATCTTTCAAGTATTCCATATTTCTTCTGTTATTGCTATGCACTAGTAAAACAGGAGTTGTTACACTTCCAAGTTTAAAATACGTATTTCAAACACTGCCAGTACATTAGATATTAGAATCTCATTTGTGATCACGGCAATAAAACGTACACTGGACATATATGCATGGATCTTGTGAAATAATTCATTTAAACCATCAACATGATTTTTCATGTCAGTCTAGAATTACTGGTAGTGTTTTTATTAGCATGATGGTGTAGGATATTGTGGTGGTGGCATCCCCCACTCTGTCCTGGACCCATATGCCTACCCAAGGATTCCTGTTAGGCCCCAGCTTTTGCAATAATGCAACGAGTTGGATGGCGGGGCATTCCTGACCATCGACTAACAACGACAGGAGGGGCCACACAGGTATCAGGAAGGCCAGATACTCCCTTATATCGGGAGTTCTTCTGGGATGGTCAATCATTCCCTGACAAAGACATGATGCCAGGATGAAAATTTACACTGACTAAAGCCAATCATCTTACCACCCTACAAATAGTAGTCCCAAGGTGCAGATTTCTATTAAAATCACTTTTATTGATATCTGACCATGATTCTTTAAGCATTCCTAAACACTCAGTTTCACAACAGGCATGTACTGGAATAGGAGTGAAGTTGGAAAAACTATGAACACAGACCCTTCTCCAGATCTGAAAGATGGAAGAAGTTCCAGTCCTCATTTCTGCCAGGCCTCACCTCTGAGTCAACAGTACCTCACAGTTACATTTCATTACATTAGCAAAATACACACTGCGTTACTGTATGTAGATACCAACTATGTAATGCACAGTGTAAGGCAGTGAGCACAGGACAACAAACACTGAACTCTGAATTCATATACTGTGTCGTAAATGTGACTGATTATGGCAAACACACAGGTCTTGTCTTGAAGAGGTAAAACCGGCTGTACTGAATATGTCACTAACCTTCAAAAAAAAACTGGGTAGCATCACACTTTCTGAAAAATATTAGCAAAATATGTGGGCTTTCCCCCCCCGCAAATGGCTATCTTATCAAACCAAATCTACCTCCCAGAAGCAGCTACATCTCTCCCCTTTCCCAGAGAAAAATACTTGCACAAAATATAACAAGAAGTCTTAAAAGCCAGAACTGTATCTTAGACACCTGCAGATATTATGAGTACTTCACGCCACAGAGACAGTAGAAACAAAAAGAAAAAGAGGAAGCAGAAGATCCAGAACTGGAATCTTCATGGAAATGCACTGGTCCGGTGATCTCTGACCCCAATCCAAAATGGTTCCCCTGAGGGAGCTGAAGGGGGATGGTGGGAGGGGAGGAGTTCTTTCAAACAGTTGATTCCTCTCATGCTCCTCCTCTTGCCAAGTGGAAAGTTCAGTACCTCCACCATTTGCCTAAAAAGAAGCTTTAAAAGGGTGCTTGTCCCTGAATACGCAAGTCCTGATTGCCTAAAATGGCGACCCTTACATAAGGAAATACATAAGGGGTTACACATCAACGGCATAATATGAAACACTTCAGAGCAAGACCGCTAACATTCAAATTCTAATTTGAATGGCTTCAAATGACTTCACATATATGCACAGACACACACAGCCAGACAACTCTTTACTTGATAAACTTCAAAGAAACAATAAGCATTATAAGCAGAAGACTGTTTCTTTGCAATAAAATCCTTACGTTCTACACCTTTTAACCCTAACAGTTAACCTGCAAACCATCTTAAACTCTCCCCTACCTTCAGCAACAGGCAACCAGATTGGACAGTAATAAAAAAGCAGCTATGCTGTCAGGAAATAACACAATGAAAAAACGGAATGCCCTCTTAGTGCAACGGCAGGATTCCCACTGACATGAACGGGAGAAAGTCCCTGGTGAACAGAACGTGCACAATCACAACATACATTCCAGAAGCCAAGTTCATATATCTCCTAAATGCCATCTTTGATGTTGTCATACGTGTACACATGTATATGTGTGTATACAAATAGCTATCTTTCAAGATACATATTGTCCTGGGTTCAGCAGTAGCAGTCATTTTTCTCCTTCTTAGCAGCTGGTGCACTGCTGTGGTTTTGACTTTTGGCCTGGGAACAATGCTGATAACACCAATGTTTTTAGTTGCTGCCCAGTAATGTTTACTCTGACCAAGGACTTTCTGAGTCTCATGGTCTGCCAGGGAGGAGGGGAAGCCAGGAGGAAGCAGAGACAGGACACCTGACCCAAACTGACCAAAGGGGTATTCCATACCACAGCACGTCATGTCCACTATGTAAATGGGGGGCAGTTCCCTGGAAGGGTTAGATCACTGCTCGGTCAGGCTGGGTATCGGACAGCGGGTGGTGAGTGGTTGTATTCTCCTCCCTTGTATTTCCCTTATCATTATTACTATTGGTGGTAGCAGCAGTGGTTTGTGTTATACCTTAGTTACTGGACTGTTCTTATCTCAACCCGTGGGAGTTACATTCTTTTGGTTCTCCCCCCCTTCCCTCTGGGAGCGGGGGGAGGAAGGGGAGGGAGTGAGCAAATGGCTGCACGGTTCTTGGTTGCTGGCTGGGCTTAAACCACAAGACACATTTACAAACTTTAAAGATAATTACACACATAAAATTTAGCTTAATTGCTGATAGGAAGAGGTACATATTTATCTAACATTTGGGCATGAAAGAAGCTACGGCTAGAGTAAAAGCTAACAGACTTCAGTTGCATAGACTAAAAATGATGAATAATGTTGCTTTCAGTATTTTCTCCTAGACAGAAAACTTATTTAATATTTCTGTATTGTTCCTCCTAGGCAGTTGAGGAGTCATGGCAAAGTCACTCTCTGTTCTAATCTCAGAAAAGTGCTGTGTATTCTTTCCATATGGGGTATCTGATGTTTTAAAGGAAAGCAAAGGATATCACGCAGTAAAGTCAGCACTTGGCAGAAAGCTACCTTATTTAATTTCTACATAGACAATCACTGAATTCACATCATCAGTGCAAGCAAAGAACCATTTCTATTTTGATATGTCCTCTACTGGGACAACACCCTTGCAGGAGGATACTTAATTAGATGTTTATTCAGTTATTAAAATCCATTCCATAAGCATTACGATCTGCCCAATGCAGAAGTAGCAACTGAGATTTTCAGGACATTGCAATATTAAAAAAAAAATAGAATAATAGGTGCAGTATTATTACTCAACCATTATTCTGAAAGCAACACTTCAAGAAGTGAGACACCAACTAGTCCTTTGGATGTTAGGAACCTGACAGGAAAGCAGTAGTTACAAAAACTGTGATAATGGACTTAGAATTCAAAAGATCCAAAGCACCTGAAGGCTGGTTAAAAAGGCAAAAATCTATTTCATGCAAGAAAAACACAGTTTGAAATCACAAGTCTTAGTATATACACCTATATATATAAAATAATTAACAAATCACAAACCAGGCTGATACATGGGGAGCATGTTTTAAGATTACAAAACCAAACAGTTCAAGTGTTAAAAACACAGTTTTAAACAAAATGATCTACAGTTTAAAAATTAAGTACAAAAATGCACGATGAGCATACGACGTGTCTCATACATATAAAAGAGAACAAGTATATTTCTCATTTTCACTCAAACAAAACATCGGTAAGCTAATGGAAAACTGCTTATTCTTGCAAGGACTACTTATAAAGATTTTGACAATTATTTGCTACCAGCACTGAAAGACTGTTAGTAGAAAATATACGCCACAGGGACTAGTATATATGAAACCTAATACATGGAACATGGAACATTGCAAACATTATTAATCTCTTTTCCTTCAGTAGTCACATTATCTGTCCTGACAATTCAAAGCAACATTTATAAATCAAATTATTCTTTTCATTACTTTCATTAGTTCAAACATTTAAACTGATACACTGAAAATAAGGTCACCAGCCTCAAAGGCAAATTTTCCCTGTGTCAGAAAAATCTGCAGCTTTGCATTTGAACGTGATCTCCCTGGTTTGCATTGCAGTAAAACGGGAAAATTAAGCATGAAAATTAACAGTTCTCACAGTTTTTTCTATATTACTCTCTGCTACTGAAGTTCCCTCCTCAGAGCTCCAACATTTTGCACAGCAAGAAAGTGGATAGTATTCTATGACCCTGTTGTAGTAGTTCAAGGTCATTCCATAGAACATGGTGTCCTCTTGTGGTTTGGAGGTTCCCTAAATCTGAGACATGTAACTGAGCATCAAATGTAGCGCTAGTATCAAAGGATGCATCAATTACAGCAAAACCCTCTTTCAGTGCCACTAAGATTTAGAGTAAGCATATCACCTTCAATAACTTCATAGTACCAAATGCAGTGTACTGAACATAGGTAATGAACATCACTCAGGTCCAGACCTGAAGAATATAAAAAGCACTCACCGCCATTTTCCAAAAGCTGTAAAATAGTGAGTTTTAGCCATTTGCACACGAAGGACTATGTTTTACCAATATACAAGTTGGGGATCTAGTGACACTGAAGATTCGTCAAGGATATAAAAAACGCAGATTGACAGAATCATAGACAAACTGCATACAGATAGTTCTGTTAGCAGAGTTCAACTACTGAAACGCCTCTTTAGGCAGTGATTTAAGATTGTACTAATTCAGAAATGAGAAGACAGCTGCAATTCTATTAGAAACAGTACAACCAATATCAAAGAGAAAAATATCTAGTGCAATCTAATAACACACCTATAAGGGAACACGCTTTGGCAGCCACTGAAGTTAAAACGGCAGTATTGACAAAAGCAGCACTGACACTATCTTCTAATGCCTGTTACCAAGCATTTGCAAGTGTAACATCATGCACACATCTATCATCCTGCAGAATTCCAGGACAGACATTCCCATATGACTTCATTAGTTTTACAACAAATTTTTAAGCCTTCCAGTTACTTCAGCTTACTCTGCCATGGAAAGGAGGGACAGTCAGTCAGTCACTCAGTGTAATGTGTTCCAAAGAGCTACAACCCGGTCTAGTCGAAGGTATCCCGGCCCACAGCAAGGGGTCGAGACCAGATGACTTTTAAGGTCCCTTCCAACCCAAACTAGCCTGTGATTCCATTCCTGCTGGATCTACAGAGTAACTGTTCCTGAAGCATGATCCACTATACTACATAAAACCATGCAATGTTCTTACATGCAACATGTACAGCTATGACACAGGACAGAAAATAGCACCACTGAAAGGACAAAAATGTGCCTCATAATGTGCTGTGGAAATTAACTCTTCAGTGATAAACTGAAGAAAGCTCTTGCAAATGTGAAAGCCCCACTTTACAACTTACAAGCTATTTACAGCAGGTAGCCAGAAGTGTAACCATGAATCATAACTCCAGTTAAACCACTGTCTTATGGCTGATCACAGGAGCTTTTCAGGAGTGTCATGGATGTCACCCATTTCTTACTGTAAAGAAAAGCTACTTTTTCTGAGATCTGATACAGCAGAAAGCAATTGTGGTTTTATGCATGATTAAGGTAGAATTTTGGCACAAAGCTAAAGCACTGAATGAATAAGCAACGCAGTTTTTTTAATAAGTTGCACAACTAAAAATTTTGTGTGCACCAATTGCATTTGAAGTAATTAAGGATGAAAGACTATCACAGAAAGCTTAAAAGAAGGTTTTTGTAATATACTGAAGTGGCTGATATTCCATCACTTCAAAAAAAGAAGAATTAGTTACGTAGCAAAGAAGAAAACAATACATTATTTCTACAAAACTATCCACTAAAAATGAAATATGCACTGGGGATAAAAGGTAGGAAAGCTCTCATAAGTACTTTCATTTATTAAGATATAGGCAATGAACATCAGCTATGAAATTTATGCCATGCAAACAGACCTACAGGTTTTACTGATAAATTCCATATAGAATCATAGAATCCCAGGTTGGATGCGACCTCAAGGATCATCTGGTCCAACCTTTCCAGGCAAATCATGACTATATATGTACTCACACATATATATGTTTATTATATATATGTGTAAACGATGATATAAATATATCATCACCATCTAATCCAGATTATGTGCAATACTAATCATATTGTATCAAATGCACCAAGCTTACCTACTCATGTTTACAGAATATTTGGAAAGATCATCTGAAATAACATCAGAGTTACTACCTTTAAATACTGATAATCTCCACATTCACTGACACCTGAATGCCTTAAGGAATTTATTAATGTTGATCTTTTTCTATATGTTTTTGAAATTTTAGATTAGTTCACATGAATCAGCACTGGTGATTTTTCTATCATACACAGTTGCATCAGATATAATTAGCATGATACTGGCATTTTAGTGATACATGTATTACTGTGTTCGTAGGCATGTTCTGGGTTCAGCAGTAGCAGTCATTTTTCTCCTTCTTAGTAGCTGGTGCACTGCTGTGGTTTTGACTTTTGGCCTGGGAACAACGCTGATAACACCAATGTTTATAGTTGCTGCTCAGTAATGTTACTCTGACCAAGGACTTTCCGAGTCTCATGCCCTGCTAGGGAGGAGGGGAAGCCAGGAGGAAGCAGAGACAGGACACCTGACCCAAACTGACCAAAGTGGTATTCCATACCACAGCACGTCATGCCCACTATATAAACTGGGGGCAGTTACCTGGAAGGGTTAGATCACTGCTCGGTCAGGCTGGGTGTCGGTCAGCAGGTGGTGAGTGGTTGTATTCTCTTCCCTTGTTATTTCCTTTATCATTATTATTATTGGTGGTAGCAGCAGTGGTTTGTGTTATACCTTAGTTACTGGACTGTTCTTATCTCAACCCGTGCGAGTTACATTTTTTCGATTCTCCTCCCCATCCCTCCGGGATTGTGGGGAAGGAAAGGGGGGACTGAGAGAGCGGCTGCATGGTACTGAGTTAGCAGCTGGGCTTAAACCATGACAGTCTCTTTCGGGAGCAGCACAGGGCACACCCTGGGGGCCAAATAAAATGTCATTAATTTCTATTGTAGTCATTATGTCAGTCTTCTTTTGATGAGTATGCTGATCACTACAGTTGGTGCTTCTTAGGTATTCGATACAAACAGTAGTGATACTATGGGGGAGGAAGGAGAAAATCCCATATAAAAGCTAAAAAAATTGATTAACATTAGGAATGCTGATTTAAGCACCCTGTGGTTTAGTACAGACATTTTTAGTCATAGGCATGATGTAAACCTCAAATATTTTACATGTGATTGTTAAATAATTTTTTCATATCATAGAATCATAGAATAGTTAGGGTTGGAAAGGACCTCAAGATCATCAAGTTCCAACCCCCCCTGCCATGGGCAGGGACACCTCCCACTAAACCATGCCATCCAAGGCTCTGTCCAGCCTGGCCTTGAACACCACCAGCAATGGAGCATTCACAGCTTCCCTGGGCAACCCATTCCAGTGCCTCACCACCCTTACAGTAAAGAACTTCCTTTCTTATATTCAATCTAAACTTCCCCTGTTGAAGTTTTAACCCGTTACCCCTTGTCCTATCACTACAGTCCCTCATGAAGAGTCCCTCCCCAGCATTCCTATAGAATCATAGAATAGTTAGGGTTGGAAAGGACCTTAAGATTATCTAGTTCCAACCTCCCTGCCATGGGCAGGAACACCTCCCACTAAACCATGCCATCCAAGGCTATGTCCAACCCAGCCTTGAACACCGCCAGTGATGGAGCATTCACAACTTCCCTGGGCAACCCATTCCAGTGCCTGACCACCCTTACAGTAAAGAAATAGCCCCCCTTCAGATACTGGAAGGCTGCTATGAGATCTCCACACACCCTTCTCTCCTCCAGGCTGAACAGCCCCAACTTTCTCAGCCTATCTTCATATAGGAGGTGCTCCAGTCCCTGTATAATCCTCGCGGCCCTCCTCTGGACTTGTTCCAACAGTTCCATGTCCTTTTTACGTTGAGGACACCAGAACTGCGCACAATACTCCAAGTGAGATCTCACAAGAGCAGGCATTGGAAAGCAAAACTACCCTGATTACTTCTCAATCCTTCCTGGATTTGTGATGCATACTACAATGTGTATTCAAGCTCTTAAACATTTTAAAGTTTTGATGATTAAGGATTAAGCTACATGATACTACATATTTACTACATCCCTACTACAATATTTACTGTATTTGTTGCAAAATCCCCATATGAATGGAAAAAGCAGAAATTCCCATTTTAAAGTGGGAGAACAAAGACACAAAGACACAGATTATGGTAATTAAACATCCAAATGCCTTTTAAAAGCTGGCTTAAAGAACTTAAAACATTTGGTGAGCGGTACAGGAAATCTAAGATGTGTTGGTCTAAATTCCTTAAATTTTACAGAAATATTTAACGAAATACTGACCAGTGTTAATTGATGGCACACACTGAGAAGAGATTATGTTTTACATATAAGCTCCTCAGTACAGTTTGGGGAGTTTTGTGCATTCCTCTACTGTGTATGCCATCCCCATTTTGTTTAATAAAAACAGTTTCCTTTTCAGTGAGTGGAAAAATCAATGCACTAACTACATTATCAGCAAATCTGCAGCTGATGAGGGCAAAGTCTGTATGGAAACAGCAGGTGTAAAAAATATTTATGATAGAAGTATTTATAACAGTCATAGAATCCCAGACTGGTCTGGCTTGGAAGGGGTCTTAAAGCTCATCCAGTTGCAACCCCCTGCCAAGGGCAGGGACACCTTCCACTAGCACAAGTTGCTCCAAGCTCCATCCAATCTGGTCTCTTTGTGTGTGTGGATAAAAATTTTTTTTCTCCACGACCCTTACTGATACTGTTAGTTAAGTACCTTGTTTCCAATGGCCTTTTTTGGTGGAAAGTTGAAAGCCCTCACTTGCTGGTATTTATTCTGCAATTTATGATGCAAGCTCCTGAACTCCGCGTATCTCCGATAAACGTTCCATTCATCGTCCTTTATCCTAATATAAACCTGAAAAAGACAGATAGGGAAGGAAATCATTTGAAGACAAACCACTGAACTAATGTATCTCCTTTACTCTTTAAAGCTTCATGACACAATGGTACCAGAAGTTCCAAGATCACTTATCCATAGCTATATCTCTGACTGTACATTAGCTGCTTCTGTTGTACAGGTCATTAACCTTATTCTCTCCCTTTCTCCCTCTCATTCTCTTTTTGTCTCTTTTTTTGATATTAATCAAGACAAACATAGCTTACTCATTTCAACACAATCCTGGGGCATATGTTGCAGCACTTTCTGTTACCATGGTTTCCAGCGTATTCTACTAGCCAGTGACCAAAGGAAATAATAATTTAATACCACTAGAAAATTTATTTCTATGCACTCAACAGAGTTTTTCATCTTTGTAAATCAGCTTTGTAGCATCAGAATTGCAAAACATAATTTTATCCAAAGTATAAAACTTAATTTACTTTCTTAAAAAAAAAATAAAAAAAAAAAATCACTCTGAAAGCAAATAGAAATTTTATTGTTTGGAAAATAAACAGTTCATTCTTTTTGCTTGCATAGGACATTAAGTGTAATTTAACACAGCTGTAGTTCTTGTGATTCTGGTTTTGCTTGCCAATTAATTATTTCATGAGCATATTATGAAATACATGCTAAGTGTTCACATTCTCTAGGAAAATTTCATGTGGAAGTGGAATATACTGACAGAAATCTGAGATTTCCTTCATTAGCGAGAAGATAACTTTTCCTCTACAGAAACGAACCCACAGTTAAAAAGAATGCTGAAATAGCACGAGCCAGAAACCCTAAACCAGGCACCACAACACAAGATCCAGAGTGACCTTTTCTTTAGCTGCTTCTGCAGAATCAGTAGCTCATTCATTCTCATGTGTGTGTTATTAGTCTCATTATTTTGCATCACAAATTAAGCTGGAATAGTACTGATGACACTTGCTTCTCCAACAATACCCATGTTTTATTAAGCTGTAAGGCAAGTAAGTATCAGGAAAATGCTCACGGAAAAAAGCAACATCACACCACCAACAACCATCACATGAAAAGTGGGCAGCAGCAACTGGAATTTCGCGAACACTAGGAAAAGATGAAATTTGGATTTTGATGTGGCAGATTCCAGCACTGAATTGTAGTTTCTCCTGACGACTGAAATATTAACACAGTCTTTCTCCTCTAGATTTACCAAGTCCTTAGAAAAGACAAAATGTTACTAAGGGCTTATGGCATTTCAGAGATCCAGTGACATTAAGTAAATGTCCTCCCACAAAAGCAGCTTATGCAGCCTTCCTTTTGTTTTGTCTTTAGGAAGTTCTCTTATCTCTACAGACACCTAGTTTCCCAAATGTACACGAGGTTTCTATCTTGCAACAAAAGAGATAATATACCATGCAGATACCATGCAATTCCTGCCAAAATATAGTATTTTAATGTAGAAAACATTCGTATATTTGTAATATTGGATTCTATTGAATAAAAAGTGTAGCTTTTTGCTACTATTGTACCTCGTCATGTTTTCTGATGAGGACAAAAATAAATACTGTAATTCCAAACTTAGCACACCTAAGAGTACAAGAGATTCAGAGTACTGTGTGAATTACAAATGCAGATGTAGACAAAACTTCAACTAGTTTTGGTAACAGGCATTCAGATGGAACCACTATAACAAATCTGCAAGAAAGAAGCACACAGAATTCTCTTTCATTTTGAAAATAAAGCCAGGAAAAAGATAATTAAACACCTACAGGCCCATCTGTTTTAACAGTTCAGTACACCTCTGAAGGAAAATGAAGGAAAATATAAAATACAAGCATTTGGCATGATTTCAATAAACCTCATTGAATGTAGTAAAAACTGTATTAAATACATAAATTTATTCACTCAGCTCTAACATCGCTTTAAGCAGCATATTGTATGAAACTGTGTACATTCCCAAGGTTTATGTATCAGCTTCTCTACAAGGGGGCAAAGGGATGACAAAAAATCTTGAATTATTTTTAACCAAGTTATTTAATATGGAAATCCTGGTTTAACAGCAGTTATCTGTGCCAATGTGATTTGGTGAATCATGCAGTTCAATATTACCTGTTAAGCTGTAACCCACAGTTAACCAATTAAGGAATGCAGTACACTGTAACTGGAATTTTTAAGACTGCAAAAACCAGAGATTAATTTCTTAGTTGAAACTGTAAAAGAATTTCTTCTTGTCCTTCTACGTACATAGATTTTGATTTCTTTTAGACAAAATGCAACATTTGGAGCTCCCCACCATATTGAATTTACTGACAATCATATAATAGATTATGAAAGGCACATTAATGTTCATGAAGTAGTACACATTTAAAGCTTTATTATCTCAACAGGTAATGCTATTCACAAGCAAAGGTTTTTCAAGACACTTAATGCAAATTCAGTTGGGCAATCAAACAAAGCAAATCCCAAATATAAACCTGTTTGGATAAATTTACTCTAGTTTAGTCATATAAGGCATAGAGTTATCACCATTTAAATCAAATGCAAACCACACAACTAAGCACAATTCCCTTTGTAGACAAGATTTTGAAATTATACCAAATCAAGCAATTTGAGATGCATGGCTTGAAATTGTCTTCTAAGTCATTAGAACTATTCCCACTATCTTCAATGTATTCACAATTTCATTCACAGCCTTTCAAGAGTAAATCAATGACATCTGTAACTGACAAAAGCAATTTTGTGGATGTTTGTCCCAAATTGCCATGCTGTACTATACAGCAACACTACTTTTTACTACTGAAAATACCTTAACATATGACTTAAAATTACAGAACAGCATTCTAAGATCATGTTATAGAAATGCCTACTCTAAGGTTCATTCTCTGATCAATTTTTACAAATCCAATACAAATCCCTACACTTCCTTTCAAATGCCTATGTTCTCCTGAAATCATCCACTCCTGAGTAATCTCCAAGGTAATGAAAATTTACAGACTGAATCAAAATCACCACTAGAATGCTTATTTGACTGGAGACAAAAGATTTTACTTTAAGATTCTCTTGTACAACAACAAATTAATTAATCAGCTTTTGCCTGCAGTTTAGAAGCACTTTACAGTTGGGTCTCCCATTTAAAAACTGATCAGCAACCTTTTTGCAGATATGATTTATAGCAGCTGAAAGAAAAATTTAAAGTAATAAGTAGATATAATGAATTAGTCTGTTATTTTCTCATCACAAACATATCTGAAGTCAAAGCTTTGAAGAGAAGTAGCAAAACCAGCAGTAATTTAATATTTTGGTTTTCAGCCAGCTACCTGCTAATTTAAAATTACTAAAACGCCGGTTTCTGAGAACTGGTTTGAAAGCGCTAGTTCAATGACTCTATACTGGAGATGAATAAACCCTACTCCCATGGTACTGGTTTTTGAGCCAAGTTCCTTTAAGCAGTTCCGAGTCAAAAATGCCATTAACAAACCCTGGTAACAGATTAGTTACTATTGACAGAGTTCATGGCTACCTATGTATAAAAGCCTGAGGAAAAGAAAGGACAAATGCCAAAATTCCAACTTGCTCCAGTTTTGGGAACCTTCACAGATTCAGTGACTATTTTTCCGGTCTGCTGAAGCCTAAAGCGCTTTTTCTGTTTGGATGAGAAATATAGAATGGTATGTGTAGGATTTGTTTTTTGGCTCTCTCTCAAGGACTGTAAGTAGAAAGCGATACTGAATGGGGTATTGGAGAATCTTTCTGTTGCTATGTCATTTGTGGGTATAGAAATAACAGACTAAGCATCAGGAAGGAAATTCCCTAACCCAAGACACTCTGGAATCTTCCGCTCAAACACAGCTCACATTTCCTGGTAAGATGACCTAAATATGCAATGAAAAATCAATTCTAGCCAGAGAATACTGTGGATGTGAGCTAAACAAATACAAACCTGCTGATGTTGAAGACCCCGTGAGTCTATGTCCCATTCCAGAAGCAAGAAAAATGCCAGAAAGGGAGAGAACAATGCTAATGAAAGGTAAGCAGTGAGACTCTCTGTTGTGGTTTAAGCCCAGCTGTAACTCAGAAAAAATGACTGCTACTGCTGAACCCAGGACACTCTCCTAAACCACATCTAAAATTCAGGGGCACAAGATGCAAGAGAAGTCTGAACATTTGAGCAGCAGAACACATCAAATGATGTAACAAACACTGAGAAAGTCCTGTGCTGGACAAGGTCAGTTTTTCTTACAAGCAGGGGAAGAAAAAACCAATATGATGAGAAGCACAGGGAATGCAAAAAAGACTGATCTACACTAAGGAAGCTACTGTCACATGTGACCCCTAACTAAGCATTATCGGGGGGGGGGGGGGGGGGGAAGGACCCTATTATTTCTGCATTACTGCATTTCTACTGTATTATTGTATTCCTAATTTCCTTTCCCTCACTAATAAAATGGTTTCCCAGAGATCCTCTTGATTGCTACGTATGCCTTTCAAATCAATGCCCAAGCATTTCAGAGCAGAAAGAAAAATTAGCAACTGGTTTGGTAGATGAATCAGCATGAATACAAAAACATAACCTGCACATTGGCACCATCAGTTTTTAAATGTTAACTCAGCTAAGCTGGACTGCGCAAGGTTTTCTTTACATTTGCTTTTAAAGAACACTTTGAATAAGCATGGAATACCACTGGTCCATAGTTTTACCTTTACACTAATCAGGTAAAAAGGAAAGCAGACATGAACTAGTAAAGGCGCTTTAATTTTTTGCTGGTTTTATTCTTGATAAAGAAGCTATAAAATGTTTCTGTAAAATGAAAATACTTGCTTCAGATACAGGAATATCTGCTAGATAGAACAGATTAAGATAAAAAAGGAAGAGAAGATTAACAATCAAACCTGCTCATGCTAACAGAACCTATGTATCTTAAGAAGCATATTGCTAGCACTCAGCAGGATAAACCAATGAATGAATGACAGCTCTTAAATGGATTTTATGCAACTTCTAGGACTGGAAATTTGGATGTTGTAGGGGGGATGGGAGTAAAGACTGTACAGGGAGGGAGACTATGCGCTAAATTTTGCCTCTTTCCCACTTCCCAGAGAGGACAAAAGAAGCTTGAATAAATAAAATATTCCACAGAACTCTCTTGTGCCCACCTGTACAATACACCTGGTCAAAGCCTTTGTTGGGTTAGAAAAGCCAACAAAACCATGCAAGAAGATGATATGGATGAAGTTCAACCTGTGAGCATTTGAGCTTTTCTCATTCTTATATGCAGAATCTACCAACAAAATCTTGCATCTCATTTACCTCTTGCCTTTGAAACAGTCAATTCAAATAATTACATATTGTATTATACAATCATAAAACAGTCTTAATTTCATGCCAAGTCCAAACTGCAATACTTGTAGTGCCTCCAAATTATCTTCTAAACTACTGAAGTGATCTTCTAAAATACTTTCATCCTACTGTGATTCACATTATCTTTTAGCAGTCTTAACAGTAAGGATAATTCCTTTTTTATTCTTACAAGAAGCAATCTATTAAAGGGCATAGCTCTTCTGCTACAACTATAGAGAGGGACCATCAAGCACAAGACAGGGACTTCTAAAAGTCCAGTTCAGAATTACTGATGGAAGTAGTAAGAGGAGACAAGATCTCATCTGCATTAAAAGTTCTCCTCAGCTATCTAACCCAGGTAATTGCTTTCACTGCCTCTACTCTAAGTTTCCTATACTAAAAAAAAAAAATTAAACAAACCAACCCCAAAAAAAAACAAAACCTGGTTAAGAATGCTCATTTTTACAATAAAAAGGGAAGAAGAAATTGAGGAAAAACCATTTCAGTGTTCTGAACTATAAAGCAAAACTTGTTAAAATCAGTAAAATAAATACTGGTTCTCTGTGTTTATGAAGCTTGGCGTTACACACATTATAGAAGCCTGGAACATTCATTGCAGCAGCTCCCAAGTAATTACTACCTTAAGCAAATGTTAATTGCATAACCCACGACATCGCCATCAGACAAAATTGATAGGCTTTTTGGAGTGTATTTGTAACATTACCCAAGTAAAATGACTGAGCAGTCTTTCTGTGGAGAGCAGAAAACACATTCGTTGTAACCAGAGGTGCACACATGTTCCAGGACGAGCTTCTGTAACTACTACTTGTTCTGTTTCCCTAATAAAGTTCTAAAAATTCTTAGAACTAACTCAACTTTACTGTACATCCTGATTATTCTGGAACACTAAATTAAAAGGATTTTAAGCACAATTTACAATTTGAGAAATAATTGTTTTCAGGGGATTGGAACTACCATTTCTTTCTATTTCATACTGCACTTTCCCAAAAGGAGTGATGTATTTCAAAGAGCTTTTATCAAAATTATTTCTGCACTAAAAACACACAGATTAAGTGAATGGGATGAATCCATTCCAATCCATATGAATCCAAAAGTATACAGCAAAAAAGAAACAGTTAATACTTCTTGATGTTATTTCAGTCATTTCAGACTGTTTAGAATACAAATTAACTCTGAATTCTCCAAAGTTACCTTCAAAGTGTCAGAAATGAATACAAATGCAAGTTATATTTTGCACAGCTGCAGAACTGCATTTATGGTTAAGTTCCTTCTTTCAAAATGATCCAAGTCAAGAATTTCCGCTTAATGAAAACCAAACATAACAATAAAACTTTTCAGCTGTGATATGAGCAGCTTTTTGTGTGATTTTCCATGTACAGGGACATAACAGGAATTAAAGTGAACAGGCCTTTTTAGTAAGACCATTTTATCCACTTGCACAAAGACTACAAATACTGCAACACATTCTGTTATGTTAAATCTCCGACTTTGAGATTTAGTTCATAAAAATTAAAAATACAGCGCCAAATATATGAGAGAAGGCACATCAAAACATGAACCTTAAAATACTGCTCTACTAAGCAGTAGCAGTACATGTCATGCATTTTAGGCCTATCCATTCAAATACACCCATGCTGAATTTTGTTCATTGTGTTTCTGTAGTCACAGTTCTGTTTCCATTCACCAAATAGCACTAAAGTGACCGGACACTAACAAAAGCAGCATGCCCACACTTGCTGGATGAAATCAATATCTTCTTTTTTTAATATACAAATCAGATCAGCACAGAATATTTTACTCATTAACTTATTCGTCCCTTTTAGACAGTGAAATATTATTCATAATACCCCCAAAAACATTAAGAACATTCCACAAACATGCACTTTGAAGTGATACAGTCACTGCAATGTATGATAACCACTGTAGTGAAAGATGCTTCTGCAGAAGAGAATACAGGTAAAATGACAGAACTGCTGGCTGCTTCTCCAAATACAGGGGAAAGGAGGTACTCTGGCCAGGGAAAGGAGGATACCACAACAATCACTTTGTAAATAAGATAATTATTATTCATTCTAGATATTTATCAGATAAAAACCATTTTCCTCTTTCACTAGTAGCTATAAACTAAGTTGAAAAATTAAATAATGCTTTAATTTCCTTAGTATTTCTTGCATCCAGGTCAGTGCTTGTATAAGCACATCAATACATTAAGTTGTATTATGGACTCCTTGAGAAAAAATAATTACTTATAAAAGTCTCCTGATGTCACCTTTGTCTACTTCATCGATCTCAGCTATCTAAAAATTTTTCTCCTTTACATACTCTTAGGTTTCTCTGACACATTCTTAGGTCCCATTAAGGAAAAGACGGGATACTCAACCTTTTTGGTTTCTGCATCCTCAAACCACTCACCTTCAGAATCCCATCAGCCATATCTTTCTCTTATATTCTCCCGATCATTCGAGGCCATTTTCTTCTCTACTTGCCCTGAGCTGCTCCAAAATGGAATATTACTGGAAGATGATTTCTTTCTCCTTTTTGCCTGCTTAGTGCTGCAGATGCTGAAGTATTCCAATTCTTCATGCATCAGGGAAATTAAAATCAACTTTGGGGTTAATTTTTGCTGTTTGTTGCCTACTTTTTTACAACTATTTTAACTATCTTGCATTGTTAAGAATTCTGCCTTGGATGAAATATTAAGACTATGCTGACTGGGTATACAGATAGAAAAGCCAACAGTCACATCTGGCAATGACTGTTTGCAGCGTTTCAGATCCCACCCAAAGAATGTGCTGGCCACTCTCCCCCTCAAAACCTCTTGAGTATCAGATTCTGTTCTCCTCCGTTTCTTTAATGTTGCATTTCAGTGAAAACTGTTCTCTCTGTTTAAGCAGGAGTATTCAGATATTACAAGAGAGACACTGAGCGGCTGGAGTGGGTCCAGAGAAGGGCAACGGAGCTGGTGAAGGGTCTGGAGCACAAGTGTGATGAGGAACAGCTGAGGGAACTGGGGGGGGGAGGGTGTTAATCTGGAGAAAACAAGGCTCAGGGGAGACCTTATTGCTTTCTACAGCTACCTGAAAGGATGTTGTAGTGAGGTAGGGTTGGTCTCTTCTCCCAGGTAACAAACGACAGAACAAGAGGAAATGGACTCAGGTTGCACCAGGGGAGGTTTAGGTTGGATATCCTGAAAAATCTGTTCATCAAAAGGGCTGTCAAGCACTGGAACAGGCTGCCCAGGGCAGTGGTGGAGTCACCAACCTTGGAGGTATTTAAAAGACATGTGGATGTGGCACTTAGTTTAGTGGTGACCTTGGCAGTGCTGGGTTAATAGTTGGACTTGATGATCTTGAAGCTCTTTTCCAACTTGAACAAGTCCACGATTCTATGATGACAGCCCCTTCAGATGTAAGCATACTGCTCTTCCTTCACATGGGAAATGGAGAGGAAAAACGTTGTTTGAAGTAATATAAAAGAAATATTATGACAAAAGATATCAGTGTTAAACAGTAAGACTGAAGACAATCAAAGGAATAAAAAAGCTGTAAGAAAATGTTTATTGGTTATAAACTGGGGGGTGTCTATTCATATGCAAATGGAAAATCTTGGCTGAGTAGCATGTTTATCTTTAATCTCACTGGTTATCACCTAAAGTATTTACTGCTCTGCAAGCAAGGCAGGTTTGCAAGTAGCCATTTAAATACTGATATCACTTTAAGAATCCCAAAATCTCGGTTTCATTATCTTAAATGTCAGGCATTGGTAATTATAGCAACAAAAGGCATGACTAATAGCATTTGCTGTGCACTTCACAGGAAAGGGGAGTCCATATGTATGCAGAAAATAACAAGATACTCTGCAGTTAAGAAATATGATAATATTATTGCAATAATCATCTTGGTCCACAGGCACTAAAGAAACTTCAACTAACCATCACCATCTAGAGGTGAAATGTAAATGCAATTTGGGATTTTTTTTAATTCTGATCTGAATTCTGTCTGTATACCTGTCAATATAGCAAAGAAAACAGGGTGTTTGTAAGAGTCTACTTTTGACTTTTGCTAGCGTGATCCTGATTTTACAAAGCCATCTAATACTTAACTGTTTAATGGAATAGGTTTTCTTAACTGTTATTCATACAAAATATATTAGTTTCTTCATACGTGACTAGGTCCTTCAATGGTTATAACTGATCAGTTTTCCACTTGCTACTAGCTATCACAAACTTGATAAGGCGAATAAATCTCTGGAGCCTCTTTTGGACTCAGAGTGGGTAACAGTAATTCTTCTAATGTTCTTGCCAGAAGACACTGTTATGACAATCTACTCTAAGCTCATCTAGCTCCTGTCACAGCTCAGATAATTTCATCCTAAGTGTCTAAATAATCTTTATGATTTGTTGATTCAGAATACGGACATCAGCTGGCTATCTAATTAATCTTTCTACTCAGGTGCAAAATGAATTCTACCAGTCATCTGTCAGCACTAATGAATGGCAAGACCATAGTCAAGATATAAACCTGAAGCAAAACAAAGCTGAGTAAGTATAAAGAGAAGATGTTCTTCTGAAAACATTAGAATGACGTTGCCATGCATAGAGAATTAACAGTAGTGGAAGGAAAGAGATTTCCTAATCATACTATTATTGCCATTTTAGGACTAAATTAGTCATTATTAGCATAACATTACAAGGGCAACTCATGTTTAATTAATCCTATACCATGACCTCCAAGGCGCTTCCACTCTCCTCTTACTGCAAGGCATACCAATTTCAACAGTTCAGAAAACGCTTTGGTGAATTATGAGATATATTTTATTCAGTACACTTAAATATGAACAAAAGGTATAATGACATTAATCCATAAATGTTGCCTACCTTCCGAACCACTGCTATCCAGGGGGTTTCTGCAAAAGAAGTCACCTCTTTGTGTTTGATTTTTCTTCAATTTGCATTAGCTCAATTATTTCCTAAACGCATGCAAACTTTCAGTATTCAAAAGCTCTGTGGCAACCTCTTGTCCCCCTGTTACATGTTGCGGAGAAAACCACTGTCACAAGCTTGTTTTGGAACTGAAAGCTGGTGGTTTCAATGGATGCTACAATTTGCATTTTGAAACAGTTGAAAATCTCTCCATGTCCTGCACGATTTGAACAATTGCTATCTTGTTCCCCTCTCAGTTGTCTGTCTTGCATGCTGAGAATTTCTAATATGCTCCTCAAATGAAAAAGCTTCATTTTTCACCAGCACTCTTCCTAGTTCTGATACATTTCTTTTGAGAGGACTAAAACTGCACATAGAAAAGGCATAACAGAGTTTTCTATCCCTTTCCTAATGATTTGTAACAAGTTGTGTTTAGATCTTCCTAAACCCTTTTAAAAACTGTGTCAGATTAGGTACTTTGAAATCTTCTGGTACCCACAGCCAGAAGCTATTTACCAGTCAGTCTTCAGCCATTTCACCCTGGAGAATTGCACATGGAGACTTATTCTTTATTTGTTTGATAAGATCTTCTACTAAGTATTTCATTTAAAACAGCTAATCTGCTAATTTTCCACAAAGAATAATCCAGAATAGGAATACCCCATAACAACTCCATGGTGAACAGAGATTTCACAATATGCATTTTTCTATTACTATCTTACGTTCTGAGACCTCCTTCTTCAGCTTGAGTATTTGTCCCACTGACTTTAGCAAGCGGCCTCTTCCTGATATGTGAAAAAAAAAGAGACCATTACATCTTTTACCTTTGGGAAGTTGCAAGAGCCCTGTAACACTGTATTTCTACTTGGTTTTCCTTCATAACGTGTATGTTCCTCTACTTTTCTTTGGAGACGACTTAAATTTTTTAATTTTTTAAAAATGTATTTATTTACTCCTAATAAATTTCCTCACCCTGCTTAGCCATGGTGCTTAGTCATCCTTCTCTTGGTCTTCCTCTCTTAAATAGGTTATGCAATACCGCTGAGCAATGTTCAAGGTTTTAAACATTCTCCACTGTACCTGCAAATCACCCAGGGCTGTCCCTTTTAAGGTTTTCTTTTAACCAGCTTCCTCATTTTTTTCCTCATTCTCTTTTATAGTTAAATATTACCATAGTGAATTTTTGCTTTAGTTGTTCCTTTTATAGTAGCTTAAATCAACTCAGTTAATTGAAATTGCTATTCCCATCACAAACACCTTTACATGCAAACCTTCCTCTGTTTTTCAGTTTATAAATTTTATGATCTTCAAGCGCTAGTAACCAAGTCCTGCATTTAAAATCATCCCTCCTGAGAAGACTCCCTATATTCCAGAACCGTATGCAAATCATTTATTTTACCAAGATTTTTTCATTCATGCAGCAAAATACTGGATCTCCACCTCTCTGAAGCCTCCGTAGCCTCCTTTACCCTGTATCACTGGAAACCAAATGGAACATAATCTTCCACAACACAGCTTAGTAGCCCATCTTGTCTTCTCATCTTTCTGCTTACCAGGTGAAGTCCCATATGATACGCTAGTGTGTCAGTGACAACAGATAATGGTCCGTGGTGAAACATACAAAAATGGAAAAGTACTGTTCGGCACGGGTTGTGGGAACATAACCTTGAAAATAAGGGAGTTGACACCACTGTTAGCGAAAGGGAGTCTTACACTGGTAAACATCTGTTCACACGTTGGCCACATGTGTGCTGGTGTTGCAACCAGTAATTTTCCACTCCAACCCGAGGGGGGATATAAGGATCTGTGCAGGGATGGACGGGTGAGAAGGCCAGATGCGCAGCTTGATTCAGGGGATGCCTACCACACCTCCAACCGGGCAACACGTTCCATCTCCTTCTTGGCAATATCCTGTTCAACCAGCGGTTGGCATGTATGTAACCTGCTTCACATTAATATATATATTTGCTCCGCATTAATAACACAATAAATAGACTAGAGCATTTAATTATTTATATTGTGTTTGGTGTCCAGTCTTTGTACATGGGAATCCTACAAACCTGGAACACCTTGGGAATCACAAAATTGAACTACCCAGCACTTACAGTCACCTCTTCTCAGTAGACAGCTTTTTCCTCAAAGGACTATGCACAATGCAATGACAACAAAACCCTAAATCATAGACCACAGAATGGTTTGGAAGGGACCTTAAAGCTCACCCAGATTCAACCCCCTGCCACAGGCAGGGGCACCTTCCACTAGAGCAGGTTGCTCCAAGCCCTGTCCAACCTGGCCTTGAACACTGCCAGGGATGGGGCAGCCACAGCTTCTCTGGGCAACCTGTGCCAGCGCCTCAGCACCCTCACAGGGAAGAACTTGCACCTAAGAGCTCGTCTCAATCTTAACCTGACCCTCTGTCAGCTTAAGGCCATTCCCCTTTGTCCTGTCAGTACAGGCCTTTGTCTAAAGTCCCTCTCCAGATCTCTTGTAGGCTCCTTAACACGCATTTTGATTTTCTGCCATTAGAGAAAAAAATTATAAAGCAGCAAAAATAATGTTCATTACAAATAAGAGGACTCTCAGAAATGAGCTCAGTCATTTATCCTAATTGACACTTCCAGTCCTTGTCAGTTCATTACATACTGGTAGCCTGGTAAATATCCTCTTCCACAATTTCAACATTGCATCTATTTCCCTGTAATCAGGAGCACATGTTTTGGCAGAGATTTAACAAGATAAATGAACAGTTCTGTTATTGAGGCTACTCTGAAGTTTTATAAATTAGTGCTTTCCTGGAAGCTATGAAATGCAAAATATGTATTCAGCAAGCACATGACTACATACTTAATCAGAGATATGGCAATTGCTTCAAGTACTCCATCACAGTACTATGTCTATTGTGAGTTTATGTCTCCTTAGGAAAACTTTTTTTCACATGCACAGTGGTAGAAAATGAAGTTATTTGCTAGACAGATACTTGTCCCAGTCATATTCTTGTTACTAAGAACAAACACTGCCAGGAATGCCTTTAATGTATTCTTCCATAAGGAAAGATCTCAGCAGGTACCAAGATCAAGGTTTAATGAGAACTATAGAAGTTTTTGGTCACTTCTACAGGTAGTTCTGGGTCGCCTGTTTTATTAACATGAAAAGAGCAAATAGACAACTGTTAAGCAGAGGAGTTCTATAATATTCTGTGCTGTTCTGTAATGAAAGGCAAACTAGTCTTACCACAGACATTATTGGTCTATTCTAGAGAGACACTTCCAACTTTCCACGTAACGTATGTCCCATAAATGGCTACTGTGAACAGATAACCAACAGAGCACACTCCGAACAACTTGTACCTTTTTCGAATGCATATACCGATAAACACAATTCTACTCACTACGGACGCGCAAAGCATATGTTGTAGACAACAAGCTTAAATTCTCCAAGTGGTCTTTTTGTAAATGTAGAATTTTCAATCTTTTAAAATCTTGCAATGATATTTTACTTCCTTTTTTCCTTTTCCCAAGAGGCTTAGCCTTTAAAAGTTGTTTTCCACCCCTAATGAGTAATGGATCAAATCTACTAAAACTCACTCTGCACCAGCACAACGTATTTTCTAACATGCCGTGACAATGATAAATAGAAATAAGGTGCAAAAGCACAATGAATAAAACCTAGATTTTGTTCAAGTCATTGTAGTTGGGCCCTTAACCAAAGCAAACTGATAGTAACATCTAACCCTCTATTCACTTCAGCAGATTTTGGATAAAGCCCTGAACCTGTTATAAATTGGGAAGCTCAGTTTATCTCAGTACTTCTCCTGTGGAAAATGAATGTGCAGAACATCTCCAGTATATATGAATTCTGCATACTTTCCAGGCTTTCATGACGACGTTTGTATAGTCATGTACAGCCAAACTGCATGAAAAGTATTGAACTCATAGTTCGTAAGTCTGATATCAAGTTTGACATCAGATTATGAGCAAAATTAATTTTTTTTTCAAATAATTAAAGTCTTTACTCCAATTCTAATATGCCTTAATGAAAAGCACTTTATTACTTAAAAAAATATACAGATTAGGCATGTTAAATAGCAACCTTGTAAAATAATTGTTTCTGGTTCATGTCATAGTAGTAATGACACTAACAGAACTCAAAATACAAAAGCAAGTTTAAGAATAATAAAGGATTCTTTCTTCCCATTTGACCAAAGGGAATGCAGCTAAAAAGCAAATAATAAAATTCAAATTGTTGGTAAAAAAAAATGCAGCTATTTACAATACGTGCAAACTCTCCACGACCCTTTTTCAAACAGATATCTGCTTATGTGCTTTTCCTAATGTTTTTTAGGCCATTTAACCACACAGCACTTGCAAACTGGCAACAATTTTTTTATAGTTTTTTGGGTTTGTGGGTTTGTTTTGTTTGTTTTTTTAAAACAATATGGCCTTCCCACGCAGTAATAATGTTACTACTGAACTTATAAACCTTGCATGACATATACAGACAGTTTTCCTCCCATTCCTTCATTTATCACAGCATCTCATAGTAAAGAGGTACCTATGGTTAAACTCTGAGTATCCACAAGCAGTTGAAACAATTGTTTTATTTCTCCTTCTCACTAACCAACAAAATGTGGAGGAAAACCTGTGTGAGCAACAGACCATTAGTAAACACACCTGAGAATGCCAGAGTTTACTTCTTAGTCACAACTTGCACAGGAAAAGCTTTACAGTGCTTTTCTTTGTAACAAGTCTCCCACTGCAACAATTCATGCCCACAACTTGGTATTTATAAGTTATCTTTTCATATAAATAGGAAAGAAACCTGGAATTGTGTTCATTTCATCCACATAAGCTTTGGCACTTCAGGAAACATATATCAGGAAAATACACATCAACTCTTGGGTCATCTTCCCCCCCGCTTACCTTTCACACAACAGCATGTACCAGTAATGTTAAAAAGACACACAATTAATGCTGTACAGACAGGACTGCTACATGTCATTTCTCACCATCTTTAGTAAGTGTGGCAAGTCTAAGCAGTCAGAAATGTACTTTAAAGGCATATTCACTGGGTGACTTCATTTTAATCTGTACCTGCAGATATAGCTTAAAGTAATAATCAAGAGAATGCAGAAATTCAAGTGTCATATTGTAGGAAACATAAGACCTCATTGTTCAGATACCAAATGTTTCCTGCAATTGTCTTAGGAAAAAACAACAACAACAACAACAACAACAACAACAACAACAACAAAAACACCCAAAAAACACAAAGAAGAAAATTCTGCGGTACATCTCATCTCAGCTTCTGCTTGGTCAACAGTCTAGATGTAAAAATGTTTGAGGCGATGCTGAACTTTAAGAACTCAAAGCTTTTTACATAGTATATGATAGATGACCCTTAAACATTACCCTTTGCTGCTCATCCATACAGGCAGCTACACTGATTCCAGAGAAAAATGGACACAAATCATGATTCAGAGTGAGAGGACTGTTAAAAAGCTTTAGAAATCTTGTTGAGAGGTAATTACACGTGGCTGAAACATAAGTGGGAAAATTTTGCAGCTGCTAATAATCCACAAATACAGAAATGCCAACAGCCTGAGGCAGCACATTAAAGAGAGTTTAAAATTTGCCTTTCCATTCTATACAAGGAGGGGATAATTGTTCTGACACTGAGAACCAGGACTCGAGGAACAGTATAAGATTCAAATGCTTCAACTATAAGGTAGGTGAGAGTGCAAACTCCTAAACGTAGACCTAGCTGAAGCAGAACACACTATGAACATGTCCAGTGACACATAATGAAGGCTTGCTGAACCACTCAAAATGCTTTTGAGGGAGCTACTATAGTAAGCCACATCCATCTTGTCTGTCAACCAAGATTTCCAGCCATGGACAGAGAACCACAGGATGGTTTGGGTTGGAAAGGACCTTAAGATCATCCAGTTCCAACCATTCTGGCATGAGCAGGGACACCTCACACAAGACCATGCCACCCAAGACTCTTTTCAACCTGACCTTGAACACTGCCAGGGACGGAGCATTTACCACTTCTTTGGGCAACCTGTTCCAGGGCACTCACAGTAAAGAACTTTTTTCCTCACATCTAACATGAACTTCTCCTGGTTAAGTTTAAACCATTACCTATTGTTCTAGCACTGCAGTCCCTGATGAAGAATCCCCAGTATGTACCAACATACTGAAGAAGGCATTACTGATTAATACTGTTGTACTCCTCAGCCAATGCAGTCACCTTGTTAGCATGCTTTGAAAGTATTAAACTATTAAAAGCCAACCCTCAGAACACACTATTTGAATAATCAACAAAATCCTATGAGTGAATACGTACGTGAAGTTACTGCTGCTGTTCATTACTTGACCTCTAATGAACTTACAGCGAGATCTTTAAACTATCAAAATGTGCCATTTCAGTCAGAAACTTTTACACAGAATCTGCATTAAGTTGTGTCACTTACCTGATACACATGGAATGCATTTGCAGCTTTGCCACGCAGAAAGACTGAGGGAATCCAAACGTTAATAAGAGCACGGTTTGATCTGAGGAGAAGAGAAAAAAAAATTATAATAGGGAATCATATTTATGTATATGAATTGGAAAGCAACTACCTCCAGTGATTTAGATAATGATCAGTGATCAATAAAGCAACTTAACATTTCAAATGATTCCCATGAAGTATGAGGAAAATTCTAGTTCAGCCTGAACCTTTTACACTTGCTCTATCATAGCTATAACATAACCGATAAAGAGCAATGAAATAATTGCATTTGGTCCATAAAGCTCAGCAAAAGACTTGAGTTCATTAGTGCTGCACAATTATAGAGAAGCCATTGCCATCCACTCTTCACCTCCAAATTTCTATGATTCAAAGACATCAGCTACATTTTCACCCCTCATCCACAGAAAGCTCAATTCATTAGTCTGGAGTTCTTCTGTAGAAATAAGAGTCCATCACATTATGAATAGCATCTATCAAACTCAAAGCAACAGAAACCAGGAATTTTTGGGCGTTTTGTTAGAATACCGAGACCTAGTGCACTGAAAAAGCCCTCCAAGGGCATCTTCATAAATCTAAATTCCTTATATTCAACATCATTAAAAACTATGCTAGGGCATGGACTGTGCAGCTCTCTGTACTTTTTAACAATGGAACACCACAGCTGAGAATTCAGTTATTGGAAATAATACAAGAAAAGAAAACTATTGCCTCTGCTTAGCCTTCTTTCGCATAAAAACAGTACAAAGAGAAAAATGTGTGCATTATGAAACTTACATCTCAAAATCTGACAGACTCTGATCTTCAGACGTTTGACTCAAATCTCCAGGGACCTGTATTTACAAAACAGAAATAATTCCAACACACTGGTTGTTATGCTTTCTATTAAGAAAACATAATATTATAAGGAAATTACAATTCAATGTTCCATTTTTTTAAATGCCAATAAAAATTGTTTCTGAGAAACAATAAAAAAATAAACAGTTGTGAAACAGGATTATAAATATATTACCCTTGTGAATTCCTCATATTAGAATTTGCTATAGTTTCGGAAAGAAACAAGTTGGGGTTTGTAAAAGCATGTAATTTTGAAAGGTACAGAAAACCCACGAAAAAAGCATCATTATTAGATGCCTTCAGAAGCAAAGTATGCTAAAACAAAGTACATTGTGAGTAAATTATTTTATGGGAAGAGATGAAGCGCCTAAAACCTCGTGACCATTTTGCTTTACAATCAACTTCCATTCGGAAAAAGACATGCAATCATTTTTACTTTAGCTGTGCTCTTAAATATTCTATAGCTACGAAAGTCAGTAAAGATGGCAATGATGGAGTAACACCTGCAGAGTCAAAAGTAGCAGTTGTGAGAAAACAAAACTGAAAGAACAGTTAGAACTGAAACAGCAATAACTTTTTATCTTACATTAAAGCTAATTACACCAAAAGGATACCTTCTCTCCTTTAAATACCATAAAATGTAAAGCGTAACTGAGAATAGTGTGTGTTGATTAAAAAAAATAAAATAAAAAGGATATAATGGTGAACTTCCAGAGACAAGTTCTAAATTAAATATATATATCTCTATAATGTACGTTACAGGCATATTACTGACTTTCAGGTTATTTTCTGCTTATTGTAAAGCAGTAATATATACATATAACATATACAAATTACATATTTATTCATTGCAAAGTAATATAAAATTTCTAAGGGAACTAAAGAAAATCTGCTCCCCAGATGTCTTGACAGGCCAGCTCAAGACCTCCCAGTACACAAGACAGAACTGAAGTTTGCTTTCATAAGATCAGCCAAAACTATGTCATTCCTGCCAGGCAAAGAAAAACAACTGTGCAGAGCCAAGTCAGCTCCAGGGCATAGATACAGAATGCTGAACACCTCCACTACCCTTTTCTGGAGGAGTGAGGTGGAAAGGACCTGCCTCACAATTACCACCGTCAGCTGTTGTCTGCTCACAACCCAGCACACAGCCTGGCTTCCCAGGGCTCTTGTGCTAAAGAGCACACATTCTTTGGTCTTGCATACAAGCTGCACACTCTCTTTGCCTGTACCTGAAGTGGCAAATCCTACCACCAGATATATACTGTTATTTTAATCAACTTCAGTGAAAGCTCTGCATAAACTCTTCAAAACCAGAGTGTGGATTTTGGAAATAAGAAAAAGGATGACATCAAAGAGCTCCAGTGCTTATGTGGAAACAGACTTGTTACCGATTTTGAGATGGTCATTGAAGTGTTCTTCATTGTAATGCAAAACACAGTGATCAAGCCATCACATCAGTGTACTTCCTCATACCTTTGAAAGCACATACTTTTTGTTTTAATATTCCTCTGTTTGTTGCAGAAGTTCTGAAACCCAATAACTAGAAATTTGGAAAGATTATTGTGACAATTCAGTTATACATTATAACCATTAAAATTGATTATCAGCCTTAAAAGGAAAAAAGAAGACAGTGAAGAATCACGGAAGCTCTTTTTATAACAAACTAAATTATATGCTATTTTAATAATAAATATTAAGTCCTTGGCTGGTACTTTCAAACAAATCAAAGGAGGATCAAATATTCATATCCCACAGTTTCTGGTGGTTACACACTTCAAGTCTGAAAATTCTAATTCAAATCTACTAAGTAATGATCAGACTATCAGCAAAGAGTTTTGTTTACTTACATAGAATTAAAATGTATCCACTTAGGGTAATGCAATAGTCATTAGGACTGTATTAAATTCTATTTCATTTTGGACATCAGCAAATAATAACCACAAACATTTAGCTAGTCCTTAAAAACATGGTAATACCTCTATGTCTTAAAAGTTCTAGGAGTTAGTTTTCTCTCAGTATCTGACTCATTAAAATACAGTATCAATATCTACCTATTGGGTTAGGATATGGAGACACATGATTACAAACAAGATCTGCTGAACAGGGACATAAAGTCCAAAATACCTGAGTAAGAAAATACAGATATAATACCTATGCCATTTATCATCTGTCATCACTTAATACAATGATGTGATTCTTTCCATCTAAAAGGCTGAAAATTATAGGTGAAATCCTGCTTCACTAACGCACACAGATCAACCACTTTAGAGAAATGTTATGATAAAATAGGCATGAATACCTCCAGTACAAACAAAAAAGTAAAGAGCAATAGCATGATAATCAGAAAACAGAAGCTGTCAAAATATGCCTCCCTTAGAAGATGGACAACCATTAGGAATGCTCTTGATGACTCCCACTTCCTCCCTGTTCATTTGTGAATTTCAACACAACCTTTTAACAGAAAAAGCCCAAGTGAAGCAATAGTTGCTAGAAAACTATTTTATTGTCTGAATATATCTATTTTGCATTCAACTCTGCTGAAGAGAATCAAACACTATCAAAATATCAAGTAAGGTGTTCTTGACAGATGTGTTATTACGTTAGTTCTTAGAAGCCACTATATATTTTGTTTCATCACAAGTAATGGGTTTGAGCTCATCCCAGGGTGATGTTCTACACCGTAACAAGCAAACACTTACCGGCCCTCTCAAATCAATTAGTTCTTGTCTCATCTGGGACACAAGAGCTTCTTTAGCCATCAGAGCCCGGTGCAGCCTCTCATTGAATTCAATCAGCTCCCCATGCATTTCAGCTACCTGGAAAACAAAGCCAGGAGATAATTGTATTCGAAACTGAAAAAACCCAACCCCACCCTATTTCTTACACATATATCAATGTTTACATATATATTTTTATTTTACCATGCTCTTTAAGTAGAGCATCTCATTGCTAATGCATTAGTTTGAACTGACCACTAAGAACAGACACTGTTAGAGTAATTTAGACTCATCCCTTGAAATGTAGGTTTTGATACTGAACTCAATAGGACAAAAAATGCAACTCTCTGTCCAATTTTCTTTTCTTATCAAAAGAGATCCCATGGCAACTGATTCTAATAAAACACCTCTCAACTTTTGTTCTCAGTTTAATTCACAATTAAACACAGCACTCAACAGTTGCAAACTAATCACAGTATTTGAACTGGGAATAATGCAGAATGCACAAACTGCATTAAACTTTGTCAATAATTCATTAGTCATATTCTGCACTCTTACTTGGAGTTTTAATAGGACTGGAGCTAGAAGTCCACCCATCCCAGGCAAATCTCTGAGGGGTGAAAGGAACAAAAATAACCCCCAGTTACGCTCAAGTAGCTCAAGTTGTTGTGCACAGGTAATTAGTGTGGTCTGAAGTGTGGCCTCTTTGAACATGAAGTCAAGCTATGTTTGTGCTCTCCATTTTTGAGTCAAAGAGTCAAGAAAGCACCAAATGATGCAAGGTATTTATGGGAGTGAACAAGGCTGGATGAATGACAAGGATGAAAACGCACCCATTTGTAAATGGTTATCTAAAGCAAACTATGTTTAAGTTGGTTCCCTGCCAAGAGAAGCAAGAAATGATAAAGCTCAAATCAAGGTTAAAAATAATATTGAGCTCTTGAATTTTTCTTACACAGAAGTGAAATGTAAACCTATGGCATAAGGGAGAAGAGCTCCACAAGGACAAAGGTTCCCAAATAGCAAACATCTAAATAATAGCAGTAACATTATTTCATCAAGAGAATGTGACAGCAAAAACAACAGAAACAGGAAGCAAGGCTAAAAGAAACAATATATGCATTCAGCAAGATTTTTAGCTACTACTACCAGATAATACTATAAAATTGAATGAAAGTTTCATTTCAAATATAGTTTCAACAATAAAAAGCATTTTTATTATTATCATAATCATCATCACTATTACTGTTATTATCATTATTATTAAGAGTAATAAATCAGCTTTAATTAAATGGTTTAGGGTTGTTTTGTTTTTTTCTTCTCAGGCATTTCTGTTGCACTTAATCCCATCACAGAATCACAGAATCACAGAATAGTAAGGGCTGGAAAGGACCTCAAGATCATCGAGTTCCAACCCCCCCGCCATGGGCAGGGACACCTCCCACTAAACCATGCCATCCAAGGCTCTGTCCAACCCCACCTTGAACGCCGCCAGGGATGAAGCATTCACAACTTCCCTGGGCAACCCATTCCAGGGCCCCACCACCCTCACAGTATAGAACTTCTTCCTCAGATCCAATCTAAACCTCCCCTGTTTAAGTTTAAACCCATTACCCCTTGTCCTCTCACCACAGTCCCTAATGAAGAGTCCCTCCCCAGCATCCCTATAGGCCCCCTTCAGGTATTGGAAGGCTGCTATGAGGTCTCCACGCAGCCTTCTCTTCTCCAGGCTGAACAGCCCCAATTTTCTCAGCCTATCTTCATACGAGAGGTGCTCCAGTCCCCTGATCATCTTCGTGGCCCTCCTCTGCACTTGTTCTAACACTTCCATGTCCTTTTTATGTTGAGGACACCAGAACTGCACACAATACTCCAAGTGAGGTCTCACGAGAGCAGAGTAGAGGGGCAGGATCACCTCCCTCGACCTGCTGGTCACACTCCTTTTGATGCAGCCCAGGATACGGTTGGCCTTCTGGGCTGCAAGCGCACACTGCCGGCTCATGTTCATTTTTCATCAGAAAAACTAATTTCCCGGACTTGTAATTAGACTCTTCACCAACTCCTCCTGACAAAAATCAGAACATCAGGATTTCCACGTTATCAATTCATGACCCACTATGTATACATGTCTCAATTATTAATTCAGCATCAGTCTTAATAAAGATTTCTTGACTTCAAATGCTTGTTAGTAAGCTCATTTTGCCAAAACAAAAGATATCTAAATGCACATGAATTTCTGCATTATGACTACTGTAGTGGGTCCTACTTAGCAAGCACTTTTGCTTCATACATTACAAACATTTATACACCAAACAGAACTGCCAACTTTACCAGAGAAAGTAATAACACAATGCCACTAACTCTGGACAGATTGTTTTCCATATGTCCTGGGTTCAGCAATAGCAGTCATTTTTCTCCTTCTTGGTAGCTGGTGCAGTGCTGTGGTTTTGACTTTCGGCCTGGGAACAGCGCTGATAACACCAATGTTTTTGGTTACTGCTCAGTAATGTTTACTCTGACCAAGGACTTTCTGAGCCTCGTGCTCTGCCAGGGAGGAGGGGAAGCCAGGAGGAAGCAGAGACAGGACACCTGACCCAAACTGACCAAAGTGGTATTCCATACCACAGCACGTCATGCCCAGGATGTAAAAACTGGGGACAGGAATGCGGAAGAGTTAGTTCACGGCTCGGTTGTCGGGTGGTGAGCAGCTGTATTCCCTTTCCTTGTATATCCCTTGTCATTATTATTATCGGTGGTAGCAGCAGTGGTTTGTGTTATACCTTAGTTACTAAACTGTTCTTATCTCAACCTGTGGGAGTTGCATTCTTTTGATTCTCGTCCCCATCCTTCCAGGAGTGGGGGGAAGAAAGGGTGGGGAATGAGTGAGCAGCTGCATGAGTTATGGCTTAAACCATGACACCATTCTAGCTTAAACACTCATTCCAATTCAAAGCAACTGGTGTAATATTTACAAATATCACAAGCCCCTCTTTGATCCTGGTTCATATTGGCAGGACACTGTTAATCACAGGCAGCCTGGGCTGTGAGGCAGAACTTCCCTGTGTTTCACATACATAAAGATGTATGATGCTACCGGTTGCGAATTCACAGAGAAAAACCCTTGTGTTGACAGTTGGGTGATTGGTGATCAGAAGCAACACATAAATTTATGAATGGAATGTAGTTCCCATATTTGATATTATGTTGGATTTTTGCAGCGTCTGTCTCAATCACAAGAACAAAATTCAGCTCTCTGTTGTAATACCTGACTGTCTTGTCTCTCTCTAATTTGGATGCCCTTGAAATAACTTTCTACTTGCAGACTCAATTAATATGTAAATCCAACAGCTCTCTCAAAACACTGAAGTAATACAAAAATTTATGTGTCCCTAGCAAAGTTAAGAAATAAAAAGAGAACAGCAAATAAAACAGCAAATCACTTATATATCATCAGACAGATAAATTAGCAGGTTATGTTACTTGTAAAAATCACTTTTATTAGTAACTAAGTTACTTCAGTACTTTTTCTTGTCAAAGAAAAATGTATTATCATCATAGCAAGCCAAAAGGAGTGGTGAGATACACTTGTGAATAACAATACTAATTTAGGTTCCTTTAATATTTCCTGTATCAAGGTCTGCTAAAAACAATAAAGAGGTCTAATTATAATTAAATCCTTTCAGTTACATTTTATGTAACATCTTCCTTTATTCATTCCACACTGAAGCTTAAGCAATAATTTTCCCTACTGGGACTACAATCTTCTTCACAGTTGTTTTTCTCCATGGCAGTATGTTTAAAGCAGACAATTAAAGTACAACTGAGCTAAGTTTCCCTTGGCAAGATGATTGTCCAGATTCGGACTTGGCCTATCACAAAGCCTGAGTCAAGAGCTCAAATTCTTAGCATGAAGTTGAATTGAGGCTAGAGTAAAATATTGAGACTGCAGGCTAACAGAACTCCAAAGACCTGTTGTCAAAGAACATCTAAGCCTGGTCCTGCTGCCTGGCAGCTACCACTGTAGCTATCCTGCCCTGCAGCCAAGAGCAGTCTCCAGGTAATGACACAGATTAATACCACTTCGTGCTCAGCAGAGGTATAAGCTGTTCATGTAAATCATGCTAGGGATGTTTCACTAAACAATACAATCTGTCTTAGAAGGACATACTTTTAGAGTAGAGAAACAGACTTTTAAGAACTTGCAACACAAACAATAAGGTTTTTTAACAGGGTGTTTTAATTGAACAGTGATTTTTTTTTAATATAATTTGCAGCTAAAACTCATACAAATTTTTGCACGAACTATATCTCAATTAATGACTTTTTGTCAGGTACAGGCATTTTTCCCCCCCAAATGTCAAAAAATGCAAGATGACACATTTCCTAAGAAACTCTAGCCAGAAGTGCAAGTTGCTCCCATTTGCTCTCAGATGGGTGTATTTTTCCCTTGAGAAGATGCCATTTTCAAAGATCAACATTCTTCTACACTTTTCCCCAACACAAATGAAGCCAAAGGTCTCCCAAAAGGAGCAGATATCCTACTAAATATTAATAATTTCATTTTGCTGTAAGTAAAAACCAGTAAGTCTCAAAATGGCAAACAGTTCATGCAATTCCACTAATACACCCAGAAAATGCTTGGGCATTGCCTTCTTTTTCAAAACTTTCATTTTGTATTCTTTATATCTCTATCTGCAAGCAAGTTATTTGGTTCAAGGCAGACTGAAAGATCCATTCAAGAACAGGATTGGTTTTTGGTTGTTATGATTTGGGTTTGGTTTTTCATTTTGTGATGTGAATTTTGGGTTCTTTGGGGCTTGTATGTACTATAGCTATAGACGTGTCCTGGGTTCAGCAGTAGCAGTTATTTTTCTCTTTCTTGGTAGCTGGTGCAGCGCTGTGTTTTTGATTTTTGGCCTGGGAACAGTGCTGATAACACCAGTGTTTTCAGTTAGTGCTTGGTAATGTTTTGGTTTTGACCAAGGACTTTCTGAGGCTCATGCTCTGCCAGGGAGGAGGGGAAGCTGGGAGGAAGGAGACAGGACACCTGACCCAGACGAACCAAAGAGGTTATTCCACACCACAGCACGTCAGGTCCAGGATGTAGAAACGGAGGACAGAGACCCTGAAGGGTGGTGGGGGTGCACGGTGGGGGGTACACGGTGGGGGGTGCACAGTGGGGGGTGCACTGCTTGGTCGGGCTGGGTGGTGAGCAATTGTATCCTTTCCTTGTATTTGCCTTGTCATTTTTATTATTGGTGGTAGCAGCAGTGATTTGTGTTATACCTTAGTTACTAAACTGTTCTATCTCAATCTGTGGGAGTTGCATTCTTTCAATTCTCCTCCCCATCCCCTGGGACTGGGGGAAGAAAGAGTGGGGAGTGAGTGAGTGAGCAAAACTGCATGGCTGAGAGGCTTAAACCATGACAAGACGGTAAGCAGAAGTCACATTTCATCAAAACCAGCAAGAAAAAAATAAGCTGTAGCTTTCAACTCAAAACACATAGGGAATTTTGCACACTAGTTTGAAGTATGTGTTATGGTCCTTGTACTGTATTGTGCACAGTACTAACCAGTGTTTACCTAGATTAATCCTGACATACCAAAGAGCACTAACACATTGGACAGGAAAAACTCTCCTCTGGCAAGAGCTGCTCCTGGCAGGGAAAATGAAAGTCAGCAAAAGCAAAATCAGACACAGAGGATAATGAGTTTAATAAAAGGGATAAACTAAGTGTTAATAAAAGGAATAAAAAAAATATGTCTCTAGCAGCTGCATCCTTATATGCATCCTTACAGCAAAAGTCAAAGCCTAAGACAACAGATCTAAACTACCATTATCTTTCCCAAGTTCCTTTTAATTTCTCATTTCACATCCAGAGGAAGGTTTCACCTCACCTGCTATGCTGAGACAGCTCTTCTGAACTGCAGCTCATTACCCCTTTACTAGGATTATCTTCATGAGCTAACACAAAATACTTGGAATGCACGATCAGTATGCTCAAGGATGATCTGACATAAGCAATTTAATACAGACGCACAGTTACAACCAGGAGACTACATCTGATAAGCATTCCATAGCCTGCCTCCAAGAGAACAAGACTTGGAACTAAATTGATATTATCAGATACTAAAAATCATGGACTCAAAAAAAAAGGCATTTTACATGCCATAAAACATTACCTAATGTAAATCATTACCTAATGTAAATCACTGATGATTTTTTCTTTTGTTTTCAAGGAAATACTGACAGACCGATTTGTACCTAGCAGGCTTGACACTAGACCAGGTATTAACTGTCCTCCCATAACTTGCACTTATCCAATCACAACAGCACAAGTTTTATACTGTATGTTTTAGCTACACAAATGCAATCATGGTTCCATGCCTGATCCAAACCAACTGGTGAGCTCAGTTGACTTGACAGCAACAGATCCAGCATTTATTAATGACTGTGGAACTACAAAAGCATAATAGAAATTTCTTTTCTTCCTCATCACAGTTTTCTCTGTTATCCCCCATATGCCATGTGAGACTACAATAATAAAAAAAGACTTCCCACCCCATCAGACACATTTCTGGGCCCCAGCAGTCCTTGAAGCAGGCTGCTTGAAGTCACATCAATCTGTGGTTTCACTACTCCATAGATATTAACTTGCTGTCACTTACGCCTCTGTTCCTAAGCTTCTTACCTTCCTTTTTTTTTTTTAAATCATGATAACATAGTGAGGGAACACATCCATCACTTGTTGCCATCCTTTACATGCACCTCTGTGTTTGACGCGTCTACAGTTCTACAATGTGGAAATCTTCAGCAGTGATCAGAAGATCATGCATGGTACGCAGACATCACCAAAACCGCTATATCACCAAAATTCCTCACTTCGAGAACTTAATTCAGGACATAGTAAAGAAATTGACTACACTTTATTGTTACCTGTTACGCTAAACTGAGAGACAATTCTACAAAGACGCTGAGACCTTCTGGCAAAGCCTCTAGTGATTTAAGATTCTGAGAGTTTGTAACAAAAAAAAACAAATAAAACTCCCACACTGTTTCATAAGCAAAGCCAAATTCTCACATTTGAAAATCCTCCAATATTTAGAAACTTTCTTTAATTATCTGGTAGCATCTGACTAAAAAAATTCTCAGTAAAAAACAAATCTGAGCAAATTAACCCTTAAAAAAATGACTCATTGAAAGGTCAAATGTTTAAAAGCGTTTAAAAGCCACTTACCCAACTAAAGTGATACATACTAGAATTTTTTCTTGTGTATTTTTTGCTGGCTCAAACAAAAAATCCCTCACCACAGATTAAGGTCATTTGAGCACTTTGAAATAAAACTGACATTAAAGCTCAAAATCTGGAAGGCAGTTTGAGTAAAAATAATCAGTAACACGTTTTTGAGGCCTCAGGATGTAACTGGACGATGAATTCCTTGTTCGACAAGAGAGAACAGAAGGCATGAAAATTCACAAAAGTGAAACTTCGGAATGGTGAAAGCTTGGCTTAACAGCCAAAATTACCTTTAACAGAACAAAGTGATTCACATCATGAGTTTACATGATCAACAAATGCACCTCCCAAAACAGAAACTGCTCAGAGATTGATTTGTCAGGCATAAAAATACAGCAGTACACTTAGCACATACAGTTACGCCTGTGAGATTTAGGAAAAGGTACACGTATCTTTTCAAGTTAATTAAAAGGCAAACTACAGGTTTCTATGGAACTTCAACTTTAAAACCTGAGCAATTCCTAGTTAATTTATGTAGAGATGTTTCTTGTTGCTACAAGGAAAACCTTGGAGAGTTAGATATTATTATTTAGTTTAACTGTTCAGTTTCTCTCCAACATTCCTGCAAGAATGAGTGTTTCTGCAGAGGAATAGAATCATAGAATCACAGAATCACAGACTGGTTTGAGACAGAAAGGACCTTAAGATCACCCACTTCCAATCCCCTCCCACAGGCAGGGACACCTTCCACTAGACCAGGTTGCTCCAAGCCCCATCCAACTCGGCCTTGAACACTGTCAGGGATGGGGCATTCAATAAGGGATTACTATATTGTGATACAAGTTTCAGTACACCAAAAGCCTGCTACTCTAGCTGAGGAGCCAGTCTCCTCATTCACAAGTCTGACAGGAATAGTCTATGCCAGGAAACCAGAAATTCAATGTCATTTATTGAGTCTTTAACAGAGCTCTCCCATTATACCATTTAATACATCATGAACATAACCTACAATTTAACTTTGAGGAAATGCTGGTTAAAATCTACCACTAAAATTATTCTTATAGAAAGAGTACAAAATTACCAAAGGCTGAAACTGCAAAGAAAGTTGATGTTCTCTCTAATGAGACGTTTACTACTTCATTACTGGTCTACAGCCATGATGACTTTAAACACATTTTATTATTCATGGCTTAAGAGTTGTATAAATCAACCTAAATTCTCTTCTAAAATAAATCAGCATTCCAGTCCCACAGCATATGACATTGGAAAACATATGAGAATTGCTAGAGGTATCCCAAACCCCCCAAAACTGGGGGTTTAGAAGAAACTGTGGTGACTACCTATATGTTTCACCACTATTTTTAAGAAAATACAACATAAAAAAGATTATGCAGAATTGGTACAAAAATTTTTCTCCTACTGTTTTAAGCATGATGTCCAGTGAAAAGTTTCTTGAAGTTTCTTTTACTCCTTCATAATTTTTAACTTTTCTTTATCTACTTGGTTAAATCAACTGATTTACTGATTGTGAGTAAAGAACTTTAAAAAATAAAAACTATTTTTATAAATATGGTAAGAAACTGAAAATTCCTTCAATATATTATGAAGAATAATTTTTTATGGAAAAACAGACACCGAAAATTTCTAATTACTCAGTAAAACCATTCCTTTTTATCTCTTAACAGCTAGTCATTTCTCTGTGAGGAGACTTCGACGTCCTGATCAGCTACCAAGAAATTTAAGGGAATCCTTGTCCTCAGTTAAAATAGTCTACTGGGGACGAAATAACAGCTACCAGAACTGCTGAAGTTAGAACATTTTTCAGACCCAATTCTAGCTGAGTGAAACTGCCAGAACAACATTCAAGAGTGGTTTCTATCCTAGTCCTCAACTTGGAACACAACACAGGCTATCCTTTGAAAGTAAGACTTCACACCTTTTGTTTGTGCAGAAAAAAGGAGTAATGACTTGGCAAATACACCTGGATTGTTATGAGGGTTACATCCCATTTCAAGTATGTGAAGACACTGTTACACAGTAGAAGTGAGACTAAGATTCAGACTTCCTCCTCTGGGTATGATCTGCAACCAGGTTTTCCAGTGGCTACATTCCCTGCTGCGCCATCAAAGCTGCTGCTAACAGCGTCTGCCCCAAACTCAGAAGTGCTAGCAACAAATTCCTGAACATGCAGAACACGCTTAACAGAACTAAAGAGGATGCTTTTAGAGCTGTAAGAGATTTTACCTGTGGTCTTAATTAAGATATTCTTTTGATAGGTACAGAACAGAGGAAAGGAGTCAGAAGAACCCAACCAAAGGTATGGATTAGGGAGAGAATTAGTTTCACATGGTCCTATGAGAAAAGGATAACCAAGTATAAATGTTTTAGAACCGTATTAATCTCTTTGATGCATGACCTGCATTTTTAGTCATCCTCATGTTATTCAGTTAATATGAGTATCCCATTTCAGAGTATTTTGGGCAAGAGAAAGACAGAGAATTGTTTTACTTTTTATAAAAATGTTCATTTAATATTTAATAGGAGATATGGGTATTAGATATTAAATTTCATTACTTTTGTCTGGAAAATCATCTGTATTTAAATTTAGGATGAAACCCTAATCTTTCTTCCTTTTATTTTTTTTCCTTTAATGAATTTTACATTAGTCTCAGAAGTGAATCTTGCTTTAGGAACTTTTTCTAACACGGTCATATCCACAAAACTAGTAGCTTCCACCACCCTTTCCATATTGCAGCATTCGATAAGCTGTATGGTAAAGCAACACAAAAATAAAACACAGTTTGGCAATCAGAAACCACTATGAAAGCACAGAAAATGCTACAGATTCCAGAAAGCCCTCATTTTAAAGCTCAACTGACACAACAGCAATGCCTGTAATTATGTACTGTAACATGAAACACCTCAAACCTGCTTTCAGAGCTTCACCACCACCAGTTATAACCCTAAGGAACCTACTTATTAAAACCCTCATTTATTTTAATATTGAAGCACAGTATGTATCTTGTTAGGAAAAGTATTTTTAATTACCTGAATTGCTTTAAATCTGCTTTGAAGTTGAATTAACACACTTGTATTTTAACCACAGAAGCCTGAAAATTAATCTTCCGTTTTTTTTTAACTCAAAAAAATAATAATAATAAAAAAAAAGGTTTTTCTTTTACTCTAATGGGGAGGAGTGGAATCAAAAAGTAAAGAAACTACAGCTTCAAATGTCATGTTACAATTACGATTTCAGAGAATTTGTGCAGTACAAACTTTACCTCAATCAATTTTCTTTCATAAGAGCTGGCTAGTTCCTCATTGTTTTCTACTTGCTTCTGCTCCGGCATAGGAAATTCACCATCAGTACTCCAAATGCTGGTTAGAACTAAAACAAAGAAATACCACGTTAAATTACATAAACATCTAGGATAACCTGTCTACAAGTAATAGTTCTAAAAACCAGTTGCTAGAAGCATCAAAACAGGACGTAATATTAAACAGTATTACAAGTACTAAAATACAAATGCTGCAGGGAGCTTTCTTGTGAGCAATATTTAGACAGGTACATTCAACAGTGAAAAAAAAATCAAACTAAAAGCATTTGGCTGTTCTACGATTACAGCTACCTAACAAATGCAGGTAGTAACCACAATTCCTACCCAAAGCCTTGCAAAACTAAGGCTAAGCTTCTCTTTTACGTCTTTTTTCTACTTTTCTTCCAAAATATCATTTCAAATTACATGTACAGATTATTTACACATCACAGAAATTACAGAAAAGAGGACTGCGAATTTAATGGTTTTGCATGAAGCAGAATCAGCTGCAGTTATTTCATTCCTGACAGTTAATTGTCTGATTTATTCCTAGAAACCTCCAATAATGGAGATTTCATGCTTCCCTACACAATCTTTCTAAATTTAAGTATTCTTCTCAGAAAGGTTTTCTTGATAGCTAATCAAAATTCCTTCACCCACCATCTAAGCCCATTACCCCTCTTACCTACAGTGAAATGGAAACTACAGTTCATCCTATTCCTGCTCCTAGCTATCATTTACTTATTCTATGATCACTTTAAGGCCTATTCTAAGCATGTCTCCTCTTCTCCTCTCCAAGTTACACGAAGTCCAATTCAACTTCTTCTCACAGATCATGAATTTCTACAAAAACAAGGTAGCACTTATAAAGTAAACAAGCTCTAATAGAGGTTTATCAAATGCCTTCATCATTTCTCAATAGCTAAACTATATATACTGCCACAATAAAGCAGATACAAGACTCCATAATTCAGCTGGCTAAATACTCTTGAGCCTGGGAACTGATTATTGCTTCAAGAAGTATACATATTCTGAACATTATTATTATTTTATTAAGTGAATTTTGAAAGCTATTTTAAGACCTATTTCCTGTAAATCTTGCTTGTTGGCCAGAAACTTCTAAGATCAGCATTTTACATATGTGTAATGTTATTATATCTAAGCAGGTTTGAAATATGGTCCACATCCAACCCCTGCTGATGGCTGAGAAGATAGGATGCTGATTTAATATTTAAATACAATATCAAACTCCTTAGTCTATGGCAATGATCACTTCTTTGAAAGCTGGTCTGATATTCTGAACTTGACACAGTTCTAACTCTTGGGCAATTTATTTATAATCACATTTGCTTTTTAAGTCACTGCAAGGCAAAGGATTATGCTGCATTTCATGTATTATTTTAGGAAACTTCAAAAGCCACACTCAATAGCATCTGATCTGATTACTGCAGCAAATGGAGATTCTTCTCTAGTCATAAAAACAACAGCAGAAGTTCAATTTATTTGGACTCTTTCAAAATAGTTTCACAGAAAGTCCAATAACATAGCACTCTAAAATGCACATACAATACATTCAAAACTTATGGTTTGATACCATTTGGCAGAAGATTAATCATCACTGAAATTCCTCATCATAACAGGGCAGCAGTGAAATCAGTTGTATGTAACAGTTCAAGCCTCCTAACATAGAAGACTATCTCCTAACATTCCAGCAAAAGGTGACAATGGGAGTTTTCCAAGTTCAAACAGATCAGAACCCTGACACGTCAGGCTAGTTACAAGAACCTTACCCTAGGAGCATGTAAATTAATATACAGGAAGCCAACAAGAACTTAAATTGACAAAAGTAGAGAAAACAGAAGTTTCTTCATCCTGTTTCCTCCCAAAATCATCACAACCTCAGAACACAATAGTAAAACAGGTCTTGTAAAAACACTCCATTATCCTTTTCAGCATTTCAGTTAATTACAAACCAAATGACTTAAGAGAAGTTGTTACAATCACTTTAAGTTATACCACAATTGGAAATCAATAATTTGGCTTAAGTTACACAATGACAGATGCACTAAAAAATAGAAGTAGCTCTAATAATACAAATATTCTTAATTGTGAAGGCCCACATCTGAAAAATATGAATGCCTATGATGAGATACTGAAAATGATCTAAGTAAATCATGGGCGCAATAATGTCTATAAATCTGGTAAAAGAAAATACTTTCTTTTGTTTCACTCTCCCTTCTTGAAGTGCATCTAAATATACCAGCTCTCAGAAACTGTTTATGTGCTTAAGTACTTTTTTGAGTCAGAGGCCCAAGTACTACTAAAAATTCAGATAAATCACCAATGTCAGCTAAGGGGAAAAAAAATAGTTTTCTAAAAATACAATGTGTGAAGTTAGGATATAAGAAAAATTATTACAAATAGTGCATGCAGCTGCAATTTATTCTGGTCACTAATGATAAATATTACAGAAAATCACCGTGGATTGATTTAATAGCTTTTGAGCATAAAGCATATATGTATTCATTTTTAGAAATGTTGGTACTGTTCCATCCCCCTTTTTCATCTGTAAAATCTGACCATCCTACTCTGTTTCTATTCTTGTCACTCACTGATTTGCATAATTTTAACATGGCAGAATATAGCCAGCCTAGGAATATTTTTTTTCTTTCCCTATAATTACACTCATCATGCAAACTGTCAGTATGTAATGAAGGATAATTTCTGCTATTATAAGAAGCTTAAGCGATGATTTTCGTGAATAATTCTTAATCTGAATCACTACACTCCAGCGAAGTCGGAAGTAAATACATGTGTTCTCACTAACAAAAAGCCTTTTAAGGATGAATGAAGTTTTTAAACTACAAATAAGTATAGTGACTAGCTCTTAAGAGCAAAACTGATGTAGTATTCATTCACACAGCCACTTATATGACCACAATATTAATAATTAGGAGAAAAATGAACAAAAAGACAGATGGTGCCGGGTTCTGAAAAGCCACCTTGCCTCTCAAAACACCTTCTACAGGCAGCAGAAATACAGGTCTCACCAGAAGATCATTCAGAATCAAGACTCCAATTCATCCCATTATAGACACTTCTATCACACTGACCGCTGAGGAAAAGCAGTAACACTGCTAATAACTTGTCATCTTTCAGATACAAAATCTGCTAATTAGAGTCAGAGCAACTTAGCAAACACAGTGAAATGTTGGGTCTGTTGAGTCTACTTGAAACAGTTGGCAAATACTTACCCCCAAAACAACAGTAACAGAATAATATAGATACTAATTTTTCTCTCCTCAAATTATTCTTATATTCTAATATTACATTGTCAGAGATTGCTTTTTTAAATGAGAAACTTCCCCAAAAAAGCAGGGACTACTTCATCTACCAGAAAATGCTCTGTAAAAATAAGTACAAAAAGCTACATCGGTATTTTCTCAAAAGGAAAAGGTATTAAATATGTATTTTCACTATTGGCAGATACTACTCTACCATAGTTTAAAGAGATGAATAGGGTCTGCAGCTACTTCTTGCTAATCCTACTTCCATGTAAATGATTTCATTTGTTTTAGCAAAGACTCACTAAGGAAAGGCAAGACTTCTTGACTGTTTCTACTCAGCAGTAATTTAATAGTGTGCCAGCACACAATATTCTTATTGTTTGATCTCAATCTGCATTACAAAACTGTTCACAAACCAGAAAATAGTCCAGTCAGAGATGCATCAGTGACAATTCTCACGGGAACAGAACCCTCGTCTCTTCAGATGCTGATGTTTTCCAACAGGAGGAAGGCTGACGTCATACCAGGTAGCACATGAAAGTGTGAAACATGCATGTCCCCAGATACACAAGGATTCGTTTGTGTGGCTGAAGTGTTGGCTATGGACAAGGCCTTGCACAGGACAGGGTGGCTGGTTATCTACAGAGATCCATTCCAGGATCAATCAGGAAAACCAGAGACATGCCTGTTCACTAGTTAGTCTTTCATTGTCAATTTTTATACACATCCAGGAGTCATTTCCATCATTTGGTTACTATTTCTATGCCTCCAATAAACATGGTCCCAATAGTAGCATACAGAAAAACAAACCTTGTGCATGGGTTATTTTCTTTTCTCCTTCATTTTAACCTTACCTTCCACTGTTTGACCTTCTCTTCTGAGCATCTGAACAGCTCCTACATATTTCTTAAGTTGTACTTTTAGCACCTCATTTTCTCTGTTGATAAAAATAACAGAATAAAAAAATACAACTGTTTTCTCAATGTAAATAAAAGCCACTTTCAATGGAAACAAACATACAATCTGTCATAATAAGCTTTATCTATGTCATGAAGATGATCAAAAACCTTACACCTTAAATAATACCAGACCAGCAGAGTTCCACATAAGAGGTCACATAAACACATCAGAGAAACAGATTATCTCATAGTCAGAAATACAATTAAGTTAGATTTTCTATACTATGGTACATTGAAAGGCACAGAAATTATACAGTCTATGTAAATCAACAGCTGAATAAAAAATTAGGGTGGGATATTAGACAAGGAAATTTACAATAGCCAGTATGAAAGTAGATATCATTTTACTATTTGCCCATGTATTTAATGTCAAGCAAATAAGAATTCAGCTTCAGAAACAGACTTGATAGCTGTAAGAAAATGCCAACACTTCAGCAACAACGTTCAAGGTACAAGTTTTCCACGCACCAATCCTAAATGAAAACCATAGGAGAAGAAATTAAGTTAATCCCTTTCACTGTCATATTTTAGTGCCTGTCTCTGTCTCACTTTTCCTTGGAAAACACAGATATTCAAACCAGCTACAATCATAGCTACACCTAACAACATTAAGCACCTTAGTTTATATTAGAAGGAAATAAAAGGGATTCTAACCAATGGAATTTTAAACAAATCTGACAGATCAGGTGTCTTAAAACTCAATTATCTACCTAAGCCCATTCAGTTAACCAAAAGCGCTTATACAGTAGAAACATAATTAAAATGTGTTACAAGACAGTGAATTGAGACAACTTTTACTCTTGTTTAGGGAAGAATAGGGTAGAAATACATAGGTGCCATAGACGCAGCACACACACGAAACCCCCAACTGGTTAGAAAGAAGAGAGTACATGGGCAGGACAAAACTACGCCAGAGGAGTGGTTCAAGCTCTAGGAAGTTATTTCAGAATGAAAAGTATTCAGAAGCACATGCAAATGTGTTCGATGGTCCTTATCATACTACCTATATATATATATACACACACACAAAATATATGCATATTATATATATTCATGCACACAAAAATAAACTGCAGTTGTAAGCAATGCCATACTTCTATATAAAACCCCTAAGCTGATGCTATATTCATATTTCTATGGATTTCAAATCAGTTTTCTGAACTATGTAACCTCAATTTGATTCTGTCCTTTAGTAGGAGGTTGATAAATAATTAAGAAACTATTGATTATCCAACTATCAAATTTTAATGAAGTCCTTGATTATTTTATGCAGTTTAGGACATTTTTCATTTCCTAGACTACAAAGAACAATTCAGGTTTTCCATCAGATGGATGCTAATACTCAGATTTAGGGAAAAAAAAAAAAAAAGCAGAAACGCAGTTTAATTAAAACAAGTGTAAATAATTCATTCATGAAAAAAATGTATGACAGGTAGATGAAAAAGTTTCTCATCAGAAGTATAAATTCGTCTGCATGGAAATAGCTGCATCCAATTACAATACATTGAGTTTTAAGGATTCTCATTTCCATATCTGAGAAGAGACTCAGAGCCTTCTGTCTGTACCAAGACAGCATCAAACAAAACAAACCCAGGCAAAAATCACAAATCCATTTTTTACTCTTGTGCCTATTGACTTCAAACTGATACAGCGCAGACAATACTGCTTCTGATACAAACCCGAAATTCAAAGCAGAATACTCAGGCCAGGTCACAATTATGTCATTTTACTATCTTATTACTTCTCCTTCTTTGACATCTTTCTTGATTCTACTATTTACCTAGATCCCAAAGAGGGCCCATCCTGATATGTATGAACTTATATAGCCCTTTTTATCAGACTATGTTAAAAAGTAATAATAGCAAGCACTCACTAAGTCTTAAATGACTTCAAAAGGAATCATATTAGATATTCATAGCAATTATTTCATAGGAGTATAAACTCCTGTATAGCAGTTAAGGGTCAGATTTGCAGAAATTCTTGTCCAGCTGACTCAATAGCTCTACCTATAGGTAAGGATATTAAAGACTTGTAATGTGCAGGGCCCAGCTTTACTTCAACTTTTCCAAACTCTATCATCTAACTTGAAGCAAAGCTGTTAGCCTGTTCTGAGACTGGAGATAAATACAACACTGAGCATCTTTCAAATCTTCCACACAATTTCACCTTCTGTGCTGCAGAATAAATGATGAGACTGTGAGTATGAGCTGAAGGAGATACAGCGAAAAAAAAATAAATGAAAATCAGGCTGAAATAGAGGGGAAAACAAAGACCGAGAACTATGCCACTGAAAACACATCCATCTCCAAAACTTCAATTATAATGAATTTCCCTGCCTGATCGCTTCTCCCATGTTAATAACCAGCTGAAAGACAGAGTGATAATATGTCATTTTACCCTGCGTCAGCTCCATGAGAGAGGATGACAATCTAGTATTCTTACAAATTACTCTTTGTGCTCAAATGGCACAGGTCTAGTGTGTGTTGTTGATTGAACTTTTTACCACTGGTGATTACTCATGCAGAAGGATGGCACAAGACATACTTCACTTTGATTGTTCAATTATGAAACTAGAAAACTGCAAATTAGGAGCTACACTGAAAAAATACTAAAGTTTGAAATCCAATTACAGAAAAAAAATGGATTTAAAGCAGCCTCTGAAACCAGAATTTAACTCCTCCCAGGTCTGATTCTGATTTACTGTTATTTGGGTACAGATAAGAAGCAGATTAACAGAACATCTCTGAAGCTTTATGTCTTCAAGCCAAACAAAAAAACCCAATAATGTATGCATTTCCCCACTTTTTTTTTCCTTCAGACAAACAGGAAGTTAATTTCTGACTGAGCAAATTTATCTTCAATATCTCTCCAAAAGTATGACTAGAGAAATACAAACATACTTCAAATGAAGCAACTTATAAATGCCACATAGCTATAGCAGCAGGATAAATTTTATTCCATCTGAAGCTTTTCGAGCAACTGTAGGAATTTCTCTGTATTTCTGCAAAAATTCTCCAAAGAAAACCAGACAAAGATATTTCCAGGTTCCAATAAACACAAGCTAATGCAGTAGGGATCAATGTTTTTTAGCAGAGCACATTTTACTCTATAGCATGAAACAGTGAAATTACTTAAGATAGAATTAAACTCTGCAGCTGGTTTTCTGCTTCTCCTGAAGATAAATCAGAATACTATAAAATTATGTGTATCCACTCTGCCATTAATAGTGTCTTTGCTTAGAACCAGAGGGAAAATACAATCCTAAATATAGTAATGATCAGGACACGTTAACAACTGTAAGCAAAGAGAAGAGGAATGTAAGTATCAAAACCTGAAATGGTGATACATGAGGAACTTTTATCCGTTTTCTAAAATGGAGATACTGCCTCAAAATCCCTAAAACTGTAAGCACTTCTCACCAACAAGTTAATTCGTGCCAGGGAAAGTAGCAACTGTTCCCTAAGAAGTTTCTTATCAAGAGGATGAATGTACCAGAATAATAAGCAGCATGTTCACACATCAAGCGGAGGACAGTGTGTAAGAGATGCTATTCATCTGGAGCACAGCAGTGGATCAGCCTCGCTGCTGGGACTTCTGCTGTGTCCTGGAGAAGGACCAAGGACCTGCAGGTGACATCTCCCCCACTTTCCTTATGCTACAGCATCCCTTTAAAAAAGGGAGGGGGAGGGGGGTAGGGCAAGGGGAGTTGAAGGAGCTTGGTTAATTTCCAATCATGTCCACAAAGTTTCTGTGACAGCTAATTCAGCTTACTGAAGCATGGATACATACACCAAGAACAGTTTAAGGTCTACTCTGCAAGTCAAATTAGATGCATCTTACATTTGTCAAAGTAAGATTTCTGGCTGTTAATTCAAATTAATACAAGTAAGAATGTGTTTTATAAAAGCTGACTTCCAAAAATTGCATTACAAAGTTACACAATATACCTTTAAGTTGTGATCTTTGTTGCACAGGAAGAGGCCTTATAGAACTTCTTTTTCTATACTTTAACAGAAGACAGAAAACCCACCACACAACTGCTTCTGGAAAAAGATACAAAGATTCTTCTGGGGCTTCTGTAAAGTGAGCAAGGTAAGGAAAGAATTTGAAAAGGGGTAGCTTCTCACGTATCTTAACTCTAATAGCCTAAAGACCACCGTAACTAATTTCCAAGAGCTGGTTCCCAAAGTACAGAGGTGATGGCAATGGGGAGGACAAACACCAGATCAGTATCACAACCAGCAACTTTACCGTATCATAAACCAGTGTTACACAGTACAGCAAAGTGGTAACTTTAACCCAGCCCCTAGAGGTGATAAGCAGCACAAGAGAGAACACACAAGCAAGTAAGGTGTTATGCAATGTAATCCTGAGAGCACGTAAATCAACGCTGTGACCAGAAACTGTTAAACTAATCCAATGAATGCTTAGAACAAAACTTGTTTTGACACACTCTGGTCAGATCTGTCGACATCTCAACCCTTCATGCCTCACGCTGGGTGCCAAAAGGACTGTCATGGTTTAACCCCAGCCAGCAACGAAGCACTACAGAGCTGTCTGCTCACTCTCTCCCTCCATAGTGGGACGGTGGAGAGCATTGGGAAAAGAAAAAAGGCAGAATTCATGGGTTGACATAAAGACAGCTTAATAGGGCAGAAAAGGAAGGGAAATGATGATGATTATGATGATGATATTAAACAATATACAAAACAAGTGATGCACAATGCAATTGCTCACCATCCACCAACCAATGCCCAGCAGCAGCTCCCAGCCAGTTTGTTGCCCCTAGTTCATACACTGAGCATGATGCCATAGGCATGGAATGTCCCTTGGGCATTTGGGATCAGCTATCCTGGATGTGTCCCTCCCAATTTCTTGTGGTTCCCTGGCCTACTCGATGATGGGATGGTGTAAACTGTGAAGTCCTTGACTTAAGTACAAGTCCTGTTCAGCAACAACTAAATCATCAGCGTGTAATCAACATTATTCTCATCCTAAATCCAAAACACTGCACACTGTACCAGCTACTAGGAAGAAAAATAACTGTCCCAGCTGAAACCAGGACAAACACCATATGCGTGAGAAACTGAAAACTATTCTCATGATAGAGACATGTAGACTGTGTTCAGATCTAAGTTATGAAACGGCCGTATCATAGCATTGGTATCACATCTGAAGAAGCAAAAAATGTCTTTGTGAGTAAGAAATAAGAGGAAGTTGCTTATCTTATGAAATAACCTGTCTCTTTCTATAAAATGTTTTTGTAACTTGTGACATGTCACCAAGCAAATAAACAGCAAAAAAAAATTGAATATAGGAATATTCAAATTATTTTTCACAAGCAGGGACAAGAGGTATTTTTGCTGTTTCTAAGAAGCTGCTTAAGGTAAGTAACACAATCATTTCAAGATGCACAACCCTCACTGAAGCTCTCTGGCACCGAACAAAATGTTGTAAAAGAGATTAATACAAAATGTTAAATCCAAAAGCAGTGTGGCTTAAATGATATAGACACAAGATAAGGAAGCAAATTAGCTTGCAGAATGCACCATAAACAGAAGGTACATAAAAGTTTAAGATAAAGTACAGTCAAACTCTCATCCCCCATTTCCCTACACAGTGTACTACCATCTTTATCTGCTTCTCTTGCTCCAAAGCCCATCCTTTGCAAAAAGCTTTCCTCCAACATTTCTGAAGATCGTCTAGCAATCTGCTATTTATGATTATCCGGTTTCACAGCCAACTTCAATACTTTTCTTTGCCTCACAAAGGGATGTAAAAGTATTCCATGCAAAAAAAAACCAAACCAATTTGATTAGAAAACTTCAGCATTGCCAAGAAGCCACTAGCACAGCATGTCCATGCAATCTAAGAAAGGCTTATCCTAGGATGGGGGGGGGGGGGGATAAGTAAACCAACAAGAATGAAAAAAAAAAGTTTACAAAATTATGCTAGTCTATTTAGTCTATTCTGTCATTAGAAAATGGGTTGAATGCTGAGACTGCTCCTTTTTAAACAATACCATAGCTGGTATGAAAGTGTTATTCAAATACTTCACATGAAAGAATGAGATTACCACCACTTGAAACTGAAGTGACCTAAGAATTTTTCCAGCTTTCAAAGGGATCTTAGGAAACTCAGGAAAATTTCTCTAAGCAAGCCAGCATTTTGTTTATGAGACCAGAGACTCTTTGGAGAGCCCAGGAGATCAACTGGATAAATCAATAATGCAGATATCCAGCAGTAATAATTTCAACACTGACTAATGTGCCATTGAAATCTGTGTTCTCAAAACCTTCAGGAAGATATTTACATCAAATGCTTTGCAAGAGCTTTAGGGACACTCAAATACCAGCTCTCATAACCTGAAGCACATTTTTTCATCAAATTACAATAATCAGATTTTTAGCGAATTCTTTGTTTTAAGATGTTCAGAATATTACAACTGAGGAAATTTTTCTACTCTAGGCATGCAATCAATTATTTTCAAGGTATATATGAATATATATATAGTGAGATTTCACTATTACAAAATATCTGAAACTTAAGTTTCCTCTTACTTACCTAGGGCATTATGCAGCACTTTCCAAACTTCATTATTTTAAATTCTTCAGTTTATTTATCTTGCCCAACTTCATGGTTGAAAATATTATTTACTTAATAAATTTTACCACTTTTACTATTGCAGCAGCATTACCTACAGTGTATGAAGTGAACCAGCAAAGGAATTTAGAAGAAAAACCTATATTCCAAAATAGCTATATGCAGTTTCTTATGTGCTAGACAATGAGTTGCAATGAATCATTAAAGAAATGCAGGCAAAATCTAAAATAACCCGTGACACAAGAATCTGTTGTACCTAAGCAGCTCCCAACACTGTTTTTATTATGTAACAAAGTCATCTGACTTTCAGAAGAACAATCAACACAACATGCCCAGTCTTAGCAGCAATAAATTAAACTTGTTTAAAAATAATGTTATTCGAAGTGAGCATCTGTTTAGATCTTGTTATACAAGCTCCTAATCTATTCTTCAAAAAGGTATGTGCATGAGCAGTATCTGATTCACCCATATGTCACTGCAAATTCTAAAACTGTGGGGGAAGTGAGTCAAAGAAATACGAATAGACAATTCCTATAACCTTAAAAGTGAACATTAAACAATGAAGTATTGGCATTGTTTCAATTGCCCTGTACATCACATGAATGTCAAACCCACTCGTGCAGATCTCTCCCTCCCTCAAAGTGAGTAGCTCAGTTTGATGTGTCATCAAAGGCAGAATTGGTAATGTTCTAAACACTTTTTTTTCTTAAGAAAGCTTTGTATTTATCATTTTCAGATAGCGGTTCTGCCGTGCAATAAAATGCATACAGGAATCTCAGCTGTGTCACCTCACAATTAACACTAAGCACTCTGCCTGCGCAGGCAGAAAACAAACAGTTCCCCCCTGATAAGACAGAGATTATTAATATTATTTAACATTTGGGATAGGTTTGTTTACTATACATGTGAATTATGCCCAAATTCTCAGGCATCATAGGCTACTCTAGAGCTTATTTAGAATTGTAAGAAGAAAATCACACTATTACAACAATATTTACCTTCAGAAGCCTTTGTTAAGCTAAATCACTTTTAGACAAGGGAAGGATTAAAATTCTTTTCTTTCAGCATAGCTGTGGCACAAAGTCAAGATGGAGGCAAGTCACTGCCAGAGCCAATGTTGTTTAACAGCTTTGTTAACGAAGCGGATGCTGGGACACACCTCAGCAAACTCACAGAAAACACAACACTGGGGAGCAGCTGATACACGGGATATTGTGCTGTCATCCAAAGGGACCTGCACAGGCTGAAGAACTGGACTCAGACGAATTCCTTAAGGCTCAATAAGAGGAAATGCAGAGTCCTGCATCTGGGGAGCAATAGTCTTAGGCACCTACACATGCTGGGAGCTGGAAAACACCTTTCCAGAAAAGGATCTGTGAGCCCTGGTGAACAAGCAGCTGGCAATGAGCCATCAATGCCCCCTTTGGGGCAAAGAAAGCCAACACCACCTTGGACCACATTAGAAAGAGCGTTGACAATGGGTCACTGTTGACAACATGGAAATGGTCTTGAGCAGCCTGTTCCAGCTGATCTTCTTAAAGCTAGGAGCAAACAGCTGCACGACTTCAGAAACTGGTACTGTTAATGCTGTTTTGTAACAACTGTTGCTTATGATACAGTGACTGATAAAGCAGTCAGCTGTGGAAACCTGACAATAGGACAAGAAAAAAAACATTTGCCCCTGGAAAACAAAGTCATGCTTAAATAATCAGATAGAAGGAAGACAGGTCAGATGGAAATGTCATTGACAAGGACAGATTATCCATTCTTTACTGCCTACCTACATGAGGGTACATACAGAAAGGTATGTGTCAGCAGCATCTGACACTGACATGGTTCAATGTAACTGAAAGCAACAAAGACACAAATATCCCTACTAGATTCAAATGACACTAGGACCACTCAGCACAATTTCTACTGACTGAAGTAAGAACTTGCTGGGAGGAGAAGAGCCCCCATACTAAGCTCAGTGCAGAAATATGCAAGACATCCACTCGAGGAAATACTGTGGATTAATATTAAATTGAAGTAAGTCTCCAAAACAAGTACTCACTGCTCCAGATCTGAGAGCTAGAATCCCAACAACTCAGCTTGTGTGTTTCTGAAAACCTACCAAAACCCAAAACCCCTCATGATTTACACAGGCACCAAAGCAGCCATTTCCACTACTAGAACGAGTATTTCATTATTCTAGGACAGCAACATCAGTCTATTCACAACATTCACATGGTGTTTCTGTTCCCCTCCATGCCCCCTTATATTTAAAAGCTGTATCAAATTTAAGTTTGGAAAACACTGTTTGGAGACAGTGCTAGGTACATAAACAATATTAACAATATCATATACCCAACAGAAGATAAAAACCACACAGGACCTTGATATTCTGATTTGTTCCAGACTGGGCAGACAGCTATACCAAGAATCTCACAGATAACAAGCAAAATGAAAATCAATTAAAAACATCTAAAATTTGTTTAAAAATGAAAACAAAATTAGTTGCATACTCCTGAGGGGTGGGTTGGGTTGAGGAGGTAGAACTGGAGAAAACAGATATATAGAATCATAGAATCATAGAATAGTTAGGGTTGGAAAGGACCTTAAGATCATCCAGTTCCAACCCCCCTGTCATGGGCAGGGACACCTCCCACTAAACCATGCCATCCAAGGCTATGTCCAACCTGGCCTTGAACACTGCCAGGGATGGAGCATTCACAACTTCCTTGGGCAACCCATTCCAGTGCCTCACCTCCCTTACAGTAAAGAACTTCCTCCTTATATCCAATCTAAACTTCCCCTGCTTAAGTTTAAACCCATCCCTCCTTGCGTACGAAGAGACAAAAGTCATCTTTCATTTACCTTACACACACATGTATTGCTTTGTATCAAGACTCATTAACTGTCACTATTCTCCTAGCTTATGTTTCTTAATATTAATCTAATTACTTCAAATTAAATGTGACGTTGTCCAAGGTTCAACTCACTAATATTTCTTCCTCTGAAGCTATAGTGGTAGTTTCACTAATATTTTAAACTCTCTCTTACTGTTAACACTAGACAAAATAAAACCCACAAACTTGCTAAATGTCAGAAAATCTTCCAAAGGCTTTTTTCAGTCTAAACTTAACTGAAGCCCATGGGATTTTTAGGCCTAAATCACAATATCATTGGGATTGGAAGGGACCTCTGGAGATCATCCAGTCTAACCCCCTGACAAGGCAGGTTACACAGGAACATGTGCAAGTGGGTTTGGAATGTCTCTAGAGAGGGAGAACACTACAGATCAACCTGGGCAGCCTGTTCCAGTGCTCTGCCACCCTCAGTGGAAAGAAGTTCTTTCTCATGTTGAGGTGAAACTTGTGTTTTAGTTTACAGCCATTGCACCTCATTTTGTCACTGGGCACCACTGAAAAGTACCTCTTGGCACCTGCCTTTAAGGTACTGATCTGCATTGATGAGATCCCCTCTCAGTCTGCTCTTCTCTCGACTAACCAGGCCCAGCTCCCGCAATCTCTTCTTGTAAGAGAGGTGCACTTGAGACCCCTGACCATCCCTGTGGCCCTAAAATAGTTTTTGTGGCCCCAGTGTTCACTTATGTTCTTCTGAAAACTACTTGAATATTGTTTTCTCCTGTATGCAGAATTTTTTATTCCCTTGTTCCACTGCTGTTACTTTTTATGACAGTTTCAGCACTCCTTACCTTGCCAAAGCTTGGACTTTCATGGCATGTCGCTCTTCCTGCTCTGCTGCCTTCCTTCTCCAGTTGTCCACTTCCTGCCTCAGCGCTGCAGAATGCTCCATCTCTCCATCAAGCAGATTTCTCAGAGATCTGGAGGAAGGCAGCAGCCTCTGTTAGAACACTGCTAACACTACCTGGTAATTAGAATATACTCTATGAATTAAAAAGTGGGTTGCCTGAACGATACCACTGACATCATCCTAAAATTTCATTATTCAGTGCAATAAATTCACACGGTTTGATTATGCAAAGATAGGAAAATCTACAAGGAAGAAGGACCCAACCAAACAGTTGCCAGCACTTACTCTGTGAACTTGTGTTACACTCTCATCCATATGCCCAAAGGACAATCTATTATGGCATCTACTGTACCACCAGGAAGAAATAATTTATTATAGAAAATATCTTAAAAGCTGGTTTCAGTGTTTCAATGCTTCAATGCAAGTCTGTACATCTCAGGAGTAATCTATAAGCAATGTATTTACTAGCAAGAGCAGGAGACAGGTAGGGGTCTTGTCTCCAGTGAGAGCAACACCATAGAAGAGACCTCCCTGTAAAACTTTCAGTGAGATAGCAAAGGTCAGCATGATGCTGACCTGGTCCTTCTGCCAAAAAAAACCCATGAAACTGAATGGAGCAGTAACTTGCAATTATGGCAGTAAGGGTAAGAGGCAGCAAAAGGGGTTCAGCTGGTAGTCTCAATATTAAAACAAACAAAAAACTCTAAATTATCTACAGAAAAATGTAAATTACCAAAATAGCCCTACTACAGCATAACAACAGTATGTCTTGAACACATTTGTATTTTTATTCATCTAGCCATGCATTCCAATAGGCTATATAAATACAAACTAGGCTTGATAGTATTTTAAATAAGCCACTTATCATTTTTACATCATCATTTTGCCCCAAGTGAACAGCAAGACACAAGTAACAGACACTTTCAGCATAACATTGTTAGCCATCCTACAGCACTTCCGTACCAGAAGGAAAAGGCAATTTTCTGAATTATACATAGGAGAAGCTTTTACTCACTTGGAAGTCTGTTTTAAGGGATCTTAAGAATCTTTTGGCTATAAGTTTCGGTTTTAAAAAACTACAAAAGCAAAACTAGCAAAGCTCCCAAGACAAAGAGTTATATGTGATTTGAATTTAAAGGAAAAGTTGACCTACAGACATTACTCTTCAGTATCAATGGCTGCATATTGAAGCATTAAGCTTACCCCTGACAGAAAAAGAATATATACATCAAAAAGATTAGATAAAGATTATTTTAATTTATTTTTAATTACACATTGCTTTTCACAAAGGACAGCCTGTACTAGAGAACAGATTTTCATTTTTTAATTAAGTCCCTCTTGACTAGATAAAGAAAACTACCTATTCTGTTCTTCCAGTTCATCTTTTCTATTCATCATGGCCACGATAGCTTGACGAAGTTCATCTAAAGAGAAGGGACAAAAAAAGATTGATTCCTGTGTGTATAGTCATGTACATAGTGGCACTAATTCAGCAACACACTTAAGATGATGCCAACATCATTTGCTATTACAAAAGTACACAAAAATACTCTTAATCTCATCATTAATTTAAACAATCTTCAAAAGTGGTATTACACAACACAGCAACAGAAGTATTGATCAAATCTAACTAGGCTGCTTCTGACTTTAACACAGATGTTGACAAATTTGCCTGTGGCTACAGCTGTTTTGTTTTAATCCCAAACATATGGGGACAATGCACCTTTTCACTATTTGACTACTTGTATACTAATGAGATACGCTGTTACGTGCTTAACTTCAAATTGCTTGTTTTCTATGCTAGAAATTCAGACACAGGAAACACAACTGTTACAGTGAGACCAGAACAGAGAAAACATCACTGCTTCTTCATGGCATTTCTTCTCAAACTCAGTCTTAAAGACTATGGGATTTCTAAATCATAGAATCATAGAATAGCTAGGGTTGGAAGGACCTTAAGAGCTTATCATTTCCTACACAAACCTTTTCATTTGCTACAAATACCTTAAAAAAATACATTGTCATTACATCAAGAATATTTTTTTTTCAACAAAGACTGACTTTCATAACTTTTAAGACTTCCCTAGAGTTAGGTTTAACAGTAACAACAGGGTAGCTGAATACCATGCAGAAAAACATCAGCTAAATACTGCCTCACCTCAAATCCTTCTGCTATTACAAAGCTTTCACCATGTAACCGTACAGCTGCACTATTACTATTTACTATAAATTTAGAGAAGAATATTAATAGTTTCTAAACCAGATTCTGACTTCCAGATCTTGCATGAATACATGAACTAAAACAGGCCCTCAAAGATTTGAATGTCTCATCCCTGGCAGTGTTTGAGGCCAGGCTGGATGGGGCTTGGAGCCGCCTGGTCTAGTGGAAGGTATCCCCGCTTGCTTGATATTGTCTATACTTACAGAAATTTTTGCCAGTTCAAAAAAAAAAAAAAAAAAACCTAAACAAAAAACAGAACAACTTAACATTTTGTCCTGTGGACCAGATTAAGCTTGCTGAACTCTACTAGTGGATGAAATATGAACATTTTTACTATGTCAATCAAATGTATCAGTCAGTACAGACACCACAATTCCAGCCTGGCATTGCTGGCAAATCCCCCTGGCAGGATTCAGTAGGGGCCTCCTATCACTTGACATCGATCAATCCAATTCATTATCAATCATCATCAATCAATCTTTCATGCTAGACTTCTTCCAAAACATCTCTGCTTCTCTGGCCATGAAGAAAGATGATGATTATTTTTCTACCCATTCCACACTAGTGCTTGAGAACTAATTGACATTAGCAAGAAACATTCCAGTAGGTCATTAGAAGGATTTTGCACTCCATTAATTCAGCACAGAAAGAATGATTACTTTACTAGAGTAACTTAGCATCTTTATACAAATTCTCTATATGTTATCTGAAAAAATAAAAATATCCAGATCCTGTAGAAATTATTAACTGGGCACTTTGATCAGGCTTCCCAAGGCTGTGCTTGCAGCATAAAGGCTGCTCCAGCTTGCTTTACCCATCACTGGTACCACCTCCCTTATTCTGGCCCTGGTGTTTACACACACACAGTGTGCCAGCAGGAACTGAGCCAGCTCCAAATTGGTTTGGTTTTGATTGGTGTTTGTTGGTTTGTTTTGTTTTGTTTTGTTTTTTTAGAAAAGCAGCCGCCACATGATCTTAATGTTGAGTTCAATACCACTGCTGGCACAAGGCACAGAGCAGACAGCAGTCACAGCACCTTTTTAGTCACCAAGGATGATGAATGAAAGCTGGAATACCCTTTCTGGCAAGAGTAAAGTTCATATTGCATGGAAGTGATCAGGTAACCACTGCAATTTACACAGCAATGATAGGAAAACTTAGAATGGAAAGATTATATATAACCAAATACACTGTGCCCATTTTAGTATTTTCATTTTAGTGCTCAATATTTTCATTAGTATTTTCCAAAAATGGACCATAATAGTTTCTATTGACTAGTATTTATATTACAAAAAAATACAGAAAAACAAAAACAAACAAAAAAACACAAAACAAAAAACAACCAACCAACACTCCCCACCAAAATTCTGAGATTTAAAGTATTATATTTAGCTATATCAAACTTGATGACCACAAAACTCAGTACACTATTAGTATTCTTTCGGTCATGAGGAGACACTGCCACTCTGAGGGCAGATTGGAAAGGCTGGGGGGTTTGAGGGGGTTTTTTTTGGTTGTGTTATATTGTGGTTTGCTGGTGGGATTTTTTGGCAGTGGAAAATAGGTGGGCTGTAACAGTTCCAAAAAAATAATCTGGAGTGTTGTGAAAGTGGACCACAATCCATCAGCCTATCTGTGAAATAAAAACTTGTTCTAAGGATGAGCAAAACAGAACACTAAGTGTTGAAGCCTTCTACAAGTGTACAACACAAGCAAAACACATCTGTAGTAAGCCCCGAGCACAGTAACACTAACAAAATAAAGATCTTGAATGACAAAGCTGAATTCAGAATCCTCCTCAAGAAAGCATCAAACCAATGATATTCTAAACATTTGAAGAGTCATTAAAATATGATAGTGTGCACTCTGAGTTAGTTGCTATTATTTCTCTAACTCTGACGAAATTAAAGCCATTGCTACACAGACAAGTTATCGTATTTCTGGCTCTGCACCTATGCTGAGGTGACTGCTCTACAATAACTGCCCATATGCATACTCAGTCTGTTTAAATGTGCCCTGATTTATTAACACTTCAACAGTGAAGCCATTATAAATTGTCTCCATTTTTCCAATTTTACCAACCTACTCAAAGTGTACCCTTAACTTGCCTAATAAGTTCATCTTCTTTCCCTCATTCCATCTAGCATCTTCTGCATGAGTAGAATTGAAATCCTATCTTCTCTCACTCCCCTCTCCAACACACACACAAGAAAGGAGAGCATGAAAGCAAGATTCTGTTAAACACCATGGCTGGCTTAAAAGGAGAAGAAATAAATGATGTTAAAATGCTTTTTAGTTCCATTTGCCTCATTTTTTGAGAGTTATGGAATAGACAGTGCTGTAGTGACACAGCAAACTGCATGGTGCATTATCACAAAAATCAATGCTTAATTTAGGACCACAAAAGCAAACAGACTTCACACTCAGTACTTCTTACTAATTTAGTTCAACTACACATAGCAGTGGAGATGTGGAAGAAAGCATCCACACAAACGTAGCTCGGGCTGAGAAGGCTTTTGCAGCCTCTGCTTAACCTAGAAGCGTTTTTGCTTTATTGCTGTACCTAAGCTATTTATTCTTCAAGTGGTGAGTATTAAGGAGTCATATTTTCTACTCAGAACAAACACAAGAACTATACAGTTTTTCAACACTTCTTTAACCTCACCATCCACATTAAATATAAAGGAGTCAAACATTCACTCCTGTAATCAAATGAGATACCAAGCAAAACAAAAAATCAAAAACTTATATTTCATCATCTTCTGATGCAAGTAACAATAGAACTGAAAGGGCAGTTTCCTATTTAATTCAGGCATAACATTCAAACTTAAAAACAAAAATAATCATGATTTCTTACTCTCATTTATGCTTCTTGAAAACTTTCAGTAGCATGTCAGAAGTCAGCTGAACACAAACAAACTAAATCCAGCGTCATGCACTGTGGCAGGTTCACTTTAGATCTACCATCACACCCAGTTCCTCAGCTTTTGTCTATGTTGTGCTTATCTCTCAGGTGAGTGCATGATCATAACCTATTTTTTCAGCAGACTTATAGAATCATAGAATAGAATCATAGAATAGTAAGGGTTGGAAAGGACCTCAAGATCACCGAGTTCCAACCCCCCTGCCATGGGCAGGGACACCTCCCACTAAACCATGCCATCCAAGGCTATGTCCAACCCCACCTTGAACGCCGCCAGGGATGAAGCATTCACAACCTCCCTGGGCAACCCATTCCAGGGCCTCACCACCCTTACAGTAAAGAATTTCTTCCTCAGATCCAATCTAAACCTCCCCTGTTTAAGTTTAAACCCATTACCCCTTGTCCTCTCACCACAGTCCCTAATGAAGAGTCCCTCCCCAGCATCCCTATAGGCCCCCTTCAGGTATTGGAAGGCTGCTATGAGGTCTCCATGCAGCCTTCTCTTCTCCAGGCTCAACAGCCCCAATTTTCTCAGCCTATCTTCATATGGGAGGTGCTCCAGTCCCCTGATCATCCTCGTGGCCCTCCTCTGCACTTGTTCTAACAGTTCCATGTCCTCTTTATGTTGAGGACACCAGAACTGCACGCAATACTCCAAGTGAGGTCTCACGAGAGCAGAGTAAAGGGGCAGGATCACCTCCCTCAACCTGCTGGTCACACTCCTTTTGATGCAGCCCAGGATACGGTTGGCTTTCTGGGCTGCAAGCGCACACTGCCAGCTCATGTTCATTTTTTCATCAACCCAACCTCATTCATTGTGTGCATTAGAAAAAGGAATAAATAAATAAAACCTTAAAAACCAGTGTTGTGGCAGCAACCATACGTTGGGTATTTTTTTTTACTTCTGGACTTTGCAACCCCAATCTTTCTCCTCCTCCTTTCTAAGTAATAGTGGGAGGATGGCCAGGTCAACCTACTTCAGAAAACGTTCAGAGTGTATGTCCTGTCTCTGAACTGCTTTGTGCTTGATGTCGTTTACAGCCTGTAAAGTAACACTAATGGAAAGAGCTATACTACTGCTATTAACAATCAGCATTCAATACCAGCATATTTCAAAATTCATGTGATAATCAGAGTTTCATAAAGACAGATACAAGATTACTAGTAAAGTCTTGCAAATTGTGTCATCTTAAGAGTTACTTTTGCAATAACTCCCATGTGCAAACCAGTAATTCCAAACCAGGTCTTTTTTATGGTTTGGGGTTTTTTTACTGATAAAGAATGAAGGAATATGCAAATTGAATTATTCATATTCAAATTTACTTTATAAAACCCCCAAAAGTATCTTTTATTGTTGAAATTAATCTGTAGTGCCTAATTGCTAATAAAGCAATATTTCCTCTAAAACCTTTTTTAATTTCCTTGCATACTACATGCAAAAGTCTAACTCCTAGAAAGCTTTTGTAAGGTCACATTCAGAGCATGAAATACACAGAGAAGTGCCATGCTTTAAGAAATACCTGACAACTTCCCAGCAACCCCCAGAAAAGTCCTAAGTTTAACAACTCTTCTGCTGTTAAGATTGGAAAAGTCTGATTTGCAATCACCTGTTATGAAGACTGAGCTGTAAGTGAAATCATCTCTCTTGTACACAAGGTCATGCAGCATTCCCCTGCAATCCTGCAGATGGAATAGCAGGGTGGGCTGGGAGCAGGCTACAGGAATGACTTTTTGGGTTTATTTTCCAGAGTGCAAATTTACACAGATATTTCCAGAAACAAATAAACTTCCAACAGATGAGCTACATCTTAAACCAGAAGTCTGACCTTTAAAGACATGCTCCCTAAGCTGCCTCCGTGAACACTGGATATTAAGGGTTTATTTAGTGCCCCAAAATTCCGCAATTATCCTGTCATGTTACTACTATTAGGGCAAATCGTAGTGGGAAACAAATTAGACAACACAGGTCTGGCATTGTACTGTTTAGTAGGGTTCTGATGGAGAATAGAAGTCCACGAGATGAACTGCAGCTTTTTTCTCAGTGGTGAAATTTATACACCCTCTTTCCACAGTTCTCTTTCAGAGAAGTCACAGGAATTTAATAGCTGTCAGTAAGTAGCAGCAATCAAGTTACAAAACACGTCAGAAGCTATTTAGAGGACAGAGAAAGTACAAAAAGCATACACCTTATTGACCTACATACCAAGATCAAAATATGATATGTAGGTTTCATTATCCAATAAAGTTATTCAGTGATCATGAAAAAACTGGGTGCTTTTTCCAGAATATATGAAAAAATAGAGAATGATGTACAACACTACACCCTTTGCTAACCTTTGTGGTTAAACCCAACTTTAAAAACTGAGGGAAATTATTGTGGAAAAACTAAGTTCCCACTTACTACTAAAACCAGCACTACAGTCAAAGAACCTTGTACAGAAGGACACAAGTAGCATCCTCCTAAAACTAAAGTTTTGGAACTTCCGTTTTTTCCACTGCAAAAACAAGATGGAGAGACTTGTGCTGGCAGGACAGATTATTCTGATGGTGTAAAAAAATGCTGAAAATACAATCTTCCAATGACAATAACTGGAGAAGACAAAGTTGTTTGTGAATCAAGTATGACAAGATAAATGCAATGTTTTAAAAACCGGAAAACTACATCATGGAATAGGCACATAAATACAAAACTTCTGATAAACTTGTTAATAAAATTGGTTACAATGCAGAAGAATCTGTAAAGTAGGGTGAGTTTTCAAGGATGTCTTAGATATTCAGTGGAACTCTAACTCTGTAGATGAGGATTTCTCTCGAGTGGTATTAGTATTTTTTGAGCTGTATCTGCTGCCAAGTTGACCTCTATATGACAAATATGTTGATGTAAAGTCAAGGAGATCATTCAAAATAGCAGAAATTCTAAATTACAGCTTGTCGGAACACAATTTTCTGGCCTGCATGTCAAAAGAACTGAGCAAGGGCTAGTACTGTGCTAGGAAGTTGGAAAGGAAGGAGGAAAAGAATAAATTAAAACCTCAAAATTTCATTTCAGGCATTGTCTGCAGAAGCAAGAAGCACAAAAATCCAGTCACTGGAGACTCACAGCTTTTCTCCCTGCACTACTGCATCCCATTTTTCTTCTCTGATGTGTTAGAATTAGTTGCTATGCAACCAGGCTCTAAGCCTCACCATTTAATAATTCTTCTGCTAATTGCAATAGAAAAAAGGAGCTTCAGTGTCTGGCTTTGTCACAGCACTGAATTCCTGCTGCCCAGGGGATCTGCAACCAGTAACAATGAACTTGAAAAAGACATTATTATTGAATGTATCTGGGATCAGCTGTTTTAAAGGCATTAACTTATATGAATAGTCAGCTGAATTTTGGTTCTGATGACAATTAGATTATTTACTCAGCATTCCACTGGTTTTAGAATTGTTTTAACATACTTCTCCCCCTTCCTCCCACCAAAGCCTTCTCTGAAATGGGAACCTCACGGTAGCATGCATGCTTCTGTTGATCCTGTGGCTCTTTTCATTTAGAAATTGCTAAGTATCAAGAACTGAAAATCGCAAGATTTACTTTCTATTTTATAGCTGTCAACTACACCTCGGAACTGAGCAACTAAAGGAGACCAATTGCGGCCCCTGCTGGTACTTACTACACCGACAAACATTACTACACCAACAAACAAGAACAGTAATACAGAGTGCAGTAAAATCAGAAACTTTATTAGTAAAATTTTATTACTCAGAAAAAAAAAAGAAAAAAGCAAGAACGAAAGGATATTGCAGTAATAATATGAGCAGAGAATATCCAGTGACCAAAGTATCACAGTAACTATCAACAATCTACACATCTACAACACTCAACTATGTCACGTAAAAGCCTCAAACTAGCTATTCCCCTTCACAAAGTACTTGGTAATGCTCTGTCAGCAGACCCAGGCCAAAGTCTTGAAACAGTACCCAGTGAAAGTGCATGGTCTACCCCCTTCAACACACATTGACAGAGGTATCATTTGAACACGACATTAGAACATGAGATTACAGCATTTTCAGGGTTCATTCATTCTGATGATTTCATAAATCACTTTTAGAAAACAATCCTGGCTGCATGACTTCTACATTCCCAAATGTCATAACTTGAAACTGAACATATTTAAATTAAAAAAGAAACACACACACACACCAGAGCTTTAGGACCAAAGTCATATCCACCAGTTCAGTTACAAACTTCTGGTACAGTGAGGAAAATAGAACCATAATGGCTTACAAGCTAGTCAGTTTAAGAACTAAATCTTTGTTCTACAACTTTATATGAAGAAAAAAGAGCATAAAATGGGGTAAACAAACTGCCTGTGCTTCTACTAATACTCTTCTACAGCAAAGGCTATTTTATCTTGTCCAGCTCAACTCTTAACACCACGGAAAATACGACTGTACTCCACCTTAATCTTAACTGAAGTTTTTCATTATGAAAGCTCATATTTATGTTTGCAGGAGACTTCCATATCAAAACCACATACTGAATGTACACAGGAGTTCTAGGTTTGTTGGTTTCAGGGTTTTTTCTGACCAGACATTAATGAAAGCAGGCAAAATGAGTAAGATCAGATCAAAACCAGCTATTAGTGTTTTCAGAGCTTGCAGAGATCTAATGATGTTAATGGAATTAAAACATTATTGTTCATTTAAGCACTCAAGCCACATCTAGCATAAGGATGACATCAAGTTCTCTGGGGAAAGAGACCCTAATGTTACACCAGTTGCAATGAACAATAACCTGGGATCTGCCAATTCAGGAATCATTTCAGATCAATCATTTCTAATGTGGCCAGCATATCAGAAATGAATTGCTGTATGCCTCTCTGAAAAGATCTTACTGAAACAATAATACATACTGAGAATGACAAAGTTAATTCCAGCAATCTAGATACATCAAGGAAGTACTTACTAATTGTCATGGATTCTGGCACAGTGGCTGAAGGCAACATATTGCTTAAAGTATTCACTTGAGCTGGAGGACTGACTTCCACTCTGTCATAAAAGTACAATTTCATCAATAAATGAAAACAAAATCCTGAATTCAAAACTTAGAAAAGAATTCCAGAAACTAGAATTATTATCATATTCACCCACATTTAATCAACTTACATTATCCTTTAACGTATTTATTGTCAGTCTGATTTAAGAATACACACAAAAAAAATCCACACCAAAAGTCCATGAAGAATACAGTAAGAAAATAACAAATATGAACAAAAAACCTATTTTCAAAGCCAGGATGGAGAGCCTGTTAATTGACATGATTATGTGACTTCAAGATAATTAGGAAAAGCTCAATACATGAAACTATGCATAAAGGGATATAGGCTTTTGCATTAGTCTTTCCAAACATTTGCAGAAAGTACCCTGAGGAACAGTTTGCTTCCCAGCACTGAGTAGCTATGCATTAGGAAACAATAAGAAGTTGGTAGCTACAGGGTGAAAATTTTTTCATTTAAGGAAAACATATGACATGTACCTGTAAGGAAGATCAGACATTCTTGAAACCAGTTCTACTGTATGAACATGTTCATGTCCCTCTCCGTTCTCCAGGTTATCTAGAGTAGAATACACAAACATCAGCTTTCTCCAGCTAACAGCACTTAACCAAAAACAAAACCAGAAGGAGGGCAGTTACATTTTTAACTATCAAAACTCATCTTTACTAAAGTTTTTAAACACTTTCAATTCTTTCTCCAAGGTTGGCTTCTGCACATTCACCCCAAACGCCAGCAGGGACTGTCAAGTCCCTTAGGAAGAGAGTTTCAGTTTAGAAAAAAAGCAGTATTGCACAGTTCCTAAGTTTTAACTTGGATGTACATTTTACATTGAAAACAATGCAGCAAAGTTATGAAGTGACTCCTTACTGAAGTGATTTTTGCAAGTCTCAGGCTTAACCACTACCTGGCATCTGACACTCATTACGAATCTGTTTGTGACTTGCAGGAAAAGGATTTGCGGTTAGTCCCCCATACGTGAAAACCTGCACAGACACCAGTCCCTTATGCATTCCCTATAGAGCACCATGCTTTTCCCTGGCTCTTTAAGCCCAGGTACCAAACGTCAGGAATCAGACAGATGAGATATCTTTTAAAAAGCATGGATAATATGCATCTGTCCACAGATTCACAACTGTCAGGATCAAAGCATACACATCACTGGGCCTGTTATTAAGGTAGCTCAGGTAGAAAGAAACGAAAACCGCATTTCACTGATATTTCCTGCATCTTACTATTTAAGGGCTACAAAGTTACCATAAAACTACCCTAAAAGCATGAGCTACAACAGCCCAGAATTTAAAGATCAAGAATTAAAGGCAAAAAGTTAATGTGAATTAGAGTTATGCCAGAAGGACTACGAAGAAATTAATTTTTTAAGCTGCAGTTTACTTCAACTCAGTTCCTAAATGCATGCTCTATTTTTATTCCAAGCAACTGAATGTTAGTACATGGAGACATGATATGCCCTGACACATCCCTGAAGCACTTCAACAGGCCAAAACTGCAAACAGATAATAGCATACAACACTATAGATTATGCTGCTTCATCCCTGGCGGCGTTCAAGGTGGGGCTGGACATAGCCTTGGATGGCATGGTTTAGTGGGAGGTGTCCCTGCCCATGGCAGGGGGGTTGGAACTCGATGATCTTAAGGTCCTTTCCAACCCTAACTATTCTATTCTATTTCAAATACCCCTCTTCTTATTTATCTATATTAGACCTATAAACCAAAATGTTGGGTTAAACTACAGATTTCACAAGAGCTCACTAAGCACGTTTTAGTAAATATGTTGCCATAATAATAATGAGATGGCCAGTTACTGAGCTGAACTGCCCTCAGAAAAAGCTAACCCATGTTACCCCTGGTATCATTAATCTAGCAAAGTGTAACATCCAAAGTCAAGCGAAGAACTGCCAAAGGATGATTTCAGTATCATCCAACTGTCTGTATGGCTGGGGTAAGGGGGACTGTACCCATGCGTATCATTCTTCCCAACTGGGTTGCATGATAGGCTTTTCAGTGAAGCCTGTCTGCACACTGTCAGTTCAGGGATGTTCTGAAGGGCCCACTGACTGCATAGGAGGTTGAGATGGGACAGCAGAATCCATGCTATGTTTTCTGCAACTAATGAAGATTCTTTTCACCAGCCCAAGGCTGTATTGTGCTGGCTTGTATGCTGGACCATAGGGTTTAGCACAAAGGCAGGAAGAAGGAGAACTGAAAACAGCTGTATACTGTGCCAGAAGGGGTCTGAACAGACCTACTGTTGATCATCTCCAGTAGCCTGAGCATTTTCTTAAAAACAATTCTGAGATGAAGGAAGGTGAAACAAGGCACTTTGGCATCTCCTTAATAAAAGTAATCCGTTACACTTGCTGATGTCCTCTCTGGTCACCTGTCTCCAATCCAAAGTCTTGGCTTGGCCTCCTGACTTTTGATTTCAGCTGTAAGCCTCTAGCTCCTGGTGCCTTGTGACATCTGTCTGGCTACTAACTCCCATAGCTCAATGGTGAGTTCCCACTCCACAACACACCCACCCCCAGAAACAGGAACATTTACTTGTATTCCAGATTTCAAACTGTTGCAACCAGCAAACCCTTATAAATCTATGGACCTTTTCTAACAATTTCTGTACAACATTTAACACAACGCCACAAACTACATGTTTACTACATCCACTCCTTCATAAACGAGAAAAGGAAAACAGAAGTGCAAAAACGGAAGTACAAAAAACAAGAAGAAAATGTACGTTCCATCTTTTTGATCAACTGGCATTTTTTAAGAGGTACATGTACAGCAGAGGGCAGCACAGCATTATGTGACAGTTCACATTATTTTTATCACCAAACTTACAGGACTGAATTACACTTTTTCTATTAACAGTCCATTTAAACTCTGGGCATATATAACACATATGCAAAAAAATGTGAAATATCTTATAATTAAAACATTATTTTAATACCAATAAGACATTTTTAAGTGATCCCTGAAATAAGAATACATATCCAAAGTTTGATAGAATCATAGAATCATAGAATAGTAAGGGCTGGAAAGGACCTCAAGATCATCGAGTTCCAACCCCCCCACCATGGGCAGGGACACCTCCCACTAAACCATGCCATCCAAGGCTATGTCCAACCCCACCTTGAACGCCGCCAGGGATGAAGCATTCACAACTTCCCTGGGCAACCCATTCCAGGGCCCCACCACCCTCACAGTAAAGAATCAGATCCAATCTAAACCTCCCCTGTTTAAGTTTAAACCCATTACCCCTTGTCCTCTCACCACAGCCCCTAATGAAGAGTCCCTCCCCAGCATCCCTATAGGACCCCTTCAGGTATTGGAAGGCTGCTATGAGGTCTCCACGCAGCCTTCTCTTCTCCAGGCTGAACAGCCCCAATTTTCTCAGCCTATCTTCATATGGGAGGTGCTCCAGTCCCCTGATCATCTTCGTGGCCCTCCTCTGCACTTGTTCTAACACTTCCATGTCCTTTTTATGTTGAGGACACCAGAAATGCACGCAATACTCCAAGTGAGGTCTCACGAGAGCAGAATAGAGGGGCAGGAGCACCTCCCTCGACCTGCTGGTCACACTCCTTTTGATGCAGCCCAGGATATGGTTGGCTTTCTGGGCTGCAAGTGCACACTCCTGGCTCATGTTCATTTTTTCATCAACCCACACCCCCAAGTCCTTCTCCTCAGGGCTGCTCTCAATCTCCTCCCTGCCCAACCTGTAGCTGTGCCTGGCATTGCTCCGACCCAGGTGGAGGACTTTGCATTTAGCATGGTTAAACTTCATCAGGTTGGCATCAGCCCACCTCACAAGCGTGTCAAGGTCCCTCTGGATGGCATTCCTTCCCTCCAATGTATCAACCGAACCACACTGCCTGGTGTCATCGGCAAACTTGCTGAGGGCGCACTCAATCCCACTGTCCATGTCACCCACAAAGATGTTGAACAAGACCAGTCCCAACACCGATCCCTGGGGGACACCACTCGTTACTGGTCTCCAGCTGGACACTGAGCCACTGAGCACTACTCTTTGCGTGCGGCCATCCAGCCAGTTCTTTATCCACCGAGTGGTCCACCTATCAAATTGATGTCTCTCCAACTTAGAGAGAAGGATGTCATGGGAGACAGTGTCAAAGGCTTTACACAAGTCCAGGTAGATGACATCAACTGCTCTGCCCCTGTCCATGAGTTCCGTAGCCCCTTCATAGAAGGTCACCAGATTGGTCAGGCAGGATTTCCCCTTAGTGAAGCCATGCTGGCTGTCACCAAGCACCTTGTTGGTTTTCATGTGCCTTAGCATGCCTTCCAGGAGAATCCGCTCCAAGATTTTGCCAGGCACAGAGGTAAGACTGACTGGTCTGTAGTTCCCTGCCTCATCCATTTTCCCCTTCTTAAAAATGGGGGTTATATTTCCCTTTTTCCAGTCATCAGGAACTTCACCTGACTGCCATGATTTTTCAAATATGATGGACAGTGGCTTAGCAACTTCATTTGCCAGCTCCTTCAGGACTCACGGATGGATTTCATCCGGTCCCATTGACTTGTATACATTCAGGTTCCTAAGGTGGTCCCGAACAAGATCCTCTCCCACAGTGGGCCCAGGATCCCCACCCTCACCGTCCCCGCGTCTGCCTTCCAAGACTTGGGTGGTGTGGTCAGAGCATTTGCCGGTAAAGACTGAGGCAAAGAAGTCATTAAGAACCTCAGCCTTCTCCAAATCCAGGGTAGCCAGTTCTCCCAATAGCTTCTGGAGAGGGCCCACGGTGTCCCTAACCTGTCTCTTATTGGCAATGTACCTATAAAATCCCTTCCTGTTAACCTTAACATCCCTAGCCAAGTTTAATTCTAAGAGGGCCTTAGCTTTCCTAACCTGGTCCCTAGCTTCCCGGACAACATCCCTGTATTCTTCCCAGGCCGCCTGACCTTGCTTCCACCTTTTATAAGACTCTTTTTTCCTTCGAATTTTGCTCAGCAGCTCCTTATCCATCCAAGGAGGTCTCCTGGCCCTCCTGCAGCACTTCCTTCTAGTTGGGATAAAAGCAATATTCTTATGAACAGCTAGCAAAATGTTAACTGGGGAAGGTGGGTGTGGGGAATGGTGGAAGTTTCTTGTTTGTCTTTGGTTGCCATACAGATGCTGTAAAAGCACCAGCTCTTCTTTTCCATACCTTTGACTATCTTCATTGCTTGCTTCAAGATTTTCATCAAATGGTCCACATCATTCTTGAAGTGCAATACCCCAAACTGCATCATCAGAACCAACTGAGCATTGATTTACAAATGACACTTTCATTTATGCATGTCTGTATGACGTGTGGGAAGCACATCACTGCTAATTCATTACCAGCTTGTGACCCACAGCAATTAGTGGGCCTCCTGCAGAAACCAGCTTGAGGATGAAATAAACATATGAGGCAGCAACTGGTACTCACGGCTCCAGAAGCCAATCCTACCCTGGGCTAAGCATAAAACGAAGCATGGTTGAGGTCTTTGCATCCATGAACATGCTGCAAGGGCTGAACAGCTCTGCTCTGGAGACAGGCTGAGAGAGCTGGACTTGTTCAGCCTGAAGAAGAGATGACTCGGGACACCTTACTGTGGCCTTTCAGTACTTTCAGAGGGCTTATAAGAAAGATGGAGAGAGACATTTTACCACAGCCTGCAGTGACAGGACAAGGGGGAATGGTTTTAAACTGACAGCGGGGAGATAGAGATGCGATTGTAGTTCTTCCCTGTGAGGGTGCTGAGGTGCTGGCACAGGTTGCCCAGAGAAGCTGCGGCTGCCTCATCCCTGGCAGTGTTCAAGGCCAGGCTGGACGGGGCTTGGAGCAACCTGGTCTACCAGAAGGTGTCCCTGACTGCAGCATGGGGTTGGAACTGGGTGAGCTTCAAGGTCCCTTCCAACCCAAATCATTCTATGATTCCCAAATCCTTTTCCAAAGATGTATTTTGTAGCCAATCATTCCTCACCCTGTATATAAACACATAACAGCTTCTACTGAACTGCATCCAATATTAGGTACTTTCTCCAATCTGTCAAGATTAATTTGAATTCAAAGTCTCAAACACATTTGCAGCTTATTCCAGCTTAGTGATATCTAGAAAACAAGTAAGGACACTTTTTATTCAACCATGCTAAACATTAGTAAAATACCATACAAGACCACATCTTAATCCCAACAAAATTCTGGTTTATTTTGACACTGACAAATCCTCAACTAAATATCTAGTCAGATGGAGAACTCTGATTCAGATCTAGAATAAATTTTAATTGAACCTCCCATCTCAGCTGTGCAATATATCCTATGCCCTTACAATTCTAGTATTTCTTACCATTATTCCATATTAACTATTCTGTTATAAAATTTGCTGGAATTTGGTAAATTAAAATATCTACCTGTTTGGGAGTAAGAGCCAACAGCACTGACAGGAAACAGAACATCTGAGTCATCGTTCAGGACCTGCAGAGGACTCCAGCTGCATATCTTAGAGTTGCATGTGCTTAGTTCATGACGCCTAGATTTAAAATAAACCAACAGAACAACCTGTTTATACAGTCAGTGTTCATGTACACAATGCTTAGGTTTCTTTCAGAGATAACACTGCCAGAAAAACTTTTGTTTCAATCTACCTGCCAATTTCTTGCTTCAGACAAACTCATTCAAGATCAGATTATTTTGAACATGTGACAGGAAGTTCTTGCTCTCCAGAGGGATTTCTGAGTCAGAAGTGAAGAGGTCATCCTAGTAGCTAAAATTATTTCTTTTTCCCCTCATTTTTGTTTTGTCTTGTCTTAATTATCTGCTCTGATGATAACAGGCTTACTTTGTTTAAAATATGTGGGTTTACTGTAAAGCCAAAACAGAATTGATAACCATACTAAGAATATGGACATTTCAAATAGGCCAGAATTATAGCACGGGTATATGATGCAACAATTTCAACAACTAAGAATTTCAAGGAGAACAAGCCTGAAATCAAGACAGTTTGGTTTTCAGTGGAACTTAGAAACAAAGTACCATCACCACAGTGCCCAAACGGTTTAAACAAGGGGAAAGAAGATGAAAAAGGAAGGGGTGAGAGTGTGTGAGAAAACCTATAGTTCAGTCACACATATCTGCCAGTATTCACGGAGGAAGGAGGCAGGGAGCAGGGAAGGCTTAGAAAATGGCTCCTGCAACATTACTTACTTTTCAGAAGCTTCTGTTTCCCCTTCTGTGCCTTTATTTCCTAAGGATTTTCCATATAGCTCATCTTCATCTGCATCTTCATCATCAATGCTCTTCACATCTAGTTTCTGGTATTCATATTCTCCATTCAGGAACACTGAATTGCTCTTCCACGAATAGTTACTTTCATCCCCATTCAAACTCTTCCCAAGAATGCTTTCAGATGAGGGTGATGCAAAAACTGAAGGTCTGTCTACACTCTCCTCTGAACTTTCGCCTGTAATCAGAGTCTTTGTTGTGTCCCCCAAATTGTGGTCATCTTCCTCTTCATCAAATGAGATAATATTAGTCACTCTCTTCTTCTTTTTTCTGTCCTTTTTACATTTCAAATCTAGCAGCAATATAAAGGTTTACGTAGTTTAGAAAGAGAAACAATGCAATACACTTCTTTTCTTCTTCTAAAAGAAGAAAAAGCCACTTACATCTATGAGGCCTTTCATTATCTTTCCATACACATCAGCTTTTACGTCTCTTAACTACCATCTTTATTTTATATGCCTTACATAATTCAGATTTTAGAAGACATTTTAGAAGTGCATTCCTAACAGCATTCAATTGGAACAGGGAAAAATTTCCACAAGCTCATAAAATTACATTCAAAATTGTAGTTGTCTTGCTCTCCTTTTCTCCCAAGGAATATGGCGAGTGTATATTGAAGAGTCTGAGTACACAATACAGAAAACACAAAACTTCTGGGAAGAAGAAATTAAAAAGAACAACTCACAACACAAAATCCAACCAGCCTGCAATAAAATAAAGATACTTTTTGCCTGTATTTTGGAAACTGAGCAGTCAAGTCTTCAGAAAAAGAGACTGAACTTGATCTCTCAATGAGTAATTGGCTCTTGCTCTGGAAATGCACTGAAATCTTCTCAAATACATCACACCTATGCCTTGAGAGCACTCACTTTTGCATGATTACCTCTCCACACTGATTCTGATGTGCACACAAAGCTGAATGGTCTTGCAAAGTTGAAGCCCTCTAAGAAATACCAGAAATTTGCTCACCAAGCAACTCACATTGGGACTCAACTGTTTTAATTCAAGTCCAGCTGTTATACATCCACAAAATATGTTAACATATTTCTAAGAGTTAGAGGATGTTAAAACCCATTCTGAATGCAAAGAGAATTCCAGCAAAGAACATAGACTTTATTGAGAACATCTGACTTGCTCTAGCATTCAACATGTAATGGCATTTGAACAAACTCAATGTTTTTAAAGTGACCTTTTATTGCAAGTTGTACATTACATGTACTGTATCCACATGGACTGTACATATAAGGTACATTATGTTGTAGAGTCATGCACAGAATATTGTTAATTATTCTGTTGTTTCATCTTGCAAGCCTTTTTTATACTTACCAAGTTGTCCCAAGTCAAGTATTAGCTACTATTTTAAGCTCTTTTAGTGGGCAAAAACAAAAGCTTTACCACAAGTTTGTTTTGAGATAAAGTCTCTTTTAAATATCAATAAGAAACAGATTTTATCTCAAGTTCTATTCCTAGCAGACAGCATTCACATGTGGGGTTCTTTCTTTTTTCTCAAAACAATTTAAAGCCTAAACTTAAACCTTGTTTCTCAATTGAAAAAACGCACTGTACCTTAATAAAACAAAATATTCCTTCAGCTCAGCTTCTGGAAACAAAGATGATAAAATATTCCTCTGCTATTTTTGGAAATGAAAATGTATAATGAATGCCACATTTTGCTTAATTATAAAAGATTAAGACTTTGGGTCTTTGTTAGTAACTAACATCCTACAAACTGGTTGCGACACTAACATATTTAAAAGTAGAAAGTGTGTGTAAGTTTTCATTTGTGGTAATTACCTGCTTCATAGAGGAATTCAGACTGTAAACATGGGTGCTGCTTGAAGAAGATTATAAGCTATTATTTTTATCTGATATATACCAACAGATATATACTAGTGCATTTCTGAATGATAAAAGTGCCAAAAGAAAACATATTAATAATGAAAAATCACGACATGAGAAACTGCAAGGCATTATCTCATTATTAAGAAATTGAAATTCAGGTTGCTAGCAAAGCACTTTACCAATGAGATAGTTTAGCTTCCCTCTCACAGTGACACAAGAGAGCTAAAACACTCAACTACTTTGCATGTGTAATGCACTTCAGGTTTTTGTTCCATAATCGTGCATTAAATTTAACTGGAAAAGTTATTTAAACACACTTGAGAATTTTATAAGCTGCTGAATGACACAAACATTGCAGAAATGCTTACCAGCATTTAAACTCTTTGAGAGAACAGGAAGTGGGTCAGTGTCCTGATCAGGTTTTATTAGAATCGAGACAGCAGATGATGCCGTGATCTCTCTAAGAAGGCTGCTAACACCCTGAGTGGATTCCTTTAACAATGAGGTCACATTCTGCGTTGATTCCTTTAACAAATCAGACACAGTGGGTGTGCATTTGCTCTGCCCATTTAAATCCTTATTGTCAATGTTGATTGCAAAAAGAATGGAGTTCAGACCTGCAGAGAAAAGGGAAAAATAAGACCAAAAGCTCACTATATACTTCATACAAAAGTTACAAAGATAGAACCTAAGAATTAACAAAGCTATGATACGTAAAATATTTCTTCCCCAAAATTTCCCACAGTTCACCATGCACGAATTCTTATTCTGTCATGTACCATTCATTCTTTTTTAGATCATATTCAAGCTGATGCCATCAGTTCTGAATTTATCTTAATGGCTGTTCAGCTGCACATTAAATAAGCAGTACGTACTGTGAACACGTTTATTTATAATCTTCTATTTAAACTCATTTCACTGCAACTTAAGTATTTGTTGGTTCCTAAACTCTATTAACAAAAACTTATGTGATCCCTATCTTGAAGAATGAAGCATGTGACCACACACCTGAGAAAAGGGGTGTACATGGTAATAATACATCACCTCTGTGGTCAATTCTCTGCCATTATTCCTACTCTTACTCTCCTTTCATGTATTTACCTATAATTTGGGTCTTACTATAGTAAGTCTGTCATTACTATTTTCTAGTCAGGAATAACCCATTTTGTTTTTTCTAAATTGCACTAGGTTTCTAGAAGAAGCTAGCCTCCACTGATGAAGTTAGAAAACTTCTGTAAAAGGCTTCCGAACTGTAGGAAGGTCTGACCCAATATTTCAACAGTTCATCAATTCATAGCATAAACTAGCATTCACTCTGAATCTGCATCTGACACACATTCTCCATATAAGCAAAGAGTGTGTGAGAGAAGCTCCCCACAACCAGAAACAGATATAACATTCCAAAATTAAATTCTGGAATATTTTTTGAAGAACAGTATCGTTTTAGAAAAAGTCTTACCAGCTGCCATGGTAGGAATCATACTAGAACGTTCTTCGTCCATCATAAAAGACCAGTCTTCATAGAAGACACTACAATTCGAAAGGGAGAATAAGAGAATATGCAGTCCTGTATTAACATACTTTCCACTCCTAAAAGACATGAAAAGTCTGAAAAATAAGTACCCCAATAGATTAAATTATATGTCCTGGAGTTCTGAAATAGAGCAAACTGAACAGTTACCAAAGACATGCTACATGGTACTTTATCTTCAGTTTTCTCTCTGCATTTCTACATAGACAAAACAGCCACACAGGGCAAGGAGGTTCATTCTACATCAGCCGTCACAATATTTCTCTACACCTATTGCTATAGTGCATATATAAGTTTTAAATAACTAGAGTTGACTGCAATTACTAAGCCAAATGAAAAGAATGGATTTCTGCTGAAGCCACTGGACTTGATCAAGCTCATCAAAAAAGGAAAACACCCCGATTTTTCAAAAAGAAGAGAAGCTGAAGATGTACCAGTGAAAAGGTGGGACTCAGTTAATCATGAACTAAAGTGCAGTTCACATACTCAAAGTACCTTAAGATTTCACAATGCGTAGTAAGCTACTCTCAGTAACTCTGCAGAAGTAGGTTCACAAACCAGTACAAAACCAGTTCCAAGTGATCTGCAATAGTAGCTACCTATTGCTGGACTGCTTTTCAATTACAGGATGAGCATCTCCAAAAGGCCCCAGGCAATCGCCAGTGATGAACTGCTAAGATCAAGGCTGCAACTGTGTGCAATGTTAACAGCATGAAAGGGGCACCTCAAAGCCTAGTGTCAAGGTCTCAGTGAGAAATACTGTTGAAAGAATGGGGAAGGGAGTTTATGAAAGAGGATGGAAATTAAGATGAGGATAGAAACATGCATCCTCATGTGCTAGAATAAAGCCAGTTTCAGGTCACATGTTGATATAGGCACAAGCCACTATTTATGGCTGCTAAAATTTCAAAAAAGAAAAAAACGTAAGTATAAGATTAAGTGGTTTTGCTAGCACAGCAATTAATACACTGTATTAGTACAGCTGTGTTTTCTGGTTGGTTGTTTTAACCTCAGTACTTCATTTGTCCATACATTTCCTGCATTACAAAGATATCAAATACAGTACCCAAGTCGATTCTTATCTGCCAGCAGCATATGAACGTATCTTTCCAGGGAATGCTCATTTAATGCACAGCGCAACCAGGCCCGGCCTCTACCAACGTCTGTGTTAATTGTCTTCAGAGAGTAAAAGCGCTGAAGTTCATGTTTATTCAGAACTTCTTTCACGTAGTACCAGAACACAGGCTCTGGAATAAAAAAAGTTAAAATAATAATAATTAAAAACACATCAAAAACCTCACACCTGACTGCATTCACATGCAATTTTCCAAAACAAGTAATGGTATATAACTTTGAACAAAGGTGAATCATTCAGCATCTTCATACAACTCAACAGCTAAACAGGTTATTTATTTTTACAGAACTTGGGCTATTTAAGCACTTAGAACTTTTCACCTCATTGAAAAAAACACACACATAATATTACAGGATTCTCTTACATCTTGAAACTGAATTCACATTAAAAGCACATTCAAACTAGTATGCCATCTACAGAACAGGTTCCAATGTTCGGCTGGGAATCATAGAATCATAGAATCATAGAATAGTAAGGGTTGGAAAGGACCTTAAGATCATCGAGTTCCAACCCCCCTGCCATGGGCAGGGACACCTCCCACTAAACCATGCCATCCAAGGCTATGTCCAACCCCACCTTGAACGCCGCCAGCAATGGAGCATCCACAACCCCCCTGGGCAGCCCATTCCAGTGCCTCACCACCCACACAGTAAAGAATTTCTTCCTCATATCCAATCTAAACTTCCCCTGTTGAAGTTTAAACCCATTACCCCTTGTCCTCTCACTACAGTCCCTAATGAAGAGTCCCTTCCCAGCATCCCTATAGGCCCCCTTCAGGTATTGGAAGGCTGCTATGAGGTCTCCACGCAGCCTTCTCTTCTCCAGGCTGAACAGCCCCAATTTTCTCAGCCTATCTTCATACGAGAGGTGCTCCAGTCCCCTGATCATCCTCGTGTTCCTCCTTTGGACTTGTTCTAACAGTTCCATGTCCTTTTTATGTTGAGGACACCAGAACTGCACACAATACTCCAAGTGAGGTCTCATGAGAGCAGAGTAAAGGGGCAGGATGTATTATGCAAAGTAAAAGAATTCTTTAGAATTCTTTCTTGCTGCTGATTGTGAAATGTTGGAAGCTAGGTCCACAGGAAGAGGTAGCTCCAGAATTTACAGACATGCAAATGACAAATACATGTTACTTTTAAAAAAAAAAAAAAAAAAAAAAAAAAGTTTTACATTAAAAAGGCATCAATGCCCCTTTCCAATAATATACTTTCCTTGCCCTGTTCCCAAATATTGATAAAAAGGGGGTTTTGTGATTTAAGCCCAGCTGGTAACTCAGTACCATGCAGCTGTTCGTTCACTCCCCACCCTTCCTCCCCCCCACTCCCAGGAGGATGGGGAAGAGAATCAAAAGAATGTAACTCCCACGGGTTGAGATAAGAACAGTCCAGTAACTAAAGTATAACACAAACCACTGCTGCTACCACCAATAGTAATAATGATAAAGGAAATAACAAGGGAAGAGAATACAACCGCTCACCACCCACAGACCGATACCCAGCCTGACCGAGCAGTGATCTAACCCTTCTAGGTAACTTCCCCAAGTTTATATAGTAGGCATGACGTGCTGTGGTATGGAATACCACTTTGGCCAGTTTGGGTCAGGTGTCCTGTCTCTGCTTCCTCCCATCTTCCCCTCCTCCCTGGCAGAGCACGAGGCTCAGAAAGTCCTTGGTCAGAGTAAACATTATTGAGCAGCAACTAAAAACATTGGTGTTATCAGTGCTGCTCCCAGGCAGAAAGTCAAAAACACAGCACTGCACCAGCTACTAAGAAGGAGAAAAAATGACTGCTACTGCTGAACCCAGAACAGGGGGTTTTGCAGTTGCCTCAACTTTCTCAATTGGAGCTAACAAAAATCTACCTCAGTAACTGTGAATGTTTTATCCCTATCAGAACTCAAGATATTGTGACCAGCAGGTTGAGAGAGGTGATCCTGCCCCTTTACTCTGCTCTCGTGAGACCTCACTTGGAGTATTGCGTGCAGTTCTGGTGTCCTCAACATAAAAAGGACATGGAACTGTTGGAACAAGTCCAAAGGAGGAACATGAGGACTATCAGGGGACTGGAGCACCTCCCGTATGAAGACAGGCTGAGAAATTTGGGGCTGTTCAGCCTGGAGAAGAGAAGGCTGCGTGGAGACCTCATAGCAGCCGTCCAATCCCTGAAGGGGGCCTATAAGGATGCTGGGAAGGGACTCTTCACGAGGGACTGTAGTGAGAGGACAAAGGGTAACGGCTTAAAACTTAAACAGGGGAAGTTTAGACTGGATATGAGGAAGAAATTCTTTACTGTGTGGGTGGTGAGGCACTGGAATGGGTTGCTCAGGGAAGTTGTGAATGCTCCATTGCTGGCGGTGTTCAAGGCAGGGTTGGACATAGCCTTGGATGGCATGGCTTAGTGGCAGGTGTCCCTGCCCATTGCAGGGGGGTTGGAACTAGATGATCTTAAGGTCCTTTCCAACCCTAACTATTCTATGATTCTATGATATTTGCCAAAGATGCTACTCATGATAGAACTGTAGAAAGTGCAGATTTCCAAACACCAACATTTCTAGAGAAACTTGGTATGAAAGTTACAACACAATTAAGAAATCAATAACCACTTTCACTGCCTATTGAGAGTCCAAGTGTTAAGCATGCTACCAGCAGACTGCAGTCTTAAAACTTCATTAGAAAATGTATCGCTTGCCCTTATCAACTGCTTAAAATAGAATCATTAAGATTAATGAATTACCTGTTTCAGTTCTGCTGGAGAAACCTGCTGCCTGTTTGATGGCTGCTGCTGTTAATGCTAGTCCTCGACTCCTCCTCAGACCATGCTGAAACACAGCTTCAAACTGAGCACACAAACAAGTGACTCTGCAATAGAATTTATAAAGAAATCTTGTGAAAAGAACAATCAACTATGTTTCTACAGAGCAGGTTTATTCCAAATCTCTGAATGTAAAGGTGAACCATTCATTATCTTACATGTAGTGAAAGACTCCTTGTATGCTCTAATCTCATAATCTGCAAACAGTATAATCTGCTTACACCTAAAGCCTCATCATGACAGTCATTCAAGGCCAGGTTGGACAGAGCCTTAGGCAACAAGGTCTAATGTGAGGCATCCCTACCCATGGCAAGGGAGGTTGGAACTGGATGATCTTAAGGTTCTTCCCAACCCAAACCACTCTATGACTATCCAAAACTGGGCACAAATGACTTTCAGAAGAATTGGCAGTCAATTTGAGAAATCATCCTCACCTGCTATAGTGATTGTTAGTCACATCATTTCAGCTTCAGATTTCATGCAATTACATTTTCATAAATACCCTTTGTGCTACACATGCAATGAATGTTTTTCTGAAAATATGCTGTAACTTCCTATACAATTAATAGAGAATTTTATTAATTTGCATTAGTACTCCATAATTCAAGCCTAGGAAAACAAACATACATTTTAATGTCCTTCAGAAATCCCAGGCACAGGAAAATAAGACAGATTTTTCTCGAGATGTGTTGAATCTCATGTTTTGATGCAGTTCTCTACGACACTATTTATAAATCTCCTGATTTTTTTTTAACATAACCCAGTCAATAAATCAGTTTTCACACAAACAGAAACATTGCAAAACCAGCATAATTCAGCCTGCCAAAGAAAGAAATATTATTGCAACCTACAGGGAAGAGTAAGGCTTAAAGTATAACAGACAGGAAGGAATCAGTTTGTTTGAAATACAGAAAATAAGTATTACTTTTGGCTATTAAATACACAATACTTAAAACTTCAGCTTTAAGAAAGTTGTCAGCTCACTGCCAAAGCTGATTTCTAAAAGGAAGGACAGATAATTAAAGTTCAAGCAAACGCATAAAAACAGTTGACAAAGTGGCACAGGACTCTGCTCCAGCATTCCATAAGTACAGAGTTCTATTCAGGGTCACAAAAAAGCAGAAGATCTCAGAAGAAGCACTGACACAAAGAGAAGTATATTTACCATAACTGCCCTGGATAGCAGAGCTTTTAACATGTAATGCTTTCTAGTCCATCTATGTTAGGAAACTTCACTTCATTAGGAAAACTTGACTAATAAAGCAGAATGTCATTCAAACAATACTCAAGATGATTGTGGAGCCCTTGTGATTAAATTTTGCCAAAAAGACTGCTGCTGTCAAAAATGGAAATTCCTGCAGATACTTTTCAATTCAGAAAAAACAGAACAGAAATTAGGTTCTGTGAAAGAGCTCATGTTATTAAAAAACTGTGTGAACTACTAACTCCCTTAGCCTGGAGTTCCACACACAGATAACATGCAGAAGCTGCATTACAAGCTACTCCTGAAAGGAGATGGGTTTGCCCTTCTCAGCCCTTGTGGCTTCTTCCTCCTCTTCTGCACTTCCCGTTGCTTCTAGCTGCTTCCCCTCCTTGCAGCAACTCTAGCATTCACCAGATGTTTTACTGATTTAACTCAGTAAAATGGCAGAATGTTATCCTTTCGCATTATTTCTTCTTTCATTATATTAATTCAGAGAGGACTGGATGATCACCAGGCATTGCTCAAAAAGGTGGTGCAAGGAAGTAGTACTGTAGCTGGCAACCTTGAGGAGATAAATGAACCCTCCCCACCCCTTAGTAGCAATGAATTATTATGGTGACTTTCCAGAAGTCATGAAAACACACCCTTAAACATGTTCTTAAAGACTGAATTAGGAGGGGACTGAAGAGAATTTTATACGTAATTTATAAATGGTCAAAAGAGAATTAACTTCTTCCCAAAAGGCAGAGTCAAACTTCAAGAACATAAGAAAAAGTACAACAAATAACTGCACTGAATCCTGAATTTATCTTTACTCCAGGTTCTTCGATAGAACAGGTTCTGAGATAGACTCAATACGACACAGAACACACCGCTATTTCTGTCTGTCAGTCACCTTCTTAAAAGCCTTAGAAACCAATATGCCATATCCAACAAATGTAACTAATAGGAATTAATGACATTTTCTGACTTACTTTTTTACTTGAATGAAAAGGAGTAACTTCTCATACAGAAAAGGAAGAAAACCAGGTTTATAACGTGTCAGGAATTAGAAAAAATAAGGATGACGATTTTCTTGGTGACTACATGTTAAACACACTTGACAGTTAAGTGTCAGGCTTCATGAAACACAGGTGTATTGGCAGTAAATATGCATTCATTTTAAACAAGGTTTTAAGGAAGGTCAGTTCTCCCAATGTCAGGTTCAGACCTTAGGGTCCAATGCTTTGGCATGAACTCTGCAGCCATTTAAACACTTGCAGCTTCATACAGAAGAATACCCTGTGTTAAGCTATCAAATTTGTAACAAGATGAAAAATTCAGAGTCCCATGTCAGTAGAAACAGGTTTTTGAGCGTGTCATGAATTTTGAGCCATTACAATACATAATCTAAGCATGTTGGAAGTTTCTTAGACTATTTTACCTGCTATCAGAGTCTGAAGCAATTTCTTTTCTTCCTCCAAATCGTATTTGACACTGCAATAAACAGATTTTAATAAATTCTGTTGCACTAACAAACTCAATATTTCAAAATATCTCCATGTAAGAAACAAAGTCATAACAAAAAACTGAAGCACTACAAAACAACACATTGGCAAATACAGCCTGCAACCAAAAAAGTGTTTCACAGCATTATGTTCCACTAATGGCCAACTCTTTGGAGTTCTTGCTGTATGCCCTTGCTAGCCAGCACAAAACACCTGCAGGTCCTTCAGTATATTTGTGTGAAAATTACTACTTTTGAGTTTCAAATGTACAACCACAAAAACAAACACTGCTCATATTCAGCTCAGCATTACAGTTTGAGAAGGATCATCCTTTACAGAATGTATCACCGGCTTACTTTTCAGGCAGTCTTTTGCCTCCCAAGCTCTCCTAAACTGAATCCAATCTATGAAATTCTATTTGCTGAACTTCATCCTGATGCAAGATACACAGACAAATAAATCCCATCTTTACCTCTATTGTAACCATTCACTAAAATCCAAGTGCGAAGAAAAAAAGCTGCTACTGTAAAATGTACAATGTACAATGTACAATGCAAAATGTACAATGCAGTACATTACAATTTAGTTCCATGGCGTATTACAAATATATATTCTTATACATATTCTGTATTATAAATATATTTATAATAAGTATAATCATCACAAATATAACCTGTCAAGAACAAGAATTTGAAATACTGCATAATAGTTGCTTAGTAGCAGACAGAAACAACTCAGTAGTACTGTGAGAACGACAAGATTTCTTCTTTGGTAAAAAGGAGGAAAAAGGGCAAGGACAAAACAGTTCCTGCTAGAACTGACGACTTGGAGTAAGTATGCTATAAAAATATGTCCTGGATTTCTTACCTGTTTAACTGCATCCAGCAGTCGTTCCAGAAGAAACTGTCTTTTAGTGTCATTGTTCTGTGAACCTGAAATTCAACAACATGATATCAATTTAAAATGAATATCTTCTTACTGCCAAACCACCTTACTGCAGAGAGTTTTTAGTTAGGTGAAAGAGAGAGCAATTAGTATAAAAAATCCCTTAAAATTTAACTACTAGCATAGTTCTTCCTGATTAATACCTATAAATCTAGTTTGTTACGTGAAACTATGCAAGACAATCTTAACTTCTCAATCACTTTAACGACAGGTAGCACAATGCTTTGCTTGTCAGCATATGCTTTATAAACTCCCAAGAGTATATGTAAAATTTATTGTTTAATTAACCTACATCACCTCTATAATTTCTTTATTCTGAATTCGAGTTCAAAATATCCTTCATACCTCTTGTGACCTCTCTGGAATTAAAGTCACTATTCTTCTTTTCCTCTCAAAGGACATACAACTAATATATACACAGCCTGAAAGCCAGTTACAGAAACTGCATGACCAAGTTCCTCCAGATACTGAAAAATCAATCACTACACCATCAGCTCTCCAGTAAATAGCGATGAAATCTAAAATATGTGACTCCTCCTCTTGCTGTCCAACACTTCAAGGTCCCAATTCCGGAATTCCTTATCTTCATAATCCCATTCAAAGCAGCTTCCACCTAAACCAGCAGGAAGGGACAGAATTTGTCCTACTGGAATTATTCTGCTTCTATTTCATTTTAAATATTGGATTAGGAGAAGAAAACCCCCAAAGTAAGACTAAAATATACAAGTCAGCTGCTAACTAAGCTTCGCAATGCTTATTTGGCTTATTATCCTGGATTTTCAAGAAGTTACACTTCCCATTTTGAGCTCTTACTCAAACTGTGTAGACATGTGATGTATAAGGTTTGGTTCTGCTATCAAATATTCCGATGCATGCAAACTCAGGTGAAGATGCAAACAATGCTCAAGGCTAGTAAAGAATTGTAGAAACAAACCCCACACCAAGTAGGTTTTAACTCCCAAACAACTATGTGAGTCATGCCACTATGAAGATCACGTTAAATTCATCTAATCCTTACTACTCTACTTTGCACAGTTTTATTAAATCACATTCAGTGTTCTTACCATGCAGGCATTGCCAAAAGCAGACACATGCCTATGCATCTAAAATCTTGGAGCAGATTCCCCTGGAAGGCATGCTGAGGCACAGGAAAAACAACAAGGTGCTTAGGGACAGCCAGCATGGCTTCACTAAGGGGAAATCCTGCCAGATCAACCTGGTGGCCTTCTATGATGGGGCTATGGAACTGATGGACAGGGCTAGAGCAGTTGATGTCATCTACCTGGACTTGTGCAAAGCATTTGACACTGTCTCCCATGACATCCTTCTCTCTAAGTTGGAGAGACATCAATTTGATAGGTGGACCACTCGGTGGATAAAGAACTGGCTGGATGGCCGCATGCAAAGAGTAGTGCTCAATGGTTCAGTGTCCAGCTGGAGACCAGTAATGAGTGGCGGCCCTCAGGGATCAGTGTTGGGACCAGTCTTGTTCAACATCTACGTTGGTGACATGGACAGTGGGACTGAGTGTGCCCTCAGCAAGCACGCCGATGACACCAAGTTGTGTGGTTTGGCTGATACGCTGGAGGGAAGGAATGCCATCCAGAGGGACCTTGACACGCTTGTGAGGTGGGCTGATGCCAACCTGATGAAGTTTAACCATGCCAAGTGCAAGGTCCTACACCTGGGTCGGAGCAATGCCAGGCACAGCTACAGGTTGGGCAGAGAAGAGATTCAGAGCAGCCCTGCGGAGAAGGACTTGGGGGTGTTGGTCAATGAGAAAATGAACATGAGCCAGCAGTGTGCGCTTGCAGCCCAGAAGGCCAACTGTATTCTGGGCTGCATCAAAAGGAGTGTGACCAGCAGGTCGAGGGAGGTGATCCTGCCCCTCTACTCTGCTCTTGTGAGACCTCACTTGGAGTATTGCGTGCAGTTCTGGTGTCCTCAACATAAAAAGGACATGGAACTGTTGGAACAAGTGCAGAGGAGGGCCACAAGGATGATCAGGGGACTGCAGTACCTCTCATATGAAGATAGGCTGAGAAAGTCGGGGCTGTTCAGCCTGCAGAAGAGAAGGCTGCGTGGAGACCTCAGAGCAGCCTTCCAGTATCTGAAGGGGGCCTATAGGGATGCTGGGGAGGGACTCTTCATGAGGGACTGTGGTGAGAGGACAAGGGGTAATGGGTTCAAACTTCAACAGGGGAAGTTTAGATTGGATATGAGGAAGAAATTCTTTACTGTGAGGGTGGTGAGGCACTGGAATGGGTTGCCCAGGGAAGTTGTGAACGCTCCATCGCTGGCGGTGTTCAGTGCCGGGCTGGACATAGCTTTGGGTGGCATGGTTTAGTGGGAGGTGTCCCTGCCCATGGCAGGGGGGTTGGAACTAGATGATCTTAAGGTCCTTTCCAATCCTAATTATTCTATGATTCTAAATGCCTTATAAATCACATAATTGGAATAACGAAAATGATTAAAGCTCAACTTTTATTACAAGCCCTCACGAACAGGAACACTGAATATACACAAACCTGCAGATCTTCTCTACTGTTTCAAAACTTACTACTTCTACATCTTATGCTATCCACATGCCTGTGAGAACAGGCATAACGCAACATTTCTCTTTATATTAGCCGTCTGAGACTACTCAAGAACAAATGCGATTAATTAATAATTCTGTGACCAGAGAAAAATCTGTCAAATGAAAATACTAATTGTGTGGGTTAAGTTTGTCGTCCAAATGCAATACATGTTCATTTTTCAATTCACATCTCTTTGGCATCTTTGCATCTATTTCATGACACAGAAATGGTCTGTAACTAAATACTACACTCTGAACAACAAGAAGAAAAATATGCATCAATATGGAAAACCTACATATGATAACCGACGTTCTAAAAGATTAAAGAATGTTACATCAAACAGCCTTAAATTTACACAGACCGAGTGGAATACAGTGCATTTTGTCACAATTTCTACTTGCAAATTCATACTAATAAATTATGACTACACATGTTTACAGCCAATAATTTCATAAGCAGTTCCAATCACCAGTAACAGGGGCCCGAGGCCACATGGTGTCTGTAGGTGAGGGCTGGCTGCAGTTTCAGTGCGATGCATGTCTTCAGAATTCTTCTGCTGTACTTAATGTAGAAACTTTGCAGGTAGTAAAAAAGAATACTCACAATCTAAAATGTTTAAGAATTCAAAGATTAAGTTGTGTGGTTTTTGTTTGTAATAAGACTAGAAAACTTAGTACTATTTAGCAATGTTTTGTTTCAAGTAGATGAAAGGTACAAATAAATCTTTACCAGCTCTATTTAAGATTTGGTTCTTTTGTAGTCTTCGTTTTACAAACTTCATCTTTTAAAAAAGCATATTTTTTTCAGATAAGTGAAATTAATGCATGAGCAGCTCTAACTGATTTACAGACTAACAACGTATTACAAACTGACCAAAACACCCTTGTACTGATTCAGAATAGTGTAAAGACTGCAGTAACATACAAATACAAAACATAGAATGCAGAAAACCAGCATAACTCAGAAAGAAAAGCTATATTTAGACCACTGCAACAAAAAAAAAGGAAGTTCTGATAAGAGTCTAAAAATAATTGTGAAAACACAAGTGTAAGGTCGGAAAAAAACTAAGAAACCAGCCTTTCAGTGTCTGAAAAGGCCTACAGGGATGTCCCTGTAGGGGACACCAGGGATTTCATCAGGGACTGTAGTGATAGGACAGGGGGTAATGGGTTCAAACTGAAACAGGTGAAGTTCATATCAGGTATAAAGAAGCAGCTCTTCCCTGTGAGGGTGCTGAGGTGCTGGCACAGGTTGCCCAGAGAAACTGTGGCTGCCCCATCCCTGGCAGTGCTCAAGGCCAGGCTGGACAGGGCTTGGAACAACCTGGTCTAGTGGAAGGTGCCCCTGCCCATAGCAGGGGCTGGAACTGGATGAGCTTTAAAGTCCCTTCAACCCAACCATTCCATGATTCTGTGGCTTTATGCCACAAGAGTTGTCACCTTGCCTTTTGAGTCACAGAACTGAAACAGAGCTCCCAAAGGTGAGTTTCCTGAAGAGATTTTTTGATTTGCAGAAATTTGCACACGGCTTGTCCCCAGCTGAGGCTTTTTCATATGAAAATGCTGACTCTTAAAAACTTCAACACTTGGATTGAGTCTATTCCATTTCAAGATCTAAAACATTAAGAGACTTTCTTTTCCCATGGTGATGATCTTAAGGTCCTTTCCAACCCTAACTATTCTATGATTCTACGATTCTATGAAAGATTTGACTGCTACTTTAATTTTTCACAATGCCAATTAACAGACTTCCCCACAACAATCTTTTTTTTTTCTCCTCATCTTTTCTTCCATAAAAATCTTTCATTTTCTTCTTACCATAAAGGTGAGAACAAAACAGAGAAAAATATAGCTTAAGTGCTTTCATTTTTTGTTTCACTTTCAGATATTCCTGTTACCTGTAAAACACGTAGCATTCAGCTACTCCACTTAACTCTTCTACTTTTTTTCTTACTATCTTTGGAAAAGATCTCACCATATGTTAATTCAGGGTGGGAGATAAACACGCAACCAAATTTTTGAGGTGCAGAGTGTCATCAGCAACTTCCATTACTGAACTTGTATAGCCAGACTCATAAAAGCATTTGCTAAAGCACCTTCCTTCTTAAAAAGGACCAAATAAACCCTCGCCAATGTATTTTAAGGCATACTAAGTGCCTGTTTCTATTCACAGGAAAATAATTATTCGAATTTCTTCCTCCATCCCACCAAGTAACTCTCCCTCACAAACACCTCAAAAGCCTCAGGATTCAGCACACACACAACACACTGCTTCACCCCAGCGCAGAGGCCAGGAACGCACTCATCCACCGCCGACTCAGGACAGAGTAGAGGAACAGCACCGATACATCCCAAGCACTAAATAGGACCACTTTTCCCACTAGTCATGCTCCTGTCGTCTCTCACCGAGTGCATGTAAGGAAGTTTGTACTGGTTTTTCTTTTGCTTCAGTTTTTAATTAATATTTTCTCATGGCAATTTCGTTTCTCAGGAGAATTTGCTGCACCACTGACCCCTGAAGCAAACATCACCCGTGCTGTGAGCCAGTGTCACGCTGAAGACCAGGCTTTAGACTTCAAAACGAGATAAAACACCACTTTAGGAGGGGCTCAGGAAGCCAGAACGAGGAGAGGGGTGTGGTGGTGAACAGCAAGGACTGAGCCCTACTCCGCGCTGCGGGGACAGAGAAGCCAAAGCCTCCAGCGCCCGCCCCGACACAGCCCTACCGGGGATAAGCGAAGAGGGGAAAGGGGCCTCTGTCCTCGGAGGACAGCACCCCGCCAGCCTGAAGAGGCAGCGGAGAGGCGGGGAACCCCTGGGCAAGCTCTGCCCGCGCCAGACCCGACAGTGCCCCAGAGACCTGGCACCCGCTCCGAGGGGGCCCCACTGGAATCCCCCCTCACTCACCACTCATGGCGACCGCCGGGCTGGCACCCTCCGTCCGCCGGACCCGCTCCCTCCGCCCGCACAGCCTAAAGCCGGGACAACACACAAGCTCCGCCCCGGAACCCCGCTCCACCGCCCCGGAAGGTAAACACAGCTCCGCCGTGGGATGCCCCACGGCCGCGTCCCAGCCTGGCCCTCCCGGCACCACCTCCACTCAGGCGCGCCGGGCGCAAGCTCCTCCTTGCTCGCCCCTCCTCCGCCCCCGCCGTTCCAGCAGCTCCCGCCCCTGCGCATGCGCGGTGCGGGCGGGTGCCGGCTTCTCGGGAGCACTGCGCATGCGCGCCGTCGCCTCGTCGTCCGCCGCAGCGCGTGCGGGGCCAAGATGGCGGCCGGTGTCTCTGCGCGCTGGCTTGGGGCCGCTGCCGCCGTCGTGAGGAGCCGTGGGCCGAGGGACCCCGGGCGGCTGACACTCGTCTGGCTCCTGCGGGGGCTCCGCGCCACCCCGCGGCCCGCTGCCCGCCGCCTCCTCCTGCCACTTTGCGCCGCGGGTGAGCGCGGCCTCTGGAACCTCAGCGGGCCGGGGCGGGGGGCCGGGGGCTGTCGCGGCGGGGCCGGCGCTGGAGCTGGGCCCGTTCACCCAGCATGGTCCCGCCTCTTGCCCTTCGCGGCGCCGGCCCGGCCCTCACCCGGCCCCTCTGCCCTCCTCTCCCGTAGGGACGAGCCGCGCCGCCGCCGCCTTCCACAGCAGCGCCGCAGCCCGCGCCAAGGAGGACTATTACCAGGTGCTGGGGGTACCCCGCACCGCCACCCAGAAGGAGATCAAGAAGGCCTACTACCAGGCACGTCCTGCCGCGGGAGCCTGCTAACTCAGATCTCGCGTGTCTTGTCTCTAATTCTTGCTTTTTGTTGTTTAGCTGGCAAAGAAATACCATCCCGATACAAACAAGGATGACCCGAAAGCTAAAGAGAAGTTCGCTCAGTTGGCAGAAGCCTACGAGGTAATGTACAGGATTTTGTTTGATGGCAGGGAGGAAAGGTTGGAGGGTAGATGGGGAAACGGTTTTGGTGTGCATTTTCTGTGAAACCGTGGCTGGTTTTTGGTGTCTTGTACTTCAGGCTTGAGCACCTCTGTCCCAGCAGTGTCTCCTGGAAATCACTTAACCCAAGTATCTGATTTAGCTGAGTATGTTGGGGGCTCCTTCAGTTGGTGCTCTTTCGTAGCAGTGGGTGACTGGCGTGGATGTTGTGGTTATCCCCGTGGAATTATCAGTCTCTTTAATCAAACACAAACCCTGGCTGTAGTTGCTGGCTGTTTGACACAGCAGTTCTTTTCACCGTTCTTCCCCAGCCTCTTCCTCCTTGCTCTTTGGCTTGTTCTTGTGCCAGTTTTTGCCCTCTGAATTTTTCAGATCTAGCCCAGCACTCACCAGCTTTCTCCCAATACATTAATAATCAACTATATAATGTCAGCTATATTTATTTGTTATAAATCAGTAAGGTTTTGTTCTGATGCTGAGCTGAGAGGCATCAGGGGAGAAGCAGCTTCTTGGTTCTTCATGTGCTCCTGGGCTAGCCCTCTCATGACAAGGTCTGAAAGCGTGGAGGGCTTATGGCAGCAAGGCCAGGAGCCTTGGATTCTCGCAAGAGACACTGCTGTGCAGCTACAGACTGCTTTGCTGCTGCAGATCTCGCAGTGTCGTGATGGCGTCGTTCTTTGCCTCCAAGGTGTTAAGTGATGAAGTGAAGCGGAAGCAATACGATGCATATGGCACAGCCAGTTTCGACCCTGGGGCGACAGGTGCCGGCGCAGGACGGCAGTACTGGAGCAGCGGTCCCTCCATTGATCCCGAGGAGCTCTTCAGGAAAATCTTTGGAGAGTTTTCGGGATCCCCTTTTGGCGATTTTCAGAATGTCTTTGACCAGCCGCAGGAGGTACGAAATGGGTTTATTTGCTGAACAATGAAAAGGAGAACTTAAAACTTCAGAAGCTGAAGAGAGATAGATCTGTCACAGATCGCTCCCAGAGCGAGCTTAAGCAAAGAACTGGTCTGGGAACGTCAGCGTGCAAGCATCCCATTGTTTGGTGGGGGAGTCACATATTTTGATAAGATGTGTAGGTACATTTTCCACAACTTCAGACAGAGTATTCTTTTCTGTACTTGAGCTACTCCATCTGGTGTTTCCTGACACCAGTTGGTGCTGCCAAACAATTCCACTGTTGCAGAGGCATCTTTTCTGCTGTACAGTGGTTTACACATGTCTGCTTTGATCTATAATGCTAAAAACCACAAAATACCTTGTAACTATAAACCAAGCCTTCTAGCGTTAGGTTTGACTTCTTAATTGGCTTCATTTTGCAAACTGATTGGCTTAACTTAATGTTGGAGCCTGCAGTAGAACCAAACCTGTGTCATCTTCTTTGTACTGCAGCTTAGTGCTCTTTTAGGTGTTGACAGTTCATGTGCTGCCTTCAGAAATGCTTGGGACTTGCTTCACTAAAAACTACCTTTTAATTCTAAACAGAATTTCCTATTCTGTGCAGTCATCTTTGCTGATGACTTCCCTTGGTGAGTAAAGAGTTTATTGCGGAAGATCAGATGCTGTCATTGGGGTTTAAAGCCTTCACCCTCACCTGTTGCTGAATTCCCATAAAATAAAACCTTTAGAAATAGTAAGGGTTTTCCTGAGAGCAGAATAACACTTGACTTCTACTTTTACTTTCTTTTCTATTTTTAAATTGCATCTCTGCTATGCAATTGCTCATCGGACTGGTGTAGCCATCATTCCTATAATGTCTGCTGTCCTTTGTACCCTTTTCATTTCTGTGAGGCAGATTATTCTTCCTCAAATGAGGTAAACCCTCAAACGAGTTGTGTGTCCACCCATTTCTTCCCCCTGTCTGTTACCTGAGTGTATTTTAAGCACGATTTTATATTTGTCCTAAACCAATTTGTCAGCTTAAAACCCCACCACACACCAGTTGTAGATCAATGTCTGTGTTTCCTGTACAGTATATCATGGAACTGACATTCACCCAAGCTGCAAAAGGTGTTAACAAGGAGATTGTGGTGAACATCAATGACTCCTGTGAGCGATGCCATGGGAAAGGACACGAACCTGGTACCAAAGCACAGCGCTGTCACTACTGCAATGGCACTGGCATGGTAAGTACTTCTTAAGACATGAATTATGCTGTGCTTTTCCTTCTGAGGACAGGTCAGTCTCTTTCACAGTGAAAAATACTACAGTCATCAAGTTATCTTGGGCAAAGCCAGATTAATGTGGACTTGATGTGAATAGGCACTAGGAAGGTCTGCTTTGTATTAGAGAGGAGCTCTGCCCAGCTGACAGCACTAGCTGTTAAGGCTACATCATCTGCTATCGCACATCCAGCAAACCGTATTACAGAATGTAACAGTTCTGAAATTACTTAATATTTATGTAATCTAATGATCCTGAAATTATTTGGACATTAAATGGGAAACTGAGGGATGGAGGAGGGAGGAAGGTAATGATAGCCTCAGGGTAATTGTGATTCATATTACTTACAGTAAGTCATGATCGAGCTTCAGGCTTTCAAATTCCACACACTGGCACTGGCAATGACTCTGACCAGAATACCTTTGCGCACAGAGCAATTGTAGTGGGTCAGAGGTGGCTGAAAGCTCTTCCCACCTTTTCTTCCTGTGCTGCATTCTGGTGGGTAGCTTTCACAGTGCAGTCTGTAGCTTAGTCTCCGTAATGTTTTCATAGTCACTGGCAATAATTCATGCAAGTGGATTGTCCTTGGATTCCTCAGAATACAGATAGTTGTAGTTGCCTGTGAAATAGTGCTGTGAGGAGCACTGGTCCTTCTTGCACGTTAGAGCTTAGAGATGTGAAGTGCGTTTCCCTTCCCTTCTCCATGAGACACTTGCTCATAGCAGTGATGGTTTCCAGTGGAGATCAGAGTACGACAGCAGTTGGATCTGCTGCAGGTTCTCACAAGCAGCGCCCTCTTTGGGTCTGTGCTGGTTTTCTGCTCCACCCCTTGCTGAAAGATGTCACTGTCTGTCAGGTTGCATGTACGCTTAGGAGGACTTGGATGTGCCAGGCCTGGCACTGGCAGTGTGTTGTGGAAGTGAAAAGTACCATCTGGGTACTAAATATTTGTACAATCTGTGTTTTCTTCACCAGGAAACGATAAACACCGGCCCTTTCGTAATGCGATCTACGTGCCGACGGTGCGGCGGTCGCGGTTCCATCATAACCACACCATGTGTAGTATGTCGAGGAACGGGGCAGACCAAACAGAAGAAGACAGTGATGGTCCCTGTGCCAGCTGGTTAGTGCTGTGCTTGTGCACTGCTCTCTGTTAACTAACTAGTTATTTGCTTCCACTTGGCCAAGAGCAAGGCACTTCCCTCCAAAGCTTGGCTGGTCCATGCTGGAGCAATGGGATTTTTGCTGCAACAAAGTTATCTGCAGAACAGAGGTGGTTGATAACTTGGCAGCTGAAAGGGATGGTAATGAGATGAACTTTCTGGACATGGATATAAATGTTTGCTTTGCCCTTCCTGGGGCAAAGTTTTGGTTCTCGCATGGGTCCTTCTGGGCAAGTTTTGAAGAGTGAAACTATCAAAAGGTTTCATTTCTTGGGTCTCTCATTTGTCCTGTGAAGCATGGGGAGAGGGTGAGAATCTTGAAAGCCTTAGCTTGGCTCAGGAAGGTGTTCTGATGATCTTCCTCACCAGAGAGTGGGGCCGAAGACTTGGTTCTCCAAGACCGCCCTGTGTGAGCAGCCTGTAATTTTTCTGCAGCTCATGGAGGCTGCCATGGTCTTTAATCTGGTGCATTTCCCTAAAGATTTCTGTAGGGGTTGAAATAAGGAACCTGCTTGGGGTGTAGCAACTGTTGGGGATATAAACATATGCTCAGACCTCCTTCCTTGCCCACAACTCTTGGGCTCTTATGGAGAGTGTTACTGTGCTGCTTGCTGGTAGGTTGTGTGCCTTGTGCTGGATGTGTGGGTGCTGCTGTCATGGCTGCCTTTTGGGGATCCAAGAGTTGTAGGCACATATGTAACACATGGATTGTAACATAAGGTAACATTCCCTCTTTTCTTTCCTGATTGCAGGCGTTGAGGATGGGCAGACAGTTCGGATGCCTGTGGGGAAGAAAGAAATCTTCATTACGTTCAGGGTACATACCATCAGCTATTTTCATTATTAAGCTGATTGTCTGTTCCCTTCACAACTGTCTGAATGGGGCATGGAGGAGAAAGAGTGAGTGATGCTTTGAAACAGCTGAAGTAACATGATCCACGTGAACTTCCTGAGATAGCAGATCTGCATTGTAACCAGTGGTGTAATGGTCAGTCTGCTTGTGGAGAGTTGAGCTGCTTGTTCCCGGACTAGGCCCTTATAGTAGCAGAAATTAAAATGCAGAGTAGATTCCTGATGCCTTGAGTCTTTGACTTGGCAATGTGCAGGAGCTGTCTGCTTGCAGGGCTGGAAGTGCTGAGGAGGGCTGCAGGATTGCCCATGAGAGGCATTTGCACATGTTCTGTACCTGGGGCCCTGTTCTCCTGTAGGTGTCCTGTCATGCAACTCTGTCAAGGAGAAAATTTTTTTCAGCACCTTTTCAGTGGTGCTGGAGGATTTAATTCTATTCCAGCTTGTGAGGCCACTTCAAAGGTGCTTGCCACCCTCTTCTCTTCCGGCTCTCCCCCTGTTCAGGGACTGGGCAAGGCAGTATCTTCTCGGTCTCCACAGAATCATACTGACACTGATAAATTAACAGGATTAGGGGAGGGAATTGCTGAACTGGGAAGCAGGCATCCTCCCAGGCCTCTAACTAGTCATGGCTGTATCAAGATCTGTGTGAGTCTGAAAGACTGAACATTAACTTAACACTTCTGAGCTGTGCGCTTCATGGATGGTAAAAGGTCTGACTGCAGTGTTCTGGTATGTTTCCTTCAGAGAACCTTCAAAGCAGTTTACTGTGAGAACTTTGTGATGGTGTGCTCACTTCTCTTTGGAACTGCCTGCCTTTCAGGTTCAGAAAAGTTCTGTGTTCAGAAGAAATGGAGCAGATATCCATTCAGATCTTCTCATTTCTGTAGCACAGGCTGTCCTGGGAGGTACAGCCAGATGTCAAGGCTTGTATGAGACAATCAATATCACAGTAAGTACCTTTATGTGGAAGAGCTTGGGCATAAATCGATGTGGGACAGCAGAGACTCCTCCTTTGTTGCAGAGGTGCACAGATGTCCTAAGTCTGCCAGTGTCACGTTTCAGACTTGGTCAGGATTGAGTGTCAGGTAGTGTGTACCCTGCTTGCTCACACATCCTTCCTGTGGTAGGAACAGGGAGAGGAAGAGCTGCCTGGACAAATCCCAGCCAAGGTCTACAGGCCATTTAAGGTTCTTTACTCAGTCCTTCAAAAGCCTTTCTTGTCATTTCAGACTCGGCTTCTGAATGTGTCCAGGTGCATGAATGTACCAGATCTCTCCTGTCCAGCTTTGAAGCTTGCTGGAGCAGCAGTTTGTTTTTATAGACATATAATGCAATTACTGTGGAAATGGTTAAACTGGAGTAATAAACATGACACCTCTGTGTTCACAGATACCCCCTGGTATTCAGCCAGACCAGAGAATTCGAATGAGTGGGAAAGGCATTCCCAAGGTTAACAGTTATGGCTACGGAGACCACTACATTCACATAAAGATAAAAGTTCCTCAGTAAGTAGAGCTAATCCAAGTTTCTGTGAAGTCTTGAACTTTTTGCAAAAAAAACAAAAAAACCAAACAAAAAACCAAAATATTGTCCAGAAAGATTTCACCAAAATTCCTGCTTTGTCAGGGTCCTTAATTTCTCTCTGCTGTGAATTCTAATGGGAGGTAGACTTCTGGGGTTTTTTAATAATACCATTTGGCAGCCCAGCTCAAAAAATCCTGCTCCCTGGAAATGCAGAAGTACGCCCTTGGCTCCTGGGGTGAAGGAAACAGTTCACCTTGTCTTGCTGCACTTGGAGCTCATTCCTGAGGCCTCCTCACCAGATGTGTGTTCTATTGCAGCTCCCCTTCTCAGCGCTTGGAAATACTTTGATTTTTCACTGTAGTCTGATGAAAGGCAGTGGGTCATCTCTCCTCTTCCACTCTTTATTTTTTCGAGATCATTCATTTTAAAAGCTCTATAGGGATTTTCAGTGTATGCCAGGTGTATTCTTTTTGTACTTCCAGTAGTTGCCCCTCATGTGTGCTGCTGGAGAGTGTTAAGAAGAGCTGTAGATAAATTTGTCCCTAAAGACAGCTGTAACCAGTCTGTGTTGGACCTGCAGGAGGCTGACGGATCGCCAGCGAGCCTTAATGATGAGCTACGCCGAGGACGAGGCAGATGTGGAGGGCACAGTGAACGGGGTCACAAACACAGCGTCAGGTGAGCGGTGCCAGTTGGTGTTCTTCCTTGAGGAGCTGGTGTGGGAGCGCAGAATGCTTCTGGAGGGTTCCTGGGGAGGAAGGTGAGTCAGGGTAACCTTGAGACTGCATCAGCACAACCTGACGTGCACGTTACTTTGGAAATGGTTTCGGTTTGATGTAACGCAAAGCAAGGAGATTCCATCTTCCCAGAAAGTGTTACTCAAATACTTCCTGGACAAATCTGTGGCTAAAGAGAGACACAGATTGAGATACTCCAGGGTCCTGGTGAGTTACGGAGTTTCACTGCAGTGATGATTGCCTGCTTCGGCTCGTGGGCCAGAAGTAACTTGTCTTAGTAGCACAGGTAGGAAAAGAACAAGCTTCAGGACAGTTTTCTGTGTGAGCTGATTCACTGTGCTTCTGACTGCATCAGGGATGTTTCCCCTTGAAAGCCAAAGGGGAGCACTGCTATCCAGGCTGCTCCAAGCCATGCTCAAGCCACATAGGGGACAGTAGTGTAGAAATGTTCATTGGTGCTGAGTATTGGCTCCAGTCAGTAGACAGGGTCTAGCATGATAAAAGGGAGCAAAGTCATCTGGGAGCATTGTGAAACTTCTTTCATCTCAGATTAAAAGTTTTGAATGTTGGGGGTGAGATACCTGGCATCTGTAGCAGCTAAAGACAAAACGTGGGAAAATAGTAAGAGAAGAGCTTTGTCTTTCATTACTGGAAAGCCATTTTTTCTTTGCTCATATTGGAACAGTGAACTTTACAACGTCCATTGGATTTGTTTCTGTGTTTCAAACCAAAAAGGGTATTTATGACTGCGTAAAGGCACAGGCAAGAGCCTTTCAGGAGCTGCCAGATGATCCCAGGAACATAGCTCCACTCTGCTACATGTGCCAAAGCCTGAGGACTAAAGGCAGAAGTTCAGGACATTAGAAGGCAGTATCTGCTAAATACTTACTGATGTGATGTTTTATAGTGCTTTCATAACAAGAAGTTAGATCTTTTCCACTGAGGGTAAGCATTAAAAGTCAGGCAGGGGGGCGAAGGCAAGAGATCTCCAAGCACAACACTTTCATTCCAGCTTTCTAAAGGCATTTATGTGCCAAAGGGGGAAAAAATGCTCTCCAGATTTGGTTTTTAAACAGCAAACCTGCCAGTTTTTACCACAATTAAGCAGCAAGGTGGATTAAAACACTGCCAGTAGTTTGTGGTACAGAGACAGGCTGGTGCTGAAAGCATGTCCTTGCTCTTGGCAATAGAAATACCGCAAGTGGATGGATGGAGGTGTGTTCTGCCACCAGCCTCAGTATTTCATAGCATTGCATCAGTCTGAGCCCTGCAGTCAGCTGTGGGAGGATAGGGAGGATTGGACTTTGTGTTCTCTGTGCACAGAGAAAGCTTGAGGAGGATTTAGGGGTCTTGTTATTGACGGGTTTGCCACAGAAAAAGCAGATTAGCCATGAGGTCTCCTTTCTTCCTGCTATGGACGCTTCTCAAGGGACAAACAACTTGAGACCTTTTTATTCAGAAAAATTGCGTTCATTGCTGCCAGGAAGATTCCTTATCCAGACACTTGATCTGAAATACTTGTAGCCTTTTTCATTCTAGCCCAAGTTAATTTTCTCCTTGTTTGTCAGAGGATGGCTTGTTATTACATGAAGTAGGTTCCCTGTATGGTTTGGCACTGCTTTGCTCTCGACGGTCACAGCACAACCATGAAACATGAAGAGAGATTGCTCCAGGAACTGCCAACACAGCTTTTCTTCCCTGTGAGGTGGTGGCTGGCTGTGGACAAGTTAACTGGTTTTAGTGGCAGGCTCTCAATTCCAAGTGCTCATTTCCAAAGCCTGTGGGGTCCCTGACTTGATAGTGCAGCAGAATTCCCTCGCCAGTTGGAAGGCTGGGGAGAGGGCAAGGGAACACTGTTACCTGGACGCACAGTCATCTTTTCCACTTCTTGGGTCCAGGCTCTCCAGCGCTTTCACTCTTAAGTGTCCTGCTGCAGCCCTGTACTCGAGGATACAGCTGTCTTGACTTGACCATTCCCTGTCTAAAATAACCCTCTTGCTTTGTCCTGAGTGCTGGCTGCTGGTGGGAGATGTATCTGACCGCAGCCCTTTGCTGTTTGTGTCCAGGTGGCAGGGCCACGGCTAGCGCTGACGCAGGCGGGGATAGGCCTGAGGCTGAGGAGAACAAGGAGGGATTCCTTTCCAAACTTAAGAAAATGTTTAGCTCCTGACACCCCATCCGAGGTAGGAGGCCTCTTGTGTTTTATTGTTGTCTTCCACCCACCACCACTAAGCAGAACTTGCACTTCTTGGGAGGTAGAAGCAGCAAAAGCACAGCATTGCTTCTCACTTAGCCTCAGGCCTTCCAGCCACTTGTGTGAAAAGCCCTAGCTGTCCCCTGGGACCTGGAGCAAAAGGCCAGGGACTAAAGCACATTGTTGCTGCAGCAAAAATGCTGGGTGCATCTTCTGGGAGGCTGCTGGCCTCCTCTGCAGCTCTGCTTCATCATCTACTCAGTAGCCATACCCAGTTCAAAGTACCGAGGGTGTTCCTGTTAGCTAGAATGGGCTGTTCTGTCACTGCAGAACCAGAGCTTGCTGGCAGGTGCAGGAGTCCTGCAGAGCTTCTGGTGCTGGAATGGTCAGGCTAGACTCACCCTGCCACAGGCTTACAGCACCAGGAAGGCATGTCTTTGTCACAAAGCAGGTTCAAGCTCCCACCACACAAATTAATACAGTGTTACATCTCAGGGTGCCAGTTGGTGTTGGCCTTCTGTGAAGAGCACTGCATGCTTGGAATCATTCTTGACAGACACCAGTGTCTTGGATTCCAGGGGCTCGGCTTCCTGGCACTGCAGGCTTCAAAGGTGTCTGCTGTGCATGGTGACAGCACGATGGGTCCGGCAGGAGGTATGCTCACAATGTGGGCTGCAGGGGCTGATGTGCTCAGGAAACACTGAACTTCTCTCTTGCTTCAACCACAGGGAAGCGTTCTACTGGAAGCTAAGAGCCAGCATCAAATCATCTTTGCAGTTGGGGATGAATCCTTCTGGCAGTGGGCTCTGGAGAGCAAAGGGTGTCAGCGGCATAGTGAGAATCCCGGCTGGAGAGGTGGCACACCACTGAGGCACCAACAGCTGTTGTGATAGAAAAACCACCCACCATCCCAGGACATGGTAATGAAGGAGAATGCCAGCCTTGCAGAAGTGCAGCGCTCTCTCTGAGGTTGCTCCACAGTCCCCACTGCTGCTGGGAGCTTGTCTGGTAAAAATTAAAGTTGACATATTATTTAGAATCCAAACCAGTGGAAATGTAAAATAAAAATTGTGTCCTTCCTGCAGAGAGCGGAGCAGTTTGCTGTAGGGAGCCCAGGATGGCTGCTGCTCACTCAGGTGCCCTGCTGAATGCTCCACTTGTGTGGAGAGCTTAGTGCTACTTGTCTTCTCCCAGGAGACGTGGTGGGTTGGCAAGGTTTCATCCTGTCTTCATGACAACCCTCCTCCGTGTCTCACACAGCTCTCGGAGCAGGATATCCCTGGGGCTGGTCGGAGCTCTGCTGCCCTGACTCCTTCAGCAGCTGGGGGGGTTTTGTCCTGCTGGTTTCCTGAGCAAAGAGTGGGGATGGAATCTGCCCTTTGCCTCAGGTTACCTCCCTCAGTAACTAAAGTACTAGACCACCGCTGTCGCTTCTGAAGGGGTGAGTTTATCTGAGCCCTTTGCCAGTTTGGGACAAAGTATTTTATTACATTAGCACAACCCCCATAATGTAAATGATTGATCAAAGAGTCATTGTTCCTACGTGTGTGAGAATGCAAGTGAAGTGGATTGCTCCTTCCAGGTGGTGGAGCTCATGCAGTGAGTGTTTTCATGGTTGCTGTAGCTCGCTGTTGTTAGTTACACCCTGCAGCTACCACCAGCCCACGTACTAATTGACCACTTAAACAAGGACGTGTCATAGTCTTGCCTGTCTTAATTTGCTGAAATAAAGCACGTGTTGCCTCCTGATTAAACTGTCTGTAAAGTGATTCTGTATCCATGTAAATAAGATTGACTTCATAAAGATATTTAACACCTTTTGTGCCTTGCTGCCTTCTCTACTCCTCCAACCTTGTTTTCATCCCCTTCCCTCTGCCAGGAACAGGAAAGAAGATCTCTTGAACAGGAGTGTGTAGGGCTCAGTATCCTGAGCCCCTCTCTGGTGGTTGTTACTGACTGTAAGCACAAGCAAAGACTGCCAAGGCCGGAGCTCTAATCGAGCAGTACCTTAAGTATGGCCGGGGGGAAAAGGAGGATGGTCAAAATTGCTTTTTAAGTGAGTCTTAAGTTCGAGAGTTGGCGAATGTTTTACTGAACTCATGGAGGCTCTAGGAGCCCAAAGGCCAGGCCAGAGCTGGGAGCTGTTCTGCTGACAGACAGGTACACCACAAAGTGACCACACACTAGCTGTATAATATGCAGAGTTCGTTGAACATGCACACTAAAGCAAATAAGCACACTAAAAGTAAACACATTAATGTGAATTAGGTAAATATTTCTATATAGTGAATAAGCACAATAAGGCAAATCAGAGGTATAGGTATGTAAGTAAAGTACTGAAGAAAGTTCGCAATGCATTAGATCATTACTGTATAGAGAGAACAGAGATTAAGAAGAAACACATTACCAGTTACTGCTAAATCATCATGCAGGCCTGCACTTCCAGCTGGGAAACCCCACTGCAGCCGATGCCAGGAGTCTCAAGTAATTGGGAAAAGTCCTACACAGTGCATCCACCCATAGGTGAGGCTTCTCTCATGGCCACAAAAGGGTCCCACTTTTATACCCTTTGAAAAACAACCAGCTTTATGCCAGATCTCTAATTGTTTATTCATGGGACCATGCAGTTTCTCATGATCTCACCCTTGTCCACTCTGAGAGCGTTGACCAGCCACCCCAGTGCAGCCAAGTATGAAGGTCATAGAGCAGCTGCACACCTGGGTTTTCCTGTCTCTTTCAGACACAGTCACAATGAGCATAAACATATATACTCTACCAAATACACTGCGACAAACAATGTCCTTTATTACGGTTCTCAGTCATGAGAGGGAATCAACTTCCAGCCAGGTTCCCATCCATTACAGCTGTCTGGCTGGAGGGGCTGGGCTCAGCTACGATGTTACCTGGTGCAGGATGTCACTGCGCATTCCCCCTTCCAGGGCAGTGCTCTGCCTCACCAGCTGTGCTGCACTGCCTGAGCCTGGCCTATGGAGGAACAAACCCCAGTGTTTGCCTCCTGGGGAAGAGGATCCTGGGGAAGAAGCTGCCGCCACCACCTTACCACAGTGAAAACACCCAGAGTCACTGAACAGCCCCCTCCCAAAGGTGGTGTGCAGCAGTAGCACTTCTTACCTGCCTGCGGCTGCACAGCCTGTCCTCTTGTCCTGGGCACACTGGTCTGAGCAGTTGAAACCCAGACAGCAGCCCAGCACCAGCAGCCACTCGCTCACCCCCATGTGCTCCCTCCCTGGGTGAGATGGGGAGGAGAATCAAAAATGTAAACCCTGCAGGTTGAGATAAGGACATTTTAATAACGAAAGTACGTTATAATACAAGGAGAGAGATACAAATCTAAAGGGGAAAAGGAAAGACAGAAATACCTCCCGAGGAGTAACTTGTACTCATGAACATGGGTAACTCCCCACAGAGGAACTTGCACCCAAGAGAATTACACGACTGCAGGCAGTGACAGGCCTGGCTCAGCCCCAGGAAAGCTCTGTGGAGCCAGAGTTCCTGCTACTCTGACTCCTGGGCAGTGCTCTCCGGCTGTGAGGAACAGGGAACACACTGTGGCTTTGCAAGGCCTGGGAACCAGTCTGTGGTTGAGACTTTTCTGGACTGGCCACTGGGACCATGAGGGCTGGGAAGGCTGCACCAAGAGCTGTCCCATGACCCCCACCCTGATGCCGTGAGGCTGTCCCTTGACCCCTTGCCCCCAGGCCATTCACACGTGGTCCCAGTTAAAACAAGCACTGGTACTTGTGTGATTTCCTTCTCTTTGCTGCAGTGCTCCCAGCAGCTGGTCACAACAAAGGCTCCATAAGCACCCGCCAAGGACAGCTCCAGTGGTCTCATCCTGATCTGCCTTCACAACCTCAGCTTCCCTGTGCGTTAGCTCCTCAGCTTTCCTCATGGTGCTCCATGCCACCATGCAGACCATGAAGGTCCCATCTTCATCAGAGCCCAGGCCACACACCACCCTCAGCCCCTGTAGGTGCAAACCTGTTTAGAGCCCTGGCTTCCCGCAGAGCCCTGATAAAGGAAGCTGGCGAGATCTGGAGCTGTGTGATGGAGCTGCTGGACCCCCCACGCTCCCCATGAGACAAGCACCAAGTCCTTCCAACCCATCCTCAGGCCGGCCCCACCGCCTGCTCCCTGTGCTGCTGCTCCAGCCTGGCAGGTGCTTCCCAGCCCCCTGAACCCTCCAGGAACCCAGAGCCTGGGTGTTCTGGAAGCTCTCGGTGCCTCTGCCTGTTGCTGCAGGGGCCCAGGCTCTTGTCCCCCAATGCAGCAGGGCAGGAGGCTGTGGCACAGGCAGGAGTCAGCTTGCCTTGGTTTGAATCAGCTCGGCTGGACCTGACTGCTGCGGCAGGAGGGTTGTGGGTGCTCCAGTAATGGGCTTCCCGGCTGTGACCCTGCCCCTCTGGAGTGGATCCCAAAGGAAATGGCTTCTTGTGGGGCTGAGCTTGGGGACTGGTCCCAGATCACCCCCTGGCCGCGTGGGAAATCGGGGGTTGGATCAGCAGCCCAGATAACACATGAGGGATGTGTGACACACAGCTACACAGAAGTACCTGGGATGTGTTAATTGACATAAACGAGTAATTGTGGAAGCAGCAGGCACAGCCCCGGCTGCGGGTTCTGCACTGCCATTTCTGCCGTCAGGGATCGGGCACTACAGCTGACCGGAAGGCAGAGCTGATGGGACATCCCAGATGTCTCCTCCTGAAACGCACCTCCTGACAGGACACTTGGGAGGGGAAAGGCTTTAGGCCCCGCGCAGGCGCAGCACCAGGGCTGGCAGGGAGCATGGCTCGTGCCTGGAGCGATCCCTGGGCGCAGCACAGAGTGGTGGCTAGAGTCGAGACTCCTGCTTGCCCACTCTGACCCCCACCAGCTCTCCATCGTCAGCTGTCATCGCCTACACTACCATCTCATCTCTGCCATCACAGATTGGTTTAGGTCGGAAGGGACCTTAGAGCTCATCCAGTTCCAAACCCCTGCCACAGGCAGGGACACCTTCCACTTGATCATCTCTGCCACTGCCTCATTTCCACCATCTCCATCATCTCCTCTGCCATCATCGCATCTCCACCATCAGCCATCAACCACCTCTCAGCTAGATTTGATGAAGGGAAAGGCACGTAATTACAGATGTCGATGCACCTTAGGGCTACCTTCTAGACACAGCCAGACCCCACCAGAGCAGGTTTCCCAACAGGAGTGCTATTTCCATCTGTTTTCATCACTTTTGTGCTTACTCTGGCCTCTCCCAAACCACCCCAGCAGCAGGCACTTTTGGCCCAACAAATAAGTCACCGGATATAAAGCAGGTGGCACCCCCCACCATGGGGTGTGATTATCCCATTATTTCCATGGGATGTGCTTCCCCTCCCCCCCTTCCCTGCGCAGTGCCGCTCTGCCCCAGGTCTCAGCGAAAGCAGAGCTGTTCCCCGTGGGTCGCGGTGCTCCTGGGCCACCCTGCCCACCCGCCTTCAGCTCAGCATCTCAGAACCACTCGGGTTTGCCCAACTGTCAGCAAAGCCTGGGTTAGGATTCACAGGTGGAGGGGTTTGTGGAACAGAAGTGCCAACTACCGGTCAACACCACTTGCCTGAGCAGAGCTGGGGAGGGGAGATCCCACGGTCCCAGTGGTGTGGTGCCTCTGGCTCCTCAGGTGGGATGTAGTGCTCCTTTGTGTGATGTGATCCATCTCCTCAGAACAAACTAATCCGAGAAGGAATTTAGCACTGGCGGAACAATGACTCCGGAGGAAGGGAAGTTCACTCCCAGCCTTTTATTCTGCTCTTTCAAGGTACAACTTGAATTTAGTTGCGGAAACGTTTCCATGCATGGCCCAGTGAAGGGCAGAGCTGCCACAACAACAGCCCCTTCCATGGCACTGGCTATGAGGGGTTATGTGGCAAAACCCTCGGCTCTCCCAGACCGGGAGAGCTCCTGGTTTCCATTCCAGGGAATTCGTTGTCATTTGGATCCTGTTGAGCCTGATGTTGCGGCTCTCTTTGGAGGAAGCAGCTGTGGCTGGGAAGTGGCCATGCACAGAGCACCCCAGCAGGACAGGCCCCAGGGCTCAGACAGGATTCGGGGGGCTCCTGGGCTGCTGCTTTTCAGGAGATGCATAGCTGCATTGATTTGCGTAGGCAGCAGCGCTGTGCTGACAGGAAGGAAGGTTGGGTGAGACCCACAGTGCAGGAAGGGGCGAGGAGCAAACTGAAAGAGAGAAAAAGCCGCCAGGCTGAAGCGCAGCCGGCGGCAGGTGCCGGGGGAAGCAGGACCCACCTTCCCCGGGGGCTGCCCTGAACATCACCCCAGCCACCAGGTCCCATTGCATCCACAGGTCCCAGACGGGCAGGAGCCACCAGCCGGAGGGGTCCATTTTCTACCTTGAACTTGAGCATCCAGGAGAGGAGGAAGCAAAGCTCTGGGGATAAAGGGCTGAGCAGTGGCACAGAGGGGCTGCATCCTCCCACCGTGCTGAGGATGCCTTCTCTGCTCTCCTGCTTCCACACAGACCTGGGGGAGGCAGCACAAAGCCGAGGTAAGGTTGTGGTGGGGCTTTTAGGGATACCAGGAGAAGGAGAGGTGCTGCTCGGGCCTCCTGTGTGGGCACAAGCTGCTGCAGACCTCTTGCTGTGATGGCCATGTGAAATGGAGTCACTGGGCCGACGTGGCAGGGCCAGGAGCTGCTGGGCAGAGCTCCCTGGAATGGGCAGGACATGGCTCCTTTTAGGCACTGAAAGGCCGCAGTAAGGTCTTCTGCAGCCTTCTCGTCTCCAGGCTGAACAACCCCAGCTCCCTCAGGCTTTACACACAGAAGTGCTCCACTCCTCCCATAATTTCTGTGGCCCTTCTCTGGACTTGCTCCAACAGCTCCGTGTCTTTCCTGTGCTGGGGACACCCAAACTGCACACAGTGCTCCAGGTGGGGTCTCACCGGAGCAGAGCAAAGGGACAGAATCCCCTCCCTTGACCTGCTGGCCACATTCCTTTGAATGCAGTCCGAGACACAGTGGCCTTCTGGGCGGCTGCAAGTGCACGTTGCCCACTCATGTCCAAGTCAGGAGGTCCTTCATCGCTCTGCTTCATTAACAGGAATTAACAGCGCGAAATCTCTTCTGTTCTGCCAAAAGGTGGCAGCTATAGCCTGGCTTTGGGATGTGCTCAGCTCAGGGGGATGGCTGGAGATGCTGGCTTGGCAAATGTCTGCGTGCAGCCCTGGAAGGGGTCACTTCAGGCTGGATGTATGGCAGGAGAAGTACGGAAAAGCTACGCAGGTGCGTTAGTAAATGAGCCCAAGACTCGCCGGAGGAAACCTGGCGTGCCAGGAAGTGGTGGGGAGGTCTCAGGGGGCTGGTTTCTCTCTGTTCCGATGTCTAGGGGAGGGAGAGCAGGGTGAGGTGTTAGCTGTGCTGCTGGCGCTCAAGCTGCACCCAGACACATCACCCCAGAGTGGGGACCTTTGATGAACCGGCTGCATGGTCAAACCCCGCTGTTTGGAACAGGGAGAAGGCAATGGCTGGGTTGAGGGCTGCTGTGAGCTGTACTGGAGTGGGCATTTCCCTGCTCCTTCAGCTGCTTTGCTACGGATGCCATTATTAGATCAGATAAACGGCTTCTGGCACAGAATGGTCCCAAGCGCTCACGAGGGCCCCAAGGCGCAGGGTGATGGATCTGTCTGGGCAGGGAATGGCTGCCATATGAAAACCAAACTCACCTCCTGGCAGGAGGAAGATCTGAGAGGTCAGGTAGAGCAGAGAGGCAGTAAGTATCTGCTGTGTCCAGGCACCCTCATGCTGCGGGCACCCCACGACTGAGACTCTGTCTTGGATTCCTTGGCAAGCTGCTTTTGGTCCATGCTGTACTTCCAGGAGCAAAAGCACATATATATAATTAAAGGCAGAGATGAGCAGAAGCAGCTCATCTAAACATCTCGGTCTGTGTTTTCTGGTGTTGATGTCAGGCAGTTTGAACTCTGGAACAGGACACATATGGTGGAAAACACAGAGGGGTTTCTGTGCACGTGGTCAGGGGCCTTCCAGCGTGGTGGGTTTGGCTCCCAGGCACTGTTTGATTTTCGGCCTCTGCTCACAGGCATGGTTGGATGTGGGGATGGTGGGACACGGGAGACAAGCTGCTGGAAGAATGCATCCATGTTGACTGGACATCCTCAGATGGGAGGACTTTCTCCTGGGCTGGGCTTTTGGGCTACACCAGGCAAAAGTGCATCAATGCCAAGTTCTTGCCAAGAAACTCCCTCCCTGGGGCTTGCAAATGCCATTCATCCCACCCTCCAGCTTCCTGTCCCAGTGCCCCTGGGGACACAGGCAGCACAAGCCACCCTGGATCACTGCTTCTCTGGCTGCTCGTGGGGCAGGGCTGAGCACTTGCCCCTGCTTGATCCTGGCCAAGCGCTAGCTGCAGAGCCAGGGCTGAGCTCCGTACATGTAGGATGGACATGGACACTGCTTTCCAGTCTCAGGCACAGGGAGTGGGGCACTTCCCAAAGACGACTCCTCCCAGCAGCCTCAGGATGGGCTGGGACACAGCCTGGGGACACCTTGGACCTCTGTTACAGAGATTGGCTTTGACTGGGCACTACCCTTCAGACAGCTCTTGTAGAGTTGATCATGCCCTTCGCTCTCCTAGGATACAGCCTCAGCATCACTGAGTGGTCCTAGAGCTGCCCCTGAAACTTCTACTGGAAGCAGGGAAACATTGCAGCCACTGCGGTTTTTCTCTTGCTGCTTTACATCTTCTGCTACTTCTTCTCTCGGTCGGATGCCTTTGTACGAGGTGACCCACGGCTGCTGGTCTCCAGTAGCAGGGTCACACTTTGAAGCGGCCTGGGAGGACACCATCAAATACTCTCTGGTCTTAGAGCAGGCTTCCCTCTACCAAAGGGCTTTTTCTTGCCAGCCTTGGTTCGCAGAGAAAGGGCTGACGGTAACATTGCTGCAAGCAGCAAAACCCCCTTTCATTTTGGTGGTGTTGCAGAGCAAAGATGAGAGACCCAGGGGCTGCAGAGACTTAATTGGACTTTCCAGGCCAGTTAGAGACAAGAAGACATCAAAGGTGAAAATTTCCCTGCGAATTACTCACCAAGCTCCTTTAATTGATGGTATCTCAACTGATGAAGCCACTGCCTGGGGGCAAAGAGCAAGGTGAGCTGCTGCTGGGGCCCTGCACAGCCCCTGTGTGGAGAAAAAGGCTCTGCTGTGGGGCCACCATCACTGCCAGGGGAACATGTACCTCCAGCACATGTGAAACCAGGAGCAGAGCTGGGCAGTCAAGGAACAGTGGAAGGACCTGGGTTTTCCCCTTGGAGGGAAAGGTGGTGGGTGCAGACCCAGCTACATCAGCACCCCCCACCTCTATCAGAGCTTGTCATGTGTGAACCCACCTGGGCGCTGGGGTGGGCCAGTGTCCCCCCTTGGACACTTAACCCGCTCCAAAGGAGGTGCTGCAGAGGGGGCATAATGGGAGGTGAGCCAGTGCAGCCTGTGGGACCTGGCTCTGGGAGACACTGTGCCTGGTCCTCGCTCCTGCAGCCTGGCCACCACCTGCACTGCTGGGTGGTGAACCCAGCTGGGTTCACTGAACCACTGGGGGCTGAACCCTCGCGTTTCTTGTGGGAGAAATAAACCCCAGCATGGACCTCCTGGTGAGAGGATGAACAGAAGAGTCTGCAATGGAGACGTTCCAAGCACCTTAACCTGACACCACGGAATAACCATGAGCCAGAAATGCCACCCAGTTTCCCTGGTGAAGCGACATCTGTGCTTTCTCCCTGTACCTGTTGGTGAGGCTGTGCAAAAGCCCCCACAGTGCCCGTGTCCTACTCAGGAGTGCGGCTGGGCAAAGGCAGCACAGGGAACTCCTTGTCTCTGAGCAGCATCATGGGGTGAGTGCATGGATCTAGAGCATCCATAGGCCAAGAGGAGGTGAGGAAAGGATGCCATGCCAGGAGACACAGGGCAATGGGACACTGTGCTTGCATTGCTGCTGTGATCAGACAGCGCCTGCGGCTGAGAAGTTTCCATCTGGACATGGCCAGCTCCTGGAGATGACTTTGGGGCTGTTAGAGAAGCCATAGGTGAAGCTGGGCACCCTCAGGCATGGAGGCTCTTTCTTCCCTCTCCATCTCTGCTCAAAAAACAGTTGGACCCACTGAGAGGACAAACTTCTTAAAACTGAAACCCCAAGCCCTCAGCGTGGTTTGGCAGCGGCCAGAGGGGAGGGATCAGGTAGATGCTCCTTGTTGAGGCAATGATTCACCAGTGTGAGACATTGCCTGGAGACCGTCATGCATTTTCAGCAGCTCTGCTGCTGAAAGTGGAGCATCTACAGAGCTCTGCAACAGGATGTGGTGTTGGCTGTGCTCAGCAAGCCCTGGCAGAGGCTCTGGATGGTGGTGAGGTTGGTTCAAACCCGAAACAGGCTCCTCATCACTGCTGCTGCCCCACAACTTCCTTCACAACACAGAGAAGGAAACGCAGGAGTGGTTCACAGCCCTGCTGTCCCTCTGGTGGCACTCGGGTGCTTGCTGGGTGTCCCACAGATGACACGGGGACATCGTCAGGGCAGTTACTGCAATCACTCTGCCCTAGAAAGGCTCCAGCATGAGTGGTGATAATGAAGGCACCATGGCACATGAGGCAAAGATGCTGCAGCGTGACGGTCCTGGCTCTGTCCCTGTCAGGTCCACAGCACCAGAGAGTCTGGTCTTAGACAAAAACTGATGTATGGACCCTTGGCTCAAGCACAGCCAGTGACACATTAGCTCGGGGTGGGCTCCCTCTTATGCTGATCCTGATCCTTTTCCTCTTCTTCCACCAGGAACACGGATAAAGGCTGAGGAGCCTCAACTGATGCTGTGAGTCAGGCAGGGAGACACGGGGCAGTCCATGGGACGGCCGTGCTGCTGCCAACGCAGCGCTCCTTACCCGGGGATCACCACATCACGGGAGGCCTCTGATGGACGGTGAGTGGTGGCAGGCAGCCAGAGATCCATCATCTTGGTGGAGTTTCACATTAAAAACTGAGACAAGGTGGGCACCAAGGCTTGAGGGCAACAGCAGTTCCTATTCCAAGGGCTTGGGGACTGCTCTGCTGGCACAGGGGCAACGGCTGTCCCCAGAGAGAAATTATCTTGCTCAGACTTTTCTCTTTGCATGGGCTTGGTTTCCAGGAAGAAATGCTATTGCATGATTGTGCTCTTCTGTTTCTTCTACACCAATTTTGGTAGCTGCTGCCTTGACCAAGCAGCTCCTGACAAAACAGCCTGCACAGCTTTGGGGTAGCATCCTCTCAAGGGCTTTGGCAGGTGTCTCTGGAGGTCTCTTGTTTCCCCACACTACTTTCAAAGCCAGAATAGGAGCCCCACAGCTGCCTCTCCCCATCACCCCTGAGCAACATGCCCAGAGCTTGTTCAAGGCCCAGCTCTCCTGTTCTCCTGCCCCACAGAGGCTTGGATCAACCGCTACCGCAAGCAGCTGGTGAGGTCCATCTCGCCGCAGTTCCTGGAGGAGATCATCTGCTACCTGCGGCGGCTGGACCTGCTCACAGCAGAGGAGGCAGGGCGGGCGCAGGAGGCGAGTTCCCTGCCCGAGCAGGTGAGGGCCGTGGTGGACCTCCTGGCTGGCAAGGGCAGCTACGCCTCCCAGTCCCTGCAGACCTTCATCGAGACCACCAATTCCCAGCTCTACCTTCACATCACTGTCTACGGTAGGCAGTCTACTCTGGACACAATGAGGGGTGTCTGCACACATGTCCTCTTTACGGGCACTTGCTGGAGCACCACAAGATGTGCATAGAGCTGAGAAGCATTGACAGCTCTGATGGGAGTGTCCATACAAGTGATGGTGCCATCTCAGGGTCTCTGCTAGGGAAGGACATAGCCAAGGGGTGACAAGGGCCCTCTGCCAGGTCTGAGGGACCTTCCTGCAGGCCCCTTGCTGCCCTCAGCACACTTCTCTGGGCAGCCTGAGGAGTCTTTAACGTCCTCAGCATCCAGATCACACCATTCAGTCCCAGCGGCTTGGCTGGGAACAGGGGGATGGCAGGAAGAGGACGGCTGGGCAGCCCTGACCCCATCTGTTGGTGCCTGCATCAACTTCATGCATTCCTTGCAACCTTCTTGGCATGAGAGGTTTTCCTCCTGGTTGGAAGGCTCCATCCTTGGCTGCGCCATCCCCTGCTTGTCCAGCCTTAGCTGGAGGGTTTAAATACACTGTACCAGGAGATGTTGTACCTGAGCCAGGTGAGCAGGACAGGGCCAGAGATGGTCACCAGGCTCGGTCAAGACTCCAACTCAACAGACAAGTTCGTGGCTATGAGGCATGGCTGAGGTCAAGCTGGGAAGTCAATCCAGAGGTCAGGGTCAGATCCAGCCGGGGTAAATGGGTTCAGACACAGCCCAGTGGCCACCAGGCAAATGCAGAGCAACGAAGTCCAAGATCAAGGTCCAGATCAGCAAGGTCCATAGCAGGCATAGGCATAATGGCACTGTAGACAAGTGCTCCTGCAACATAGTTTAGGTAGTGGCTGAAGGCCCAGGGCTGAGCTTAAACGGGCTCCTGGACCAATGGGTTGGTGCTGATCAGTGCCATTTAAGCCTGCTAGTGCCCTCCAAGCACATACCTTCCTATCTGGATGTAACAGCTCTGTGAGGTTTCCCCTCTGCATGGGCATGGCAGAAAAGTGAAGTACCTCTCAATTGTGTTTGTGGTTACCATCCTCTTTCTCAGCCCACCCTCCCATTTCATTTCTCTCTGTCCAGAACCCATGGTGCAGAAGCACCTGGAGAGTCTCCAAAGCTACTATGGGAATGGCTTGGAGACGGGTCCCCTCCAGCGGCTCACAAACCTGCTGTTGGTGGAAGGTTTGACTGATGTCCAGCAGAAGGAGCATGACATCCTGCAGATTGAAGCCACCAAGGGCCTACAAAATGTATCCAAGAGCATCCCTCTGGAGAAGCTCTTCCTGCCTCTCTCCAAGGTCAGCATCCCACCTCGGATCTCTGTCACCATCGGAGTTGCCGGGATTGGCAAAAGCACACTGGTGAAGCTGTTTGTCTACACCTGGGCAAAGGGGGAGATCAACAGAGACATCATCTTTGTGCTGCCCCTCACTTTCCGGGAGCTCAACACCTACGAGAAGCTCTCTGTTGAGAAGCTCATCTGCTCGGCGTTCCCTCACATCACTGAGCCCAACTGCATCTCGGCGGGAGCCGCCAGGACCCTGCTGATCCTTGATGGCTTGGATGAGTTCAAGACTCCTCTGGATTTCTCCAACACAGTAGTGTGCACTGATCCCAAAAAGGAGATACAGGTGGATAACCTGATCACCAACATTATACGTGGCAACCTGCTGCAGGAGGCTTCTGTCTGGGTCACATCACGGCCCGCAGCAGCCAGCCAAATCCCTGGTGGCCTTGTTGATCGGATGACAGAAATACGAGGGTTTGGAGCTGCAGAGATGAAGGACTTCTTGGACCAGATGTTCCTAGACAACAAAGACCTATCCGGCCAAGTCCTGCATCACATCAGGGCTAACAGGTCATTACACGTCATGTGCACCATTCCTGGCTTTTGCTGGATTTGTGGTTCCTCAATTGGTTATTACCTAAAACACAGCACTGATCACCCCCAAGAAACAACTGGTGTCCCCAGGACCCTCTCAGAAATCTACTCCTACTATTTTAAAATGGCTCTGAGCAGCGACTGGCCAGAAAAGCCAAGAGAAACCCTCAGGATTGAGCAGGCTGTGAACAACAGCAAGAAGATAGTGGGCAGCCTGGGCAGGCTGGCCTTCTATGGGCTGCTGAAAAAGAGATATGTGTTTTATGAGCAGGACATGAAGGCCTATGGCATTGACCTCTCCTTGCTGCAGAGCAGCTTGTGCAGCCGGCTCCTGCTCAAAGAGGAGATGCAGTCCTTCACGGCCTACTGCTTCTGCCACTTAACCCTACAGGAGTTTCTAGCAGCCATCTATTACTACACAGCTGCAAAGCGGGCAATATTTGACCTCTTCACGGAGAGCGGGATGTCCTGGCCCAAGCTGGGTTTCCTCAACCACTTCAAGAACGCTGTTCAGAGGTCGCTGCAGGCAGAGGACAGGCAGCTGGACATCTTCGTGCGCTTCCTCTCTGGGCTCCTGTCCCCGCAGGTGAACAAGCTGCTCTCTGGGTGGCTGCTGGTGAAGGACGAGCACAACAGCTTCAGGAGCCAAGCAATCGGCTTCCTGCAGGGCTGCCTGAACACTGACTACACCATCTCCTCGCGGGCAGTGAACACCATGCACTGCCTCCATGAAATCCAGCACATGGAGGTCGCCAAGATGGTAGAAGAAGCGATGAAAAATGAGAGCTTGGCCGGGATGCTCACCCCTGTGAACTGCTCTGCCCTGGCTTACCTCCTGCAGGTCTCAGATGTCTGTATGGAGGAGACGAACCTCTCCAACTGCCTCACCTACAACATCTGTAAGAGCCTTCTCTCCCAGCTCCTCTTCTGCCACAACCTCAGGTGAGTCCTGGTCAGGTTGCAGGGGAAGCAAGCAGGGATGATAGGCTGTGACTCAAAATCCTGGGTGTCAGTGGGAGATGGGCCCACCAACATTGTCCATCAGCAGCGAGCTGCCGTAGGGCCGGCCGTGGGTCAGCTCTGCCTCTCTGCTGGAGTTTCTCGCACTGTGATGGGCAGATGTCATGGGAGGGTAGAAATTTCTCCACTCAGTTCTCCAAACACTTGATTTTGCTCTTCCCTTGTATCTTCTTCAGGCTGGACAATAACCAGTTTAAGGACAACGTGATGGAGCTGCTGGGCAGCATGCTGAGCGTGAAGGACTGCCACATCCAGAAGCTCAGGTAAGAGCTGGCCCAAGGCAGATAGGCTGTTCCTGGGGATGCAGAGCAGAGCTGGGGGCACCTCAAAACCAGGGTGGGGGTCCTCTAAGGATGTCTCTCACACTGGCTGCCCTGGGTACTACCGACAAGCACAGCCCCACACAATCTCCTCCACCCAGGCATGGTGACCTTACCCCCGTGTCCTTGCGGTGGCTGGGCAGGATCTCTCACCCAGCCCCCAAGGACCACTGCCTCCTCGCTGTTCCTAAAACTTTGTGTAGAAATCCATGCATTATCCCAACAAACTGCTTTCCAAGGGCACAGCTGGCTGCTGGGCACCTGAGGCTCTGCACAGAGCGTCTGACAAATAGAGGGAACAGGCTCCTGACTCAGAGCTCTGCCTTGCCAAAGACAGATGGGTCCCCACTCTTCCCACCTCCCTGCCCTTCTGAAGTGGCTGTGCAGAGTCGCCCATGCTGTGTTCTGAGCTCCTTCAGAACACCAATGAATTTTAAGTCCAGAAACTCCCCTTCCACCATATCTTTGCAATGCCCTGCTTGGGGTCCACCCCAGGACGGCAGACCTCAGAGCATCCACCACTGCATGGTTGTACCTCAAATTAAACATTCCTCCTGACTTTCCTCTGCTCAGCCAGCCACTCTGTGTCCTAGGACATGCCAGGATCCTCTCTCCCGCCCTGAAAATACCCAATTTTTCCTTCTTCTGAGCAGTTTGGCAGAAAATCAGATCAGCAACAAGGGAGCCAAAGCCCTGGCCAGATCGCTGCTGGTGAACAGGAGCCTGACAGCACTGGAGTAAGTGTTCCCCCTTTACCAGCTCCTGCCACACACATTCCCCACCTGGAGCCACTCCCATGGCTGCAGTGGGGCTGGATCCCACTCAGCCTGACTGGGCTGAGGAGGGTCTCCAGCCCCAAAGCTGCTACTGCTCAATAGGTGAACATAACTCTTGCAAGCTCCCGGCCTGATGTCCCACCTCAGCAGGGCCAGAGACTGTGCCACGTGAAGGCATTCGGCTTAAACCAGGCACAGGACACTCTGGCTTTGCTGATCTTGGCTTTCCTGTGTGTCTTGCCCCAGCCTGCGGAACAACTCCATTGGCCCCGCTGGAGCAAAAGCACTGGCTGATGCGCTGAAACAGAATCAAGTCCTGCTCTCCCTGAAGTAAGTCTCAACTTCTGCAGCACCTCTGGGGGCAGATCCCCAGGACAAGCCCCCTGCAGCCCTCTCCTGTCACATCAAGGTTTTCCCCACCCCAAAGGCCAGCACATGGGGAAACCCTGGACACAACCTGGTTCAGCTGTACTGGCAGCAAACATGAGCACAGCTGGCAGAGACCTGGTGCAGAGATCAGGCTGCCCTGGGCCAGAGATGTGGGGATCCTCCTGCCCATCAGCTTCAGTGGGTCCACGTTGAGGTTGAGGTCCACCCCTCTCATGGGAGCTCACAGGGTGTTGTTGCATGGAAGGAGACATCTTTCATGGGAGAGAAGGGAGTGAGACCCCTGGCAAGGATGCCAGGGGCCCAGCTGCCCTTCTCATGTCAGGGACAAGGGCAAGCAAATGCTGAGTTGGTGACCACTGCCCCTCACAGCCCCTTGCCCTGCTTCTCTCCCCTTGCAGCCTGCAGCACAACGCCATCAAGGAGGAAGGTGCCACCTTCCTGGCCGAGGCCCTGTTGACCAACCACAGGCTGACGACCCTGCAGTGAGTGTCTGGGACCTGCTGTCCCCCCTCCCTGCTACTGAGCAGACCGAGGTGCCACTGACAGGGACGTGGCACCTGACATTCACAGGTACCTTCCTCACCTTTGCAGCCTGCAGAAAAATGCCGTCGGAGCCCATGGTGCCAGCAGAATAGCAGAGGCGCTGAAGCAGAACTGCAGCCTGAAGGAGCTGATGTAAGAGCATGATGAGGTGGAGGGATGGTGACACCAGCACCATAGATCTGTGGGCAGGAGCAGTGGGCAGGGGCTGGGCCATGCAGCACAGGTAGGATGGGCTCTGCTGGCTTTGCCCTAGGGTGTTGGTGTGGGTGAAGGGGGGCAAGGACCACATTGCTACCTTTGGAGCAACCCTGTGGAGATGCTCTTCATACCTGTGGGTGCGCACGGAGCCACATGAAGAACCAAGAGGACAAGTCTTCCCTCCAGCAAAGGCAAGCAGCAGGACTGCAGGCCCTGTGGATACACATTAGAAACTATTTCAGCTCAAATCCAACGTACAAGAACAGATGAGACTGCAGCAAGTTCATGCTTACTGCTGGAGCAGAAAGAGCCTGGGGAGATGAATTTTCCAGCAGCAGATCTGAGCTGGTTGCAGCATGACTGCAAGTAATGCTCTTCCTCTTACGTCTTAGACTATCCAGCAACTCGGTAGGAGACAATGGCTCAGTTGCCTTGGCAGAAGCTCTGAAGGTGAACCACAGCCTGCAAAGCCTCGAGTAAGCTCCCCTCCATGCCCTGTCTCCTGCTTGCTCACTCCACCACCATCTCCCACCCTTCACAGCCCCCTCAAACTGCCCCAGCCTCTCCCCACATCTCCCACACCACATCCCCCGCAGGGCCATAAGGCTGGAGCACCACAGAGCCGTGTCAGACAATGCTGCCACTGAAGGAGTTAATCCTAACCCAGATGATGATGTTTTTCCTCTGCTTTTGGAGGATACTAGTAGCTTTGAGCTGTCTTCCAAAGGCTATTCCCCAATGGGAATTAGCTAACACGGAAGGTAACGGCAGAGTCAGGGTGGGATGGTGGGACCTTCATCCCCCTTGGGAATGGCAGCCAGGGTGGATTGCTCCTACCACCTGGCATGGAGAGCTGATGGCTCCTGGCCATGAGCTGCTGTGCCCAAGTTCCATCACTGGCTTCCCAAGGCGTGACAAGGACACAAAATCCACAGGAACCACATTTCCAGCCGAGCTGGCAGCCACAGTGATGGCCAGACAATACTGCCTGTAGCACTGGCAAACCCACCCCTGCTCAGTGGGGCCAGTGCTGCTGTGGTGAGCAGGGGATGCTGGTCCTGGCCTGGCTGCTTCAGAAGTTGGTGCTTTAGCCTTGGCTTGCCTCCACACCTCCTGTGGCTGGGAGATGTGACACTTTTCAACCCAAACACGACCCCACAGCCTACCTGCAATGCCAGGACTGGTTCATCTTCACATCTTCCCCCACTTGTCTCAGTCTCCAGAGCAACTCCATCAGCAGTGCTGGGGTCACTGCACTGACAGAAGCTCTCTGCTCCAACAAGGGACTCATCAACCTCAAGTAAGTGACCAAAACTGGCCAAAAGCTGCTGCTGTGACATAAACTTGTCAGCAGCCTGGGTTTGTGCCTGTTTTTTTCTGCAAGTACTCTGGGATGCTGAAAGCAGCCTCTGTCCCTCCACCAGCTGTGAGCATCTTCTCTTCAGTTAGATTTCTTCCCCTGGGACAGTATCCAGCTATGTCCCACAGTGAAATGATGGCAGTATGGTGGGAGGCTGAGAAAAAGCCCTGATGGGCCAGCAGTGCCCACAGCTGTAGGATGCACAGGAAATGGAGATGCAGATGTCAATGGAGATGCAAGACAGACAGTCTGGCAGAGTTACAACACATGGTCTCAGATTCAGGGCAGGGGACAAGGAGGGGGGAACAGGCAATGTCGTGCCTCTACAGCCCCATATGTTTTTCCCTAGCCTGCGGGAGAACTCCATCAGCAAGGAGGGGGGCCCTGCCATCGCTCACGCTCTGCGGACCAACAGCACTCTCAGGAAGCTGGAGTAAGTCCCATGGGCCTCAGAAGGGCGCGAATGCTGCTGCACAGTCACTGAAGCTGCCCCAGACTGTGTGTGTGACCTGTGTCCTCTGTCCCCTGCCTCTAGCTTAGCAGCCAACCTGCTGTACGACGAAGGTGGCAAGGCCATTGCTTTAGCGATGAAGGAGAACCGGGCACTCAAGTCCCTCCAGTGAGTTTCCCGTTGGACCTGGCTTGGTTTGAAGCTGCTTGTGCAAATGCTGGGCAGGGACACTGCTCCTGGGCCTCAGCACCCCTAGGCTGTGAGAGTGGCTTCCTTGGGTCACCCTTCCACGGGAGGTGTGCTGTGCCATCCGGATGGAGCCACCATGTCTTACACATGGGTCACTTTCTGGCCTCTGCCACACTGGATGGGAGCGGGGGGTGCTGAGCCTGGAGGGGCTGGGGCATTCTCACCACCCTAAGCTTTACCTATTGTTTTCTTCTGTTTGTAGTTTGCAGTGGAACTTCATCCAGGCGAACGCCGCTGCAGCCCTAGCACAAGCACTACAGTCCAACAGCAGCCTGGCCAGCCTCGAGTAAGTGGGGACATGGGTGGACAGGTCCAGGGCAGCATCTTCATACAGAGACCTGCACAAGGTCTCTGTCCTCACATTGCTCCAGGGGAGATGGTTTTGCCTGCTGCCTCTTCCACGCGCTCCAGTCCATCCTGCGTCTCCATCACTTGTTCCTGGCTAGGGATGCTCTAAGTGCACGGCAGCCCAGGGTCCCCTGTGCTGTTTAGGAAAGCCTGGCACACCGTGCCCTGTCTTGCTGCCTCTTTCCCTGCTCCTGGGTGCCTGGATCACAGGCAGATTGGCACTTGCATGTGTTAGCTTGCAGGAGAACGCAATTGGAGACAAGGGAATGGCTGCCCTCTCCGCTGCCCTGAAGTTCAATACAACCCTGGCCCATCTGCAGTGAGTATCCAGGTTCTGGCAGGGGCCTGGCATTTCATCCTAATTAGCTTGTCCAATTAACACACCATGGCCCCCTCACAACATGCACTGAAGGTCCTTGTTCTCTTGCAGCCTGCAGATGGCTTCAATTGGCATGGCTGGTGCCCAAGCCCTGGCAGAAGCTTTGACGGTCAACAAGAGCCTGCAGATCCTGGAGTAAGTGCTTGGTGGGGCCAACAAGTCCCCATGGCTGTGACACTGCTCCCTGCAGGTGTCCAGGACCCTGGTCCTTAGCTCAGCATCCTTGCATCATGTCCTATCAGACCTGGCTTGTCCCTTGACCTGCTGGCATGGGGCAACCTCTCCCACCTCCTCTTGCCACCCATGGCTGTCACTCCTGACCACCTGCCTTTCTCTGCAGCTTGCGAGGAAACTCCATTGGGGTGGCTGGGGCCAAGGCAATGGCCAATGCGCTGAAGGTAAACCGCAGCCTCCGCTGGCTCAAGTGAGTATCCTGCTCCCTGGGGTGAGCCAGAGCGAGCCTTTTCTTCCTGGAGGCCAGCAGTTCTGTGAGGCAAACCCCTGAGCTGGGGGCTTTTCCCAATGCCCACTACATGCGTTCCCTCCTGGTAGCCACATCTCCCTGGCTGGTGCTTTCTGACCCTCCCGCTTCCTGCAGCCTGCAGGAAAACTCCCTGGGCATGGATGGAGCCATCTGCATCGCCACTGCTCTGAAGGGAAACCATGGCCTCACCTACATCAAGTAAGTGGCCACTGCACTGCATGGTGAGGCAGGGATGGAAGAGACAACAGGAACGGTCACATGACCTTCCTCACCTGTGACCTTCCTCACCGCTGGCACTGCCCGTTCCCAGCTGCCCTGCAGGGACCTCCCCGGTGGGAAAAGGGACAGGGACACATTGTGCTCCTCCCAGCCACCATACCCACACAGCTCATTTCTCCACAGTTCCTCTCTGGGGCTGCCTTTGGGGCAAAGAGCCACCCAAAAGCAAAATACACCCTAAAATATCACAAGAAGAGTCTGGCTCAGCTCCTCCCAGAGGCTTTCTCCAGAAGAGTTCCTGGGTGGTATGGGGAGGGTACAGATGATGCTGGATGCTGGTGTAAAGCTGGGAACATCTCATACTCACCAAGGATCCTGCTCCACCTCATGTCCAAGCCTGAACTCCTCTTTGCTCCCAGCCTGCAGGGGAACCGCATCGGCCAGTCGGGAGCCAAGATGATCTCAGATGCCATCCGGACAAACTCCCCCAGCTGCGTGGTGGACGTGTGAGGTGCCTGGCTGCAGCAAGGAGGTGACCCAGTGGTTCCTTTGGCCAGCATGGATTTACAGAGAGCTGCCTGGGCCCTGCCTGCCCGTCACAGGGAGGAGAGCTGGGTTGAGGAGAGCTCCTGAGCTCCCTGGCACAGCCCAGGAGAACCGCAGCCTCCGGATCAGCAGTGCAGGGGGTCAAGACTCGCTTGTGTTGAAAGCTGAGGGATATATGCCATGTCCCTGTTCATTCAGGCCCTGGGGGAGCCTCAAGGAAGGGGTGAAATGTAAAAAGGAGGAAGGAGGGGGCAGATCCCACATACCAGCCCTTCCTGTGTTCACAGGTGACTTACCACCACCCTGGCGACAGGGACCCCTTCCTGTGATCTCCACGGGGTTACAGTGCTCTGTGCAGACCCTGTTCCACACCAGGCGCATCCTGACCACTTGGAGCTCTGCTCTTGCCCCAGCCGGAGGCACTGTGGGCAAACATTGCAGCCAGGGCTCCAGGACTCTGCTCGCAGCACCAGCTCTTCTCCATCTGCTTCTGGCAGGGATCCCAGGAGGATGAGGTGAAACTCAGGCAGGATTCACAGCAGCCTTTTCTCACCTGCCTAAATACAGCCCGGTCTGCAGGTTCTCACGAAATCCCAGAGAGACAAGGAGAGGTTTGCTGATTCCTTGCTCAAATGAGAGTGAGGCTATGGACCCAGGCACTTCAGAGCAGATCACAGGCAGTGAGTGCAACCTGTGCTGTTTGCCCTCAATAACAGGTTGGTGATGGCCAAGCATGCCTGAAGTGTTTGGTAGTGCTGTTCTCTATCAAAGAGACCAGCATCCCAAGGCACAGGCATGGAACTACCTAGAAAGACCTTGGGAAATGAAGAGACCTCACGATAATGGGAGGAGGAGTGGGAGGGTAAATATAGGAGGAACAGCACTGCATGAGATGGGCTGTCTCCAGCACACATCTTGGTGCGGCATCGGGACTGCTTTTATAAGAAGTTATCCCTCTCGAGTTCAAGCTGCACTTCTTGGGTCTTGTGCTTTTGTCATCAGTGTGACCTTGGGATGCATCTTCTCAATGTTCCAGCTGCAGGCAGGGTCCATCCCAAGCAGATCACCTTTCTGACAGGCAGCTGCTGAAAGCAGAGGTGCTGGGTGATGCCTTTGTATAAGTGGCAGAGACCCAGCGACTCTCCAGAAGGTGCCAGGTTTGCAGGTGGTCCAGTAGCCAAACTATGCATCTGCCCCCTGAGCCCCTTCCAGCCACTGCCCCCTCTCCCCACTGCACCCCAGCCAGAGCTCACACTGTGACATGCTGCTGCTGCACTCAGGGCTCAGGGACTGAGCAGGGCTCAGGCTGCTCAGGGACCTCTGTGGAGAAACCTCCTGGAGAAATGCTTGGCTGAGTGGGGCAATGTGTACATATTTGGGAATAAATTAGTTCTGAGCTGAGAAGATGCTGCGGGCAGCCTTCTGTTCCATTCCGTTCCATTCCATTCAGGGTGCACTGTGCTCCACTGCCCTGGCTGCATACCCTTCCCCTGTGCTGGCGTGACAAGAGGCTCATGGCTTTTCCACACGCTCCAACATGGTAACACAGAGTGACTTAAGTCCTACCCACCTCTTTCACTGCTCTTTCAGGGCAGGCTGAGGCTTGGGTCCAGCTCCACGCAAAGCCTGTGCCTAACCCTGGCTGAAACCTCACCTAACATGCCAACAGAGAGAGCGATCAACAACGCCAAGCCAGCTCCTGTGCCCTGGAGCTCCAGAAAACAAGGGGTAACAACAATTTGGAATAGATTTCATGGATGCGTCCACCTATGCACATGCCTTGCTATGCACAGACAATTCCAAGAGGAAAGCTCAAGAGCTCAGAGTGTTCATTTCCACTGCCTCTAGAGGTGCTGCTGCTCAAGCCTGTACAAGAAGCTGCAATGCTAACCACAGCTAGAACCTGGTGGCTGTTCTGGAAGGCAGGTGACATGTGCCCTGGTTCTGGGCACACAAGGTGTTAAGTTAGTGTTCTGTTTCACCCTACAATATAGAGAATAACATGGAAAACTAGCTCTGAAACTGCAACCCAGACTTGGACACTGGCCAGTTTCATGGGAAGTCTCACAGGTCAGATATATCTCAGCTCACAAGGAGGACCAGAACAGATTTTCCTGCATAACACAGAGAAGCGTTTTTGGACCAGGTCCTAAAAATCAGGACATACTTATCCCTTGGGAGAGGGATGTAGAGAGCACAACCACCTCCCCTCCCTGTCACAGCACCACCCTAACCGTTCTGCAGGAGGGGTCCAGCACCATCTGCTGTGCCTGCTTTCTTTGAAGTGAGGTGCAAAGAGCCAATTAACTTTGTAGAGTACAAGGAAGTGCCCTAACACCAGCCGGTTTAGCTCCAGCCTGTATGACTGTGTGTGTTTCAGCACATCACTGCACCCATGTATGTCTCATCACTACACAAAACCTGTGCTGCATTCACCTATAAACTTCTGTTCCAGCTTGACATGCCATTTCAAGCTGTGAGCTCTGCTGATGGGGAACTGCGTTGGGTGTGATGGTTCCACCTTTGGGTTCAACGACACGGAGAGATGAAAAAGCTCTTGGGTTTCAAGTAACTCATGTATTCTTCCCTTCAGCAAGGTAATGGAGGGGTTGGACCTGACTCTAGGCTTCAGATAAGGGGGGAAGCAATGTACTTCACTGATGTAAGAAAAGGGAAGAGCAGAACAGCCAGAACACTCTCTTCTGCCCTCTTGAACACACACCAAAAAGAACTCTTCTAATCAAGCTCTGATTTCTGCTCCTGTGAAGACAAAATGTGACGCTAAAGCAGAGAAAACACACTAGATGAACTCCAGCCCGTCCACTACGACTTACTGAACAAAAGCCCAAGTTTTGGTCCATTTGAGTGCTGAAATCTGAGTCCATCCCAGAAGTACCAGAATAATTAAGGGGCTAAATTCCATACAGATTAAGTTACAGCACAGTCTCGCTCGGCTGCTCTCAGAGCACACAGGGACTGAAGTTTGAGAACAATTCCCACCAACACAGTTAACATACAGAGAGATGCTGCACTGAAGGTGGTATTTGAGGACCCCTTCACTACCTTCCCAGTTTCAACTTCACTCCTTCAGTCTAACTGGTGCTGCTCTTTGTAGAGACAAGCCCTCAATTAAGTAAAGGATATGTTAAGAATAAATAGAATTAAGCCAAATTTAAAATCAATTTATATGTATGCCCAGAGCAGCTTTTCATTTAGTTTTATTAAGCCAAAAAAAATATGTTTGGACATAATAAAAGGCAGGGAAGTCAAGCACATGATGCTCACTGGAGCGTGACTTTTGGCACTGCAATGCATGAGGGCCAGTTCCACTGCAATTACAGATATAACCACACTTCGCATTACTGTGATTCTCATTACAGATAAGTTGCTCATGCTTTAAGAGTCCCAGGACTGGCAATCCAAGTTTCATTTTCAAGTTTAATGAATATTATTTAAAGAGCCCTGAATTCATGCTGACAAGATGGTGGGATATTAGCTCCTGGCTTGCATGCTCTCCAAAGTCTGTATTTCAAGATGTCTCCTGGTCCTACTGCTACAGGCTCAGAAGTCATTATCACTTTCTTCCAGTGGCTCTGGCTTCCTTGCTCGGAGAACAAATTTTCTTGGTGAGATTTCTATGCTTTTGTCTTCCGTATCATCCTCCTCCTCATCTTCATCCAGGTCAATCTCGCTATCCCCCGAGTCCTCCTGTAGGAAAGCAGAGTTCAAACCCAGTTCAGTTCTCAGATGGCAAGGTGTCTTTGCCAGCTCAGAAGCAAAGGATGGCACTGCTGGTTGACACTGAGTTGCTTCCTCTCCTGCACTCTTATCACATAGCCGCAGGCTATGGGGAAGGCTGCTTGTCTGGACTTAAGTGAATCCAGATTTGGACTTACATCAGGGAACAGCAGCAGATTCTGCAAGAGTTTTCAGCTCAGGCTGCTGTGTGCTGCTGGCCTTCCAAAACAATGAGAAACCAGAGCTCAGCTGATGGCCCATAGGGGTTTCATCAGCAGCTCCCCGTTTTGCTAGACAGTGGCTGCTTCACTTAATTGATTGCAAACCTCCTTCGCCACTTCACAGGGCTGACAAAAACAAACTCCCTGACTTCTGCTGAATCTGATATTAAAAACTTTTCAACATGTTTGAAGTGATACCTATTGCAAGACTGAAAAGTCTAGGTGCAGTGAAAGAAAAGGAACTGAAGAGAGAAACCCACCTGTGCCTTGGCGATGATCTTGGGTGTGGCTGGGGCAGATCTCCCCTTGGAGAACCAGAGTGCAAAAAACAGAGGAGGCAGAGTAGGGGGGGGAAAGTACAAAAACATGAAAGAAAACAGAAAGTAACCAGCATGGGAGCATGGGAGAAGGCAGCACAGCCAGGCACAACTCAGGCATCGTATGCCACACCAGCAAGTGACAGAGACTGGGCATATTGCCGCTGGCTCTTAGGTAGGCTGAAGCCTCCTCTCTTCTCAACTCCACAACTCAAGTAACTCCTGGTGGGGTTCAAACCAGCCTTCCTAGTTTCCTTCCCTGATCTCAGACACGTGGGTGCCTGCAAGGGTCCCTAAGCAAAGCCTCTCAACATCAGGGCCTGCTGAGGTGCTGTATTAAGAGGTCAGAGCCATGAGACAACTGAAGTGGCTGCAGCTGAGGGCAAGGAGAGTCTGAAGGCCTTGGCTTTCCACACCTGGATATGCTGGGGCTGTGCCAGGGAGATATGGGCGAAAGCTGCAAACAGGAAAGTCCAAAGGGAAGAGACACTGCAGAGGATGACTATCCAAATCTGGCAAGAACATGGTCAAGGACCATTGGGCAGCACTGTGACTGAGGTCACAACATCTTTGCCGACAGCACTGTCACTCCTAACCCTACCCAGAACTGGGTTTGAACGCCAAGGGCATAAATCATTCCCCAGAAGGTATCAAACAGCCTTAACCACATCCATGTGGCACAAGCAAACAGCAGAGCATGACTTGCAAGTTCCTTTCCAGAGCAAAAGTGATGGGCAGAAAGGGCAGCTCATCCCTCTCTAGTAAGAGACTTAGCTCCCTTATTGCTCTACTGCCTACAGGTCTCTGCAATGAATGCTCAGTAGCAGTGTTTTTCTCTCTCTTCTGGCCCTGCCTGAAGGAGAAATAGTGCAGAGCTTTGCAGGGCTAACTCAGCAGTGCCAGACAGCTGTGGCAAACAGTGGGAGTTTCTTACTGTTCTTACGTCCTATAGAAGTTCATTCCCCCATCCACTTCCCTCTCATTTTAAACCTTCTCCTTGGGAGTCTGGAATTGTGCTAGGTCACAACTTGCCCATTAACCTCTGCTTCCTGATCCATCAAACTCCTGCTACACTTCACTGGGAAATAACAGACAGCATAGGTTCAAACATAGATTCACAGTCATCCTAGATCTAAGTGTCTGTACTATTTCCTAGCACAGTTTTGGACTGCACCAACTAGCACTGTCCAAAACACTATTCCAGTATCACCTGGGGAACAGGACAACCCCACTGCTTCTGATTAGCAGTTTGGATGCCAGCATCTTTTTGGGATGGTGGACAGAGCTTAAGGTATGGATGCAAACCATATCACAGCAGCAGGCTTCAGCTTCCTAGGACAAATTCAAGCACCAAGAAGTGTCCAGAGGCATAAAAAGACTGCCTACACATGCCAGAGGCTGAGCAGAGCAGTCAGAACAAGCGCCTGCTCTACAAAGACACTGTTCACTCACCAAATCACCTAAAAAGGCAGTAGCCACGGGACAACTTCCTCTACCAGGCAGGGATCCCAAGGGGCACAGCTCCCAGTTCTGCTCTCATCCCTGCATCATCATGGAGAACTGAAGGACTGATGCTGTTAGTACAGGCTACTGCAATGTTAGTACAGCAATCTGTCCCAACAGCTTAACAAAATGGCATTCCTGCAGGCTGTGGGCTGTTAGTTATGCGCTGCAGACTGAGGGTAAAGCACAGGGCAGAGATTGCAAGAGCAAACAAAGCTGAACAATATGTTATTACACAGATGAGCAAGCTGTCAGCTAGAGGAAAGGAGGGAAAAACAGGCCTGGGGCATGGAGATTCAGCAGGTGAAAAGATGTTTCTCTAGCTGAGGAGAGGGATTTCATTCTAAAGCACCAGAAAAGCTCTACAGGCACATGGGACGGTTACTTACATCTTCCTCTGTGTCTCCACCTTGCATTGTTCCCATGATCCGCACGCCAGCTCTTCCTGCAAGAGCAAAGAGAACCACCATAAAGCCTGGCTCGGGGTTAACACTGAGGGGCAATGAAGGCAAAGCTCTGTTTATATTTCAGAGGACTGGTCCAGTGAGAGGATGAGATTGCAATGCAGGTAAGGTCACCTCCCTTGCTAAGCCTCAGAGCTCAGGAGAAGGGAGAAGATGGTAATGCCAGCAGTAATTCCAGTCAGGCTGGTATTTCCAGAGCTACCTTATGCTAGTACAACAGTTCTGATAGAACAAGGGGCAACAGAATCATAGAATGGTTTCGGTTGAAAACGACCTCAGGATCATCTAGTTCCATCCCCCTGCCACGGGCCGGGACACGCTATGAAACAGAAAATTCTACCTGAACACAAGAAACCACTTTTTTTGTTTTTCACTGTGAGGGTGCCTAAACACTGGAACAAGGTTGCCAAGAGATGATGCAGAGTCTCTATCCATGGAGATATTCAAAACCCAACTGGATATGGACATGCTCAAACCTCCTGTTTGAGCACAAGGGTCAGACTAGACGATCTCAAGAGGCCCCTTCCAACCTAGTCAATTCTGTCAATGCATATTCCTTCCTCTGCTTTGGTATACAGAGAACAGAAGCCCATCTTTTCCACGTGGTAAGCCTCTGTGCTCAGATCCTTTCTGATACTACAGCAGGAACCAACATCTCATAGGAAACCTACACAGTGCAAAGGCAAACCTCGAGAACTTCTTGTTGACAGCTGAATGTGTAGGCCTGAAGAGGGAGGTGGAGATCTCAGGGTTGTAGGAGTTCACTGTAAAGAGAGAACACGCTTGCACCTTGCTTCATTCCTTTTGGCATTGTAGAGTCCATGTGAAACAGGGAAGGTGCTGGCATGGTCTCCTGTGCTAGGAAAGGAGCGTGGAAGGCATTGGGAATGGGTATAGCAGAGATGTAACTGGGGAAATCCTGCATGTGGGTTGCTGGGGTGACTCAGCCATGCTTCCTGCAGCCACCAGCAGTCACTCAGCACCCACCGGATGCAACCACTGCATGTCAACATCTGTTTATCTCCTCTGATCGCTAATTTCCTCCATGCCAAATATAGATTTCTCTAACCTAGACAAAATCTTCCTTTTTTTTTTTTTTACCATAAAAACAAAGCAACTTTTATCTTGCCAAACCTTTTCGCACCTCCTAAAGTCCAGAAGACTGGTCCCTTTCATCTCCTTCGCAGACTGATTTGGGTCAGCTGTAGCAAAAAGCTAACCCATCCAGAAGACACCAAAAAAACCCCTGTTGTGTCAAAGCAGACAATTTAAAGGATCTTATGTCTCTCAATTAAAAGTTTCCCCTGTCCATCAGGTTGCTATTAACACCAGCAGTGGAGATGAAATTAGAAGATCATCCCTGGACAGAAGATCTCTCACCAAGCTTTAGAGACTTTTGCTCTAATTTACAGTAGACTAACCTCTAAATTTGGAAATGATTACAAGTCCCATTATTAGATGACAATGGAACCATATTTTTGCCCAGCCTACAAATGGCTCCAAGAGTTTAACTGATTTTGCTATGGAGAGGGCTCAGCATAAAGTATTAGATAGGGAATTATTACCGCAAAAGGAGAAAGCAGCAGAGCGCTCCTAAAATTTACTGGTAAGACAAAGTTGAGAGAGATCCTGAATAAAAAAAAGAATCAAGATAACACATAAGGAGAGATGATGAAACAGGACAGCTCAAAAATGCCAGGGGAAGAGCTTAGAGAATCTAACAGAAGGCCAGCAGATGCTGGATGCTGATCTTCCATCAGTGGAAACATTAAGGACACTTTATGGACATCTATCTGCTTATATTTGGAGGAAGAGGAGGAACAGCTACTGCCCAGACTTTGATCCCTACATCACTTAAGCCAGGCACACCTCTTTGAAGTAGTGACTGTGGGATCAGCAGGATTAGGTCCTGTAGCACAACCCTGGGACACTCATAGGAGATGCCCTGGGATGCAGAGGGGCTGGAGCTCCAGGCTGTGCACTGTGCTGCAGACTAAGCAGGAGAGAAAGCAGTTTTCACGTTGGTAGCTGAGCTTCTGCACCAAAGGCAGGAGCATTATTTTAACTTTCAGTTTATAAACCCCCAGGTTTCTGTGTGTGGGAGCAGGTTGTGGCAGATTGCTGCAGAGCATTTCCGTGTGTATTGGGGGGCAGGAAGCAGAGGAGTTGTCTGCACGGGATGGGAGAGCCGGCAGGTATCAGGATGTTTATGGCTTTACATTTCCTGGGCTCAATTTAGCTCGGCTCAGCTTGGTGCAGCATTGGTGCTGCACTGCTCTGGCCACAGAGGCTCCCACAGCTTGCAGATGCGTGACAGCCTGTTGTGTTTCCTTACAAATAATGTGAACTCAGCCAGGACAGGCTGTACAAAGTGATTATTGGGCAAAATGCTAGTAATGAACAGACTGTAATTCACTGCACCTTTGGATTCAAATCTCATCTCTGTTCACTGCCATGGTTTATAGCCACTGAGCCATCAAAGAGCAGAAGTGGACGTGCAGCCTGTGAGCATTTGCCGTTTTCTCTCTGCATGTGATGCTTGCCATTGTGCTAACCCAAGCAGCTGCCTACAATGGATCCACAGGACTGGAATGATCTACATCTTCTACAAGCAGTGGGTATATGCTAACCCTGTGCCTGACAGCAAGAAGCAACACAACCTGGGAGGTTAGGACAACCATGAAGGGAAGGTAGATTTGCAGCTGAAACATTTTGCTCCCATTTCAGAGACGTGCCTTCAGTCTCCAGCTCTTACTGCAAACTCAGAACATGAGCTCACGTAAGACAACTCCCCTCTGCACCACCTCCACACACAGAAAACTGAGATAAATCTTTTCCCTGATGGTTCTGATCTGTGCGCCCTTTGGGCATTGCATTCTTAAGTGTAGCCCCTGGTGCCAGGCCCTGATCTCGATAGCATTTTCTAGGCATTGCCAAAGCACAGTGATTAATTAAGCACACTTCAGCTGCTGCCCAGGCTGAGGATGCTCTAATTATTTCTCCACAAAAAGGAAATTCACTTGGAAATGAGTGACTTGTCTCCCATCATTACAGATCTGCAAACTCTCCTCCTTCCCCATCAGGTCCAGTGTTGCAATGGACACCACACAAGCTGAAAGTGCACAGAAATACCTCCTCCCTCCCAGGGAGCACTTAACTCTGCTGACACAAAACAGAGAATCATAGAATCAACCAGGTTGGAAAAGACCTTTAAGATCAAGTCCAACCATTCCCCAGCACTGCCACAGCCACCACTAAACCATGTCACTGAGGGCCTCATCTACACAGTTTGTGAACGCTTCCAGGGATGGTGACTCCACCACTGCCCTGGGCAGCCTGTTCCAATGCCTGAGCACCCTTTGGGGAAGAAACTGCTCCTAACATCCAGTCAAAACCTCCCCTGGTGCAGCCTGAGGCTGTTTCCTCTTGTCCTACCCCTTGTTCCTTGGGAAAAGAGACCAGCCACCTCCTGGCTCCATCCTCCTTTCAGGTGGTTGTAGAGAGCGATAAAGTCCCTCCTTAGCCTTCTCTTTCTCAGACTAAATCCCAGTTCCTCAGCTGTTCCTCATCAGACTTGATCTCCAGACATACAGCCAAAGGCAGCTCTGTTGGGAGCAGATGCTGAAATGGTGGGAGAAAGCTCTACTTCAAGTTAAGACTAACTTCGGTGAATACCAATCACAGCCCTTTTTTAGTGTTTTTAAACATACTTGATTGTCCCCCTTTCCCCAGCTACATGAGCCTGGTAGTATGGTCCAGCAGCACATATTGGGTTCCAATGTACTCACTTTGCTTTCTTAATAAAACCCCTTTGTTCTCACCTGCTGCATCCAGACACAGATTTGTTCTTGCTGTGTTAAACAGCACAGGTTTTCACAAGCACAGATTTTATCATCCAGCAGCAAATACACTTGCTACCTGGCTGCCAGCACATCATTATCACACAGATCCTTTGGGTCACTTCTGAGAAGGCAAGAGAGCTGCTCCCTCACTGTTTGGCTTCGGACAGGTTGTTTGCTGAAAAACATTGGGAGTTTTATAAAGCTGTATTCTTACAATGAAGACTAAATGAGACTGAAGCTGTTACTGTCGCATTTGTGGAATGGTTTCTGGTCCTAACAGGGCAAAACTGCCCCTTAACACCAACATGAGAAAATGTAAGCTAAAGCATTGGAAAACTGGTTTACAGGAGCTAACAGATCCTGGCAGTGTGGAGTCTCTGCTCCATGCTATAGTAATTTACTATACACAGGCACAGTTCCATGTTTTTTCAAGCATGGATCATTTCTCCTTCATTCAGTAGCATTTCCACTGCCCACCATGTTGCAAGCACAGTGTGTGCCAGTGCCATGGCCTGACCTAATCTGTCAGTGCTGCCACTCGGAAGAGGAGGGACCCTCATGGTGCCAAAATGCTATTCAGAACTCTGGTCCAAATGAGACTGGGAAGATGGATCTGCACATGTCATCACAACATTAATTCAAAATCTGCTGGTTTTGACAGCAGGGATGAAATAAATCCACTTTAGTTCAAGGGGAGACCAGGCAGGTTCTTCGGGAAAAAAATAATTAAACCCAAACAATCTACTGAGGGTGGAATAAATTCCTGGAAACCACATCTGGCTAAGGAAGTCCTGATGGAGGTTGAAAAAGCTTGAGGGCACGAGGGAACATGAGGGAAGTTCACGCGCTCTTTCCCAGGCATCTTCTTTCAGCCAGTGCTGGAGACAGGAGACCAGGCTGGACAGACCTCATGCCTGACCCAGCATGGCAGCTTCTCCATTCCCAGGACAAGGCTTTGCGTTCTTCACCCTGAGGTCTACCCCATCTGCATGTGAACAACCATCCTGCTGCAAATTACTGGTTTATGGCCCGTTTCAGGCAAAAGGTTTCTCTAAACTGCAGATAGTTAAGACCTTCAATATTGCCAGAATTTCTTTTTCTTTGGCTCTCTGACAAAACAAAAGTCTTATTCCAAACACCATCACTAACTCATGGTTTGGCCTCAGGGAAGTCCATGCATCTATTTTATTTGTGTAGCAGCCTCACTAATTTATTGCCAGACATAGTAAAAGTGGATGTGAATTTTTACTGACATTGACAATGTTAAAACTAGAAGTTATGGATGATAAATCAATGCATTCTTTAAGTTACAAAAGCAAATGATCAGTGACATAAGAATTGATTAAAATAAGCCCCATCAAGGAGGAGACTTGCCTGTAATTGTGGTGTTGTGATAACAAAGCAGGTTATCGTTTCACAAACCCAGAGAGCCAGCATCTGTCAGTTTGGTGACTATCCTCCCAGACATTTATTCTCGCCCCCATGCCTGCTCCCTCCATGCACAGAAACCTCCCTGGCTCCCTAAATCTGGGTCTGCTGTCCTGTTGAACCAGAAGGATTGAACTCAAAGAAGATACCATCTACACAGCACCTTACAAGCTTCCTCCTTAACCTGCTAATGCCTATTCCTCTTTGTATACGGAGAATAAGGGTTCGATTTTCTTTCTGTACCACAGGAACTGGCAGCCTGTTGTGTGTTTCCCAGTTAACACTCTTTTCTGCTCCATGGGAGAATAAATCCTATACTTTCAAGTCTTTTAATTGGCTAAAAGAATAAAACCAGAAGCAATAGTCAAAGCTGCATTTACTTTGAATTTTACTGCATCCAGACAAACCTAGTGAAAGGACTCTTGAGTGTCAAAGTGTGTTGATTTTTTCTCAATTATACCAAGTGGTCTAATAAGAGACATTATCTCTCCCTGTGAATCTTGCCTCTATAATGGCAAACCACACTGCTCACCTATTACAGACAGGGGGAGGAAGACTAATCTTACAATATTAATAACCTGGAAATTAGAACTGTAAAACTAAATCACAGCAGGAACGGACCACAGTGGACATTTCTCCTTAGACTGAGAGCTAACAGGGCTCACAAGCACACCACCATGTACAAGCACACAAAGCTTCAAAAGCAAGCGATTGAAATATTGTGAATTAAGTCAAGGAAAAAAACGTCAATTAATACAAATAATATTCTTGTTATGCTGCCTTAATAATTAAGTATATTCTAAATGGAAGCTACCTGTGCTGAAGAACATGCACCGATTCTTGGTGTGTTCAAAGATAAATAGCCAGGGAATGCTCAGGCCTGATTTTCTAAAGAATCTGACACATCTAACATGAATCTTGGGTCTTGACAGGTCTCCAGCACTTCATTTGGTGAGGGTCATGAAGTCAAACACATAACCTCACCATCAATGAGAGACCTGGACAAGAAAAGCCCATTTACACAGATAGAGAGGAGCAGATTTGAGCCTGCTGTCCAGGCTAGAACCACTTGCCACGTAGTGTGCACTCCGCATCAGACTGGAGCTCCTCAAGCAGAGCTTTGGCCTGACTGGTATGTCTTGACACAGTCCAAACTTTAGTTCCTGTGTTCTGGACAGAGAAGAGTGGGCAGGACTGAGCAAGCTCACTCTAACACCAGCAGCAGAGATATCCCAAAGTTGAGATTTCCTAAAGAATAAGTGCTGACATTTTGAACCAAAGGCAGTGGTACGGACAGAGAGCCCACTGTTAACCTCACAGTGTAGCTACAGCTAGAGCTACTGGGTAGATGCCCACGGTGATGATGAGTAACCTCAGCAAAGCAGAAAAGTTAGCCAACAATCCTTCTCTTAAGAGTCTAATGACGTTTGTATCCATCTCTGCCAGCAGAGATTGCATTACAGTACTGTCAGACTGCAGTGTTGTGAGTTAGAATGGCGGAATAAAACCTTACTCCTTCCACAGGACCTGTCAGAAAGGCATCCTAGGAGCCAGTTAACACTCCTGGAGCTGCTTCAGTAGTTCACCATAGGTGAAAGACAGAAAGAGGACAGAGAGCTATAGGAGGCTTTCAACTGACACAGAGATAAAGGGAGTAAAGATTGGGATGGTGACTGTGTAGTAGCAAACAGCGTGCACAGAGTAAGCAAAAGTCAGGGGATAATTATCTGCCAGAAGCAGTTTACTAAACACTAGGAAGAGACCTAACAAAAGCATAGAAAGCAATCTAAACAGCACAGCAGAGGAAACATCTCAGGGATTTGAACCACTTGCTTTACATCTGACAAGCTAATGCTGAGTCTCCACTAAGCGTAATTAATGATAACAAAATTATTCCTAGAAACAAATATACTAGCAACAAAATATATAACTTTGATTACAAAACTTTTCACTCCTAAAAGTGGTATTAAGAGCTGACTGCAGCCAGAAGCCATCACGAGACTATGATGCCTTTTGAGATAAAGCATCGCACAGTTACAGTCACTTCCAAAACTCTGAAAACTGTGTACAAAGCTTTCCCTGAGGAACGGCAATGTAAAAATCCTTAGTGAACAGCAGTGTTTCTAGCACTTCTCAAGAATTTTCAAGTTTTATGAATAACAAAAGAACTGAGGATAAAAAAATGCTTGAATTATATTGACGTGAGAATTCTGGCTTCTTGCTCTTGTCTCACTCAGAGAGAGGAGAGCAGAATGCAGCTCAGAAAAACACATATCGGCAGCACCGTTCCATATCCAAGTAACAGGTCCCAGCAGAAGAAGTGGTACACAAAACTACACACCCAGGCACTCCATTCAGATCCCAGAGAGGCTTCTGCTGACGGTCAGAATCACTCACCACTAACAAGATCACCCAGAAGAACTAACCCGATTCCCTGGGCTCGTTTTGCTTGATTAGAGACTGAGCAGAGCATTTATTTCTCCACTAAGTGAAACACAGACCCTCAGAGGGTCATTTCTCTGAGTTGCTTCTGACCAGAACTCTAGTGGAATCAGCAGCCAGAGGTGGCAGTTCCACTCCACATGAACAGATGTCCTGCCCTGAAAGGAATAACTCAGGTTATGCATTTGACCCATGGGTTATAGAAATAACTCAGGTTATTCCTATATGACCCGTGACTGTGTCAGTGCAGGTGGCTTTATGGACTTACTAAAGGTCTCCTTTTGAAGGAGACTACTAGAATGAGTGTCAACAGCTAAAGGGAAATAAGTGCTTTGCAATAAGAAATGGCATTACTTTTCTACGGCTTTGTATAAAGCTACTTCAAGAATCTCTAAGTCAATACCAAAGAAGGATTTTCTTCACATGGCACCTTTTTCAGTAAATCACCCTTAATTTGCTCCCCTGAAAGCACTATGTTTTCTCCACAAGACACTGTCCTCTTACAGCTCATGAGAACTGAGCAGTGCCAAAACCCTTCAATGACACACGGGGCCTTCTTTCAATTTAGGTTACTCACGTGCCAGTGTACCATTCTGAATAAAGGCAACTAAGGGAAGGTTCAGATACCTTGCAGCAGTGTTCCCATGGCAGTGTGCTGCTTTCTGGTTTGCCTGTCTTGCATCTCACTGTCGGATCCATCATCGTCTCGAATCTCTACATCGGAATCGTCATTAGCTGGTTAAAACAAAAACAGTTGATAAGTACCACTCAAACCAGCAAAACAGTCTCCACTCTGTTCCAAGATGAATGAAAAATGCAGTCCTAGGCAGAGCATTGGTACTACTGATGAGGACAGGGAAACAGCCAAAGTCCATGTCCTGAGGAAGGCTTTCCCCTTAACAGAAGTGCCAAAGAAGCACAGGTATAAAATTGTCTTGGGACAACCTTTGGATTGCACCATTACACTGTTCTAAACACATTCTATGGGTACGAAGCGTACGTACAGTCAGGAGGTGCTATTTCAGCAACTGATTTAAAGATAAAAACCTTTTAAAAGTGTTTGGAAAGTGTGGGTTTATTAATACATCTCCTAGTCTTTTACCCTGGCACAAGCAATATCAAAACCTCTTAGACCCTTCATCTCCCATTTAAGCATAGTTTAGAAAAGCAAGGTAAGACATCCCCAGATAAACAAAAGCAGTTACAGCTAAACCCAAGAGAGACAGGAAAGCTTCACAAGATGGATGAACTTCAGCTGTTTCCACAATCTGCCTTTGTTTTCTTCTTCCTATCCAAACTAAAGCTCCTCTCCTCCAGCTGAATAGAGCTGATGCTGTGTGGTGCTTGTGGAACTAGTGCTATGGCAAACCCACCAGGACCCCATGTGAAGTCAGCCCCCAACACAGCAACAATAGCTGCTAATTATTTAGAGAAAAGAGGTAATTCTTTGCCAAGTACACTGAATTAAACACTAAGCTGAAAACTGAAATGACTGCTTTAATTATGATTAGTAATGAGCTGACACATCTTTTCACTATTTAATTATCAGACAATACACAAATATCAGGCATTTTTCCATCATGATTTTCATTGCAATACTAAGTTAATGACAAAATATAACAGCAAGGGATGTATTTGATACCTGGTAAGATTACAAGGCTGCAGCAATGTTAGAATCATAGAATCCCAGACTGGTTTGGGTTGTAAGGGACCTTAAAGCTCATCCAGTTCCAACCCCCTGCCATGGACAGAGAATTAGCTGCAATTTCTATTTGTGTGCACCTTCCTCTTTGGCAAGTGAAGGAATCACTCGCTGCCCTGTGACCTGAATACTGTTTCTGCTTACCTGGTGTTCAGGAAAGTGAGGTTTTGTTCAGCCCTTGCCCAGACAAACTCCTTGGGAAGAGCAATGTGGGGCCCAGATAAAGGATTCAGATTTCTGCTCTGTATGTTAAAGAACCAGGCTATCTCATTTGCCATGGCTCTCACTGCTATTCCTAGAACCTCCTCGTTCTTGTTTTGTGGCTTTTATTTTTTAATTCTTTTTTTCCCTCCCTTGCAGGCTGTCATTTGTCACTCAGCAAAAGTGGCCAGAGCCAAGGACGCTGCAGAGAGCCCTTATGATCACTTTGCCAAACCATTTCCATTTCATCCCCAGTAGCACTGTCTGCTTCTCACCGGGATCTCCCCAGAGTATGAGTTGCCAGCTGACATGGGACTAATGGAGCCAGTGCTCTGCACTGACAACCCAAAGAGGTCAACACAGCTACCACCACTTTGGGGGCACAGCTTAGGGCAGGGAGGCAGTTCTGCTATGGCTGGGGACACGACTTACACATGGGCCTTGAATTTTCCATTTCACTTTTCTGGAAACCCTTTTTCCTTTTTTTAACCTTTTGTGTTAACAGACCCTCAGCTACAACACTTAAATACACTTCCCTTGGGACAAAGCAGAGGTAAGAAAACAAGAATACATAGGAATTAATTCTTCTGGTGTTCCCACACCTGTGGCTTAGTGCCCTCCTGCACACCATGAACCCTTCCAAGCTCCCTGCACTCCAGCCGCTTCTGACCTATTTCAGCTTGCAAAAAGGAAGCTCGTTTCATCGTGTAATTCCCCACAGCATCCTTCTGTTGGAAAGCGGGTCTTGCAGGAAAATCCCACGGTGAGTAAGTGCCTTGCAATAGAAGTGATACCTACTGCGGAGAGAGAATCAGTGGCTGGGAGGCACCAAGCTGCTGCTCTATGAAAGGAACTGGTTTAAACACAGCTTTTTTAATCCCTCACCTTGCCCTTTTCTTTTTTCCCTCAGGTTCTCTGCTGTTCTTAATTCCCATCTTTCTCACACTGTGTCTTTTATCCCCCTTCTCTGCTAGCTCAGATGTTGTAACTCTTGCATGTAAGTAAGTGATGAAGCTGCAATTTTCTGCAGTTCAGCCATGTGTGGATACCACAGAACACCCCCGGCAAGCCCCAGGGAAACATGCTTGCTTTGTGCCCAGCTCTACTTTTTGTCTTCCAAAGCATGCTCAACAAGCCAAGTCAGTAGTAACTGTATGTCTAGCTTCCAATTCCTCCTTTATAAAGCCTGGATTACCCTTCAATACAAATGAAGAGAAGATCCATCAGGTGAATTATCAACATATAAACCCAATGCATTACTCTTCCTACTGACATGTGACTTGTGAGCAAATCTTGTTACAAATCTATAGTGAGAGTCTGCATTTTCTTTGAATAGTTTTGCTGGAATTTGGATGCATATACCCCAGCATGAAGCATCACTATAGTGAACACACATGGGACAACCTGAAAGTGGCAATGCAAATGCAAATTCAGCAACGGTAAAATTTCTGTCTCCAAGCCTCCTGCCCACCACTTGGAAAGACACTGACCACCTTTTTCACTTACAAAGAAATAGATGTATTGCTCTACCCCAGCCCAATGGCTGCTATCACCAAGCCCAGCTCTGTCTGATCTACAATCCAAGTTGTCAGCTGAGCAGAAACATGCTGAGCCAAAATCCCAATGACTCAGAAGCAGAGCATATTGCTGAAAATGGGTTTAAACACACAAGATGAAGACAAGCTGAGTATAGGTTTCTTAGCAGGATTGAACAGCAGACTAGTCCAAAGCTGTGTGTAACCTGTCCTAGCTAGAGCACTACAGGGTTCCACCATCCTACACCCCTCATTGTAGATGCCTACTGCATTCAGTTTGCAACTAAATATTTTTGGTATTCATAGAAAGGTGACAATTCAGAAAGTTTCATCGAACAATGAATTCAGAACATTGAATATTGAACAAGCTACACTGAACATTGAATATGGAACAGAAAGAAACCATTTGCTAGAAGTCATAGCCATATCTGTTTAATAGAAATTACAATGCAACAATTATAGGGAGACAAGGAACATTCTTTATGGAGAAAATGCTGATTTTTTAGTATCAGCATAAAGCAATTAAGATAATAAAGTATACTACTACAAATTCCCATGTCCTAGTACATGGAGTACAGAACACATTCAACTAGAACTGGCTTATGAGATTTGCATGGGTTTACATGAAGATGACTTGACTTTGCACAACAAACTCTGCAATCCATGTGCCCAAATTTAGGCCAATGCTGGCAGCTTAAGGCTGGTTTTTTAACAAGCTCCTGTATTTTTGTTATGAAAAGGTCATCAACAGAACAGCTCTACAAACTGTTTGGCCCGTTTCCCCACTGCTGTGGTTTACCACACAGAGAATCAGCCAGAATATCAGACTACCTGAGGGAGAACATACTCAGATATTAAAGTCTGCTTGCCTTACATTGCAACATCGCCATTTCCTAAAGGTGGACTTCGGTCAGCTGAATTGGTTTCATTTAAAGCAGTCCAATTGTAACCAGAATGTACTTTTTGTGGCTGAAAACTGAAAAGCACTGCTCTCAAGATGTGTTCTTTGTTCCAAAGCACACCTACTATTCCCAGAAAAAGCCAGAGCTGATACGTGGACTGATAATACTGTATCTAAACGATTTAATCTGGGGTAATTTGCAATGCTTGAAGGAAAACCTGCATTGTTTAATAAACTACCTGTGACTTCATTACAGATTTGTTAGTTTGAACAAATATTCAAGTGAATGTATCCAAGTGTAAACCAGGAAGGTACTGTGAGAAGACAATGAGCACAAAGGACATCCTTTATTGATATACTTTAGCATGTTCACTTTCCTAATAGAAATCCCTGCTCTGAAACAGGCACTGGCTCCACAGCAATTACTGGAGTCAGCAGGATGTTGATTTTGGTGAAAAAACATCAAGAAAACACAATCAAGTTGGCAACTGACAGCCACTTGAGCCAGGATAAAACCCATGTAATAAATTGCAGGAAATTTTAGAGCAGGAAGAAAAAAAAAAGGATCGATTGAGATTTTACTGGGACTGAAGGGAGAGTGAAGTTAAGTTAAGCACCCACGTGAAAGCCTTGGTTCTACCAAATCCATACTCTTGTCTCACCAAACACAAGAGCATCAGGCTGTGTATCAGCCTGAACACTTCTGCATTCACAGCTCTGCAACTGGCACAGAAAGAAACTCTTCGATACATAAATTCTGTATGGAACATCCTTTGCTCTCAGCACAGAACTGAGATCCTTCGTCTAACCTCTAAGAAAAATTCATCCTGGTGCTGAGAGCTGCTAATCGAGATCCAGACACTTGTGGTTCTACATACTTCAGCAGAAAGCCTGGATACTCATACCTGCCTGTGTATACTGGAAACAAACCAGTTGTTGGTTCACAAACCAACAGACCCCAAACACCAGGTCCAAGTGCAGTGTCTTACCTTGCCTGATCATCTTAAAAGGGTCTGTTGATACAGTATACACTAAGGATGATTAACTGCTGCCCAGGGAAGCAATAGGTCTCTGTCACTTGAAATAATTAAAAGTAACTCTGGCTGACAAGCTCCATTTAAACTGGGATTTGGAATCCTGGCACAGGAGTAAGAAGCTACATTAATTTTCAGCCCATTTTATAGAGAGGTCGTATTCAGTGACCAGAACTATTTCTAATGACCTTAAAAGCCAAGAACCCATCAAAGTATTATTAAATTAGAATGTTAATTTGTAATTATTTAACAAACAAAATGCAAGACTATTAGGGTCTGTGCCAAGGGTCTGTTACAGAAGATAGATGGTCTGAGCATCCTGCTGGTGACAGTGCTGAGCATCATCCAGGCATCTGGCCTTTGTGGGAATTACCCAGCAACTCAGTGTTACACTTCAAATGCTGCAGTTGTTGCAATGGAGCTTTTTGTTTCTCTGTTGTCAGATTTTAAAGCATCAATTCTGGAGTGGAAAGGATACACACAGATTCAGTGCACCACCAAACTGCAAGACACTCATGCAATTGGTTATCCAAAGCACAACATCTATTTGCTCTGTTTAATGGAGGAAGGCAATGCACATTTTGCTCGGCCATCAGAAAAGCAAGAGTTAGCTCAGCAAGTACAGCTGGCCAAGGAAACATTCTGGCTGTGTACAGAGCAGAACTGAAGCTCTCCAGGACCATCAGTTAACCCTGTTGCTATTGCTGAACACTACAGAAGTAGCGCAAATGCTACTATAGAAGCAGTGCAAACTCCAAAATGCCATATTACACAAATGTGTACTCATTCTACAGACCAAGCAAGAGCACAGAGGGACTGGAGTGGCACAGGCAATAAAAAAATAAGCAGTTTCACAGCAAATACTTTTGCAACGTTGTCATGGTTTAAGCTTCTATAAACCCATATAGTCGCTCTCTCACTCACTCCCCACTCTTTCTTCCCTCCGCTCCTGGAGGGATGGGAAGGAGAATCGAAAGAATGCAACTCCCACAGGTTGAGATAAGAACAGTTCAGTAACTAAGGTATAACACAAATCACTACTGCTACCACCAATAATAATAATGACAAGGCAAATACAAGGAAAGAATACAATAGCTCACCATCCAGCCCAACCAAGCCGTGCATCCCCCACCGTGCACCCCCAGCATCCAGCGAACCCCCACCACCCTTCCGGGTCTCTCCTCTCCGTTTCTACATCCTGGACATGATGTGCTGTGGTATGGAATAACCTCCTTTAAGTGTTCTACTAATTTTTCTGGATTTTGCACATGTTCATTGGTGAAGTTCCAAAGCACTGGAGGGGCCCACTGGCCTAGATACTTGCCCATGCTATCCCACACACCCTGCCACTCATGACTATCCAGCCTCAGGGAAAATCTCTTGGACCTCCTATATCGTTGTTTAACCCTAGACAAGGCCCAAACTCGACTCTGCATAACTCTCAGGACCAGACGAAATGGTCGTGAATAAAGCACACTCGATATGCGCGCCAACGTGGCGATCCCCATCACAACCAGCAGGCAGGTCTCAGGGGTATCTAAGGGCCATTCAAAACCTTCAGAATTCTCGAAAGATGCTGTAAACGGTCTGGTGGGGGGGCTGGGAGCATAAAAGAATGTCTCCTTCACAGGTTGACCACCCGAGGAGGTGAAAAAAGATGTATAATTTCTAAACACTATATACCTCCCAAAGTATAGAGTTGGTGACCACATTGGGAACAAAAACAGGGTCAGTTTCAGGATCACTGAGTCTATTGTATTAAAAATCAGTGCAATAAAGTACAATGCAATAAGAGCCTTAACCCAAAACCCTTCCCTGAAAAATGTTAAGATAAAAATTACCGTCTCTAAGTGAAGTAACACATGCTGAACCTGTGAGAACCAGAGCAACAACTTTGAGAGCCAATAAATCAGCATTGTGACAAGTGGCTATTAATCCTGTCGTTATCTCAACCCTTCGTGCCCCACACTGGGCGCCAAAAAGAACTGTCGTGGTTTAAGCTTCTCAGCCACACACAGTTTTGCTCACTCACTCACTTCCCCCTCTTTCTTCCCTCCGCTCCTGGAGGGATGGGAAGGAGAATCGAAAGAATGCAACTCCCACAGGTTGAGATAAGAACAGTTTAGTAACTAAGATATAACACAAACCACTGCTGCTACCACCAATAATAATAATGACAAGAGAAAAATACAGGGGAAGAGTTTTTCTTCCCCCCCACTCCGGGGGGGGGGGGGGGGGGGGAAGAAGAATTGAAAGAACGCAACTCCCACGGGTCGAGACAAGAATAGCCCAGCAACCAAGGTACAACACAAACCACTGCCGCCAACACCAATAATAATAATAACAAGAGAAATACAAGGGAAGAGGACAGAACTGCTCACCACCCGACGACCGAGCTGTGAACTAAACTAAAAACTCTTCCGGGTTCCGGCCCCCAGTTTTTTTTACATCCTGGGCATGACGTGCTGTGGCATGGAAAATTAAATCTTGAGTATAGCATTGCCCACAGGAAACACAGGAAACGTTTTTTAAAATTTCAAGGGGTTTATTTTTATACTTTCAAAGCAAAAACATTTTACTTTTTTAAAAAGCTATAATTCACGTAGTCTGCTTCTGAACTGACAAAAAAACACCTTCAAAAGAAAGAATGTGGGAAAACGCACATGAAATAATGTAAGCAGGTGAGAATGAAAGTAAATGTAATAAGCTGATTAGCCGGAAAAATATGTACTTCAGGCTAGAAACACAGCTGTAACTTTTTGCTCCACAAACATGCTTTTTCTACCTTGGATGAACCTGAAAAAAGTTTGAATTTCTGCTGTGGCCAGTGACCTTCCAAGCCCTCTCTTGTCACACCAAACCAGAGCACCTCCCCATGTACCTACACCTGATAGTTCTGTCAACAGCCTCCACAGTGCTCATCTGGCAGCATCTGATAGAATGGCTGAAGAGTCTCTGTGCCATTAACCACAAGAAAACCAAGCCCTGAGCTTCAGTCAGTGGGCATTTGTTAGTTTGTACTAGCCTTGGATACAGCACAAGGGCAGCACTGTGTGAAAAACACCACATTGTGTGCTGGTTTCTCTAGGAGCATCTTATGTGAAATAAAGATAAAAATAAAAGCAATTTACATACTGCTCATCACAAAAGACTTTTCTGAATTGCTGCAAATACTTCATTGTGTATATTTTCATCCTGCAAATAATACTCAAAGTGTGATGTGTATTAGAGTTCATTTATAGGTAATTTAAGAACAGTTTTTCATAACACTTAGTATTAGCTTTTCATTTTCATTGTGCAGTGGTTGTTTGGAGATGCTCTGTTGTTGAAAAGATGATTTCAATGTATGCTAGCAAAAGAAAAAAAGAACCTGTCTGTTTCTGAATTACACTAAACATTCTTGTAAATTTTACGCGAGTACCATGACATACCCATGGGCTTTCTGTATTCCTAACACAGACCTTCACAGTTCAACCCGCATGCCACAGCTCTTCTTTACAAGAAATGATTAAGGTTTCTCTGGTGTTAGTTCGGCCTGAAACTCAACTGAGAGCTGTCCAGAATTCCTGCAGCTTCTGCTGCAGAGAAATTAATTGTTAATTTGCAGCCCTTCTTACCAAATTAGCAGTAGATAAGGTCAAAGGATGCTGACAACAAGAGAACTGCATCAATTATGAAGACATGCAAAGGTAAGAGTGCAAAGAGAGGCAGAATAGATGGTGACTTTAATGAGTTAATGGTAACAAATTCATCACCAGATTCCAGCCTATGCTGTTAGAAGAGCCTCATTAAGTGTTTTGCAGCTCTCAGGAGCAAAGTGTAATGAAAATTAGAGAACTGCCTCTTTTCCTTGAGTAGGCACTGGCCTTGTGCTACCCCTCTGCTTAGAAAAGCAATGACTGTTCAAACGAAGCTCACTCCACCACCCTGGACCTTCAAGATTCAGCCAGAGAGGCTTAGGATACTGGGAGACCTCAGGCCAGTCTGCCCACCTTCCACCCAGAGGAGCTGCACAGGGAAGAAACTAACCCCTTCATCTCAGAACCCGCTGCATGAGCAAGACCAATTTGGAGCAGGGTCTACTTCACCCATCCAGCAAGCAAACACAATGTGTTCCTTGGGCTAAAGGCCAAGATGGTGCCATAAATTTTCTGCCAAACTGAAGATGGCAGAAAACTCAGGATAAAAACACTCTGCTTTGTACGAGGGCATGACTGCAAAATGCAACTGGAATGCTTTCTATCTCTAGTATGAATTTCACTATTAACCTGCAGGAGGAGGCTTTGGGCAGGCAAAGCTGTTTGGTGATGCTGCACTGATTCTGCGTTGATTCTTTGCTTCCTTTTGTGCAAAACATGTATTTTTCTTGTGACTAGGATCCTGGTATTTTGTCATTTAAGTCACCAACCTCTGCATTCTCTCTTTTAATATATCTTGGGTTTGAATAGTATAAAGTGTGTCATTTAACTAATAATGAGAGGAGGAGAGTGGGGCTTGGACAAAGGGGAGAGCACAGCCCAGTACCTGATCATTTAATGTTAGCAAACCATGGTCTTGGAGAGCTCTGCAACATTCAATAAATTAATCTTACAGTGTGCAGTAAGGAAGGATTTATTGTCTCAGGCACACCCCTGTGACTCCGTGGACTTTCACATGTGCAGATAAAGGCAGACTGGAGATGACAAAGATGACTTGATTTTCCAAGGTAATGGGACACTCAAATGAGCTGCTACTGAAAACCAGGATCCTGGCGCTCTTATTACTATAATACATAATAATTATGTCAATTAAGTACTTGAATAAAGATGCATTATGGCAATATTTTTAGGTAATGAAAAGTCATGACCATGTGCCCTTAGATGGCAGTTAAAACACTCCGTATAATGGTTTGTATTATTTCAGCAATGCAAAAAGACAGGATAGTTTTCCAAGTGAAAATCCACAGAAGGAGAAAGCAGATCAGCACTTTTCACATCATACTTTTTACTGATAGATGTTTTTCTGCTCTCAAACTTATTTACCCTGGAAACTGTCACATAGCAGGACCTAGACTTCTTCACTCAAACAATTCCACATCCTTGTAATTTATATTACAAATCTAATGTTTCAGCTTAAACTTCTTCACTTTTTTAATATGAAGATGAGATCAGAGATTGGCAACATCTTTCATGAGTTTGCTCTGAAAATCTCTGCAGCAAACAAATTGTGAAGCATAACTTTCATGTCTTTACTCAGTTTCAGCTTTCATGAACTCTCCCTCTGATCCTGAGAATTAACTTCCCTTCCATTTTCTTCTGCCACCGCATAAAAATGCACATAACGCAATATAAAATTCACTGGGGTAATTAATGAGGAAGTTCTTGATGATACTTGGCTCAAAAGGAGCAAAATCAGGTTTGTTAGCTTTCCACAAGCTCTCAAGAGGTTACTATTCCCTTTTGATCCTCAGCTAGAGTGCTACTTAATTAAGAGTAAGTATATAAAAAAAGAACAAAACCACCAAAATCTAATTGCATTCACATTTTCAGGTACACCAAAATCAAGCATATGCAAGCAGGCAAACATGGTCCCACTCTGAAGATCAGTGACATTGAACACGGTTTCAAGCTGAGAGTTTTTAATCTGTGAAAGTTATCATCTGATAGACACATCACAAAGAATTTCTCCCCACACATAACCAAACTCAATGCCATGCAGTGTGGCAGGCTAACTGCTGAGGACAGAAACCGCACTGGTTTGCAAGGACGCCAGCACTGTGCAACATGGGGCAGTCAAGCAGTCCCACAAATCAATGACACTTCTCACCTACATGTAAGCGTTTTGCTGAGCAGAATTATCTAAACAAATCTGATCACAAACCTACTTTTCATCAGAATTGTAGTGATAGGACAAGGTTTAGACTTAACCAGCGAAAGTTCAGGTTAGATGAGCAACAGCGCTCCCACCAGGAACAACCAGCTGGTGCACTGGTAAAGAAGGTCACTACTGGTGCTGTCAGGAAAAAGCGGCGGACCATAGTAGTCGGGGACTCTAATCTGAAAGGCACGGAGGCACTCATCTGCCGGCCTGACCCAGGCTCAAGGGAGGTGTGTTGCCTACCAGGGGCTCGGATCAGGGATGTGGCCGAGAAGCGGCCTGCTCTAGTCAGTCCCACTGACTATTACCCACTCCTGGTAATACATGTGGGTGCTACTGATATAGATAGCAGTCGCCCAGAGACCATAAAGAAGGACTACAGAGCTCTGGGAGAGGTGGTTAGGGGCTCTGGAGCTCAGATTGTCTTTTCGTCAATTCTCCAGGATACAGGGCAGGACCTTGAAAAGGCTAGGAGGATTGGGCAGGTTAATAAATGGTTAGAAGGGTGGTGCTATAGTCAGGGGTTTGGGTACCTTGAACATGGGACTCAATATAGCAGGCCAGGTCTACTGGGGGCTGGTGGAGCTGGTCTGACAAAGAAGGGGAAGAGTGGATTTGGTAGGAGGCTTGCCAGGCTGGTCAAGGATGCTTTAAACTAGATGTGTTGGGGGAGAGGGGCATCATTCCATCCCAACACACCCAGTTGGTTGCCAGTACCCACAGTAAATGTTTGGAGCAATGTAGAGATATTCCAGCTGCTCCAGCCAATGAGCTAGCTTCAATTGGATCTTGGCTCAAATGCCTCTATACAAATGCCCGTAGTATGGGGAACAAACAAGAGGAATTAGAGATGTGTGCACATCTACGGGGGTACGATATCATAGGCATCACAGAAACATGGTGGGATGGCTCCTATGACTGGTGTGTTGGAATGGAAGGTTACCGGCTCTTTAGGAAAGACAGGCCCAGCAGACGGGGAGGGGGAGTTATTTATGTTAGGGATAGGCTGGAGAGTATGGAACTCTGTCTGGGGACAGGTGAGCAGTCGACAGAGAGTTTGTGGGTCAGGGTTAAAGGGAGAACAGCGATGGGTGATGTTATTGTGGGGATCTGTTACAGACCGCCTGACCAAGGGGACTTGCTGGACGAAGCGCTCCATAGGCAGATAGGAGCAGCCTCATGCTCGCAGGCCCTTGTTCTCATGGGAGGCTTCAACCACCCTGATATCTGTTGGAGGGATGGTACGGCCCGGCACAAGCAATCCAGAAGGTTCCTCGATTGCGTGGAAGACAACTTCCTTCTGCAAGTAATAGAGGAGCCAACAAGGAGAGGTGCCATGCTTGACCTCGTCCTCACCAACAGGGAAGGGCTGGATGGGAATGTGACGCTCCAGGGCAGCCTTGATTGCAGTGATCATGAGATGGTCGAGTTTGAGATCCTCAGGACAGTGAGAAGAGCGTGCAGCAAGCTCACTGCCCTGGACTTCAAGAGAGCAGACTTTGGCCTCTTCAGGAACCTGCTCAGTAAGGTTCCATGGGATACAGCCCTAGAGGGCAGGGGGGCCCAAGACTGTTGGTTGATATTCAAGGCTCACCTGCTGCAAGCTCAGGAGCGATGCATCCCAACTAGAAGGAAGTTCAGCAGGAGGGCCAGGAGACCTCCTTGGATGGATAAGGAGCTGCTGAGCAAAATTCGATGGAAAAAGGAGGCTTATAAAAGGTGGAAGCAAGGTCAGGTGGCCTGGGAAGAATACAGGGATGTTGTCTGGGAAGCTAGGGACCAGGTTAGGAAAGCTGAGGCCCACTTAGAATTAAACTTGGCTAGGGATGTTAAGGATAACAGGAAGGGATTTTATAGGCACATTGCCAATAAAAGACAGGTTAGGGACACCGTGGGCCCTCTCCAGAAGCTATCGGGAGAACTGGCTACCCTGGATTTGGAGAAGGCTGAGGTTCTTAATGACTTCTTTGCCTCAGTCCTTACCGGCAAATGCTTTGACCACACCACCCAAGTCTTGGAAGGCAGACGGGGGGACGGTGAGGGTGGGGACCCTGGGCCCACTGTGGGGGAGGATCTTGTTCGGGACCACCTTAGGAACCTGAATGTATACAAGTCCATGGGACCGGATGAAATCCATCCACGGGTCCTGAAGGAGCTGGCAAATGAAGTTGCTAAGCCACTGTCCATCATATTTGAAAAATCATGGCAGTCAGGTGAAGTTCCCGATGACTGGAAAAAGGGAAATATAACCCCCATTTTTAAGAAGGGGAAAATGGATGAGCCAGGGAATTACAGACCAGTCAGTCTCACCTCTGTGCCTGGCAAAATCTTGGAGCGGATTCCCCTGGAAGGCATGCTGAGGCACATGAAAACCAACAAGGTGCTTGGGGACAGCCAGCATGGCTTCACTAAGGGGAAATCCTGCCTGACCAATCTGGTGGCCTTCTATGAAGGGGCTACGGAACTGATGGACAGGGGCAGAGCAGTTGATGTCATCTACCTGGACTTGTGTAAAGCCTTTGACACTGTCTCACATGACATCCTTCTCTCTAAGTTGGAGAGACATCAATTTGATAGGTGGACCACTCGGTGGATAAAGAACTGGCTGGATGGCCGCATGCAAAGAGTAGTGCTCAGTGGCTCAATGTCCAGCTGGAGACCAGTAACGAGTGGTGTCCCCCAGGGATCGGTGTTGGGACCAGTCTTGTTCAATATCTTTGTGGGTGACATGGACAGTGGGATTGAGTGCACCCTCAGCAAGTTTGCCCATGACACCAAGCTGTGTGGTTCGGTTGATATGTTGGAGGGAAGGAATGCCATCCAGAGGGACCTTGACACGCTTGTGAGGTGGGCTGATGCCAACCTGATGAAGTTTAACCATGCCAAGTGCAAGGTCCTACACCTGGGTCGGAGCAATGCCAGGCACAGCTACAGGTTGGGCGGGGAGGAGATTCAGAGCAGCCCTGTGGAGAAGGACTTGGGGGTGTGGGTTGATGAAAAAATGAACATGAGCCGGCAGTGTGCGCTTGCAGCCCAGAAAGCCAACCGTATCCTGGGCTGCATCAAAAGGAGTGTGACCAGCAGGTCGAGGGAGGTGCTCCTGCCCCTTTACTCTGCTCTCGTGAGACCTCACTTGGAGTATTGTGTGCAGTTCTGGTGTCCTCAACATAAAAAGGACATGGAACTGTTAGAACAAGTGCAGAGGAGGGCCACGAGGATGATCAGGGGACTGGAGCACCTCTCGTATGAAGATAGGCTGAGAAAATTGGGGCTGTTCAGCCTGGAGAAGAGAAGGCTGCGTGGAGACCTCATAGCAGCCTTCCAATACCTGAAGGGGGCCTATAGGGATGCTGGGGAGGGACTCTTCATTAGGGACTGTGGTGAGAGGACAAGGGGTAATGGGTTTAAACTTAAACAGGGGAAGTTTAGATTGGATCTGAGGAAGAAATTCTTTACTGTGAGGGTGGTGAGGCCCTGGAATGGGTTGCCCAGGGAGGTTGTGAATGCTTCATCCCTGGCGGCGTTCAAGGTGGGGTTGGACATAGCCTTGGATGGCATGGTTTAGTGGGAGGTGTCCCTGCCCATGGCAGGGGGGTTGGAACTCGATGATCTTGAAGTCCTTTCCAACCCTTACTATTCTATGATTCTATGATTCTATGATATAAGAAAGAAGTTCTTTACTGTAAGGGTGGGGAGGCACTGGCACAGGTTGCTCAGAGGAGTGTCAAATGCTCCACCCCTGGCAATGTTCAAGGCCAGGCTAGACAGAACCTTGGGTAACATGGTCTAGTGTGAGGTGTCCCTGCCAATGGCAGGGGGATGGAACTAGGTAATCTTAAGGTCCTTTCCAACCCTAGGCATCCTATGATTCTATGAATCCCATCATGCTGGGACAAGTGCTGTGTCTACAGCGAACTCATACAGTCCTTGGTAGTAGTAAAATGAAGCCTAAAATCTGCTCGCTGTAATTGAAGAGTATGTTTAGTGGATGACTGTTTCTATCACTCAATACTGCAGGTAAAATTTACAAGGTGAAGAAGCATTTCACAGAGGTCAGGCTTTCTATCTCACTGTTGTCCTTCCAAAGTTATTATCATTCCACTTTTCCTAACGTAACCTCTTGACTCTATCACCTATCCCATGTCCCCTCTGCTTCATGCTTGTAAGTGGATACTTACACATGAAGTAGCCAGTACTTCACTCCTAATACAAGTGGTAAAGAAATCCCACTTACTTGCACCCTTAAGCAGGAGTTGTTCTTCTTCCTTCAGCCTGTTCTGCATAAGACGGAGCATGTTTGCTGCTTCCTGCAAAAGGCAAAACCAACTGAATTAGAATAGCTGCCACATTGGTCAGTCAAGTAGCTAACTGGAGTCACACAACAATAGTTCAGGGTACTCAGAGGTAAGAATGAGAATAGAACATTTCAGCATTGAATATATTTTAGGAAAAAAGGGTCTTCATTGAAAAATGGGAGCTCCTACTTACTTTTCCCACGAAGGTCAGAATATAAAGAAAGAAAATACCCAGGTAAAGAGTGCACTGAAAGTCAACCATACGTTCCCATCAGCTGAAATCTCACTGAACACATTGAAAATCAGTTTATCTTCATTCCACAAAAAATTATGGCTGTTTATGGAACAGAAGTGTCTTTCTTTGGAAAGCAGGCTCTGGTAGCTGTTTTCAACCTACTGGTTGAAATAGCTGCAGCTTCATAATACACAAACCAAACCAGGATAAATTCACACGTTTCCAAGCATGCAAACAAAACAGAAGCCGAAAGCCCAACCAATAAGCTGGAGAATTAGAGCTGTATACTACACTACAGTATTTGCAAAAGAGAACCATGACAGCAAGACTGCACAAGGTGGTTTGTTGAATTTCTGTTGTGAAAATAGCAGATTGTTAGATATATGAAAAAAATATGCTGAAACCCTACTGTAATGACAGCGTGATGAAGTTACATCACGTGCAGTTCAGAGCAAGTGGAAAAGGTGGATAGAGCAGTGGCTGCCTTGCTGAGGAAGAGAAGCAATTCACAAGTCTCAGCCCATTCAAATGAAGGCCAATAATGATAAAAGAATGTTACAAAAAAGCCCACAAGGACTTACAAGGCATGTGACAGCCGAGAAGGGAAGAAGCAAACTGGTGGCAGCAGGGCAGCAGCAGTTACAACAGACATTCTCATTAGAGCATAATGGATTAGTAAGAAAACAGAGATGGCTCTGTAGACAGTAACTGATGAGAGTAATTTTAATTTTCTGGGATGCACGCACTTGCAGATCATCACGGACCAGGTAGACTAAAGGAACGACGTGATTGCTGAACACTACAAAGTAATCGTAAGAGGTGTTTCACTGAGCTCTTGAAGTTCTCCATCCAGTTAGGACTAGAATCTAGCAAAGACACCAAGAGACCAAATTTTAGCAACTAAGGTTCATGATTCCAATAGCAGCATCTGACAGGAAAAAATATTTTTAGTGACATCTCATTTAAATTTGGCTAATGTTAATGGTGAATAGCAAATTAAACATGATAGAGTAGGTAAGATACTAATGCAATCAGATTCAGATAAAACCTGCAATACTAAACAGATGGTAAACAACTGCTGGAAGGATTTAGCTACAAATTTTGCTTTTTTTAGTCTTTTCAATTCCAGTCAAGCAAGACAAGTAGATGGAAAAGGTAATTAACTGTGGACTGAACTAAGGTTGTTCTGAGTCTTTGATTTTTCTGTGCTAAACACGATTATAATTAAAAACACCAGCTGCTTTGACATGGTCAAATTTGCACATTTACAGTGCATGTGCAGAAACAAAACTGATTTAGTTGGAATATCCATGGGACAGAGAGAAGAAAGAGCATCTGAAAATGGCTGAATGGTGGGCAACCTTCTTACGGGTTCAGGTGGAAAACTGAACTGTACCCATATGTACAGCAATAGAGCACTAGCTGAGACAGGAAAACCTCCTTCCACCATCCTCTAAAGCAGAAGCAGCAGCAGCAAACCACCAAGTCCCACCCAGCACACAAGGAAGTTGCTAGAAACAGAGGCATGAGGGCTGCTGGCACAATACACCACAGCTTGGCATCAGCATCTCTGTCTTGGGAGTTGAAATTTGTGCTGAAAAAGCTTGCAGAGAGGATGCTTACAGGTGGTAAGGGGAAGCAATACAAGTCATCTTTACCTAGGAAGAAACACTCTCTCAAGGCCACAGAGGGAATCCTCATCCAAAAATCTGCTTTGGTCAACCATGCAAATTGCTTGGCCATACAAACCCTCCAGCACTAATAGAAACAATGCCTCCACAGATGCTGCACAGATGCTGCACAGATGCTACTGAATGCTTGGGACTGTAGAAATAACACCACAAAACTGAAGGAGGCATGACAGCTTTCAGGACTATACAGCACAGGGGTCACGATTTCAAATCACACTGAATGAGACATTCCAGCAGCTACTTGCACAATAGAAACTACTGAAACCTCAGAAGCGATGGGTATATATTCTGCAGGGAGAAGCTAATTCCATCTGCAAGAAGTAGGAAGGCAAAGACACAAGGATGTTTCTATAACTTGTTTCATGCAAATTCAGAACATTTTAAATACCCTGTTTAGGCAACTGCTCTTTATGAATTCCTTCGGTAAGGAACAAATGACAATGAGGACAGAAGAGTGTGACCCATGATGAAAGGAAAGAGAAGATGCAAGGATGCTGAGGATAGTGCGATTATGGGAAGTGGGCTGAAGAAGGTTACCTGCCTCCTCTCCATCCATGCTGTTGACCATGATACAAGTGACCTCCATATAGCAGGAATACACAGAGCCTGCAAACCTGCACAGCTCAGTTCCGTTGAGGAGAAGGGTAACCATTGCAGTGACTAACATTTTCCATCCCCCCTCAGTGTTAGCAAAGCCTTTTAAAGACTGATGGAAGTTGAAAAGAATTTGGACATGAGCAAAACCTTTGGAGGTTTCTAGCTACCAGTGTTTCCTTCAGTCTCTATAGCACATGCTGACTCCAAGAGCTCCCTCCACAACAGTGAATCCCAACATTTTCTGACTGAGCCTCACAGTTACTATCTTCTTCATAGAATCATAAAATCCCAGGTTGGAAGGGACCTCAGGGATCATCTGATCCAACCTTTCCAGGCAAAGCATGACCTAGACTAGATGTCCCAGCAACCTGTTCAGCTCAACCTTAACAGCGTCTAACATTAAGGAATCCATGACTTCCCTGGAGAGATTATTGCAGTGGCTGGTTGCTCTCACTGTGAAAAATTTTCCTCGTGTGTCCAGCCAGAATCTCCCCAGGAGTAACCTGTGACCATCACTCCTCCTCTTTTTTCATGTGACTCCTTGCAAAAAGGGAGTCTCCATCTTCTGCGTAGCCACCCTTTAAATACTGGAACATGTTACTTTCCCTACCTCTTCTTCCCTATCTTGTTTCTCCCAGTCATACGATTTAAAGATTTAAACAAGTGATTTAAACAAGTCTTGCCCCTGCCCCAGCAAACATTTATCATACAGCCTTGCCATTGCTATGTCTTTGGGAAAATGGGCTAAGCAAGGGATCAGCCATCTGAACAACAACTCCACTGGCTGTTGCAGCCCACACAGTGCATACAGCAAAGAAAACCTACAGGGAGGAAAAAAGAAAGGATGTTTCCCAAATGTCATGGGGACAAATTCATTTCTAAAATGTTCACAGATAAGTGAAACAATGGGGAGATACAATCACTGCCTAACACTGTAACTCCAGGCACATGTTGAGACAGCTGAAGCTGGCAATTCAAATTCAGTTAAATAAGCAGTCACTCTGCCCTGTACCCTGGACCCTTGCTCCTTTCCTTCCATTACTCTCTTGCCCTGATGCAAGCATTTGTGCAGTGACACAAGAGAAATCTGATGAAAACTAATCCATCAGAACAAAATTAAGGCAGGGAAACTTCCACCGCAGTTCAGCATGGGGCTACACAAACTCCTGACTGGCACAACAGAGGATGGGATGCTGCAGCTGTGGGACAAACGGCAGCAGTAAGAAGATGGGCTACTGTTTGTTTCAGCTTCTGGGCTGGTTTACAGACTAAAATACAAGAGAAAATAAGTTTAAGAAAATGGTTTAACCATATAGATGAGCCACTTTTGCCCCTTTCTTTTGGCCTTTTACTTGTGGTGCTGCCAGCACCTCAGATGATCTCAGAGCAAGACAGCCCAGAGATTTAACCAGCAGGAAAAATGTTGATTTTCTACTGGTTTAGGTTTCTGAATAATTTGATGCATGGTCAGTCAAATGCTGCAGCCAGCCCAAGGGAGCTGCTGAGACTGTACGGCTTTTAGCTGTGCTGCCAGACTGCACCCTGCAAGAGCTTAGCAAATACTGCATCAACAAAAACTGCTTTAAAAGGGCAGCCTCAAGCCAGTTAGAACCAGGATAGCAACAGCCAAGTGCTGTTTGCAGACCTTAACAAGCAAGATCTTCAAAGGAGGGGGCAGAAGCAACAGCAGATCATCTACCTAGCAAGTAAAATTTATCATTTGTTTTACAATTACACACTCACCTTAAAGGAACCTGCAGAGCAATCTTAGGTCTGTTAAATTAGTGAAAGAACTACAAAGCTTTATTGGTTCAAGATTTTAGGTTTAAAACTAATGGCAACTTTCAACCAGCTGAGTCAGTGGCAGCTTCAGCTTCTCTTTCTGCCTGCTGCTTTTAGTGATGGCAATCATCAGGCTGCATCTTCTGACTTGACTAGCCTCCACCTGGGCTGCAGACACCACTCCCCACACTTCACAGTCTCTCAACAGAATGGGTTTATATCAGCCCCGTGAAAGCAAGACTAGAGATGTCCTTCTGGTTTAGGCTGGCCTGTTCTCCATGACCCAGGGCTTCTGAAATGTGACAAGGGAGAAAAGCTGAGGGCGTGATTGAGCATAACACTATGGATGCCCTTTCAGTACTTAACATTGTGCAAGGGACTAGCTCTGCACAGGACAGCAGTCATGTTTTGTGCATGGAGTGTCAGGCTGAAAGGTCCAGGAAACACAAGCAATGGCCTTGACCTCTTGAAGCACGTGTGGGGAAGGGGCTGAGTACCTCAGGATGTGGTAATAGCAGGAGCCAATATCCCAGCACCCTGCTCTGTCCCTCCAGTAAGCAAACAAGACTGAAATGCTGCAGGCAAACACAACACCTACCTTTCCCTACAAGCAACTTTGCCCAAAGTGGCAGCATACACTGGGGAATCACACTGTCAAATTGACAGAATTAAAGTGCCCATTGACACAAAACCAGAGCAAACTGCACCAGAGTGGGCTCCCAGGCCTTGGAGCACACCAGAGATTGAGGCTGAAAATCCTGCTTTAGAGGCAGATAGATCTCTGCTGAAATGGACTTTCCTCCTGTGTTTCATATACTGTGTAGCCTTTTGTAGGTGTAAACCTGCCTCTAATGAATAATCAAATCAATTACTCTGCAGACAGAGCAGACAGCCCAGGAACAGGCAGCAAGGCAGTTCCTGTTGCTAACACTTAGGCCCCCCAGAATAACCCCAGCTCCAAGGGACCTCCAGAAGTCCCCAGCCCAACCTCCTGCTCAAAGCAGGAGCAGCAATGGGATCAGACCACAGCACTCAAGGCTTGAGCTAGTGGGGTCTTCAAAATCTCCAAGTAGAGTGACTAATCAACTTGCCTGGGCAAATCTGCTCTGATTCCTGACTAACCAAACAGTGAAAAAGCTTCCTTTTATCAAGTCAGAACTTTTTTTCATCCCTAATATAATTTGTCCATGCTTTTTAGCACAAGGCTTCAGGTCAACTTAGTCACCAGCTGTCTCACCGGCTTTCCATAGCAGCCACCTCATCTTGTGACACTTAAACAAATGGTCTCTGCAGCAACAGGAAAGAAAGAATCCTTTTGTGGAGATACTAGGACAGACAAAAGCTGTTAAAACAAGTACATTTCACCCATGTTTAGAATCAACTGTGCTTTTTTACACCCGTTTTCTGTCCGATTCAGCTAATACACTGTCTTCTACAGCACACTGACTGCACTACAAATGTACAGGTTTTGTAGAATGGAGTTTGAATGAGCACAACACAGACACTCTGCATCTCAAATCTACATTAACTCGCAAAGCAGATGGATTTCCATCTCCTATCTGACTCTGAAAGTCTTCAGAAAAGAGCAATAAAACACCACACATGGCTGTTAAGCAGAATATTTTAGTATCATCAACACTTTTGATCAAAGATGTAAAATGTAAGCTGTGAGCTCCTAAAGCAGGGTGGATGGGAGTTGGCTTGGAAAATCCTTTTACGGAAAGCTATATGGAAGCAGAGCCTGAGAAACGCATTTATTGACTATATACTACAATGTCTTCAAGAGAAGGAAAACAGAACAGCATGCAATTACAACCGCATGCAAACTACACACAACCACATGCAGGGGCTGGGGTGGGGGGAATCGGTTGGGGTTTTTCAGCTTTTAAAGAGAGGCCAGTGTGCCACCATGAAGAATATCCCCCCAGCCAAAGACCCCCAATCAGAGAGCTCTGCCACTGACTCAGGGTTTGCCTTAGGGCAAGCAACCCAGATCTGAGGAAGGCACATAGTTCCTTGTATCATAATGCCAGTGCTTTATGATATACCTAATGCTGCTAAGGACTGGTCTAAACAGTAAAATGAAGTTGCTCAGATCATGAGCTTGCAAACAATTCTGTCCCTGCAGATTGCAAAGCAGCAAATCTAAAAGGCTCAAACCCAGAAAGAACAAAAATGAGGCAGTATTTGATAATTTAAATAATCTCAGGTTGGCTTTGGTGTTGGTTTTTGGCTTTTTTTTTAAGTTAACCTCAAAGTTCTGCTGGGGAAGTTGTGGAGAAAACACTAGTGCGATTTTGAACACAAAGAACCTGCGCCATGCAGCCAGCTGGCAGACAACGTGGGTTGCCACTGAATAGAAAGAAAGGGAAAGAACAGGGAAAATACTAAGGGGATAAGTATGAAAGAACTGAACAAATAGAGCTTGGTGACTTTTTTTGTTCAGATGCTAGCATTTCAGCGTTTTGCCTAGGCTATGCATTCTGCCCTTCCGGGGACATCTTACCACACCGGAAGTTCCTCCAGACATCTCTGTGTATAACCTCTTCATCTTAGTAAGGGAAAACAACATTTCCTTCTGGTTTGGTTTTGTGTTTTTCCTAGTGATTTGCTAGATAACAGCTATAATCCTACTGCTCCATAGTACACTTAAAGGGAACCAATTTGATGACAGATTGAACCACCGCATCTTTACCTGCCTGTTAATCTCAATAGCTGTTTCTTGCTTTGTTATAGAACAAAGCAGCAGAGATTAGCTCTTGCTACACATACACAATTACATTTGTTTTCCATAATAGACCCTTGCCACTCATTCAGCAAGCGTGAGATATAAGGAGGAGAAATTGTGCAGTGAACAGAGAATGTGACAGTACTCTTAATAAGAGGAAGCCTGCTACATACAACAGGAAGGTAAGCAAACACAGCATTGAGGTTGCACAGCTAAAGTTCATGATAGCATGAGGTACCAACCTACCTGCAGCTCTTTAAGAATAGAAAATGATGCTTTCTATCATGCTGAACTACTATTAAATTGAACTGCTATTAAATACCTCACCCTAAATTCATGTTTAGTTTTATGATTTGAACTTAAACATGGCTATGGTTACGCATGACTGAAAGTGACTGCAGTGCTACAGGTTTTGTTCTTTTTGTTCTGTTGAGAAATGAAGAGGAAAGATCCATCTCAAAAAGTAGAGCAGAAGAATCTTTACCAACAGACTTGCTGAGCTATGAGGCGGGCGTCAAGCTAGGTCCATCAGGGAATCATAGAATCATGGAATCATAGAATAGTTAGGGTTGGAAAGGACCTGAAGATCATCCAGTTGCAATCCCCCTGCCATGGGCAGGAACACCTCCCACTAAACCATGCCACCCAAGGCTATGTCCAACCCGGCCTTGAACACCGCCAGGGATGGAACATTCACAACTTCCCTGGGCAACCCATTCCAGGGCCTCATCACCCTTACAGTAAAGAATTTCTTCCTCAGATCCAATCTAAACTTCCCCTGTTTAAGTTTGAACCCATTACCCCTTGTCCTCTCACCACAGTCCCTAATGAAGAGTCCCTCTCCACCATCCCTATAGCCCCCTTCAGATACTGGAAGGCTGCTATGAGGTCTCTATGCAGCCTTCTCTTCTCCAGGCTGAACAGCCCCAACTTTCTCATCCTATCTTCATATGGGAGGTGCTCCAGTCCCCTGATCATCCTCGTGGCCTCCTCTGCACTTGTTCTAACACTTCCATGTCCTTCTTATGTTGAGGACACCAGAACTGCACACAATACTCCAAGTGAGGTCTCACGAGAGCAGAGTAAAGGGGCAGGAGCACCTCCCTCGACCTGCTGGTCACACTCCTTTTGATGCAGCCCAGGATACGGTTGGCTTTCTGGGCTGCAAGCGCACACTGCCGGCTCGTGTTCAGTTTCTCATCAACCAACACCCCCAAGTCCTTCTCAGCAGGGCTGCTCTCAATCTCCTCCCCGCCCAACCTGTAGCTGTGCCTGGCATTGCTCCGACCCACATGTCGGACCTTGCACTTGGCATGGTTAAACTTCATCAGGTTGGTATCAGCCCACCTCACAAGCGTGTCAAGGTCCCTCTGGATGGCATTCCTTCCCTCCAACGTATCAACCGAACCACACAGCTTGGTGTCATCGGCAAACTTGCTGAGGGTGCACTCAATTCCACTGTCCATGTCACCCACAAAGATGTTGAACAAGACCGGTCCCAACACTGATCCCTGAGGGACACCACTTGCTACTGGTCTCCAGCTGGACACTGAGCCACTGAGCACTACTCTTTGCATGCGGCCATCCAGCCAGTTCTTTACCCACTGAGTGGTCCACCTATCAAATGGATGTCTCTCCAACTTAGAGAGAAGGATGTCATGCGAGACAGTGTCAAAGGCTTTGCACAAGTCCAGGTAGATGACATCAACTGCTCTACCCCTGTCTCTCAGTTACGTAGCCCCTTCATAGAAGGTCACCAGATTGGTCAGGCAGGATTTCCCCTTAGTGAAGCCATGCTGGCTGTCACCAAGCACCTTGTTGGTTTTCATGTGCCTTAGCATGCCTTCCAGGGGAATCTGCTCCAAGATTTTGCCAGGCACAGAGGTGAGACTGACTGGTCTGTAATTCCCTGGCTCATCCATTTTCCCCTTCTTAAAAATGGGGGTTATATTTCCCTTTTCCCAGTCATCGGGAACTTCACCTGACTGCCATGATTTTTCAAATATGATGGACAGTGGCTTAGCAACTTCATTTGCCAGCTCCTTCAGGACCCGCAGATGGATTTCATCAGGTCCCATGGACTTGTATACATTCAGGTTCCTAAGGTGGTCTCGAACCAGATCCTCTCCTACAGTGGGCCCAGGGTCTTCATTCTCACTGTCCCTGCATCTGCTTTCCAAGACTTGGGTGGTGTGGTCAGAGCATTTGCCAGTGAAGACTGAGGCAAAGAAATCATTAAAACCTCAGCCTTCTCCAAGTCCAGGGTAGCCAGTTCTCCCGATAGCTTCTGGAGAGGACCCACATTGTCCCTAGCCTGTCTTTTATTTGCAGTGTGCCTATAGAATCCCTTCCTGTTAACCTTAACATCCCTAGCCAAGTTTAATTCTAAGTGGGCCTTAGCTTTCCTAACCTGGTCCCTAGCTTCCCGGACAACATCCCTGTATTCTTCCCATAGAATCACAGACTGTTTCAGGTTGGAAGGAACCTTAAAGCTCATACAGTTCCAATCCCCTGCCATGGGCAGGGACACCTTCCACTAGACCAGGTTGCTCCAAGCCCCATCCAACCTGGCCCTGAACACTGCCAGGGATGGGGCAGCCACAGCTTCTCTGGGCAACCTGTGCCAATGCCTCAGCATCCTCACAGGGAAGAACTTCTGCCTAAGAAAGAGCTCATCTCAATCTCCCCCTTTCTAGGTATTTTAGGAATGATGATAGCCTGACAAGAAATGGGGGCAGTGGTACATTGCTGTGAAAGCAGCACAGCAAGATCCCATCTCAGTTCCGTGAACACAAGTACGTACATCACAGGGAACAAAACAGGAGGGATTAGGAGGTGCACAGCTTTGATCCCATAGGAATTACAGAAGTATGATGAGAGAGCTCCCATGTTTGGCGGGTTGTGCTAGATGGAGATAAGCACTCTAGAAAGGCTGGGCTGGGAAGTGAGGAGGAAGGGTTGCACCCTCTGTAAAGGAGCAGCCTAAATACGTTGAACATTGTCTTCCAATAGGTGACAGCCCTTGGAGTGCTTATGATTAAGGATCAGAGGACAAACTCCTGACCTATAAACCAACACAGACCATGCTACATAAACTAATACTAATTTTTATTCTGAACTTTAAAACACTTGTTGTTAGCAGAACACCTCACTTCAGTAAAAAAAGCAAAACCAGAAGTCACAGCTGGCACTATTACCAGAGGGGTCCTCTGGCTTCCCATCTCATCTATAATCATTTGACCAGGATTTTTGTTTCCTATTAAATTTATTAAAATTAAAAATTAAACGAATTCCTTCCCATATGACACAATATTGCACTCATTAATAGTGTGGAAGCACAGGAAAGCTTAAAGGCAGTGATAAAGTAGGACCCTCACCTTTTGGCACAGAGACAGATTCTGCATCTAGACGTTATTCTTTTTTGACTGATGATGCCACCTCAGTAATTACAAAGTGCTGTCACTGTGACAGAGCTTTCTGATGAATAGCGAAGCAGCAAACTCCCCCCAGATGCCAGTATTAAGTACAGTGCTTTGGAGAATGTGGTCTCAAGAGGCACTGCTGCAAATAGAGTCCTGTACCAGAAAAGAAAACAAGAATTTGCTCCAGCAGATTCTCCAGATCCCTCAGGAAGGTTCATACTAATCAATACTTCACTTTTACAGACATTTATGCGTTTTTGCTATTTTGGCCTGAGGAGCTTCTGAAAGCCATCACCACTGGCCATTTAAACTTTTTTAGAGGTCATTCTTCCAGTGGACGAGCATGTATAAAATGAATTTAAAACCATCATCCCCCATTATAAGATCATCTGCTTCCTCCTTGTTCTCATTATTCCCATTTTCTCCCTTGCTTTCATGTGCTGAAACAGTCATCCCCTCTCACATTAACAGACCTTTTACAGCAATCACTTCTGTTGAAACATATTTAAAGCATACTTGAGAGGATTTTATACACTTAATTGACACTCACCAGAAATCCACCAACTGTTTTCATCATGCTGGCACCACCAGTGGCACCAGTGGAAGCAGCTGGGGATTCATTTCTGCTATAGTGTCAGTGTTTTAAAGTATTAATTTGATTAATTGTCCTTCTTCACTGAAAGGCTTTTTTTATCTTGACACTCCTCTTGTGTCCGAGTTAGCCATTACTGGTCAATGATGTATCTATTCCCAAAAGAATTCAATTATTTCAAGAAATAGCTCATCTTACATTACTTTCCAACACACCTCTGCCTTTCCAGGTTATTCTTCTCCTATGTTAAACCCTGCTAACCTTGAATTTTGCAGCTGCTTGTGGCAGAACTGTTCACTAAGGGTCCTGTAATAGATACAGTAAAAGTACTGTATATAGGGCAGTATGAGTCAGGCTGACAGAATAGCAGTTATCCAGGTGGAAGACCAAACCCAACCGAGTAGGCTCAGAAGTAGGAGACCAAGCAGCATTCATGTAGGGGAGTTCACAGCACACAAGCACCACAGAACGTAGCATCCTCCCCCAGAAAACTCTGACACACCAACTCCAGTGGTCACATTTATAAAAATAAACAAGTAGATCTGTTAGATCACACCTGAAGTGCACTTTCATCAACGGAAGTCACAAAAACACCCCAAAAGTTTCTTGAAAGGTTTATCTTTTTGAGGGAATACATGTTAGTTAACTGAAATTCATTCATACTATTATGAAAATACAGAAGAGAGCTAAAATGTTTTGTACTGTGTCCTAAAGGAAAGCTAGCATAGTCAAAAAAATCCAGCATGGGTCCTTATGACAACTTTGTTTTGGGGAAAAGTCTTCAGGAAGGTAAAATGCTATCAGGGATCTGGGAAAGAACAGCAAGGAACAGGGTGCTCAGTTGAGCCTTTGCCTGGGACCATTAGAGTGCAGAAGGCAGAGATAGGAGAAGATGCAATTTAAGGCTTGGGATAACCTACACTGATGCTGCTGTAACATAGCAGCTCTTACTGATACCACACTCAGGCTACAGTGAAGCCAGGCATGTGAAGCATATTCAGAAAATGCCCTTCAAGTAATACAAAAATACAATCCACAGGAACTATTTGAAAATTAAATTGGTTTAACATGTCTCACATAACTTCTTCCTAATGATTCCATCCATTCTTAGCAAGTCCTGACTACAGTACCTCCAGCTCACACATTGTACTACCCACTTCTCACAAAACAGAAAAATTGGAGTTGGAAATGAAGAGCACACTTGATAAACTGAAGTTGAGAGGTAGCATCCTGAGGCTTGAGGTAGATCAGTGACTGTTCCTCTTGAACAAGCAGACTGCACCTGGAGGACTCACCCAGACGAGAATGCTTTCCCTTTGGGAACTCAAAAGGAAGGGAATAAACAAAGAGCAAATTAGCTCTGGGGGACAAATTCCACTTTGGTAATTGTTTGCTCTTGCACTATGAAATGGGTTTCCTGACTAGGGTGCCATATTCATGCTTTGTATGAACTCTCTTTGCCTCTCTCTACAGCTCTTCCTGCTTATCCTCATCAAGTAAGTAAGTAAGTCACCCAGTGGCATGTTTCATGAGCAGCTTCTGATGCAATACAAAAGCTTTCCCCACAGGTTGCTCCGCTTTGTGTGCCTACACATTACAAGTTTTCATTATAGTGTCAAAGAGTAAAAAGCTTGCCCAAAGAGGCTGTGTGGTCCATGTGTTTGGAGACTTTCAGGACTGGACTAAAATCTTCAGCAATGTGGTCTGATGCCAAAGCTGACTTTGTTTTGAACAGATTAATCTGTGGATCTGTGACCAAGAAAGTAGATTTAAAGTTTAGCTATGTTGACTGGGTTTCTATTTAAAAAAAAATAACCAACCTAAAACTTTCCATCGCAGATACTGCTCTCTACTGTTGTACTGTACTTGTCTGGGGCTCTGTATTTGGATACATGGCAATTCAAGGAATTTGACATAAGCTACATGAAACCTCCCAGAAAGGATATCAGTCCAGCTCTGCACAACCTTATCCCTTCACTATGAGCTCTGCCAGTCTGGAGTCAACTGTAGCTCTAATGAGCTTAAGCCTTCAAATCTTCCTCTACTCCATGACCTTCTCTCCCCTCTCTCTCTCTGCGAAGCTCCCATGATTAGGACCCCTTCTTGCCAGAAAATATGCACCCTATTTTCACCACTTCCTAGGCCAGCCAGCTCTCCATCACACCTACCTGTGCCCTTTGCACAGCATGGATCACTTCTTTTTGGACCGATGTAACTCCTCCCTCAAGTGCTCAAAGCCAGGTTGTACAGGGCTTGGAGCAACCAAGTCTAGTGGAAGGTGTCCCTGCCCATGGCAGGGGTTTGAACCAGATAAGCTTGAAGGTTCCTTCCAACACAAACCGTTCCATGAGTCTATCACTCTATGACTATCTCCATTCATTGAACAATAATGGGAAAGAGGCTCAGAAATACCAACAATCCTACATAAAAAACAGATGATGTGTACCAAATGCTTGTGCTGAACTGCTTTTCCAACACTGCTCCTAGAGCACACTTTGCTGGGGCACTGGTTAGAGCTGCCTTCATTATTCACCTAAATTGGGCCACTTTGAGAGTGAGAAGTTCTGCAGTGTCATGATTCACCAGAACAAGTACCAGTATAAATGGTTAAAGCAGTACAGAGATCCTGCCTGCAGCTACATGTAGCATGTGTATGCTTGGTTAAGGTTTTCCTTTCAGATTCAGCATGATCCAGATTCAATAAAGCTGGCTAGAGGCTTGAAGTCGAAAGCCCCAAGAATCATAGAATCATAGAATAGGGTTGGAAAGGACCTCAAGATCATCAAGTTCCAACCCCCCCGCCATGGGCAGGGACACCTCCCCCTAAACCATGCCATCCAAGGCTATGTCCAACCCCAACTTGAACGCCGCCAGGGATGAAGCATTCACAACTTCCCTGGGCAACCCATTCCAGGGCCCCACCACCCTCACAGTAAAGAATTTCTTCCTCAGATCCAATCTAAACCTCCCCTGTTTAAGTTTAAACCCATTACGTAAGAGATACTCCTGAACCATCCTGGAACCACAGGTCAGAGCCATGGGACAGAACATCAGAGGAAACACAGCACTAAGCACCCCACTGGGGATTTATATGACTGTCTATGACAGGGCATAGCTCAAGATGATCATGAGAAGTCAGAAGACAAAAGGATTGGTAAGACACTGGCAGAGACTGCAACATGAGATACAATCAACCAGGTGGGATCACAGGCCTTTAAATCATCTGCCAGCACTGAGATAAATCTATACAGAGCTAGGAAAAAAAAATGAAGAAAAGAGACCCACACTAACATTTTCTGCCCCAAATTTTTCAGTTAAAATGCTTTCATACAAGAACCTTCAAGACAGCACTAATGCTCTGGAATTTACTACTGCCTAAAATAGCACAACAGACGATAGGCTTTATCCTGCAAATCAAAGATACAATGCAACTTTACCATAACATCTCCTCTCCATTTTTCCTATTCACTTTTGTGGAAGGTATGAATTATAATGACTCAATAACAGCTCATTTTGCATTCCCTTTATGTATTATACTTTATTGTACCAAGTGTACAAATTATATTGGTTGGTTGTGTGATTTATTGGAATTAACATACAATCCCACAATGCACACCTGAGGTCAGTTTGCAGTGTCTGAAGAAATTATCACCCAAATTACTGCTGATTGGAAGTTAGTAGTCACAGCTGTGTCTGTTCACCACCAGAAAGCAGTCACTGTCGCATCACTGCTAGAATCTAACATCAGAATTATCATCTCCCTGTGTCATAGGTAGCACAAACCCTTCAGTGTTCAAAGGGGAGTCCAGATTAGTCACTCTTTTCAAGGAGAGTGTTTATTACATTAAAGAGTAGCTGTTCTTTGTGAACTTGGTGGTTCCAGGAACTGAAAACTGAATCTGTTGCCTTCCATCCTTAGATCAATTAGCTCCAATACAGCTCAGGGTTCTTACAGCAAAGAATCTTGTGGCTGATGCACACTTCAGTTTATTTCTTATTTCCCACCAGTCAAGTCCCAAATTAAGAGGCAGCAACAGGGAAGCATCTCTGTGAAGCCTTGTTAGAGCCCTAGCACAGGAACTGGAAACCTGTTTATTATTTCTACAGCTTGAAAACATTTGCATTCCTTGTTCCTGCTCGCCACGACAGTGCTCTCCTACTAGCTTAAAATGCTGGGATAAAATTAATTTTAAATATCTCATTGTGGTGGGTTAGAGAAGAAGAAAGTAAAGGTGACTAATGATGAAGACACCTCTCATTGGAAAGGGGAATGCAAGCACTGTTTCTAGGAATGTTCACATGTATCAAGCTACCAGTCTTCAATACAAAATTAGGTATGGTTACCTACTTAAGCAATGATCTACAACAACATCAGGTTTCACCTGATCACATAGTATATGATTTCTATTTGTGAAAAGCACTCCCAGATTTCCAAGCTACACTGTCAGTGTGTCCTGGGTTCAGCAGTAGCAGTCGTTTTTCTCCTTCTTAGTAGCTGGTGCAGTGCTGTGTTTTTGACTTTCGGCCTGGGAACAGCGCTGATAACACCGATGTTTATAGTTACTGCTTAGAATGTTGTGGTCTGACCAAGGACTTTCTGAGCCTCATGCTCTGCCAGGGAGGAGGGGAAGCCAGGAGGAAGCAGAGACAGGACACCTGACCAAAGAGGTATTCCATACCACAGCATGTCATGCTCAGGAAGTAAAAATGGAGGGCAGAGACCCGGAAGGGTGGGGGTTCACTGCTGGGTTGGGCTTGGTATCGGGTGGTGAGCAGTTGTATTCTCTTTCCTTGTATTTCCCTTGTCATTATTGCTATTGGTGGTAGCAGCAGTGGTTTGTGTTATACCTTAGTTACTGGACTGTTCTTATCTCGACCTGTGGGAGTTGCATTCTTTCGATTCTCCTCCCTATCCCCCCAGGAGCTGGGGGGAAGAAAGAGGGAGGAGTGAGTGAGCGAACTGCCTGAGAGGCTTAAACCACGACACAGTGAGAGCCACTACATCTCATACTTCACAGAAGCAATTGCTGGCATGATGGAGAAAGTCACCCTGACTTAGCACACTGCAACACTTAGTAGATACTCTCTCTGTCCTTCCCCAACCACAGAGCATTTCATATATACCAGATTAGCACAGTTTTACAACAGCAGCAAGAAAGAACTAGCCTGCACAGGGGGTTCATATCCAAGCATAGCACCAATCCATGATGCACAAGGGACCTCTTCACCTCTTCTGCTCAGGAGTTTATGGGCTCATGAAGCAGAAGAGGAACACTTCCATTGCTCAGAAAGGCCTACAAGTGATGGTTAGAGTTTAAAAAAAAAATAAATCTTGTGTCAAATGACCCCAAATTTGGTATCCCAAAGCAAGTTTATTCACTCATCTGGCACCTCAGACGTCAAGATAATCCTGACAAATCCTGGATCTTTGAACACCGAGTTGACTAATCTGATTGAGATCAGTTGAGCTCATCTCAGATGGTTTCATTTCCCAAAAACTTTTCCTCTAGCTTTTAAGGGGAGGCAGTATCACTAAAGCACCAGGAGCAGGTACGCACACACTGCTTCAGGGCATACAGAGGTACCTCAGAGTCTCAGTCTAGTTGACGTGGTATTGGCAGATTTTTACTTTTGTGGAGTGAATACATGCAGCAACACTGCCATGTTTTCAACACACTCTTCACATGCCCTCCCACCTTTCCCCTACCTCCATCATCTCTTTTTGTGTGCCTACCATTTCTCAGGCCAGCAATTTCTCCTATGCTCCATTGCCCCTACTCTCCCCTTGTGCATTCCCTTCCTCGTCCTCTATTTTTCCCACATTTCTCCATTATGGGATTTGTGTGTTTCAGTACATCAGTGCTGTCATGCTTGTAACACCACACTAAATGCCAAAAAAGAAGCAATCAACAATTAAGATGCCTGTGGTTACTTTCACATCTGATATTCAATATAATTCAGCAACATTGGATCAGGAGTGCTCTCCTCGTACCTATAAAAATGTTATCAAGAAATCATAATTCAAATGTACATTAGCTAGGAAATTAAAGACTGAAACCAACCACTTTTCACATTAACCTTCTGCCTGGCCATGTCAGTAACCAGACATCATAATGGGAACATCTAGATTTAATATTTCAAATGGAATAGCTCAATACAAAAAGACATGAAAAGCAGCAGAGCCAAGAAGTATCTCAGTGCAGCAGAACCCAGGTATCCCTATTATGTGTATATTCAGAATAGGGCATCTGCTTCAGGTATGGAGCTCTGATTAAAAAACCCATTTGTTTGATAAAGATGGAATTTTACTTGGGGAGGGTTGGTTGCAAAGGGAAAGTCACAATACAGTCCTGTTTAGTTGGCTTTTTCTTGTTTAATTGTGATGGACTGCTTACTGGTAGTAGTATCATAATGATGAATGATAGTTTAGGCAATGCCAAACTAAAGATAATGACAGAGTGGCTTTGAACATCCTCTTCTGCATGTCCACCACTTCATGGTATTCCTTAGTTGAGATTTCACAGCACTAGCACAAAAGCAATCTTAAAACACCTTAGGAGAAAGTGGCTGAAGAAGAAAGTACTTCAGGGATGTCCTCTGAGAAGCACAAGAAAGAATAAGCACATTCTGTCTAGAGAAAAGGCAAATGCTGAAGGATATTGCCAGGTTATTCTGGCATTACAAAAGCTAGTTTCAAAAGTTCTACTAGCTTTCATGTCTAAACATCAGAAACAATTAAGTCTTCAAACCAGAATAAAAATTAATGAAGCATGCTGAATCTTTCTACAAAGTAGAGAAATAAGAACAAATCTTTGAGGAGACATAGCACATAAATCTCTGCTTCTGCACAGAAAGGCAAGAGGATGGATTAATTCCATGAGCAGCACCAGAGAACAGAAACGGAATAAAAGAGGCAGCTGAAAATAAAGAAAGGGAACTGCAAAGATCAAAGACTCTTATTTAAACTCCTTGGCTCCAGTAACAAGTAGTGCATGGGAGTTGGTCAATAAGTGTAAGAAACTCACTCAAAGTAGGAGTCACGTGAGGATTTCTGACAAATGAGAGTTGATAAGAGACAAATAATTCCATATTTTTCACACATTTCAAATCACTTCCACATCACTCGGGCAGGAGCTCTGCAGGTGGTAATTTCATCAACTAATAACTGTGCTGTTCTGGCAATTCATTTGGGTCAGCCTCAGCACCTAGTCTTTAAGTTCCTTTCAGTTCCAAAGAGAGAAATCTCTCTTTGGGTTACAAAGACAGATTTCTCCATCCAGTGCCTGGCAGGAGACTCCTGACAATTGCTTTTCAAACCCAGCTCCATATTATCCTGGACACTGGGAGGCAGAGGGAACAGGAAGCTCAGGAAAACAACAGGAGCTATACATCTCTCCTCTCCAGTTCACCTAGCACATGAAAGAACAAAGCAAACCAATCCACACAACCAACCACCACTGCAGCACTGGAGTGCTTCAGCTGCTCAATGGCACTTAATTACAATTGTGTCCTTGGGTACAATCTTTAAATCACTTTTCTCATTAGGAAGCACACTCTGGCCCAAGTCATTTGCTGTGCAACGTCAACAGGGTACCAAAACAGCTTGGAGTCCAAGTGCACTAGAGATTAGTCTTGTTATTCAGCAAGTCTCTCAATCAGAACAAAAACTCCTCCTAAAAAATGCATCTAGCGAAGGGAAGTGGTCCAGGAACCAGCCCTCAGTACTGCACAGCACACAGAGTGCTGGATTAATCTAATTACACTCCTAGTGATTTTTTCTGGCAAGCTATTTAACAAAACACAGAGCAATGACAGAAGAGCTGACTCTCACTTCTACTACAAAAGATAATTAAGATTTGTTTGGTGGAACAAAAGACAAATCAGGGTTGGAAAAAATCAACATAATTTTCAGTGTTTTTTGACAATCTGTCTATTAAAATGGATTAAATGTAATTATCCTCTTTTCTTCCTCTGTTGATTCTGAAAATGACACCAGATGATAAACTTTAGGACAACATGCAGCTTCATTTGGAGCAAACCGCTATTTTTTCAAGCATGTAATAAACAACCCACAGTTTTGCTTCACCAACAAGTAGTCAAAAGTGACGAAGCATCACCTGCCAAGCAGATCAAGATAGACAGAAAAAGTTTAACACCCTGGTGCTCCAGGTGGGCAAGAGACTTATCTGAAATGGATTAAACAGTGTGCCAATAAAATAAAAAGTAAAATTCCACTGGTTGGGAAATCAGAGTGCACCAACAACTCTTGGCTCAGTTGAGACCCAGATTCTTCATCCCCTTTTCAGTTACCAAGTGCTGGAGCCTGATTTTGAGCACTGACATCTCACAGAGTGACATCAAATGAGAGTTTGGACTCCAGTACTCCTGAAGATCTGGCTGCAAGAGACACATGCAAAACCTCCTCTTCTTTCAAAGCAAGAGCTTCTACAACAAAACAGTCACAGTTACTTGGGTGACTGCTGCCCACAAAGAGATGGTTAGTCTCATCCTTTAAATACTCTACGTATTTTCAAATGTGCCCGGTTTCTGTTCTTGATCCCCATGCTGCTCTCTCCAGTTTGAAAGAAATACACCTCCCCCTCCACGTTTTTATTTTTGTTTTTCCCAAACATTCCCTAACGAAAAGATCTAATGGACTAACAAACACGAGGCAAAATGAAATGATCTCAGGGTCCTTTCAGGGTTAAGTTCAAGCTCTAGAACTAGACAGGTCAACTTCATGATTGTTTAAGCTATCATAACATTCAACAGATACAGGGCTTCACGCTCTTTATGCTTTTAGCTTAAAACACATCTTAGAGATGTTTCCACTTCAGATGCTTGCTAATGCTACTGCATATGACAAGTGCTAGAAGCATGGAGAGAAAATCGTACATCTTTGTCACAAGCATTTATACTCTTCAATTCTGCATGTTGTTGAAGCACTGCTACCTGCTTATCCCAGCAGATGAAAAGGCAAACCACATGGGTAGATTTCCAGGTGTCTCACAGAAAGAAGGAGGAAAAAAGAGAAAAAGTGCTGTCTGTATTCTAATCACAGGCACAGCCCCGAGGGGCAAAGGCTTTTTCTTTGTTTTACTATCTTTTAACAAAAATCCCCTGAAGAGGTGGATGCTTTACTCACTTTGTGAATCTATAAACAGTTTCAGGTACACAGTTCAAAACATTTTTACTTTTGGTATTAAGTCTCAAATTTGAACAGAAGGGACAAAACAGATTTTAGTCTTCATTTCAAGATGATGATTTAATTGAGGACTTTGGCCATAGATATGGGGAAGAACTTGAACATCATAAAGCAAGACACCTGAAAATACCAAGCTGATTAGAAATATGTGAAATAATGCCTACAGAGATAGTGCTTAGAAAATGGGAGGTTAATGGGAAACTGGGTCACAAGTTGTTGAATACCCACATTATCTTTTAAAAAACAGATGAATACTTTAAAGGAGAAGACTAAAAAACTTGGGTCATAGGATCACAGACTGGTTTGGGTTGGAAGGAACCTTAAAGCTCATCCAGTTCCAATCCCCTGCCATGGGCAGGGACACCTTCCACTAGACCAGGTTGCTCCAAGCCCCGTCCAACCTGGCCTTGAACACTGCCAGGGATGGGGCAGCCACAGCTTCCCTGGGCAACCTGTGCCAGCACCTCAGCACCCTCACAGGGAAGAACTTCTGCCTAAGATCTCATCTCAGTCTCCCCTCTGTCATTTTAAAGTCAAACTACTGTTTACACATCAGTAGACACATACTGACATGGCAAAAGCAAAACATGTAGTCATAGCCAGACAGAAGAAACATTATGCACAGCTCTCCTGCATTTCTGACAGGAACAAGGGTAAGTTGTGTTAACAGAATAAAACCTGATCTGCATATGAAAGATAGGATGGTCAGAAAGAGGGTGCATTGGTTAACTCCAGGTATAGCACACCCACTGGTATGAAGGTCCAAGGGGAGATCATTCACTAAAACAGGTTTCATTGAAGAACAGAAGATTCACTGGGTAATTACAGTGAGACGGATAAAAAGCCAAACAAGAAAAATATGAAGCTACAAGAAGCTAGATAAAAGGTTGGCATGGAGCAGGAGGAGATACACATGTGGATTATCCAATATAATACAAAATAGAGAATCTGTCTGAATTGATGCAATTCATCAAGTCAATATATAAAATTTCTGCTAAACATCACTGAGGCCACGATATCTGAGCTTTTCACTTACACTCTTTGCTGTTCTCCCTTATACATCAGTCGTTGGCAGACCATAAAAAATAAGCTCCTAATAACTCTTACAACATACATCGTATGTAGCAAAAGAAAGGTTAGAAATGCTGAAAACATTCTTCATGAACAAGAAACATCAACTGAAAATAAGTTGGGGAGTCATAGGCTGGAAAGGGTCATCACTACACTGGTTTAACTTCACTAACTCAAAAAATAAAGCTGTCTTATCCAACAGCAGTCACACTTACTGGCTTGTCAGTAACCTGTCAGTCACTCAGAGCTGGCTCTACAGCCAGTAATGTGCTGCTTTGGTGAAGGGCTATTAAAACACTTTCAGTTATAAGGCCAAGAACTACAGGATCTACAGTCTTGCTGAGCATCTCTAAGCTGTCTTACCTCAAACATTTCTTGCTCTGTCCGTCGATGGTCATCCAGGAGCTGCTCCAGGTAGGTCAGATTACGGAATTTTTCTAGGTAAGTACTGTATTGTTTCTGCAGTTGCTCCTCAATTTTCTCATACTCATCCATAAAAGCAGGACTGGAGAGAACAAGCACAAACTACTCAGTGAACTATTGACTGTATGAGCAGAATTCTGAAAGAAACATTTTCAGGTTTGCTGCTTCCTTTCCCAAGTCTAAAAGGATCTTTTGTTTTTAAGGCTCCACACCACTTCGGAGACTAAAAGCATAAGACAAAAAAACCTCATTCAACTCTCCCACAAAAATTACACATAGCAAAGGAAAGGATATTGTGCACCCACTGTCATTTGCTTTCAAACAGACAGAAAGGTACCATTTTGGCCCTTTTAGCAGGCAAATCCAAGCTAATTTATTCTGCTGCTCTGTGACTCCAAAAAAACCCAAAAAGGTAAGCAGCATGGCTGGAACATCATCTATTTTGCTGGAGACTTACTTGCTACAAAAACTGTGCTTACTTGCTACAAAATCATGCTGTAAAAGTGTAACTAGACTTGACATCAGTAAGTGGGGATGCCCTTACACTAGAGAGCTCAGCATTGCACCCCAAAGAACACTGTGTTTGCTTACTGCTTCACATCTACCCAATACACTTTCCCTAAAGCATTCCTGATCAAAACATGTATATGGATCAACATAATTCCTTCCACCATTTGTTTTTCTAATATTTCCTTGGTTATTTTTCTTTTTTTTCATATTAGGTCAAAACCAGAGCATGATCTATTTATGCAATCAGAGAATATATAAACCTGTAGTTTAATTTAGGGCAAGAAATCAACCCAAAGTGTGAATCTTACCATCTTCATTTCATGGCAGGCAGCGTCACCTCCAGGAGCAACCCATCCTAACAAGGGATGTGTAATGAACCCAACTCCAGCCACATCTAACAGCCCTGAAATTCTGATTTCAGATACATGGTAACAGAAAAGCTAAGGGTTACAATCCAGACTGCACATTTCTAGAGGAGAGAATTTCTCTCTGCCACAGGGCATCATCCCAGCCTCATTATAGACCTCAGTCCTCGCTGCTCTAAGCATTAACAATGCACAGTCCCATCACTGATGTAGTAGATAATCAGTTCCTAATCTTTACCGCACACTTTGTAGAGTCTGGAGCCTCTTTTGGCTTCTTTCCAGTTCCAATTTCCGTTTTTCAATCTTGGTTTCCAAATTGGCTTCATCCAAAGCCACATTATTCAACATATCTTTAGTCTTTTGAACTTGTTCCTAAAAGAGAAGGGTGATGAACAGTGGCTTGCACTAGAGTAATTAGAATTATCTTTCAGATGTGGAGCATTCTTCTGTATCTCGCATTTCATATTAGCAAATAATATTCTAACAATGAGCTAGAACATAAACTGAGTAGGCAATGGAAACTGAAGTCTCTGTGGTCAGGGCAGTGAGTGAGCTAACTGGACATTTACAGATATTAAATGTCTGATTTTTATTATTTTTTTTCCCCAGACATTCTTAGAGAAGAAAAGATAAAACCCACCCACAGCTTGCCCTGGCCTTAACTGTTAACTTTTCCTTCTCGCTGAAAAAGCAGTAAGAGACAGGGAGTAACCTCCTCATAAAAGTCTGACAGGACACATAAGAGCATCTCTTGATGTGTAGTGTCTGAATAAACACAGATGGGAAATGCATTTATTTCTTGGTACTACTGTAGGGAATTTCAGGTTTCCATCTTCTTTTCTTTTTTTTTTTTTTGCCTTCAAGATGAAGGTCACTTTTGTGAAGAACTGACTCCAAATATCTTCATCCTTTTCTAAGTCTTGCTTTATCCAGCTTTTCAGAATCTGGAAAACATCCTAACATCACAACACGTGCGAAAGGAATCAGGAGGGGGATGTGAGACTATTCCAGTTTATTAGAACAAGCTGAGCACATTCAGTGTGCTCATGCTCAGGAAACGACAAACAACTTTTGAAGGAAAGGGAAGATACACCCTTGCTGAAATTCCAGCAGTAACTGGTAGGTGCTGCTCAGCTATAATACATCATTTCATTAACAGGTCCAAAACTAACCCAGGTGAGGTACATGTGTTTGCCATTTCCCAAGAAGCAAACTGCTCTACTATGCTGCTGCTGGTTTAGTAGCACTGCTGTGTAGAATTGTAAAGGACGTTAACATTTAGAATTGGTAGAGACTGTGAGCAGGAGCAGAAACATAAGGAAAGATCGCCTGGAGTATCTATTGATTATGCATTAGCTGTTCAAATGTGGAACTCCACTCCTTGTAATTATGTGATTGGACTGGATATAGTTTGCTGTTAAATAACTTCAAGTAATCACTAGGATTTAATTAACCACAATACTCGCACAGTGGCTGAGTGCAGCTAATGGCTTAAAAACACAGGAACCCAAGCACTGGAGCAAGAAAAGTGCTGCCAACAACTGGGACAGACAGAAAGTCCTCCAAAAGAAGAGCCATTACAAGGCACTGGCATGGCTCTAATCAGTACACTTGCCAGTTCTCACACCTTGGCAGCTCAGCTATCTTGCTTCCAGAGCCCAACTTCACAACTCCAGAAGTACCAGCACAGTTTGAGTTAATAAGTACACCCTTGCAGCCCTGACTCTCTAAAGTTCACACGGCATAGGCAATGTAGGTGAGATGGAGATTTCTGTGCTGATTTAGGCAGTTTTTGTCCCTCCTGTAGAGCTTCTGGGGCTACCACTGAGCTTCTAACAGAGAAGGGAATAGGACTAAAATGTGTTTTCTCTTAAGAGGCCAAGGGAGGCCAACTGCAGCTCTTTGATGCATCAACTGGAGGAATATTTCAGCATGCTGGACCAATGCCATTATACAGTGTGACAGTGACAGCAGAGCAGGTCTTAACATTCTCCTAGGTGCTGCTGCTAGCATCCTGCACCCTTTCTGCTGCAGGCTGTAACTTCTGACTGCCAGCTCACAGCCATCACTGTGCCGATACCTCTTGACTCTGCCAGGAAAGCTATCAGTTTCCTTTAACATGCTTGTTCACTTTGAACACAACCAGTTTCCAAATGAATCATGAGGACCATCACTAACTGTACCCATTACCATGACACAAGGAGTCAACATAGACTGATCTCTGCCTTGCTGAGCTTCTGTTCATACACCTGACGTTACCAAAATACCAAAGTCATGAACTGAAGCTCAACATTAACCATTAACTAACTAGGTGCAGCACTACTTGATCCAGCCAGCTAAAGGTGATTTGTCCTTTGGCACTTTTAACCCTAGGCTGTCAATAAATACAGCTATGTTCTTCCTACAACAGAGAAAAAATAGTTTTGCAATTAGTAAGTATCATTTTGCTTACCATAACACAGTTAATGGCAATTTTCATCACCTTCTCAGCCTCATTTATCTCCAAAGGTCTGGCAATAGATTCTGTTCTTGCTTCCTATGAAATAAAAATACACCAATATAAACATTACACAAAGGAACTAATATATGCAGAACTGAGGGTGGTCAAGCAACAGTGACTGTCTGCATAGTAAATGGAGGAGGATTTAGTGTTTATTCACCAAGGCTCAGATGATTTAGAGAACAGGAGATGACGAAAAAGTCAGGTAAGTGAAGCTGAGATTAACACTGAGCAATTAAGGCATCTTTTCAAAACAAGGTAAATGCTTCTGTCTGAACTGCAAGTACTCTTGAATGCTGATATTTGGTTCCTGTGCTGGTTATTACATGTTGAGCAAGGTACGCAACATAGCACAGAAGATTTCATCATCTTTACACTACAGCCCATGAAAACAATAGTGTAGGTAGATGACTGCAGTGTCATAAAAACTGAGGAGCACAAGCACTGTGAAACCACCTAACACAGCCAAAAGGCTGCCTCCTATACCCATATGAAATGAGATGATGCAGATGTCTGAGCTTCTCTGATTCTGATAACCAAAAGGTTCAGACTCCTCAAAAGAACACAAAACTGAAAACCAGTGATTCTTGTTGAGATAGAACCATAGAACGATTTGGGTTGGAAAGGATCTTAAGATCTTCTAGTTCCAACCCCTCTGCCATGGGCAGGGAGACCGCACACTAAACCACGTCACCCAAGACTCCATCCAACCTGGCCTTGAACACCGCAGGGATGGAGCATTCACAGAACTTCCTTGGGCAACCTGTTCCAGTGCCTCACCACTCTCACAGTAAAGAACTTCTTCCTTATATCCAACCTGAACTTTCCCTGGTTAAGTTTAAACTCATTATCCCTTGTTCTATCACTACAGTCCCTAATGAAGAGTCCCCCTCCAGCATCCCTATAGGCCCCCTTCAGATACTGGAAGGCTGCTATGAGGTCTCCACGCAGCCTTCTCTTCTTCAGGCTGAACAGCCCCAACTTTCTTAGTCTGTCTTAACACAGGAGGCGCTCCAGCCTCTGATCATCCTTGTGGCCTCCTCTGGACTTGCTCCAACAGCTTCATGTCCTTCTTATGTTGAGCACACCAGAACTGTACACAATATTCCAAGTGAGATCCAAAAGGATGAAAAAAACCCTTCCACTCTCAGTAATTTTGCAGACAGATGGGCTTAGGGATATCTCAATGATGTCCAGCAACACTGACTTGGTCATTATATCATAGAACCACAGACTGGTTTGGGTTGGAAGGGACCTTAAAGCTCATCCAGTTTCAACCCCCCCGCCACAGGGTGCTCCAAGCCCTGTCCAACCTGACTTTGAACACAAAAAATGTTGGATTACTTATTTTCTACTGGGAGGAGAGAGGGGAAATCTTTGCAGATAAATGCCTTAAAATCATCTTATGTTGGCAAACTGGTAACAGGTGGATAAAGATGGAAATAGCATCTCTCTAGAGAACTTCTGACTAAGAATCTAAAAATGCTTTGTGCACACTGCAACAGGCTGTATCCAGCCCACTACAAGATGAATTCTGGAAGCAGACACAATCACTTTGTTGAGTTACCATGCCAGACCCTCCAGATTGCATAGCTAACACTAGCACATGCAGCCCAGCTCCCTCCCAACCAGCTCAAGTTCAAGGAGTTGTACAGTGAACCCAACCAGGGAGCCAAGAAAAGCAGCTTTCGTACTGAGCTTATCCCTCTGCTGGATCACGTCTGTGAGCAAGCCTGCTACATGCTGCACAAACGGGGGTTTTCCTAGCACAAGAACAGCTGCGAGGTGCCCCTGGCCATGGCAGGAGGATTGGAACTAGATGATCTTAAGGTCCTTTCCAACCCTAACTATTCTGTGATTCTGTGAAGAAGAAGAAATATCATGCTGGGAAGAATGACAGGAGTTACATCTGTTGGTGGCAGTGACAGCTTAAGCTGCCTGAAGTGCTTGTGAACATTCCCTTGTCCACACAGAAACACAAGCTCCAAGCAGCAGAAATTATACATATTCCATAATAACTCCACAGATAGACACTACTGGAAGAAGACCAGACAAGAAAGATGCAGCTCAGTAGCTATTCTGAGAACATAATGCATTTTACAAGCTCTACAAAATGGTTATTTATTTGTGAGGACTTTGCCTGGGCTGAAATGGCGGCAAGGATCAGCTTGGTGAAGACACTGCCCTGCCAAATACACTCCATCCTGATGGCAACAGCAAAATCTGTGCTTCAGAGGAAAAATACTTCAAACAAAATAGCTGAGCACTCAGCAGGGGGAAGGAAATGATTTTCCTCCCCACTTTCAAGAGATAAATGAAACAGCAAGGACCTTGGGTTTTAATTATAACCAACTCCCTTACCAATTTCCTTTCAGTGTAAAATACCCTCAGAACATGCACAAGTCACTGCAGTATGCCAGGTCAAGGTAACTGATGAGCTCTAGACATAATCCTGAGTATCCACCCTTTTAAGTTGTAATAATTTATACAAGTTTAATGCCTTTTCTTCTTCTACTTTCTCTCTACCAACCATGGCAGTTTCACATACAGACCACAGGCTTCATGAACATAATTCTCCAGGACAAGATTCAGTCCTACAGTCACAACTGCTTGGAAAAATTTGTCAGGCCAATGAGGAGCAGTGTAAAGGCTGAAATTTGTATTTTCAGATTGGGGAATCAGGGCTAAACTGGAAAAGGAGAAGGTCAGAGCACCCCAACAGATAGAGAGGAGAATCCACATGGACCATTACAGCTTCTGTACACACACAGCTCCTCCCTAGACTCTGCATTTGTATGTACATTTTTCACTTCACTAGTACACAGTCCCATTATCCTAATTTTGACATTTTGGAGTAGTAAATTTAAGCGAAAAATGTACTGAATATAATGGACTAGTAATATATAATGGAAATATAATGGAAAAGTAAATATATTTTGAGACTATCAAAGCTGTCAGCAAATTTCTCACTGGATGTTTGTAGCAGCTTCCTTGGGTACACATCACTGGGCCGTCCCCTCTTATTCCATGAAAACTCTCAAAGAGAAAACCTTTATTTTTAATCTCTCTTTTCAGGAAGGACCCTGCAAATGGCCATATGAGAGAGGAATAAGAGGAAGACAGCTCATATTAACATGCCTGGATAAAGCTAAACACCCCACAAAGATTATTAAGATGCTGGGAAGACCATTTACTTTAAAACACCAAAGTTGGCCAATTTAAACATTGTCAAGCAAATGAAAGACAATGAATTTAACATAACCACTCTGACTATCTGTGACTCCCCACAGGAGCAAATAAAGCACGTTTCCCCTTCAGCCCAACTCTTCCTCATGGGTATGTCATATCCAATATGAAGTACGCAGTAACATGACAACTGAGATTTTTAAAGCCCGGCTTTACACAAAGGCTCATATGAGCTTAAATCTGCATAGATAGGCTGCATACTTGAAGGCAAAAGCAATTTTCTAAAATTGGTCCAAATAGCGGGTATTCCATTGCCACTGGCTGAACTAACACTTCCTTTGCTCAAAAAAGGGTGTCTAAATGAAACTGAGCTCAAAAATATGGGCTCGTTTATCTTCCTGTAAAATAATGTACTTTTTACAATTAGGTGTGCTAATCAAAATACATATTAGACCACTCAAGAGGTTTCCTTTAAACTAATCAAGAAAATAGAGTTCTCAGGAGAGACGAAAAATACAGAAAGGAGGTCGGAAGCACAACAGTTCAGGATTCTGCCTGGTAATTACAACTTGAGAAAACAGACACAAAACCAGAGAGGTTTTCATGAACAAGCTGATAGTTTACCACTTACCAGTGCCTCCTGCTCAAAGTGCCCAAGAGCTCCCTGGCTATAGTTTTACATGATAAATACTAATTAAAAATCAGGGAAGCCAAGTGGAAAATTATTTCTGATGAACTAAAGCTGACAATTATCAAAGAAAACACATGAAGACACCCAAGAGACACCATTTGTTGGCATTATTTATTTTCCCGATTGAACTAATATTTGGTGTTGAATGGAAAGACTGAGATTTTAACTCTTCAAGTTTTGAATCTCACTTCGAACAAAGCCAATTGGAGGCAGTAACGAATTTCTTGGCTGGCTTAGACTTGAAAACTTTGTTTTCTTTGGAAATGAGAATTTCATCACAAAGAAAGATTTCAAACCACAGACACTGGCTGCCCAATCAAGCAGAACAGAGGACAGCCTGACAGGACATTGCCCACAGGACATGGGAAGTCAGTACTGAAGCCAGCTCTGCCCAAACTGGAGCAGTTTTAGCATCAAAAGCAAAATTTCCTTAGAGCAAAACTGTACTGCAGTCATTCCATGAAATTACACTGGCTTTAAAGGCTTTAAAACTCCATCTGTGTAAAGAATGTACTCATCTCAAATCTGCATCCCTGCTGAGCAATGGCCCCCTGGTCAAACACAAGCAAGGCAGAAGGCCACAGCAGATCTTGAGAGCAGAAGCCCAAGCTTCTGTCTGCAGAATTCAGATCAGCAGCAGCCTCTGGAAGAGGCAACAAGCTGTGGATCTGGCTGTTTGCTGCCACAACCACCTTTTGGAGGAGAAGTCAGCCTGACCCAGGACCATGAGTTACCAGTATTCTTGCCACACCCAAGGTTAGCATCGCAGTACAGCTTCTTTCTGCCAACAGATTATGAACCAACTGATCCATCTAACCAGGAGTTCTACCTCATGCAGCAAAAAAGCATCCTGAAGGATGCAAATACAGAGACAATAACCTTAGCAAATCCTCTTGCAGCTTCACTGCCAAATATCCAAGTAAACATAAAAAGGCTGGCTGAAATATGAAAAGCAGCACAGGAGTGCAGGAAAGGCAAGTAAGGACCCATTCCACAAAGCTCTGCAGACTTGAGTTTCCCGGATGTGGAAACACATAGATCTTTCTGCCTTGAGGATCACTAGGGAATCTCTGAAAGTATAGCACCTTTTAGGGTATGTGACAGCCTCTGAAAACCATGGTAACATGCTGACAACTTCATTACCTGAACAAATGTGACCCCTGCCATCTTCTAGGTATGCCTTAAGGCTGTATAATATTTACCAGTCCTCTTCAAATGCCTTGGACACCCTCAGATACCTGAAGTGAGACTAGATCCTGTATTGCAGATTAAAATAAAAGCACAGGACAGCTTTTTCATCTTCCTGAATTAACGAAAAAGCATCTTGCCACCACCCCCAAAAACTCAACACAAAAACCCAGATAAAAGCTCCTGAAAGTTTGGATTTCGGCCTACTTGCATGTTGAACACAAGACAAGAAATAATCCATACTGACAGTTCAAACTGTTGAGAAGGCAAAGCTCTTCAAAAGCATCAAGAATTAGTAGTAAACACAACAAAGAGCACTGGTGTATTGTCAAGTATTACATGGGCTCCACAGACCAAGTACTAGCAGAGGGTCAAGACACAGCTCCTAGGATGTTCTGGCCTTAGTGAAAACTGGTAACAGCAAACAGAACTTTCTAGGTATGTTTTACTTCCTGTTGCGTTCGAAGTGTTACAGTCGGATTCAGAATCCATATATGAAGGATCACGTTGTGAGTCCATTCTGAAATCTAGAGCCCTTTCATGGACTCAGTCATAGCCTAGCTCATTTAGCTTACATGTCATACCTAGAATGGGAAATAGCTGTGCCTTCTACTGAAACCTGAAGAGCTTCTCTGAAAGTCACTCCACAGTTAAGTAGCAGGGAAGGTAGCACTTGTCTGTATGTGGAGGTTCCCGCAAAGTGAATTAAGGTGCTAATTTTGAGTGCACTTGCTACTCTACATTGAGCAAATATATTAATGTGCAAGAGGTAATCCATTCAACCTCATAGACTTATGGAATGGTTGGGTTGGAAGGTACCTTAAAGCTCATCCAGTTCCAACCCACTGCCATGGGCAGGGACACCTTCCACTAGACCAGGTTGCTCCAAGCCCCGTCCAACCTGGCCTTGAACACCACCAGGGATGGGGCAGCCACAGTTTCTCTGGGCAACCTGTGACAGTGCCAGTCCTTAATGTCATAACACAAAAAGCCAAATGCACTTATTAGCCACAAAGCAGGGGCAGGATGTTACTATCATGTCTGAACATGCACCCCACCAATTCTCTTACTGAGAATCTTCCCCCAAGAGCTTTACACTGGGTTAACAATGAAGAGGCACTATTGCAAAAACCATTCTGCAAATAAGCCCAGTAAAGCATTTTCAACTGGTAATGGTTTTCCATAATTAGGCATCAAAAACTGATAAACCAGCTTCCTGCATACCTGATGTATGGATAAACGGAGACATGCATCTTCCGAACTGCAATAAAGAACCAAGGAAAGTAATTAAGCATGACGAGCACACAAGTCACTCACAAAATGTGGTGTAATACATATATTGATGTGCTCAGGATCTAGCAGATATTTCTAAATACCTTTTTTTGAGAAAAGGACAAGAAATGAAAGATTTTTTCTAATGCACTGGTCTCACATCAAACATTTTTTGATCACAGGTTAAATCCTTCCTCATTTTCAGGAGTTTGTAACCATGATGCACACAAAAGTTACCTTCTCACTACCACTGTTGCCTTTAGTCTTAGTGCAGGAAGCATTATATCCCCTACTTCCTGCAAGCAGGGAGTTGTGGCTGCTGCTGTCTATACATGCAGTAAAGCTCTCCTTTTGAAGTTTATTATTCGAGGAGTTTACTAACACACACTCTGATCACATTTAGACAATGGAAGGAACTGATCATTAGGCATTGTTCTGTATGAACTAGAAGGTACAGGAGGGACATGAAAAATAATCCAGACCTTCTGAAGGAACCTAACAGCCTATTTTCCTCCTCAAGAGATTAAAGATCAAGAGAATCAAGAATTCTGATGCTTTCTTGCATGCTCCTCTCAGCAGTCCACAAAGGGAATCAACAGGGACAGTTCCCTCCTCAGCAATGCAGAGTCCTCAAAGACAGTGTCCAAGCCCCCACCAGCTATCCTAACATGTACAATGCATGACACAGGATCATCTGAGACAGAGAACCAACTGGTTGGTTTTTCTGCAGACCAAAAGGAATTAGGAGGCCTGCCTAGACAAGTAAGCTGAACATATGCTTTGTAACAGAACAAACCCCTTACAAAAGTAGGCATACAGGCTGCTGAGGCAAGAAAGGCAACCTTAAACCTTTCTGACAGCACCAAGTTGTGCTACTCTCTTGCCTCCACGCACATACCACCAGGTCCACAGGTCTTCTGGTTCCAAGAGCTGACTCCACAGAATGACCCTCAGCTCACAATTCCCAGCATGGGCCTACTGTTATCTTCCTACATCCTTCAAAACCTCACCTTTTATTGCCTTCCTGTAAGGTTTCATGGCATGCAGTATTGGTAAAGCTGGATTAGCCAACAGGCCTACAGGGTGTCACTGAATGGGTCCTTAACCAAGAGGTGGCTTGTGATGTCTCATCCAGAGCCTGGCTAAATGACAATGAACAAATCTAGCAGAGCAAGAGCTAGGTTTGCAAGTGAATTTCCTAACTGAAACAGACAGAAACGTCCTTCAGCAGCATGGATGGGCAGGAGCTTGTTTTTTGTTTTTTAGAGGGAAAAAGATCTGGGTCATCAAAAAGGTAAGACACCCAGTCAGGTGTCTTCTCAGGCTCTCCACATTCAGTAACAAAACTGCAAATAGAATTTCCTTTTCCTGTAGATAATATAAGAAAACTTCAGGCAGGGTTGTGATTTTCTTAGAAAAAGCAACAGAAAGGAGTATATTTATCAACAGCATCTTTCAGACCTCAAAGATACACGAAGACATGTGCAAAGGAGCAGCAAAGGTAGGAGCAGGCGTTGTGTTTCAGCAACAGAACCCAAAGAGGTAGTCTGAACTTTTTATTCAGGTCAAGCTTTTGACTTCAGTAAACATTGTCATACAACTCATGTTTCCATTCCCAACAAGGCTTAACCCACAGTAAGGGCAGTGGCTGTTCTGCTGTATTCCATAAACAGAAATATAGGGTGGCCCTCTCTGGGCAAGAAAAAAGGCATTTTAAAAAGCTAGAAGTAGGGAAAATCATTGTCTTGCTGTGTAAGCTAGCAAGTTTTGCTATTATGCAATTAAAACTTTGACATGGCTAAACTTTGTATCTCATGAAGGAAGGCTGGGAATAACGAACAACCTGGTTTTGATAAATGCTGTGACACTAGAATGGCCCTTCAAAACAGTCTAGAACTGAACTACAAGAATTCAGATCTTCCAACTCGCTGACAAAATTACAGATGCACTGACATACCTGCTCCCCAGACTGCAAGGAGAAACATGCCACCCACCTATTTATAGCTGATGCTGTCTTCAGGCTAAATAGTACTTGGAAGGTCACTACAAAACCATTTCTTACATAAAACACATCCATAAATGTTGCAACATTTATGTTCCACTATGTATCCACATAGCACACAACCATGGTTAAGGTTAAAGCAATCTAAAATACAGGCGAGTATTGATTCAACTGTATCTGACAGCTGCAAGGTTTCGTTTTGGCTGCCCACTTGGCAATAAGCCCTTTACCTTATAACTGATAAATTAGGTTTTGGTTAGAAGCAGGACAGTTAAAAATTGAAGAAAACAATTCTATAGAGTTCTGGCAATTTCGAGTTATCAATTTCCACTGGAAATCATGCGTGGCAACTTTGCAAACAAAGCGCAGGAAATGAGAGAAAATAAGTTTATCAGCTTCCCCCAGACAGTGCCTCAGATCAAGAACATGTGGCAGATGGAAAATGTTCCCAACATTACAAATCAACTATTTTTTTGCAGTTAACTTTCCAAGAGTACTGAATAATGCAGCTGTCACTGAAATCAGATCTCCTTCTCTACAGAAGTAGTATGCAACAAGCTACACCAACGCGAGCAAAGGGAGGAAGGAAGGGTTCTTCAATCAAAAAGCTGCAAATAAAAGAGATCCAGGTTAAATACCCTCAGTGGCAATTCCTCCTGTTGTAACAAATGCCATCCCAGCTCCACCACTATGTAAATGCCTTTGGCTGTCCTGAGAGTTTAATTCACAAGCTGAAGTCAGTGCAGAGATCCTCAATGACTTCCATCAGTTTGGGAAGAAGCTGATGCTGTGTGCATACAGAACAGTAACACTCACAGCAATACACTGTTCTTACTTAGAAATGTATCCTCTGTGGATTGGGAAACACTTTATCTGGCTGTTAAAAGCTTTAATCTACAAAATTACAGAAATTACTTTATTTACACAAGAGGATATACAGGGAATAAACAGTTTGTTCAAGGTCACGAGCAGAGGAAGTGCCAAGAGGAACATTAGAAAACAGACCCTCCGTGTTGCCTGCCTTCAGCACAAGCTAAGTATTTTTAAAATAGATGATTTTTATCTTCAGCATTACATCTCTTAGGGCTAATTAAGAAGTAAATAAAATGAAAACAACCTTGAGAATCACAGAATCATAGAATCATAGAACAGTTAGGGTTGGAAAGGACCTCAAGATCATAGAGTTCCAACCCCCCTGCCATGGGCAGGGACACCTCCCACTAAACCATGCCATCCAAGGCTATGTCCAACCCCACCTTGAATCATAGAATTGTTTGGCTTAGAAGGGACCTTAAAGATCACCAATTTCCAACCCCCTGTCAAGGCAAGGACATCTTCCAAGGTCAGAAATCTTTCTACCTGCCACCAGCATAGAGGCAGTTTCATTATGAATATTTTTTTGTTTCATTATCTTCCTAATAATCGAGCAAGTCTGAGCAAGGCAGCTTCCTGACAGGCTCCTGCTAATGTGCCCACAGGACTTCTGGCGGAAGCCCACTGGTGAGACCCACCTGTAGTCCTGCATCCAGCTCTAGGGCAACAACACAAGAGGGAAGTGGAGCTGTTGGAGTGAGCCCAGAGGAGGCCACGAAAATGTTGCAAGGGCTGGAGCAGCTCTGCTCTGGAGACAGGCTGGGAGAGCTGGGCTGGTTCAGCCTGGAGAAGAGAAGGCTCCAGAAAACCTTAGAGCAGCTTCTGGCTACAGGAAACTCGGAGAGGGGCTTTGGACAAGGGCCTGGAGGGACAATGGCTTTAACCTGACAGGGGAGATTGAGATGAGCTCTTAGGCAGAAGTTCTTCCCTGTGAGGGTGCTGAGGCGCTGGCACAGGGTGCCCAGAGAAGCTGTGGCTGCCCCACCCCTGGCAGTGTTCAAGGCCAGGTTGGACAGGGCTTGGAGCAACCTGGTCTAGTGGAAGGTGTCCCTGCCTGTGGCACAGAGTTGGAACTGAGTGAGCTTTAAGGTCCCTTCCCACCCAAACATTCTAGAATTCTATAATTCTATGATTTCTAAAGGAAATAATAAGGTTTACCCACTTTTTCCCCAAAAGCTGCTCAGATGATGAGAACAGATCTAGTCAACCCATTAGTGCCAAATGCTTGCATTTGTTTTACAGTTAGTGGAAAATGAAGCAGTCTTCACTTGGGATAGAAACAAGATACATCATCAGTCTGTCTAAACCCAGGTAAGAAGATCCTTCATTTAAGTATCTGGAAATTGATGGATTGGAGAAAAGAAAAATGCAAAAAGAGGTTCAGCTAACATGAAACTACCACGTTTTCAAATTCATTAAATCAGTGTCACAGCTGTCGGATTTCAGTATATGCCACATGTTTGAGGGCACAAAACATCATGCAAAAATAAACCATACTGCTCTCCTGCCACCCTGTAATAGCACAATCCTTCCACCAGTGCAATTCATTGTGTGTACTACTTAGCCATGCAACATCAAAACAACATACACAGTGGAAATCAATAATCTTCACATTAAAAAGTAATAAAAATAACCTTAGATTAATGGCGACTAATTTGATACTCACAGACAAAGCCCTGATTTCCCATATGAAGCCAGAAATAACTGCACTTCTACCTCTTCCCACCTGGAATCAGTTGGGAAGGGCAGGCAGAGGATGCGAGCCCCCTGATTCGAGTACCTCACCAGCTCCCTGAAGGATTCAGGGAAGATGCGTGAAATCATAGAATCACGGAATTGTTTAGGCTGGAAAGGACCTTTAGGATCACTGTTATCAACCATAAACCCAGACTGCCAAGTCCATCACTCTCCATATCCCTACATGCCACATCCGCGTCTTTTAAATCATGCAAGAACAGTGACTTCACCACTGCCCTGAACAGCCTCTTCCAGCGCTTGACCACCCCTTCAGTGAAGAATTGCTTCCTAATAATCAATCTAAACCTCCCCTGGTGCAACTTGAGGCCATTTTCTCTTGTCCTGTGGAAATAAAGAGAGCAATCCCTTACTGCACTCAACACTGGCTACCTGGCAAGAACTGCAGCTCCAGTGAGCTCTGTGGGCACTCAGACTTCACAGCAACAGAAGAAACCAGCAGCATTTGGCTCTAAGGCTCTCATTTGATGAGCAAATTTCATACTTCAAGTGAAACACAGAGTTGGGTCCTTATAATTAAAAAAAGAAAACTTGACAAATTGCATTGAAGCTATCTTGTGGCTTTTAACCTGAAACCTATTTGCTTTGCTACAGTCTCAAACTTGTCACACACTGATGTACCATACCAAGCTTGCCATTTAACACACAACCTAAAAATGGGTTCTTCAGGTTTAACAAATCACTGAAGAAGGCTAGAATCAGTCACAAACCATAAGGGACAGAACATGAAATTCTGCTGCTGCTCTCCGACTGTGCTGTCATAGTGTCACCTTATGCTTTTAGGATACAAATTCTGAGCTAATGAGAAAGAAGCAAAGGTCACATTTCCCAAGACAGGATTCCTAAAGTCATCAAATTCAATCTGTCAGACCTTTCTGCAAAATATAAGCCATGTGCCTCTATAGGATTAGTTAGTCCCATCTTGTGCACTCAGTCATTACACCACAAGAACATGCACTCGCTACTGTATATAAGAAATAACCATCCTTTTAGAAACTGAACCTTTAAATAGTCTCCCATTGAAGATTTCTTAATGGACCCAATGAGAACTGGCTGCACAGAAGCACTAACTCATCTCTTCATTTTTCATTTCATGTTTCAGCACACTGCACTTGTGCAAGTCCCTTTTCTAGGGCTCAGTTCTCAAGTCAGTTGGACTCCTAAAAGCCTGGATTTAGAGAGATGAAACAATACTCAATCTCAAACCAATGCCTGAGTGCTTTTGAAAAATGTTGCCTTCTACTGACCTATATGTGACTCGTTAGTGTAGAATTCACAGGGATGCGATACACAGAAAAAAGGGTTTAATGCTCCGAAGCAAACATTGACATATTAGGTAGCATTAATGTGAGAACTCTTTCAAAGCCAAGAAATTAAGCAAAGAATGCAAGATGAGAAGTAACTGATGAATAGTTTTGTGACAATTGTGTATGTTGAATTAAACTGGCTTACCACATCTCTCTTTCTTCTGAAATACTAATGCCTTTCACACTGCTGCATGCTATGCTGACTTATGTATCTAGCAGAAAAGGCAGTGCTCCATAGATAATCTTCCCTGCATATGACCTACCCTTCAAAACACTTGCACTCCATCAAACTAGGCAGCATTAATCCTCAAGGCACACAGTTTCCAGCTCTTAAAGGCTGCACTTCCCCCTGCTCAGATATTGCAGAGCTGAAGATTTCCAAAACTAGCACTAGAACATTCAGGGTTTCCCTTCTCTAAATGTCTGTTTTCAGAAAATAAAGAACCTTCAGCATAGCAGATAAATGCATTTAAGAAAATAATTGAAAGACTTATGGGCAGCGTTGCAGAACACATCCATGACCTCATGCTACAACTTGTGATTTTACAACTAAGCTGAAGAACACATCCCCTGCAGGACTGTGACACCTTCAATGCCTGTAAAAGAAATAATGAGCCTTACACTTGGAAAACTTGACAGTATTAATCATTTATCTTTTACTATCCTCACCACTAAAACATACATATGAAGTCAATATTTACAAAGAGTTATACAAAGAGTGTTTAAGTTTCCTGCTAAAGAGAAAATGCCAAACTGTTTTCTCAGGGTTACTGCAATCCAAGTACGAACATGAGTGGGAAAGAAATGCAAACTTTCAGACCCATTCCTTCAGACTCACAGATGCTCATTTAAGATGCAGCTGTTAAGAACTAGTGATACTTTTTCCCCTTTTCCCTTTGCAGCACCCAGTGAACACAAGTTCTTATACACTCTCCAGAGTGCACTTACCCTCAGTTCAACTTCTTTGCCAAGTAAGTCATACATACTTGCTCCTTTGGAGGTGATTTCAGACGCAAGCTGTCTAGCTGCCTTCAAGTCAGCAATCTGGAACCACACAGAGTAAAATTTTTCCCATTTTGATGTTAAAATTCCACAGGAGTCAGCCCAGTGGCCGAAATTCTACTGTAATATTGAAGAAGTTGTCCACTGGAATAAGAGTGAGCACAACTTCTGTTGGGGCCCCCAACATAAGTTGGCCATGGCGCTGTTGGAATGAGTCCATAGGAGGCCACAGAGATGCTGCAAGAGCTGGAGCAGCTCTGCCCTGCAGCCAGGCTGAGAGAGCTGGGCTTCTCAGCCTGGAGAAGAGAAGGCTCCTTAAGTGGAGACCTTAGAGCAGTTTCCAGCGCCTAAAGGGGCTACAAGAAACCTGGAGAGGGGCTTTTGTCAAGAACCTCCCAACCCAAACCACTCTGTGATTCTAGGATAGATGAAGTACCATCTAGACACAAATTTCTGGGTGAAACCCCAGCCACTTTAGGCCAACAACACATACAAAAAAAAAACCCTCTTTCAAACAGTGACTTGGCCAGCTGTTGCTTTGTGTGCTGCCCAGGGCAGAGGAAAACGTCACCTTTTTCACATGCAAAAGTAAAAAGTATTTATACCAAAAGGTATGTGACTAACACATTGCATTGTAAATGGGCTGAAAACCAACTTTAAGTCAGTATTTTGCAAACTCCTCCTATGCCAACAAGGTTAGTACTTAGAAAATGGTTTTTATTCTGGCCTATTCCAATACTTCCATTATTTCAGCAGTCAAAACCAAAGATAACCAATTTCGTGCCACTGTTACAGTGTATTATGCTTCTGGTTGAGAATTCACAGCGAGTAAACCAAATCATAGCATACAACCTCAACTACAGGAAGTATGAATTACAACTACCCAGTCCTGTGCAAGAACATTCTCTACTTAAGCCTCAAATAGAAAATTAACTTGCTTTTCATAAGGTAACACAAAACCCCTGCCCAAAAAAGAGTATAAGTTTTACTTACTTTTGAGCCAAGATCAAACTTGAACTTGCTGCTGTCTTCCTCACTCAAATCCATGCGTTCCACTCCCTTGGTATTCATAGCATCATAAAGCACAGAGGTGATCTTTAGCAGTTCCTTCACTGCATAGCCATCTGCCTGGTAAAGCTTCTTAGTGTTGAGCTTTATGTGAGCTTTGGTAGCCTTTGAGAAGAAAGAATGAATTCATTATGTCACAAAGAACAAAATCCTCACTGACCTCTTCACACTTCACTCGAAAGCATGGTGGGCACCATGCTCTGCTTTACAGAACTAAATCTTCCTGTTTGGAAACACAAGTTTGCCTCATCGGATTACTGATGTTTCTGGAAAAAATTTTTGTGAAATGAGTGCACTTTCTGCACGTCAGAACATTTGTGGATAATTGCCAGAATGAAAAACCAACCTATCCATTAATTCTTCCCTGCATAAAGATCAGCAAAACCCCTGTGCACCACTTATATTCAAATTAAGTTTAAGTGGAATGTAAGGTCTTGTGATGCTGCTGCAGAGAGGTAAATTTCACCCTCAATGAGTTACAAGAATAAGATCAGTTATCCCAATTTAACTGTCTTCTCTTCCAGCAGTACCTTCAGAATATTTTATTTTTCTCTTCCATTTTCCTCTGCTACCCTGTTAGTGATTTTATTACCTTGTCTTCCGTTTCTGAAAAGTACAGACAGACCAGTAACGAAAAAAAAACCACTAAAAACTATATTATCTTTTTATACTTCAAAAGACTAAAGGAGAAAAAAAAGCATAATAGAAATGATACATCTGACACGCAAATGACACAAATGTTCTTCCTGAAATTCCTGACAAGATTATATTATAGAGAAATAGCCAAAAGGAGCCAACACCAAACTTCAGGCAAAACTTTGAGGTAGTCTCCCTGATGGCGCAACTTTACTGGCACAGGTTGCCCAGAGAAGCTGTGTCTGCCCCATCCCTGTCAGTGTCTAAGGCCAGGTAGGATGGGGCTTTGAGCTACTTGGTCTAGTGGAAGGTGTCCCTGCCCATGGCAGGGGGTTGGAATTGGATGAGTTTTGAGGTTCCTCCAACCCAAACCAGTCCGGGATTCTATAAAATGTTAATCACTGGTTAAGAATACAAAAACTAAGCACCCAAATGACTTAGCATCTTATTTTCAGTATATTTTGTTTGCTAAAATGTTTATCCCTTGGGAATACTGTGTGGCAGAAAGAATCTATCCAGGATTCACTGGTGGTATTACACAACTCTGGTATTACAGTGTTACCATAACTCACACACACCCCAAGTCTGTGACAGTGCAAGACCTTCAATGTGGGATAAAAGACTCAAATATTAAAGTGTTTGGTACAAGCTCTGCCCACTCTGCACTGAGCTTCGCTGAATAACTGACTGCAGGAAAATTCCCTGTACAATTAAAGAGAGAAAGGATCACATCTCAAACCACGGATTTAGCCCCAACTTTTCAAGCAACAAAGGAAACAATACACAGGTCTTGGTCCATGTTTCTTTGTAGGCATCACATCAAACTTAGTGACTTTACAATCAGATTTCCACTTCCAATAAACATTTACCTCTCGCCCCTCTCATCCCAAAATCTCAATCCAGCAAAGGAAACTGACTCTATATCTGCTTCCTGCTGGCAGGAAGACGTCTGAAAAGCCAAAACTTCCAGAAGAGATTACTGATGTTGCACCCTCTGAGCTGGGGGAATATAAGAGTTATGGTACAACTCCTTCCTTCCTTCCCACCTTTCCTCCCTCCCTTCTCCCATTCCTACCTTCCTTTCTCTTTCCTTCCTTCCTTCCTCCTTCTTTTCCTTCCTCCTTGCTTCCCTCCTTTCCTCCGCTCCTCATTCCTTCCTTCCCTCATCCCTTCCTTCCTTCCTACTTCCTTCCTTCCTCTCTTCCTCCCACCCCCCTTCCTTCCCTCCTTTCCTTTCATTCCTTCCTTCCTCCTTCATTACTTCCTCCTTCCTTTCTCCTTCATTACTTCCTCCTTCCTTCCTTCCCTCCCACCATTCCTCCTTCCTTCCTTCTATCCTTCCTTCCCTCCTTCCCTCCATCCTTCTTCCTTCTTTCCCCCGTGTTTTCCCCTCCTTCCTCCCTTCAACATCTTTGTGGGTGACATGGACAGTGGGATTGAGTGCGTCCTCAGCAAGTTTGCTGATGACACCAAGCTGTGTGGTTCGGTTGATACACTGGAGGGAAGGAATGCCATCCAGAGGGACCTTGACACGCTTGTGAGGTGGGCTGATGCCAACCTAATGAAGTTTAACCATGCTAAATGCAAAGTCCTGCACCTGGGTCGGAGCAATGCCAGGCACAGCTACAGATTGGGCGGGGAGGAGATTCAGAGCAGCCCTGCAGAGAAGGACTTGGGGGTGTGGGTTGATGAAAAAATGAACATGAGCCGGCAGTGTGCGCTTGCAGCCCAGAAGGCCAACCGTATCCTGGGCTGCATCAAAAGGAGTGTGACCAGCAGGTCGAGGGAGGTGCTCCTGCCCCTTTACTCTGCTCTCGTGAGACCTCACTTGGAGTATTGTGTGCAGTTCTGGTGTCCTCAACATAAAAAGGACATGGAACTGTTAGAACAAGTGCAGAGGAGGGCCACGAGGATGATCAGGGGACTGGAGCACCTCTCGTATGAAGATAGGATGAGAAAATTGGGGCTGTTCAGCCTGGAGAAGAGAAGGCTGCGTGGAGACCTCATAGCAGCCTTCCAATACCTGAAGGGGGCCTATAGGGATGCTGGGGAGGGACTCTTCATTAGGGACTGTGGTGAGAGGACAAGGGGTAATGGGTTTAAACTTAAACAGGGGAAGTTTAGATTGGATCTGAGGAAGAAATTCTTTACTGTGAGGGTAGTGGGGCCCTGGAATGGGTTGCCCAGGGAGGTTGTGAATGCTTCATCCCTGGCGGCGTTCAAGGTGGGGTTGGACATAGCCTTGGATGGCATGGTTTAGTGGGAGGTGTCCCTGCCCATGGCAGGGGGGTTGGAATTCGATGATCTTGAGGTCCTTTCCAACCCTTACTATTCTATGATTCTATGATTCTATGATTCTTCCTTTCTTCTTCCTTCCTTCCTACCTCCTTCCTACCTTCCCACGTCTTTCCCCCCTCCCTCACTCCTTCCTACCTCCCTCCTTCACTTCTTCCCTCCCTTGCTCCTTCCTCCTTCCTTCCTTCCCTGCTTCACTCCCCCCTCCCTCCTTCTTTCTTCCTTTCTTCCCTTCTTCCTTCCCTCATTTCTTGCCTTCCTCTTTTGCTCCTTCCTTCCTTCCCTCCTTCCCTCCCTACCTGCTTCCTTTCTTCCTCCTTTCAACCTTCCTTAATCCTGCCTTCCTTCCCTCCTTCCCTTCCTCCCTCCCTTTCTTCCTCCTTCCTTCCCTTCACCATTCCTTCCTTCCACCCTTCCACCTTTCCACCACTCCTCCCTCCCCTCCTTCCTCTCTCCATCCTTTGTTCATCCCTCCCTCTTTCCCTTCTTTCTCCTTCCCTCCTTTCTTCCTCCCTTCCTTTTCTCCTTTCTTTTCTCCTTCCTCCCTTCTTTCTCCTTTCTTTTCTCCTTCCTTTCTCCTTCCTTCCTTCCTTTCACTCCCCCCATCCCTTCGTCCTTCCTTCCTTCCGCCCCTCCTTCCACCCTTCCTTCTACCATTCCTTCCAGCAGGAGCCAGGTATTGAGCCACATACAACAGAGCAGTAATAGGTGGGAAAATAATTAAAAATCAACATAATTCACCCCTGCAAACACTTCAGGAACTTTTGGGTCCATAAAAGACACATTTGATAAGTTCTTAAATTACTCTACCAGTAACACAGAGTGATACGTATTTTGTGTAAAAAATTACTACATCTTTACTCCTTGCTCCGTAAAAGGAGAGCAGTACTCTCATTTTATGTCACGATGATATCCTGATATTCTCTTCTGAGACAAATCTGTCTCCAATATTTCACATCTGGCTATGGATGCATAAAGCTATTAGCTACTGGAGATAGGAATTGTGGATGCCACAGATAACGAATCTACAAGCTTCTCTCATTCTGAAAATGCTGAAAACCTACAATAATCCCCACATTATCTTGCAAAACTAACTGAGATAATTAAAGAAATTTCTACTTGTTTCCTTTTCTGAATCATATTATGTAATTCCTCAAAACCCTTAGGATTTTTTACATAAAATCAGCTATTAAAAGGAAAATGAATGCATATAACATTACTTCTGCTTCAATACTTGTCCTTTTAAAACATGCTTGATTTGGAGGGGTGTAAATCCCTCCAAACCAAATTGATCTTTCACTACATCTTATGATGCTCCAGGGCTCAAAAGTGCATTCCAATATGTACAGAAGGGTACCACATTCTGAACATAGCAAAATCAAGAATTAAGAAAGTTTATGGTGGACATAATCACAAATCAGAAGGGAAAAGCTGGCTTGGTTATAATGTCACATTCATAGATTTTAAAAAATCTAAAATGTATAAGAAATTAACCTTTAGCACTAGCCTAAGACTTCCAATGTTTCCACATCCACCCACAGCCCCATTAAACACTTTCCATCTGATCAAGAGCACTACACAAGTGTGTCATAACAGCAAAGGCTCATGCTGCGTCAAAATAACAAGAAAAACATGAAGGCAAATGTTATTTTATTCCACGAGACTAAAAATGTTTCTAGCCCATTTCAAATATGCTTATACATAAGATGATAAGAGCTTGGATCTGAGAAAAATATGGCTTGATCTAGTAAGTAACAAGGTGCGTACAACAGAATACTAATACATGCCTCTATATCATAACAAAAACATCAGAAGTTACAACTCTTCAAGCATACAAAAGAATCAGGAATCCAAAGTTAGCAATATTACTATGATGGGATCTCTTCTGAACTCATTCAAATGGTTTAAAAAAATTTCATATCATAGAATCATAGAATGCCAGACTGGCTTGGGTTGAAGGGACCATAAAGCTCATCCAGTCCCAATCCCCTGCCATGGTTGCTCCAAGTCCTGTCCAACCTGGCCTTGAACACTCCCAGCAATGGAGCATCCACAACTTCTTCAGGCAACCTGTGCCAGTGTCTCACCACCCTCACAGTAAAGAAGTTCTTCCTCATATCCAACCTAAATCTCCCCTGTTCAAGTTTGAACCCAAACACAACACAGCACAAGAATACAATACGTACTCAGCCACTCATTGCAAGGAAATTGTTAAGAAAGAGAGAGTTAAAGCTAATATGGAACCAGTGTTTCAATGTGCTTAAGCACAACTCCATAGGGAGACTTACCATGAACTGAGCCACTGCCTTAATGAAGAAAACCCGGTCCTGCTCTGTCTCCACATCAGGAGGGATATCAGTTTGAGGTTCATACCTATGGCAAGAAGCATGTGTTCTTTCTGACAAGAAATACATGTGCAATATTCAAGAGACTGGTTCATTTGTGAGGCAAAAATCAAACAAAACAAGCACATATGAGACTGGAAAATAGATCTTTAGCTCCTGCTGCAGCCTGGGTGATCCAGATCCTGGAATGCATTTGTGTACAAAGCACAAAAGCTATAAAACCTGAGACTCTTCTCCAGAAGGAATTGTCAGGGTGGGGTCCTCAATACATCTTTTCAGTGGGTTTTGCAAAGGAACAAAATTTAGCTGGCTCAAGTCTGCGAAAGACTTATTTTCAGAAGCAATTGACTACTGAAATCACAAGCTGCTTATATATATCAAACTAAACTTCATCACAAATGGCTTCGCAATTTGGAACACCAGGCATATGACTAAGTTAATGCTCCCAGTCTTTCCAGTGGTATGTTACAATTACTTGTACTAGATTATTATTGTTGGTAATAACAAAACCAGCCACCTTGTCCTTTAAAAGGTTATGCCACTTTTCCACTCCCTCAAAATACACAAGACAAATTCACACTTAGACATCATTTTAAAGATTTGACTTTTGAAAGCAAAAGAAATTATGGAAAAGCAAATTGAAAGATAGTGAAATCCTTTAAGAAAACACTAGTGAAGTGCAGAAACTTCTGGAAGTCAGCAGTCTCCAGGAACCAGGGAAGAACAAAAGTAAATTCCCAGTCTCAACAAAGGCTTCAGGATTTTTAGTATTCAGGCAGACAAAAAAGCATCTTTGCTCCCAAATCACATTTGAAATTTGAGCAAGGCATATGCAAAGTAGCCTCTCTGCTTCAAAGTGTAATTAAAAGGCTTCTAGAAGCTGGAAAACGTGTCTGCCTGTGTCAAGGGTAACTGACCCATAACAGAAAAGGATGCCAGTGTTCAGTTGATATTTAGACTGAAAGTGAAGTATTTCTTTATTAGGCTCAGCATTCCCAGCCATCTATAACAGAAGTTTCAGCTTTTAAAAGTGTTCAGGTTTATTAAAGAAGCATATTTTAAAAACAATATTTGGTTTTTTTTCAATTGCTCTGCTATTTTACTGTCACAAACTAAGGGGGACTGATGTATGTTTATACAGGCATTGAAAAAAACCGGTAATTTAGACCCTCAGTGCAACAGCAGTATTTTAAAGAATATTTAGGTAACTTAATCCAAGCAATTTTGAATGGTTGCAAGTATTTCCTTATTTTATTACAGTTGCAACAGTGTTCAAACATCTAACAGGACAGCAATTAAGCTTACTGGATACTAATAGGATAAAAACAGCAAGCAAGATGAAAAAACTTAGTTTATTTTTTCACTCACATGGGAGAAAGAATATTATATATAATGTGATTAGCACCTCAAATTTCATAAGTATTTAACCAAAGTCTGACAATGGGTTAAGTGGGCGTAAAACTAAAACTGGGTATTTGTAGATTAGTACTGTATCATTTTGGGTATTTTTATACATGGCATGACAATAGACAATACCAGGTTGAACCAACAACAATTGTAGCAACAAGGTAAGAACTAACTGCATCTTGACAAGTCCTCACTGGCCCTTTTTAGGGCAAATGTGGGTCAAATACAGGCAGAATGGTAACAGTTTGTAGAATCTGTGAAAGACATACAACTGCTTTTGAGCAAGTGTGCACACCTTCAAAGATGCAATTTGGGGGTTGGAACTACATTATCATAAGGTCCTTTCCAACCCTAACCATTCTATGGTTCTTTGAAGCTCTGCCAGGCCTAAGACATTGTATATTCTAATTCAGCTACTAAGCCACTTATTTGTTGTTGTGTAATAACAGAATCATAGAATGAACTAAACTAAAAACCTGTAAACTAAACTAACTACCACATTTTCTACCTTGTATTTAAAAGAGTGGATCTCACAGGATAACTGGGTATCACTATGCTCCCCTTTAAACCTCTCAAAACAGTTTCACACCAGCACATCAGCGCCCTTCAGACCTACCACACCCTGGCAGCAGCCCCAACATATCCTAGCCTGATCACCAACCTTTTCACCAGCCAGAAGAGCACTTCAGAAACAAGCATGAAGTTTGGGGTATGGAAATTCTCCATAGATATGAGTCGGGGATACCCCAGTGCCCTCATCATCTCAGTAAAATCTGAAAAACAAGCAAGAGCAGGAAATCCTTCTTACACATCTGACACGAATATTACCGAGAACACTGGTTGCCACAGCAGGCAGCTCATTTACCATTAGATATGCCCTGTTCAAAGCACTGTTACAAAAAAATAAACCCGGAATGGACTAAAAAAACGTCTTCCAATACCTAAAGGGGCTACAGAAAATTTGGAGGACATTTTACAAGTACCTGGTAGGGACAGGACAAGGGGGAATGGCTTTAACCTGACAGAAGGCAAACTGAGATGAGCTCTTAGGCAGAAGTTCTTCCCTGTGAGGGTGCTGAGGCACTGGCACAGGTTGCCCAGAGAAGCTGTGGCTGCCCCATCCCTGGCAGTGTTCAAGGCCAGGTTGGACAGGCTTGGAGCAACCTGGTCTAGTGGAAGGTGTCCCTGCCCATGGCAGGGGGTTGGAACTGGATGAGCTTTAAGGTCCCTTCCAAGGCAAATCATTCTATGATTCACTAGAAAATATGCCTGAGTAAAAAGGTGACATTTTAACAAGAGATTCACTGGGCAAAACAGATATCAGCACAGCTTCTCTGTACAAAACACACCATGTAGATGAGGTTAATTAACTGCGGGCTGCGGGGTCACCCCCACTCAGGGACTGTGCCGCCCTCGTTCCCCGCGGTTATTCCTCCAGTCAGTTTAAAGGAAGGCTACAACCCCTGCAGCCCTCCTCTGAGGCACTGGCGCCCGCGCTGCCTCCTGCATCCATAAATTAAACTACCGGGAAAAACTTAACGGAGCACCGGCACCCGCTCGGCTGCTGAGGCATCAAACAGGCCGCGGGGAGCCGAGACCGGAGCCAGACGAGACCGGAGCCTGCCGTGCCCCGTTCCGTCCCCCCGCCCCAGACCCGCGGCCCTCGGGGAGGATCCTCACCGCGGAGGTCGCGAAACGACATCGCCGGGAGCCCGCGGCCTCTGTCCGCAGCCGCTGCGCTGGCCCGCAACACTCGTGTCCATGGCAACGCGCCTACGGCGGAGCGGCCGGGACAAACTGCGGCGAGAAGCGAAGCGCCATGAGTGGGTCGAGCCCCAGCATCTCATCAGCCCGGGCATCCGCGCAGCAGCCGGGGCGGCTCGGCGGGGCTCTGGGCCTCCCCCTTGCTCTGCCGGGTGACGGGGACACCGAGGGACACGCTGTCCCTGCCGCCTGGGCCAAACGGGGGAACACCGGCATGTAATGGCTGTTCCCTCAGCGCTGGGAGCCCCGGACTCCCACAGCCTGGGGCGATATCCAGCCGGGACGGGAGCTTTGCTGAGCCTGGCTTAGGTGTGTTACTTGGTACGAGCCATCACGAGTTACTTTCCAAGAACACCCAGTGCCATGTTAAACCTCTGCTGGGAGGAGAAGGCCGTGCTCCCCTGTGGGACGGCGCAGTAGCCGCCGGGGACACAGAACCCCATGCCCTCACCTCGCCTGAGCAGACACAACCCATCACTTTCGCATCCACGGGGCTGAGGCCCCAGCCCTCTGTCCTACTGCAGTTGGCGCATCCACCTCCATCCACCCTGCAGACGAGGACTCTGCTCTCTCCCGGGATAGGAGCCCAGCATGCAGCTCTGCTCCAGTGCTCGAGCACCGCAGGGCTGAGCATGGGGAGCAGAGCTGGAGGACCTGCAGGAAGGCAGCAGGAACCATCCTCTCTACAGTGACACCTCTCTGATGGGCATCCAGAGTGCCACAGCCACAGAGACAGCAACTGCAGTAGGTGGAGCCCTCCCTGGAGTCAACGTACAAGAGGTTCAGCACCGCCCAGGCTGCACATGGCAGCAGAGCCAGGGACACCTGCAGAAAGCAGTGTCCCCAGGCCATCCAACGCTGCTTCTTGCACCCTGTCAGCTCCCACCCACACCTGACACTGACCGCTCCTGTTTGCGGTTTCCTAACAATCCTCTTAAAGGCTCTCAGTGTCCTGAGTTTGTCCCTACGCGCACATCCAACAGCAGTTTTCACGTTGATGCACGGAGCAAGAACAGCATGACAGCTCTCCTCTAATGCTCAGTGGTTTCAGATGTCCTAAAGGAGCAGGAGCTCTGATCATGAGACTGAAAAACACCGAATGGAGCAGCCACAGCTCCTACAGACAGGGTCATCAATATCATGGGTTGAAAATAATCTAGATGTCAGGCTGATCTATGGACATCTCAGGACATTTTACAGAGCAGCTGGCAGTTTCCCAGTTCTAACTGCCCCCGAGCATATATAAGGCACGCACACAAAGGTTCTATATTGAGTATCAGCGTATTCACATGATCAAAAATTAATCAAAAGCAAGGAAACAGCAATAAATCCTAAAAAGAATAAATATTGAAATGAAGTGGTTACATTAGAAAATGAGATGTAATTAAAAGCTGGGGGTTTTATGCCAGAAAACCTCAAATAATTCACTAGTCCAAGGGCGTATCAGCCATCCAGTAACCTGGGCAAGGGACCAGAGAAGGAAGGAAACGGTCTGCTCTGCTGCTGTGTTACATTGACCAGCAAAAGGCAGGTGGGATGAAATATCTGGGGGAAAGACAAAGCTGCAAAGTAAGTGGAATAAATTGATACCGTGCTGTTTACCTCAGCCCTTCACTTTGTATAGATATCATTAATATTTATGTATTAGTATTAGGCAGCACAAAGATACCACTGGAGGTGGAGTGGATGCAACTTTGAACTAAATAGGGACCCAAATAGGAAAAACTGCAGCCATGAAGCCATGGCAGGAGCTCAGCCACATCCATGAGGGCTAACACTCTGCTGCCTTCCCATCTCCAGGAACCCACACCCAAAGGAAACCATGCCGCACATCTCTACATATTCCCTAGACACATACACTAACCTCCATGGAAACAGGTCACCATTCCATAGCCCAGCTCACACTTTTGAGAGATGCTCCCTCCCCCTCCTCCCCCCCCATCACTCCAAAACCTGGACATTTTGTTGGAAAGGGAAGAAAATCTGAAATTTTGGCACAGGGTTTTGTGGCAACATGTGAGCTATCAGGCAACATTGCAGGCTTCTGAGTACAGATGGTAGCACCTTCACTGCACATCTGCAGTGCCTGGTCTCCATCCAAACCTCTAACTTCATTTAGATTACATTATTTCTTTCAAGCTGCAGGAAGCCACATCTGCTGCTGAGAGCCCGGTAGAGGTGTAGGAGGAAGCCAGCCTGGGTGTCCAACACCCTCCAAGCGGTGTGTAAACACCCAGCAGCACCGGCTGGCACGCAGGCTGGTCTCCAGCAGAAGGTGATGACTCCACTTTGCAGCCTGAACTGCTGGTGGTAAGGAATTAGCCTCCCCTGCAGTGAACAGCTTTGCTCTAAATCACAGTTGGGTATGACAGAAGCAATAGCTGTTTTTTAACATCCCATGCAAAAGCAGTCCTCTGCCTGTTTCATATGCTGTGCATGTGAATTTAGGGCTCCTCAAATCACATTAGCGCTGACAAATGCTGTGCATGCTGCAAGTGGGACAGGGCAAGCCCTTCTGCCCCCAGGCTATTAGCATCATCCCATACTATTTACTGCCTCTATTCTGGTTTCAGGACTCCCATGTCTTTTAGCCCCTTCTCTCTAGCTCCCACCAGTCCTCAAACACACTGCTGAAGTCAAATCATCCTTTGTCTCATGAGCATCCATTAATCAAAGATTTCACCAAGAAATTATTGACCTGGGCAGCTGAACATAATTCATCCAAACTCCATGCCACCAGGTCCCTTTCAGCTGCTGCCAGTCTGGTTAGCACAATGCACTTTGAAATAGTCTGTCACTCAAATATCCGTCTCATCAGACAGCCTGATGTCTCTGTGTCAGCTCCCAGCTTTGCAAGAACAGTCCCGAGTTTGTGGTGCTCGATATTTCCATGCACTGGGAGAACCTCATTCTCTGGGCAAAGGCAGGAGATGAGCTCTGTGATTAGAAAGATGCGAAGGAGAAATCAACTCACTGCAAGGATGGCAAGACCTTGTAGCACCCCACCACCCTCCTGTGCCTGTAACTCTTCTTCCTTTTGAGGGAAAAAGAACAACTTGGACACATCTGCTCATACAGAATTGTTGTTGTCATTATCACCATTTTAGGATCAGCAAAATAAATCTAACAATTTGCTGTTTGAGACCTATTTCACCAAACCCTTTCTATCTAAACCAGTGCTATCCATCTCATGGTCAGAGTGTCCTGGCTGTCAGCTAGTGGCTTTTCATTCCTCCCTATCTCACCTCAGCAGTGTGGGTTTTGCCCCCTGGCAGCTGGTCCCCATCTCGGGCTGCACACAACCCTGTCCCTTCAGAACATCCCCACGGTATCTGTCAGGTTCTCAACATATAAATAATCACCTCCACGAGTCTTTGCCTGAACTTGTACTTTCAGCTATCTGAAATCTTCCTGCAGATGGATGGAGTCTGGGGGGGATGGCTACATACTTTTTAGTTCTTTCCCCAGGTTGTGTTTTTTGGCAGAGCTTGGCATTAAAGTTGTTATTGCATGCTTCTAACTCAAATCGTCACATCCTTACATAAAAGTACCTGGGCAGATTGGCCTAAGGCATTTTTTCCTCCAATAACAGGGAATTCTAACTTTGTGAAGAGCTGTTTCAAACTGTTCCAACAGGGTAAACAGTTACATGGGGTTAGGCTCGCCCAGGGATGTGACAGGCAGATGAGTGCCACAACCAGGGCTTGTTCCAGCCCATAGAGAGCCCCAGGGAGCAGCTGGGATGTCTCTGCCCCTTAATTGGAAAGGAGATTTGTTTTCATGCCTTAAATTTCAGAAAGAAACTGTGCAGCAGCCAGGTGAGCAGTGCTGAAGGGGAATTTGGGAGGGAGTACAAGGACAGGCAGTGGCATCACCATCACAGCTCATTTCCCAGTGCACTTACGTGCAGTGACCTGCAAAGCAAAGCAGAAGAGCTTCAGGATTTTCCTGCTCTTTTTTTTCTGATATTGTCTTACCTGGCTAATCCCACACTTCAAATTCAGTCCTCGATCCCAGGGACGGCATGACGAGGACATAATGTGCTGTTGAAAATATGATCAAGTGAGAAAACACGTCATTTGTACTCTCCTTTCTCCTTTTTCTTTTTTTCTAATCAGGCATTTTTCAGATTCCTCAAGCAAAAAGTAACATTCATCTTTAACCTCCCTGTTGTGCAAAAAGGGCCAAAAGATCTCAAGCTTCTTTTGCATCCCAGGAGATGCTCATGTGAAGTTGCTGGACACTTTGGGATACTCTGACTTTCACACAGTGTGGAAAATACCGAGAATGTGGTCGAGGGCCACGAGGATGATCAGGGGACTGGAGCACCTCCCATATGAAGATAGGATGAGAAAATTGGGGCTGTTCAGCCTGCAGAAGAGAAGGCTGCGTGGAGACCTCATAGCAGCCTTCCAGTATCTGAAAGGGGCCTATAGGGATGCTGGGGAGGGACTCTTCATGAGGGACTGTGGTGAGAGGACAAGGGGTAATGGGTTTAAACTTAAACAGGGGAAGTTTAGATTGGATCTGAGGAAGAAATTCTTTACTGTAAGGGTGGTGAGGCCCTGGAATGGGTTGCCCAGGGAAGTTGTGAATGCTTCATTCCTGGCGGCGTTCAAGGCGGGGTTGGACATAGCCTTGGATGGCATGGTTTAGTGGGAGGTGTCCCTGCCCATGGCAGGGGGGTTGGAACTCGATGATCTTAAGGTCCTTTCCAACCCTTACTATTCTATGATTCTGTGATCTTGATGGTGGAGAAAACAAAACCTGTTTCTGCTGGATTCTGACTTGTTAGAGAAATGCTGCAGGGGGGCATTAGCTTGACAAATCAACTGTTTGCGGCTCGAGAGGCTGGGAAAGGAATCTGCCAGAGCAATTTCCTCAAAGAGAGGCTGGTGCAAAAATGAATAAGGCAAGGTAGGAAAGGAGGAGGCTTTCGTTTGGCCACACAGACACTTCTCATTCAGTTTCTTTGCGTCCACTTTCTACTTTTACTTGAAGGTTGGGCATCAATTTTTGCTCTTCTAATCAGAGACTCCCCCATTACCCGGCTGGGACCGATGAGCTTTCACCTAAAGGCTGCTTTCAACCCTGGGCTGCAATATTCGCCACCCACATCCACACAGTGTGAGGTTTCTGTTTGCTGCTGAGGGCTGGCTCAGCTTGCAGACTCCTTGGTGTTGGCACAGAAGAGTTTCATGAGCAAACTTCTTCCTTCCCACTTCATTTAATTTTAACCTCATCACTCTGGAGGCGAGGAAGGGAAGGCAACTGCTACCAGGCGGAGGGGAAGTGGCTGGGGATTGCTGGTGGAAAGTGAAGTGCTGGTTGTACCCAGGAACCTGAGGAGATCTGGAGCCTTTGTGCCTGGGGAAGGAAAATATCCAGGAATGCCATGTTCCCTGTAATTACATTGCAGAGCAGCTCCCTCCCTCCTAATGGGCTGGCATTAGAGAAGAGCTCCAAGAGCAGAGTGCAGTACCCGGGATAAGCAGCAGCCCATGTATCAAGCAGAAGCGGGTAATAAATCAACAGGCTCCATTTGATCATTCAACAGATAAGTCAGAAGCTACCTCGGATGAAAAAGCATCCCCCAGGCAAGGAGATTTCCAGACCTATCTCAGACTTGTGCTGACAGGTCAGGAAAGGAAAGACTGGGTTCTCATTTATATGCAATGAAAATCAAGATTGTATTTCCACTGTCCATTAGCTCCCTCCAAAGAAGAGGTGCCATTTGACTCACCTGAAGCCAGCGCTAAGTTCTGATTTCCCAGAATCTGCTTAATCTCGGGGTGTCCGATTTAAGATGGCATGACATAACCTCATTTATAGACAAGACAGCACGTCCTACATCCCTGGAAGCTGAAAGTCCGGATCATTCCCAAATCATTGTTTCTCAGGAAAAGTTTTGGTGCATTTTTCTGCAACACCAACATTTGTCTCTTGACCTACCTGGAAGGAAGGATGCGGAGATCAACCAGCCAAAGAGACAGGAAAAAGAGTCAAGGTAGGCTTGGAAGGACATGATGCCATTACCCAATTTGCCCTTTTTGATGAGGATCACCAGACAAAGATGCTGCTTTCACAGGTGAGGAGTGCAAACACTGCGCACTGCAAGAGTGAAGCAAGCCCTGAGGGCAAGGTCTTCTTCTTGAGGCTCTAGTCTTGGCACAGACAACTATTTAACTAATTGCAATCATCATTTGGACATTAGGAACACAAATGAGTGGAAATGAAAGCTCTTTCAGGATTATCCCAAATACTCCTTTCCTGTAGAGGTGCCACCTTTGCACAGTTTTCACCCCAAGGGTGGCTTTCCATCCTCTCCTGTTGCTATCAGGGTGCAGCCTCCTGGCACCTGGCTAGTGGGATCACGGAGATCTGTGCCCTCAGTCCCACCATGCAGCCTTGGGTGGGCTTGGGGACCACAAGGAGGAGGGCCCCATGGCTGCTCCACCAGCAACAGGACAGCAGGAGCCCTGCCAACAGCCATGGTGGCATGAGGATAGAGCCCTGTCCTTTGAAAAAGGGAGATAAAGAGCTCAAACAGAAACCCAGAAATGATAGCATTTAAACAGCCAGCAGCTGCTTTGGCGCATAACCTCTGATTCTTGCAAGAGAAGAAACAGCTTGCTTCGGAAATTTCTGAATGCACCAAACTGCAATCAAAGTCCTGAAGCGCTGGGAGATGGGTTTGTCTTCTGGTCCCAGCTCTGCTTCAGTGTTACACCGTCATTGTCTGAAACAGCCTCCCTGCACATCCCAGCTCACAGAGGAAGTCAGGGTCTTGGGTAAATAGACCTTAGGGCTGAGTCAGACCAACAGCTTGATGTCCCTGTGCGGGCAGAAACCTGTGATTTCAGCAGCAGAATTAAGTATTGCTCTTGTTAAAAGATAAAAGCAGCTGGTTTATGTTCAATACATGTCAAAATTGGTGTGTGGAAAAGAAATATTTGGAGTGGAAGTGCTAGAGAGGCTTCAGGCCAGGGATGGGGTGCAGCCAGAGTGGTGCAGGAGGGAGTGGGAGATCACTGGGGTGGCACTGGGCACTGCTGAGGTGGCAGAGGGTTTTGTGGCCCCAGTAGCCCCAGCCCGCAGACTGGTGGTGGCAGTGCCTGGGCAAAACCGGCATTGCCAAGTCCTCCTGCAGGACCTGGCTCATGGCCCTCAGCAGAGCCAAAGGCATCCCAGAACCCAGCTTCATTGCCTGCAGGAGCCTCGGCCAGACACGATCACAAGGACAAGGGGAGCAATAGCAGGTGCCGGCCTCATCTGGAAATAACTCCTTCCTTGTAACTACCTCCTTCTACTGCAAAAATGCACTCAACTGTGACACTGAGCCTGGAGGGAGCGATTCCTCCTAGAGGAATTCAGCATCGCTCCCAGCAGCTCTGTGCTGTCACCTGCCTGTCTGGAGCACACAGCGGATGGAGGAAAACCTTATAATCTCTCTGGTGTTGAAGCAAAAGCTATTGCACTGCAGATTTTATGGGGTTTGGGGAATTATCATCCCCCCTCAGTTAGGTAACAAGGGCCTCCGGCTCCATAGGCAAAAGATAGATTGTTTTCTCTGCAGGCTGGATGCCTTCATGAGCCATTAGACTGCTGGAAGATCTTTGGTCACATCAGAAGAAGCCCTCATGATGAGGATGTCTGTGCCTTTTTATGAGCAGAGCTGATCTGTACATATAGAAATCCCTCTTTACCAGAGCTCCAGAAAATACATCACACTGCCAGCAAACCCAGGGCCCAGCTTCAGGTTCCATTAACAAAAAGGGAAGCAAATACCCCTCAAAACTTAGTCCAAAGCCTATTGAATACCAGGAGGATGCTTCCAGGATGGAAAAGCTGCAGAGCAGGAGCCTGGGATCATGCCTGCCTGCACCTCACCAGTAAATGGGTTTGCTAGTACCCCATCACTCTGTGTGTGTGGGTGCTCTGCACCCTCCAAGCAAGTTGTGCCAGCCGTTAGTGCTGGCGATGCCCAGTAGAAAGAAGCCCAGACAGAGCTAAAAATGCACTCTGTTCTTCTATGTGGAAGCAAAGCTCTTCGAAGACAGAAATCACCAAGGCAGAAGGTGCAGAGCCCACACAGCTGCTCCTGGAGAGCTTCCCTCCAGCAAGGGAAACAGAAGCAACTGGGGAAGGGGCAATGACCAGGAACTATGCAGCCTTGACTCCTTATGCCAGTTAACTGGTTCTTCTATCATCAGGGGGAAGTCAAACACAGGCAGCTCTGGATAACACAAAAATCCAAGTGTCTGTCTTCAGCCCAGCTCATGGTATGTATTGATACCTTTAGATTCCCAGCCCGGCCCCCTCCCTTGTTTGTGAGGATTTTGTACATACACAGTGAACCAATATCAGAAAAAGCTCAGAACAGCAGCCTGTGCCATGCTGGCCAGGGTTTTCCTGTTTGAGCCTCGAAGGAGAGTTGCATTTAAGCAGAGGAGCCATCTCCCTGCAAATAGCAAGAGAAGCACAGCAAACAGCAGCCACTCCACTAACCCCAGGCTCAGGATTGCCCTAACAGCAGCGAATTGGGAAGCTCACACAGTAACACATGCGGGGAGCTGCTAGGAAACCAGCAAGCCCCTTTCTTACTGCATTGTCCCCAGGGTGAGAAGGAGAGAGTCTTCCCAGTGAGCTGAACACCCAAGCACGCTGTGGCACAGCACCGTGCCTGGCTGGCGGCAGCCTCCCCACACAGGGGGTTTAGGCAGTTCCCAGAGAAGGTGGTAGCTGGGCATTCAGGGTCCACCAGTCCCACCTTGACTGACCTGCCCCATTACACAGCACAGCATCTGCAAGCTAGGTGCTTGCTTCCCCAGCTGTAAGCTATGTTATATGCCACAAGTAGGGTTGGCAGCCTTGTGACTGTTTGTTGAAGCCATTTCAGGTCTGCTGGCAGGAAAGAAGTGCAGAGCACACCTCTCACCCTATGGCTCTGAGTGGCTTGAACGCTTTGCTGAGCATAACAGTCATGCAGATCACACGCCTGGGTAAAAATACATTTTCTTCCATCACACGATGGCATAAAGTGGCAAACATCCGACACCGGGACAGCTGGAAGGCTGGGAAGGACCCAGAGCGCAGTGCAAGACAAGGCAGCTTCTCAAGTCCTTAGTAATCTGGCTTGGTTTTGCAAAAATAGTTACTCAAAGCTATAGAAAACACCTTTGTTCTCAAAACAGCCGAGGACCAGCACTGCTTTCAGGGCAGGCAGAGGTGACCCTGCCACAGCAGCATACTCTCCTTAGTCCCTCTGCTTGTGTAGTGGGGGTTCAGAGGTGTCCTGGGCTGGGGCAGCCAGGCAGCAGTAGCCCACATGCCAGAACTGAGCCTCTTATTCCTCAGAGCACCAGCAAACATGGATTTTGGCATGCAGAAAATGAGACCTTCAGGCTGCCCAGCTTCCTCTTGAACATCTGGGAGAGCAGCCTCTTTCTTCCTGTCTCCTGCCTTCAGCTGCCAAATAACACCTTACCCCTGTAAGCACATAAGTAGTTGGTGGGAGGCTCTGATGAAGATGCCCTGGAGGGATTACACCTGTAGTTAGCCCAGACCCTACCATTGTCATGAAGCTAAATGACATTTAGCAGTGGTTTTACCTGGAGTGGGGTCAGCCGGGACGGAGGTTGAGGATGTGGGCTGTTGCTATGCCCAGGCTCCATGGTGCCTGCAGGGGACAGTCCCTGCCAGAGCCACCACCGTGAGGAGCACAGCTCCATCCTCCTCCACACGTCTGCAAAACACATTATGGGCACTGGCTCAGCCGTAGCGGAGGTGATCATGTATCTGGGAGGGATGTCCGAGAGGTAGGGTGGGATGGGGCCATGTCCGCGTGTCCCCAGGTGTGCCCAGCTCCCATGAATGAGGGGAAAGGTATCTCACTGGGGCCAACACCTGCACTGAATCTGTATTTCTACCTGTTGGAAAATGACAGAAATTACCAATTTTCACCCCAGTTTGGGTGACAGTTTAAATAACATCATTTGAGAACATAGAAAAATAAGTGCTAAGATGCTTGGAAATAAAAAACCCACAGACACAGTGTTTGTAGAGCACTTTGAACCATGTGTTTCACAGAAAAAGCTGCCAGTACATCGCTGGAGTCACCTATTTATTACTACTGTCACTGTAGAGACAGGCACTCCTGCAGCACGCATCTCTGCCCTGCAGCTCAGGTATCCGGTGCTACCAGCCACCTTCTAAAGGGATGGACCTGGCCTTTATGAACAGAAACTGGAAAAAGAAACACTAAAATCCAGATGATGACATGAATGAAAGTCTATGGAGAGATCAGAAACCAGCGCAGGCTGCTGGTTGGAGGAGGTCGCCTGGGAGAGATGTGATCAGAGGGAGGCCAGCCGCTGCCCTTTCCCCTTCCTCCACACTGTCCCAGCTAATCCAGAACACATTTTCATGCCCTGGCTGATGAATTTGCACTTGCTTTCAAACTGGTTCATCCAGAGAAAACCGGGTTCACCTGCTCTATGTGTTCAGTGGGACACAAATTAAACCAGGGGAGAGCTGGCCCAGAATCAAGTTGTTTCTGAAGTTTCAAACAGCCTCTGCTGCTGCTGTAGGTCTTTGCAATTCAGCCACAAAGGCATGTGAAACCTCCCAAGAGAAGTGTGCCCATAGGGATTCTGCTAGTTTATAGACCATGAAGACCTGGAAAATCCAGGCATGGTGGAGGGAGATGTGGAGGTCAGATCCAGCCACTGGTGAAAGAAACGGCTTCTGTGCAGGACAACCTTACATCACCACCCCACTGCCCTCCTCCAGCCAGGCTCAGCTCCTCCAGCATTGCTTGTGGCTGGTGGGGAGGATGAGTGATGGGCCACAAGGATGCCTCAAATCACACCTATAGTGATAAGAGGTGAGTGAAAGAGACGGGCAGGGTATGCTGGCAGGGGGGACCCACCTGAAACTGCCCCACCAGGGTTTAGCTGATGGGATACAGCCCCAGCAGCCACCATTTAATCTTTGATGCCTGGAAACCTGCTCATGTCCCCTCTGTTTCTGGCAAGCAGATGTACCTTGTCCACAGGGTGCATGAGGGGAGGCCATCCCTGTGCTCTGAGGATGACAAAGAAGCTGCCCCCTGCTCAAAGTGTGGGACAAAGGGATTTTTTTCTCCAAAGGGATTCTTCCGAAGTCACTTTCAGGGCTGTGTTTCACCTTTGAAAAATCACGTGGATTTCCACCCCAGGGCTGTAAATGCAGCTGGTTGCAGAGCAAATCACAGCTCCCTCGCCATCCCCTTGTACATCACAGCCACACAGGAAGGGGTCGACCACCATCCTTTTCTACCCCAGCAAATGGAAAGCAGATGCTGCTTTCCCTGGATGTGGCAGGAAAAGACAGGCACAATTCTGCTTAAGTAGGTGCTACAGAAGAAGTTGCAACTGGACTCCTAGTAGGCAGAAAGGAAGTAAAAGATGCAGCCTCTTATCTGCACCTTGAGTTCCCAGTGCCGGGGTATAGCAACCCTGATGTGGAATACAGATGCTGCACTGCCCACCAGGGCTTTAAGTATGGAAGAGTTGAGCTGTGCCCTTCAGCAGGGGACAGGTACAAAGATTCCAGCCCCAGGGCAGGATGTGAATATAGATGACTTTCAGAGAAGTTCTTGATCTTATCTTTTAGCCTTCCTGCTCGAATAACGTGAGAAACACAACGGAAACTAGAGGGACTTGGTGAGGTTTGAACAGACCTGGTAACCTGTGCACCCGCGGGCTCTCTGGAAGGACAGCATCTGCTGAGGGGTTCTCGGAGTAAGTGCCAAATTCAACAGTGCCTTTATGAGCTGGGAAAAGTCATTTATCACAAGCATGTGGCAACACAGCTCTGAAACACTGACTTGAATGTGGCCTTTATTGAGAAATATCGCGGATGTGGACGAGGTGGGATCCCCGGGCTGTCGTTGCCCAGGAGGATTTGAAATGGGATGAAAATACTCTGCAAAACCCCAATCTGAGAGTTCCAGGTTTTCTATGTCCCCTGTAAGGTGCTGGATTGGGGCACCCTCCAAGGCATCTCTTAGGATGTGGTTTGCAAGCTTATTCTTTACTCAAAAGAGCATCTCTCCCTGTGCCTCTGAAGTCCTTTGTTCCCCAGTATCTCTTTAAACCAGCGCTTATTGGGAATAAATGTCCAAGCATCTGATCCTCTGGAAAATAGCCCAGCTGGTCCAAAATCAGTGGGAAGGCAGTGGCATTTGGCTGATTTCTGGCTATGGACAGGTTGACATACCATCAATCCCTTTATAATCCCATTGTAGCAAAGACTGTGGCCATCAGGCAGATGCTCAAGAACATCATGTAGTATTAAACATGACATTTCTCCTTGTCTGTGCAGGAATAAGATCCAAAGCAGTAAATCTGCTGTCTGCGAGGTGTGGTGGTCCAGCCTCATGGTGATGCCCTCACTGGCTGGAGGGACTCAGTGGCTCCCAGAAGGTATGTAAGCTGCTGCTCTGTATCAGAGCTCAGCCTCCCCCCAGACCACTGTCCTGCAGAAAGAGGAAGCGCTTTGCGGTTGGGCAAAGCTTGTGGTCATTTCTCACCTTCACCGGAGAGGTTCTAACAGGAAACAGGTTTTGCTCAGGTGCAGAAATAGCTTCCAAACAGAGCAAATCCCCAGGGCAAGCAGGTCCACACGTGCATGGGTCTGCGTCTGGCCAGGCTGCACTTCACTTTAATAGCACCATCTGCTGATATTAAAAATACTGTGCTTTTTAGTCTGTACGGAAGCTTTTGGTGCACCTGAGCTTACAGCAGCCTCCCAAGTCCAGCAGCAAGTGGTGTGGGACTGATCAGCTGCCAGGAATGCTGGCCCTCGTCCTCACTCCGGCTCATGGGCTTTCACATGCTGATGGATTTCTCTACCTGGTAACAGTCTCGTAGGCATTTCTGAGAAGTTCATTGAACAATTGCAAGTCAGGATGTGTTGATTAACGTTTCTGCTCCACGAATTACTTCTGTATGGGAAGCAAAGCAGCATGAGTAACAAAGGCTGCAATAAAACACACGTCTGAATTTCCTGTCAGTAACAGCCAGATGAAATTAAACCTGCCTTATTTCAGGAGGTGTTTCTGCTGGTAAGCCTGGTAGCAGTCCTTGGAGAAAGGAACTTGGCCCTGTGTGGGTGTCTGGTCTGGTTTGGTGTGACACTGATGGAGGGCACTGGAAGAGTCCTGAGCGCCCCTGCAGCTCTCAGGTTGCCCAAGGGCACCAACACCATCCATACAAGAGACCAGAGGCAGTTTGGACCGTGCTTTTAACACAGACTTATCAATGGTATCTCCTTAGTGACAGCCATGCAGCGCAGCCAGCATCCCCAGACCCGCCACAGCAGAGCAGCAGCTACGGAGGGCTGGGGGCGGTGGCCTCTCAGGGTCTTACCCATTGCACAAAGAACTGGGGAAGTGTTTCAAGCAGCTGTGTCTTTTGCAGAGCCGTCGGGGCCTGGCCAGTGGGATCGAGGTGCTAAAATTGCCATCGCATGCTGGTGGCCAGTCAGGACCACAGCCAGGAGATGCACATGGTGCCTGCAAAACTGCTGATGGGAATGCCTGAGCATCTCCTCAGATGTAGGGAAGCAGTGAGGGGCTGTCCCTGGGCAGGGACAGTGGGGGACATGGCTGTCCTGAAGGAGCGCTCAGCCCTGGGGGATGAAGCACCAGGCTCCAGCTTCACATCCATCCCAGTGAAGCTTAGACCTGGGATGCTCTCACAACCACCCTCCCCATGCCTGCAACTGCCTCTGCAGCACCCCACAGGTCAGGATACAGCCCCAGCTGAGCCACAAGCGCTGCAGTCGCTATGGAGACCCTGCCTGAGATGCATCAATATGGAGACCCTGCCTGAGATGCATCAATATGGAGAGGAACAGCTTGTTCCTCACATCCCCATTCAAAGGATCAGTGAGCACATCACCTCCAGATAGACCCTCCACCCTGGTGCAGTCCCTGCTGACATCTCAAAGCCCAAAGGGGCCACACCAGGCAGTGATGCCAGGAGGTCTGCAGTCCCTCTCTGGGGAATTGCAGTTCCAGCTCACATACCTGCGTGCTGGAGCCCTGGCCTGTCTTTCAAATTTAGCATCACTAAGAGATGAGCCCACCCCATGATCCTGCTGGCAATAGAAGGGTTCACACAGGGAGATCTGTAGAGCAAAGCCATGGGGTGCCCAGATCCGGGAAGGGGGACATGACTGGAAGCATCCCCTATAGGTGGCCCAAGACCATATTATGGCTGAGTGGCTCAGGATGCGACTCTGGGAGAGCTGGAACCACCTCCAGCCATGGCCGAGTGACATGGGAGCAGCAAAGGAGCCCCTCAGACAATTCCCCTCAAGGCAGTACTCCTTATCCCTTCAGGAACCCTTGTGCAGGAGCTTTCTGAGCATCCTCCCCGCTCCACATCCCCTTGCACAGGTCAGCGCACAGCAGCACACAGCGCATGAAAGACACCATGTGGCAACATCAGCCCAGAGAGAGAGGGTCAAAGCCAGGACAGAGCCAGCCTGCTGCCTGCCGCGGTAGGGCGAGAGAGGGAGTTCTGTACCTGGAGCAAGAGGAGAGGAGCCAGGCTGCAAGCAGGGGCAGAGCGAGACCATCCAGAGCTCAGGCTGCAGTGAGCCGCCAAGCTTCAGCGGGTCCCGCTCTGCTGCGGATGGGAAGGGGGGACCACAGCAACAAAGCGAAGTTCAAGTGCCACCGTCTGTAAGAGGCAGCCCCGGCCTGTTGTTATAGGTGGGATTGAGCAGGGCCCGGGTGCTCATCCCTCTTTGTCTCCGCATGTGCTGCAGGAGATTCCATGTCTTCCAGCAAAGTTGGTCTTCAGGAGCTATTTGGGAATTACACCCTTACATGGAAAGATGTGTCACCCTGGGAAACAGGTAACTATCCACCAAGGAGGAAAACCACAACATCTCCAGGAAAGCTGCTTCAGCAGCATGGCTGAGGTAACATCTCCTCCTCATCCCCATCCCTCTCCACTATTTGACCATCATTAGGGGTACTGAGTGATGCCAGCTATTCTCTGTGATAATAGGTGTTGCATCTTCTTCCAGCAAGACTGTTATGGGGGGAGAGCATGTCTGTCTGCACCAGCTAAAGCTGCCTGAAAGTGCACGTGCTTGTTTCTCAGCACCCTTCATGGCTTACAGGTTTCCCTGGTGCCCAGACACCACACTGGGCTGTGCCCTGTCCCATGCGCTGGGTGATGCTAGTGCAGAGAAACCCTCTTCTTTCAGGCCATTTGCTGCCTGGAGCTTTAGAGATTTCAGTTGTGCTCTATCTATCTCCCATCTCCATCCTCAGCGATTGTCAAAACCAGGCTGGGTAAATCCCGGAGCCAGGTCTGACCTTTAAACTGTCCCTGCTGTGGCTGTGGTTGGACCAGAAACTTCCTGAGGTCCCTCCTAGCCAGGATTACCCTAAAATCACCCCACCTCCAGTGCTGTTGCTCTGTCCTAATCTCAGTGGTACCACTGCTGTGGGAGACCAGCTGCTTCCAGCCATCATTTCCCCACCTTACTCTGAGGCTTGGGCCAGTCAGGCCTTCCTACAGCCCCTGTCTTCAGCCAGACCTCAATCTTCAGTGCCACAGACAAACATCCTCCTGCGGGCTCTGCCTGTAAGTCCTCATCATCTGAAGGCATGAAGTCCCTGGATGGGGCTCCTGAGCCCCTTGCCCACTCAGCCTGCCCTTCCTTGAGCCTCCGACCAGGGACCCTAATGCATTGGTCCACCTAGAAACATCCTGCAAAGGGTTGAATACTTGGGACCTGGGGCTCTTTATTACGAATTACCAGCCCAGCGCCCTCATCAGAGCCTGTGGTGGTGGCCCAGAGCTATGGTACTACCTTCTACCTGGGTGTTTCCATAACCTGCCAGGCTCAAACCAACCTTGGTGTCACCCCAGCCTCACGCTGGGACTCAGCAGGTTGTGGCCTCACCCTCCAAGAATCATATCAGTCAGTGCTGATGGGAGCATTGCCACCCTCGGTATTTCTCCAGCACCCCCCTGTCTCTGCCCTCCCAGCCCGAGTTCTCACCCCTATTGCTGCTATCCCAGCTCCCGGTGAGTTTTGGTGGGAGAAGCTTGTCTTCTGCCTTGGTACAGATGGACACAGCCCTGGGGAATCCAGTAGCCGGCCCTGACAGAGGGGGAACACTGGGGTCTGCATCCACACAGCCTGGGGGTCCCCCATCCACGGCTCATGCCCCCCACCCCCCAGCACGAGCCCTGCCCACAGCGGGGAGATGCTGGAGGGGTCCCCAACACCCCAGCGCTCCGCAGCAAGCACAGCAGCATCCCCACTCTGCTGGCTGCTGGTGCTTGTGTGTGATGTGCTGTCCTCATGCAGAGGCTGCTCAAATCGTGCCACAAAAGTGCTCTATGCTCCCAGTCCCATTAGGAACACCAGAGGCGCGTTCCCTGCCTGCACCTCCGGGGCAGCTCCCGGTGCCTGCCCCGTGCTGGCGGGGAGGCAGACCCCGCCTGTGCACCAGCGGGGCAGCTCCTGCACCATGGTGGGTTTGCAGGGGCGGTGCAGCATCAGCCTCCCGGTGTGAGCCAGTGCCGCTGAGAGCACACCAGTGCCCAGCTGGGGCACAGGCAGCTGCTGCCCCAGGACACCCGGGGAGCCCCTGAAGGTGGCTCAGGATCCACAGGAGCTCACAGGTGCTTTGCAGATCCACTTCCCAGGCAGGAAAAGCCATGGGGGGGGGAAGGACCCGCTGCCTGTACATGAGGCTGAAGTCCTCACACCACAGTGATACTCAGAGGTGTGCAAAGGTCCAACTCACCCTCCAGATCTGTCCCACTGCTCACCTCCCCTTCACCTGCCACTGTTTCCATCTCAATCACATAGCTTTCAGCTTTCCATCTGCGTATGTTGAGCAGACTTGCTCTAATCTGCTCACAAGCAAATACACAGGGTAGGGAGGCCCCAGGAAGATCCCAGAGTCAGCTCATGCCGAGAAAGGCACCTGAGGATTTGGCTTCCCCGAGCCAGCCGAACACCACCGCAGGCTGCTCCACTGGCGGGTTTTGTCCCTTGGAATAACCAGACACCTCTCATTCACTGGACGGAAGGATGCAGCTCCGCACCCGCCTGAATCACTGTGTGCTCCCAGGCTGCTGGAAGAGCTCGGAGATAAACACGTTTTCACAAAATAAACGCATGTTCTGATGCATGCAGCCAGCGGCAGCTTTAGAGTGCAGATAAACCTGGCATCCCACTGCAGGGCCGGGCCAGCATCAGCTTCCCAGCACAGGGTGGCACCAGGCATGTCCTCCACCTGGGGCAAAGGGAAGAAACCCAGAGGGGCTCCACTGCTGGTCTTTGGGGGGTCCCCCGGGGCTTTAAGGGAGGGCTCAGCCACCCCTTGAATCTCCTCTGCATGCTCCAGTGATAGGAAAACACCAGTGCCAAGGCGGTGTTCACCTGGCCTGGTGGGTCAGCACAGATCTCCCTGCTTCACCAGGCTTGTCCCACGGCTTGGGGCTGGGTGATGTGGCCTGTGTCATGGGCTGTGTCCCTGCGCTGGATCCAGCATCATCCTGGGGTCAGTGTCCCCAAGCAGCCCACCCTGGGCTTTGAATGGTGAGAGGCTGCACCACAGCACCCAGCGCAGGGGAGAGCCATAGGGGCACCCAGCCTGGAAGGTGAAGGACCCCCATGACTTTCCCTAGGGCTGCATAGGGAGGGGGGGTGTGTCTTGAGGAGCAGGCAGAGGAACAGAGGGGCCGGACCCACATTCACATCCCAGTGACTCACGGTGAGGGCTGCAACACATCCCTGTCCCCCTGTGATGTAACCCTGGGCAGGGCTGGATGCCCATCCCCGTGCGTCCGCGGCTGGACTCGGACCCTCCTCCCCGTCCCCAGGCGATGCACCGGGGGCTCGGAGGGGCCGTGCCAGAGCTCCGCGGGGACGGGAGACCGCGACCTCCTGGGCCCGTCGGGGCGGCCCGAGCCCCGGGAGGCGGCACCGCCCCCCTCCGCCCCCCCCCCCCCCGTCGGGGCTCGGCGCTGGCGGGAGGCGGCCGCGGTGCAGGCGCGGCTGGATAGCCGCTCCGCTCATGTAGCGGAGTCGGGGCTGCCGGTGGCACACACCGGGGCTGCCGGTGACACCGGGGCTGCCGGGAACACCGGGTCCGCGGAGCCGCCGCCGCCGTGCAGGGTAAGAGCAGCCGGGGCGGATGGGGACCCCCGCGGGCACCGAGCGGGACCGGGCAGCATCCGCGCTACGCGGAGCACGGGTGGGCACAGCCCGTGGGGGTCCGTGCTGGCCGGGGAGCTGCGGGGGGACCTGGGCTGCTTCTCCCCCAGGAGCGCCCGCTGGGGCTGTGGGATGTTCTGTGCGAGCAGCAGTGGGGCAGAGGGGTGATTTGGAGGGTCCCATCCTGGCGGGCAGGCAGCGGGGCGGGGGAAGCACGGAGAGGTCTCCTTGCCTTCCCCTGGGCTTGGTGGCAACAGGCACCCGTGGGTGCCGGGGTGAGCGGCAGTGGCACGGGGGTTGTCACATCGCTCCCCTTGATGGCTTCTGCTTCCCTGGCCCCTCGCTGGCTCAGGGCTGGCGGCGGTGCTCTGGAAGCTCGGCAGGAGGTGGGACCCCCTTGAGCCCCAGCTCCTCTGCCTGATGCTCCCAGAGGTTTCGGCTCCAGTGGGGAAGTGACCGGGGCTGTGGCAGCCCAGGACGTGCCTGCAGCTGGCACTCATACCCGGTGCTCTGCTGCCTCAGGGAGCGCATCCTCCTCGGCACACCCTCAGTCCTCCCTCTTACCCAGGATCCAGGTCCCCAGCTCAGCCCAAGACGTGGCCCGGCACTTGGAGCACCAGCCAGTGGGACAGCCATGGGGGACGTGCTCGGGCCTGGGTACCGGCAGAGCCTCTTCCATCTTCTCTGGATGTGCCTGCTCTCCTCCATGCCGGTAAGGGGCAAGCCGGGGCTGGCCCATGGGGCAGCAGGGTTGGCACTGCTGGGCTTTGACCCATTGTGAACTGGTTCTGCCCTGGCTTGGCTGCATGTGCCTGCCCATCTCGAGGCAGGAATCACTGCGGGGATGCCTGCAGACTCCTCGGGAGCCACCAGAAGCTCTGACCCAGCTTTGGGCTTGCAGCAAGGTGGGGCCAAGGTGCTAGAGAAGACGTTTGAGGAGTGGATGCGGTACCGTGATGAGTGCTTGAGAAGGATGGCGAGCGAACCCTACCCGGCAGGTACCGCTGTGCCATGGCTCAGGTCACACGTGGGGGCACATGCAGCCGGGTGGTAGTGAGACTGGGGCCAGGTTTTATCCCTCTTCCAGCATCCTCTATGCTGGTCACCAGCGGAGGGATGAGCTGGGGGGCTGATGAGTCCCTCCACATCTCAGACGGGCTGCCCAGGGCTGGGATGTCCTGAGGGGGTCTGAGGCTGGTGTGGGGCACCAGGGACCTGTTCAGGGTGATGCCCCCTCAGAGGTGCTGGCAGTGGGCTGGGGTGGCAGGGCTGGATATGGCTGTGCCACCAGTATTTGACCACTGTGTTTTCCTCCCTCGCTGCTGTTGGAAGGGCTCTTCTGCAACCGGACGTTTGACATGTACGCCTGCTGGCCCGACGGGAGCCCTGGCATCACTGTCAACGTCTCCTGCCCCTTTTACCTGCCCTGGTTTGAGAAAGGTGATGGTGACTCTCTACCACTACCTGAAGGGAGGTCTTAGTGAGGTGGGGGTTGGTCTCTTCCTCCAAGTAACACGTGATAGGACAAGAGGAAACGGCCTCAAGCTGCCAGGGAAGGTTTAGATCGGATATTAGGAACAATTCCTTCCCCAGAGGGTGCTCAGGCATTGGAACAGGCTGCCCAGGGCACTGGTGGAGTCGCCATCCCTGGAAGCGTTCACAAACCGTGTAGACGAGGCCCTCAGTGACATGGTTTAGTGGTGGCTGTGGCAGTGCTGGGGAACGGTTGGGCTTCATGATCGTAAGGGTCTTTTCCAACCCAATTATTGCTATGCTTCTATGGCCCTCTGCCAGCCTGGAGCTGGAAGCCAGGGCTGAGCCATGCTGGGAGGTGTGAAGGCGCTCTTGGGGTTTTCCCTCCTGTCCACTGCTGGGGGAAGAGGGACACACAGCAGAGCTGGGTGTGAAGGCGTGCATGGGGCATGGAACAGAGCCACATCTGCCCTGGCAGAGGGTCTTTGGGGCAGAGTAGAGCCTGACCCACCATGCCAGAAGTGGGGCTTGGGGGAGCGCGAGGGGAACACGGTGTTGGTGTCTGCAGTGAAGCACGGGCTGGTGAGCCGCAGGTGTGGTGCCGACGGGCAGTGGGTGACGGTGAACGGCAGCCAGCCCTGGCGCGACTACTCCCAGTGCGAGGAGGAGACAGCGGCCACCGTGGAGGAGGTGGGTGCCCTGGCCCAGCCACGCAGCGCGGTGCTGCTGGACCTGGCTCACCAGTGCGGTGCTGGCCTGCAGGAGGGCGCCCGCCGGCTGATGGTGAGCTTCAAGGTGCTCTACACCGTGGGGTACTCGCTGTCACTCCTCACCCTCATCTCTGCCCTGCTCGTCCTCACTGTCTTCAGGTAGGAGACCCAGGGAGCACAGTCCTGCCCCTTGTCCTCCCCACCAGCAGTGGCTGAGCTGAGGGGTGCCCCCCACACTCTCACTGTTGCAGGAAGCTCCACTGCACCAGAAACTACATCCATGCCAACCTCTTCGCCTCCTTTGGGCTGCGGGCAACCTCGGTAATGGTGAAGGATGCGCTGCTGGAGAGGCGCTGGGGCATGGAGCTGGTGCAGGTGGCTGACTGGGAGGCTCTGCTGAGCCACGAGGTGAGTGCTGCCCCATGGGGTCCCTGCATGGTGCTGGGCTGGGATCGCCCCAGGGAGGGGTGTGCAGTGGGTGCTGGTGCTCAGGCAGCCACAAGAATCTGCTGAGTGAGCTCCGGGGGTGCCCATGCCCCTGATGGGGGAGCTCTTGAGGTGCCTGTGCCCATGGATGAGCCATCAGAGTGCCCCATGGTGGGTCTCCCCTCCCAGGCGGCGCTGGGCTGCCGGGCCGCGCAGGTGCTGATGCAGTACTGCATCCTGGCCAACCACTACTGGTTCCTGGTGGAAGCCGTCTACCTCTACAAGCTACTCATCGGGGCCGTCTTCTCTGAGAAGAATTACTACAGGCTTTACCTCTACCTGGGCTGGGGTAGGGGCCACCCGGGCATGCGGTGGGGCTGGGGGCAGGACCTGGGGTCGGTGGGGGTTGTGGCCCTGGCAGGGTGTGGAGAGGGGGTTCTGCTAACCCTGGGTGCCCCACGATGCTCCATGCCCCGGGGCTGGTCTCTGAGCTTAGGCGGGTGCTTGGTTTTACAGGGTTTGATGTGTGACTTGCAGGGACCCCCGTGGTGTTCGTGGTGCCCTGGGTGGCTGCCAAGTACCTAAAGGAGAACGCGGAGTGAGTGGGAAGGAATGGGGGGTCCTGTTGGGATGGTCAGCCCAGGATGGGCAGTGGGATAGAGGCTGCTGCGGGTCCCTGACCCACCACGCTGGGGCTGGCATGCTCTTGGCCTCATCCTGCCCCCATGCATGGTGTGATGGTGCTGCTCTCCCTGTATCCCTGCACAGGTGCTGGGCGCTGAACGAGAACATGGCTTACTGGTGGATCATCCGCATCCCCATCCTGCTCGCCTCCCTGGTATGGGCGCCATGGCCCCATGGCCTTCCCAAGAGCAGCAGTACTCCAAGGCATCGTGCTAAACACACACGGGTTGTGTTGTGCACCAGCTTGCTAAGGAACGAATTCTGGGAGTCCATGGAGGGGTGGCTGGGCTGAGCCCCACAGAATGGGGCTGGGTGTGGCCCCTGCTGCTTCCCAGCCAGGATTGTGGGATGGTGGGAGGGGAGGAAGATCTGGGGACCCAGTGCGGCTGGGCTGCAGCAGCCTTGGCAGTATGGGAGGGTGTCATCGCTCACAGCACCCAAGGGTGTGTATCATTGTCAGGGTGGGCTGCGAGGTGCAGAGTGCCCCATTACGCAGGGTGCTGGATTGTGCAGGGTGCTGGGTGTGCAGGGTGCTGGGTATGCAGGGTGCTGGGTGTGCAGGGTGCCGGGTATGCAGGGTGCTGGGTGTGCAGGGTGCTGGGTATGCAGGGTGCTGGGTGTGCAGGGTGCTGAGTGTGCAGGGTTCTGGGTATGCAGGGTGCTGGGTGTGCAGGGTGCTGGGTGTGCAGGGTGCTGAGTGTGCAGGGTGCTGGGTGTGCAGGGTGCCGGGTGTGCAGGGTGCTGGGTGTGCAGGGTGCCGGGTGTGCAGGGTGCTGGGGTGTGCAGGGTGCTGGGTGTGCAGGGTGCTGGGTGTGCAGGGTGCTGAGTGTGCAGGGTGCCGGGTGTGCAGGGTGCTGGGGTGTGCAGGGTGCTGGGTGTGCAGGGTGCTGGGTGTGCAGGGTGCTGAGTGTGCAGGGTGCTGAGTGTGCAGGGTGCTGGGTGTGCAGGGTGCTGGGTGTGCAGGGTGCTGAGTGTGCAGGGTGCTGAGTGTGCAGGGTGCTGGTGTGGGCAGGGTGCTGGTGTGGGCAGGGTGCTGAGTGTGCAGGGTGCTGGTGTGGGCAGGGTGCTGGTGTGGGCAGGGTGCTGGGCTGTACAGGGTGCTGGGGTGGGCACGGTTCTTGGTGGGCAGGGTGCTGGGGTGTGTGGGCCCCTGCACTGTCTCCTCCCGCAGATCAACCTGCTGATCTTCATGCGGATCCTCAAGGTGATCCTGGCCAAGCTCCGCGCCAACCAGAAGGGCTATGCAGACTACAAGCTGCGGTGAGCTGGGAGGATCATGGGTCACCCTGCCTCCTCCTACACCGCCTCCACCTCCCCATCCACCCCTACCCTGCACCCCCATCCTGCACATCGTCAGACAGCCACCCTGAGATCACCAAAGAGCTTGTCCCTGACTGTTTGTGCCCCAGCACTTCCGTACTCGCTGCTGGAGGAGTCCCCTTGTTCTATTTCAGGCTGGCCAAAGCCACGCTCACCCTCATCCCCCTCTTTGGGATCCACGAGGTTGTCTTCATCTTCGCCACTGACGAGCAAACCACAGGCATCCTGCGCTACATCAAGGTGTTCTTCACCCTCTTCCTCAACTCCTTCCAGGTGAGGTGGGAGCCTTTGCTCTGCCATGGGTACACCATGGAACAAGAACTGGGGGGTCCCTCTTCCAGCGCATTGTCCCCACCCCATGGTGCTCCAACCTCAGGGGTGGGGACCTCCAGCCCTGTCATTGGGTGCATGATGGTGCCTCCTGTGCTCTCTGAGGCTGTGGTGGCAGGGGGACCTCAGCCCCAAAAGTGCCCACAAGTGGCCTAGGGAAACTGAACCTATCTCAGCCCCAATGAGGCTCACTCCCCTCCCCTGCTCACCCTCCAGGGCTTCCTCGTGGCCGTGCTCTACTGCTTCGCCAACAAAGAGGTACGTACCCGCTGCAGCTCCTGCCCAGAGCATGGCTCAGCCCTGCCTCGGCCAGAGGCTTTGCCACACCAGCCCTTGCTGCTCATGCTGCAGGAGGGCACAGCCAGGGCAAAGCCCCCGCTCACTCCTGTCTGCAACAGGTAAAGTCAGAGATGAAGAAGAAGTGGCAGCTCTGGAAGCTTGACCACCCGGCTCTCTGCTGTGCCCAGTGATGTGGCACCCGGCCCAGCAGAGCCAGGAAGAGGGGATACGGTGGGCGTGGGGACCTGGCGGGAGGGCAGCGCTCCTGGGATGGCCATGCTGGGACCAGCATCTCTGCTGTGCCACACCTGAGAGCACTGGAGCTGCTGGGGGGACGCTCCCCTTCTGCAGTCCAAAGTGGGGCAGGTGCCCTTGGCTGCTCCCTCAGAAGAGCCTCACCTCTCTTGGTGAGCTGCATGGGGGATGCTGCTCCTTTCTACCATCAGCTAGCTCTATTGGCACCCACCAGATTTGTCCATGAAACCCCCTTCCTATCTGTACCAACCTGCGCACCTCTAGAAGGGGATTGTGACTGCCGGAGAGGAGCCTATCTATCAGCAGAGGACAAGCAGCGGGGAATGGAAGTTGCTGCTCAGCCTGGCACTGCTGACACAGATCTGCACCCCTTGCCTGGTGAACCAACACCTCCTGCTGCACCCGGGGCTGTGCCAGCACTGCTTGATCCAGGGCACCACTTTCCTGCTCTCCTTGCCCTAAGGACCATTTCTCCAGCACACCAAGAGCTCCCAGACATCCACCCCAGAGCCATCCTGCACAGTCCTCTGTAGAGAGGTGCTTCTGTTGCACCTTCTCACCCTGCTCACCCCTGGTACAGATCATGGCATCAGCTCTCCAGCAGCACAGATCTGCACCTCGGGGGTCCTTCCTCTGAGCTCCTCCTGCAGCAGATTCCCCAAGACTCCTGGCAGCAAACAGGACCACAGCAGCAGCACCCATGTAGCTTCCTGCAGTGCTTGAGCACTTGGGCTGCATTCACCCTGCACGTGAAGGGCAATGCTGCTGCTCCCTCAGGGGCAGGGAACACCACACGGGAACGTGAAGGACCCAGCACCAACTCTTCATCATGGAGAGCCAGGAAGCCCGTGTAGGAGCCACACTTGGCTCAGGGACTGTTTTGCTGGCAAAAGGCTGGTGTGCCTGAGTCCGGATATGCAACAGCTGGCATTTGGGATGTTTGCTTCCCAGTAGGGTGCCAAAGCCACAACTGCTGCCTCTTGCTGAGTGAGCCCAGGGCACCAAGGAGCACCTAGACCTCTGCCTTTGCAAGTGAAGTATCAAGGCTGTGTCGTCTGAGCAGTGCTGCATGTATCTGGCTTACAGCTCCTTTCCTAGCACGGGCCCTCTGCTCCTGTGGGAGCAGAGAGCAGCTCAGATGCTATCCCCCGACCCCCTTGCTCTTACTTTCAGTAGCAGCATCACATGCTGCTGAGCCTGTTGTTGTGCTGCATGATGCTTTACCTCAGGAAAAAGCTGCTCTGGGAGGGAGGAAGCAGCTCTTGCCCTTCACTACATGGATACATGAGTCTCAATATCTCCAGTGCCCTCAGCTCTCAGGCTGGGACAGAGCCTTTTGCAGATATAGCGTCTCAAGAAAGGGGGTCTTGAGCCCAGGAGGGAAAGTTGCACCCGGCTCAGCTGGGCCTGAGGCTAGAGAGGCATGCAGGGGTATTCCTGGCTCCCTGTAACCCCTGTGAGCCAATTTTACACATTAACTCTCTTCTCAGATGTAAATAAATGTTTATTTTTCAGCAAGCAGAGTATGTTGCTTCTGTCAGCCCTGAGGGAAGGAAACACAGAGGCAAATGCAGCCATCTATCCAAGAGCACAGATCTGTGCTTCAACATACACCCTCTCAGGGAGAGGGCAATAGGTCCCCAGAGAGCCTGGGTTGACCCAACCTGCCTCCCACACGGTTCTGTGCTTTCAGGTGCTCCCTGAAATGATGTACAAGAGGGAGCCAAGAAAAAAAGCAGGTAACAGTTCTCAAAACTGAGGACTTTGAATCTTGGCACAAGAAGAAAGCTCTGGCTGCACCCCAGCCCACTGATGGGCCTCTGTAGGACACAACACCTCTAAGAAACTCCATTTATGTTGAAATACATCAAGAGCTTAAGCTTTGACTGGAAAGAGATGTTAATGTAGCCCTATTCAAAGCTCTCTGTGATAGCTGCTGAATGGTGCTCCCTTCAGTACGTGGTTCTAGAGACCAAGAAGTCGGGTGAAGGTGTAGAACAGTCACACCAACAGCTCACAAGTCTCACCAGAGCTGGGCCCAAGACGAGAAGAAAACACCAGCACACCACTCAACAAGGCTTAAACTTAGCTCTGAGTTAGTGCAGAGAGACAACTCTCATCATGCAACTAGGACTGCTGGGGCACAAAAGTGGTGATCCCAGCCGGGAAGGGAAGAGCTGAGCCCTCAGGGGAGCACCCACTGTATCACTCACCCATGTTCTTCCTCTACAGCCCTGGCACCGCCTGACCACATAAATTCCCACATCACATCCAGCAGGAGCCAGGCAGGGCTGGGAAGCCTCGGATACGGCAGCCCCTAGAGCCCTCAGCACACATCCACATAGGAAAGGAAGCTGGAAAGCACTGCATGCATTCGCAATTGTCCTGAAAGAAATGAGGGAGGCTATTCATGAATTATACAACCTCACACACCAGAAACAGGTTTTCAATTTTTATTAATTTCATCCAGGTCAGCAAACACTATTTCACTGGGACAGCACCAGACCCCCACTGCCTGCACAGCCCCCATTTCAGCTCTGCATGCTGTGTGAAGTGCCCCAATAAAGGGATTCCCTCTCCTCAGGGAGACACTGTCTATAAAATCCCCTTACACTACCCTAACACCCCTCTAAGCCTTCACAGCTGGGCTCCTGCAGCACCTTGTTGTAGGGCTCTCCTTTTCCTTCACACATACACAGCTGCATCTCACCCACCCTTTTTCCCAGGCCCCCAAACATTACTATCTATTGGATGTACCCCCTTAACCCTCCCAAATCCCTTTTCTTCTACACTGTGACCAAGCAAAGCCAGCACCAAGTCCGTGCAGTGTCTCCTTCCAGCCACCCTCTTTTTCACCCAGCTCTGAATGCATTGCTGAGCCAGGGCTTCCCATACTCTCCAGAGGTTCTCAGGCCTATTCACTCGGATTTATTGGGTTTGGGTTGAGACTTCTTTTGCTTCCATGAAAACTTTTCCCCTTTTTCCCAGACACCTTGCCTTAAATTCAGATCTGGGCTTCTAAGGGACACAGCACTGACAACGATGGTCTAAGTGCAACCAGAGACAGCACCAAGGCTCAGGGAAAGGGCAGTAAGTGCCTTGGCACTCTCCACCATTCCTCCAGCAAGGGGGAACAGAGGATAAAGCCCAAAATACCTTTCCCAGCACAGCCTCAATGCTCTGAGCAGCTTTCAAAGATGCTGCCTTAGGAGAATTGGCTCTACCTCACCAAAACTAGCTCTTCAGGGTGAAATTTTCCTGTCCTGGGAGATCACCCACACCAGCACAAGAATGCCTTGGCAGAGCTATTTCCAGACACTAAAGCCTGGAAATCAAACACAGGCAGTGGCTGAGGACCAAAGCTTTGCACCACAGCTACATCTGGGATGATTTCTTTTGCTCATATCCCACATGGGATAGATCTATCCCCTAGTTCCCACCCTGCCTGCCCTGGCACTCTGCTGCTTGCCAGAGGCATAGGAGACTGAACAGTCTCAAACTCTGTTCTCTCTCATGTCCTTCCAGGAGAACATCTGCCTTGACATCACTCTCAGTGTTGGGATCTTGGCACTGACAAACCAGACAGGCAGAATCAGACAGGCAGAATCTCTGCCATAAAACACTTGCCACAAAAACAAGTTCCTTGGGACTGAACAACATGATCACAAACAGCCCAGGGAGGGTCAGAATCTGAACTGAACCAGGGTGAGCTGGTTGGATAGAAAGGTTTTGAAGCACACATCTGGGATGGCAGTGGAACAGAAATTCCAGCTACAGACTGCTGCTTGAGCTTTGCAAACTGCTCACTTCACCCATCCTCAACAAACCTGCCTCCCTTATTGCCTTAGCTACACTTTCTGGGTCTGTGCCATGATGCATTATCTGTGCCAATCCACATAGCATAAAAGGAGGCACAGCAAGTGTCAGAGGCCCTGGGGAGGATGGGATGCAGAAAAGGATACTTAATTAGATTGTTGTGGGTAACTGTCAGCTTTTCTGCCACTACACAGCCCTGAATGATAAGGGCTGCAGGCAGCTTAAGGCAGATATAACTTCTGGGCTCAGTGCTTCTCCTCTTAACCTAACCTTTTGGTATGAGCAACCATGACCCTGGGAACGCAGACAACAGTCAGGTCCAAAGAGCTGCTGGGCTGCTCTCTCCTGCTGACCCTCCTCCTCCCAGGCACGTTCTCTTGCGGCTGAGACCTTCTTCCACACATCCACCAGCTGCTTTGGCCCTCCCAGGAGAGCTGCAGTGCTGCCAGCACGGCCCTTGCACTCACTCTCCCAGGCACACTCGGCTTCCGGGTGGAACAGTCACCCTACGTCAGTATTCCTACAGCCACAAAAAGAGGACAGACACACTTTCAGTGGGACAGAGACAAGGGGGGGGTAAGGCTTTTCCAAAGGGAAAACCAATCAAAGGGCACATAAGGATCAGTTAAAGCGCAGCCTCAATGCGCAGGCTTTGAGTAAGCACTGGGCACACTCAGCAGATGGCTGTTACTTGCTTTGAGGAATGATGTCTCCCCTCAATGCCACAGCCAACTGGCTCCCACTCACCCTCCTGCTTTGTTATGGATTGAGCCAGCTCTGCCCGCTCTGCCCTGGGGCTTGGAGCCTTTGGAGGTTTTGAGTCACAGTCTGCAGAGCTTTTCCTGAGGACCAAACAAAAGGAAAAAACGTCAGTGTTAGCAGCAGGCCAGCAAGCAGTAAAGTTGCATTCAGCCACTGTTATCCTGCAGCAAGCAGGCTGCAGTCTGCATTCAGCCACTGTTATTCTGCCTCCGGGCTCCTTTTCCCTTGCAGCTTCCAGTGTCTCAAAACCAGGAGTGTCTTTACTCTCTGACTGCCTGTTGCTAGGACAAGTTCCTGACAGAGAACATGGCACAGGCTTTGGGAAACACTTCACAAGCAGCTCTGACCACAGAGCAGGAGAGATGTAGGGGTCACATATCCCTTCTTTCTCAGCAGAGGATGAGGCAGAGCCCAAGATCTACAGCAAGATCAAGTGCAAGGAAATGCCAGCACCAACTTTAGAACCTGGAGACTTCCCTCAATGAGAGGGGGCTATTAGGTCCTCCCAAACTACCACTGTCAAATCATGAAAAACCTGTCCAGCCATGGCCCCCCCTCCAGCACAACAGTCACTTCATGTGACCAGAGTCCTCTCCGACCTTACCCATTTCTCCCACACATTCCTCTAGGACAGCTGACAGCTCAGGCAAGCTCAGAGACTTCAGGGAAGGTGGCCATCCTTCCAGCACTGCAAGAAAGAGGAACCACACATTCAATCAATCTGCATGCCGTGACAGAGCAAAGACAAGGGTTTGGTGTGGATGCTGTGAAACATCCACACCCAAAGTGGTTCCAGTCAGGGGTTCTGAGTCACAGTGGAGGAGAGCTGGAACTGCCTGTAACAAACCGAGGGGGGTTCCTGGCAATTCTACCACTTAGTTTTTTTATACTGCCTGGATCACATATTAAGAGACCCTCAAAGATATTAACCGTAGTGGTCAGAAATCAAGAGAATCTCTACTTGACTCACTTTTAAAACAGAAGCAGCCAAGAGCACATCTCTAGAAGCATGTAATAGGCAGCAGGATTATTTGCCAGCTCCTCATGATGAGGAGCTGGTGGGCCTAGCCATGTGCAGCAGTTTCCCCACAGACCCCAGACCAGGTCAGGGAACCAGCCATGGCTCCAGATTCAGACCTTGCTCTAGTGCATAGTGCAACGACACACCGAAGGTGCCTACATGCTGCCATGCAGGAAGGGGCCCCTGGAGCAGGGCTGCCACTGGGTGCCCATGCTACAGCTTTGCACTTTTAGCCACGAACACCTGCCAGAGCCCCAAACTTCCCACTTGCTAAGAATCAAAAGTTGCTGAGAAACTCTGGTGCAGTTAAAGTCCAAATGCCACAAGCGCTTTAAATCCTTTCCCCAAGCAAGAATTTTTACATTCAATTTAAAGGTTTGGCTGTTCATCTGTTTCCAAAATCACTTCTAACTTCATCCTTCTAGCACACGGCTTGCTCTGGGGTCTCCTGCTGCCCACCCACCCTCTGCACCCAGTACTGTAGTTCATAAGGTCCTCACCCAGGCGCTCACCAGGCTGCCTGCTCTCACCAGTCCCCAGCTTCACCTCTGTGTCCAGCACTCTGCCCGCTGCCTGCTCCTGGGTTAGTCGGGAGGACAGCTCAGCTTGACAGCATCTGCCAAACAAGACAAAGCCAATCACAAGTGCACAGGAACACTTCCTGGAACAACATGCCAGTCTGTGCACTCCTACATCCTGCAAGTACCTGCTTGGGGTGCCGAGAGACCACATCTAACGCCCTGGGTTACAAACTGCTCCTTGTTCCTTCCCAGGAAGAGGAAGACGTGCCCCAGACAAAGCTCAGGGCGCTCTCCACTGTGCCCCATCTCCACAGCAATCTCTGCCCCTGTCCACAGAGGAGCTGCGGGGGGAGAAGAGAAGGAAGGGGCGGGATGAGCAGGAGAAAGCCCAAGCCAGGGGCTGCACCTGGTTTATATGAGAGTCAAGTCTCATCCAAGTTTTCCAATGGGCAAATGAAACTACCTCAGGACAGGCATCAGGTTAAAGCAAGAGAAGCACACAAAGTTCTCTGGCTATCATCAGCATACCATTAATTCAAATAGTGTATTCCCAGAGCATGGCAAGGCCCTTCTACCAGGCAGCCTCAGCTCCTCAGCTGGGGGAAAAATCAAGTGTTCTGCCCCTTACAGCCTGGAATATTGTGCTGCTGTCCTGGAAGCCAATCCCAGTTCACCCTGGTTTGGTAGTGAGCAGACCCCATTCCCTGTTGGCCTAAGGTCTACAAGCTGCAGGACTAATGCTACCTTCAAGGACATGTCGGTTCTATCAATGGACAAGCAGGTCTACGACAGGAGTCCAAGTGGGACAGGGAGAAAAGCACCACATAGGCAACAAAAGGTAAATTAGGAGGTGGGGGAAGACAGAACTCAAACACAGTGGTGTGACTGAGCAGGACAGGTTCTTCTGTTAGCTGTCAGAGTTTCAAGAAAAGTATTCCTCACTATCCGGGGTGAGGCACTGCAAGTCCTCTCATGTAAGCACAAACAAAGCACTTGGGTTTTTGCTTTGTTTAGTTGAAACAGGAGCACCCACCATCCCTGCTTGCTGGGCCATTTATAGCTCATGCACCTGATTAAGGCTTCACATCTGCTCATGTGCCTGGGGCTTCCCACTAGAGTAAGTTAGGCAGGATACAAAATGGGTTCAGACACCTGGTGAGCTCTCCTGCCTTACTCTGAGCGAAACCTGCAAGACTGCCACCATGATGGCCTAAATCCCATTTCCCAGTAGCCTCAGCACCACTTCCTGAGAGTAACTTACTTGATCTGATCCAGCAGGACTCCAGCATCCTTGGTGATGGCCTGAGCCTCTCTGAGCTGGCACTGGATGGCATTCCAGGTCTCATCCCGCTCCATTAAACAGCTCTCAGCCACTGCACGCAGCTTCTGCTCCTGGCACACCTGGCCCTTCATCACCTCCACCTCTTCACACCTCTGCAGCAGACCAGAGCAGGGTTAGGCTGGGACCTTGAAAGCTTATCTAGTCCACCCATGCTGCAATGAGCAGGGACATCTTCAACTAGATCACCTTGTCCAGAACCACATCCATCCTGGTCTTGAATGTCTCCAGGGATGGGGGATCCACCACCTCTCTGGGCAACTTGTGCCATGGTTTTACCACCCTCATTGTAAAAAGCTTTTTCCTCACATCCAGCCTGAACCTCCCTCTTTTAGTTTAAAGCCTTCACCCCTCATCCTGTCACAACAGACCCTGCTAAAAAGTCTCTCCCCACCTTTCTTATAAGCCCATTTTAAGTACTGAAAGGCCACAGTAAGGTCTCCCTAGAGTCTTCTCCAGGCTGAACCACCCCAACTCTCTCAAATCACCAAGGAAGCTGGATAAGGCTTGTACACTGAACAGTTTCCCCTCACACCAAGACCAGTTTCACAGTTATAATGCCCCCTTCTTCTCTGTTAGCAAAGATACTCAGTAGACCCAATTTCCCTGAATCAACAGAAGTCTGTTTACTAATAGCTGCACAACTTCACCGTAAAAACGACACTACAGAAGAAGAGTAGGTATTCAACTCTTCCCACTTGCCCTTTTAGATCTCACATGGATGGGAAACGGAGACATAAAGGCTTCACAAGCATACAACCCAGAGGATGAGAAGTGGATAAGCACTTACATTGTTAGCTGATCTACTTGACACCAAGTGTGTCTACTGAAAGTTATGCCTTTTCCCTTCCTCTGGGCCATTCGAGGCATAACAAGAAAGATATGCTCCCAATCACTTACTGCAGTGTGATAAGCATGGAGCAGCTCATGGCAGACTTCTTACCTTGTGTAGCTGAATGGCCAGCTCCTGCATCTCTGCCTCCAGTCGGTCCGCGTAGGCCAGCTCCAGGGCATCACTGGGCGGCCGAGCATTGCTGTGCCACCGTGCAATGGCAGAAGTCATCTTCCTTTTTGGGCCAAACAGACTGGGGGCAGAATGGCAAACTGTCAGGGACCAGACACTGAGCCAGCAGTTCCCAGGCCCTTGGATGCCACAAAGACCTCTGCAGTCTCCTGGCTCCTCCAAAACCTGGAACCTGTTACAGCCAAGAGCTAGGGAATATCAAAATTGCATGGGAGGCAGCCACTCGCCAGCTAAATCTTCCTGATCAGGTTGTGTGCATGGTTTGTATGGGGAAAGATGAGAACTACATTACAAACACTCACGTGATGCCTATTTCTTTCAGGTCACTCTCTGTGAGCGTCAGGAAGATCCGAAGGTCAACATCTTGCTCCTCAAACACTTGCAGATACTTCAGGCACCCGATCTGTTCAAGGAATGTTGCCAAGTCCTGCAGCACATCCAAACAAACTTAGTTATACCCTCACCAACAAACACCTTACCATTCCTCTTAATCACAAAGATCTGCTTCCTCCTATTGCTGCTATGCTTTTCCAGCAGCAACCATGAATTCCCCTGCTTAACTGCCCTTCCCCACAGCAGCGCAACCCAACAGGACCAACCTGTTTGCGGTGGCCTCTTGTAACAAGTTGTTACTTCTTGTAACAGTTTGTTGCCTCTGGTAACAAATGGAGAGAAAACAGCAACATCTACCATACTCCACATGGCAGCGATGTTTGGTAGCACCCCCGCAAGCAGGAAGGGTCTGAAACACCTCACCAAGCAACAGCAAAACCTAAGCAAATAGCTCTTGCACAAGAAACTGCTGTTTAACAAGCATCTGAGTTTGGGCATAGGTTTGGAGTCAGAGGTGTTTTGGTGACAACTTCCCTTTTATCCAGGAAGGCAACCTAGGAAAAACCTCCTGTGCTTGACACAGTGACACTGTCTGCATTACTTTAGACAGCTCCCTGCATGCAGTTACCTGGGGCCCTGTATAGGAAGGGGACTCAGGAAGGAGTAAGTGCTGACTAGAGCTTCCAGCTTTCCCTGGGCAGTGGGTCCACTGGCTATCACTGTTGCTGTAGCGGCTCTTGATCTTAAAGCTCTTGGCTTGTTTCCGACTAGGGGGACTGTTTGCACGGTCAGAGTCCTGCAAAAGAAAGGAAAAAACCAACAAAATGTAAAGGTCGAGGATGATCAAAGATGCCAGGATCACTACAGCTAACAAATGCAGACTCCTTCAAGTCCCAAGCTCTAAATCCAGACAGCTACCCACAAACACAAGCAAAGACTAACAAAGCCCTCATTAGGAAGGGCTGAGCCAAGTCACTCCCAAGATGGCAGCGTGGCATCATGGAATGGTAACGGGCTCTTGCAATCCCACCTTAGGAAGCAACATGCCAGAGCAAGCCAAAACAGACAGCAATGCTGAGCCCTCCCTAAATCAATACAATGCACTAAGATCCTACCTTTGAGAAGCTCCTCAAGGTACAGGAGACTTCTGCTGATGTTCAGCTGTAACAACCTTTGTACATCAGCACCAGACCTATTGTATTGAACCATGTGAGCTGTGACATGAACCACAGAGTAATCTCCCAACTTCCTTCCTTTTCTTCTGTACTTCAGAAATTCCAACACTGCTGCACTTCCCTAGATCTTACTATACTACCTACTGTCTCACCAAGCTCAAAGACTGACCTAGCTGTAGTCACTTTCTTTCTTGACCACCACCTAGCCAGAAGTCTGCAAAGAGTTAGTTCTCTTCAGAAGCTGGAGAGGACTTAATTACTGTCTAGCCATCAACAACCTACTCTAGAGTGAAAGTACCCCAAGAGTCGACTACTAGCTGGAGCTCAAACAAGGCAAGCCATAATCTTCCAATATAGAAGCTAGTTCTCTTATCCCTGTAATACCGCTCTTCCTCACCCAGCCTGGTACTGCAGCCTCCTGTAGAGGTAGAATCATAGCAGGCTGTGGAAGGGTGATAGCACTGGCCAGGTTGAAGGCAGAGACAGGAAAACTGAAAATCCCACCTCATTGCTTTCCAAGGAGCCTTCACTGCTGACTCCCAGGGCTTTGGTCAGGCATTCACTGCTGCTGCTGCTGCTCCTGATGGTTGCTAAGTTTTTGGTGAGAAAAACATTATCCTCTGGAAAAGAAAAGGGAAAAAAAAAATAAAAAGAAAAAAAAAAAAAAGAAAAATCACGTTCACCTCCCCTATGCTCAGTGCTGGTTTTGCTACATCATTACTAGCAAAACCTGGTGGAGGTGTACAGGAAAAAGCCCCGAACAAGGCTTTGTATCCAATACTCATGACACAAGACAATTTTGAGACAGAAAAATCCCATGTCTGATCCCAGACATTAATCTTTCTCCAAGTCTGTTTAGTACCACAGAGAACAGGAAGGCTGAGTGTGTGTGTTTGTGAGGCTCTTGGTCATGAGGTCGTATCCTGATTTCAGCTGGGACAGAGTTATTTTTCTTTCCAGTAGCTGGTACAGTGCTGGGCTTTGGATTTAGGATAAGAATATTGAGAACACACTGATAATTTAACTGCTGCTGAGCAGGGCTTACACTAAGTCAAGGACTTTCCAGCTTCTCATGCTGCCCCACCAGTGAGAAGGCTGGGGGAGCACAAGGAGCTGGGAGGGGAGACAGCCAGGACGGCTAACTCTGACTGCCCAAGGGATATCTCATGCCTATAGTGTTGTGCTGAACACTAAAACTGGGGGAAGTCAGCTGGTGCGTGGCAGCATGCTGGATATCCATCAGCTGGCGGTGAATAATTGCACTGTGCATCACTTATTTTGTATATTCTTTTACCATTATTACCTTTGTTACTTGTTTTCCATCCTATTAAACTGTACTTATCTCAGCCCACAAGTTTTACCTTTTTCCCCAATTCTCTCCCCCATCCCACCAGTAGGAAGTCAGTGAACATCTGTGTGGGGTTTAGCTGCCTAATGGTCTAATCCACAACAGGGGGAAAAGTGGGTTATTACTACCCAGCCTACGCTTCTATTAGTAAAGCTCAAGAAAGACCTTTGCTTGAGCCTAGATCCACTACACAGCCATACTAACCGCTATTAATTCAGGAACTGTCCATATACTTCCTTTGTGCTGCTTCAGAAAATGGTGAGGTTGGAAGGCACCTCTGGGGGTCATTTTGTTCAAACAATGCGCAAGCAGGGCCACCTACAGCAGGCTGCCAGTACCATATCAGGAGCACCTGCAAAGATGGAGACTCCACCACCTCTCTGACACCCTGATCCAGCATGCAGTAACCCTCACAGTAAAAACAAACATTTCCTTATGTTCAGAGGGAGGCTCCTGTCTTTTGGTTTGTGCCCGCTGCCTCTTGTCCTGTCAGTGGACACCACTGAAAATAGCTTTGCTCCATCTCCTTTACACCCTGTCTTCAGATTATTTGTACAAACTGATGAGATCCCCACTGAGCTCTCTCTTCTGCAGGCTAAATCACCGCAGCTGTCTCAACCTTTCCTCAGGAAAGATACTCCAATTCTCAATATCTTAGTGGGAAAGGAAAATGCAAGCCAGGGGCTTGGTCTTACATCCATCTGCAAACCAGATTATTTCCAGGCAGTGACTTACCCCTGCTGCTGCTGCTCTCCACATCCTGCTCGTTAATTGGAGAGGTAACATCCCTGTTCCGGATATTCTCTGATTCACCGCTGCCATCATCATTGAAGGTGACGTAGCCCTGAGGAGGGACCTGCTCTGTGTGCACGAGGAAAGAACAAAAATTAGGATGCAAGTTATCAGCAATGTTCCTGCAGGAAAAACAACCACTCAGGGATTTGAAATTAATCAAAAGAAGATACTGTCTTCTCAGCTGGCAGGTTTCATTCTAAAAAGCAGAGGAAAAACTGAGAAATGCATATGCCTCCAGCCTCCTTCCCACAGACACACATCTGCTGTACTGGATTTAGACGGCTGCATTGAAAAAAAGTCAGAGGAAACAGCTTCATAGCAGAGATGCACCTTAAGCCCCAGCTTTCAGCATTTCCTCTCCTCTTCATACCAAATTGTCAAAGGGGAAAACATCTGCTTAAAAAAGCAAGCTGCCAGCTACACCACATCCCCAGCCAAGCACACCCTGTAAAACCAACCCCTTGCATTCCACTTAAGAGGCTGACGGTATCATTTCAATACAGCCACTGCCAATGGGATAATATGTATCTGTATTAAGAGAATGAACTGAATTTTGAACATGCTTTTAAGTCCACATTCTCAGTTATTCTAGACAACTAGGTAATCAGCCTGAGAAATACCTACAGCTATGACACATGCAAAAGAAAACCCACACCACTGCATCCAGGGACTGATGTCTGAACTGGAATCATATTTCTCTTGGCCTATTGTGAAGGGTTTTGTAATCTCATTTTTAGTAGCACTTCAAGCATCAGGGAAGACAAAACTGACAATTGAGGAACAGCAAGTTCACTTTCATCATCTATGACTTCTTGGCCCGTGCGACCACTTCGTCTGTGATCAGCTTCAGAGGGGCTCTCAAACTTTCAACCCTACCTCAGAAAGGGAAGCTGGACTGCTCTCAAGAGTCAGGGGAACAGTAACTGAGGTAAGAGCAGTGTTTGTTCCATATAAGTGTTCCACTCACCAATAATCAGTCCTGACATAAAAGAGCTCAATGGGTTTTCTTTTGAAACCACAGACTGGATAGCCTTTAAGATGGTGTTTGCCATCTTTGTTTCTGTACAAGCCACACACGAATCCCAAATAAAGAGAAAATTGTTGGCACAGAAGTAGCTGCAAAGCATTTGAGACCTCAAAGGACTTTCACTTCAGCTTCTAACTATCCTTACCATAGCGAGACTGCTTCTTTCCCCCAATTCCTACTGCTGTTATTTTAGCCAAAGCTTGGGGCCCATCATGGATGCTGGGACCCTTGGTTCGACGGACAGGTCTCTGTTTCTGGGGAGCAGAGCACGATTCATCTGAGGAACTCAGCTCTTCATATTTTCCTGTAGTTCAAAGACAAATTGTCAGCAGCACAGTAATAGCTTAGTCAGCTTATTTGCTACTGGTCCTATAAATGCAGCAGAAATAAAAGAAGTTTTTAAGAGGAAGGGTAAAACAGTTTATCTAGGTCAGGAAAGGGCTAGCAGACAAGAACATTGTTGGATCCATGCCTCTTCCATCCCCAGAAATTCTGGAATTTCCAGGATAGACCATCTATTGCCACATACAGCAGAACACTTTCAAAACATCAAACACCTCTTTTTAGGGCCTATCTTACAATGAGCAAGCGAAAGCACATCTCTGTTACCTGGACCCCTGCAGAAGACCTTGGGCACTGGGGCTGCGTGCAAATCTATCAGCCCCACAATCTTTGTATGTCCGTACTTCATGGCCAGTGTCCGTGCTGTGGCTCCAGTGTTATCTCTGACATCTGCCTTCACTCCCTGTACAAAAAAAAAAAATACATGTTTAAAACATAGAGGGCACTATATACAAAAGAAGCAAGAAGCTGAAGGATTGCCTTAGTTCCTCCATCAGAAACAGGCTCATCTTTGACAGACAGTTCATGCTTCACTAATACCTTGCTGCCTTTGTAGATACCAGTAGCCCAGGTATATGGCTCTTGTGCATTGCTGCAGGGAACTAGGTTGTTTTATCTGAAAAATGTTTTGCCTTGCTGCCTCCTTCTGGAAGTACGCTGGATCACTTCAGTGAATATCAAAACCAAGTTGTTTAACAATGAGACACACATGCTCATAAGCTTCTGGAGGAAGAAGATTCCCACTAGCCTGAACATGCAAGCCTACAAACACCATAAGGAGAACACCACTTTAGCTGTTTCCCAAATCCGTCATTATTCAGTTGAATCTGGACAGTTAGAGATCACTTCTATTCACACAAGGCCAGCATAAGATCAGAGCACTAGTCTTCAGAAAGCAAATACTTTGAGAATAGTTGAGTAAGCCTGGGACTTGAGAAGTGACTGTCATCAAGGATCAACCATAACACTAAGAAGTCGGGTGTCAAACTTCAGGTTCTTCCTCTGAGGGCTGGAATCACAGACTTTCAGCTTTACAGAAAACAGTCTGGAGACTTACATGATTGAGAAGGTACTGAACAATTATCTCATGGCCAGAAGCAGCTGCTTCCATCAGAGGCGTATATCCATACACTGGCTCCCTAGAGAAAGAACAAACATGAACACATGAACTAGGACAATCAAAGCTGAAATATGCTGCATTCTTTGCCATACCCTAATAGCAGGTCTCCAGCCCCTACCCTCAGCTGATCACAAACCCTACCTTGTATTGCCTGCTCATCTGCACTCTGGTCTACCTTAGCAAAACTCCCAGGCGAGATTAACTAAGTGTTACTCTATTGGCTGCACAGCAATAGATTACTGTTCCAGTTGCAAATCTGCCTTTCAGTAGTGAAATCAGTTTTGCAAGAGCTAACAAAGCAAGAGCCTCCAGCTGACCTCAGGCAATTCAATACACGTTAATGTAAGGCAGCTCCCAAGGCATGGGAATGCACTGCACACTTCAGAAAAACTGAGCTCCAAGTACACAGAAAACTCAATAGAAAGACTTGTAAAGTGCACTTGAATTCAGAAGGCACTGCAGCACCTGCTTACTTTCAGTTTAGCCCACAATTAAACAAGCAGTAAATCTAATTTCTTTTTATCTTAGGTAAATAAACAGTAACAACTTCACTGCTTGTTTGCAGGTCACCTGTCCTTGTATGCCATGCTTCCAGAAGTATAGGAGAAAAGACAAAAACAGGTGTCTTCTCTTTGCCCATGCCCAAGTGTGTTCATATGCCAACTGCTGCTGTCATACCTGACATCTGTTGAGAAATGAAATGACAGTTTCCTCCTTACTTGCAGTTGGCATTTGCCCCATTGTCCAGTAAGAACTTGACCATCTGCTGATGTCCAGCGCTGGTACAGTGAAATAAAGCAGTCCAGCCATGGATATCCTTCATCTCCAGCTCTGCACCTTGCTTCAAGAGAACAGAGAATGTTCTTTACTGCACCCCCTCTGCTAGGTCTTTTAGCCACTGCCCCTCTGCGCTAGGACAAGAGAGTTAAAATCCTTGTCAGGAAGCTGAACTTGCAAAAGAACACAAATTGCACGTTTTGGTTGCAACTGAATCCCACCCTGCGCATTTAAACTGTTTACTGTGGCTTTAGCTATTTAATATGGGATACACACCTGTAGAAGAAAGTAAGCAACACTTTCATTTCCACAGCTGGAGGCAAGCATAAGCGGTGTCTGCCCTTCCGGTGTTGGGATGTTCACATTCACTCCTGCTTCCAGCAGCAGGTGCACAATGTTGTCATGGCCAATATAGGAAGCATACATCAATGGAGTCCAGCCACCACAATTCCTCCTATTTAGATCCAGATCTCCACTAAATGAAAAAAAATTAAAAAAAAAAAATCAACAAAAAAAAAAAAAAATCAACTGCATGACTGTCCTGGAGCTGCAGATCACAGTAGGCTTCTACCATCTCTTGCTACCATCATTGTATTGAAAGAAGGCTGGAAAAAAACAATCAGCTCTATCAGCTGTAGCACAGCTTCCAACAAATCACTAAAGAGATAATTTTTATCAGCAGATTTGCTCCTTGAAATTTTGTGCCTAAGAACCCTTTGGGAGCTCCAGTGATGTGCCCCTGCTGCAATGTTAGACCAACCTGAATGCAGCCAGTGAAAAACCACAACTGGCAGCAAGCTGCCCCCCGCAGCCCCTCCTTACCGCTGAATACACTCCTGCACCACTTCACACTGGCCAACAGAGGAGGCTGTGTGCAAGTCCAGGGGGACATCCAGCTCTTCCCAACAGATCATCTGGCCAACCCCGTGCCACATGGAAAGACTGCGGCTCAGCAGCTCCGACTCACTAGCTTCATCACTCAGCTCCGACATTCTGCCCTGAGTAACCAAAGCAAAGCAGAACTTTGAGCTGCTGATCTCTGTTTTCTACAGAACATGGCACTGCCCCTTAGCACTGCAGCTCCAAGGTCCCACGGCCTTGGAAGGTGAGGTCATCTAAGAGGTAGGGCATTGTTTCAAATTCCTACCTCTACTTCGATCAACTCCGTAACCTGAAGCTACAAGGCTTGCTGAGGAGTTTTTGCTGGCAGTTCTTTCTTGCTGCAGCAGACTCTGGGATTTGAATACCCTGGAAAAATAAAAGCCAATAATTGCAAAAACCGACTTTCAAATCTCATTTTAAGCCTTCAGAAGCACTGGTTTTATTCCCTTTATAATCAAAACGTGCCTAAGGCAGCTTTGGATACCCTTAAAAAAAAAAGTAAAGGGAAGACACACTATACACCCATTTAAGTGCTGATGGCATGCTTAGTGTTATGCAGAAGGATGGAATTCTTGGTTTTATACTTGAGAGAGAGAATTAATTCATGTGTCAGACATACCTGGTCTTTCTCCATATGTCTCATATTACAGGATGGCCCTGCTTAAATTAAGACATGGTCATTAATAATGACAACTGTCCACTGCTCTCAGAAGTAGTTAATATCACCTGAGTAGGGTGTACACTTCATGATGTCCTCAGGTCCTAAGTAGATTGTTGCTATCAGTTTTTGTTTCAGCACTTCAGAAGCAGCCCAGTCCCATCTCTGTGGATCTTGGCAATTGCTGGAACACTCTGAGCAGCAGTGACCGGCCCATTCATTACCTGATCATGTCCACTGCCTTGCAGGCAGTAACTTAATTACAAAGCTAGTGGAGTTCCATGACTGTCTGAAAGATTTATTTCCCATCCCTAGCAGGATGCAATTGGGAGCAATTGCATATTAATCATTTTAACCACTCAAAGAGTGTTCTTGTTTGGCACTTCATAAAGTGCTGTTGGACAGAGCTGCATCTGTCATGAGAGGTCTTCAACTGCAGCTACAGACTACATCCAAGTCAACGCAATGGGAAGCACTTTCCACTCCCTGTGGTCTCATCACCCACCACACAGCGCTTCTGGTGTTTGCCTGGCCCCATGGCATTATGCTGGGCACCCAAGCCAACAGAAAGTATTCTTTCTTTTTCTTGATAAATTTCTTGCCAGCTTAATTCCTGATTCATTCTGGGGTCATGCAAATGCCAAATTTGGCATTGGTGAAGAATAAAAGAGAGCAAGAACACTTTTCAGCAGCAGTTGCTCTTTAGACTGCCACAGCTGTACCATTTTGAAACAGTATTTATATTTTCTAAGCACTTGGGTGTCCCTCTTGCAAGCACCAGCCTCTTTTCTCATAAAACAAGAAAAATGCCTTTAATTCTTACCTCTTCACTCCCCACCTGGATCTTTCTCCCACACCGTGCTTTCCCCCCCCCCCACTCCTTCAGTTTGTTAAGACTACAAAAGCATCATCCATTCTACCTAATCAGCATGTGCTGGTAATGATTCCTTTCTTAACATATCTGCAAAAACATCTATTTTTACCTAACAGCAGCAATTTGTGTAACACTGGCAACCCAGAGCCTCAGACAAGAATACGCAGGGCAGAACCCAAATGAAAGACACGAACACCCTGCAATCAAAATACAGATGCAAGTGGATTTAAGTGGATCACAAGAGGGGAAGTAGAAGTGTTTCTCATTACAACAGATTAAAGCTGCTCCTGGTAGGCAAAAACGCATGTTGACAGTTAAAGGAAGTTAAATCCAGAATAGTTTGTACAAGTGTAGAAGAAAGTGAAGCTCACTCTTTGCTCCACAGATCTCCTGTTAATCACATATATGAAGCCCACAGGTGTTTGGGCTCTGTCAGAATCAGCCCCACAGCAGGTATTAGGTACCAACACAACTTTGGGAAGTTGCTCCACAGCCAAGAGAGCAACACTGACACATGGAAAGTTATGCTTAACTCCAGAATACCCAGACTCTCAGCTTCATCCCTACCACCTGTGCTGTGCTCTAACTGCTCATGTCTCTGCCATTTTCTTCACTCTGGGATTTCACCCCAGCCTGAACTGGAGCATGATGTCAGCTGTGTAAGCACCTGAGAAAATACAGAGGGGAGCTGAGCAGAATCTACAGAACAAGAAAAGTGATCAGAGTCCTAAGGGCAGAAATGAAAATGTGGGTGAAATGAAATGAGGGTTGTCTGGTCTAAAAAGGAGATGCCTGGAGGGGACATGTGATAATAGCCTTCAAATACATTGGGGGTGTTGGCTCATGAGAAAATGAACATGAGCCAGCAGTGTGCGCTTGCAGCTCAGAAAGCCAACCATATCCTGGGCTGCATCAAAAGGAGCGTGACCAGCAGGTCAAAGGAGATGATCCTGCCCCTCTACTCTGCTCTTGTGAGACCTCACTTGGAGTATTGTGTGCAGTTCTGGTGTCCTCAACATAAAAAGGACATGGAACTGTTGGAACAAGTCCAGAGGAGGGCCACGAGGATGATCGGGGACTGGAGCACCTCCCATATGAAGATAGGATGAGAAAGTTGGGGCTGTTGAGCCTGGAGAAGAGAAGGCTGCGTGGAGACCTCATAGCAGCCTTCCAATACCTGAAGGGGGCCTATAGGGATGCTGGGGAGGGACTCTTCATGAGGGACTGTGGTGAGAGGACAAGGGGTAATGGGTTCAAACTGAAACAGGGGAAGTTTAGATTGGATCTGAGGAAGAAATTCTTTACTGTAAGGGTGGTGAGGCACTGGAATGGGTTGCCCAGGGAAGTTGTGAATGCTCCATCCCTGGTGGTGTTCAAGGCACGGTTTGGTAGGAGGTGTCCCTGCCCATGGCAGGGGGGTTGGAACTGCATGATCTTAAGGTCCTTTCCAACCCTAACTATTCTATGATTCTAAATGGTTGCTGCAGAGAGGATGACAGAAATAATCTGTTCCTTGTGGCCACAGTGAACATGACAGGACATAACAGGCTTAAATTGTAGCATGAAGATTTTTGGTTAAAGACCACCAAAATCCTTGTAAAAGTAAGAAGAGTAGTACTGTGATGGGCTACCAGCAGAGATTTGGCTGCTCAGAGTAAGCTAGACAAAGGCCTGCTGAACACAGACTGTTCTCTTGCTTTGGGGCAGAGCAATTAACATCTGTTAGAGACCTTCCTCAGCCCCAGGAGGCTGTTGCTAAAGTATTTACTACATCAACATGCAGCTATTTATCAGGATCAGTCCTGACCCTCAGAGGAGGCAGCAAACACCACACTGTCCCACATTGTGTTTGTTGTCTGGGCAGATGAGAAAGCCAGAAAAAGAGATATATACCATCAATATGAAAACTGCAGCAAAAAGCACATTAGAATGCCTTTTTGGAGGGTAAGCATATGGAGCAAGTGAGAGAAAATAAAAGAGTGGCAGAAGAACCACACTATAATAAATGGGAGGCAATTCCAGAAGCAACTAGTCCCCAGCACAGGACAAATCCAAAACTGCTGTTAATCACTGCCTACCGGGCACCATTAAGCTGTACTGGCTAAATTCATTCTCCCATCCTTTGCCACAAGGACAGGTAATATCCACATGTGTCCTTCTGTCCCAGAAGACAGAAGATACCCACAACAGTATGAGAGTGGAGGTTGCTGGAGTTTCCAAATGAGCCATCAGACTGATAACATGCTTTGCTTCTGCTCCTGACTTAGTTCTATCTCCATTAAATTCAGCAATAACCTATCTGGAAGAAATAAGAAGCTTTGTTACATCATTGTGTAGGTACCAATAATTGTTACCAGCTCAGTCACAACAAGTACTCCCAGAGACAGAATATCTCATCTTTGCACTATTGCTGTCTGCTACTGACCAGAGATGTGCACACACACTACAGCTGTAGGACTGCATCCAGTTTCACAGAATAGTGGTGTGTGTGACAGAAAGTATTCCTGCAGCACGAGCTCCAGCTGAAGACCCACAACTCCTACACAGACCTGTTGAAAAGACATCAAGCTCTTCATCCTCATCAATACATATCAACATCTCGAAGGCAGGCGCCAGGAGGATGGTGCCAGACTCTTTCCAGTGGTAATCGGAGACAGGACAAGGAACAATGGCCATAAACTAAAACACAAGTTTCACCTGAACATGAGGAAGAACTTCTTTCCATTGAGGGTGGCAGAGCACTGGAACAGGCTGCCCAGGGGGGTTGTGAAGTCTCCCTCTCTGAAGACATTCAAACACACCTGCACATACTCTTGTGTAACCAGCTCTGGGTGGCCCTGCCTTGGCAGGGGGGTGGACTGGATGATATCCAGAAGTCCCTTTCAACCCTAATGGTTCTGTGATCTATACCACAAACCTGGCACTCTCAGGCACGTTAAAGCACATAATATGCTCCCAAGACAAGAAGCACAAAAAAACTTCAACAACTACATTAGGAAGCACATTTCCCAGGACAAGGGTTATGCTGGACAAGGCAGACACCAGAGCCCCCAGAGCTTGGTGCTGGGCAGGCTCTATAGAACCACATATATAATAGCTTGGGTTGGAAGGGAAATTCATGCAGTCTCAACCCCTTGCCATGGGCACAGATACCTTCCACTAGCCCAGGTTGCTCCAAGCCCCATCCAACCTGGCCTTGAACACTGCCAGGGATGGGGCAGCCACTGCTTCTCTGGGCAACCTGTGCCAGTGCCTCAGCACCCTCACAGGGAAGAGCTTCTGCCTTATATCTAACCTGAATTGCCCCTGTTTAAGTTTAAACCCATACCCCCTTGTCCTACCGCTACAGTGCCTAATGAAGAGTCCCTCTCCAGCATCTTTGTAGGCCTCCTTCAGATACTTGAAGGCTGCTATAAGGCCTCCACACAGCTTCTCTCTTCCAGGCTGAGCAGCCCCAATTTTCTCAGCCTGTCTCCACAGGAGAGCTGCTCCAGCCTTAATCATCCCCGTGGCCTCCTCTGGAGTTACTCCAACAGGTCCATATCCTTATGTTGAGGATACCAGATCTGCACACAGTGCTGCAAGTGGGGTTCCACGAGAGACCGCACAACTATGCGTCCAAAGAGGAGGCTGGAGCTGTCACAACCAGTAATCCCAAGGCTGTTAGCAGAAGTCTCACAGCTAAATAGCTTCCAAGCACATTATCATGGCCGAGGCCTTCCTAGAGGCTAGGTCTTAACCTTCGCAGTGAGGCAAGCCGGGGCACCCCAGCGGCAGACCCAGCGCCGGGGGAGTGCCCCGGCCTACCCACCACGGAGCTGGCAGACCTCATCTAACGGACCACCGACCGCCTGGGAACAGCCCCATAGACGGCTGCGCTCAACCCTCCCTATGGCCACTGGAGCCCAGCCCCGAGCCCAGCTCCCCTCAGCCGCCGCGATCACTCACCTGCACCCCCGGCGAACTCCGCTACCGGACGTCCTCCCTCCCGCGCAAGGAATGCCGGGAGCCCTCCCGGCTACCAATTCCAATATCCTCTGAGGCGGGAAAGGGAAGCTCCACCTACTGAGGCTCAGGGCCAATAGGAGATCCTCTATGAGAGGGCGGGGCGAAGGACAGCCAATGGGATTTGGTGCGCCGAGGGAGGGCGGGCGGAGCTGAACCGCTGGCTGAGGTACCGGAATCGGGGAGGGCGGAGTGGTGGTTGCTGTGGTTTCAGTGGTCTTCGAGCAGCGTTGTTGCTGACTGGCCCCTCCTGGGTTTAATTCATCTTTTAAGTCACGTTGGCTCCCACTGGGAGCGGCTTCGGGAAGGCCGGCCGGGAACGCGGGCTGCCGCTGGCGGTGTTGCTATGGTGACGCCGCCCGGGCCGCCATTTTGATGGTTCGTTGTCGGGGTTTCTTTCAGCAAGGCATACCGAGGCACTGCGGGTCCCGGGACCTGCCGGTAAGGTGGGTGCCGAGGGCAGGCGTTAGTTCATCCGCAGGTCCGTGGCTGGCCCTTGAATACAACCCTGAAACCAAGGTTTCTGTCCTGCCTGCCTCCTGCATCTACTTGGCATCTCCCTTCTGTCACACCCTGACAGTGAGGCTCCTGAATAGACTTGGCAGGAAATGTCGGTTCTAGTGACATGGGACTTCATGGTCATAGAATAGTTTGGGTTGGAAGGAACCTTGAAAGCCCATTTAGTTCAACCCCCCTTCAGTGAGGAGGGACATCTTCAACTAGATCACGTTGCCCAGAACCACATCCAGCCTGGCCTTTAGCGTCTGCCAGGATGGTGCATCCACTACGTCTCTGGGCAACCTGCGCCAGGATTTTACCACTCTCATTGAAAAGAATTTCTTCCTCGCATCCAGCCTCAATCTCCCTCTTCTAATTTAAAACTGTCACCCCTTATCCTATCGCAACAGGCCCTGCTAAAAAGTCTCTCCTTGTCTTTCTTATAGGCCCCTTCTAAGAACTCAAAGGCTGCAATAAGGTCTTCCTGGAGCCTGCTTGTCTCCAGGCTGAACAACCCCAACTCTCTCAGCCTTTCCTCATAGGAGAGGTGCTCTGTCCCTCTGATCATTTTTGTGGCCACTCTCTGGACCCATGTCTCAATTGGCCCAAGCTTTCCAGAAAGTTTTTGTTGTGTTACAGCTAGCAAGTCTGCACTTTATTTTAAACATAGAGTACTGCTTTCTCCCAGAGAAGATGCTGGATTAGATGACTGATACATCAGATCCAGTATAACATCTTTAACCTTGGGAGACTGAGCTCTCAAGCTGGCAGAGGGAGCTGCAGTAGACTGTTTTTATCCACACGGGACTCCTCTTGTTCCTTGCAACCTCTGCTTGCTGTCAGAGCACAGTACTGCAGCCTTGGAGAGATTTCCCTCCACTCTGCCCAAATCAGACACGTGTTTTCTAGAATGGGCAAAGCCACCATTATGTGGATATGGCATATGAAGTATTTGCAAAGGCACTTTCCAAGTTGTAAGCTTCCCTAAGCATGAGAGGAGTTTATTTTTACAGGAGCATTACCAGTCCATGCCAATGCAAAGAATAGTGAGTGTAATCACATGAACAGTTATTTCAGTACTGAATAACATACAAACCTCTCAACTTTTCTTGCCGAACAGAAATTATTTGCTTTCACTTTTGAATCTCCAGGAAACTGTCCAACTGTAGCTTAAAATGCTAAAAGCAAAGGTTTTCCATAAGGATTAGTTATCTAACTTGTTAGTACAGCAGTCGTCCCTACTGTGTTGTCTTGACTCCTCATGTACATCAAGGAACACATGAGGAAAGAGTTTCCTTCATAAACACTTTGAAAGGTCAGAATCCAAGACCATGCCTACTCTCAACTATTTTTTATAGAAATCCAGTGAAAAAAAAACCCTGAACATAAATCATTTTATCTATCGTCTGAGCAGTGAGGAGGGGAACATGGGAGAAATAGGGATGAGGAGTAAACACCAGCTGAGAGCAGAGGTATCAGCTCTGCCTTGACTGTGTGTCTGCCCCCTCCATGCAGGCAGTGTCAGTATGCTTCTCTGAGAACAGTTACAAGTTGCGTAGAAACCCCAAAAATAATTTATGAGGGGCTAAACTGCCTCTTGTGTGGCCCCAATTGCGGGCGTGTATGGTGAGCAGGGCAGAAAGCTCTCAGCCCTCTGAACTCAGGAGGGAAGGCACAACTCCAAAATTGCAGATTTTATTGTTCACTGCTGGTAGTGAAAACCGTGCTGAAAATTATAGTGACCCTGAAAGCACATGCTTTGTTCTTGCTCTGTTCTGATGTTACCCCTTGTGTTCTTTTGTGAGGTGTATTTCAGCTCATCATTCATTTGGCTGAAGGGAAGCTTTTCCAATGGCCTCAGAAAGGCAAAGTGAGGGTACAGAGCACCTGTCTGAGCCTCCTGCAGCTCCTCTTCAGAGTGGCAGAACATTTCAATGGGGAGCTATACTTGCTGCAGTGAAAGATCAGCTCCCATCTCTGGACTCTGACGACTCCACAGTAAGCATTGGAACCTGCCTTTCTTTCTCACTGTCTTCTGGAAAAATCTCTGTCAAGCAAGAGAAGGTCATCCCACCCAGGCATTTCCCAGGAGCTAGCATGATATCCTTGGCAGGCTACCTGTTCTGACTGTTGGAACACTGTGTACTAATCCACAGCGTTCTGGATTATCTCTAACTGGCAAAATGTAAATGCCATCTCCTCTTGCTGTGTTCTTTGGAACCAGAAAATGGGACTGGTTTCTCCAGACAATGAGTATTCCCCGGCTGGGAAGAGGAGGGCAGTGGGCATCTTGCAGAATGAACCCACATTTTTTCTTTGTTTGGTTAAAAAAAACAGTATGAAAGAAGCATACTGTTGGTTTAAAATGAGATTATAAGGTTTTACGCATGAGTGTATTAAGCTACTCATTCCAATAATGTACTTGCCAGGCAGTAACCCTGTCAATATGTTTTTCTATGTATGAGGATCACAGGGAAGTGATATTCTGGAAGACTTTATGGTCCACTGGAAAAGGCATTTGGCAGATATTTGAGTCCTGGATTCTGCTTTTTTCCCTGCCTGAAATTCTCCACAGGCCATGTTGCCATCTTGTGCTTCAATTCTATCTGCAAAGAAGCATAAGGCCACGAATCATTTAACCTAAAGCCTAAGATTGATAGATATTGTGCAGCATGCTTCACCATTTACTTGCTGGGTCTTAGTCTCTGGGACAGGCTGCCTCGTGGCTGATGAAGATCTCTGTTCACAGGACGGTGACAGTCTGGTGGAAATAAAAGCCTCTCTGGCATTGACTTTTCTGAGGTGATAATGAGTATCAAGGTTTGATTATTAGTGTGCTTTTATCTAAACCAGAATATTTTATTAATTTTCAAGCATGTATAAACTTGAATTTTATTTTTTTTAACACTGAAAAGATATATGTGTTTAGTGTGGCCCTTACTGATACAAAGGGAGTCTTGTGAACAGTGAAGGAGCCAGAAATGCCTCCATGTCATATTTATTACTTCAGACTACGTCCATCATCAGAAGCAGTGTGAGCTAGTGGATGAAGTGGTAATACCGATTCTTTGACTGGTTTTCTGCACCCAGCTCTGTCTCCAACATGTGGGACAAGTTATAGTGCCTCAGTGTTTCTCAGTTCCTCTCTACCCATATTCTGGTTTAGTTACTTAAACAACAATTTATATAGTGTCTATATAGTATAGGTTAAAGCCCAATACTCAGGAGTTGGTTTTAGGCATTCTCACTGTGTAAGTGTACAATAAAGTCAAAACAGAGAGGCAGCCTTGTGACAATTTGGTAACAATACCATCCTATAACTCTAAATCATGTTGAAATTTTTTACTTATAAACAACCTCCAGCTTCTCTGTTCTGTGACACCTGAAATCCCTGCTGAAGGATCTGAGGCAACCTGCTTGGTGCTTACAGCCTACCCTTAATTTGCATTCAGATCTATTTGTATAATCCCCATCCTGCTTAGTGTGGACCAGTTCCCTGCTGAGCCTGCAGTTTCAGTGCTGCACCTTTGTCCATGTGGTTTCCACTTATGTGAAGATACCTTTATGCACCTGAGATCTGTAACCTCAATGTGGTGTGCTCCTGAATTCAAAACCAGCACTGACAAATGTGTTTAGTGTCCTGAAGTACATTTGTTACCCTGATACACAATTTATTAAGAGGAAAGAAGTTCTATTGCAGTTTGCTTCATGTTAAGAATTATTAATTACACCTGACAAAGAGAATTCTCTACAGTGTTATTGAAAACATACACACAAAGGAACCAGCAGGAAATCTGTGTCCTGATTGCTGAGGAGGTGCTTAATCTCATTTCTGTGACTAAGCATAAGGATTTATCTCAAATACATGTCCTATGTTCAGAAATTTTCAAAGCTATTTAAACTCTATGCAACCAAGCAGATGCTGCTTTGCATCCTGAACAGTGAATGGCAGGCTCCTGATTGCAATAATAAGCCTCATGGCCTGGCCTGCCCTGCCCAGCCTCCGCTGGGGCTCCCACCCATGTGCTCAGCAGCTCCACTTAAACTCAGCTCTGGGCGTTCACTCTTTGAGCTGTGTTGGAGGAGCACTGTTATCTAGTTACAGGTTTCCTTGATCCAGACTGTGAATTGACATTCAAGCTTAATCTCTGACCTGTCTTATATTTAGATTCTTGACTCAGCCTACTTGCTGCTTCTCGTTTGTCCTGCTTATTTTGTTTGGGTACCGTAGGCTTGGGCTTTGCCTTTCCAGTTATGTGATTCCCCTTCCCTTAGGGAGCAGCAGTGCTCTTGTTACTTTGTGATGGTGTATAGGGCAGTGCAAACAATCACTTGGGAGTCAGAGGATTTGCGCACTCTTGTCCTTACTTTGCTCAGAGAAATGTTGGTCACCAGTGCCCATGGCAGTTCAATGTTTTACATGGTTTTTATAACTGTAGCTTGCTCAAATGTTAGGTCACTGTAAGACAACCTAGTGTGGGGCTGTGAGACTGGTGATGTGACAGCAGAGAAAATTCTTGTGTCTGAACTGTAGTCACATGATGGCAACATAGGATTTGTCAAAGAGATGTTAAGGTGAGTGTTACAGACTCTCATTTAGTTGTTTTTTTTTTTTTTTGTTTTGATTGCAGTCTGAATATGACAGTGATGGGGAGCTTTTCATCTTCCAGCGGGAACAGCCAAACTTAATTCCTGACCTGTCAGAAGAACTGATGGAGTTTTCCCTGGAAGACTCCAACTGGCAGGTTGTTGCCTCTTGTGTCCAGGCTCTACTACTGTAATCCCTCTCTTCTGGTTGTCACCAGTGTGGGTAGATGCTGTTATTTAACCTGTTTGACTGAAGTGTGTGATGGAAGAGCAGTCCCCAGTACCTTTCCCGCTAGAGACTAGTTTTTCTCTTTATGCAGTTTTCTCTGTTCTTGAGATTTTTAGATCCTTTTTCTCAGTTTCTATTGTTGTCCTTCACTTTTTTTTTTTTCCTGTGCACTGACACTAACACTGTGCAATGACTTAAACTTTTGCAGGGTTTGAAATAATTTCAGCAACAATTTTATGTATCTAGAAAACAGAGAATCATTTAGGACAGAGTAGGGAAGGGGGCAAGTGTGAAGCTTAACCCTTGAGCAGTGTTTTTGAGATAAATTGTTACACTGCTTCTGCAGTGCTAAAGATGAGCCAGCTGACCTGACCCTTCCATCATGGCAAGACTAACACAGTGCTGTTTTTTCCTAATTAACCTGCTGTAAGGAATGTCATGTGATGAACACATGTAAGGAAAATAAATTTTAAGGTTTTTTAGCACTTCCTGAAGTTAGTCTCTGGAAAGTAAACAGTCTAAACTGTTTTTCATGATGGACATGGTGTGTGCTGCATCCAGATGGTGTCTGAGTTAGAGCTGCTATCTTCTTAACATTGTGGCTTTATTTATCATCAGCTTCTAAAGCTTAGGGAGATATGACTTTCTAATTGTGTGTATTTTCTGTACCTGTAGCAAACCCAGGGAGCAAAAAGCTGTCCATGGGAGATCTGGAGTGGAGATCTAGAAAGCTCTGGATTTCAGAAAAAAACAGATGGTGCCCAAGTCATTGCAAAAGATGACGTACAAATGATTAAAGATGAGACTCCCAGTCTTGCCAGCTATACTGAAGAAATACCAAACCAAAAGGCAGCTGTTCATGAAGAGTCTCTTGCGGATTCCACCGATTGCCTTGAAGGGGAAGAACTGGACAGGACACAGGCCAGGGAAAGCCAGAACTCTTGGCTTAATAAAGCATTGTCTGTGGAGGATTTGAGCAACCGGAAAGAGAGAAGAAAACTGATAAAGACAAAAATACTCTCCAAATTAATCCTGGAGCCATCACCAGGCCACTCAGAGCCAGATGTCAAGCCTTCCTCCCATGATGTTAGCAACAGTCTAGAAAAGAATGATAAGGAAGAAAACTGCTCAGATCATCTTCAAGGGTCGACCCATCTGTCACTGCAGGTAAGTAGCACAAACAAAATATTTTGGGGGGTGCTGCTCATTGAGTAGATGGCACAGAGCATTGCTTGCAGAATCCCTACTAAGACGAAGAACTGAAATGCCCAATTCTGCACACGCCATGATGTTTTTCATGACTTTTCTCATTGTCCTGAGTTTGGGTTTTGCTGGGTCATGTGCTATGCAAGTTACCAAGTGCTCTTGCAGAGCTGTTGTTAGAAACCCACAATGGGAGCAAAAGCCAAGGGTCAGCTGCATGTTTCATGGTCATATTCAGGACAGCCAACCACAACCTCTGGACTTGGAGAGGCAGGAACTCTTCTGGTCTCAGCAGACTTTGCATTCAAACAGTCAACCTTCTAGCCTTTCAGCATTTTGTCCTCTCTGTAACACTGTGGGAGTGCTGGAGGTGAGGAGGTAACGCTTGTTCCTGAAGTCCTAAATCTTTCCCACTTACAGCAGGTGCTTAGGACCGCTTGTGTGTGCTTAACTGGTATGTGGCCCTAGCATGGTGAGGTGGCTCTCTTCAGTACTAATTATGTATGTCTACTTCCCATATTGATTTTTAAGGTTGTTAAGACTTAATCAGCTCAGAACATGAACATGATATTTCTGTTCAAAGCCTTCTATAGCATCAGAGTACACGTTTCTCTTCCCCTTTCATATATGCTCACAAATTGGTGTTAGAGCTGTTCTAGTATAGGCAAAGAATGCAGCTTCTTGCCTATTTTAAACTGTGCTGCATCATTTAACTGTGCCATTATTGGTGGGGATCTTTTCCACATGGTTCAGGGTTTAATTGCCATCTCATCTCAAGTCAGTTGCTGTATTAATTCAAGAGGTGTGGTTATCCTTTCAGAATCTGTTTGATATCACTAACTTCAATGAACTGAAGTCTGATGCTTTTGTGTGAGTACTAAGCCCAGGCTCAGTGTATTCTCGCTTTGACAAAGGGAGGGTAAAGCTTTATCCTTCATGTGTGTATTTAGATTTGAGAGGTGATTGGTACTTCCCACCTTAGCAAGGTTTAACATAAACCTCAGTTTATGTGAAGTAAAGTTGTTGAAACTAATATACAGTTTCTTCTTGATTTTAATCATACCAGTTGTTTAAAAATATTTTTCCCTTAAGTCCCTTTCTATATTAGAAATGGAATTGTGCAAATCTTCATATATTTTTCTTCTGGTCTCTGTATAGTACCTTACAATAGTGCTACTCCTGTTAAGGGTTAGGAGAAGAAAGCCGTAATACAGCAGCTGAGGTGGTGGTTTGAGCTTTTGATTATAATGGTTTGTACTTAAGAAATATTATTGAAAAAGAAGCTTATTAGAACTGCACCACAGAATCATAGAATTATAGAATAGTTAGGGTTGGAAAGGACCTTAAGATCATCTAGTTCCAACCCCCCTGCCATGGGCAGGGACACCTCACACTAAACCATGCCACCCAAGGCTATGTCCAACCCCACCCTGAACGCCGCCAGGGATGGAGCATTCACAACTTCCCTGGGCAGCCCATTCCAGTGCCTCACCACCCTTACAGGAAAGAACTTCTTCCTCATATCCAATCTAAACTTCCCCTGTTTAAGTTTGAGCCCGTTACCCGTTGTCCTCTCACTAGAGTCCCTAATGAAGAGTTCTCCACGCAGCCTTCTCTTCTGCAGGCTGAACAGCCCCAACTTTCTCATCCTATCTTTATATGGGAGGTGCTCCAGTCCCCTGATCATCCTCGTGGCCCTCCTCTGGACTTTTTCCAACAGTTCCATGTCCTTTTTATGTTGAGGACACCAGAACTGCACACAATACTCCAAGTGAGGTCTCACGAGAGCAGAGTAGAGGGGCAGGATCACCTCCCTTGACCTGCTGGTCACGCTCCTTTTGATGCAGCCCAGGGTACGGTTGGCTTTCTGGGCTGCAAGCGCACACTGCCGGCTCATGTTCGTTTTTCATCAACCCACACCCCCAAGTCCCTCTCTGCAATGCTGCTCTGAATCTCTTCCCTGCCCAGCCTGTAGCTGTGCCTGGCATTGCTCTGACCCATGTGTAGGACCTTGCACTTGTCATGGTTAAACTTCATCAGGTTGGCATCAGCCCACCTCACGAGCGTGTCAAGGTCCCTCTGGATGGCATTCCTTCCCTCCAACATATCAACCGAACCACGCATCTTGGTGTCTTTGGCAAACTTGCTGAGGGCGCACTCAATCCCACTGTCCATGTCACCCACAAAGATGTTGAACAAGACCGGTCCCAACACCGATCCCTGGGGGACACCACTCATTACTGGTCTCCAGCTGGACATTGAGCCACTGAGAACTACTCTTTGCGTGCGGCCATCCAGCCAGTTCTTTATCCACCGAGTGGTCCACCTGTCAAATTGATGTCTCTCCAACTTAGAGACAAGGATGTCATGTGGGACAGTGTCAAATGCTTTGCACAAGTCCAGGTAGATGACATCAACTGCTCTACCCCTGTCCATCAGTTCTGTAGCCCCATCATAGAAGGCCACCAGATTGGTCAGGCAGGATTTCCCCTCAGTGAAGCCATGCTGGGTGTCACCAAGCACCTTGTTGGTTTTCATGTGCCTCAGCATACCTTGCAGGAGAATCCGCTCCAAGATTTTGCCAGGCACAGAGGTGAGACTGACTGGTCTGTAGTTCCTTGGCTCATCCATTTTCCCCTTCTTAAAAATGGGGGTTATATTTCCCTTTTTCCAGTCGTCGGGAACTGCGCCTGACTGCCATGATTTTTTCAAATATGATGGACAGTGGCTTAGCAACTTCATTTGCCAGCTCCTTCAGCACCCGCGGATGGAATTCATCCGGTCCCATGGATCAAAAGGAGTGTGACCAGCAGGTCGAGGGAAGTGATCCTCCCCCTCTGCTCTGGTGAGACCTCACTTGGTGTATTGTGTGCAATTCTGGTGTCCTCAACATAAAAAGGACATGGAACTGTTGGAACAAGTCCAGAGGAGGGCCACAAGGATGATCAGGGAACTGGAGCACCTCCCATGTAAAGATAGGATGAGAAAGTTGGGGCTGTTCAGCCTGAAGAAGAGAAGGCTGCGTGGAGACCTCAGAACAGCCTTCCAGTATCTGAAGGGGGCCTATAGGGATGCTGGTGAGGGACTCTTCATTAGGGATTGTAGTGAGAGGACAAGGGGTAATGGGTTCAAACTTAAACAGGGGAAGTTTAGATTGGATATGAGGAAGGAATTCTTTACTGTGTGGGTGGTGAGGCACTGGAATGGGTTGCCCAGGGAAGTTGTGAATGCTCCATCGCTGGTGGTGTTCAAGGCCGGGTTGGAAATAGCCTTGGGTGACATGGTTTAGTGGGAGGTGTCCCTGCCCATGGCAGGGGGGTTGGAACTAGATGATCTTAAGGTCCTTTCCAACCCTAACTATTCTATGATTCTATGACTTGTATACATTCAGGTCCCTAAGATGGTCTTGAACCAGATCCTCTCCTACAGTGGGCCCAGGGTCTTCATTCTCTCTCCCTGCGTCTGCCTTGCAAGACTTGGGTGGTGTCGTCAGAGCATTTTCCGGTGAAGACTGAGGCAAAGAAGTCATTAAGAGCCTCAGCCTTCTCCAGATCCAGGGTAGCCAGTTCTACCACTAGCTTCTGAAGGGGGCCCACGTTGTCCCTAGTCTGTCTTTTATATGCAATGTACCTATAGAATCCCTTCCTGTTATCTTCAACATCTCTAGCCAAGTTTAATTCTAAGTGGGCCTTAGCTTTCCATAATTAAAGCAAACACATGTGTCAGGCTATTTGATAAAAAAACAACTGCACTGCCCTGTAACATTCCTCTTGCCTCTGTAAGCTCACTTGTCAGCCGTCCTTCTTTCCTCCAGACCAATACACCTTAGTGACATCCTTGATCCAGTATTAGCTTTGTGTGGTGTGAGACTTCAGCTTGTGACCCCCATCAGGCTTTTACCTTTCATCACCTTTAGTATGTAATATTAGAATAGATCTAACCCTGGTTCAGGTATGTGTGAAGATTTTATTGCTCAGGAAAAAGTGAGAATCCCCTCTTAAATGGCAGGGGCAGGTGACAGGTTTTTACAGGGTGAAACCCCTTGTTTGGGAGGCTGCTAGCTGCTGCTTTTCTAAAGCCCTGAGTAGTCACATGGAATGCACATTGGGGGTGACACAACTGTCAAAACTGACAGTCACCTTTCTTTTAAAAAAAATCATGGGAACTTCTAAGCTCTGGTGATATTTCAGTTAAAATTTTAATTTCAGCTAATATTCAAAGGGGAAAGCAATCAGTGCTTTAAATACATGTAAGCTTTTATCATCACAGGCTGGTTCTTATATCTAAGTTAGCAGGGTGCAGTGTGAGCATACCCACAGCCACTATATGTGACTCATAGCAACAAAATTGATGATCCTGTCTTCAGTGTGGGATAAGCAGCTGTAAGATTGCATCTAATGCTGCCTGGGCCTAGGGGAGTGGGAATTTGCCCTTGCTGGAAGTTGGACAGGGAGGAAAAAGCTGTGGGCCTCACCTCAAAGAATGGAAAAGCAGAAGGTCCTTCTCATGTTGGTAGCAGTGAGAAGTTCTCACCATTATTCTGGTTCAGAACATGTATGTTTGGTCTTGTATCAGGCCTTTAATGTGGTTTAGTATCTCCTGTGGTTTTCTGTAGCCTATATCAAAAGGGTCCATGATTCTCAGAAGAAAAAAACCTCATCAGAGGTAGATGAAGCCGCTGGATAGATGAGCTGCTCAAAGGGCTATAGCAAATGCATTCCTTTCATTACAGCACTTTCTTGTGGAACTGCTTAAAGCAAGCTGGCAGTATAGTTAGGAACATCCTCTTTTGGAGATGGTGAAAGCTTGAGGGAAGAGTACTTGGAGGTATGGACAGAGAGAAATAAAACCTTTTGGGATCTGGTAATGTTAGTGGGTCTGAGGGATGAAGGGGAGTACCTGCTGTGGGGAAGACTCCACCATGGGAATGCATGTAGAAGATGGAGCCATGAGGAGGACATACCATGTCCCAGCTTATGGCAAGATGGGTCAGGCGGATGTTCAGGGTGGACTTAGGTTTCTCCTTTTAAGAGGCTCTCAGTTCAGCCCATTCTAGAAAATTCATCTAGACTTTGCAGTTTTAAGTAGGGAAGGAGAGAGTACTCCACCTTCTTATATTTGATGACTACTAGTTAGTCTTTCACTGGTTTCTCACAGCAGTAATACTGCACTTGGCTATGCTAGATGTGCAGGGCCTTGGCAGTGCTGTGAGGCATCAGTGTTCAAACAGCAAATGTCCTGCTGTTAGTTATGCCAACCACTGAGGCTCACCCTGAAGCAACTGTGTCCAGAGTGGCACACCAGTTCATCTGCTGGTAAGTGACAGTGGCTGTTCGGGGAGAAGCTGCTGCCTTAGCATTCACACATGCACCACTCTAACTGCTAGTCTGGTAGTGAGTTTTGGTCTGGGGACTTCTAATACCCTATTAAGTTCCTTCCCTACCTTCACACAGGCAGGCCTTTAACTGTTCTTGTTGAATTGCAGCTTCTGCTGATGGCTGTAGCCTCCTTATCTTCTGGTTTGTGCTTCTTGTGTGCCTCTTGTTGGCAAAGCATGGGACGCTAAAACACTCCTAGATGTAGGATAAGCATTACTCATCCGCAACTAAAAATCAATGTATTAACAATATTCTACTCATACTAAAGACAAAACACAATGCTGCACCAGCTTCTAGGAAAAATTCTAAGAAAGCTAACTCTAGTCCAGCTGAAAGCATCACTAAGTGCAAGTCCACAGCTTGTGGCTCAAGCTATTTAAAACTTACTTATGTCAGATAACTAGTATCTCTCAACAGCAGCATAGTACTGGAGTAAGTAAGGTGGGCTTCCATGCCATTTGTGTATTTATATGTGCCAGGAGAATCTGATGGAGCTGCTACAAAGAATGTGAGACTTATTTTGTAGCAGTCTTTTGGGAGTACATTTTCCGTCACATGTTGTCTGTCTTCTTTCAGAGTATTGAGAAATGGGATCTAGACAAGAGTCTTGAGGAGCTGGAGCAGCAGAAAGATAACACTCATGCAGAAGTTGCTTTCTCCTCATCAGATCATGGTAACACTGCTAAATTAATACAAACTTTGCTGAAAGTGTATAAAAATGAATAAAACTCAGGTCCCTGTGTTTAAGTCATTCTCCGCAGCATTCTTTTGAATGCTGAAATCATGGTGAGTTTTTTAATGCCTTTGTAAAACATTTTTAATTCATTTCCCTCAAGAAGCCCCATCCCTGGCAGTGTTAAAGGCCAGGTTGGACAGGGCTTGGAGCAACCTGGTCTAGGGGAAGGTGGTTGGAACTGAATGAGGTGTAACGTCCTTTCCAACCCAAACTAGTCTGGGATTCTATGATTCCATCTTGCTTTCGTAGCTTGAAAGCAGTGCTCTGTTGCCTGCCATGGCCTAAGAGTGAATCAGAAAAGATGGATGAAGGTTTGAAATGAGTCAGAGCCAGGTGATGATAGTACCTTTATTCTTCCCCTTCTGACAGGCTGTGAAGAAAGGGTGGATGTGAAATTGAGGGAAGAGGATATTGGGTGATCCTGTGGCAGAGAAACACAACTGATGATTCTTTTCATTGCTCTTCTGTAGGCACCTTCAGGAGTAAATCTGAAAATCAGCTCATGGAAAAGCTAAAAGAGCTGTGTGCCAGGCAGCCTAGGACAGTGTCTCCATATTGCAGGTGGCCACCAGCCAAGCTCTCCTTTCAAGAACATCAGGAGAATAAGTAGGTCCTTTTCTGTCATATACACTGGGTGTCGTGGTTTAAGCCCAGACGTAAATCAGCCACACACTCGTTAGCTCACTCCCCACCTTCCTCCCCCTGCTCCCGGACGGATGGGGAGAAGAATTGAAAGAATGTAACTCCCATGGGTTGAGATAAGAACAGTCCAGTAACTAAGGTATAACACAAACCACTGCTGCTACCATCAATAGTAATAATGATAAGGGAAATAAAAGGGAAGAGAATACAACCACTCACCACCCACTGACCAATACCCAGCCCAAGCCAGCAGTGATCTAACCCTTCCAGGTAACTGCCCCCAGTTTATATAGTGGGCATGACATGCTGTGGTATGGAATATCTCTTTGGCTAGTTTGGGTCGGGTGTCCTGTCTCTGCTTCCACCCAGCTTCCCCTCCTCCGTGGCAGAGCATGAGGCTCAGAAAGTCCTTGGTCAGACTAAACATTACTGAGCAGCAGCTAAAAACATTGGTGTTCCCAGGCTGAAAGTCAAAACCACAGCACTGAACCAGCTACTAAGAAGGAGGAAAAATGACTGCTACTGCTGAACCCAGGACACTGGGTAGTCCTGACTGTCAGTAGGGATACCTGGAATCTCATGGTTTTCTATAGGGGCTTTCTGTGTAGCTTCTGCAGAAAGCTGATATTGTAGTTGGAATGCGTTACAGGGATGTTAAAGGGAATAACTTAGACTCTGCCATAAATGTACATTTGATCATGAACACTATCCTACCACTTTAGCATTTTCCATCAACCATCACCTTTGTCTAGACCTTACCAGACACTTGAGACAAGCGCAAAAGGCAGGAAAACAAGGCAAAGCAAATTATCGTGGCCATATTTTTTGTCATCTAGGGTACTGCTTTCCCTTACTGGTACCTCAATTTAGTGAAAGTATACAGGATTATTTTTTTGTGGGGGAGAGGGTGTCAGCGCATCTGAGAGGGTTCAGTGTGAAGAAAGTGGATTTCCAGATTCTTTGGAAGAAACATCATCAGTGATGTCAGCACAGAGAAAACAGTAGTGAAACAGGCCTGTAAAGGGGAAGGTGAAGAGTCTCCTCATTTTGAGGGCAGGGAGAGCCACAAGAGTGATTTGCACCATAAATTCTCTGAAGGATGAAATAGAGTTGCCAAAGGAGGCAGAGAGAAAAAAGGGACCCGGTTTTACTGATGGGCATAAGCTTTCTAAACATGTAAGCTCTTTGGTGCCATAACTGCTGCCTTTGTTCTTCAGAGCCATTTGATGTTGTCAGTTTTTGAAAACTAAGTATCTGCTACCATGCTGCTTCTAGTCTGTGTTCCTCAGGGGAAGCTGAATCATTGAGCTCAGCTTAGAAAGGTGGTGGAGAGCAGGCAGAAGAGGAGTTTGAATCTGTGCAGTAGTCAAGCACAAAGCTCCTTTCACAGTCCATTTTGATCATAATCCACACCCTGCAGGGCTTCTTGTCTGGCTAAGGTGGAGGACATGCTGAAACAGAGTTTTCTGTGCTTAGGGATGTTGCCTTGCTATCATCTCCACGAAGTTCTCCAAGGATGGATATGGTGAGCTTACAGAGCCTGCCAGACCCTGCAACCGTGTACATCGACCTGAGAGATGCTAAACCACAGAAGTCAGTAACATTCCCTGATGAGCAACAAAGGTAAAGTCTGGCTTTACTGTTAGTGAGAAGTGGGTAACAAAAAGTGAGAAGCTGAAACCTCTCTGCAGCTCTTATTTGTGAAATAGCTTTAAAAGTGTTCTCTCCTTCCACACTTCTGTGACTTTAGTAGGAAAGTATAGCGCCATCTGAGCATGGGCATATTCTTAAAACAGTAACTTGTCTCGGAACATGTCAATGTGTGGGGTTGCAGGCAGCACACACACAGCGTGGGGAACATCCAGGGAAATCACATTTACAAAGTTTCCATTCATAAAGGAGTGGGCAGGGACTGCGAAGCAGTGCTGGAGAGGTTGGGCCACTGTTGTTACGTTTTGGGTACAGAATGGACATCACTTGCTACATTCCTGGCAAGCAGCCTACGTGCTGATTTCTGTCTCTTGTGGGATAAGAGGGCCTTCTAGTGAGGGCTGAGAGGCCAAATCCTTCTCAGTCTGCAATAGATGCTGCAAAGATGTTCTTCCCCTAGAGCTAACAGTGTCTGAGGTAGCTGTTTGCTTCCTTCTCAAGGTGTACATTTGCTGGAGCAGGGGGTTGAAGAAAACAGTCACCAGACAAAACCTCGTAGTTAATAACCAACTGATAGTTTAGAAGCACTAACAGGTTTTGATGTAGTTGCTTAATTTATTTTTTTTGCAAGAGTACTGGTGTGAAGAGCTCTCTAGCACCTGGAGATATTCCCTGAAATTATCACCCCCTTTTTTATAATGGTTTTAAAATTGCATCCTAGAAATGACAAAAAGCCAACTCCCAGTTGGAGCAGAGTTAACTCATATGGTCCAATTTGCTTCACAGCACAAGTGACAGCTCCACTGAAGAAGAAGAGACTATGACGACTGAGGACCAAGCAGAAAGGAGAAGGTGAGATTCTTTCCCACGACCTTAGTGCAAATGATATGATGTTCATTTTTTTTCTGAAACTAAAATAATTGCCCTAACAGTGCTTAGAGAGACCTCGTGTACTGAAACATCCCTATTTCTGGTCTTCACAGCAAACAAGCTCAATAACAGCAGTGTTTCAGTCTGGCCCTAGGATATCACTCGTTTTCTGTTGCATAGTAAAGATACTGAAGCTAGAAAATAGTTGTTGATCATTGAGGCAGTGCTACACCTTGGTCCTGTACAGCTGCGTGGGAACAGCTCAAAAGACAGTTGAACAGACCAGGGTGGCTGGGGAAACCCGGTGCTTTCTCCAGACTTGTCTGAGTGACATGAGAACTGTTTTTTAAATGGCTCAGAATCAAACTTAAAATGTTGTAGGGGGCTGACTCAGACAAACCTTTATATTTAGAAATAATAAAATAGGCTAGAATGGATGTTGATTCAAAGAGAGTATTGAATACATTGTGGGCAGGGATGATCTCCGGTCTCCTTAACAGGGAGGAGACAAAGAGGGGAAAGGGTAAAGAATGTGATGGATGGAATGCCAAACTAAATTCTTCAGTAGGCACAGATGCCAACCTCTTCTGTTGCTAAACTCAGGCTTGATTTATACTAATAGGTTGTTAAACACTTGTCTAATGTGAAGCAGCTATGTCATGTTTTAAACACCTTCCTGTGTTTAGGCTCTGGGTTACATCTTACTGGGTTTAGGCTCTGGATTACATCTAGAAGCCTGATGCAGGTAAGTTCACATCACAGCAGTGCAGAGGGCAAGAAGAACACTTGTAATGTTGTGCCAGCCAATTGCTCTTTTTATTTTTTATTGATTTGAAAGAATAAGTTATTTGATGGGGAATGGAGCCTAACCAACATAATTTAGAACATCTAATCCAAAGCCAGAATAAAGCAGGGACAGGATGATGCTTGGGGGACTCTCACTGGCACTGATACAAGTACAGAAGTTTCATCAGTGTAAATCTGGAGTGATGGAGAGCAGAGCTTAGCAGATTGGGTTTTGATTTGTTTTAATGTTGCTAAAGAGCATACAAGTTAAATGCCTGACAAATGTTACTCAGCTCTGTTTCTAAATAAAAAAGCCTCAGAGGCTCAGCAGGGCAAGATTCTCATCTCATTCATGAGGGGTCAGTGCCAGTTTCACTCTTATCTGGATGTATTTATTAAACAGGGCTACATACTCTGTTCTACAATATGCCTACGTATTAGGGCCTTGGAGAGTTAGTTGGTTTGATCTCCACTCAGCCTGAAAAACACACTTTTGTATCTGGAGTGGTTGGGTAGTCAGGGCCATCTCTAGCAAATACCATAAGGCTGCTCTCTCCTAAATTACCACTGCTTAGGCCTACTCCTTAGTAGACCAGCCATCAGTGTGAAATATTGATTTGATGGTTCTGGATATGATGGCAGGAGATGTGAGATTCTTAAGGAGAAAGAATATTCTGGTTTTAGTTTGTTCAGAGGAGCATAGGTTTAGTTTAGCCAAGTACAGCAGTATGTTGCTGTGTGCTCATACCACCTAACCACATCATTAATATCCAACTTAATCTGTTACTCAGTCCATGTACTTTTCAGCTACCACTAAAATAAGGTATATTATTTGCTTATAATCACCACATGAGCTACAAACTGATAGTAGTCTTCCTGGAGCTGATGACTTGGGCGACATCACTGAGCAGAACTGCCAGAAAACAACTGTATCTGCCCATTATGTCATGACAGGACATTGCACAACAGAATACTGTCACAATGTTGTGGTTGCTGACAATTTAGCTGTCTCATTAACCTGGAGAAGACATAGATCAAATCAAGCCAAACACACGAAAATCCTAAAAATCATTAGAAGAACTTTTCTTATGTATGTATTTGAATCCCAACACTTGTATCCAACGGGGCCAAAAATGTGTAGACTCTAATTTCCATACCAACACCATATTTGTTCAGGGCTTTTCTGGAAGGTGTGTGTTGTGCCTGCAATCCAGAACTGGTGACTCAATTGCCTGTAAGATCAGTGTCATGTTCTATCACTGCAGTGTTCCATATTGCCTATGTGCTGGTGCTACTCTTACCAATAGCTATTATTTGTGTAGCTGTCCAGCCCTTGATTTTAGCTGTCACTCAGGGAAATTCCTCCGAGTTTGAATTTATTCATATAATGCTTTGTCTTGATTAACTCCAGTTTTCATGGTCTTTGCAGGAGGAATTGTTCAGCGAAAAGCCTGCTACTCCAACAACTCCATAGAGCCCGTAAAGAAGCCTCAGAGCTTCCTCATGAAATATCTACCCCAGCTGAAAAAATTGAAGGAATAAAACAGGATCCAGAAAATCTGGAAGAGATAGGTTCCTCTGAAATAAATCAAAGCCCATATTCTGAAGTGAGGCAAGAGGCAAGTAAGGTGATTCCCAGGATGAGATTAGACCCAGAGAAGACAGATACCCCTTTGTCGAGCCATGGGGGTAATGGAGCTGACATAAAGAAAGAAACCAAAATGGAAGCTGAGAAGGTTCAAAATTCAGGAAATGCTCCAGAGCCTCCTCTAACTACACCAGAATTGCCAAGGTATCACATGAGAGAAGTCCTCAGTGCTGTTGACTATGACTTACCTGATTGTCTAAAGTTAAAGAACATTACTTATCCAGTCTGCAAGTTGGAGCAAAAGGATATCTGGTTTTGTTACCTAGGAAGACGTCCTGTCCTGGTGGCTATTACTTAAAGGTTTATAGGCAGGCTTACTGGATCAGTGAATTGGCCTGGGACTGGACACACTGTGGCAATTCTGACACTGGAAATGCAGCCATTTTCTTTAGGTTTTATCCTGTTTTAACAGGAGGGTAACACAGTATTGATCTCCTTCTTGAAGAATGGTACTGAGATTTACTAAGCAGGGAAGGGTCTGTCTCCCTGCACCAGTATAGAGTGAGGTAAAATCTAGTCCTTTCCTGACAGATCTTTGCTTAACTTGGTCTTGAAATCCTCAGTGATGAGGATTCCTTGACCCGCCCCAGGCAGTCCATTTCACGGCTTACTTTTACTTACAATTGTGAAGCTTTTCCTTAAGTCTAAATGATCATATCTCCAATTTAAGCTTATTTTTTTGGTTGTGTTCCCAGGAGGTATGGAAAACATTTTATCTTGTTTTCCAACATAAAAAGCCTTTTATAAACTGGAAGATGTATCATGTCTCCCCTTGTAACTTTTTGCCAAACAAAGCAATTCTAGCATCAAGAAAAGCACAAGAGCTTAGGGGGACAAAGTGCACCCCTAAGGAGTGGGTTATGCCACAGGAATATCTTGGACTATCTTGGAAAACTGCTTTTTTGGTTAAAGAAAGAGAAATAAGGATGATATCAACTGAGGAAATATCAGAGCTCTTTAGGCCTCTGCCTCCTTGGGCTTAGTTTAATGTGGTGTATTTTGTATAAAGTCTAATTTGGTACTTGAAATCGGATGGTTGCCTTGCACACCTGCCCAGCTATTTGTGAGAGCTCAATTATGCTGACTTTCAAAGGTTATAGTTTGCTATTTTGAGAGTGAAATTTACCATTTTGACTTTGCATATAAGCCCTGGAAAGCTCAAGAACCTGCCTGCTCTAGAGACGGTTGTGTTTTTTTCGTGTTAAACACTTGCCTACCCTGCCACTCAGACACTGTGCTTGGTTTAAATGGCAGCTGGTTGGTTGCAGAGTTTTTCTCTATGGGATTCCTGACGTTAAAGCTTCCTGCTTCATCAGTTCTATAAAACTCCATGTTATCTACCTGTTAGTCTGTCACAGATCTGGCTGGGCCAAAATCTGAGTTATTGTTGCTCTGTAATAGCTTCCAAGGATTTTAATGAATTTCAGTTTTATTGTTGAGGAACCTGGGGCTTGAAGAATTCAGGAGAAATTGAACTTCATATTTGCTGTGGAAATGGCAGATGAAATCTTTCTGCAGACATCAAAATAGAGAAAGCTGGAAGGCTTTGGGTCAGGGAGAATGTGTCACTGTATGACAGCAGATAGGAAAGGAAATGGAGTTAGATGGAGAATTGTATTCAGGGATGAGATGTGAAACATTACAAACATGCCTCTGCGTAACAGAGTTCTGGTCTCCAAGTAGACTGTCGCCACTTACCAGAGGTTTGAGATCTGCTCCTTTGCTTTTTTTTTGTGGCTTTTTTTATTTAGAGAGATGATTTTATCCAATGACAAGCTCTTGTGTGTGTGTGTCCCTGCCAAACATAAGCACTTTCTAAACCTATTTTAGCCTGTCATGTCATGATTCACCCTCAGATGTGTGGTATAAATATAAGGAAAAGGAAATGCAAACAGATGAATAAAGGTGCTTTTTTTCCCCAAGTGAAAAGCTTAAGCAAAGCAGAATCTGTATATTTTTCAGGACAGAAGAAAGTGAAAAAGAGCTATCCCAAAAGGAAGAACAGATGAAAGAGAGACGCAGGAGACACAGATTTGAGGAGCAGCTGGAGAAATTGCAGCCTCAGCAGTCAGTTACTGGAAAGCAGACCATGGCAGAGAATACCCCTGTTTTGTTCTACATGGTTAGTAGTTTAGTGTAGGACTGTCCCTTTCAGAATGGTCTCCTCACTAATCGCAAGTGTGATTCTAGGAGCAAAAAGTAATTTTCATTGCATTATTTAAGCTCTTTGTTATGGAGAACCATTACCTGATGACATGAGCAGTCCTACAGCTCTTCTCTCACACTAATATCTTTCTCACCTTTCCTGTACAGGGAGTGTTCCCCATATAGCTGTGCACTAGATTTGACATGTCAGTGTATGCCAGGAGTCCTGGCATGCAGAAGTCAGTGAGCTCGGTGTCATCTGCTTCACAAGCACCAGACTTTCACAAACACGATTGATCATAACCTTTTAGAAAAAATGAAGTTTTTTGGGGGGGTTTCTTTTTTTGTCATACTTCTAAAGCAGAGCCTGGTCTGGTTGTCTGCCCCTAGCAGCTTTATATTTCAGTTTTGTGGGTAGGTTTTGAGGATTCTGAGCTTAATAATAGGTTTTGCTCTTGGCTGATGTCCTGATTAAGGAAGTATGAAATTATCCTGATTTTCTTCCCAGAGCCTAAAATATGGCTCAGGGGACAGGGCTGTTTTTCTTCCTGAGAAGACTTGTATATGTAGTCCTAATTCATCCTTGCACTGATCTCACTGAACACAAGGCCAGCTGAGAAGGTAGGAGGAGATGAGAGCCTCTGGAGTTTGTCCGTGAGTCCACCATAATGATTTATTTGGACCAATAGCAGTAACAAAGCTCTTCCTTCAGTACACAAGTTGAAAGACCTTAGAGCCCTAAACTGAGAGATGGAACATTCACATCTGGATTTTTGGTAAGCAATTGACTGCTGTATTTATGGAGATTGAAAGTTCATTTTTGTAGCGCTGGATTAATCGCTAATGAGCAGCAAAGAACTTACAAACCTGGAGCTGACTCTCCCTCTGCCAACTTGCTCTGGCAAGGCCAGTGCACTGCACAGAGTTCTGCTTTGAAGGTGTAAAGGTCATGAATGTAGTCTTCAGACTTGCTCCAGTCTCAGTCTCCTGGGAGGTACCACCAAATAAATTCTAGTTAGCCCCTATTAGGATGCAGGCACATACTTGCTCATTGGAAATACACTTGGGCCTTGCTAACTCATTTCTGACAGTGCACCAAGTGATTGTTGAGTTGTTCCGCATCTTGACCATTTCCCACACTTGCTGTGCTGAAGCCAAGGAAATGAAGATGAGGGCTTGGTAACAGGGTTTTCCCCTCAAGTAGGGCTCAGGGAACAGCTACACTATAGTCTTGCTGTAACTGAATTGCAGTGTAATGATGCCCATTAATAGATGTAATGATGTTTCTGCCAGCTACTCATAGACAGTGGCATAAACTAACCAGCCCAGGGCTTACTCGGTGCCTGATGTCTGTAGAAACATCTACCCAGTACCTGAACTGGCAGCCTGCTGGAGGGAAACCAGCCTGAGCTTACAAGGCGCTGTTGGTAGAAACAATATCAGCACAACCCATAATAACTGTGTTCTATGAGTGACTTTGCTCTTAGTTCTTCTTCAGAAATATCCATTATTAAAATTAAGAATGAAAAATGTATCACCATCATCAAATGCAAGTCATTTGTAAGATTACTTGAAATTCATCTTGACAGCAGCATTTTTTCTTTGAGTTAGAACAGGCTTTTCTTTTCTTACTTTTTCCCTTTGTTGCTCAGAGGAGCACAGAAAAACTTGAATGTTTTGACATTTAAAACTAAAGAAGGTGTAATTTGGCAGCTGTATCTCAGTGAAAATATCTGATATCTATATATAAACATGTATATTCAAAGAACAAGCCACACTTTGACAGAGTAGCACACTTTCAGATTTGTTTTGTAAGTGCTTTGTGTTGGCAATGATAGATGGTCAGATATGGAACACTTGTCACAGTTTCCAGAATTCCTCTGACCATTTATAATGTACATAAATAATTGAATTGAATAATAATCAGTGGGAAAGTTTAGAAACTGCAATTACTGAGGCTGAGGTTCTGGGAAAGAAAAACAAAGGACATATAAAAAGCTGCATTAGGGTTGCATTAGAGTTCTTGTCTAAAATTTAAAAGCAGTGACATTCAGATTTAATGCTGGTGGGCTTTTTCATAACCTAGTTCAGTCAAACTCTGCTCAGCTTCACTCTGGGAAGCACTGGAGAATCAGGTTTGGGAAAAACACTTTCAAACCAGTGCAGGTAACTTAGGAGCCTAAGAACCAGCTTTCAGAGGTATTTCAGGTAAGCCAGAGACTGGTGATGGGATCCATGCTGTGAGGTCAGGCTGAGTTAATAATTTAGAGTAACATGCACAGGCTTTTTTTCAGTATTTGGGCAGAGTAAGCATTACTGACAAGGGAGAGAAGGAATGCTGCACAGCATGTAAAATGCTTAAATGGAGGATGTGAAATGAAATGGGCTTGATTTGTCATTCATCTTATGTATTACGACGGAGTAACTTATTACTAATGTTGATTTCTGTATTATGTTCCAATTAGATTGGATCTGGATAATAGTTAATATCCCAGGCTAGTATCTGAGTTTTATGTAAGGGAGCAGCACAAGCAGGTTACTCTGTAAGAATAAGACAAGAGAAGACAAGCCAGGAGCTGCAGGTCATAGCAAGGCAGGCAGGGGCAGAGACCTCACCGGTGAGGCGTGCAGTCCCCCAGTATCCAAACAAGAGCAGAGCAGGTCCATAGAGGGTAACCAGTTGGCAAGTCTGTAGGAATGAGGTAGGTCCCAAGATCGATGCCAGAAAGTCCATCTGGGGAAGGATTGGTCCAGTGACAGTCCAGGGTCAGGGTGGGCCAGCACCTTGGTGATCACCCAGGGAGTCTGTAGTGATAAAGCAGGTCTGAGATCAAACCTCGGGGTCCGATCAGTTAGTTATGGGCAGGGTTCAGCTGAGTGACATGAGGCCTGGCAGAGTTACAGCTGTGGTGTAGCTCAAGGTGACACTAACCAAGGGTAAGTGTCTCAGTTTAAATGCAGCTCCCAGGTGAAGGAGAAGGACCCAGCAGAGGCTTCACACCACTCATTAGTGATCTCATTTGACACTGCTCCCCTGAGCTTTTGTCAGAACTGACCTTGAGCACCACCATGGCCCTAATACTTCACATCACACTATAAAATTAATGTACCAGACGGCAACTGGTATTTAGCTTTTTCAAGCCGTTTTATTACTGGGACAAAATAGGTATTTTCAGCAGGGCTTCAGCTTGCTTTTCTCTGTGCTGTTACTGCTCCATTGTGATATGGCAGAACAAGATAAGAAGTTTGAAAGCTGTTTGGAGCCACCTTGCTACCAGTACGTTATAAGCACTGTTTTATCTACTTTGTACAGCTAAACTGTTTGGAAGATAAATGTGTCGACTCGTACTGAAGCATCTAATTTTTCTTGGCTATACAGTTGCTTTGGCTTACCTCTTATTAGTAATTATATTACCATGATCATCATCTTAATGCAGCTTAGCCTTACAGCTGGCTTACAAAACAAAAGCATTCAAGCATGCAACAGACTCATTCTAGCTTAACAAACCTGTTATGAGGATACTTTTCCTTCTCATAAACAGACTCTGTAACCTTTCTGCCAAAATTGGTAGGGTTTTTAGATTAAGATACCATTGACTCAGCTCACTACTGTCAGGTAAAATTCTCAACTGAAAGTTTTTCTACTTGCATTCCCACAAAGCTAACATTACCAATACACTATGTCAAAATCTTCCCTCCCCTATAAGGGCTTTATTCTCACTTAGATCTGATATTGCTCCTATAGGAAAATCCCAGACAAAATTCCCTGCCATCAGGAGTAGCGCTGAAGCATTTATGTTTAGTTAGTGTGGCAGTTACCCTGGATTAGCACAGTGTGACTGAAAGTAGAGGTAGATTTCCAAAGCTTGTAAGAAGGATTTTAGTTCAATTACTGCTCCCATATGGGTGTGTTTTGTTCTTTTGGGTCTGGGATTTTTTTATATATATAGTAGATGCCTTGGTCCACACTGTTGTCAGTGAAAAGCTTTTGATTCGTTACCTGTCTTACCAAAATTGGTGCCCATGATTTCCATTACTTCTGTACGGGTGTCTTGGTCTCTTCAAGGCAGTAGTGCTAGCATCAGCATGAGGAACTGCCTTTTTCTGGTGTCTTACCTGAGCACAAAGTGTTGCTCATGAGCACTGAGGGTTCCAGTATCCCAACCCAACAGTTTACCAGCTGAACTGCTTGACTTTGGTATTTCACAAACTCCATTGCAGAGCTTCTTACCTGAATACACTTCGGTAATATCCTAAGCAATTTTTAAAAAGTCTCCATTTTTAGTATTGTGTGGAGAATGCATAAAGGAAAAAATGGTAAGAAAGTGAAATTCGTGTCTTGGTAGAGAGAATGTAAAAAGATCTGACCCACCAGTTATGAAAGAGATAGGGTTTGTGCTAGTTCTGTACAGAAATGCCAATTAATCTTCCACAAAGTGGTGATTATATATCTTTGGGGAAGTGGAGACAAACTGTACAATCTTATTTCAGTCATAATGATCTTGTGGAACAGTAACTGAATTTTTCTATATCTGTATTACTCTAAAACTGGTCTTATGAGTATAAATCACCCTGTGACCAAACGTTTTCATATATGCTGAACCAAAGCCACCACTGTATTTGCACCTGTGTGGATGTAACTGAACCCAGCATTGAGCCTTTGCTATTATTTTACTATAGCTTAAGAAAAAGCACATTAACTATTAACATTACAAGCTGTTTCCTACGCTAAATCTTTTTCTGACATCAGAGCTGAACTTGGCTTGTGCTTCGCTCCGGGACTGTCTGCAGAGTTGTGGCCGGCAGCAATGTGCCAACCAGCCTGCAGATGGCTCCTGAATCCCTCCCCTGGTTTTACAGGGAGGGATTTAATGAGTTCCTGAAACGAGATTCAAATCTGTTGTACTTAACGAACCTGCTGCCTCAATTCAAGAAAGGCTTAAAAATAAACGGCGGCAATTAGAGATGTAGTTAAATTTAGCATGCAAAATCAGAAGGCCGAGATTCCTGTTTGTACCACCAGGCCAGTACACAGGCTTTGGAATACCATGGAAGCTCCCAAGAAAATGTTATTCTAGCACAGGCGACTGGTAGCTGGCCCAGAGCCTGAGTTTCTGGCCTCCTCTTCAGCTTTCCACTTAGTGCCAACAAAAGTAAATGGGGTATTTGCTGGCACTGTGCTTTGTGCTCAGGTTGAGTTTAGCTAGTTTGCAGTCTCCTTGGCTGCAGTCAGTGACCCAGAAGAGCTGAGGCTGCTGCTGCCTCTGCTGAGGCTTGAGAGGGCACAGATCTATCCTAAGGATTTGCCTTAGTAGGCAAAGCAGAGAATTTAGGCCTTAAATGTCTGTTGTAAACAACTTCCTTTAGACAGGCAAAGGCTGCTTGCTTGCTCTCCACATTCTCTGAGCAAGGGATATTAGGGACGAGGCTGCACTTTGGCACTGCTAGGGCACAGATTAAATCAAGCCAGGAGGTTTATAGACTGATGGCTCTGCTCACACAACCAGAACAGTTAAAACATGATATACAGTAACCCTGCTTTAATAACCTCTTGTCTTCTTCATTAGGTTTCTCAGCCAAATTGCTGTAGATGTGCTCAGAACCAGGAAACCCACCTTCCATACTGAATGCAACAAGACCACTAAAAAGCCATAGAGAACCTTCAGTTTAAACTTCCACATGGAGACCCATTCTGCTAGCTTCCTGGGGGCTCCCACCTCTGTCCATTGCGCTTTCCAGCTGCAGAATGAATTGAACAGTCAAGTCTTTACCAAGAAAGTAGTGCTTTCAGTGCTGTTTCTCTGGTTGGAGTTTGAAATGGCCCCAGGAAATGTGAAATATTTAATCCTTTATATTCCTTGGCATATCTTGGAATTGATTGAAATGAGTTTAGGCTTATTCTTTAATATCCTTATGCATTATCTTGACAGATAGGAAGATTTGTTGCTGTTGCTTAAGGGAAAGGTTAATATGTGTAAAAAGAATATAACTTCCAGAGTTACGTGCATGAACTTGCTGCCAGTAGAGGTCCTAAATACTCCTCCATTCGCACAAGCAGGGTGGTTCAGAGTAAGCTTGAAGAGAAGGCAATAATGTAAATGCTCACAGTCTAAATTCTATTTCTCATTTAGAAGAGGTGGGCTGGAAGACAGAGAACCATTTTTGTACGTTTTGTCTCTTCAGGTCTTGCTCTTGCCAGGTACAGTGTTCGTTGGCAGAAGGAATAGCTACTTTAAGTTTTCGGTGTGTATGAACAAGTGCCAGTCACGTTTAATTATACAGAGAAATGTTTTCTGCTATGAATTTCTCTCTTGGACTCAGAATAGAATTCACAACTCCTGGCCTTGCCTCAGGGCTGTGAGCAGTGATGCTATTTGTAGATGAAAGGAGACTGGATCTGTCCCTTTGTTTTTTGAGGGGATGTGCAGGCTTGTCTGACAGAGACACACTGCTGTTAAAGGAATTATATCATTTCAAATACATTCTGAGTTTTTCTCATGCATTCTTGGTTAGCATTGCCTTAGGTTGCACTGTAGTTCCAAATCTTAACACACAAGGGGATAAGCTTGGTCACAGCTTGTAAACACATTATTACACAAATAATAATTATAGAAGCATAATTCTTAGTGGCGGGGAATGGAATTCAAGGCTTTATCTGAGATTATGGAGTGCAGTTATTTGTATTTTAAAAGCATAGAGCTCTGTCCAGCTCTGTGGCAAGCACCCAGAGCCCCTGCAAACTTTGATGGACGTTGTAAGAACTTAGGAGCTCCCAGAATCACTAAACCCCATATTTACTGCCTTGGAGAGTTCACAGGTCTGGAGGGTTACCTGCTTATTATTTTGCAGCTGGATGCAAGATCACAGAGCCTGTGTGGCAACCTGGACACAATCCATTTCAAAACTGGAAGCCAATAGTTTGAAAAACAAACCACTTGAGCTCTGGTAAAACTTCCTGGTGCAGCAGCTGAGTATAGTTTGCTCCTCCGCAGCCCCCTTTTTGTTCTCTTGGGGGATCTCCATAGCGTGTCAGGGGAAATACATGAAAAGACAAATAGATGAAAGGCTAGAAAAAAATAAGGCTTTACCCAAGTTGATAAGTACCAGTGAATCTCCTGGAGTATCAAATTAGAGCCGTTTCAGTAGTATTTGAAGCCAGATAGAAGCATGTGCCAAATACCAGCAAGATTTCAGATGGCTGAGGACCAATTCCATGCTCTATTGCAGCATTTCAAAGTGACCATGTATAATTTCCTTCCCTGCTGTGGCTCTGGAAATGGTGGCATGTTTTATGCAGTTCGAAATCATTTGAAGAACAATGCTATGGAAAATACTGGTGCTACTGTTGGGGTTTAAATATACTGGTTCAGGAGGGTAAAGAAAGGGAACAAAGATGAATGCTGAAAGTTTCTTGATAATCTTACACTCTTTTTCAGAGTGTTTTTCAGGCTTTTGATAATTATTCCAGCTAGACAGGGACAAGGATAAAGAAATATTATCCTCACTTGACAGTCTCACAGAGAAATGCTCCATCCCAGAGCCAGGACTGAGGCACAAGTTCCTGATTCCCAGTCTTGTGCTAGCATGAAATGTGTAAGTAATTAAACTTCTTTTACTTATTTCAGCTGCTGCTTGTTAACCAGGAGTAGAAACTCATTAGAGGAAGAACTTTTTGTTACATGTGCTCAGCCCACCAGCACAATGAGCCTGGGAACCCTTCAGAGCCTCTCTGAGTGTTCCTGTGTGTAAACACCAATCACAGAGAAGGCACTTCTCATTTTTAATGATTATATCTCAGAAAGCAAACAAAATCAAAGAGGATTTAGTGCTGCTTGGATTGAAATTCCAGTGCAGTTGTCAGAGCAGTTCTTCACCTTAGGACTTGAGCCTTTGGCAGGAAATTTTTCCATTTGTAAAAAAATAAACAAGAAACTGTATGTATCAGTTACTTGTGCCATTGGACATTTTTAGCTGCACTCAAATGTATGATGCTAAATGGCCTCAATTTGTGCTTATTTTCCTGAACACATTTAAGTGCAAATACCCATTTTCAAGCGCTTTCGGATATTAGCATGCTTCACAACTGCATGAATGTTGTGCTCTAATGAACATTAGAATTATGTTGGGATTGGTCCTTACTGATCTGGAAGTTGGCTTGGTATTTGATGTATGCTCCTGTGTGGCTTTAAATTGTAATTAAAACATTGTATGACCTAATGAAGTAAATCAAGAGCAGTTCTATTAAGGAAGTCATTGTTGCTTTAGCTGTGCTTGTCTGTCAGTGCTGGCTGACACATTTTCTTGTTTCATTCATAGTTATGGTCCAGTGAACCCAGGCAGACTAGAATTATGCTTTCCAAAAAAGAGCATTAGCTCCTTGTGTGTAATTTTCTGATAGTAATAACATGACAGGACAGAGCAGGATGTCATGGTAAGGTACATGTGCATGTGCAAGAGAGACAGTGTGTCAGGGACAGTGCTGTGTGCTCACAGGAGGAGTACTGGCAGGACAAGCAAAAGTGAGCAGGATAGGACAAGGAGCACACTCTAGGGGATGGGATTCTTCTGATTCAGGAGGAGATGTTTCACTGTAGAATAAATGAATGTTGAATTTTTGGGCAAAACTACCTTTTTCCTGTGTGATCCCACAGTGTCTCTCTGCTAACATATCCTATGGGCCAGACCCTTGACTCTCACAGACTCATAGAATGGTTTGGGTTGGAAAGGGCCTTAAGATCATCTAGTTCCAACCCCTCACCCTAGACCAAGGCTCTGTCCAGCCTGACCTTGAACACTGCCAGGGATGGAGCATTCACAGAACTTCCTTGGGCAACCTGTTCCAGTGCCTCACCACCCTCACAGTGAAGAACTTCTTCCTTATATCTAACCTGAACTTCCCCTGTTTTAGTTTGAACCCATTTCCCCTTGTCCTATCACTACAGTCTGTGATGAAGAGTCCCTTTCCAGCATCCTTTTAGGCCCCCTTCAGATACTGGAAGTCTGCTATAAGGTCTCCATACAGCCTTCTCCTTCTCTTCTCCGGGATAAACTATCCCAACTTTCTCAGCCTGTCTTCCTATGGGAGGTGTGCCAGCCCCCTTATCATCCTTGTGGCCTCCTCTGGATTTGCTCCAACAGCTCCAATGACCTCCCTATGTTGAGGACACCAGAACGGCACACAGTGCTGCAAGTGGGGTCTCATGAGAGAAGAGCAGAGGGGCAGTATCACCTCCTTTGACCTGCTGGTCACGCTCCTTTTGATGCAGCCCAGGATAAGGTTGGCTTTTTGGTCTTGCAAGCGCACACTGCCAGCTCATGTTCAGTTTCCCATCAACCAACACCCCAAAGTCCTTCTCTGCAGGGCTGCTCTGAGTCTCTTCTCTGCCCAACGGATTGTCCTGACCCAGGCGTGGGACCTTGCACTTTGCTTGGTTGAACTTCATGAGGTTGGCATTGGCCACCTCTCAAGCATGTTCAGGTCCCTCTGGATCCCATCCCTTCCCTCCAGCATATCAACCAAACCACACTGCTCTGTGTCATCAGCAAACTTGCGCAATCCCACTGTTCATGTCACCGACAAAGATGTTGAACAGGATCGGTCCCAACAGTAAACCCTGAGGGACACCACTTGTTACTGATCTCCAAGTGGGCATGGAGCCATTGACTCTATGTGTGCAGCCACATCCAGCCAATTCCATACATCAAATTTATGTCCCTCCAGAGACAAGGATGTTGTGCGGGACAGTTTTCAATGCTTTGCGCAAGTCCAAGTAGATGACGTCAACTATTTTGCCCCTATTCACTCTCATGGAATGAGGGGTTATGCATCTCTCTGACAGCACAGATGAGTCATTAATTCTAGTGAAATGATTCAGAATTCCTTTAATACAGGCTGATGCATAAGTGGCATGGGACACTAATTCACGTTACATCGCATCTCTTGGTGGTCTTCATTTGTGTTGAGGGAGACTACAGATGGGATAAAGAGGGATTTCTGTAAGAGCACTGACATGTCCTGAGCCAAAAATGTAGCTGATCCTAGCTATCACTAGCTCTGCCAGTCTTGTTGTGCTCATAAAGCTACTTTAAAATGCACTTGGGGTTGCCCTGCTCAGCTGGCAGTGACCTGCAAAAGTATATAAAGTGCATTTTCTGCTTTTGGTTCCTGTGCAAAGCAGAGCTCAGTTCTTTTCTGTGCCTCACATTTGGACCGCACTCCTATAGTCAGTTAATTTCTGGTGACAAGCTGACATTTCTCTTTGACGTTTGCCCTCTTTATACTCCAGCAGAGACACTATCTGGCTTTAGCACATTCATGCCTGCCAGAGATGGAAAAGTGATTTCTTCTGGGTCAGGAGAGGTTATAGTCTTCCTGCCCAAGACTAAGGCTAACTGTCCAGGGTAAGAAGATAACTTCCAGCAAAGAAATCTTTATTTTATTTTTTTTTTAACCTAAATTCCCATGATATATAATGTCCTAGCTGAACTGGGGAACTACGGCCATCAGAGCCAATAATGCTGCCATTATGTAGCTCTTTGAATTCCTGCAGTCTTACTTTGGCAGAGTTATCTGCTTTGGAGGCTCATAAGTCCAGAATTTTAGCAGTCTGAAGCTCAGTTCAGAGCAGAACATTTCAGTAACATCTTGCCACCCTCATAGTTTTCAGATCTATAATCTCAGGACATTTGATACTCAGCCATTGGTACCGCAGAGAGTGAATCTGGTACAAAAATGCATGAACAGAATGACCATTCAGACCATTAACATCAATCGTATTCTCCTTTTTGTTATTAAATGTTACCTTCCTAATTACATTCTGCGAGTTGCAGGAAGGAAATGCAAATACTTTCCTCATTCTTATCCATTGCTCCCAATTTGCAATGATAAAGCAGATCTTTGAATGGTCTCAGTGTTTATTCCACAATTTAATGTGGAATTTCAAATAATCTAACAGATGGCATTGTCATCATTTTTCCTTCTCCACAGAATGAAAATGAACAAACACTTGACATTTCCAATATGTCTTCATCTACTGCAAGAATTTTTAGAAGCCCTGAAAGTGTGTTATCTGCTTTGCCTTAGATGGACAGGATTGTTAGATGTGTCCTCGCTATCTGCTCTCCTACGTTAGCAACACAACTGCGTGGAACGGAAATGTGAGACCATAGCGGCAATGCGCTTGCATTTTGCACCATGAGCTGTGTCCGGAAGGAAGCACAAACATGCAGTGCTCCAGCTAGCTCTGCAGAAGAGTGGAGTATTTTCATTAGAGAAATTAGCTGGAGCTGCTGAAGTGCTCAGAAATCAGATCACATTTACAAACCTACAGCAGATGCATCAGTTGGCAAAAGGTTTCTGCAGTCAGTAATTTGCCATTCATCAGGGATTGCCTCTTCAATCTGTGATCCAAGCCAGGGTGCAGATGACACACAAGGATAAATTTAGACATGACTGAAAACAGTTATTTTGATTAAGTCTCTAGCCAATAACAGTAAGATTCTGCCTGTTCCTCCCCTTCACCCTCACTCACCTCCTCTGGTAAAGGACGTGGAGATTGTGTTAGTAGAACTTGTCTGCATTTTGTATATAGTGGATGTTTTGATGTGGCTATCACTGTTTTAGAGTCTGTTCAACATAGAAGGGAGAGGCTTTTGACTGAATGTGATACCTTGCTTCAGTGTTAGCATCAGTTTAGTTAGTATTGGGAAAGCTGCTGGGAAGGAAACGTCAATGTTTTAACCTGTGAAAGAGAGACTCTCAAAAATGAAGTAAAATTGTCTTCTCCCTGATCTTTCCTTCCACTGGGAGAAACCCTCAGGCTGAGTGAGTTGATTCTTGCTGGGAAATACTTGCTGCTTTCTTGGGTCCATGTGTTGAAGTTAACTTTCTAAATGTGTGATGTAGTGTGGTACCCAAGCAGCAATTGATAGCCACTGCTTTCACTTGTTATCAGACTCAAACCTCGCTGAACACCAGCAGCAAAGTTGTCACCTGGCCCCTGTGGCTCCTGCGCTGTTACTCAGGCATTCCAGCCTCTAACAGTTTTGATGTTTCCCAGCCATAGGAACAGGAGCTGTTTGTCTGATCCAGTACACAGGTGTGGTAAAAGCAGTGCCAATTAGGCTCTTAAAAACCACCACCAAAAGCATCATTTAATCCACTTCAGCTACTTTATTGGTAACAGAGTGATGTTAATCCTAGGTGACAAACTTCTGTCTGCTAAACACCAGCTTACTGTGATCATAAGCAGCTCTGGGTTTTGAAAAGAAATAATAATATGGAGGTAAAATGCCACTTTTTAAATGATTGTACAGATGCCTTCACGTTATAGCGGGGTTCTTACAAACAGTAGCTTCCTTTGGGGCTGTGCCTCTATGTGTGTAACTCAAACCCTGCTGTAGCTGAAGGCTAGGATTTGTGGGTATCCTTAAATTGTCTTGCAATTCCCTTCCCCTCATTTCTTTTTTGGTGTGGATTTGGGCAGAGGTTATTCCTTGGCTGCTTAATGCAGCTACTGCTACTTGCACTGGTGTTATGTTAGAGCAGAGAAAGACAGGCAGAACTGGGGGTGGAAAACAGAGCTGAAGGGCTGGAGTTGCAATCTGTAAAGTATAATTGCAAAATAAAATAGCAAACAGTTTGGAAAGAGGAAATTTTGTCTTATTTGCTCTGTGGTAATTGTTGGCACTTGTCTACAATCAGCCACAATCGTATGTATGATTGATATCACAACACTAGCCAGAGCAACCCAAAATAACCCAGCATTTGAGTAATTTTAGTCTTTTCATAATCTAATACTGTCACAAATAAAAGCCAGTGTAGCATGTAAGCAAATTGAACTCTCTTCATAGGTAGACTAGGGTAGATAGGGCAATGCTGTGGGAAGGCATACTCGGAAAGCATTAAATGTGTCTCACCCAGAATTAGCTCCTTTCTTGCTCATTAGCCTTAATATTTCTGAAATTAGTTAAGTAGTTCTCTGCCTAGATGCTTGTTGGGGTAAGGAGGCTGACAGAGGGAGGAGAGGGAAGAACCAACATTAGTTAAAATTTCACTCGTTCTCAGAAAGAACCTTGATAAGCAAAATTCTTAGCTGGGGTTGGTCAGAAGCCTGTTGAGCCCTTACCTGCTGCTGGGCCAAGCAAACTTGAAATGAGTTGGAAATTTCCTGCTGAAGCATCAGTAGATATTGGTTTAATCTTTAGCTCTTGAGTTCCCTCCTATCATTGATCCACACAGCCTTCTTGAGAGAAGAAGAGAATCCTATCACCAGTACAGGATACAAAGGAGGTAATCTTTTCCTGAAATTCTCCAAGTTTCTTTTAAGGCCTCTTCCAAGGGGAATTACGCTGGTAGGCTCAAAACCTTGATGAATTCAGTGAGCTCCCAGGACTACAGTAACATGAGTAATACACATTGCAGCAGCCAAGAATGTGTGTAACTATTTTTCCTTTATTACTAATCGCAGTTTTATTTGGTCGTTGCAGGCAGTGCTGTGCCTGTGGCAGGGGTTTCTGCACCAAAACACTGGATGACACCATAGATCTGCTTTTGGCTTTTTAGGAGTATCTTTTGCAAACCATTTTAGGGAATGATCTGCTTAGAGGACAGGAAGAGAACTGCAAGCTACATGAACCTGTCAAGTGGATTATTCATTAAACACCTTTGTGGATGTTTGAATTAAGAATTAAAGTGGCTTTAAGTGGATTTAGCTTCCAAAGTAAATTCAGGTAAATCAAATGAAGGTTAATTCAGTGCAAAGGTGTGGGCAGACATCCTCATTAAGGGCTACATGGAGCAACTGAGAACATAACTGCTTAGCTGCTCTTCACCGTGCTTCTACTCCCTTCGTGCTCCTTCAGCGTTTCACAGCTCAGCTCACAGAAAGGGGTGCTTGCCAGTCTTACACGGTGGTAGGTTATTTTGGATGAATTCTGCTCTGAATACTTTAATGAGCAGTTTAATCTGGTTGATTGCATTCACATTTGCAGGGATTGCAGCTGTGTTGCGCTTAGCTGACTGTGATGGAGAGCGTGGCCCTCAGCTGATGCTGTAACAAGCAACCCTGGAAAAGTGAACCCCATGAACAGCTGTTTGCAAAATGAACGTGTGTCCATGCCTGTGGAATACACGTACCCAGGATGCCTGCGGGGGCTTCAAGGTCTTTATTGAAGGATAAGCTTAAGAAGGATGTGGAGCTGTTGGAGTGACTCCAGCGGAGGCCATGGAGATGCTGCGAGGGCTGGAGCAGCTCTACTCTGGAGACAGGCTGAGAGAGCTGGGCTTGGTCAGCCTGGAGAAGAGAAGGCTCCTTAAGGGGAGACCTTAAAGCAGCTCCCAGTGCCTAAAGGGGCTACAAGAGAGCTGGAGAGGGGCTTTGGACAAGGGCCTGTAGGGACAGGACAAGGGGGAATGGCTTTAACCTGACAGAGGGGAGACTGAGATGAGATCTTAGGCAGAAGCTCTTCCCTGTGAGGGTGGTGAGGCGCTGGCACAGGTTGCCCAGAGAAGCTGTGGCTGCCCCATCCCTGGCAGTGTTCAAGGCCAGGTTGGACAAGGCTTGGAGCAACCTGGTCTAGTGGAAGGTGCCCCTGCCTGTGGCAAGGGGGTTGGAACTGGATGAGTTTTAAGTTTCCCTCCCAGCCAAACCAGTCTGTGATTCTATGATATGATTTTATGGTCATAACTGTTGAGGAGCAATACACTTGTGCATGCTGGAAAATGTGATTTTAAGGTCTAGGTTCTTAACAAAAGAACTGTCAGGGGCAGCACATTAACTATAGATGGGACTAACAAGCTAATAATTACAGCTGCAGCTCCAGCATCACTGGGAGAACAAAAAATATTCCATAAACAATAACCCCATGGGTCAAGCTTGGGGTTGTTTCTCAAAGAATAGGACTCTAAAAGGAGGGAAAATTTGCATCCTAAATAACTATGTATCAATACTAAAGAAAGGAGAAGAGTCCGCTTAAATTCACCGAGCAGTGTGTGACTAAATGAAGTCCTAGGTGGCAAGCTCTTCAAGAAGAACTGAAGTGCTCAGAAAGGTGTCACTGATATAATGACCTAGCTTTTATGGTTTGTACTTTCTCTTTGATAAATGCTTGCTAGGTGTTAATTGCCCCTCCTCTGTTGGCAATTAATGTAATTCATTCACGATGATGAATATAGTTCCAGTAATCCAAATGACTTCCATTTTCACACTATTTTTTGACAGGAAGCCTATTACTTGCCAGCTGTTGACACATTGCCTAGTCCACACAGTATGAAAAATGAGGTGTTACTTCTGACCTTTCGGCTGTCAAGTTGTGGCCAAGTAGCTGCAGATCAGCACAGGGAGCAGGGGCCTGCCATGGTGCTGAGAGCAGCCAACATCTACCAGGCTCTTGTGACATGGCTGTTCTCTCTGGTGAGTACCTGTAGTGAAAGTGTACAAAAGATTCTGCATGATTAAGGCTGTGTTTTGCCCATATGTGTTCTGATGAATATATAATAATGCTTGAAATCTCCTTCTTCCAACAGCTACCAAACAGTGGCTGAACAAAAGGGAAATTATGTTCTAACTCACCTTAAATTCAGTAAATGAGTCTTGCTGAAGTCAGGAGGGCTGGATGGTGCCTGTAGTTCACAAAGAACAGGGCACAAAAAGTAAAACATTGCTGGGCCAGACTCAGAGTGGTCAGAAGGGACTACTGAAGTAGAGGTCTGTGGAAGTGCTTTGTCCTTGGAACAAGAAGCAGATGCACAGAAGTGCCTATTTCTTACCACTTGTTCTGGTTAAGAACAGATCCTTTCTGACAGTCAAGAGGTCTGTAAAAAAGTGGTGGTCTGTTTAATCTTAATGGTCCTTTGGATCACATATTTTTCTACTCTAAAGGAATCACCTATTCCTCACTCTTCCCATCCACCCCATATTAGCCTTTTCCCCTAGGAAGCCACCTATTCCTCACTCTTCCCATCCACCCCATATTAGCCTTTTCCCCTACGAAGAGCAGGGTATGTGTATTTCTCCTCCTGCACGTTGGCCTCATTCTTTTTCCCTGGTTAAAGACCTTGGAATACCAATCCCAACCTGTGCACTCCAGGTAGGTTTCACCCTGAGCAGACAAGGCTTTTAAATCACTTAAACTCCACTTAAGCAGTATTAATTGTTAAGGATGCTCTCACTTCCATCAAAACATTGCTAACATTCTTTTATATTAGTTCAGTGCTAATGAAAATCATCACTTCAGTAGCACCAGAGTCTGAATGTACCATTCAGAAACTAGTCAGCTCATGACCAGCTGCAGCATGAGTTTTCTTCCCTTGTATTATTCCCATTTAAACCTGAGCTTTGACTTGTAGCAGCTGTTTCCAAGTGGATCTCATCTTCCAGGGCTCAGAGTCACTCTACTAAGACTGCAGGGTCAAATGTCGTAATGGACTTTGTGCCCAGGAGAAACCAGGCTAAACTCCACTGATTTATTTCAGAGAGGTTCTCAAACAGCTGTTGGGTAGCAATGCAAAAGTCTTTAATTGAAAGAAGTGGAAAGGTTGAGGCATATTTAGCCCAAATTCTCATCTGGTCACAATTCATGCCCCTCCACTGATTCACTGGCATCCAGGCTTGTGTAAATCAGCATATCTATTGATTGGATTGGAGATGTGCTGATATCTATCAGTTGAGAGCATGACTCTCCCGATGGGACCATTCTGCAGTGGTTGAACTGCTGTGGGATTTCCTGTGTGAAATCAGTGTTCAAAGCAGTCAAGGACTTGGTAGTGCTATTTTGAGTCATACAGCTGACCTATGCAGCAGTTTAAGTGTCCACTTGGGCCCTTTGGGAAGAACATATTTCTGAAGGCATTTCTCTCGCTCTAAGTAGTTTTGGTTTATATATGCAGTAAATAGCAGAGTTGTTAATCCGTCATAACCATAGTGATGGTACAGACCATGAGAACAAGACATAGTGGTTTCTGTATTCACCAGAACCCAAGGAAGGAATTGCATTGCTGTAATTAGAATCATAGAATCATAGAACAGTTAGGGTTGGAAAGGACCTGAAGATCATCTAGTTCCAACCCCCCTGCCATGGGCAGGGACACCTCACACTAAACCATGTCACCCAAGTCTCTGTCCAACCCAGCCTTGAACACCGCCAGGGATGGAGCATTCACAACTTCCCTGGGCAACCCATTCCAGGGCCTCACCAACCTTACAGGAAAGAATTCCTTCCTCATATCCAATCTAAACTTCCCTTGTTTAAGTTTGAACCCATTACCCCTTGTCCTATCACTACAGTCCCTCATGAAGAGTCCCTCCCCAGCATCCCTATAGGCCCCTCTCAGATACTGGAAGGCTGCTATGAGGTCTCCATGCAGCCTTCTCTTCTCCAGGCTGAACAGCCCCAACTTTCTCAGCCTATCTTTATACGGGAGATACCATCTCTGCCTCGCATGGTAGCTGCTACTCCTTTCTCATGGCTTTGCCAGTGGCCTTAGTCTGACATTCCCATAGCCTTCTGCTCTCTTTCACCTGCTCCAAAGGTTTCAGGATGCTTTGCAGCACCACAGTGCCTTCCCAGACTGTTTCAGGTATTATTTCTTACTCTTCTACCCAGTAATAAATTTTTTCATGTATTCTCTATGGTAAAGCTCATTATGTTTCAGCGTTATGAGCCAAACAGTGGTCTGTCTTGCTCGAACCCTATCTCTGGAACAAAAGTGATATTCATGATAAAAGATGTCCTGTGATCATTTTGGGGTTGGCAGAAGTTGCTTTTTACCCTTATTGTTTTAGGCCTATATTGGAAAATAGAATGTTTGACTCCCACACACACCTCAGTCTAAGAGGTTGTCCTGGGTTCAGCAGTAGCAGTCATTTTTTCACCTTCTTAGTAGCTGGTGCACTGCTGTGGTTTTGACTTTCAGCCTGGGAACAGCACTGATAACACCAGTGTTTTTAGTTACTGCTCAGTAATGTTTAGTCTGACCAAGGACTTTCTGAGCCTCATGCTCTGCCAGGGAGGAGGGGAAGCCAGGAGGAAGCAGAGACAGGACACCTGACCCAAACTGACCAAGTGGTAATCCATACCACAGCACGTCATGCCCACTATATAAACTGGGGGCAGTTACCCAGAAGGGTTAGATCACTGCTCAGTCAGGCTGGGTATCAGTCAGCGGGTGGCGAGTGGTTGTATTCTCTTCCCTTGTTATTTCCCTTATCATTATTGTTATTGGTGGTAGCAGTAGTGGTTTGTATTATACCTTAGTTACTGGACTGTTCTTGTCTCAGCCTGTGGGAGTTACGCTCTTTTGATTCTCCTCCCCATCCCTCCGGGAGCTGGGGAGGGGGAAAGGTGGGGTGTGAGTGAGGGCTGCGTGGCTGATTTACATCTGGGCTTAAACCACAACAGAGATGTGTTTGCTGGAGAGGGATAGACAGGGTTTTGGCTATTAGTGATCAATAAAAGGGAAGGCCAAGGCTTATTCAGGAAGCCTGTACCAGCTCCCCAGAATAGCATAACCACTTAGCATTGATTTTTGAACTGAGATTGGCTCAATCTCATTACCATTAATGAAGGCAGCACATGGTGCCACTGTGACAAGAACATGAAGTGCAGCGTTGACAGGGACTGTTCCCATTTCTTGCTGGAATAGAGAACTAATGCAAATTCTGACTTTCACATAGCGAAACTGGTGGAAGTCAGAGTTTGCAAGTCCACATTGACAAAATAAATCCTATAACTTATCAAACCCTACATGTTAGTCTTATTTAATTTGGACTTCATTGATTTTCTTACGGGCTAAGACACAGTTAATCCGCAAATTGAGCGTGAGTGTTCCTTGGATTATTGTACATTATGGGGGTCTACTCAAAAGCAACAGAGCAAGATAAAGGGTTATTTTGAGTTTCTAAATCCAGCTATCTAAAAATGAAATTTTGTTTGAATGGATTTACAGGTGTCTTCTGTGAAAATGGAAGATGGACCCAAAGCTCTGTTTGAGATGGTAGTGCTGCAGCAGGCCTGGCGAGAGTGTGGCTTGGCCCTACATGCTTTTCTAACAGCAGCAGATGAGTCTTCAGCCCAGAACACCACTGAGATCCAGAAGGTTAAAGTGAGTAGCAGTGTTTACACTTGCTAGTCATGCACAGCAGCCACAGGCAGTGACCACTGGTTTTCACTGAGGCCCAGGTTTGGCTATTGGCTTGGCCATTTCAAGCTCCAGTTTCAGTGAACCAGTACAGAGCTTGAGTGCTGCTCTAAATTAGACTGAGGGAAGAGCTCACTACTGTGGGAGCTGAATGATTGCTTCCAGCTGATTGCCAACTCAAGCTGTCCTCAGTTATGCTGAATTTAGATTTAGTGCAGATGAGAAACCATCTCTCTGTGGTGTGGTTTTTTTGTCTCTACTGCTCATTAGCTGGTAAGACATTTTTGGAGGCTATAACCCCACAGTGCAGAAATGTAACTGGATTCAGAGGAGATATATCTTTGGCATGTGTTATAGGTTTTCTTTTTTCCTCTTCTATTTTAGCTATGTGAAGTTGCAGAGGGAATATTGTCTTGCTCTTTGACTCCCAGGAGTCATGGCCCAGAGGCAGGACCTTAGACTCTGTTCCCTCAGGTCTGGTAGACTGCAGAGTCTGTGCTGTACAATAGAATGCCAGTCTGAGAGGTGTGGCACACAACTGATAATCCAGGACATATAGGTGTAAAGAAGGGGATGATATGAACTCATATCCTGAAAACAGCAGAGCTGTGAAATAGCAGCTCTGGGCTCTAGTTTGTTGGTTCTGTTGTTTCACAGAGCAAATGACTTTTTTTGGAGACAGTTTTTAGGTATTACTGCCTGGTATAAATGCCTATCCTACCTATGCGGAATAACTGACTCCTGTGGGTCATTTGCTTGAGTAACTATGCTGTGACTGAATAACCTTTGAGGTGCTGGCCCTGCACTCTGTTGAGGCTGGTGAGTTTCTCTCAGGTGGCTCAAAACAACACTTGTGGCTTTAGTGAGCTGGTAGTAGATTTTCCTACCCTATTTTTGCTTGCTTCACCCCTGGTAATATTAACAGGAGTGTGGCAATGGATGTGCTCATTCTCCACACTTCCTCTCTGCTGAGAAGACACAATAGCAGGTGGTATTAGTGGGGCCCAGGCATCTGAGTCGTACCTGCTGGACACACCATGTGAAGTTTAAATGGCCGAAGAGGTGTAAAGATGGTTTAAAAACGTCCTTGTGTTTCCCCTACTTGGCTGCAGCAAACATTCTTTGCTTGCAGCTGCCTGCCTGCGAGCAGTAAAGATTACATTGCCCATAATGTATCATAAAGCCTGGAGCATGACAGCTGTGGCTCCAGTGCTCCTGCAAGGAAGTGATTGATGCTGACAACAAATGTCATGATTAACACACTACTAAAAATCCCAACCCCAAAACAGTAAGCAACCTTGCCATTAGTGTTTGAGGACTTGGCAGCAGGAGCAGCAGGGCTAATGATACTAAGGATCAAGAACAGGAGTAAGCCCCAGGACAAGGGCTTAATGCTGATTTCTGTGTAAAGCAACCAAATTCAAGATGTTTGCTGTACCGAGCAAAGAAAATGGAGGAGGAGAGACCATGTGCCCTTGTTGGCCAAATCAAAATTATTGAGCACTGACCGTGCTCAAAATACATACCCAGTGTTACACAATTAATGAATGAACTTTTGAAGCTGTGGGCTCGGGAGGCTCTGAACATTTGGTTGGAGCAGGGATGTGTTGTATTGCAGGTTGGTGGAACAAGCTGTACAGAGCTTCCAGTCCGTGTATAATTGTAAATGCTATTCTGGTGCCTCATTTACGGTTCCTGATACTGCTTGAGTTCAGCTAGTATGTACAGAAGCGGACATCCAAGGCATTTGGACAGTGTTCCTCAAAGTAGGACTGTGTGTAACTGAGGTTTCCTCTCATTAGAGGCTCTACTGTAGCAATGGCTTTTGACAGTTTTGCTTTCCCTGGCAGAGATTAAGCTGATAGGAACAACACAAGTCTGAGAAATTCAGCTGCAGCAGACACCACGGAAGCAACAGCAGCTAGTCCTGTCTCACCATTCCTCCCTGGGCAGTTTCAGCTATTGCTGGAGAAAAATGTGATTGATTTTATTCTTCGTACTTAAGTCTTCAGGCTCTTGTTGTACTGTTAACATAGAGGTTTTTAACAATCAAATCTGGTAACAAAATTCTGCCGTGGCAGGTTCTTGTTCCAGTTGTCTCCTGGGGGCGTGAAGAGCACCACTTACCATGGTTTACCTTTGAAATAGGGCTGGGTTTCCAGGTGGTTTTGTTGCATCTCTTTGCTGTAAGAAAGTAGGGCAATCTTAGTCTTTTTTTTGGATTCTATAAAAGAAGCCATACCAAGTAGTGTAAATGTTAACCAGAAGCGTTATGACAAATTGGTATTTTAATGTTCTCAATTTGTAGAGTCCAGAGTGTATTATTCAGTGCCAAAGATGGGTATGTATAAGGCTACACAAACTATCAGGTCTAATTTGCGCCTATTTGATGCTAACACAGAAATGTCTGTCTTTGTGTATCTGTACTCATATCTTGTAATAGCACAGTGACAGTTGACCATGGGTTTTCTTCACATAGTTATATGACTGATTTTTGCAGCAGACATTGGATTGCTGGTCTAAGAGCCTAAGGCCCTATCAGTATCAACAAGGCAAGGTTTCCCTTTCCGCAGCTTGTCTCCTGTTAATTCCTGACCCTGCTGTGATTGAACATGCTGGGTGCATTTCTTACTTGTTGGCTTTGATGTTATTTGATGGTGGCTTGTTGCCTGCTGTAGAGTCACACTGTAATGCTGAGGTGCAGTTCATCACCAAGAACAAGACCAAGGCAGCTGCAGGTGTCATGGTACTATAGGTTGTTGCTAGGATATTTTTCTTGGTTTGGTTTGCTTGGGTTCCCCCTTGCCCCAAGTTGTTATTAACTGGAGCTGAGCTGTATTCCAGACCTCTAAGCCATCAACTTTTTATTTACTGGACACTTCACTGTCATCTGTGTGTCTTTTATTGTTTGTCACATTTTATTTCTCTCTCCCAAGGTCTAATAGTTATGAATACAAATATAAAAATGGTTTCTCAAGCCAAAAGCTCCTGTTCTTACCTGATCAATAAGACTTATTCAACTAGGAAGGCATCTATCTCTGTATCTAGTGGTTAGCTATATTTCCTCCCATCTCTGTCGGGTTTTTGAGGTTCAGTTTGAGTTGTTTTATTTCTGTCCTCCAGCCAATAGAAGCAAGGCAAATTCAAACATCCTTACGTGGTTTAGGTTCTTGATTTGCTGTCAGAACAAATGCTCATACACTCCCCTCTTGTAACTCTTGCATGCTGACAGACAAGCGACAGTTACAGCCTGTCTGATGGGAATTAGATTTGTACAGAGTATGCTTTCTAAGAATCTACTAAGCATTCCCAGTTAGGCACACTAGCACCCTGCAGAGCAGCATGGTTCTTGTCTGTATGATTCAATCACACAATGATTCTGTGATGGCTCAGAATCATAGAATCCCAGACTGGTTTGGGTTGGAAGCAACCTTAAAGCTCATCCAGTTCCAATCCCATACCACAGGCAGGGACACCTTCTGTGGTCTCTCGCAATCTCTTTCATTAGATATGGGGGGCTTTGAGTCCTTTCCAGGCTTGAGCTCCACTTTCTAGGTGTGATAATACCTGCTGTAGAAAAGATGCTTTGCATGGCTGTTGATTCTGTTAATTTCTAATTGGGTCTCATTGAGGTCACCAGTTTTGTTCCGTGAAAGTCCTACTAATTAAGAACCAATCTGGAAGAAAAAGGGACTTAGAGGGGAAGTTCAGTGATGGGAAAATGTAATTTAACAGTGCAGTGCAATGATAATATAACTATTAATATTAGTCTTAATCTTGAAAAAAATCTTGAAATTAATAAAGCTTTTTATTTATTTCCCTATGAAACCCTTTACAAATTAATGTCTCATTGTATTGGGCTGGTTTATGGTCCTGTTTACGGCATTTCCTTCCTCTGTAAGTGTGGTATGTAATGTGCTTTGGAGTAATATTTGTGGGCTGAACAGTATTGTGAGCCAGCTATTTTACACCAGTGTCTTGCAATGAGGTGAATACTGCTATTAACTCGACAGTCACCATCTGTGGTGGAGCTTTATAGCTGAGCAGTCCGAGTGTGTTGTGTGTTCTGGAGGAAGGGCAGTGCTGCTGATCTCCCCCTTGCACTCACTAAGAGATGCTTTGTTTTAGTCAGGTCTATGTGAAGGCATGTCCCCAGTCCACGTGGTGAGCCCTTCCACGCAGCTGATGGGTGTAACTGGCTGTTGCAGACAGCATCTGCTCTCCAGTCCCTTCTGCTGGGTCAGGAGCCCCAACAGCAGGACCTTCAGTTGTGTCTTTGAGCTTGAGAGTAGAGACCTTATGGAGTGATAACTAGGACCCAGGATCATGGAAAAAACATGCTTTCTGTGAGTGAGGGGACAGGTCTAGAGCTCTGGTTGTGTGATGTGATGGTTTGGGAAGCTAATCTAGGGCTTTGCTTTGCAGAATCTGAAGTGCAGCTGTGTGAAGCGTGAGGCAGGGCTGGCTGCAGACAGAGAAAGCTGCTACAGGTGCATGGTACAGGACAGAAAGTTCCTGAGACCATGATCAGTGCTTTGTAACTATTGACTCTTTGCAGACTAAAGATGATCTACAAGAAACATTCATTTTTTACCAGAAGATTTCTTCATTTCTAGCCTGTACATGGCTTCCAGGTGTTACCTGGTGGAGGGCAGAACTGGCTGATCGCTTCCAAAACCAGCTATGTCCTCTTCCTGCAATTCCCTCTGTCCTGCTCAGCCATGTCATAGAATCATAGAATCATAGAATAGTTAGGGTTGGAAAGGAGCTTAAGATCATCCAGTTCCAACCCCCTTGCCATGGGCAGGGACACCTCACACTAAACCATGCCACCCAAGGCTCTGTCCAACCTGGCCTTGAACACCGCCAGCGATGGAGCATTCACAACCTCCCTGGGCAACCCATCCTGATCCTCAGGTACTGTTATAGAAATGCTTGAACTTCTAGCTATGATTTTTTTCCCCTCATTAGGTCCAGTAAAAGCTGTTGTTCTTCTAGTGCTAAGAAGTGTTCTTGTTTCCTTTAGCTGAGGATGTCAACAGTCTGAAAACAATGCTGTAAGCCTAGATTTCCACTTAAGTGTATGAGATTACAAAGACAGCACCTCTTAAAATCAAGTATTAGAATCATGTGCCTGCCTAGATACGTCTGCAAGAACATTCACCTTGTGCTGCCTATAAGGAGAACAATAATTCACTTATTCACTTCTCTCAGGTTTGCAAGGGGTCCATAACAAATGTTCAAGTAAACGCGATGTTACAGGAATTCATTATACTCATTGGGGGGAGTTTATTTCTTGAGGGCATCCATCTTTGCCTTTAGGCCTTTAACAGCCAATCCTACCTCAGTGTGAATATTTAGACAGGGTTTTCACAGAAGCACTTCATATGACCTGAAGTTCCTTAGCTTTTGGGGGAATGTTCTACCTATTTCTTTCTCATATCATCACTAGCTTTTGGACAATTATGGTCCTTTCCCTGTATTTCTAAATCAACAAAGACCTTGAGACACAATTCCAGGGAATGGTGAAGACCCCAGTTCTGATTCATAATGAAAATTTTTCTGCAATTTCAACCAGGTTTGGGGATTACTATTAGTCTGTGAGCATCAATGCCATGAAAGCTTAGGGGCTTAGCAGTGCACTTAGCAATTTGCCTAAAGGTTTATCCCACTTCCGTGGAGGAAAAGGAGGCTTAATGTTGTTGATTTGCAGTCCCTGTAGCTTTCAAGTAGAAGCAAGTGCTATAAAGCAGGCTGACGTACTTGTAGAAGATAAATCTGCTCTATGCTTTTAAGGCATAAAATAAGGCATCATTTAAAACAGTCAGGGCTTTTATGCAAATCCCTTATTAGGGGAATTATAAATCATTAGAAATTGAACAGTTAGGTAGCAGGCACTTTCTGGGGGTGGATCTTTGCCTTGATGCCGTAGAAAAACTGAAGTCAATTTAAAGACCACATTCCCTCCTGAGTTCAAATGCTGTGTGCCACCCAGGTTCCCAGGCCTGAATGACACCAAGGCCACTATGTAGTGTGGCTTTTTAACAGCTGTGTCTTGCAGTTGAACAGAGAGGCTGATTTCTCCAAGCCAGGCTCAATGAGCCAGGCTCTCAGCAGGCAGCAGCAAACCCTGTCCTCTGCCCTGCAGCTTTACAAAGCTGTACCAACTGAGAATGCTCCCAAATGTCATTAAAATACAACCAAAAAGCACCACAGAGAAAACTCAGGATTGTATTCCTCTAACTTCATTGGTTTGAAGATTTTGTATAAGGCCAGTGACCCCTGCTTGCTTTTTAGATACTTATTAGATATATTTAGATATTGATTTTGAGGTGGTGTATACAAAACTAAGTAGACCAAAGACCCTGCAACTACATGTTGAAAAAGCATGCAGGGAATACCTGGTTGTGCTCCAGGTAGCATACAGTCCGAAACAGAGATCTTGACATGTTGATGGAAAAAATGGGTAGGAGTGGAGGGAGAGGAATGTCAGGTAAAATTGCTGCCTGCTTGTCTACTGACTAGCTCTGTGTATGATTTTATGAGCAATTTTGTGTTAGCAGTAACTGTAGTAACCTCTAAGCACATTGTCAGTGCAGGAATCAATGTCTTGTTTTCACTTGGCTGGTCTGTTGTGTTTTCAGTGTGTTCTGAACTCCAAACAGATTGCTTTTCTCTGACTGTTTTTCTCAGAGGCTTTCCTATTAATGTTATGCATACAGATTATTAACCTGCTGATATGAAGAGTAACTCATTAAAACCCCAGTTTAGGTTAGGAGTGACTGTGGAAGTCATTAACTGCAATGTCCCTTGTCAGCAAAAAGAGGATTTCTTCATTTTAGCATAGAAGTACTTTCTCCTGCTAAGCCTTACGATGCAAGCATTAACCTTAGGGATACAGACAACATACGTATGCAGTGTTGATGCTGCTTTTCCTCTGCCTGTTTGTTCCATTTCAACCTGGATTTTTCTTGCTGTCATTCAGTTGTTCTGGACACTGGGACATTTGCCCAAAGAGTGCAGGCCCTGATGCTCACCACCTTTTGGTCGCCTTCCATAGCATCTCCTTGAACTCCCAACCTATGCAGGTGCCTGCCAGGACAGAGTCAGGGCATGGCAGTATTGGATGGGTGATTGCATCAGGGAGGTTTCAAGGAAGAAGAGGAACCTCCATCTCTAAGTCAAGGAGAATGAGATGTGTTCCTTCTAGTTGCAGAAAAATGTTTTTGCTGCACCTCCTGGTGCTTAGGTCCTCTTGCTGCTCCTTTAGCTAGTTTCCCTGCTGACTTCCTGCACAAGGGTTGTGTTATCTCTTTGAGGAAATAGTACTGATTAAAGGCAGGTCTACATAAAGTTCCATCCTCCCTTTTCATTTGAGCAAAGCTCCATTTTATTTATTCATTAATGCAGTTTTGGCTAAGCATAGATAATTCCAGAACTGGGTCCAGGGGGCTAAATTTACCCCAGTGATGTTACTCAAAGCTGCCAACACTTCCAAATGATGCAGACTGGACTAACAGGAAATTTGATATATGGAAGTGGACTCACAGAAAGTACAGCAGCTCTTTCATGTCATATTGCCGGCTTTTGGGATTTCCCTGCTAGACGATTGATGGCAACTCGATTACCGGAGGAGCTCTACACCTACACACAAGCTTTGAAAGTTGCAAACTTTTTTCCAAAGACTGAAATAACCTCATAGCAGAGAAGCAGTGCACTCCTGGTGCAATTAGACTCTTCCCTGCTGTGGAAGAGCAGCCTCAGTTGCATCACAGGTTGCTTTGTGCATTTTTGGGCAACTAATTCAGGTGTATGGTGGCCCTAACTCTGTGGATAGTCTCTGAAGTGGGAGTGAGAGGTATTTCCAGAGAATCTTTGAGCTGTGAGTCTGTGTTTTACCATGGACTCAGCAAGAAGACCAGGCTTCGGAGTTTGAATGCTCTGATGTTATTTCACTGACAAGTGTTGTGGCCTTAGCCCTGCTGAGTGGCTTCAGCATCTTTCACTGTCTTTTACTGTAACTTCTTTCACCTTCAGTGCTAATGAGAGGCTTGCTCAGAGAACTGCTGCTTACTACCACCACCACAGCTTCTCACCCAGCTCACTTCAGGCCCTTGGCTGTGGGGGCATTGCCTTTGCATGTCTCAGATTGTAATGGCTGCTAGTATTCTGTGGTTCAGTGCCTCATGGTGTTAGCAATGATGCAGCTTTGATTTGGAGTTATTGCTCTGTGTGTTCTTTCTCATTTCCTGCTGCATGAGAAGCAGCAGTCTGGCAGCTTTAAGCAGTACCTAAGCTGAGTCATATAATGTTCTGTGGGTGAAGAGCTCAGACTGAGCTACCTGGAGTGCAGCACATCTTGGCCAGCTTTTAGACCTGATCCGCATGATGCTGTACACTCCTAGATTTAGTGTATGGCTTAGGGTTGTGCTTTCCTCCTCTAAAGCTTCTGCAGAGCTTGAAAGACTTTATTGTTGTGCAGCTGAAATGGGCATTAGGGAGGGATAAAGCACTCAGCACAGCACCTCCACATTTGCTTCCCCAAAGCAGACCCAGCACAAGGAGCAGGTGCCAGCCACAGGTCCAGCAGCTTGATGGTTTGAAATGCAGGCTGAAGCTGTAAAACAGGAGGTCAAAAGGACAAGGTCATCTTGCCCTTTGCTTTGCAAATTTGTCTCATGTCTTGTCTTTATCTGAGTTGATGCTCAGCAGCAGGTTTCATGTGTCTGGCACCCTGAGTCTGCCATGCGGCCTGATGAAGTTGTATCAACAGCTTTGGCAATAGCACGTCATCTGGCTGATGATTCCACATGGACATGACCTGTCTGTGGGCGGGACATTTGTCCTGGGGCCTCATCTATACGCTTTTACAGACATGAGTGTTCATTCCAGGATAGAAGGGGCTTGGAGCAACCTGGTCTAGTGGAAGGTGTCCCTGCCCATGGCAGGGGGTTGGAACTGGATGAGCCTTAAGGTCCTTTTCAAACCAAACCAGTCTGGGATTCTGTGAATACAATGCTAATGAACTGGGATTCATGAAGGAAGGCAACTGAGAGTTTGAGAATAATGCTGCCTAACTCAGGGGCACATGTCATAGAATCATAGAACAGTTAGGGTTGGAAAGGACCTTAAGATCATCTAGTTCCAACCCCCCTGCCATGGGCAGGGACACCTCACAGTAAACCATGTCACCCAAGTCTCTGTCCAACCTGGCCTTGAACACCGCCAACAATGGAGCATTTACAACTTCCCTGGGCAACCCATTCCAGTGCTTCACCACCCTTACAGGAAAGAATTTCTTCCTCATATCCAATCTAAACTTCCCCTGTTTCAGTTTGAACCCATTACCCCTTGTCCTCTCACCACAGTCCCTCATGAAGAGTCCCTCCCCAGCATCCCTATAGGCCCCCTTCAGATACTGGAAGGCTGCTATGAGGTCTCCACGCAGCCTTCTCTTCTCCAGGCTGAACAGCCCCAATTTTCTCAGCCTATCTTCATACGGGAGGTGCTCCAGTCCCCTGATCATCCTTGTGGCCCTCCTCTGGACTCGTTCCAACAGTTCCATGTCCTTTTTATGTTGAGGACACCAGAACTGCACACAATACTCCAAGTGAGGTCTCACGAGAGCAGAGTAGAGGGGCAGGAGCACCTCCCTCAACCTGCTGGTCACACTCCTTTTGATGCAGCCCAGGATACGGTTGGCTTTCTGGGCTGCAAGCGCACACTGCCGGCTCATGTTCATTTTTTCATTGACCAACACCCCCAAGTCCTTCTCCGCAGGGCTGCTCTGAATCTCTTCTCTGCCCAACCTGTAGCTGTGCCTGGCATTGCTCCGACCCAGGTGTAGGACCTTGCACTTGGCATGGTTAAACTTCATCAGGTTGGCATCAGCCCACCTCACAAGCGTGTCAAGGTCCCTCTGGATGGCATTCCTTCCCTCCAGCGTATCAACTGAACCACACAGCTTGGTGTCATTGGCAAACTTGCTGAGGGCACACTCAGCAAGTCAATGTCAGTGAATCACATCAGGCATGAGCCTTGCCTGTGTGTTAGCATCAAGGCCTTTGCTAGAGTGACAATAGTGCTTCCTCTGCTGCAACTCATGTGGTCAGTGGATCTGAAAGGGAGAAGTTGTACAGATGCAGAATGTACAACTTGTCCCTGGAGATAGTGAAGGATGCAGCATCTTTTTCCAAGGGATTTGAGTTTGGTCCCATAGTGATAATGGCCAAGCATTGGGAAGTACTTTTCATGTGAGGAGATGAGGTCATGAAGTACACAGAAATCCTTCCTGCATTTTCTGTTTCCCTGCTGTGGCTGGGAAACCGTCTAGAAGACTCACTGCAACTTAAAAGACTCTCTTAGATCATCTGACAGCAAAAGCAATTTCTTTGTTGCTGGAAATGAGAAGGGAATACACTGTAAGCAAGAAGAAGAGATCATGGACTGGGTTGTGTGCTGTATAACAGTTAAATATTCATGGGTTTGCTGCACACAGCTCCACTCTTCTCTAAAATGTGCTTATTCTTGTTTCTGCTCAGTATTTTACAGCACATTTTTGTTCTGCTTTGAGTTTCCTTCCCATAACTGTCTGGCTTCATCTCAGCAATATTATCTGAAACAAAGCTCTGGGTTTCTTTTTGAAAGCACGGTGCACATTTAATCCTGGCTATGGCACAAACTTGTCTTTTCCTGTGTCTTAAGGTGGTAGAAATCAGGATTTGTCTCTCAAACAAGGACAAAAAAGGATAGTTGACAAAAAAGAGTAACTACAAATGGGAGGTTATGGATATGCACTCCCTTCTTGCTGTTTCTTGTCATGGCAATGTGGATGAAGAGGATGATGTTGGTACTGTAAGAAGCCCTCCTTTCTGACAGCGGAGGTGAGGGAGATAGTAATGGAAATAGCTGTGGTTAAATGATTCTGGGTTGAAAGCCTGTCACAGCATAAATCAAAGCTCCCTGGGGCTCCTGTGACTACCGCTGGTTGCCTATAGGGGAACTTTCCTCCTTGGTTTAGTGCCTTTGCCATCAGACAGGAGGTTTAGTGCTCCAAGTCTGTGGAGTCTTCCTTTCAGGCTGGTATCAAAGGCTGGGCTGCCTCTAAGTTACTCTGTGCAGCACGTGAGGAGGGAGTCTCTGAGAGACAGGTCAGCATTCAGAGATGATGTATCAACCAGCCTGGGAGAGGCTTCCTGAACTGCTGTGTTTGCAGAGAAGCTTTACAGCTAATGTTGTTGGAGGCATAAGAGAGGAACCAGCCCTGAGGTGAAACCAATATAATTCTCACACCTATGCAGTCTCATTGTGAAACAGTAAAAGTAGCACCAAAGTATCGTAAAGATAGTGTCAAAATCACCCAAATTATTTCAACGTAAGGGAGTCCCACAGCTGCCTGTGGAGGGTCGTTCTGCATTCGATGTCAAATAGGGCTCATCTCAATATTATAGCAACTGACTTGATGCAATTCCCTCCTGCATAAATGGGCAAAGTTGCTTTCTTCCACTTTTCCCTGTGCACTGCACGGGAAGGCAATGTGGGGAGTTCTCCACTGGAACGTTTTAGCTGGAGTGGACAGAGCAGAGGCTGTCATACTGCAGCCATCTATGACTGCTTTTGTACTTGTGACAAGGAGGATTTTCTAGGAGAAATAAGACTTTCCAAGCTTCATTTCCTGTTACTTCTTGAAATCACATCCAGGTTGGTTGCTGGAAAACAGAGTTTGACAGATCACAGACCTTGATTCCTAGCAGGGACCAGATCCTTGCTCCAGCAGGAAGAGAGGCTGACCACATGGCAGCATACCTGGGATAACCACTGGTCCACAGCCTGTACCATGGCTCTTCCTGAAGGTCAGCTTTTTGCCTTGGATTTCCCAGCATGCATCCTCTGTGTCCTAGTTGGAGCTGGAGCATTATAATGAAGGTTTCCATGAAAATGTAGGCTGGAGTCTGCTTGATTATGTATGTCCCTTCCCTTTTCCTTCTTCTGAAAAGCTCAGAGACTTGAGGTTTGGTGAAGAAACAGCTTGAATCAAGAGGACACTTGGGTCTTGCTGCATTCCTATCTTGTAGGGCTTGTCTGTGCTCACTGTGTTTTGCCAGTGTTGCATGCAGGAGCTGGCAGCAAACAGTAAAGATCTGATTCTTTAAATCAGTGATTTCTTATTTTTCCTCTGATGATATTTTCCAAGTGTAATATCACAGTGGAGGCTGGTGAATTAATCACAGGACAAACTGGACAAATCCCCTGAGAAATGTCAAAGCTCTTGGTTTGGTGTAGTTATGTTGACTGAAACTGGGTGAAAAGCAAGATCCCCTGTTCTGCTTTTAGGCAAACATCTGGTGAAGCACAGGAAATAGAGGAAGGAGGAAACACAAAAAGTTACTGAAGCAGAAAGGCAGATGTCAGAGAGGGTTTAATATTATTAAAATTAATTTCATTTTCTGGATGTTTTTTTTAAACATTTGTAGGATGTTATGAAGTGCCTATCATTTGCTGAGCAGTGAAAGAATGAAATATTTTGCATGATTATGCAACTGAACAGCATTATAACCCTTGTAATCCAGAATGGACGCTTCATCAGGCAGTTAGTCTGGTTTCTATCCATAATACAAGTCCTGATGAGGCCATGTTGAAATGGGAGTTCTTTTTTTTCCTTTTTGGAAAGGTCTGTCCCCATGAGATGAGGGCAGATTAATGACTGCTGGGAATCAAAGTAGAGTCTTTAAAATAGTGAAGCTACTCTGAGATGCACCACCTGAACTTATGTCTCCAAAGTGAACTTTTTAAATTTATTTCAGTCTTGGAATGAATCCTGCTCACGGTGAGCTCTAGCTAAATGCATCTGTACTTCAGGAATGTTCAATACTGGCATAGCTGTGAACATCACTTCTTCCCATACCAGAACTTGAGGAACGTGACTTCCCAAAACCACGTTTGTTCCCGGACTGTGCCCATGCTCACTGAGCATGCATTCGCAGCCAGTTCTCATGAGTGACACATCCTTAAACTGGCACTTGTACAAATTGCTTGCTTGGGTGCACAGAAAATGGATGAGAAACAAAATAAGGTGCTGAAACTGGGAAACACTACACTTCTGTAAAGCTGTGACCTAAATGCAGGAGTCTTTTTGCCTATCCATGAGTATGTAGCAAAATAAGACTTACAGATTTGTGTCACTTGTGGTGACAGGAGCACAAGAGAAATGTCCTATTTTGGTTGCAGGCAAATTCTTTCCCTTCCATTTCATTAGCTAATTAGAGCATTCCTTTAACAAAGCCCTTTTCTGCTGGATGCTCAATACAATCTTGGAGAACCAAGGTCTGCTCAGCCTGATCCTGCAGTGCCTTTTGCATGTGACTCTGTTCATGTCAGTGGGTGCTCTGCACTTTGGTGGGTCACTGGGTTGGACCATGGGAATGTTCAGGGTCTCCAGAAATAGTTCCAGATTCACATTTTTGGTATATCACTTAATTGGAGCTAATGGTATGGTTGTAAGAAAGCAAATGATAGATTAACAATGATGGCCTAATGAGCTTAATCCATTAAAGTCCTTTCTAGCCATAAAATACTACCTTTTCTACTAGCCTTATTTTAAGAGATCAAGACAACATACAGGTAAGAGATGTTCTTTGTGCATTTCAGGCAGTGGACAAGGTGTTTGCAGTGCCAAATGGATTTTACTGGCAGACAGTTGAAACTGATGACAAATACTTCCCTAATAGCAGCAACATTGAGGCTTGCAGAGATGCAGACACCAAGGTAAAAGAAAAACTATCCCAAACCACTCCTTTCTGACTTATGGGATGATGTGGGAAGATGAGAGATGATTAAGTGGCCTGGAATATTTTAATCTTGAGGTTTGGTACAAATACTGATCTTGAAGTATTTCTCACTCAGACCTAAATATATCAGATGAGTATTTTGTGTCATCAGTATTGATGTGCTGGTTGCTCTGAGCCACAGAAGATTAAACTATGAAATGAGGAGGTTGAAGAAATTGCTACCAACTAGGGTGCAAATCAGTAACAGGAGACAGAATTTTGATAGCCTAAACCCACTTGACTGTAAGCCAATATATAATACAACTTATCTAAAAGTTGTGCTCAGAAATGTTCAAAAAAACTAATTCTGAAGCTTCTGGTAGCACCTGACCTACAGTAACTGTGTGTGTTGTATGAACAAGTAGGATGTAATTCTACTTGGTTTACCACAGAGGAAGAGAAGGGTAGAGTAACTTAGGTCATATTTAGGAGTACATACGAAAATGCACGGGACCTCCAACCACAATAACTTGTTAACTGTAGTAACTTACCTTTCTTAGCTCTTGTGCAACACCAAACAGCATGTTTGATCTGACAGAGTTCAGTTTCCTGTTAGTGTTGATTCAGGGAGATGCAGATACATGAAGTTCCCTCTCAAAAATAAGCAGTTCAAGCCTAAGCCATTGCTGAGATGTACCAGGCTTGCTCCTGGAAGGTGCTTGAGGTCCACATTTAGGAGGTGAAGATACCTTATGCTTGGCACAGTTGGGAAATGTCTTTGTTACAGTTCCTCGATGTGCCTCGGGAGTGCTGGAGTGGGTCTGTACAGGCCTCTCGCAGCAAGGGCAGGGTGCTCTGTAAGGGAAGGCTAGCTGGGAGTAGAGAGGGTGCAGTCACATAGTATCTAAGCAAGAAAAGCAGAGCAGGTCCAGCAGCAGTAACCAGGCTCAGCCAAATTGTCCACAGTGACAAGGTCAAACCAGAAAGCCTGTGAGTTAGGATAACAGCCAGAATTAGTGACCTGTGACATAAGAAGGATGTGGAGCTATTGGAGCAAGTCCAGAGGAGGCCATGGAGATGCTGCGAGGGCTGGAGCAGCTCTGCTCTGGAGACAGGCTGAGAGAGCTGGGCTGGTTCAGCCTGGAGAAGAGAAGGCTCCTTAAGGGGAGACCTTAGAGCAACTTCCAATGCCTTCAGGGGCTGCAAGAAAGCTGGAGAGGGGCTTTGGACAAGGGCCTGTAGGGACAGGACAAGGGGGAATGGCTTTAACCTGACAGAGAGGAGACTGAGATGAAGTCTTAAGCAGTTCTTCCCTGTGAGGGTGGTGAGGCGCTGGCACAGGTTGCCCAGAGAAGCTGTGGCTGCCCCATCCCTGGCAGTGTTCAAGGCCAGGTTGGACGGGGCTTGGAGCAACCTGGTCTAGTGGAAGGTGTCCCTGCCCATGGCAAGGGGGTTGGAACTTTATGAGCTTTGAGGTCCCTTCCAACCCAGACCAGCCTGTGATCCTATGAGACTGGGCCAAGGTGCACCTGCAGCAAAGCTCAGCAGTGGCCAAAGGCAAGTGCCTGGCACCGAAGCAGAGGCAGCCGGGCTGGTGCTGAGGCTGTGCAGTGCTGGAGAGCTGCATTAGCAGAGCTGGCCCTGAGCCCAGGCAGCCGAGCCCCAGGGACTCTGAGCAGCCACACAAGAATTTTTCCTTGCTGGCTGCTGAATATTGGGTTAATAGCAGGAGAGCTTGAGCTAGACAAACATAAAGAAATAGAGCTTTTATTCTTAATTAGGCCACTTGTTTATGATTTGCATAGATTTATATCTTCATTTATCATGATTGTATAAGCCTTATAACGTGTTTATGGGGGAGTAACATTTAATTTAAAGTGTCCAATAGTGATGAATTTATTTGGCATTCACTGCAGCCATAAAGCTTGCTGCTGGGTAGAGCGTTGAGTTGTCTTCTATCCAGGAGGACCATGCACATGTTTGAGGCGATTACAATCACACTTGTCTGACCTACAGCTGGACAGTTTATTACCCATAGCACCACACAACTTCCTGTCGTAAAGAGCTTGCTTCTTGAAAGAGTATTTCTTCTGATGAAAAAGTAATAATAATTTGCTTCCTTTTGAGTATAGGCATTCAGTCTGTTTTGGTGTATGTTTTCCTGCAGACCAGGATGGGCTGAATTACATTGGTCTGGTAAAGAAGATTTCAAAATGTGAATGTGGTATGGAACCAGTGATGTGTCTGCCTTTTAATTTTGTATTTTTCAATGTTGGTTTTGACATTTTTATGTAGGTATAAAGAAACAACCAGTTGGTCTATTATTATTTAACCATCTTTCTGTATTACATGAAGTTTGACAGCAGGAGGGCTGCGCTTCAGGCTCTGCCCTAGAGAACTTGCAGGTTTTTTACTAGTAGGCTTATGTGACAAAAGGCACAATCATATCAGCAGAAATAGTCAATCATAAGTATCATAAGTATCTGTAATTCAATCTGAAGCTGAATTGCGTGTGAACATAAAAGAAAGCCTCTTTGTAGCTCCTACAATGTGAGAACTAAAGGTGAGCCAAAGAGATACAGCTGTGTGGTTGTTGAGGGCTTGGAAGCATTTGATTCACTTCTCCAATGTGCTCTTGCTGTTCAGGTTGCCATGGTGCTGCTATTTGAAAGGCTCTTCCGAAGTCCCCTGGCTACCCATCACATGTTGCAGCTGGTACTCAGTGCCGGTCTGGATATCTGTGGACTCCACCTGCTCTATCCTCAGCAGGATGTGCTGCTCTCCTGCTCAGGTGAGGTCTGGTTTTCCTTCAGAGGTCCCATCATGTGCTGATACTGAGGTGAAGGCAAACATCTGTGAATGCATGAAGGTGAAGAGTGATGTGATTCTGTGGACATGAGGGAGGGGGGTATCAGGTTTACAAGAGTGTTGCTTTATCAGTTCCCATCTCTTTCCAAAAAGAAATGATAGAAGATTCTGGGGTCATTCTTTCCTTCTATTCACAGTATTGAATATCCAGGTGTTGAATTTTTAACTCTTGATACATTTTTGTGTCTCAAACAACTTCGGTTGCGTTCCCTTGCAGCGATCTTTCCCAGATTGCAGTGCCCTGAGCTCCGGGGTTACTTGTGTGAGTTAAATAAGCTAAATTAGTTCCCAGTGACTTTCCTGACTGTTCTAGCTGCAGAAAATCCAGCCTTCCCTTCCACAATTTCCCCCATCCTGTTGCCCATGGGACTTAAGAAGCATGGCAAAAGTACTGATCTAGCTGTCATGTAATTGCATTGGCTGACAAGCCATCACCAAAATATCATATTTGTGAAGAGAAGCTGGTCTGAGACGGGCGACCAGCAAGATAAGGTAAACAGAAATTATATTGGTCTCTGAACTCAAATCACTGAGTCTTTAACATTAGACTCCAGTGTTTTCACATACTGCCATGCACCGCTCAGGTCTTTATTGTTTTTCCATTTCTGAAACAGTTAATGATGTCTTTCTTAAAGCATGTCCAGAATATTATTAGTTGCTAATGCAGTATAACTATAGAGCAACAGACATTACATTACCTGCTAAGTTTAGAGATTGCCCCTGTGTTCTAGCATGGCTTGTACTTCCTTTTAAGCCAAGTTTTCCTGGCAGGTTTGTATGTGACACCATCACAAATACAGGCAAACTATTTCTCTTGGGGAAAGGTATAGGCAGGCTGAGAGAAATGGGCTTCCTTTTCCTCAGGCAGAAAGTGAGTGAAGGCCAGCTTAATCAGAGAAAAACTCTCCTCTCTCCCTACTCCCTTTTTACATTTGAAAACAACAGGAGCAGACTGCCTTAGAAATGGGCTTGCAGTTGGGGTTGGCTCAGTGCTGTGTAGTACATTCATACTGATAGCTGGAGAAGTTAAGGACTCCAGAAATGAATAAGAAAACCATAAAATCAGCAGTCATTAGGAGGTGACAGGCAGCAGATCTGCTTCAACGCTCTGTACCACGCACCATTATTTAGGAACATTTTGTATGAAGAGACAATTCATTTGAGCTGAGAACTGCTTATGTGAGTTTGTAGATTACATCTGTATCCTTAGCTTGAAAACTTTAAAATTATTATTTTAAATATATGCAGCCAGTTTCTCTGTTATCTACCTACTCTGGAGACTTGTGTTCTGGCTTCTGATTCTTATGCAACAAATGAGGTAATTGAAAATGTTTTTAATCCTCAGGGAAGAAAAAGGCACACCTGGCATCTTTTTCTGACATCTGCAGTAAGAACTGAAGAGGAGCCAAATTTGCTCTGTTTCTGGGGTTACTTACTGGGCCCCAACTATGCTGACAGTAGACATAGAGAAAGGCTTGCCTAAGACATAAGGAAGAGTTGTTGCAGGAAAAAAAGGAAGCCTCAGCACAAGTCCTGGCAGGGGAATAAAGGAGCCCGATCAAATATTTGCCTGGATATGTCATCTGACATCATAGTACAAAATCTGTATTGGAGGCAGAAGGAAATAATCTAGAAAAGAAGTCTGCAAATTTCCAGTTTGTGATCCCCTTCCCAGTTTTATCTGATGAACATCTCTCTTTGGAGGCTTGTGTTCTTGTTCTCTCTTCCCTTCAATCCCCCAGCATTCCTCCTGGGAATGAACAACCTCCTGTACAAGAAGTTAGTGCTGACTTCTAGGGTATCAGCTACTCCATAGTAAATAACCTGCACATTCCTTGCCATGGCAAATCTGAGGCAATCAGCTCTTCTTTCTTTAACGGACAATCTTGAATAATCTCAGATTCACTGCTGTGTAAAAACATCCAACTGGTTGCCAGCATGTCACCCACAGGACAGGTAACTAGTAGGTTGAAGTCCAGTTATGACAGATCTGAAAAGAGCACTTGAGTGGGATGAACAGCCTCGGGATGGGTTGTTCCATGTTGTAGTCACATATAGGTCTGTCTTTCACAGGAAAGCTGCCTTCTTCTTGTACTTCAAAGCCAAGCAAGGTTCCACCAGTGGTGGCATTGGGTGTGAGAGGGCCTGAAGCATGCAGCGCTTTACAGGCCCTACAGCTGGCCGGTGTGACGGACTGCAGCTCCATCTGTGTCATCTACTGCAGAAGCCCGGAGGAGACTCTCTTCCACCTTCCTCTCCTGGACAGCCGTGTGCAAAGGGAGTGCTGCCTCTGGTTTGAAGGGAGGGCTGCTGCATCAGCACTGCATGCTGGTGTCCTGCATCAAGATTCCCAGTGCAACGGGGCAAGGTGATGGCCCTTCACGGTTTTGAACCATGGTGGTTTCCATAGGCAAAGTGTGACATGCAGGCCAGGCAGCCACCCAGCTAGTCATGCTCTGTCTTTATCAGCCTTCTGCTAAAGGTCTCAGTGAACAGGAGTGCAGGATGGGAGCAGTCTTCCTACTTTTATAGTTCCAAAGCAGTTAGTACCCTGTGCAGATGTCCTTCTCTCACAGGACAGTCTCCTCTGCAGCACCTAATACGTGTGTCAAGGTGTCAGATGCAAGGCTCTTGCAGTTGCTTCCCACTACTTGTTCCCTGGTAGCTAGGCATGTAATTAATACCCTTGCAGCATCTACTCTTGGGCCTGCTGTCCCATATCCAGCTGATCAGACTGATTTTAAACCTTCTCCAGTTGTGCCTGGTGCTGGGGAAAGATGCCTTTGGATACTGGGTGCCATGTGGCACACTGGGTCAGTGGCAACAAGCTAGAGATGAGGGAATCCACAGCCCATTGATGCTCTCTGCAGAGTGGCAAAGTGCATCCATGTAGAATTAACTTGATGCTCATGGAGTGATTGTGTGTCAGAGCTCAGCTCTGCTGGGCCATGAACTCTCTTCATTTTTACTTTAAAGATTTAAAAAAAAAAAAAAATTTGGCAAAGTTTCATTTTCTTTATTTATTTGTTCATTTTCCTCAGGGGTGCTTTTTTCCTCTTACAAAGATGATGAATTCTGCTCGTCTGGTATAACTTAGCCAGTCCAGAGCACCACTACATTCTAAATAATGCACTTGTCTTTCTCCTAATGCTGGTGATTTGGTCCATTGGGAGACAAGGTACAAACTGAAACTCAGATTGCAGTTTTCAGATTGTACTTGCAAATGCCATGGTCTCCTGGGAGTGAAAAAGCAGGATGTATTCCAGCCACCTCAGTGGTGTCGAAGGATGAGGCGGGCAGCTTTGCCTGAGCAGCCTGTGCTTCCCAGACCCAGCCAAACAGTTTCACACACTGCAGTCTGAGTTGTTGTCAGTTCCTGGCTCTCAGAACCACACCTTATGTTCACTGTGCTGTGATTTGTGCTTTCGGGTATGCAGGAATGTTGTGGAGGTTTCACTGGCACAAGCATCTCTGCCAGACTTGGTTGTGCGTGTTGTCCAACAGCAACCTTTAAAACTGGCTGAACTTGGGCTAAAGAACCAAAAGTGAGTAGCAGCTATGATGTATTGTGGGTAGGAAAAGTTCTGGTGATACAGCCTGACATATTGCTCAATTCCCAGATCTTTTGCCGAGCTGGCTACTCTGCATTAGCTGTCTTTAATTGAACACAGAGAGCCTTGGGGGGAGTAATAGAAAAAGACGTTTAGTCAGAGAGACCTTGAGGCAGCTCATGTTATGGTCAAGGGATTGAAATGGCTTTTCCAGGAAAGTAGTTTTACCAAAGAAGCTTCTGTGGCCCTGGGTTTGTTGCAGAAAGTAGGTTTGAGTCAGAACATGGTGTAACAGCTTTTAATATTTATTGCTTTTCTTTAGCTCATGTAGCCCTTTATCAACTAGGGCAGAAGCAGATGAAGAACAGGTTGATCTCCAGGGCATGGCGCTGTCTCAACCTCTAGCAATGCTTGTCTCAAGTACCAAAGGTCAGTGTTAGGGAATGAATTGTGAGGTGTTATGGTTCTCCTTCACTGACAATATTCCCTTACTGCAATGCACCTGTGTCAGGACATTCTGCCTCACTGGATTGCTCAGTGCTGTAACCTGGCCAGTTCTAGAGGCAGGAATGAATTTCTAGTGAAACACTGCTGCCTAAAGTGAAGTGACAGAGCAGCATTATCACCTCATTCTCCTTGTGGGAGGAGCTGCTGGAGTCCTGTAGGCTGCTTAGCGCTCACTGAAGGGTAAAAAAAGAAAAAAAGACAACACCCCACGGGAAATCTCTGCACACAGGGACCTGATCTGCAAAGAAACAGTCATGTGAAAGACCTATCAGTGCCCTTAATCTGTGTGTTTACCTGATTAGAGGTCACCTCCCTCTACTGGTTGAAGAGTTGTTGTTGTGGGGATGAAATGGTTAAGACTTTATTTAGGGCAAGAGTGACCACACAATCACAAAGGAAAGCACTTCATAGGGCTAATATTATCTGGCTATCACTTGGCCCTGCCCAAATCCCCCTTGTCTCTTTCTTATAATGGTGTATAACTCAGGTAGCCTGGCAGACAGCCATTGGCTTTGTGTTATTTGGGATTGATATCGATGGCAGCTGGTTGCTGCTGATGGAATGAGTCACATTCTTTGCCTCCCCTTCCTTTTATGGCCATTAATGATTCACATTTGATGTGGGCTGCTGACTTACACCACACCACGTTCCATCTGTATTTGGGCTCAGGAAGTCACTTTCAAGCTTTGCTTCTCAGATAGATAACTCTATTGTGACTCTTGGAAGAGAAGCTGAAAATGTGGCCTGGGAGCAGACACCCTGGGGTGTTTAAAGGAAAGGAAACTCACTAACTCCTTCCCTCAGGTTTCCAGCAGCTTCTCTTTGAGGCAGGAAGAACCCATGCAGAACATTCAGAACAAATATACTGCAGCTCCCACCAAGTATATTTGCCCTTCCTAAGTAATCAAACTTTTACCACCCCTAGCAGGTGTTCTTGTTCACAGAATCCCAGACTGGTTTGGGTTGGAAGGGACCTGAAAGCTCATCTAGTTCCAATCCCCTACCACAGGCAGACACCTTCCACTAGACCAGGCTGTTTGAAATTGATTTGGAATATGTGTATTATGTAAAAGATGCTTGGGTTTTAAAGTGTTATCAACTACAGAGGAAACAAAATCTTACCACCTGCAACTCTGAATTTTGTCAGTTCACATATAATTAATGTGGCACTAATGTCAGTCTGGCTCAAAGCCAGCAGAATTAAAGCCATAAACCTAAATAGACATTTTAGGCAAAGAAGTACCCTGCTTGTCCCATCCTTGGTAATAAACATAAGCTTTCCCTTGCTTTGTTGCCATGGCTTTGAACTACCAGGTCAGATTCCTGGGGGGACAGATATCCCTATATAAATTCTAGAACCAAAAGAAACATTCACTGCTGATTGTCCTGGCCCCAAATCACAAGTTTAATTGGGACACAGAGACTAAAATACTCCAACCTCATTATATCATTTGATTAGAGCTAAAAGGAAATAATGGGACAGTGTAGAGGAAACCCATGTAGAAGTGATACTGAGGATTTGTCTTCAGAGCTCACTCTTGCAGGCTGTGGAGATCTGAATGTACATTGTGTACAGAATAAAAAGCTGTAGTAGGACTAGGGCAGTGTAGTAATGAAGGTGGTGTTAAAAGCAGAGACTCATGATAAGATTAGAACAAAGTGAAGACCTCAGATCAGAGGCTTCAAGGAAAAGTCTTGAGCTTGTCCTGTAGTACTTAAATGGGGCTTAGATACTGCTCAGGAGGTCTTGTAGCCTCTTTCCACTAAGCTGGCTCATAGCATCTGTTGTCACCAAAGGCAGTGAGTTTGGAATTCAACTTGGAAAACAGGTGCCTAAAAAACCCAAGGTTCTAACCTAATGTAAATTTCAGTTGCTTCTACAACCTTATTTACTGGGATGAGGGATACAAGGAGAGAATGAGCAGCCAGACCTAGCGGATGAGAATTGGGTAGTAGAGAGAAGGCTGGTACCATTATCATCATAAACAAGGACAGGAGTCACAGGAGGTACCAAACCAAAGAGTGAGGTGAGGTTATGATCATAGACTAGTCCAAAGATTCAGGAGCTTGTGCTGCAAGGCAAGCTGTGGGGAAAGGTTAAAGACAAGACTAAAGAAGGAACAAGAGGAAACAGAAAGGTAACAGCCCAAACAGCCTGGCAAGGACTGATGTGAACTGAGAGCCTAGATACCTCAAATGTAGGTGAGTAGCTGTTAGACAGCTAGATGAACCTGATGAGATGGACTGTCTAGGGTAGATGATTCATAAAGATATTACTGATGATGCCATAAGCTTTGCCATTCTAGGTTGGCATCTGACAGCAGTCATTATGAGCTGGATAGAGCAAATAAACTAGAAAATACAGTGTCACTATTTGGGATGTGTATCAAGTTGGAACTGGCCACTGTCAGAGTTGGCTTGCAGTGATACCATAGCTTCTGTAAAAATAATATGCTGCTTTTCTTACCCTATTTTTGATCTAGAGGATGTCATTTTGATGGTGTCACCTGTGGTATCTCCTTGTGTGTATGGTAACATGATTTCAGTCTGTGCTCATCGGGGGTTTGTCCTGCAAGGAGTCAGACGGCTGCAGCTTTCACTCGAGCAAGCTGCTGTGCTGAGCATGACACGAAGTCAGGTACTGGAATGAACACACAGCTCAGCTGTGTAATTTGTGTCATTTTTCTTTAGTAGGAAAATCCCACCAGGCCTCAGCCTCTCACTGAGAACAGAAGTATAAATTCATAATTGGGCCTCCTCCTCCTACATGTTTGCCTACTCCAAGTGGCAAACATGAATTTTACCACTGACCTCAAAATAAGCAAGAGCAGTCAGTAGCCCCATAAACCAAAACAACAGTTTCAGATCTGCAAAGGTGTGTGTTCAGGAGAATAGTCTTTGTCTGACAGATTCATGTTTGATTGTGTTCTTCACAGTCCCTGTGGGACTGCTTATGGCCTTTCAGCATAAAGTCTCCTGGTTTAACGCATTCCAGATGGATTGCAAAAAGAGCTTTCTTATTGTCAAAAATAATGACTTTTCTTCTTTTTCTCTGAAGCTCTAACATTATGGTAGTTTTGAGTTAGAGTGCAGTTGGCATTTTGACAAGTCAGCCAAAGGAAACAGCAATAATCATAGATACAAGATTTCTGTCAAGCTGAACATATGCAAGAAGTTCAGGTCTGCACTTCTTAACATGCTAAATCACCCAGGAATCCTGTGCGCTTTCTCTTACCAAGGAGTGGACCCCTTACTCTAAATTACCATGCTTAGAGTCATTTGCCATGTCAATCAGGAGATGCATCATTTTGCAAACTAAATGGTGTACAACCCTTTTCTCCTCTAGTTGTTCTGTGATCAAGCCTGAGGAATAATGCTTTCCGTGCCCATAATATTTTGTGGAATAAACATGACTTATCTATGGAATACTACAGCACAAATAGCAAAACATTTTAAGTATGCTCCTAAATGGCCATTTAAGAGAATAACAACAGAAACTATTGCTTCAGTGTGCTGTCTGGAGCTAAATGTTTCTGAAAAATCATTTTTTTGCTTGGGATTCAAGATCATTTTTGCATGAGTGACAGGATGGCACCACATATCAGCTGAGTTGTAGGTGTTGTGGGTTTAGTCCAGCCCAATTTCAGGGCAGAGCATTTTTATGTTAAGCCTCTTCCCTGAGGTTTAAATTAAGTTTCTTTGTCTCCTGAATGGATGACACATGAATGCCTGGTTATTGGAAGTTACTATGGCTCAGCTGGTGTATTTTGTTGTAACTTTTTGCTTGAGCCCTATAATGATTATACCTGGAATTAGTAGTTTAATGTGGCCCTCATTATTTCAGGTTGCTGTATTTTGCCCTAGCAAGATTTCAAATTCTCCTGGCAGTTCTGCAAGAGGAGAGCTCTCTGCTGAACCACACATGCACTGTCTTGTTTTGCTGCTGAGGAAGGAGAATGCTTGTCATCATATTCCTGCACTGGTGAAAGGTAATGCTTCCACTGCTCAAGAACCTGGGAAAAGGAGGGTTGCATTTCAGTGCATGTGAGCTAAACATTAGCAGACTAACCACAGCTGCTGCATTGCAGGGAATATTTATTGAGAATAGCAGGGCCTGGTAGTTTTGCTGTATGTATCTCCAGACCAAGGTGTAACTCAGTCACTGCTACATATCTGACAGAGCAGATTGGTCTATGCCAGGTGTTTGATCTTTAGCACTGGAGTCTTCTTGAGCACAAAGTAATTCATATTGGAAGAGACCTTAGAAGTTCTTAGAAGTTCTCTCATCCAGTGTCCTGCTCAATCCAGCATCAGCAATAAATTTGGGTCAGGATGCTCAGGGCTTTTTTCAGTCAGGTCTTGAAATTCTGCAAGGACAGAAATTCCCCCGCCTCTCTGGGCCTTTGTTCCAGTGCTCGACCTTCCTTATTGAATGTTTTTCCTTTATATTGACTTGAAACCTCCTCTGTTTGAATTGGTGAGCTTTGTCTATTGGCTTCCTATTATACACCTCCTTAGTGGGCCTGGCTTCATCACCTCAATGAACTCTTCCTGGGGATTCTTATTGCACAGAGAGGTAAGGTAGCAAAAATAGGGATGTGAGGATAGCATCTGATTCTGCCAGCCTCAGCCCTGGGTTCTGCGTATTTGTCACTTCCAAGGATCTGAATTGCAACTCTGAACTGAACTGTAAGGACTGCCAAAAACCAGAAAAATTGCTGCCCCAAATCATCTTACTTGAGTCGGACTGTTCTGAGACTGGTTCAGGAAAAGGCTCTTAAGGTTGGGCTGTCATTGTTCTTGAGCAGGGTCTTCCCGGGGTGATCAGTAGGGAACAAAGAACCCTGCCCTGCCTGCCTCTTCCTGCGCTGGCAGCAGACATTTTGCCTGGAGCAGGATTGTTCATTCGTGCATGTCCCCGTCAGGCACCACCTCTCAGAGGGTCACTGTTGCTGACCCCTCAGTTAATGGCACTTCAAATAGGACATGGTGGAGACTTCAGCCACTGCTCAATTGCTTCCTTTAATCTATCCACAAGGGAAAAGAACATTTAGAAGTTTGGGTAAAAATGACAGTTCAAAAAGGCCTCTGTTTTTTCTCCTAAGACTATCACACAATGTTCTGAAAGCAGACTAATTACAGCACCATGTCACCTGCTGCCTGTAGACCCAGGAAAAGTTGCTCGTTAAAGTAGTACAGTTTCTGCTGCTGTTCTCACAGTGCCACAGATAATGTTTACAGTGTTTACATGTTTTGCACAGGGAAATTTCCGCTAGAAATATACAGGTGGGCACTGGAGCAAAAGATATTCTGGAAAGGTGAACGTTGTCCCTCACTGTAGAGAACCATTTCTTATGGAAACCTGGCATTTTTGCCACACGAGCTTTGGTTTGGCCTCTGGGAATTGTAGAATAGCACTAGAATTTAAGTAGGGTAAATACCACACTAAGAAGTTTTGCATTTGTAATCAGTACCCCTGAAGACCAGTTACCCCTTCAAGGTCTTGACCGCTCTTCAATTGTCAAAGCAAGGAAAAATTCAAATCCTTGCTGAATCATTGCAAATCATTCCTGAAATAGAGCAAAAGTAGGTGTCCTTGGTATTGGACCTCTGTCTTGAGGATCAAGCACCATAAATTTTTGTCCAAGCTCTACCTTTTGCTGCACATTGAGTTTGAGCAAACATCAGGTGATGCTGCTGCTGTGGTTTGGCTACTCACGGCACCTGAATTCTGAAAAGCAGGTATGTATGCCAGTGGTACAGGCTCAAATTCACGGTCAGAGCTACATTTGGAATCCAAGGTTTGTGATCAGCCTCTAGCAGTAATAATCCATTCCTCACACTACACTACAGTAGATTTTTGACAGACTTGTATGGTAGAAAGCAATAAAATGTATACAAAGTAATTTAAAAAATAACAAGCCTTTAAAACTGTGGTCTGAAATATTATTACTGAAGGCTGAACTAATTGTGGAAGTGAGCTGTATGCCAATGCCTTAATGCACTGCCTGTGCATAGCCTGGCCTTTTAGGCGGAGAACAGGAACTGAGAGATTGCTGTTTTCTAGCACTTCCTGTCATCCTAGCAACACCTCTAAGGCCACATGGTTCTGGGAGGGATGCAGGATACTGGCCTTGCACTTTGAGATGCAAGACACTTCAAGTTTCTGCACTTGAGCACTGAGTTCAAGGTTTGCGACTTCTCTTCTTGTGGCACCACCTTATTCAAAAGACTTCTTATAAGACAAGAGCAGTGTAGCATCTTTGATGCATTTGTTCCATGTTTTGATTCACAGCAGGAAGTAGAAGGTAATAGAAACAACTGGGGTGCTGGTCACAAAGCAGAGGTATTTCCAGAGAAAGCTGTGGCCAAGACTCAGTTTTCAACAGTTGCTGCCCTGCTGTAAGTGAACATGATCTGGGGGAGAGAGGATGATGAAGGTGCATTTCATGTCTCTTAAGTAAGCTCAGCATGACTCTCATTAACATCTCTGTAATGGAACTGTGATCAGATGAATCCCAACATCTGATAATGTCACTGAAATCCAGAAAATAAGCTCAGTGAAATACTGATTTAATTTTGTATCAATAAGAAGAGTGTTTTCATGTCAGACTACATCACAGAACTCTGTATTCCTCACATTTTCTTCTGTTCTGCATGTAGGACTGATGGATGGATGGGCAAAGCAAGGCCATGTGCAGAGCAGCCAGGCTCCCACTGCCCAACCTGACCCCTCCATGTGGTTTCATGTGGCTCCTTACACCGAGACCTTGCTGCAGGCACTGGGTAGGTCAAAGCTATGGGAAATGCATTGTTCTGGGTTTTACAAGGTCTGACAACCTGATTAGGGGATTTTTCTGAATTAGGAATTCATTAGGAATATGCTTGTCTATAATAACTCATTTAGTGTTCTGCTGTCAGTCATAGTAACCGTCATTAGATGTCTTCTGTTGCTGGGTAATGATGGAAGAATCAATAGAAAAATGAAATGGAAATACCTTTGTAAAGTAAATTAAAAAGCATGTGGAAAAAAAATTATTCAAATGTGATATGATAACAACCTGTTAAGCCTTAAACCATAATTAAAAGGCTAATATCCAATCAATTTGTATTTATTGCCATAGTCTCAAGTGAAGTCAAACTGCTGAACTGTGATTAACTGGTGGTTTAGAGTGTTAAACTAGAATTTGCTGCAGTGATAACTGTTGGCAGCTGTAATTCTTCTGGAGGTGCAGGGAAAGCACTTTTTCCTTTCACTTAGATGTTCTTAATTTCAGTTTCTGCAGTTTAATTCACTTCAGTAACTCATTCATTCAAAGCTGAGAAACTGATAGGACTTGAAAAAAGCAAGTAAATGTGTTTTGTGTTAAAACTGTATGACTCAGATGGGTAGGAGAGTCTTAAACCTCCTAGTTCTAGACACTTGGAGGCTGTGATAATCAGATGTTTATTTCACTAACTACAGGATAGTGTTTTGTTATGTATTCAGTAGGTTAATATAGTTTTATTGAACTAGGTACCTTATTCTAAACTTGGGATAGCAGGATTTTTAATGGAAGTATATTGCTTTCCAAAACTAAATTCCAACAAATCTTAAGGAAAAATAAGTATCAAATGCATGCCATTCACCATTTTCATGGAATGTTAATATGTAGGAATAACTAAGTAAATAATTGTTAATCTATACAATTCCTTAATAATCATGTAGTGAAACAGTACAGAATCAAACACAGGTTTCTGATGGGCTGGAGATTCTGCAAGCTACACTGTTCCCAATGTGAACGTGGACATCTGCGTGCTATTGTACCAGTCCCCAATTTAGTCCTCCATTATATGCCATGTAATGTCCTAGAATACAAATGAAGTATCAATTTAATGTGAAGTCAGTCATTAGTTATCAATGTGAAACTGATGCCTTCAATCATTTGGGTACAGATCTATCAACTCTGCTTAATGGTGTGAATAAGGATATCAAAATTACAATGGAATATATTTGCTTTATGTGGCAAAAAGGCTTTCCAGTTAAGGAGTGTGACTAATCAGTGAGGGTTTGCTGTGATGCTGCTGCTCATGTATGATCCTTTTTCAGGCTGCACTGAGCTGCAGCATGAGGAGTGGTATCACAGTGAGGCACTGCCCTTTATTCAGTTGAGAATTAGTCAGTTAATTCATACTAAAAGTCTTGATATTTGTTTTCGTGGGGTAACTCCTTTTGTTCTGATGATCTCTGAGCAGGAGGAAGCCTCAGTGCAGTGCCAGAGCCCCATTACATTCCTCTGGATTTTTTCTGCAATCGAACCTATGCTTCTGATCCTGAAATGGAGCAAGTTGTCATGCTGGCAGTGATTGGAACAGATGCTATGAAGAGTGCTGGAGAGCTCCTTCACCAGATCCTTCTTCCTGGGCCCAATAGTCAATCTCAGAGCCCAGGTGATTTCCAGCTCTTGGGGAGGGCTGTAGAAGTTGGTCAGAAAAGTTCATCCTGTCTATCCTGTTTTTATCAAAGCAGGAATATAATGAAACGTGGTGAAAGAGCCTAAGGAAGGAGGACAGGTTTCTTTGCTTACCTGCCTAAAGAGCTGAAGAATTTATCATGGCTAGTTAGTCATGGGCAAAGCCACTTTCCGTATTGCAAACAGCTCAGGTGGGCATAATGTTCTTCAGAGAGTATCAAATTAGTTGAAAGCTGTGCTTAGGCTTAGGAAGCCTTTTATGTAATCCAGAGCACAGGCTCCCTCCCTGAGTACCAGGAGACAGAGCAGCTGTGTAATTGGGGCACAGCAGTGGGAATTCAGGAATCACAAACTCTATTTTGTCCACTGACATCCTTTGTGCTCAGCAGCAAAACACTTCCCCACTTCACACTGTGTTTTCTCATGCACACAGGAGGAATAATGATCCTCTCCCCACATAAGTGCTCACAAAAGCATGAAGAGTGTGGTCAAGTGCTAAGCAGGATGATTGATTTAGATAAGTTCATGATACAGACAGCAATGAGGTGTAATAACACAGAGAGTGTATTCATAAAGGGCAGGATTCTGGCACCCTGTCTTATATGACGTGTATTGTACTCTCTTGAAACAATATTATGAAGTAAGTTCTGCATCACTTACTCACTTATGCTTAATATGTAAGCGAGGAGATTCCAGCTGACAGAAACTTCCAGCAACATGCAGTCATGGATTGAGCCCCTAAATATCTTGCTACATGGGACATAAGAATACTTTACAAACACAAAAACATTTAAGCTACTTTAGAGACAAGTTGGTGTTAAATTGTAGATTATTACTATAATGAATATAATATGAATATATAATGAAAATAGCTTAAAATGGAACATCATAAGAGGTGGTAAAGGATCTGTAATTATGGATTATATTGTGTCAAACCACATTGTTATCAGTGTTTTCTCAGTGTTATCAGTGTTTTCTCACTTTAAACTCTTCTCCATTAGTTGTGTTCTCTAATCAAATCATGACACTTATGCTCCATGGCTCCCTGTTGATTTCCCAGACAGCCCATCTTTTGTTTCGCTGTAATGTAATTTCCTAGCATTTGTATCCTGTGGATTTTCCATGTACATTTCTGTATCTGCATTACAGTACATTTTGCAACAGGGGGCAAAGCTTTGGAACTTGTCTAGTAAAAAAAATCCATGTGAATTTAGAGCACTTGTCTCCAAAAGAAAAACAGCTTCTATGAAACACATGCTGTCAACTAAACAGATGCTAAACAGATTTCTATTCAGTTGCAGAAGAACCTGGTTTGGGATTTGAGCTCCTTGGTCTCAAGTGGTTGTCCCATCTCACTCAACGTCAGGCCAAAGAAGTAACCCCTTTTGAAGTCGGAGATACTTCCTGGCAAAGCAGCGTTGATACACTAATGTCAAACCCAGTCCTTGTGTGTGCATTACGGCGCATCAATGCCTTCAGAGTTCTTGCAGATGCATTGGAGAGATTAACACAATGGAGGGAGAAGCTGAGCAAAAGCAGTGGTCTTCTACAGATAGTAATGGCCCTGACCCCAGAGGTGACATTCAGGCAAGCCATGCTCTTCTTCACAGAGACAGAGTTTGTAACTGGTAAGACATGGTTTTACTGTTTATAATGTCCTTAGGTATAAGGTGTTCTGGAATGTATTGAACCTGGACAAGGGAATCCAGTGCTATGAGTTTTTCTCAGGCACAGAACAGTGTAATAATTTGGGATTAAATTCTGTGCTTGGCTGAGTAATGATAAGGGATATAAAATCAGCAGGAGCCAGTTGAGGTCATCTACGAGTTAGCTTATTAATTTCATGTGGGCATGGCCTTGTGCCCTCTTTAAAGATCTTGAGGTTTTCCATAAATACTAAATGGATATTACAGTAGTTGGCAGCACCAGTAAATAATACTGTAGGTTTTGTCTCTGTATATAAGAGAAACTTAGAAACAGAGGCCAAGATCTATCCCAATTAAATGTGGCCACCTATTTGTGATGCCTAGGTTGCTGAGGCAAATACCACAGCCTTGGTCTGCACTTCGGGAGCCAAAGGTACAAACATTCTGCAATAGCTAAAGAAAGCAGATTTCTTGAGAATTACTTTTCATCCCAGAAGAGAAGGAACAGTTCATTCATGACAGAGGAGAGATTGAGATGAGCTCTTAGGCAGAAGTTCTTCCCTGTGAGGGTGCTGAGGCCCTGGCACAGGTTGCCCAGAGAAGCTGTGGCTGCCCTGTGGAGAGCTATTTGGCTGTGAATGGGCATGTGAGCAATCCAGACAATTGCTTGACAATTGTAAGGTAGTGACCCACAGGCACTGAGGCCTCGCCTGGGGGTTACTAAAGTTCATGTACGTGCAGAAGCCTTGAGAAAGTTAGCACGGAAAGCTACCGAGAGAGATGTGCAGGAGGGAACTGATAACTGTAACCTTGAAACATATGCTGTAATAGTTAACCAATCATTAAAGTGTTGCTAGCACTCAGCTAAGTGAAATTAACCAATCAAGTGTTATCGAATGTTCTAGTGTTCTGAAACTTTCCTATAAAAGGCACAATTGCGCACAATAAATTGTTCAGCGTTTGATCACACTGATCTGTGTTGCGTTGTTCCTTATCCCCCGCACTGCCCCATCCCTGGCAGAGTTCAAGGCCAGGTTGGACGGGGCTTGGAGCAACCTGGTCTAGTGGAAGGCGGCCCTGCCTGTGGCAGGGGGTTGGAACTGGACGATCTTAAAGTTCTTTCCAACCCAAACCATTCTATGAGGAAAGAAGACTGTTGTTGTCAAAAGCCTCTCCGACTTCAGTGATATAGAATCATAGAATAGTTAGGGTTGGAAAGGACCTTAAGATCATCTAGTTCCAACCCCCCTGCCATGGGCGGGGACACCTCCCACTAAACCATGCCACCCAAGGCTATGTCCAACCCGGCCTTGAACACCGCCAGGGATGGAGCATTCACAACTTCCCGGGGGGGCTAGCATTGATCATTCAGCATAGTAAACTTGAAAGTTTCCTCACAAAATAAGAAATGCAGAATCATGCCTCTAAGCTAAATCGATGCACAGGCTATGGTGTTACTGATATTGGGTGCTTTGGAGCAGCAGATTGTGCGCTCTCACTGTTTTCTTCCAATGTGAAATATATTGGCATATCACCTCCATTCTTGGGGATGCCTGACTCCTCGCACCCAGTAAACAGTTCTGAGCCTGACAATTCTTGATTATTCAGAAACAGAGAGAAATTAAGATTGTGGTAACACCATGTATCAACTGAGGAGGAGTGACGAAGTTCCAGAAGTGCATTCATGCTTTGTAATTTATAGCTTTTCCCCTACCTTTCTGTTGGGCAGAAAGGTCCTTTGTTGTCAATAAACTTAGATGCTCATGTCAAACACACAGTGCTTATGTAGTGCGGAGTAACAAATTCGCTTTACTAAATAGAAAAAAGAAAATATGATGGTGTCTGGGAAAAGACAGTGAATTATGTGGGGTTTTATGTGAGACAGGAGAACAAGAAAAAGAGGTCTTCAGAAAAGAAGGCACCAGACATCCCAAATTAGTGTATAAAACTGTAAAAATTGATGCATTGCTGCCCTTCATTAAAGATATCTTGAGACCAAAAGACAGGATAAGATGAAAGCACAACTGTGAGATCAGTTTATTGGGGAAGGTTGTAATCACGGTGGCAGCCTTTCCCATCAAAGCCATTGTCAAGAGCAAAGGAGCATAGCTGAAGCATGACTCCAGCGTCTTACACTCTTTTACAAGGGCATTACATGTTTCCTCCTGTTTTTATTGTGTGATGAATGGAGAGGTGTTTGTGTGGATAACAGCTCTGCAATATTTTGAAGCTGGTCAAATGTCTGCCATTTTCCCTGCTAAATAAAATCACCTTTGTCACCCCTCATGCCCCCAGACAGAGAAGGTCCCCATCTGTGAATCCATAACAATGCATCTCCTTCCTTTTACAGATGCAGAACACCGCCCTGCTATGAAATACCTGCCACCACCTGGCAAGAGGGCCAGGGCTGAAGGTAAGACCAGAAGTTATGCACCAGTTGCCTCTTGCATAACCCCAAATAATTTTATACTCTGAGATTGAATAAAACTATAACCCTGTGTCCTCTGCCAGGGTCATTAAAATGGGATTAGTAAACCTCTAGTTAGACATAAGAATCCCAGGCAATTAGGAAGCAAAGGACAGAGGGGTCCACTTGGTCCTGGGGGAAGGTGGTAGTGTTGCCAGATCACCTTTCTTCTATGAAGTTCTCTGTGTGCTTGGGTGTGACCTATCTAGGGCTGGCATGGAATGTAGGTTAGAAGAGCAGCTAATGGCTTCTCTTTAGCAGCCCTTTTCAGATGCAGATCTCAAAAAATATGAGTGTCAAGATATTTTATGGAGGGGTAATTGAAACCTGGAGAGGTGAAATGTGTTGACCACCATTGCCTAGCAAGTGGGTGACAGATATGGGAGCAGAATGCCATTTCCTTAGTTTCACACAAGGAACACTGACATTTGCATTACAGTGCCACCCAAGTCAACACAGAATTCACAGGTCCTACAAGTTTTTCTATACTAAAGAAAAAAAATCGTTACTGTGAGGATGTGAGCTAAAAAGTTAAAGGTAAGGACCTTGGAGCTTGTTCTACCTTCTCTACGAACTCTTATTATTCCAGCAAAATAAATGACAGATGTGGAGAAAGGTCTCATTAAAAGGAAAGAACACTTTGCCTAGATACCTTCCAGATACATTGCTCTGGGAAACAGAAATACAGGAGTTTCAGACAGTAATAAATACAAAGGAATGGTAATTTTGTTTTGACAAACAGATTTTCATTTTCTCTTATCTACTTTGCGTGTCACACTGCTTAAGTGTGTCAATCCCTGGAAAGGAAGTCCTGTATCAGCCTGATGCAAGCTTCTCATTGTACCACAGTCCTAGATAACTTCTTCAACCACATGCGCTTTGAAGTGCCTTAAATTTTCCTCACCTCTCCAGGTCACTGCAGGTTTTACATTAGACTGAAGGAAACATTTTTTATATAGGCTTTTGTTGTAAGTTCTGCCTCACCAGGCTCCTTTTGTACTGCTCTGCTCTTACGGGGAGCCACTGAAGTGACATTCCTGGCTGCTGGGAAATGTCAGTGAGGTTTTATCAGCAGAGCTGAGGAGAGGACTGAACCACAGTTCTGAGCTCAGTAGGTGTGTTATTAGAAGACAGAGCCTTTCTTTGCTTCCAAGGGCACAGGAGGGGACATTAAACAAAACACCTGAGCTTCTAGGACTTACACTGGAAACAAGGCAGCTTCTAACTTGACTGAGAAACCTTGGGAGCACACCATTAGCCACTCTCTGAAATACAGAAAAGGTAACTAAGAATCAACAGGATTTAATATTTGCATGCCTTTACAGCAAGGCTTTGACTTACTGGAGAAGTGGGAAGAACATCGCTCAGGCATCCCAATACATCCCAACAGCTGAAATCAAGCCATGAGTGGTGCTCGAGTACAATGCTTTAGAATGTGTCATCGCTGCGTTATGTAGAGATGATGGCTGCATTCTCAGATTATTGTCCCAGCACATGCACAACACTTACTCAAATTTTTCTGCTTTTCTCATTTAGTGGGAGAGATGCAGAGAAGCCACACAGAATCCCTGTTCAGCTACTTGCAATCAGGTGAGAGAAGAGCAAAGGGGAAAGCGTGGTTTGGGAAGGACTTTGTGGAACTAACTTGTCTGCCAGCCAAAAATAAGTAAAAAGCATTATACCAGCTTCTTCCTCAGGCTTGAGTACAGGCAGGGATATACACTCTCTTTTCTGAACACGCCAAGAAATCTTGTATTTGCTTCTCTTGAGTCTACACTTATTTTAAGCCCCACACATACATAGATTATTGTATATAGCTAGCACATGAAATAGTATTTTTCACAGTTACACTATAAAATCAAAACCTATGTAATATTTTTTCGGGCAAAAAAAATCATTGGCTGTGAGAAAGGGATCTAAAAACATAATAAAGCAGAAAAACATAAGAAATAGCAGGCAACTTGGGCAAAGCTGGGAAGGCCACTAAGCAGCCAGGGCTGGAGATGAAAATCAGGCATGTCTGAGGGCTGCCAAAGAGGTATTTTCTCTTGCTGTTGTCGCTTATAATCGCCGAGGAGATAAAACCAACTCCAGGTGACAAGGTGTTCCCACCTGTTTTCAACACTTGTCTTTGAGCAAACTAAGATGGCAAAGTGACACAAAACAAATCCCTCCTGAAGTGTCTGAAGTAAATAAATGTACAATGTAATGATTCACATAACACAGGAATAAGAATGTTTGCCCAGAAACATAGCAGATGGCAAGTAAAACATCTGGAGGACAATGAGGACCCATGTAACAGCACACAGCTGAGATTGCTGTTCAGTGTGCAAGCAGCTGGATGGATCAGAGTAGCTTGCCTTACTCATGCACTTGCAGGCTGTTGCTATGGCATTTAAACCTTTCTATTCAAGAATGATGTGAATAAAATGGCAGATCATTAAGGGGAGGGCTCCCTGCATGATAAGGGTTAAGTTTCCATATCAAGTGGGGGAGCAGTAATATCATTTTTTAGTTTTGATCCCATATTTCTGTTATGAATCAGTACCATGCCATTTAGAAATAACAGTATGCATTAAATTATATGTAGTGTTAATGCTTCATTGCATTGACGTCTGTATAAATAGTAGTGGGGATACAGGAAGCATAAATGACACTATGTATACAAACAGCTAACCATGGATGAATGTGAGCAGCCTGCAGTACTGTAACCTCATGCTTCATGCTAGTTGCCATAGTTAGGCACCAGCAGTTAATGGGCCCTAACTGACTGGTTCTGACACTACTGTTGTCAATAAATCTTCAAATGATGTTCAAAAGTTTATTACCTTCAATATTAGGACCAATCTGGTGGCCTTCTATGATGGGGCTACAGAACTGATGGACAGGGGTACAGCAGTTGATGTCATCTACCTGGCCTCTAGTGCAAAGCTTTTGACACTGTCTCACACAACATCCTTGTCTCTAAGTTGGAGAGACATCCATTTGATAGGTGGACGACTCAGTGGATAAAGAACTGGCTGGATGGCCGCATGCAAAGAGTAGTGCTCAATGGCTCAATGTCCAGCTGGAGACCAGTAACGAGTGGTGTCCCTCAGGGATCAGTGTTGGGACCGGTCTTGTTCAACATCTTTGTGGGTGACATGGACAGTGGGATTGAGTGCACCCTCAGAAAGTTTGCCGATGACACCAAGCTGTGTGGTTCGGTTGATACGTTTGACAAAAGGAATGTCATCCAGAGGGACCTTGACACGCTCGTGAGGTGGGCTGATGCCAACCTGATGAAGTTTAACCATGCCAAGTGCAAGGTCCTACACCTGGGTCGGAGCAATGCCAGGCACAGCTACAGGTTGGGCAGAGAAGAGATTCAGAGCAGCCCTGCAGAGAAGGACTTGGGGGTGTTGGTCGATGAGAAAATGAACATGAGCCGGCTTCAGTGTGCGCTTGCAGCCCAGAAAGCCAACCGTATCCTGGGCTGCATCAAAAGGAGTGTGACCAGCAGGTCGAGGGAGGTGATCCTGCCCCTTTACTCTGCTCTCGTGAGACCTCACTTGGAGTATTGTGTGTGGTTCTGGTGTCCTCAACATAAAAAGGACATGGAACTGTTGGAGCAAGTGCAGAGGAGGGCCACGAGGACAATCAGGGGACTGGAGCACCTCCCATATGAAGATAGGCTGAGAAAATTGGGGCTGTTCAGCCTGGAGAAGAGAAGGCTGCGTGGAGACCTCACAGCAGCCTTCCAATACCTGAAGGGGGCCTATAGGGATGCTGGGGAGGGACTCTTCATGAGGGACTGTGGTGAGAGGACAAGGGGTAATGGGTTCAAACTTCCAACAGGGGAAGTTTAGATTGGATATAAGGAAGAAATTCTTTCCTGTAAGGTTGGTGAGGCACTGGAATGGGTTGCCCAGGGCAGTTGTGAATGCTCCATTGCTGTCGGTGTTCAAGGCCAGTTTGGACAGAGCCTTGGGTGACATGGTTTAGTGTGAGGTGTCCCTGCCCATGGCAGGGGGGTTGGAACTAGATGATCTTAAGGTCCTTTCCAACCCTAACTATTCTATGATTCTATGATATTGGGAATCTTAACTGTATTCCTAGTTATAAGGTACTTTAGAAAAACTAATATCTTGAAAATGTTGCCATTTAAATATTATATTTCTCTATTTTCTGCCTTTTAATGTAGTTGGTATCATCAGACAGCAAAACTCTCTTGGCCTGGTTTGTTGTGTTTCCAAGCACAGAGAGCTGCAGCTCTGTTGGGGCAGCTTTGTCAGGAGCAAAAGGGGTTTTGCTGAAATCTCAGTTTTACTAAACACAATTCTATTTGTAATAGGTTTATGACATTAATTGGGACCTGTCATGCTTGTTAGTGCCTCTCTGAAACATAGCTCTAACAGAGATAGCAAAAACAAAACAGCGAGGAATGAGAATTTAATAGCTGCCTTAAGGATTATATCACATAATCACTACAGTTGACACGAAAAATGTAAAGGGAATATTTTATCCCCCTTAAAACTTTCATATTAATATAAAGAATTGAGTCTTATCCCACAGACCTTCCATGTAAATGTCTTGGACTCAGAGCAGATTTCCTGGGAAAAAACAATCTAGAAGCATATGTTGTTTGGATGTATTTTTAAACTAAAAATCAAACAAAACCCTATATGCATTGATTGGGGGTTGATGGACTTGTTTTATTCAAATTCTTGTGAACTTGATGCCAGCTTTTTGATAAGCCTCTTCTACTGATGTCTGTCCAGGCTAGTAAATCCTGCCCTGTGTTTTACCTCGGGTTTTAGGAGCGGCTTTGGGTTTCACTCTGTGGTTTGTTACAGGAGCCCAGATTCTTTGCACAGTGCTGCTGATCAAACCTGGTGCCTGGAGCCACAGTTTTGCAAGGATCCTCCGAAAACTGGACCTGGAAAAATTCACTGTGGTTGGCATGAAACACATAAACCTGGAACCAGGCATTGCCTTAGGACTCCTTTCTTCTGAAGTGAGACAGGTATGTTAAGAAACAGGTCGACCTGTGGCTACACTTAGGTTTGGCGTGGGGAAATACGTTAGCTAGTGAACAATCCGTTCCTGAGAAAAACCCAAACCTGCCATCCGGGTTTTCCGAGCTGTTGAAGTGAGCTATATAGAACAGTCAGCTCCTTACTGGTGCCAGACACAAAGCAAGGTGATGTGCTGTTTCTTTTATTGCATGCCATAAAGCATCAGAGCTGGTTTCTCTGAAACAAAAGTTTGGATGATCTGAGCAATACAGACCTCCCAGGAATCAGTGGAGTTGCCAAGTTGCAGGGCTGACTCTCTAACTGTAAAACAGGTGTCCTCTTTTCCTTCCCTAAGATCATTCCAGGTAAAGGCACGTCTAAGGAGCAACCAATCCCCCTGCACTTGGGCCTGGCTTTCCTTCCATGTGTTTAAACCTGGGAGTTGAGAAACACCTCCTGCCCTGCCAGAAAGTATGTGCCTCTGAAGCCTCGTTCCCTTAGATTACATGTATTACACATCTTATGCATGCAGCTGAATCTGTCTTCCAGGATTGTGTGTACAAGAGCCTGTAAAAATGACCTGCAAAGAGAGAAAATCGAGCTATTGTAATTTCTAGTGTCTAATAGACAATAAAGAAGGTTCTTAAATCTTAGGGCATTACAGGCTTTTGTTAGCTAAAAATAGGTGCATGTTTCTACTCTTCTGCACCTTTAGAAATGATTTCTTTCCCAAAATGCAATACCCTGATACGAGTGTAAAGATAGGAAAGGCAGGAGCTGAAATCTGGGCATTCCTGAGGAGCTATGTTGTTTTATTTTTTTTTAATCTCCTTGTTATTTGATTGCTTTCTTGAAGACATTTAAACAGTTAACTTTTGCAGAAAACAAGCCTTTCTAATCAGTGTTGCTCTGGGGTCATGTTGGGAGAGTTTATAGTGCTCTCTCATAGAAAATCTTAGCAGTCTTCCAGAGGAAGACAGGAGCATACCAGGGCAGTGCTCTGACATAACCATCAATCAGGAGCATTTACCACCTTATGCATGATGGCAAAGCCATGGAGCACATGCATCTGATTTTTAAATATTTACAGGCCGATTGTAAGACAGGCTGGATAGGTGGGACCATGTGAACCTCCTGAAGTCCAACCAGGCGAAGTACAAGGTCCTGCAATCCCAAGCACAAACACATGCTGGGGGAGACTGGGTGGAGCAGCCCTGAGGAGAAGCATGTTGGTCGATGAGCAGCTGCTCCCCATGACTCAGCTTCAATGTGCACTTGAGCCCAGAACCCCCTCATGTGCTGGGCTGCATCCCCAGAGCATGTCAAGGGAGGAGATTCTCCTCCTCTGCTGCACTCTGGGGAGATCCCTGCTGCAGTCCTGATCCAGCTCTTGGGCAACAGCACAAGAGGGACATGGAGCTGTTGGAGAGAGTCCACAGGAGGCCATGGAGATGCTGCGGGGGTTGGAGCAGCTCTGCTCTGGAGCCAGGCTGAGAGAGCTGGGCTGGTTCAGCCTGGAGAAGAGAAGGCTCCAGGGAGACCCTAGAGAAGCTTCCAGTGCCTACAGAGAGAGACTTTTGACAAGGGCCTGTAGGGACAGGACAAGGGAGAATGGCTTTAACCTGACAGAGGGGAGACTGAGATGAGCTCTTAGGCAAAAGTTCTTCCCTGTGAGGGTGCTGAGGCGCTGGCACAGTTTGCCCAGAGAAGCTGTGGCTGCCCCATCCCTGGCAGTGTTCAAGGCCAGGCGGAACAGGGCTTGGAGCAACCTGGTCTAGTGGAAGGTGTCCCTTTCCATGGCAGAGGGTTGGAACTGAATGAGCCTCAAGGTCCCTTCCAACCCAAACCAGTTTGGGATTCTGTGAAGAGTTGCTGGAGGAGTGCTTTCCAATATGGCTTTTAACCATGCAGCTAAATATAAAAATGCTTAGTTGATCATCTGAAACAAGACACTTTGAAAAAATCCAAATGTCTACCTCAGGAAGTAATGCTGATGTATGCTGGGTAAAGTAACAGAGGGGTGGCTTCATCAATATTTTCTCTTGTTTTGGGAGCTCTCTAACACACTGGAGCAGCTGCTGAGCATTGATTTATTTTCCTGGAAGAGCTGGTGACTAATGATCTTAAAAATTACAGACTGTTGGGGTTTTGTACAAGGGGGTTGGTGGGAGGAAAGGCAGGTTTTCAAAGTGAGACAGCAGAGATCATCAACTGCCTTTGGCAGTGGGAATGGGCAGTAGGAAATGCTTCCTGCTGTATGGGGGCTTCTTCTCAGTTTTAGAACACATCTGAAAGTCTCACTCGTGAGGGCTGGAAGAGGCTGAGCTCCCAAGATAAACAGATAAATTTGCAAAAAGCCAAAGCATGCTTCAGAGCCTCGACTATTTGCAAAATCCAGCTTCTGAGTGTTACAAGGGCAGATGGTGGGGGCAGATATATTTCTTGTAGCTGAATTTCATATAAGCATTTGAATTGGAGTGCTATTTATTGTCAGTCTCTTTCTCAGGGGACAACAGGATACAGGGCTGATTTTAAAATGAGGTTCTTAATATGGGGGCAACTTGCTGAAATTTGGCATCTCTTGTTGAAGAACATGGAGCCAGTGTGTCTGACACTTCTAGAAGGGCTTTTTACCTCCTCCTCGCCTGGACCCTGATCCAAAATCCATCTCCAAGAATCTCTAGAGAACTCCTGTGTGTTCCTCAATGTGCCAGTTTGTTTTGTATACACAGTACTTGATCACAGATTTGGGGTTTATTCGCTTGTAGAAAGACTACCTAGCATCTCCTTCTCTTTCTAATGGATTATTTACATGCACATTGACAAATATCCTCAGCAACATGCTTTCAGATACACAATTGCTTTTGCAACTTAGATATTAACATTCAGCTTCTAAGTAGCGTATGGCCTTTGGCATACAATAAATAATGGACTGGTCTGCTGTTTGCTGAGGTATCTAATCACAGGAGCCATGATCATACTTTTTGCCTGAAGTTTAAGAATAATTTACAAAAATAAAGGTCAGTAAATATAGCTGACATTGTGTCCTCAGCTCTTAGCAGGACCTGGTCATGTTCTAACTGTGAGAAGCAACCACTTCTGGAGGGATTTCTCCCCATGGAGGCTGGATCTCCCTTCAACAGCTCCAGCCAAGCACCAATGTGCAGTTTTGACTGCCAGCTAGAAAGCTTGATTTTACAGTGGGACCTGATTATCCTGTTGGGAATCACCTGATATGATGGCCTGCAGGTCGCTGGACTCAATAGCTTCATGATTCCCTCCAGTCCTATCTTGTGATTCTGACAGCAGAGGCCAAAGGATGATTTTGCTGCTTTTTAATCCTGTTAGTCCTCCAGAGCCAGTGCACAGCTGGAACTTCCTCTGTGTGCAGCAACAACATCACTCACTGAATTCGGGTCAGCTGCACATCTCACCACAGCTGTTCAGGTGTCAGTGGGGACACGGATGAAGACGATGCAGAGGCAGGATGTAAATAAGAGCAGCATTTTGCTGGCAGAGTTTAGAGCGGATGTGAAGATCTCTCAGAATGGGAGAAGTCACCTTGACTCACTGACACCATCAGTAGCAATCAGAGAAAACATCATAGAATCATAGAATAGTTAGGGTTGGAAAGGACCTTAAGATCATCTAGTTCCAACCCCCCTGCCATGGGCAGGGACACCTCCCACTAGCTTAATCTAAATAATTTTCAAAATGCCCTATAGTGACTACTGTAATGTTATTGAGCACCACAGACATATCTGAGGTGGACATCTTTAACCCAAAGTCTGCAATATTTGCTGGGGAACAACTGAAAGACAGGAAACACAGGAAGGTTCTGTTATGTAGATCTAAAAACAGTGTTTAATAGCTCTGGAACAAAATAACTTCATTTGTTTTGGTCTGTTTAACAGAAAACATCTCTAAATATTTTCTTTAGCAGATGTTTCTGACATGGATGAATGTTGATATGTTATACCCAGTCCTTTTGAAACTACATGAAGTTGTCCTCACTGTTTTTCATCTCCCAAAGAGAAGGCCCTTAGAAAAGTGTATTATAAGCATATTTTTTCAAGCTAACAAAAGATTTCAAGCAAAAAGGGTTAATTTTGTATTATACAGAACTGAATGAATGTCAGCATGTTGCAGTATACTATGACATGCTGAAACTCTTCATCCTCATCCAAATGGAGCTCTCCTGCCAGAGGAGAGCCTGTGCTAAAACTTCCCTGCACGGTCCTGTGCTGTAGGTGACATTCCGGGGTTTCCTCTGCCATGTGTTTCCATGAGGTGTGAGGATGGACACATATCAAACCCCTTACCTACCTAACCCCGGGGTCTTTCTCATGGATCATTTTGCATTTTCAAATACAGAACAGAATATCTGGATTGAGCCTGTGCTTTTCAACTCATAACCTACTTCTTGGGAATACAGCTGAGGAGAAATGTGAGCGAGAGACAATTTGGGTCAAAGACAGTGAATGGTTTCGTATGATAGAAAAGCAAAAGAGGCCTTGAAGTAGTTTATCTCCATATTTTAAATGAAATGATAGAATTTACTTTTGGAAATGTTTTATCTAGATAATAGAAGATTAAGAAATAGAGGAATTAACCCCCTTAGGGGGCTGAATGATATGTTTCAGCTGAATTAAATGATGGGTTTTCTCCCCTCCTTGTTTTCATCTCCTCAAAAATTGAAAAAATAAATAAATAACCGTGGGCTGGTTGAGGCAGGGAGCTGAAACTGCTGCTGTGCATAAGCTGCACAGGGGACGTGGTGCTGGTGTGGGGCTTCTCTATGGAGCACAGGGAGGCAGAGCTTGGTGCTCCTGCCACTCTGTCAAGATGAAGGGGCAGGTGGAGGCATCCTGGAGCTGCTCTGGGCACCCTGACCTCATGCTCAGCAGAGATGTCTGCAACAAGCCTGGCTTTCCAAGGGTTTACTTAATTAAAGCAGTCAGCAAGGCTGTACGTGCTCTGCTGCCTCTTGGAGGCCTCTGCCCCAGTCATTTGCTGCCTTTCTCCATGCTTCGCAATCATTATGTCCATCTCCAGCCTCTGAATCAGACTGTTCTCACTGGTGCAGTGGTTGCTAGTTATCGTTATTACCTATCCTTAGTTGAAATAAAGATCCCAGGTTGTTGTGACCTGCACAGCATCAAAAGGAACATCTCTGCTCTGGAGTGGTCACAGGCTGAACCGACCACACTTGGGAGAGAAGTGAAGGTAGAGAAATGAGTCACGGAGCACAACACATCAGCGACAAAACCAGAAGGGGAACTGTTTTCTCTCATTCCCCATCTAGTGCCCTGCTGCTCTGAGCCTCCTTGTTTTAGGCTCACTGGGTCTGTAGTCTTGTATATGGAATTCTACCAGCCCTTGGGGTAAGCTGAGCCCTAGCAACAGGGTGCCGGGAGTGGGAGGGGTGGGGGGGGTCCTTCCCTGTGTAAATTCAAGAATAAAAGTTCTAGTATTTGCAATGCTTCATTATATATCAGCTAAGGAATTAAATGTGGTTCCTTATCCCAGAGCATTTATGACCCTGTTGATATTGCTGATGTCCATTGCTTCCACCCGGTCCTCGTGTCATGTTGAAGTTATTGCATAAATTAAAGGGTCAGTAGTAGATGAGTAAACTGCAGAATAGCAATTTGTTTTCATCTTGATCCCCTGAAAATGAACTCCACCTCTGATACCTGGCATGTACAGATATGCAGAACAAGCACAGCACAAGGCTTTCTGTCTTTTAGGAATTGGATTTGGTTTCCTTTCTTACTAAAACCTTAGGAAATTACTGCTGAAGTTGTTTGTATGTATAAAACCTGCTGTTGGCTGATCTAGGACCATGAGGACTAGAACCACAGGCTGCTATGGCTCAAGATCAGTGATTAACTTCTTTAGCTCTGTGGGGACTTAGGGTGTGAACTAGATCTCCTACTGCCTGGTGAATTTAACAGCAAATGCTGGCTTAGTGGTTATGATATGTACTCTGGAAGCTCTGCCTGCAGAGACCACTAGCACATATATTATGAAGAAGAGAGAAAGCAGATCAGGAAAGCTGGGATGTACCCAGCACTCACCAACACTGTTCATCGTAACCTGTTTTGTCTCTGTTATTTCTTTTCAGGATCCTGCTGTTTTAGAAGCTCACTGTTCCTACCTTACTTCAGACACTGCTCTTGTGCTGTGTCTTCAGAGGCCAAATGCTGTGAAAAAGCTGATAGATTTACTGGGGCCAGAGGATCCTAAAGTAGCCCAAGCACTAGATCCATCCCTCTGGAGGGCTCAGTATGGCACCAGCACAGTCCAAAATGGGTTTTATGGTAAGCTTTTGTAAAAGAAAAGTCCAAAGGCTCAAACATGCCATTGGAAAAATTACATTATGTACTGTCACCTCCTGCATTGTCAATGTAGGTCTAGCCTTGGCAGGTGGTAGAAACCATTATCCCCCTAGAAAGCCTTCACTGTTGTCTTGGTGGCTGAGCTGAGTATGTCTCAAGCTGTGAAATATAACCCAACAAGATATATTAAAAGGTTTCCCAGAACAGCCCTAGCTCTGCCTTCCACCAGAACAGATTTCCTTTGATCTCTTCACTACTTGGTCATTTTGTACTTTTAGCTTAGTCATTTTGTAATTATCCCCAAGAACCCATCTGTCTTCTGTCTGGTTCGAAGCTACCCTCCTGGTAACTTCATAACCCACTGGCCAACTGTGACCAGATTCCACAGAGGGAGAAAAGACTCCAAGATACTGAGTTCCTGTGACATCTCCAAACATTAATAATTGGCTAGAAAGAGGTGATCAAAAATGGCTTTCCCTAAGGAAAGCAGGTAAACTTGGCTTGTCCCTTTGAAGAGGCTCTTGTCAGCTGCCACATCAGCAGGGGCATACCAGTTAGTCAGCACCTGGAATCTGAACCAGCTCATCTACTAGCACGGAGGGAACTAGGATGCTGCAGTGGGAGGTGGTGTGGCAGATAGCTGGGAGTGGGTGTGAAGGAGGGTAAATTGGGAAGTATTGCTGGAGAGAATGGCCTGTAGAGATCCAAGGGTATTGCTGGAGTGGGCCTGGGCTGCTGCTGCAAGGAGGGAAGGATAGAATTCAAACATTCTTAGGGAATTAAGCATCATTAGTCCATTGCCCATGAACAGTGTTTTTCCTCAGTGTGGTGCTGATTGTGCTGTGAGTGGTTAAAGGGATGTAAAAATAACAAAAGCAATAGTTTCTATAAACACTCTCTAGTGTGAGCTAGCAGACACTGTGTACCTTCATGTTCCAGAAGAACTTTCTTGTCAAGATTGGAGTATTTGGCTCTCTATTGTATTCTGTGCTGTTAAGTCACTCTTTTTGTCCACATCAGGTGATCTTTTGAGGAAAACTGATAGGGAATGAAGTAGCCCCCATGTACAGCCTGGGGGAGACAGTCAATCCCTTGAGATAGAACCTTGGAGTTTTTAATCAGATATGATTATAATCCTTAGGAACAAGACTAAACCAAGAGAGATCTTACACTGCTTACAGGATCTCATTCATGGGAGTGACTGAAGAGCAGGATCTACCTACACAAAAGGAATGGTCAGGGCTCTTCAGCCAATGTTTTTCCACTATCAGCTCCTGCTTCTTTTGCTCTTAAATTTAATGGCTTGTGTATGCAGGCTACCTTGAGAATGAGAACTCTTCACTCTCAGCTAATAATTAGTAATATATACCCCAAACTTAGGATGCCCATGCTGCTGTTAGAGCATCCCTAGCATAACTCAGCTAAAGTTTACTTTATATTAGCAAGAGAAGCCAAGTCTCACCCTGTCTTTCACTGGAAGAGCTCACTGTTTTAGACAAGCCCTCAGATGTGTGCTTAGGGATTGATTCCTTTCAGATTCCTGCTCACTCCAAAGGCTGGGCTGAGCACAGAGCTGCACTTAGCTGGCCACCACCCATCCTCCGAGCCCAGCCTGTGCTTGTGTGGAGGGCAGCAATGTGCCTGTTTCACAGAGCCGTCCCTGCATGCATCCAAGGGGACTGGAGGCAGCTGTGGCTGATGTACTCACTGACTCAAGGTCTGATCCAGCTCTGTGCCAGGGAGGTGTCTGTCCATAAGGGAAGGAGCATTCATAACCTCTTGCATCTCCAAGAGCTTGTCCTCCAATAGGGGTGAAACATTTACCTACAAGTTAAACAGGAATTGCTGAGTCGCTGTGTGAATAATCATTTGGGAGGGCTGTGGAAGACCATCTTCCTCTCCTAGGAGGGAATACTGAGCCTGCTCAGTTTATTCCAGCTGAGGAAGATCTCTAGTTAGTGTCACCTTGTTGAAGTAGAGCAAACTCCGGCTGTGTGTGTCCTCCCAAAGTAATTGGGGAAGTTCAATGGAGATGAAGACTATGTTCCAGTGATACTGTTGAATCAAATAATGCAGTTTTAACACTCTGATGCTCAGCTGCAGAGGTAAACCTGCACTCCTCTCATCTCTTCTTGGTCTTACAAAGTCATCATATAGTGCTTTTTCTTGAGCCCAAAGATCTCTTACACAGGCATCTTATGCAGTCTTGTACTTGGAGCAAAGTGAGAGTAAAAATATTGCAAGCTTTGGGAGTATTTGTGTCCTCTGTAATGGCATCAGTTACTTAAACAAGGAAGATTTGACTCAGAGGTACATAAAAGATCCAGCACAACTTACATGCTGATGACTTAGGCAATCTTAGGATTGTAAACTACTGCATTAAGGACTCTGGCTATTCAGTAGCTGGAATTATGAAGTTCAGACAGGGCTGAGTGCTGTAAGAGCAGTAAGGCATGATTCTTTGAATGGGTAGCCTGCAAAGGTGATAATATTTCAGAGGATATTTGCATTCTGTGTATTTGTATCCCAGAAGTATGAATCTGTGCCAGCAGCTGACAATCCATCTGAACTCCAGTTATATAGAAATAGCTTTTCCTTCTCTAACATTTTCCACCAGCAAATCTCAAAGCATTCTGAATAGTGCTTTGTAACAATGTTGCTTTTTAGGAATATTCTATATCCAGATGCTGAGCCTGGAGGGACCTCACAAGTCACTGAGTTCAGTTAATTCCTCCACAGGCAATGCTATCATATATTCCCTTTCATAAGGATCCACCTCAATGGCATGGTTGTAACAGAACTTCACTGCTCTGATAGCTAAAATTCTTCTTACATTTTCAAATTTAAATATAGTCATACCCAATTTGTATCCATTTGTTCTTGTGCCAATACCTGTACTTCAATTTTAAGTAGTTCTTTTTCTTCTCTGACCTTTCCTACCCTGATGTGTTTATCAGAAATCAGATTCCTTCTCAGCTTTGTATCATGTTGGGTCAAACGAGCCAAGGTCTTTTAGTTTTAACTCTTCAGATGTTTCTCCATTCCTTCTGTGATCCTCATGTTGTTTCTCTGTGTACCTGTCCCAGTCTCAATATCCGTCAACAATGCCTCACATTAGTTCTGATTTCTGTTGTAAGTCAGAGCCCCCAGAGTATCTGGGACTTGGATTATTGTTACAAGGCACGTTTGTTTTACCAACTAGTAGCTCCTTCCCATTCAGTAAGACCAGCCTGATGTGATTCAGAAGCAAGGGAACAAAAATGGGGGATTGGAGCTGATATTAAAGAGGTTCACAGGCTGCTTAACACGATTCCCTTCATTACTCTGCTAGGAAATAGGAGTCTTGTTTACACAAAGAAGCAGCTGAGCGGTAATAGGACAGAATCACAATATCAAGAAGGCAATGAAACTATTCTAAATATAATGGTTTAAAATGTTTGCTATTACTGTATAGAAGGGCTGGCCTTTAAAGCAATTACTTCAGTATGTTGCACATCATCAGTCTCTCCAACAGATGAGTGTAAGTCTCGAGAATGTTTAATTCATGGCCTGAGAGAATCTTCTCGTTGTGTTTATTTCTCAGGCTCCGAATCCTATCAAATAGCTGTCCGGGATATGAAGCTGTTTTTCCCAGAAGGGCTGTGCTACACTGAGTGTCAGACATTAGAGGAGGAAGAGGTAAGATTCTGCCCTTTCCCAAGGGGGATCCTGCTGTGTCAGAGCAATGGCTTTGGTCTTTCTTTCCTATTGTGCTTTGGATTATGGTTTTTTTTGCTGTGTTTTACCAGCTGCTGAGATTTTCTTCTCCTGTAGATGTTCCTATCACAAGGTGCTCACTTTGTCTTGACCCAGACAGCCCCAGTGGAAAAGTGCTTTTCCAGACATGTTTGTCCAGTAACCTGTGCTGTAAATTCAGGGCTCATACTTTAGAAGCTAAGTTCCCTGACACAGTCAACATCGCTATGGAAACAGGTCATAGGGAGAGACAGCAATATCATTGATGACTGCTAAGACATAGCTGGTGCAGGGGCTGCTTTTTAACCAGCTTTTCTCATGAAGTATCCAGGAATGGAGATGAAAAGGGACAAGTGATGATGTAACTCACTGGTTGCTGAACGTCTACCACAGAATATGCACACATCCACATGCTCACAGGATGAGCACTGCCCTGTTTGTGTGCCAAGGGTGTTGTCTCTTGTGCCCTGTGTGCAGAGGTATCAGACCACAGCAGTGCAAAGGGTGGAGCTGTCTGTGTGAGACATTTCAAGCTGTAGAGACACTGCTTGCAGAGCTGCTGGCTGCCTGCATCTTTTCCTGCCCATAGACAGAGATATAAAGGCTCACACTCTAGCCCCTCATCTTGCCTTCAGGCAGTGCCGAGCAGCTTACCAGTACCACTGTGGCCCTCTCTGCTCGTCTGGCCCTCATGCTGCTGGTCTGGTAGTTCAAACCACTGTAGTCTGCCAATGGCTAAAATGAAATAGTAAGTCTTTCCTGTTCTACTAGTTTTGTATGTCATTTCCACTCTGATCATTTTCTTCTCAAAATCAGATTTTGAAATGATTTGGTTATGCCCAACAAAGGGCTGGAAATTTTTGACCCTTGCTTTTGTCCACATGGCACAGAGATGACCCAGCTGAGTTAGTCCAAGGGGATTAGCTCTGGAACTGGAAGCAGCCAGCCACATCCATAATATGCTTCACTAATGTGGGTGCTCTCACACTGCAACTCAGTTCCAGGGCATCATTGCTGCACTGTGCTGGAATGCAGAGGTACATCAGTTCATTCCGAGGTGGAAGGGAGCCACTACGCACTGGTTAAAAATGTCAGACACTCACACAGTCCTTGACTTTCTGGCCTGGAAAAGCTGGGAGCAAAGACCTTAGAAAGATGTCTGTGTACAGGACTTTTAAAAGGATGTCAAGGTGCTGTTCTGAATTAAGCCCCAATAAAGATAAATACAACGCACGCAAAATGTTCTTTTTCTTCAGACAAGCAGGTGTTTCCTGGGCTGCAATTACAGAAGTACGCAATGAAAGCTTCACAGCTTGCCTCAGTCAATACATCTGAAGTGTTATCCTTCCTGATCAGGTAGTGGTGTTCCCATGAATTGTCTCTCTCTCCTTCCCTTCCCTCCTGCAGATCTATAACCTGAAACGTGACCCCATAGTCAGTTTGGAAATCAAGAAGCAGCGGAAGATCATAAAGCGTGGAGCAGGAGGGCAGCTCAGTTCACTGGGCTCCGAGCAACCATGCAACCTTGGTAAGGAAATGCATAACTCTTGTTATAGGTTGAGACTGCTATTGATTAATTGGATAGCAAGACAAACCATCTGGTGGCAGCAAGATTTGGTATTGATGTCCTTTCAGAAGGAAAAGACAGCTCTGAGCTGCAAAGAACAGCTCCAGTGGGGTTCAGCCATGTAACTGTTTACCTGCCAGGCCCTTCCACTGCCAGAGCTTTCATGGGTTGAAATGCAGGGCTGTTCAGAAGTGCCGACCTTACCATCAGCAGAAGAACCACCACTGTTACACATCCCATGTAAGCAGTAGTGCCCATTTCCCTGCTGCACTTTCACGCTGCACTTAAACATTGACTTGGCCACAGTGGTTTGCATCTCCATGCAAAGCCTGCCACAAGAGAGGCCAGCACACTGTAGGGATGGGTGATAGTGAGATGTGTTGTTCTGTCAGTAGGTAAATACAATTTATACTTTAGTGCTTTTGGCAGTGTGGCCAGCTCACTCTCAGGAACTGGTCTGAAATCTCGTACAGTTCCCACTAGCTGATGAACAGCTGCCAGCTCAAAATGACTTCTACTTACTGCTGCTCTGACTTTGACTTGAAGTTGAAGCTTCAGCAAACCTCTCACTTTCCTCAGCCACTTACAGTTTCTCAGCCTTTTCTGACGATTTTAATTGATAGGCATGTATACACCACAGGCTGTCATGCAACATCATTTATGTCAGGAGATGTAACTAACACATGGGGATATTCCATGTTGGGATATTGTGGATTGATTCCGAGCTTTTATAAACAAGCAGTGACCAGGTAAAGCATCCCTGTGGTGTTCACTGGGGAGCAGACTTCTTTGGAGCTGGGTCATTCTCATTCCTGTAGCTTGGGTTGTGATGTGACTGCAAGCAGGAGGGTGCACAACTGAGGGAGCGTTCCTGGGCTGCACCTGAGTGCTGCAGTTGTTGATCCCAGCTGTAAAACCACAAGATTGTTGTGGACAGGCAAAGAGTATGATGAAAGTGCTGCAGAACTACTGACCATCATATCCCACCTTAACCCCTTACTGTTACAGAGCTTTTGGGCATTGACCCTTACCTGCAGGTGCATGAGACAGCACATGTAGAAGTGCAAAGAGAATGCTGTAAGCCCAGGCCTTTGCCTTAATGCCAACAGAGCTACTTGGGAAGCACAAAGTCACCTGGGGGGAAATAGGGGGTGTCTCTGAAGAAGGATTTTAGCCAAGGTAATTAACAAATTCTTTCCACTGTCATGGTTTGGCTTTGGGTTATGCTCCATGCATGCTTCATGATCATTGCAAAAATCACCAGTCCTCAGCAAGCACCTTTCTTAAGTTGCAGACCTAAGAAAGGCCTTGTTATTGTAGCTACTAATACAGCAGAGATGGCTGCATGAAGGTTTAAGAATTAACTGACCCCTGTAGTGGGAGGGTGAGACCTATCTGGCAACATTATTCGGGTATTTAAAGGGTGGCTACAAAGTCTCTGTTTTCAATGTAGCTCTGTTTTTGTAAGGAGTTACATGGAAAAGACAAGGGGTGATGGGCAGAAGTTAATACCAGTGAGCAGAAGCGGAGAATTTTTCCCGGTGAGAACAGCCAGCCATTTGGAATAATCTCTTCAGGGAAGTGGTAGATTCCGCAACACTGAACACAGTTGAGACTGGGCTGGGCAGGGTGCTGGAACGTCCAGTCTAGGTCATACTTAGTCTAGAAAGGTTGGATTGGATGGCATGGTTTAGTGGGAGGTGTCCCTGCCCATGGCAGGGGGTTGGAACTAGATGATCTTAAGGTCCTTTCCAACCCTAACTATTCTATGATTCTATGATTCTATACCTGAGGTCCCTTCCAAGCTCATATTCTATGATTTATTACTGACTTTCCTAAGACTCTTGTATGAGTCCTGAAAGAAGAACTTGGTGACTGTGTATCCAGCAGCAGCTTTGTTGAGATGACCAGGCTGTTCTGCATGTAGCTGTCTGGGTGGCTGCAGAGATGCAGTCACATCACTGTGTTTCTGGTGGGGCATGTCAGCTCAGGCTGTGTTCAGAGCACAAAGCTGCAGTGAGAGGAGACTTGCAGGTGCTCCCAGTGCAAAACATCCCATATTGCTGCTGTTGCAGGGTATGTCCCCCATCTACTTACTGCACAATGAGAAAGGACTGGGCTTGTGCCCAGGTTTGTACTTGTTAATTTTTAGAAGAGAGTGCATAAAATAAGATAAAATAGTTTACTGTGGAGAGAGCACAGGTATTCTGCAAGCTTTGAACAGCCCGGTGGTGGGAGCACATCTCAAATGGTGTGCCCCTAATTTCCTGCTGCATGGGAATCATTTTTCTTTGAAGACGTCTAAGCAGAGTCGAAAGGAAACCAGTGTTCAGCCTTGATGTGTTTGTGTCTCAGAAAATGTATTTCGAAGAGTCACTGTCCTGGAAAAGCAAGCACACGTGGTCACTGAACTGTCAGGAGCAATATAGTAAGTGCCTCCAGCGAGCCAGACGCATCCTTCACTTGACGGCCTCATCTTGAACACTAGAGGTAGCTCTTGCACACAAGGAAGCCTCTCCTTTTGAGCGAATCATTACGACAAAGCTGCTGCCTAATGGACTGACAGATTTATCATGAGGAAAATATGAAATACATTAAGTCTTATGTACGCTGGTTCAGAATTACATTTTGGATTATAAAAAGCAGCTGGATTAACAGATTTCTTTGCTTGGAAGAAATTAAATGGACTAGTATCTCCTGTAGCAAAGCAGCAGTTGTCCTTGTCTGACTTCTGAAATGGGGTCACTACTGCTGTCTTGTGATCTCCAGATGCATACACATAGGCATCCAGCAGTTCAACAGCTCAGGGTGAGCAATCGCATCTGTGAACATCCCAAACCATATAACAATGCCTGAGGACCTCAGATCTTCCAGTTACTGGTCTGTGGCCAGGAAGAATTACTTAGAGGGCTGCCAGTTGTGGGGGATAGGTATAAAACAAGCATGTGTTGCACTTTGATCTTTCAGATCAGCCATTGCTCAACAACCTCTGCCAATCCACTTGCCTCCTATTGCCTGGGATGAGCCTTCGGGGTTCAGAGCCGCCACCTTATGTGGAACTGCTTGATGAGCTCATTGGCACAGATTTCACAGTGACTGGAGTACGTCTCACTGTTCTGGACATGCCACAAGCTCGCTGCATCTCTGAGACACTAAGCAGGGCAGGATGCAGTGCTGCAGCACAGGTACGAAACAGCTGGAGTCATGCTTTGCTTCCTTCACACAAAACAGGAGCTGTTTAATGCCATGCTGTGCTTAAACCACGACAGGGATCCAGCTACCTTGGAGCAAACTTGCTTTAGTAGCAGTATTAGCACAGCAGTGCATGCAAGCTCTAATACTTCTGGTAGGGAATGTGGCAGCATGCCTTGCTAGCTAGTTCCTGGTGTTCCTGTATCTCCACTGCCTTGCTGACACCTAACGTTGACATTGTTATGTGTGCCCTAATGTGAATGGCACATCCACATAAAACATTTTATTCAGTTCGCCTTTCAGTGCGCAGTTGCTGCTATTATGTATGTTCTTCCACTGTATCCTGTCTTGGTTTTGCATGTAATATAGTTTATATTTCCCTTTTTCTAATCACACCCCATTACTCCTCTTCTACAATGCTAAATAACACTCCATTTTCTGGACTGTGCCCTGGAGTCCAAGGCACAGATTTCATTTTGCTTCCCACTTAGTTGGTGCTGACAGCTTAACCTGCAGTCCAGCATGAGGTTTGAGCAAGCATTCGTGGGGCTTAAGCATGAGATATGCTACTGGGGCAAGCAGATAGATTGCTTTATATCAATGCCTCTTTGCACTTGTGCAGGAGAAGCTCACCATTTCAGGAACCTTTCTAGGGCAAGGCACTAAGGTAAAACATGCGAGAAAGTGTTGTCAACAGCATAGAGTAAACAAGGGGGAAAACTACTTGTGCTGGAAGTAGCAATCAACAAAGCACTGTCAGAGACACACAGCAGTCCCTCAGAAAAAACACAAATATTGGTGCTTACAGCCTTTCAGTTATGAGTCTTTGGTGTTATCTGTAACAAGAAGAGGTAAGATCTTTTCAGGTTGTGATTTTTTAAACTGACAGCATCCCTTTGAAGTTCATCTGTATAGAACAGCAATTACACCTAACATCCAATTAGTGTAAGCACTTCCTTCTCCTGTGGCTCCCCTAGAATGCCGTCCCTCTGCACATGGGAAGGTGCACAGCTCTCTAGGAAGGACAAAGCAAATCGGCATGTGGGAGGCAGAGCCATGGCAGCAGCACTGCTCACCTGGCCATGAAACACTTCCTCTTGGCAGAGATGAATTGCTCTGGGCAGAGCTGGAGTGTTTCCAGAAGGGTCTGGCACTGTTGAGCCAAAGGTGAACATTACAGCATTTGCTTTCCCTTGCCAGAAGAGAGATGGGCTCTGTCAAGTAATAATTGTTTCTGCTACAGTATCTCAGCATTGTCTGATATGTCCGTATTCCTGTTTCCGGCAGACTTAGCAACTGAATAACACACCTAAATAACCTGCTCATTTTCACTCTGAGAGAAGGGAACACAAATATTATGCCACAGGAGCAGGGTAACTAACAGTTCAGACATGATACTCTTTCAGTTTGAAAGAGTCTGTTGCTCTGTGACTTTCTTTGCCTCACACAGCACATAAGCAGTTATCTCTGCTGTCAGCAGTTTCTCAGTGAGGCTTACAGACTCACCTAAGTGGACAGCAACAGCAACACTCTGTTCTTCCCTCTCTTGCAGTGTTCCCTTTTAAAGAATGGTTTGTGTCTGGTGCTGGCAGCACAGCGAGACAATGCAGCCATTTGCTTCGACTCCCTGCTGGACAGGTAAGTGAGGACAATATTGCTTTACCACCACTGTCTCACCCCCTGCCAGAGAGCCTGTGATCTGAGGGAGAGCAGCTGCCTTTCTTCTCTGTACTTCACTTCCATTCCAGACTCCCATGAGGTCAGGTGCCTCTCAAAGGCAGCACAGCCTTCCTAAGTTATGTTGTTAATGGGTCAGCATGTTTCCCAGTTTCAAAACCACGTGTCCTACACTAGGCCCTTAAACACAGAGTTGTGGTGTCTGTGAGGCTTGGGGGCATGGTTCCATGGATACAGGGAATTCTCTGAAATAAGGGCTCTCACTGGGAATAAACCTGCTGAATCAATAAAATTCCTAGGGGAAATAGCTTAGCAGATTCTATGTTTGCTATCAAAAAAAAAAAAAAACAAAAAAAAAACCAAACTTAAAATAAATGCCAGAGAGCAAAATCAAAAATGAGCCTATTAAATAAATCACCAGAAATGCTGGGTAGAGGATACATGAGCCTGGTAAAACAAACAGAACCCCTCTGCAGGGACTGATTAGTGAAATGGAATGATTAGCAGGGCAATTAACCCACTGCTCCCCAGAGGGAAGGTTTCCTTGCACAGGGCTGGTGTTTGGCAATGCCATATATGTGTGGCTGTTGCACATGGTTTCCTCTGGCAGGGGAAGCCAAGAGAGTCTTTTTTTTCTGACACAGTCAGTGCAGAGCAGTTCAGCAGTGACACTGATAAGATTGTCGTGACCATGGCTGTACCTCCATTCATCTGCAGGACTTCCAGATAACACTGTCAGTGGGACAGGAATATGGAATTCAAGGATGTCGTGGGTTTACAAGAATTAAGGGGGTCAAATCTGAGCTAGGCTGGTTCACAAATCTGATCCAAGCTGGTAGACACCTTGAAGTTCTCGTAGTTTGATGAAACTTTATGGTGCTCAGTCACAAGGCCACACCTTGGAAGAATAGTTGGAACAAATTTCATCAGTAACTTCTCAGAAATGTCTCGAACCCAATGACAAAATTTGGACCTTGCTGCCATTGATTTCAAATCATACCCTGGGGAGCCGCATCCCAAACCTTTCACCCTGCAAAGTACAGCACTAAGGGGAAGAAAAGAGCAAGTTATCCGGGATCTTTCTAGTATGTTTTCTCCAGTCCTTCCCTGGTTTACGGGGGAAAACAGAGCTGTTGGGAAGCTCAGAGATCACTGCTGAAGGTAGTTCTGGGAGAGTGGCTGTCAGCAGAGCTGGCAGAGATCCCCCACCTCTTTGTTTTCCCCAGGCTTTTGTTCATCAGGGTCATGGGTGCTGCATAACAAGATCAGCTTCAACCCAGTGCTTCTCTCTTCTGTAGGCTTAACTTGATATGTTTCATGATTGCCAGTCTCAAGGCAGCTTCCCTAGAGCAAACCTTGTGTCTTCTCACTGCCGTTCACAGGGAGGAATAAGTGCCAGTCTCAGCTGTGTTTTCACCCCTCATCCTGCTGTGTGCCAGGACAGCTGGCTCTACAAAGGATAAACTTCCTTGCTGAACTGAAAAGTACATGTGCATAAATTCTGCCTGTTAGGAGGCACGCCCAAGGGGCAGGATCTGCTCTGCCTCTTACCCACAGTGCCGCAAGTAGTGATCCTGCAGCCATTTCAAACCAGCTGTACAAAACAATAACTGCTTTGTGATTGATGATGCTTGTGGAAGGGAGGGTAGTGAGGTGTGCCCAAGGAGGAGGCAGAGATCCCTGTATAGATCCACCGTAGCCAACAATAACCTCACACCTTTATTGCAGCATAAGCATCATACTGTTTCAAATCAACTTTGCAAATATCTTTGAAAACCCAGCCTGACTCCACCAGTGTCTCATAAGGACACTTCATGCTAAGACATCTTTGTTTCAGAATAACATCTGAGGTTAATTACACTTACAGCTCCCCAGCAGGAGCCACGGGACCTTTCTTGTACTGCCTAAATCGCTGTATTTATTTCCCTCTTCCTGCCACAGCCCAGGATTCCAGTACCTGCACAGGTTCTGGCCTGCATTTCAGCTGCATTGCTGAAGCACCTCAGTGTAAGGGATTATTTTACAGCCCTGGGAGTTGATTCACAGCTGAGCCACATTATTTAGGCTTTGTGCCACAGGGAGAAACGTTGCCATCTGTATGGAAGCTTGGGATATGATGTCAGAGATGGGCTGTGATAAAAAGGAGGAATCAAGTGTTGAGAGGAACAATGTGAGCTTTGCTAGTATAACTGCTCGTAGTTCAGAGCCTATTAAAGCTTTCCTAAGCCAGCTCTAGCAATGGCACCTCGAGGAGACATTCAGTTACTGAAGGATGTGTCTGTGCAGAGCAGTTGCCTTGAAGATAGACACAGACCCTTATAACTGTGCAGTGATTATTGCACAGCAGCACCCACTCTGCCTGTTCTCTGGACATCTATGAAGGCATTATTTCTGCACCAAAGGGCAGGAAGAAAAGAGAAAGGGACAACATTGATGCAGGTGGGGGCACAAAAGCAGCCTGTGATTTTGACTGGCTGCCAAGAGTGGAGCTGAAGCAGGAATCTGGGAGAATCTGGGAGGGTGCCAAGGGTAACTCAGAGGGCAGAGTGAAGTGTTTGGAAGAGGTGAGGGGAAGCGGAAGAGACATGGGGGCTGGGGCAGAATCCGAAGAATGAAGTGACACAATCCTATCCACAGACAAGGAAAATTATGTGAGACTTACCTTGTTTGTTCTGTCAGCATCCAACTGCCTGGATTTCCAGTATAAAGCATTTGAATTTTCCTTGTCATAACTTGTTTTTACAGCCAGATTTCTGAGCTGCAGGGTGGCAGAAGGAAGAATTTACAAGTAGATTCAAAGCAGCTCCTGGAGGAAAGGCAGGCTCTGCTTTTTATGCATGACAAACAAGATTTAGCTGCCTTAATAGGTGATACTGATTTAATAGTGATTACTCCTCTATGATTATTTGAGCTTTAAAAAAGTACTTTCAGATGCCCATGAGATTGGTAGGACCTAACCATGTTGTGCACAGCCCTTATGAACTCACCTAGTTAACACTGTACTGAACTCGGTCAGCAGTGTTTGACTCCAGCACACCCAAAACCTAGCTGCATCAGAAGAAAATCGGAGTGTAGACTCAGCCTTACACCTTTCTGGTTTTAGACGATGTGTGCAATCAGAACAGAAGTCAAGTGTTAAGGAACTTAGGTGGATGTTATTCTCTCTGCTGAAACATTCTTACCAAGTGTTAATTGTTGTTAGCAGGGAGTGATGTTATCCCTATAGGGAGCTCATCTCTGGGAGCTTTGGAGGGGAAGGAGGTGTAGAAATAAAAAAAAAAAGATGAGCACACAAGATGTAAAATATTGGAGCTGTTGAAAAACGCTGAAGAAAAATCTTGCCAAGCACAATACCTGGATATGGCGGCAGGGAGCAGGGACTGGTTTCCAAAACCACTCTGGGGAGTTTTCAAGCCTAAGACTCGAGTGTGCACAAAGTCAGTTTAAAGGGCGATTTTGAAATCTGTTCTTGCCTCTTCTCTTGAATATGTCCTATAGAATCATAGAATCACAGCCTGGTTTGGGTTGGAAAGGACCTTAAGATGATCTAGTTGCAACTCCCTGCCATGGATAGGAGCACCTCACACTAGTCCATGTCACCCAAGGCTCTGCCCAACCTGGCCTTGAACACAGACAGAGATGGAGCATTTAACACTTCTCTGGGCAACCTGTGCCAGTGCCTCACCTCCTCACAGTGAAGGACTTCTTCCTTATATCTAGCTTGGAGTTCCCCTGTTTAAGTTTAAACCCACTGCCCCTTGTCCTATTGCTACAGGTCAGCTCGTGTGTGGACCAGACCAAAAGAAGGACTAGTGAAGCAGACCCTTTCCTGGGGTTTGGGGAAAAAACACAGATTATCTTTGTTGAGAAGACCACCCTTGCAGAGAGCTGACTATCTACATTTACATATATTTCCCATTGACCCAGAGACCCCATTATGCAACAGGTCATTACTGTTGGTTTGAAGGCTTGTATTTTAAGAATCCAAATCCATTTATACAAAGCTTTGTAAAACCCAGGGTTTAGCTGTGTAAAGAAGTTCAGTAGCAGATGCACACGGCCAGAGCTCCTGGCACAGAGCATAGTCCTCCTCAGAGCTGGGTCATCTGCAGTTTCTGACAGTTTGGATGGCAAAGTAACACTGGCTTCTATTTTCCTTTACCCCTAGGGTCACTTGGCAGAAGCAGTCAGTCCTTTATCCTCAAAATGAGAATCAGGCAAGTAGAAAAGTTTACTGTACAGATTTGTGTCCTTTGTGTCCCTGTGATGAACGAAAGTTGTCAAAATTGGTTGAATGTTAGAAGAAAATTTTGTGTGAGACAGATGTGGTGCCTCATGAGAGCCCGAAGTCTTGGCTTAAATCACAACAAACTGTCTTCACATTACAATGGTGGCACTATTTTGAATCAAAATATTTGGAGATTTTGATAAAGATTCAACATTTTCCATAGGTGTCAGTTACTTTTTGTGAAAAATCAACACTTAGTCAGATGTCTGTGATATATGTCAATAATCAGTGACAGGAAATGTTCATTCAGCCCTTCTCCCAAGCTGGCACATGTCCTGTGACTGGGGAGTTCTGTCTCAGCCCATATCCAAATGAAAGAGGAGAAATTAGGCCATTAGCTATTCCAGGGATAGGCTATCTGAATATTTTTTCAGTAGTTCATCCCAAGAAGGGAAATGCTAGGCGACATGTGGGCAGCTAATGGGAATAAACTGTATAAATACCCTTAAAACTCTGGCTGTAATCATCAAAGTTTAGTACAAAACAAATGAGAGATTTGGATAGAGGAGGCAGTGCCTGAAGAGTTAGGACTAGGAGGTGTAAAAGAACTGGGAAGAATGAGAACAGTAGCAAAGGGACAAGCCTCCCCCCTGGATCCCTTTTGCTTCCCCAAAAAAAACACAGCAGGAGAGTGAGATGTGTTTGTAACCTCGTGTAACACATCAGAGCTGCTGCTTCAGTACCAGTGCTCCAAGGACTGAGTCTTAAAAGACACCAAACCCTCTTTGAAGTCTGTGTTCCTGCTTTTAACACAGGCAAAACTGCCCCAAACTTCCCCAAAGTCATACAGCTGCTGTTTGCAGCAGCTTTCCCTGAGGCTTGGTAATGTTCTGCCTGGGTGTAGCTGGGATTGTAGGCACTGCCAGGGAAGGTCTGTGATAGCTGCAAGGCTGTCATTGCATGGTGCTCGCCACTTCCAGAGTGTCAGGCTGTTGCCAAGTGATATGACAGGACAGCAAGTCCAGGCTGTTTTCTGATTTGCTTTGAAAAGGACATGACATATCTCTGGCTAACATAAAATCCCTTCTGCTTCACAGCTATGGGGAATCAGCCTATCAGAAAGAGGCTTATTGTGCTTTCTGTGATTGATAAGAGGAAAACAAATATGCTCAGCCCTTCTCCCTGCTTCTGGCAGTCTGGGGCATTGAATCAAATCCCTCTGGTGCTGGTGGAAGCAGTGGCTACTCACAGCAGCTCAGAGTTTAGACCGTGAGTCTAGTCCTGGAACAGTAGTGGATGCCACGCTTCGCATTGTGAGTTATAAGACGCACAGCAGCAAGCAGTATTTATTTTCAAATAGCCCTTTTGCTCCAAAGTTCAGGGTAGGTTTAGAAATGGAAAACCTCTGCTATGAAAAAAAGCTGAGAGTGTTGGGGTTGTTCAGCGTGGAGAAGACTCCTGGGGGATCTTAGAGCAGCCTTTCACTTAAAAGGGGCCTATGAGAAAGATGGGGAAAGACTTTTTAGCAGGGCCTGTTGCAATAGGATGAGGGATGGTGGTTTTAAAGTAAAAGAGGGAAGATTCAGGCTGGATGTGGGAAAAATACAGTGAGGGTGGTAATATCCTAGCACACATTGTCCAGGGAGGTTGTGGACGCCACATCCCTGGACACATTCAACGCCAGGCTGGATGTGATTCTGGGCAACCTGATCTAATTGAAGATGTGCCTGCTCATTGAATGGGGGTTGGATAGATGTTCTTGGAAGGTCCCTTCCAACCCAAACTACTCTATGATCCTATGATCACAAAGCCAGATCTGAGGAGTAAGCTCACCAGGGAACGACTGTACCTCAAAGGATGTGCCTAGAAACGGTGTTTGATCCTCTGATCTCTTGCTAATGAGTTTATGAAATGTCAGCCAGGCTTTCCAGGTCAAAGCTAATGAGCAACACCATGATATCAGGCAAAGTTCAGGAGGGTTAAATGAACATGGATTTCAAATCTGCATGATTTAAGCAGAGCTGTGGCATTTACTGGTGGTGTTGAGCCATGGAAGGGAAAAGGAATTTTGTAATTGCTCCCTGTCTGATTTGGGACTAGGCAATATAATGAGAAACCCTCTTTACAAATGTGGACTATTTTAGTGCTCACATCTGTGTCTGGGCTAGTTGTCTGCCTTCTTCTGCAGTCCCTGAGAGAAGCAGCATTTCTATAGCACTTTTCACCTGCCCTATTTCAAACATGTGCCTTAGGAGCAGGTGAATCCATGCTGTAGAAGTTCCTTATGCTCATGCAGTGACCCTGCAGATGCCTGCTCCCCATGCAGGCTTCTCTTGGACACACGCAGCCCAGTTCATATCTGGAAACGATAAAGACATGTTTTGTTGGGGACATCATTAGGGGCTCTTGATCTTCCAGTGGGCCTCTATAAAGCGGTCCCAGATTTCTCTGCACGTGGTCCATACCCAAACTGGAACTTCCCAGCAATAAGAGCTGCCAGGGAGTGCTGTGCTCAGCCTTCAGGCTGGGGTGTCCTGTGACTGAACAGTTTCTCCTCACACGCACTATGGCTGGGATGAGATTATGAGGCTGGGGTGGCCTCTGATCACTGACCTGCCACTGTTAGCATGTCAAAACAGGGATACAGCACAGGCTCAGCACAGCCATTCCTCAGTATGAACCCAGGGATGTGCAATTAAGACTCCAGAGGCAGGCAGTGCTAATCCCTCTGCTCTGCCTGGAGCCCTGGAGCTGTAGATGTAGCCAGCATCTCCCTCCCTGCAGAAACAGCCGAAACCTGGGACTGCACCAGAGCAGCATAGGGAAAACGCATCCCAGCCACCACTGGCATTATCCTTAGCTGATCAGCAGCAGGCAGAAGGGCTGAAGCCCTGTAAAAGAGACCTAAAAGCCTATGAGGAGAGGCAGAGTGCTAGCAGGAAGAGGGCTCAAGGGCTGTCAGCACAGCATGTATAATGCTTTAGGGGAACATGGTGTTCCTTAACACAGTCGAATTACAGACTGGTCCTGAAGCCCTTGGCACTAAGCTGGTCTCCCCATCCATGGAGCAGCCACACAGGAGCAAGGTTTGGGAAGAAGAGGCAGAGCAGCTGGGGAAGGAGTTAGACTTCCTGCTTGGCACTCTGCATGTTGTTAGTTTTCTTCAGTTCCTTGAAAATGTGCATCTTGAGAACAGCCAAACAGTGGTCACAGCTAGCAGACATTTTCCTGGTGCAGGACACTCAGAGCTGCCTCTGGGCTGGGATTAATTCAACCTGGTAAACGTCCTCACTGTGCTGCCTGCCTGCTGCTTGCACAGAAACCTACCTCTGAAAGAAGTGTCTCACAGAACTCACGGCTCTCCCCCAACCACTTCCTTCTTTTCTCCCCAGGCTGAAGAGCTGCTCTGTTGCCTTTTTGACTCCCTGACATCTGAGAGCATCCACCAGATTGAATCCCAGGATTGCTAGCCAGGATGGTCCAAGCTTCCAGGCATGGGTGGATGCTGCTGTGGGTATCTGTGCAGATGGAGACTCAGGAGACTCGCAGCCTCTAAGAGCACTGATGTTTGTTTGTCATTAAAACATAACATCTGAAGTATGGTATTAGCATCAGTAAGATAAATGAGAGTGGCGGGAGGCAGGATCAGTGCTCAAGAACAAATCTTTCTGAACTGTAGCTGTGGTTTCTAGTGGAATGCATTCAGAAGCAATCTGCTTGTATTTGTGGAGCAGGGGTTGGAGCATTCCTGTGGCTGGAAAAACTCAGGAAGTAAAACAAATCCAGGGGCAGGTGTTCACTGCTTTCTTTCTCTCAGGTGCTTGGGACTCCATCTTCCCCAGTCCTCAGAGACATTATGGAGAGACTCCATTTTCTGTTGCTGCTGTGTTCTTTGAACCAAATACAAAAATACAGTAAATTAAATGGAAATAGTCTGAGGGAAGGCTGGGTCCCTGAAGAGTTCAGTACCATTGAGTAAGATTAAAAGCTGGACAGCTTAATGTTCACTTACCCTCTGCTTCAGCAGCCCTGTTACAGCTGTCCTTGCCAAGCCCCAGCTCACTGCCCTCCTGTGGGCACACAACCCTGCCTCTTGTTCTACCTTCCACAGCCCCCATAGATCCTTGCACGATTCCTCCTCTGCCAAGTCTTTTATATGAGCTATCAAGCAAGGAAGCTGACATTAATACAAAGGTCCTCAGTCTTCCTGGGACCCACTGGTCCACAGCTCCTTTGGGGAAGATTCTTCTCAGCCCTGGAGGCCTCATGTTCCTACCTGCCCTGCTAAGGCAAAGAGTTGGATGTGCACGTGCCTCTGGTTCCAGACATCACAGACAGAGCAAGAACAGTCCCTGTGTGCTCTCCAGGTGCTGTTAAGGCAGAGCAGCATGCAGCTGGCTGGCCAGCTCACCTCTGAGTGCTGCTGGTGGGGTGAACCCCTTCTGTGCACAGCCTTTCCCTCTGTAATAGCCTGGTACAAGTCCTGTCCTTCTCCGCAGCCACTAGCTCACACAGTCTGTGAGAATACAACACCTCTGAGGTCTCCGTCCCTTTTGGATGAGGCTGTAAGTGCTCAGTAAGTACAAAAGCTGTCAGAGGTCTGGCCTTGCAAGCTCTGCTTCCGCAGCTGGTAATAGTCCTAACACAGCCTCTCTCCTTCTCTAAGCTACTGAACAACAGCAAAAGAGCAAAACAGAAACAGCAAAAGAGCAAAACACAACAGAGCAAAACAGAAACAGCAAAAGAGCTGGGTGAAGGGGAGACATGGACAGGGTGCTTGCTGTGTCTTCACACAGTGGTTCAGTGTCAGAGCTTGGAAGTGCCTTCAAAGCTCTGCTCCCCAGCATCATTCTGCCTGCACAGGCTGTTTGGGCTTTATGGTGGGTCTGAACATCTCTGAGGAGCAGCTCTAGAAGCATGTGCCTGTGAGGAAAGCAGGCAGGGCCCTGGGAGTCAGCGTGATGGACAAGCCTGCTGTGCTCCTGCAGCTAAGTAGGCCATTTCCTGCGCTCCAGGCACATTTCTGTCATGCTTGTAAGCCATGTACAGGTTTGAGACAAATGAGAATTAAAAGGATCCATCCCCAGCACTTGGGGAATTTGATCTGGAAAAAGGGCCTGTTGGAATAAAGCACAGTCAGATGGCAGCTGAGAGACAAAGCCTGCAGAGCTACGTGCCAGAAAGGGGCACACGGGGCCAGGAGCAGCCCTGCACCCAGCCAGCCCACCAATGCACACAGGCCACCAGTGCCATGTCTGACTCACCTGGGCCCTCAGACCAGTGACAAATGGGATGATCGGGAGCTGGACATCAGGAGGTGATGCTCTGGTGACTGACAGCAGGCACTGGGAAGGTGACGCCCTGGTCAGACATCCCTGGCCCCATCCAAGCTATCAGCAGGCCGGAACTCCCTCAGCTTTATGGCAGGAGTTGAGACCATGGCTTGTAATTCACCATGGAATAAACCATGGCCTGGCACAAAACACACCCATACCAGCCCTCTTCCAGACAGCCTTGCTGCTGAGGCTTGTTCTTTGTGAGCCTCCATCCAACAACATGAAGAGACCTGTGCCTCAGTTTCTCACCTATGAAGTAGAGGTAACAGCTCTGCCACACCAGACGCACCAGCAACACCATAAGAAGGGGGAAACACCCAGATATTTGGAGCATGAGGCTGCTGCAGTGTCTTTGATTCCTATTTGCAAGCCCAGCTAATTAGCCTCAGTGTAACAAATGAGCACACCCTGCACAGAGCAGGGGAAAGCAGCATCCTCTGATATTTCCAAAATGCCGCGATTCCATAAATAACCTCACCAGCCTTTCCTCCCAGAGCACCCCACTCCTCTCTGGAGAGCTGACAACCAAGAGCACCATGGACCCAGCAGAAATCAATCCTGTCAACCCTCCAACAGCTCCAGATCAGGCAAAGAAAGCTGTAGCTCACCCCCTGCTCTTCCCCACCACAAGGCAGTCAGATGAGCTAATCAGGGCTGAGGAGCAAATTAATGATTGCTGGAACCAGGAGAAAGGCAGATTTGATCAGAGATTGCCAGTTTGCAGCTGGCTCCTACTTGCAAACAATTCATTTAGATTATGAAAGCAAGAAATTGAGTACAAAACCCCCTAGATTGTTTGCTTCCTAGAGAAAGAAAAGAAAAGAAATGGAATTTTAGATGAAGAATTATGCAGAATAGTATTAATTCCCCACCCTCTTGGGCCTCCCCTCCTGGAAAACCAGAGCTAATCAGAATTGAGCATTGTTCTGCTGCCATGTCAGAGCTGTCTCAATGGAGGAGAGAAAATACAGTCAGTGGCATTTTGTGTTAACTCCTTCTGATCCTGCCATAAGGATGAGAGCACCCAGGGCTGGTCTCCCAGTCATCTGATATCAGCTCAGGTTGCCTTATCAGCACTGAGCCGGGTGCAGGCACGTGCCTCCGGGAGTTGCAGGTGGAGGAGCTGAAATTTTATGTTCCCCATCACCTTTCTGCTGTGTTAAGCAGACTGGAAAACACCTGGAATTGAAACAACCCCCTAACGCCAACCCGTGCCTTTGATTTGGGCCAGAATAATTCTTTTTTTCTTTTTTTTTTCTCACTTGAACATTTCCTGTCACAGAATCCCAGACTGGTTTGGGTTGAAGGCACCTTAAAGCTCATCCAGTTCCAACCCCCTGCCATGGGCAGGGACACCTTCCAGCAGACCAGGTTGCTCCAAGCCCCATCCAACCTGGCCTTGAGCACTGCCAGGGATGGGGCAGCCACAGCTTCTCTGGGCAACCTGTGCCAGTGCCTCAGCACCCTCACAGGGAAGAGCTTCTGCCTAAGAGCTCATCTCAGTCTTCTCTGTTTAAGTTTGAAAACATCATCTATTCACTCAGAAAAATTCTTTCATTCACCCTAAAAATGATTTCTGCTCCAGCCCTATGCACATGAACCCTGCTGAGCGTCAGGGATGTCTCACATCACCACTCTGACCTGCTAGCCTGAAAACCACTGCACAGCAAACAGGATTTACTGCCCTGCCAGTGAACTGCATATAAACTGGGCATTGGTTTTCATCTCCACAGGTCCGCAGCTGCCTTGGGAAGTGGGAGGAGCTGATGGACCCGCTGGAGCTGTCCCCGGATCAGCCATCCTCACTAGGCTGGATGATCTTGATCCACATACTTTCCACGCTCCCAAATTGCCTTGCTCTAGCTGACATAAGCCATAAGCACCTCTCTCTTGGCTGAGAGCTGCCACTGTTGGATTTTGGGGTGTCTCGGCATCTAGAGGGCTTGCTGGACAACCATACAAGAGACCTGGTCAGGCCAGAGAGCTGAAATGCTTCATGGCATTGGTGGATAAGGGAAGAGAAACTGATGTCATCTACCTGGACTTGTGCAAAGTGTTTGACACTGTCCTGCATGACATCCTTATCTCTGAACTGGAGAGGCATGGATTTGATGGATGGGCCATTCAGTGGATAAGGAATTAGCTGGATAAACAGTAGCAGTCAACACTCGATGTCAAGGTGGAGACCAGTGCCAAGTGGTGTCCCTCAGGAGCTGGCATTGGGCCCGGCACTATTTAACATCTTTGTGGGCAGCATGGACAGTGGGGTTGAGCACTCTCAGCAAGTGACAACACCACCAACCTGCATGATGCAGTTGACATGCTGGAGGGAAAGGATGGGATCCAGAGAGACCTGGACAGACTGGAGAGGTGTGACAGTTCTAACCTCATGGAGTTCAAGGCCAAGAGCAAGGTCCTGCACCTGGGTCGTGGCAATCCCCAGCACAGCCCAGGCTGGGCAGAGACTGGATTAAGAGCAGCCTGTGAGGAGGAGAAGGACTTGGGGGTGTTGGATGATGAGAAGCTCCCCATGATCCGGCTTCAGTGAGCGCTTGAGCCCAGAACCCCTTGTGTGCTGGGCTGCATCCCCAGGGCGTGAACAGCAGGAGAGGGATTCTCCCCCTTTACTTTGCATGTGCCTCCCCTGTCATCTTCCTGAGGTGGGATCAGGATCCAGGCTCTAGTCCCAGCTCTGTCACATAAGGCAAGCAGTGGCCTTTCTCCATTCCTTCCTCTCGATCTTCCCAGGGCACCATCTCCCAAGCCTGTCACAGCAGGAGCCACTGATTAATTGGTACTTGGCAATTCCCCATGGACAGGGGCTGGAGGAGCACAAAGGGTGGTTTGTCTGCAAGGCTGGGAGCTGTGATGAAGGTGGGCTGGGATGACTCAGATGTGGGTAATTAAACTGGTTGGAACCGTGGATGGCTCAGGCAGAAATGCCAGCCCAGAGCACAGGGAGCTCATGGAACTGCTGCAACTGGGTCATGCAGGAGATCAGCACCAGTAGAGCCTCTTGTGGGCTCACCTGGCCCCAGTGGGCCATGACCCAACAGCAATGCCAGTCCCCAAACCAAAGATGCTCTGTTAGGGCAGAAGCTCTGTGTGGACAGTTTCACACAGTCAAGCTGGGGGCTGTTGGTACTGCATGTGGTCCTGAGGAGCTCAGCAGAGGTGCTGTAGGCTCAGTCAGTCTCCATCCATCTATCCATCCATCCATCCATCCATCCATCCATCCATCCATCCCTCCCTCCCTCCCTCCATCTCCACTCCCAGCATGCCAAGCCATCACATGCCTAGATCCTGCAGAAAACCAGCCAAGCTCTTCCTCCCTTGGTTGTAAGTTCCATCACAAGCTGGGATTACTGTGGGATGTAGGGACTCCTGACCAATCCCCTGCTGCCCTATTCCTGCCCTGGCCAATCACATGCAGGTGCTGCTGTCAGGAGGGATATACAAACCCTCAGGGAGGACCTCAGGTTCTTATTGGTGGTGCTCCGTTGGGTTACAGGACCCTGGGGCTTTCCTTTGCTGCTCTGCCGGTAAATGAATGGGTCTGGGCACTGCCTAGGTCCATCAGAGGTCTTATGCTGGCCCCTGGAATCTCCTACTGAAAGACCTGTGTGATGTTTGCCATGTTTCAGCCATCAGGAGCTTCCTGAGAAATTTATGAGTTCTCAAATTTGCCTTGGAAGATGAAGACTGTCTCCACCAAGTTGCTACAGCTGATCAGGATCTTCAAGTAGCTCTAATGGATCTGCTTGTGACCAGTTTGACCCAGGCCTTCCTCTGCTGTGGGTGATGTCTGTGTTTGCTGACTCTGGACTGAAGCTGTTGTCTGCTGTTGGTGCTGATTAAATAGAGGAGCTGCTGATGCTGCAGTGTGTTGGATGACTTGTCGGACTGAAGAAACCTGGGAGACTTCCCCAACTGACTTTGAGAGGGAAAGAGGGGCAGGGTACAATGGATGTCCCTGCCCTTCTGCCCCAGCTGAACATTGGCCCTCAGCTGCTGCCTGAGGCCTGGATGATGCATCCAGCTTGTGTTACACAGCTGCAGGCATTCACATGGCTGAGAAGCTCTTGCTGTGAAACAGCTGTGTTTCCATGTTCTAAGCATGGACTTTGGGCATGGGACTTATCCTTCCCAGAGCTCTGGTAGAAGATCCTGAGCTGTTTGTGCTGCGCACTATGATGGTGATACCCTCTCAAAGTAGACTGGCCAGTGAATGCCTGCTGAAAGCCGTGGAGCCATTCAGACTGGTGGATCTGGCCTGCAGTGGACCAGGCTCACACTGTGGTAGAGCAGAGGGGGCTTTGCCATGAGTAAGTGGCTCCCAAGAATGGCTGTAGGATGTCTCCAGCTGAAGGCTGGGTAATGGCTCAGCTGGCTATTTCATGTTGCAGGAACTTCACTGTAGGACTAATGTGACTGTTGTGCCGGTTCCAGTCTCTGACCCCATCCATGCCTGTCCTTCCACAAGATCCAGCCTCCCTCGGGAAGCCTGGAAGCTAGGCAAGATGTTCCTGACCCTGAAAGGAGACAGAGTCCTGCTCTGCTTGAGCCAGCTAGAGCTGATGACAGCCCAAGTGCCCCTGTGCCCTGCAGAGCTGCTCCCTTCTCCTAAGGAGATACCCAAACGCATGGACCTGAATGTGCTGAACATATGAAGCAAATGAGAGCCCACCAAGAAGCTCCAGACCACTGAACTACCACTGCCTTCTGCATATCTGCTGCTGAGCTTCTCAAACAACCATACCCTGTATTCTGATGTGAGGCTCCAGAGCCTGGCAGCCTTTAAATATTGAAGTCCACTTGGACTTGAAGCCAAGCAAGTGTCCTGGGCATCCTGTGGGTCAGCCAGTCAGACCTGCCATGTAGAAGATGCAGCCTCCATGAGCAACAAGGGCAGATGTGGCTGAGCAGCTCTGCAGGACAGGCTACCCTACTGCCCTGCCCAAAGGAAGCAAGACTTCGAGACTAAACCATGGCCATTGGGAGTGCTCCTTAAACTAGGCTGTGGAAGGGTCAGTCCCTCAAGTGGCTGCAGGCATGCCATAAGCTGGAGTGAGTCTAGCAGAGGTGGAGGGAGCTGGACCTTCCTCACTGGTGAAGAAGAGGCTGAGGGTAGGGATCTGAATCACTCTCTGGGATTATGCAATGCTGGGAGCAGAGGAAATGGGGATGTGCAAAGCGGAGGGATGGAGCAGTGAAGCTTCAGAAGGGTGGTGCTGATGGGCACAAGGAAGAGCAGCTGAGGAGGAGAGTGGTGTGGCCCTGAGAGAGGGGCCTGAGGCCAGCTCTGGTGTTTGCCCCACTCCAGGCAGTGTACGGCCTCTGTGACCAGGGCAGGTGCATTTCCCAGGGCAGCTGTGCTTCAGGTGGGATGATGATGTCCCTTGTGAACTGGCCTGGCTTCATTGTGGGGTCCTGACCCAGCTCCAGCCCCAGGGGCACAAGAGTGAGCCAAATTCCTGTTGTCCTCACACCAGTGTGAGAGGAGCAAAGCTTGTAGAACCAAACTCTATGAAGTGGACGGAGGCATGAGACAGGTCCTCCTGGCTCATCTGCAACCTTTTGTCATGATGTTTACTTCCAGTGTGGTGTATTCGGGGCTACAAGGTGATTAACATCCATTTTAAGCATGTTCGAGACATGTTCTGGATGCCTTTAAGCCCCTGCGGTGTTAGAGCTGGCTTACAAGCTGGGCTCCATTAGCGGTTGATTCACTGCTTATTAAAGCCTCTATTAATCTTGTACTAATGCTTCTCAAATGAGACTTTCCTGGAGCTGTAGCAGCCTCTGAGGTGAGGAGCTCAGCTTCTCCCCAGCCCGGTGCCACCAGTGTCAGTGAGGGTTTAATTCAGGATCTCGTCAGGCTAAGAGCTGAGGTCTTGTGAGGCTGCTGTGAGCAAGAGCTCTGAGTGTGGGATGATGCTGGACCCAGAGACACACCAGGGCTCTACCACCCTGAAAGCTGAAGTGACTGGGGGGTGACTGACCCCATAACCCCAGGGAGGATGGGGGGTTTGGGGGCAGCCAGCGAGCCTTGTATCTTGATGCTTTGCCTGCAGGGACCCAGCAAGGCTGGAGCTGCTGTTTGTGGCTGGGGGGGATGTGTCTGCAGTGACATTGTCTGCACTGGGGGGGACTGTCTGCAAGCTTGAGCATCAGCTGGGTCATGGCACAACTGCATTTCTGCAGAGGGGCTTTGAATGGGCAGATCCTCATCTCAAAACCCAAAACCTTTCCTGCTCCCTGTACTGCCAGCCCTGTGGCTTTTGGAGGGATAGGGAGGAACATCTGAATCCAGGGAAGTGTGGATTTAGACCAATGTAAATAGCACCTTAGGCTCAGCTGTGAGCTTGGGGTGCTGCTGGTGGCACTCGTGGCTGGGGCTGAGGGCAGGCTGCTCCCTGTGCCACATCCTGAGCTGTGGTGGTGCGGATGGGTGGATGAGATCTCCCACATCTCCTGTCCTTGCCAGGCTGGGATGCTGCAGTTGTCATGGCAACGCGGGAGGAGGGCTGTGGAGGCAGACGGAGTTTGTGACCTAGCGCTTGGGTGATGGGGGGTGGAGGGCTGGGTGCTCTCACCATCACCTCCCTGGCCCTTCACTGCACCCCAAAAGTGTGGTCACCCCCTTCCTTCCCCAGTCGACCAATCCAGTGTTCAGCTGAAAGACCCTGGTGAAAAACATTGGGATTTCCACAGGAAGAAGCACCTTTGGGCGAAAAAAAACGTGTCCAAACCCATTGCAGGAAACACACAGCTAGTTCAGAACCTCTGACTTCCCTCTGCCTGGAATCCTCCCGGCAAGCTGAGGCTGAAGTAGAGGCAGTCAGCACTGCAGAGCTTGACCTAGAGCCATTCCCTGTGGGATGCCCACTGGGCTGTTCCCATGAGGCAGGGACCTGCCTGGGGGTGGGATAGGGATGGTATAGGCAGGAGTGCAGTCAGCTCTGCTCTCGCTGTGTGCTGAGATCCTGGGTCTGACACAGGTCACCTCTCCCTTCTGCCACCCACTGAACCATCCTGTGGGGCTGGAATTTTTTCCCCATCTCAGGACAGCTTTTGCTACCTGGCTCCAGTAGTTTGTAGTAGCAGTAGCTGCAGGGGGGGCCTCAGCAGCCACCAGGCTTTGACTGGCATCTGTCCATCCTCTCCCTGGCAGCTGGAAGTGCAGCAGCAGAGGGGCCCTGCGGGAAGGACAGCCGGGGCACATACAGCCCCTCCACCAGGAAGGGCATTGGGATGGCTCCTGTGTCCTCCCAGCAGTGTCCCTGGCTCCGTGCTCGCTGTGCAGTGGCCTCAAGCTCGCCTGGTGTTGCTGGGCACTGGGTAGCACATGAGTCACGTTTCCTTCCACCGCCCGTCTCTGCTTGGTGCTGGAGCTATTTTTGGGAGCTCCTGGAAGCGGATCAGCCCTCAGGAGCACAGTTAATGAATGTTCCCACCGAGCCAAGCTCCCATCCCCCACCGACCGCCCAGACCCTTTGATCCCGGCTCCGTGTGTGCGGAGCGCCGGGCCCCTCCCGAATCATCAGGGAGCTGAAGCAGCGTCTTGGGGGCAAAATCAGTACCTTCCGGAGGGCTGTTGGGATTGGTTGAGGTGGTTTTATGGCGCTGATCACTTGTGTTCCAAAGGAGCGGATCATTCGCGGTTATTTTTACTCCCAAGCTCCAGCGTTTCAGCTGGGCTGCACTGGCTCACTTGGCATCTCTGAGCAAAACAGGCAGAATTCAGCTCCGGGAATGGAGGGCTGGAGGAAAGCAGAGGCAGGCAGGCTTTGCTGAGCATCACAGCCAGGGCCTCCTGGCCTCCCCAGCTCAGGAATGCCAGTGGAGCTGGACCTGCAGCACCCATCCAGTTCTCCCACCCTGTGCCTCTTCCCTCCATCTCTGCTCCTAGGTCAAGGATCTGTACGCACTTACGAGTTATTTTCTTCCAGAGCAGTGTCTATGTTGTTCACCCATCGTTCTGGGAATGCCCAAGGCCAGCGGTCACCTTCCTGGCCAAACCCGGACCAAGCTTGGAGGGGACCTGGTGGCTTTGCTGAGCTGCTGTTTTGACCATATTTTTGGGTCTGAAGGTTTCACCTGAGCCAGGCAGCGCCTGCGGTCCTGGCACCAACGGGCTCTCAGCATCCCTGACCTCTCCAGGATAAAATTAGCCATTTCCCTTTGAATGAGTTCAGCTCCAGCAGCCCCAGCACTTCGCCTTGGAGATGTCAAATGGCAGCGTTTCCTTTTCTGTCTGCGCTCGGGGAGGGAAGGGTCCTTCCAGCCAGCTCCTGGTGACAATGACATTGATTTCCCAGACCTTTTGGCATGGACAAAGCGGTATTTTTAGCTGGGGAAGGGGAAAAAAATGAACCACGTGTCGCAGAAACGCTTTCCCTGCCCTGATGGGAAGCAAAAGGAGGTGAAAGCCTGCGCTGCTGAAGGCAGCGGGTGAACAGGGCTGGATGCTGCTGTCCTTGTGCCCAGAGCAGGGCTGGAGGCACTGGAGCAGCCACTGCTGCATCTTCCCAGGTCCCCCCCAGTGCTGCCCCTCAGCCCTGTCCCACACAGCTTCCGGGCTGGGGATCCTGAGCCCCTGTAATAGGGGTCCCACGGCAGAGAGCAAGCAGGAGCCCTGCTCACAGGGGATCCTATCCCACCTCCTCAGCATCCCAGGCAGCCATTTGTCTTCCAGGGCAGATGCTGCCTTCATCTCTCCTTCCCTGCCACTGCCTTCTCTTCCTCCTCGCTCACCCCACCCTGTTCTCATTTCCCAAAGAAGACTTTAATGAAATCTGCCCTTAATTAAATCCACATTCATTTGCATAATTACCAGGAAATTGAAATTAGCCTGTGGACGTGGCTGGAATACATCTGGAATCGGGCAGCTCTCCTGTCTCCCCCACCTATGGGTGGTGCTCCCGCTCCCCTTCCCTCCCACCCTGGCGTGGCAGCGGGGCATGGAGGGACAGGTGAAAGGGGCGGACAGGGAGCCCCAAGGCCGCGGCTGCATGAGCAGCATCACGTTTTGTTTCTCGAAAGAAAAACGTCTTCCGCACCATTGAGACTGTTTCTGTTCTTTTATAACTATGTATTTTGTCATTTTTTATGCTTATTATTTGTGGTTTGTGTTTTGTTTTAAATCCGTTTCAACAGTGACAAACTGAGGTAACGTCTGTGACACTACAGCCTCTCCTACGGGAAGAAGGTCCGAAACCCGACAGCCGAGGGGACTGGAAATAAAAACCCGACAACCTACGAACACAGCGACCTCGACGAGAACAGGAACCAGAGCTGGGCCCCGCAGGGAGGCTCAGCCCGGCCCTCCCGGGGCGGCCGCGGCCCCGCATCTACATTATTGCACGAAAAGATTGAGGACATCGAGGGACCTAAGGCAAAAAGGAGGAAAGTCCGCGCCTAGCGTCTCTACATCAGGGCAATGCTACTTCTAACCCGGCCCTGGGGGCCGCGGGGATGGGGGCAGCGGCGGTGGCGGGGCCAGCCAGGCGCCTGCCCGCTGTGTAAACTGCTGCTGCTGCTGGATAGCTGGATAGCCCTTTGTGCGGGAATTGGGGCGCCCGAGGGAACAGAGGGGCCGCCACGGCACCCACCACAATGGGAGGGAAGCCTGAACCACGCCATGGCTTGGGTGCTGCTGCCTGGGGGTGCCCCCTGAGCCCCACAAAACCAGGAGGGGAGTTGTGAACCCCACACAAAACCCATGACCTTGTCCCTAAGGGGCCATCAGCTGGTCTTGCCACCACCACCTTGCCCTGCTGCAGCCAGCCTTGGGGGTCACCCCACTGCTGCCTGCCCACCAGCCCCAAGGGAAGGTAACGGGTGTTTGGGGAAGGGGTGGCAGCAAGGAGGGGCAATGGGGACAACACAGGAGTCTGCTCAAAGTCGCGAGGTTGTGCAGACCAGCCTGGAGATGCGCCACCGCCACCTCTTCCAGTCCCTGGGTACAAAAAGTCTGCAGAGGCGACAAGGGGACACCGCTATGGCAGAGCTGCCCAGGCCGAGCATCCAACCTGCTGGACATTGGCACCGTGGAGCTCAGCTCCCGGCTGCAAGGGGACCGGTCCCTCTATGGGAGCCTGGGGCTACCAGCGGCCGAGCAGGGCGGGCCAGGGCTGCTGGCTGTCAGGACACACAACAACACACAGGGACACTGCTACATCAATGGCTGCCAGCATGTCCTGCAGCAGGGAGGCAGCTGGTGACCCCCCTGCTCCCCAGCACCAGCCCTCCATCACTTCCTGGGCCCCACCGATAGGGCAGGGACTGGTGGAAGGGGTTAAAACCTCCCCACAGGCCTCCTCCATATACGGTGTCATCGGCCTTCCCTCGAGCATGGGGTGGGGAGAGCCGGTAGGTACCAACTGCCCTGGACCCCCCACCCTGGGCAGTGACCCCCACTCACGCAGCCTCCTCAGTGCATCCTCCCCACACTGGGGGACCCCTCCAAGGGAAGGCTTGTGAGTGGCAGGAGCCACAGCACCAACGCACCAAAGTCCTCACTGGCAGTGAGCAGTGCCCTTGGTCATGCTGCTGCCAGGCAGGAAGCGGGGGATCAGCATCCTCAGCGCTGCAGAGCGCAGCCAGCTTTGTCCTTTTCCTCTTGCTTTCTCTATCTTGTTTTGATATGGGAGACCCGGGGCCTGGTCCCGACTGATGCCACCACCACGAGCAGCACCCCCCATCCCCATCCCTGTGGCAGGGGGACAGGACAGGACAGGCGGGCAGCACGAGCCGCCCCGGCGCCGTCACACACAGATCTCTATTGCTGTGGCCAGGACCATCTGCCCTTTGCCCTTGTCCTGCCGTCCGTCTGTCCTGCTTGAAGTGCCCGGAGACGCCGTGCTCGGCTCGGGGCCGCGGGGGCTGCTCCCCTCGGTCAGCACGGTCCTCTTGAGCGGGGCAGGGGTGCAGGGCCCGGCTGCCTCGTGGCAGTGCGGCCCCGCTGGGAGCTTGTCCCTGGTGTGCTTGCGGGAGCGGTAGGAGGGTCGGCACCGCACCTCAGCCATCAGGTCGCACTTGATGAAGTAGAAGACCTCCTTGACAGGGCAGCGCTTCTCAGGGTCGAGGGCCAGCAGGCGCTGGAACATGCGCAGGGCGCTGTCCGTGAAGCGCCGCCACTGCGAGGGCAGCCCTGCCAGCCGCCCCTTCTGCCACCGCACAAACTCCTCGAAGAAGGCGTCCGACGCCACCGCCGCCTCCCAGGGGAAGTTGCCAGTGAGGACGCAGAAGATGAGCACCCCGAAAGCCCAGACGTCGATGCTGGTGTCCACGGCAAAGCCCTCCGCCCGCCCGGCCTGGCACACCTCGGGGGCCGTATAGGGGATGGTGCCGCTGATGCGCTTGACCCGGCAGCCCACCTTGCGGGTCATGCCGAAGTCAGCCAGTTTGACGCGGCGGCAGTCGCGGTCGAAGAGCAGGACGTTCTCCGGCTTGATGTCCCGGTGCACCAGGCTCTTGCTGTGCATGTAGTCGAGGGCCAGGCCCAGCTGCTGCACACAGCGCTTCACCAGCTCCTCGGGGAGCCCCACCTGCAGCAGGGAACACAGTGTCAGCTGCGAGCCACTGAGCCCTTGATGATCCCACCCTGTCCAGGACCGCCACATTGGTGTCGTTACACATCTGACACGGTCATGGCTGGTGGTTCTGAGCCACCCTAGGGATGGGTGATGGGTCCAAGGACCCACAGGGGATGGGTCTCAAGCCACCCCAGGAGATGGGTGATGGGTCCAAGGACCTACAGGGGATGGGTCTCAAGCCACCCCAGTAGATGGGTGATGGGTCCTAGTCTTGCTTGTAGGTGCTTGTGGTTGGGGCCAACCCATACAGAGATGCCTGGTGTCCGCGCATAGGGCCCGTCCCACTGAAGCACAGCAACAGCTTTGCTTAGCGCCCTGTGGATACCAAATCCCACCCACCCCAAAAGACTCCCACAGGAAGGGGGTCCCACCTGTGGCGGGATGATGTCAAAGAGGTCCCCGCCAGGGGCATACTCCTGAGCGAACACATAGCAGTCCTCGGTCTCGAAGACCACATCGAAGACCTTGATGATGAAGGGGCTGGAGGAGAGCGTGTTGGTGATGCTGAACTCCCGCAGGAAGTTCTTCAGCTTCGTCTTGCTCTTATTGACGAACTTCAGGGCCATTTTGGTACCTGCAGTGGGCAGGAGATAGGGATGAGCCCCGGGCATGGTTGGGACATGCCGGGCACCCCACTCCCAGCGCAGCCACATCCCCAGTGCCCCCCACACTTCCCTCACCTGTGCTTTTGTGGGACACCAGGTCTACCTTGCCATAGGTGCCCTTGCCGAGCTCACGGATGAGGTCGTAGTGCTTGCTGATGTCAGTGCCTGAGAGGGTGCGGATGGCCAGCGACTGCATGTCCTCGGTGATGAGGGGCACCCCGCAGCAGGCCAGCTTGCGCGATGGCTCCTGCTCAATCGAACCTGCACTCATGGTTGCGCTGCAAGGCAGAGGTGTCACTGCTCCTGATGGGTGCTGTAAAGCCACCGCGCCCTGTCCCATCCCGTCCCATCCCATCCCATCCCATCCCATCCCATCCCATCCCATCCCATCCCATCGCTGGGGCTTGGAGCCAGCACTGGGCTGCTCAGGGCACTGCTGAGTAGCACCCACTGGGTGCCAGCCCCCTGTCCTCAGGAGCCTTCAACCCAGTGACTCTGGAGAGGATGCTCCAGCTGCCGTGGGAGGCAGGGCCACAGGGTCCAGTGGGGGACCTCAGGAGCCAGCCATGTCCCCTCCACCCTCCTGCCTTTGCAGAGCCCTGGAGTGTGGCCAGGGCCACACCACAGGCACTAAGCAGAACACAGGCTCTGCAGCAAATCACCACCATATACCTCTGATCATCTATCACATCCCTGCTGTGCTGGATGCCCTGGTGCAGAGCCGAGATAACAACACTGATGTTCCACACTCCCGACAAGTCAAGAGCAGTTTTTCCTCCCCATGAGCCAAGCTTGGAGTCACCCATCATACCACCGTGGCAGCAAAACCACCCCAGGATCTCCTCTGGCATCTTTAGGCTGCTGCATCACCCTCCATTATCCCCCAAGAGCACAAACCCACACTATGAGCACACACAAGTGTGCAGCACAACCATCCTGAGCAGAGATGTGGGCATTGGTGGGTACCACAGCAGAGAAATCCAGCGTTGTTTAGGCTTTGTAGCCACTTCTTCTCCCAGAGCAGAGCTCAGCCTCTTAGTTGATTATGTATTTTTTTTTGTGTTCCTGGGAAGTTGGGTAAAAAATAGAAAAGGAACTTCAACATCATGATGTTCCAAAAATGTAACGGCTTGACTCATAAGATCTCCCAAGCAGCTCATCTCCATAGTGTTTCATTGGCCTCCTGGATGAGGAGCACCATTTCAGCGTCTGAGTGCTGGAGGTGGAGGTGGATCAGCGCAGCAGCTCGATGGATGCATGACTAAAAACAGCTCCCAGCATCCTGCAAGAAGAATTGTGTCTACGCTTGAATTTACCATCATCCGTGTCTCCTTGTTAACCAGTGTTGAAATCCAGCTATTCAAGTTGGCAAAGTTGGGGTTTGAGAGAAAACCCACTGGTGGGATGCAAGAGAGGAAGTGAGGCTGGACGGCTGCTAGAAAGAACTCTCCAAGCCAAGGGCTACTTCTTCGAATCACAGAACCATTAGGATTGGAAGGGACCTCTGGAGATCATCCAGTCCAACCCCCTGCCAAGGCAGGGCCACCGGGAGCAGGTTACACAGGAATGTCTCCAGAGAGGGAGAACACCACAACCCCCCTGGGCAGCCTGTTCCAGTGCTCTGCCACCCTCAATGGAAAGGAGTTCTTCCTCACGTCGAGGTGAAAGTTGTGGTTTAGTTTATGGCCATTGCTCCTCATCCTGTCCCTGGGCACCACTGAAAAGAGTCTGGAACCATCCTCCTGGCGCCTGCCTTTGAGGTACTGATCTGCATTGATGAGATCCTCTCTCAGTCTGCTCTTCTCTAGATTAACCGTGCCCAGCTCCTGCAATCTCTCCTCATAAGAGAGATGCTCCAGATCCCTGACCATCCTTGTGGCCTCCGCTGGACCTTCTCTACCAGCTCCTTGCCTGTCTAGTACTGAGGAGCCCAGCACTGGACACAGTACTCCAGATGTGGCCTCACTAGGGTTGAGTAGACCCATTGGATTTTTCAGGCAGTTCCTTTCCAACCAGCAACAGAGAAATGCCCATGGGAAATGGGTGTCCCGCTAAGCCATGTCCCCTGCCTGCTGCCTCGTGCCAGGCTTTTGCAGCTGCACCAGGGCTGCAGATGCTGCGTTTGTGGAGCTTTATGGAGTAGGGAAACCTCCAGAGGTGTGGGTGGGAGGAGCAGCAGGAGGATGGAGCAAGGAGCAAGGCTGTGCTGCCAGAGCAGAATCCTGCACAGTGCCTCTGTTACAGCTGGGGTCCTGCTCTGGGGCCTCATTACAGGCAGCTGGGTGCAATGCACCCCTCACTGTCAGGGCTCACAGGAACACAGCTCCAACGCCTATCCCATGGAAAACCAGGAGCGACGGTGGCCAAACCCCCAACGTGCCGAGGCCAAACAAAAGGTGTAAAGCCAGAAGTTTTCATTGAAAATTGAACTGCTCTGGAAAACGTGTTGGGCTGATGGGAGCAGCAAAGCGGGGCAGCAGTGGGAAGGGAGCGAGGGCTTGTGTCCAGCTGGTTCTGCATGCGCACAGGCACAGAAGGGGACAGTGCCAGGACAAGAGATGACGCCGGGCTGGCATGGCCGGGTTGAGGTCCTGTGTCCTTGGCTGCCTTCTGTCCCATGACAGCTATGCCAACACAACCTCTGTCAGGTCAAACCAGAGCAGAAACGGGCCCTCTCCCAGCACACCAGCTCCCCTCCTGCTGCTACTGCACAGCCCTAAAGCACTGGAGGAGCAGAGCCAGTGCTGTGCCTGAGGGAAGCCAAAACCCCCTCTCAGCGCAGGGCCCCAGCCCCATTGTTTTAGGTGTTGTTGAAGAACAAGCTTTTAAAGCCGGGAGGAATGAAGTGCATCCCAGCTGAGCCCCAGCAAAAGCCCTGGAGCGTGAACCCCCAGGCAACAGCAAAGGGGAAGGAAAAATGCTGCCAAGTGGCACAGGGACCCCGCTGCTCACCTCAGGTGGTTCATGCCATCATCTCCACATCCTGAACCGTTTCTCCTACTATTCAGACTAAAATTGTTCTGTGTTTAAGCTTCAGAAGCATTTATCTCATTGAGTGAGGAGGATAATCCACCCACTTCTTCCTTGTTCCCTGGCAGGTATTTATAGGCAGCCACTCGTCTCCTGTCGGCAGCTGCTGCTCCTCTCCCCAGACCTCCCCGGCTCCATCCCAGCACCACTGAGCAGATCCAAAGAGAAGCATCCCATATCCATATCCAGAGCCTGGCACCCATGGCAAGCACCACCACACTGCTCCCTGCAAGGGGATGCTTTCCCCTGCTCCACATCCTGCTCCGCTGCTCCCAGCCCTGGGCACATAGGCTCTGCCGATAAGTAATTGCAAACTCATTAAGAGCTCATTGAGAGGAGTAGAGGCTGCCCAGGAGAGCTGCCCCAGGCACCCAGTGGAGGAGGCAGCAGTGGCTGCTTGGAAATTAAGAAGGGAAAAGGGGGGAAATAACCCTCTCTGAGCACATCCGAGACCCACAGGGCAGAAAAAGAACCTGGTTATTGAGTCAAAGGGGTCAAAGGGTTTGGGCTGAGCCGGAGGTAGGGCTCTCTGTGGCCAGGCAGTGTGCTGGAAGCCTGACGAAGGGCCAGGACCTGCATCATGAGCAGCTCTGGGACAAGGAACCAGGAAAACGATGAGAAAAACCACACGAGGCAGGGTTAGGGTCGTTACAAGACCCAGATTTCTCCTCGGAGGGAAGAAATGAGAAACACCCGGCAGCACAGCGCGTGCAGGCACAGGCTACTCTGCCCTGCAAGTGCCCCGACCCTACCACAGGTACTCACAGAGCTTTGCTTTCCCCGTGTCCCGTTTCCAAACCCTCCCGCTGCTACAGCACTTACTACAGCATTAATGACAGTGTAACTGGCATTAGTTGTCAGCAGGTAACACAGGCTGGAGGCCAGGGCACCCGTCCGCATGGAGCTCACTCCCTCTGCACCCCAACCAGCTCCAAAACCTCCCCTATTTTCTCCAAACCACTGGCTGAGCCAGCAAAGTGATTCCCAAGTGAGTGCTTGGTTCTGCCGGTGCCATCCCTGCTCCCTGTGCTGCCTCGATGGGGCAGGAGGTGCCTCAGCCTCCCTGTGCCCCACTCCACTTCCAGCCTCTGCTGCCTCTGCTCCTGCCTGACCCCATTCCAGGGACATTCTCTCATCTCCTCTGGGCTGCTGGGACCAGCACAAGGTGTTATTAAGATCGCTTCCGTGGGGCATCAGCACCCAGGGAGGGCTGGCAAAGGCACCTTCACTGAACCAGGACAACGACTGCACAGGCACAGGGAGGGGACAGGCACCTCACTGGGCTGAGCCATGGGCACCCGCCACATTCGGGCAGCCTCTGCCCCAGCAAAACCAGCACAGCACAAGTGGGGACAGCGACTCCTTGCACTGGGGCCATCCCAACAAGCAGAGTGTGTCCAGGAGGTGGAACAGCCTCTCTGCCAGCACCTTGCAACCCCGGAGGAGCAGCCACCCTACAAGGAGGTGATGGATGGATGGATGGATGGGTGGATGGATGGATGGATGGATGGATGGATGGATGGATGGATGGATGTGGCATGTCTCCATGTCCCACTGGCTCTGTGGAGGTGAAAAGGCGCTGGGAAACACGAGCTGCTTACACCACAATCCTGAACCAGCACCAAAGCTCCACTGAAGCACCCACAGCAACCGTGACTCCCCAGTGTCCCCAGTCCGGGACATTTCTCCAGGCGATGGCACTGAATTCCGTTACCTGGAGTTTCTCATACCAGCCTGGACTAGAGCATCAGGATCAGCTTCGGCAAAGCCAATGAGCACCCAGAAAGGGGCAATCTCCCGGTCAGCGGGAGCTGCTGTCCCAGGGGGGATGTCTCAGTGCAGGGCAGGGTCAGGTCTGTCGCACCCATCTGCAGCATTCCCTGTCACAAGAGCCATCTCCCGTCCCAGCCATCAGCCTGTGCCCACCTTCTTCAGCTTTTGGTCCCAGATTCAGGTTTTGCAGGCAAATTTGAGAAGAGCAGATAAAGCAGTGCCCAGGCTCTCTCCAGCAACAGCTCACGCTGTCCTATTGAGGGATGGGTGACAGCCACTCTCCAGGCAGCCACCGCTCCACGCCGTCCTCTGTGCCCTCCTGAAGTCTCTCCCAGAGAAGCCAGCAAGGATTTTCCCTGCCCTCATCGGCACAGTCTCTGTCCATAGACCCCTGACACAGGACCTTAGTGCCTTTGAGTGCTTCGGCCTAGGGATTTTTCCTGGTGAGTGGGACGGCTTCGTTAGGACCTCAGCTCCATCAGCCTCCAGCTCCTCCCGCCTTTGCCGCCAGCACTGGGATTTATGATTACTTCATTGTTTGTTTGCTTTCATCAGCCTGCCATCATCTCCCTCCCAAAACTCTTCCACCAGCACCGGCAGCGTTTGGGATCTGCAAAGACAAACGGCCGGAGCGGCACCTGCCCGTTGCCCGCCCGGTCCCCCAGCAGGGCCAGCGGCCTTTGGCCCCTCACACTCTGGGGGACAGCGGGACACATCACCCTGCTGCGACACCGGCCCCACCGCCCCTCTGAGGGGCTTCGCGGCCCTCACACATGGTGGGGCTGAGCCCAGCCCCACGTGGAACCCTCATGGCCGGAGCTACCGTGACCGGGCAGCCCGGGCATCGCCCCGGCTCCCACCGCGGGGGATGCTCCCACCTCTCCCTGGCCTCGCCTTTGCCCCATTGCCCCAGGCAGCCTCTTCCCGCAGCATCCTTGCCCATTCATGCCACAGCCACACCGCGAGCCAGGGCCTCGGCATGGGCGCACCAGCCCCGCGGCTTCGGCTCCCAGCGGGTGATCGCGATGCCGGAGGCAGCGCAAAGGGGAGCCGAGGCTGAACCGCTCCGGCTCCCCTCGTTGTCACCCCGAGCTGCGGCAGGATTCCCGCCGGCATCACCCGCCCTCCCGCGGCCACCGCGATGGCGAGGCCGGACCTGGAGGAAAGTGGGTCACGCTTCCCGTTCCTGAGCCGCTCCCCAGCCGCTGCCGGCGAGAGGGCGGTGCGGGCTGGAGGCCGGTTCCTGCGCCCGCACCGCGCCGGCGGCGAGGGAAGGCGATGGAGATGGCCTGAGGTGCTCCCGAGGCCACCTCTCCCCTCCCTGCCGCCCTTCCCCTGCCTGCAGCCGCTTCCAACATCTCAGCGCATCCTCCCAACCTATCCCCCCCCCGCCCCTCCTTCACCGCGACCACTTCCTCCCTCGGGGGCAGCCAGGGACCGCCTGTCAGGGCACGACCCCCCCCATTGCCGCCGCCCCGCTCGGCCCCCGCCGCCCCGCTCCTGCACTAACTCCTCTCAAGCGGGACTCAACCGCTTCCGTCTCCGGCCCCGCGTTGTCTCCGCAGCCGCAGGGCCGGGGCCGGGCGCAGGTGGCGGCGGGGGGCGGCGGCGCCCCGGAGGCAGCACCCGCATCGCCCGGTGCATCCCCCCCTCCCCGTTGTTCGTGCCGGTGGTACCGTGATGGATTTTGCAGCCCGCCGCCGCCCCGCGCCCCCCCCCCCCCCCCACGCCGTGCGGGCAGACAAAGGGCGGCCCCGCCACAAAGGCTTGGGCCGGTGCCGGCCCCCCCCTCGCCCCTTCCCCGCCGCTGCCGCCTCCTTACCGGTGGTGCGAGCCGCCGCGCCCCGTCCTCGGCTGGAGAGGAGCCTCTGCCGCCCGCCCCCCGCGCGGGGCCGCGCCGCGCCGCTGCCGCCCGCCCCGCCGGGCTCATGCCGCGGCCCCGCCGCCGGCACCGGAGGAGCGGAGCGGAGCGGCGGAGCCCCCCCGCACCCCCCGGCAGGGCAGCGCCGCCCCGCCCCGAGCTCCGCCCGGCACCGGCGCCGGCACCGCCCCGCGGAGGATGAGGGGGGAGCCGCCGCCGCTCCCCCGGCGCTGGTGCGAGGAGCGCCCGGTCCGAACCCCCAGCACCGGCAGCCCTCAAGGTGGTCGGTGCGGGGGGCAGCGGTGTCCGGCGGGCGGAGCCGGGGTCACAGCGCGCCCGGCCTCCGGGGCTCCAGGCGGGGCTCGGTCCCTCTCAGCTCCCCAGGCAAGGGTCGGGCTCCTCAGCCCCTTCCCCACCTCACTCAACGGGCTCCGACAGTCCACGCCTGGAACACCGGGGGGTCACCGCCATCCACAGCATGCACCTGAAACGTCCTTGTGCAGGGCCACATCCTGCTGCAGGCACGTTCCCTGTTTCCCACTCTCCCGGAGCCTCCCAAGACTTCACATCCCTCCGCCTTCAGTGCAGGTGATGGCTACCGTCACACCGGACAGAACACGTGCGGGACACGGCGCTCCTCCCGCCGTGCGCTCCAGGATATGGGACCGCTTGCGCAGAGCCCAGAGAAGGCGGCTGAGACAGAGGCACTGTGTGGGGCTTCCTCAGTCTCGGAATGCTCCAGCAGTCCATTCAGTCAGCGATGCCAGAGCCAGAGGGCTCCCGGCACCTCCAGCCCAGGGGCAGCTGTCCGAGGGGAAGACACCGTGCCCCTCCTCAGAGCATCCCGGGACTGTTCCAGTCCTTCCAGATCTCTTTCTTTGCTCGCTGGGGCTGAGCAGGGATGTTCTAACACAGGCCGTGATTGGCTCTGGGGTCCTTCAGCTCTTAGCAGGACACCAGGTCCCTTCGCTCCTGTTGATGATGCTTTTGAGCCGACCCACAGCCATGGGGCTGCCCCATGCTCCAGGGGGTGGCAGCAGGTTGTTCCCATGCACCGCTGGGACAAGGGCCATACTGGTGCCACCGGAGCAGTTGGTGTCATAAATTAATCTAAAGGAAGAGGTGGAATCACATTCTGACACCTCTGTGATTCGGCGCCAGGCACTGTGGTGACATTGTCACCCTTCTTCCATCCAGCAGCAGCCCAGGGCATCACCAGCTTAGGGTCATGGCAGCACAAGAGGCACCTGTGTCTCAGGAGCATATGCTGGTCCCCTCGATCCCCCTCCACTCACTGGTCCCTGCCACAGCTCCCAGCACCCATGGCTTGGATGCCCCGAGTATGCATGGTCCCCACTGGGATGGGGGATCTGTGTGGCATGAGAGGGGAAATGCTGTCTCCTGCGGCACCGCAGCCCAGCGACCCCGTGAGCCAGGGCAGGCACTGGAGGTGCGGAGGTGCTGAGAACTGGCACGGCATGGGAGATGTGGCAGGGCTGGACACATCCTGCCCTGCAGTGTGAGCAGGACAGGGGCTGGTGGAATGCACCACAGTGTTTCCTCGCAGGCCTCACTCCATCGGCTGCAGGGGATGGAGGGAGTCCAGCCTCGCCCCTTCCCGTGGCACCCACGCAAGGCACCGACCCCACGTGTCTGCTCCCTGCCCTCGCCACGCTGCGGTTCCCGCAGCCTCCTGCCTGCGGCGCTCCGAGCCGCGCCTCTGAGCCCTCTTCCTGCACGCCCTATTTATAGCTTGGGGCTGTTTCTAGGTCAAGCGTGCGTGAGGCGCCGGTGCCCAGGAGCCCGCACGGGAGCTGCAGGGAGCTGCGGCAGCGGCATTGCACCCTCTGCACACAACCTGGCTCCCAGTGCCACTGCAGCGGTGCTGGAGCGTGGGGCCGTGCCGTGCCCCCGGTACATGGAGGCTGAGATGCCAGTGACAGACCAGCTGGGCTGTGGCAGGGCTCTGTGGGGCTCCATAGGGCCTGGCAGGGATCCGTGGGGCTCTGTGGGGCTGCCAGGCTGCAGACCAGCACATCGGCAGCACGTGGGTCAACACAGACTGACTGATAGTAACACCCACAGCACCATTTAGTGCTCATGGTCTTCAAAGAATATTAATAACTAATTCAGATTAGTGAGATGAAAGGAGCCAGATCAAACACGTTTATCACCTACTGTGATCCCAAGCCATGCGATGAGCCCATGGCTCCGCAGGGGACCATGACTGCCCCCGGGATTTCTGCTTGGAAAGGAAATGTCCTGACCCGTACCACAAGAGCTGTGCTCGGACAGGGCAGGCAGCAGGGGAATGACCAGAAAAGCCCAAAATGCTTTTAGCACACCCAACCCCCTCCAAATCCAGTGACAAAGTCGCGTGTCCCTTTGCTATCACTTGTTCTCCCCCCTGCTCCTCTGGCAGTGGGAGCCATGGGCCAGGGCACCGTAGCTCCCTGCAGCCTGTCCCGCTTCCCTGACAGGCGCTGAAACCTGCCCTAAGGCGCTGGCAGGGACGCTGGGAAGGAGCAGGCGGGGAGGGAAGGAGGAGAGCGACGCGGGAGCGGAGCACGCCGGGAGCCGCAGCACTAACGGAGGGGACGCGCTCAGCTCGGGAGCTCCAACCGCGTCCCCAGATGCTTTGGGATGCTTTTCCCCCAGGCTCCGAAACCTGCCGTCCTGCCGCTGCGGTCGGTCATCCCTTCCTCTGCCGCGCCACCGGGCGCAATGTCACTGCTGTGACCTTCTTCCCTTTGTCCACCCCATCAGCCCTCCGCAGAGCCAGCCCGGGGGGCACAATCCGAGTTGGGGGGCTGCGTGTCCCCTCGGTCCCTGGGGACAGTACCCAGCCAGGGGCGTTCAGGGGGAAAGGTGGGAGCTGGTTCCCGGAGCACGGGGTGGGGGTTAAGTGCTCTCCACCTCGGTGGTGTCCCTGAGCAGCGCGCTCCATCCCTGCTGCCGCTGCTGGGCAGAGATTCCCAGCGGATGCTCTCAAGTTGAGGGAGGAGGCGCAGCCCTGGCGCTGTGGGGCACGATGTGCAGGTCGGCTGCGTGGTGGGGACGTGCCGAGCCACTGTTGGTGGCCACTGGGGGGCTGCCACCCCACTTGTAGTCCTCCGGGGCCCGTGCTGTGCCTCTGGGGGCACAGGATGGACCCGAGCCAGCCGGGTAGGGGGCACAGCGTCCTGCCCCCGGCATGGCCTAGGTCAGGACCTGCAGCACCGTCTGCAGGGAGCTGGGACTTGGTGTTGACTCTGGAGCGTAATGATGACTATTCAACTACTGGGTTGAAAGGAAACAGAATGGTTTCCTTCGGAATGGGTTTCTTCTGAAAAGAAGCTGAACGGGGTTCTTCATGGGAGGGTGGGATTTGGGGGTGCAGCGGGGACACGGCACTGCCCCCCTCACACACCTCATCTGGATCTGGAGCCTCAGATCGCTGCCTGTGCGCCCATCACCAAGCGGGGACAAAGCAACAAACGCGATTGAATAGGGAGCACGGGGAGAGCCATGGGGCCTGCCCCGGCACCCCGGCACCCCGTCACTCGCGTACCCCGCCACTCTATGCCCCGTCCCGCCCGCTGTCTCCCGGCCCCGCCCGCCCGCGGCCGCCGCTCGCAGCCCGTTCTCCTGGCACCACCTAGCGAGGCTGCGGGGACAGGCACGGGGCCTCCGGCACCCCCCGCGCGTCCCGCCCCTCCCCGCTGGCTCGGGGGGACAGCGCAGGGCCGGGGTGGGGCGATGGTGGAGTGGGGAGCACCCGGAGGGTCCCTCTGCCTGCACCCCCCGGGCCCGGGGCGAGCCCACCCCGCAGCGGCTGTGCCGGCGGCGGCAGGCGATGGTGGCCCTGTCCCCAAGGGCTGGTGGCAGACAATGGGCAATGGCCTGGGGCAAGGCTGGCAGGGACAGGCTGCTGACAACCAGGGGAGCCTCAGCCATGCAGCCCGCGTTGAATCAGGCATCAGGGGAGAAGTCTCTTGGGACAAGCCACGGGTGTCTATCCCTTGCTGTCCCATCCCCAGAAGGAGGGGTGGTCCCCGTGGCCACCACACAGGGCCCCCATATTGCCCCACACCAGCTGCGAGTGCCAAGCTCGTGCCGTCTGCGGCCCAGCACAGGCTGGATGCAGGCAGTTGCCTCCAACCCTGAGTCAGGATGTGAGAAGGGAGCCCCGAGGGTGCTCTGTACCCCTCTCCATCCAGCAGCACCCACACCCAAGGCCCCTCTCCCATCCCAGCTTCCCACCACCACCTCCTAGTGCCGTCCCCACCAGCGCTAAGCTCATTGGCAGTGACACACGGGAATCAAGGCTCCAAACCCCATGATTTACACCAAAACAAATCCTACAGCTCCTCACACACCAGGAGGAAGCACAGACAGTTCAGACTGTCACAGCCCGGCCTGGCCGGCATCCCGGCAGCACCACCACCCCCGACCTCCCCGTGGGCATCCAGCACTTGGGGGGGCTCCCAGTCGTGGGGGGAGCTTTGCTCCGGGGATGGCAGGAAGGGACAGGAGCCGGCAGTGGCTCTGTGCCACCGAGGAGCAGTTGGGCACAACGTGTGCCAGCGTTCACACTTCACATCCCTGCCGGCTGCCTGGCTCGTTCCGGCACTGGCACATTTGCCTTGGCTGGAGCTCAGCAGCATGGATGGCAGAGGAGCTTTGGGGAGGGGGAGGTAAGTGGCAGTGCCACTGCCAAGAGCAGCCTGGTGACCCTCCTTGGTGATCCCCAGCCAGCGCCTGCCCCAGAGGTGACAGCAGAGTCCAGCAGGGGCCCCCTTTGTGTGAGCAGGATTGGCAGGATGGCTCTGGAATGCCATGGGGTCGCTGCCAACAGCCCTGCTCCTACGGGCACACCAGCACCACTCGGCATGGCACAGGATGCCTACCCTGCACTCTGGAGAGCTCCTGCAGGGGAAGCACCTGCTGGATGCGCGCTTGCTGTGCATGCAGCCTCTCCCTGGCACGGCACAGCATGGCCCTGCTCTCCTCTGGCCAGGTACGATATGCTTGCTCCAAGGGGAACTTCGGCACGGCCAAGGCCGGCAGCTCTCCTACCGGCACAGTGCCCAGCTCAGCTCGGTGCTGTGCTCTCACGCCCTTCATGGGCTTGCAGCATGTCCCCACCAGCCGAGCACGGTGGCACTGACCTGTGCAGGTGCAGGGGCTGCAGCTCCTCTTTCTGGAAGCAGATGAAGCAGAAGGAATCCATCACTCAGCACACCGCAGGCCAGGCAGTGCCAGAGAAGCACTGGCATCTTCCTGCCCTTACCAGTGCCACCGGCAGCCGGAGGCTTACACTCGCCTGCCTGGAGCCATGGTGTCGGGAACCCTTCACACGGCCAGGCTGAGTGTCGGGGCCAGCTGCTCACCACGCACCAAGGCAGTGCCCGGCTGTGCAGTGTCCTGTGTCACCCTCAACGCGGGGCTGGCAGTGCCCAACGCCACCCTGGCACCCATTGGGCTGCCTGTACAGAGGGTGCTCAGAGGGTGCGTGCAGTGACCTGGGGTGGCATCAGTGGGCTGAAGGGTCCAACAGGGCAGGGGGAGGCTCCCGCCAAGCCCTGAGATGCTTCAGAGGCCACAGGAAGCGGCTGCCCCTCTCCAGTGCCCAGCGCTCATGTGGCCCCAGATTGTGTCTGTGGCACTGCCAGGGAAGTGTCCCATGCACAGAGGCTTGTGGAAGGTGGGATGCAGAGGCTCTGGCAGGTCCAGTAGGGTCCGGCAGGGTCCAGCAGGGTCCGGCAGAGTCTGGCAGGATACAGCAGGGTTTGACAGGGTCTGGCAGGGTCCAGCAGGCTCTGGCAGGCTCTGGTGGGCTCTGGCAGGATCTGGCAGGGTCTGGCAGGATCCAGCAGGGTCTGGCAGGATCCAGCAGGGTTTGACAGGTTCTGGCAGGGTCCGGCAGGGTCTGGCAGGGTCTGGCAGGGTCTGCAGGCAGGCGGCAGGGCCAGGAGCCTCAAGCGCTCAGGGAGGAAAAGTTGCGCTGTAGCTGTGCAGCGGCTCCACGGGGCCTGTCTCACCGGCAGAGCCGCCGCTCGCTCTGACAGCAAAACCAGCGTGTGGGTATTAATAGCTCCAGATCCATGCGGGGAGCTGGGAAGTTAACTCCTCAGCTGCCACTGCCGGCCCTGCCTGGGCTCCAGCCACCCTCTCCTGGCTCTGGGCTGCTGCCTCGAGGTTCACCAGTGCTACAGCTGTGGCCTGGCAAGCTCAGCCTCCCCTCCCCATGTACCGCAGTGCCACGTCTGACTTACTTACCCATGGCACAACCCTGAGGTGTCCCTCTTAGCCTTGGTGCCCCTGGGTGACAGTGGAGAAGGTGGCCTGGGATCCATTCCTGGGGGGCTGCTCTCCACTGTGTGGCTGGACACAGTGGGGCATGGCAGGACACAGCTTGCCAGTTCCACTGGGCATGGCAGAACATCATGGTGCCTTGAGAGGGATGTTCCCATGCCACAAGTGGTATCTTTGCTCCATGACGGGTGTCCCTGCCCCAAAAGGTGGCTTTGCACCATTGGTGCATGCCAGGGTATCGTGCCAGCAGTGTCATCAGAGAATCCTGGAATGGTTTGTGTTGGAAGGGACCTTAAAGCTCACCCAGTTCCAGCCCCCTGACACAGGTAGGGACACCTTCCACTAGACCAGGCTGCTTCAAGCCCTGTCCAACCTGGCCGTGTTTTTCGTCTTCTTAATGATCTTTCCAAAGTGCTCAGCTGCTCTGGGGGACAAACGCTGTGAGCAGCTCTGGAGTTTCGCCATCCCTGCTCTGTTGGGACCAGCGTGTGCCCCCCAGGTCCCTGTGAACCAGAGCAGTGCTGGTCCCTCATCCCAGCCCACATCCAACACCCTGGGGCAGAAGCAAAGGCCATGTCCTTGGGAGGCAGAAGCAGGAGGACAAGGAGAGGCTTCCCCAGCCTGGCCATGGGCTTTGTCATCCTATGCCATGAATTATTCAGTGTGTGGCTCTGCTCACAGCTCATCTGCTCTGGGCACACCTCCTCTATAATGGCAAAAATCGATGGCTTCTTGACTTCTCATGGACGGAAAGCTCCCGGCCATGCTGTTTGTGGGTCCTGTCCTTGCCTCGCTGCTGCCCCAGGACAGAGTGGGACCCAACCAGCGGGGTGGTTTATCCCAAACTCATCACCTTCTTCCATTCAACTAGAATGCTACATGGGCTTCCATACGTCTAGAAGGACCATGGGCTATATTGTCCCACACACAAGGCTGCGAGGTGCCCATGCTCTGATGGGGTTCAGCCACCTTACACTGGTCCAGACCTGGGATGAGGGCCAGAGCTCAGCAGAGACCCCAGCTCCACGGCCAAGCCTCAGAGCTGCCTCTGTCAGACCTGCCTCCAGTGCTGGGATGGGGTGGACACGTCCCTAGGGATGTGTGAGGTAGAAGTATGGCTGTGGGTGTGCATGGGCAGGGGGCTGGCTGGAGGCAGTGTACGTGTGTGTGTGTGCGCAGGGCTGAGCTCAGCACGTGTGTGTGTGTGTGTGTGTGTGTGTGTGTGCACAGCCATGCGGTGTGAGCGCATCGCCCAAGGCCAGGAGCCGCAGGAGCTTTGTGATTCAGAGCAGGGCTCCTCCTCCAGCCATCCACTTCAATCAGCTATTTCAAGCTGGAGCACCTCTCCTACCATCAAGCTGAGTCCATCCCTCCAAGGTGCTTCCAGGACTTGTGCTCTCCTTGAACCCACCATGGTAGCAGAGGTCACCCGCAGGGTGCTTGCTGGAGACCCACGGCGAAGAGAGGCTGGGGGATGGTTTGTGCTGTGGGGTGGGGAGAGCAGGTCCCTATTGCACGCTCCTTTGGGGGGAGCTGCACCAAGGGGGCTGTGGGGCAGCAAAAACCCCCTCAAGAGCAGCAGCTCTGGGCTGTGTCTGCAAGAAGAGCTTGTCCTTGACTAGTTACCTACGTACACTGGGTGTTCTGTGAGGGCTGGGGACACCAGCATGGGCATGTGATGAAGCTGGTGGTGGTCAGGGTTGGGGCACATGCAATTGCAGGGCTGTTGCCCATCACCCAGAGGCGAAGTGGGAGCAGGCAGGGCTGCAGGCAGCGTTGTCTGTGGGCTGGCCACACTGTGGGCACAGGGGTTGGTGGCATTTTGTCACCCCCTAACAACATGGGGACTTGCAGGGACATCTCTTCAGGACAATGGGGCTGTGCAGCATGTTGCAGTGATGCTGCTGCCACGTGGGTCCTCGAGAGCTAGGAGAAGCATCAGCATCCCGCAGGAATCCAGTAGAGGGGAGCCCCTCTCCTGCCCATGTGATGCATGCAGGTACCCACAGCACAGCCAGACTCCACATGGGTACATTGCCATGGGGAGTCAGTAAGCCCTGGCACCCACCCAGGCACCCACTCACCAGCAACACTCTGTGAGGAGCAACAGAAAAGGTTAAAATTTAATGCCTTGGCTAATGGGCTGAGTGGAGAGGAGCAGAAACCCGGAGAAAAGGGGCTCCATGGAAGGGAGAGGCAAGCATGCCTGGCCCCAGGGACCCCCTAATGGCCTCAGAGCCCCCTCCACCCCACGCTTCCTGGAAGCAGGGTAGACCTTGCTGGTCTGTGTCTGTACTTAGGTGATGCCCTGCTCCCCCCAGCTCAATAATAACCCATGAGCTACCTTGCAGCACCTACCCGAGCAGGAGGCTGGTCACGGATCAATGTGGCTCCTGAAGGATGCTCATGGTGGGGATGGGGTGGGAGCCCATGGAAGCTCAAGCTCTACCATTCTCCTCTGCTACCATCTGCACCTCTGCCAATGCCTTCTCAAAATCATGGGAGGCTGAGAACAAGGAGAAGTGCTGAAGGTAAGGACAGGACATCTTGTTGCATTGCCCATTGCATTGGGTGGTTTTCGAGGTCTGAGACAGACTCTGAACTTCGTGTAAGTTTAAAAAAGCCCAAATCTAAAATGAGTCTTTTCTCCCTTGTGTGCAACCGAAGTGGAATCCCTGATCAGAGAGAGCAAGCTGCCTCGGCTGCCTGTTTCTCCTCTTCCACCCTGCTCCTCTGGGTCTGAAGCTGTTGGAAGGATGATTTGGACACTGGGATGAATATCCAGGCCTCCCTTTCCAATGCACATGAAACACCAGGCCTGCAAGGCCTGCCCAAAGCATGGTCTTGCCTGTGCTCCCCCCTCATCCCTGTTTATTTGGGGACCTCCTGTTGTGTCTCAGCACCCTGGAGACATGGGCTTGTTTTGTCCTGGCATAGGAGCAGCTGTCCTTCAGTGGGGACTGGGAAGCCATGCCCAGAGATACTCAGTGTGCTGCAAACAAAGCATCCAAGAACCCAAACAGAGCCAGATGAACTCCCAGCAGAACAGAGCAGGAGTGCTCAGGAGGACCTGGCCAGGAGCTGTGGTGGCCACAGAAGACCCTTGCCCACCACAGCCACCCTGGCTGGAGTGGATGTTCCCAGCCTGGGGACACAGGTCTCTGGCATTTTAAAGGCAATAAAATTGCATTTAGGTCCCTCATTCCAGAGGCAGGTGGAAGTTAGACTTTAGCGGAAAGTCGTTCCTTTATGGGGGTGAGGAGTGGTGAATACTTGGATGCTCAATGAAATCTTTCAAGCCTGACGAAGTTCAGGTCCCTCTTGTGCCAGGCAGTATGTGAACCCAAGAGAGCTGTCCCTACCTGCATGAGAAGGAGAGGGAGAGCTAAAAAGACCCTAAGTGAGGGTGCCGAGGCGCTGGCATAGGTTGCCCAGAGAAGCTGTGGCTGCCCCATCCCTGGCAGTGTTTAAGGCCAGGTCGGAAGGGGCTTGGAGCAACCTGGTCTAGTGGAAGGTGCCCCTGCCCATGGCAGGGGCTTGGAACTGGATGAGATTTAAAGTCTCTTCCAACCCAAACCAATCTGGGATTCTGCGATTCTAAACCAGGGACAACAGCTTGCAAAGTTCAGAGCTTGCTGTCAGCCCCAAATCCTGCGCTAAAAGTGTTCCACGGCTTGGGTTTTGGAGGGAATTATGAATAGAGAAAAGCTCCCTGTGAAGTTCCAGCATTTTGGCAGGTTTCTCTTCTTTCTTTTGGTCCCTGCACACCAGATCCCTCCTGCCCCATCCCAGGAGCTGGAGCTGCTCTTCTTTTGGAGAGCCAGAAAGCACAAACCATCCCAGACTCCACAGGGGTGAAAGGAGCAGGTCTCTGTGGCTTCAGAGGCATGGGGTGCACAGCTCAGCAGTAACATGTCCTGCAGCTGGCTCTTCTTGGCAGGCAATGTGTACCTCAGAGCACGTGTGACAGCACCCTGTCGGAATACAGGGATAAGGAGATTATCCTTTGAATGGTCACCCTGGGAACCTGCCCTCTGCCCGCTGCTGCAGCATCTCCATGTAACCCTCGCTGAGGCAGCATCTCTAGGCAGTTCCAGCCGCTGTCAATGCCATGTAGCTCATCTCAGCCTGGCATTTTGGAGGGGTCAGAGCGGTTGTGGAGGGGCTGGAGGGAGCTTGGAGGTACTGGAAATGTTGGAGATGTTTTGGAGGGTTTGGGAAGCGGAGGGGTTTGGGAAGTGAAGGGGTTTCTGAGGTGGTGGAGAGGTTTCAGATATGTCAGAGGGGGGTTAGACATGTTAGGAGGGAGTTTGGAGGTCTTGGAGAGGTTTTGAGGACATTGGATGGGTTTTGGAGATGTTGGAGAGGTTTTAGAGGTGTTGAGGGGTTTTGGAGGTGTTGGATGGGTTTTAGAGGGGTTTTGGAGGTGTTAGACACTTTGGGGGTGTTGGAAGGGTTTGGAGGTGTTGGAGAGGTAGGTTTTGGAGATGGTGCTGTGGCTGGGGGTGCACATGGCAACTCACCAGCACATGGCAGTGAAGAGTTGGCATCTCCTGTGTGTCTGCTCGGCTGTGAGCTGCACGTCTCCTTCTTGGAGAGGTTTGTACCACCAGGAATGGTGTTCCTACCCAGCAGGAAGGGCTGAGTGGGGTGAGCGGGACAGGGGCTGCAGGACCAGTGCTCTGCTGTGGAGGAGACATGGGACTGCTCAACCGTAATCTTCTTGTTGAGCCTAGTGATTAATTATCCCCACGGAGGGTTCATTTCCCTCCCTCTTGTTTTGTTTAATCCTCTAATATAAGTACAAGCATTTGCAATGTCCCCATATGCATACTGTCCCCTCTAGAGCCCATTAAGCTGCCAGTTTCGGCAATCCTTTCCGACTGAAACACTACAGGAGAGGTTGGAAACCATAGGAAGCGGTTTGATCTGCATTGACTTCATCGTTTTGGTGCTCCGGCTGGTCCCAGGCACCAGTTGGGTGCTGGATTTCCAGAAATTCACCCACTGTTGTATGTCCATTAACATCCTCACCCAACGCCACGTCAGGCGTTTGGAAAACCGAGAGCCCATGCTGAGGTAAACCCTCATGTATGTGTTTTGGAGCAGGTTTCTGCACCATGTAGCTCCATTATTGCTGCTGACTGCAGGGTCGAGGGGCTCCGCTCCAGCTCATTTTAGTTATTTCATTAGCCACATGGGTACAAAGCCACTGAACACAGTGTCCTCCCGCATGTCTCTGGAGGAGCCGCAGGCAGCGCTGCCGGCCACGCCTGCCGGGCAGGGGTCAAGGTCAAGGCTCTAGGCCCAAGTCTAGGCCGCGGCTGCCCCACCGCGTCGCCAGGCAACGTGCCCCGCGAGCTCCGCCCCTCCCCCCGAGCGGGCAAAGGGCGCACGCACACCCTGCCCGACCTGTCCGGCGGGAAACGCCTCTTGCGCATGCGCAATGCCCCCCACCACACCGCGAGTTACCGTGCCCGTCTCCAAGATGGCGGCCAGCGGCGCAGCGAGGTGAGATGCGCATGCGCAGGCACCACCGCCTCGGTTGTGATTGGCTTCGGGGGCCCGGCGACCACTTCCGGTGGGTGGGACGGGCCGGGGCGGGGCGGTGGCGCCGCGTCCCGGTGCGCGGCAGGATGCGCGGGGCGTAGCCGCGGCTGTTTCCTCCGCCTGCCGCCGCGCTTCCGCCGCGCCCGCTCCGCCCCGCCCCGCCCCTTCCAGCTCCCCGGGGCTCCCCGTCCTGCCGGCCGGGGGAGGCCCGGGGGCTGGGAGGTGGCGGCAGTTGCTGGCCATGACATGAACGGAGCGCGGCGCCGTGCCTAGAGCCGCCCCGCGGAGCCGCCGGCAGCCATGGTGAGTGCGAGGGGAGCGGGGGGGCGGAGGGGAGCCGCGTCGTATCTCGGGCACGCTTGGCTCCCGGGCCGGGGCCAGGCGGTCCCGCGGCCTGCTGCGGGGAGCAGGCTGGGCCGGGGGTGCGGGTCCGGGAGCCCCGCAGGGGGTGAGGGGAGGCCTCCGCCCCCCAAGCCGCTCTGGTGACACTTTGTAACAGCCGTGAAGGCAGAAATTCCTCCTGGGAGCGTCTGGGGATTGGAGAATTGTGTTTTTCTCCGGTGCCAGCCGTGGATTTGCCCCGTTTGCCTCTGGTTTAGCCTTTGACAAGCTGCAGCAGTGACCTGGATTCCTTTCTGTGCAGAGCTTTCTGTAACTGTGCTGCAGATACTGGTCTTCAGCGGCCTCCCAGCAGCAGTGTGCAGGCTTGTGAGGGATACGGAGCTGAGCTGCGACACGCTTTAATTTGCACAATCTTTTTTCTCTTGAGAAGAAGCCAGAGGAGACATCTTTAATCCACTGGCTGCGCGCACAGTCAGGCTTGCAGGGCTGGTAGGTGGAAATCTGTCTTCAGGGGGTTGTGATATCACTCGCTACCACTGTAGCACGTGCTGGCAGTGATACGATGAGTAACAGCTGCTGTTCTTCTTTTTCGCTTGTTCTACCTGCAGGGAAGCCTCATATCCCTAAAGTGATTAGGCTGACAAAGGGAAGCCACACACATGTACTTTGCAGTTGATCAGTAAGTAGAGGTGTGTTCAGCAGCCCTGTATCTGTTCATGGAAATCTTGCCTTCTGTCCCGTTTCACTCGGAGAGCCCTACTGGGCAAATGCTTTAGTTACTGGTCTACTTTTCCACCACTTCCTGCCTTAAGCCATTTTAGGTGATGCAGGCTCAGGCCTTGTACCTTTTTTCTTCCGGAAGCTGGGATCTTTGGTTTGCAGTTGTGAATTTCTTCACCCAGAAGCCAAAATAATCGTATCTGTGCACTGCTTGATGTGCTCCTGTGCACTGTTGTTAGTTTATGAAACCTTGCTCTCTGTAGCCCAGTTAAGTTGAATTTCGTTAGCCCTTTTGAGAGGTTTTGCTGCCCCATAGGGTGTCTGCTGGGGTGGGATACGGCCTCATCACTAAACACAAGTAACAGCTTGCTACTGGAGCTGTCAGTGTGAGGGATATACCTGCCTGCTGAGGATGGACTCATGAACTTCTCTGCCACATGTCACAGGTCTCTGAATTTAGCTTCCACCAAAAGGGGATGATATTGAGGTGGATTCTTTTTAGTGAATACTTCAAGAAGATGTATTCAACTGAATATTCATATTCAAGATGAATAAATAAAACAGTTGAGTCCAGAGAATTTGCTAGACCAGTTGTATGTAATGAACTGCAGCTCTGCACGTGAAAGAAGTTGCGGAGTTTTGTGCTTCAGGGTTGCATACCTCCATACAGATGTGCATGTGCAACCTCCTGAGTTACTCCTGGCTTTCTTTTTTACCTTGAAAATCCAATTCTTGGTTCAGCTACGAGCAGAGTACAGGCTTTGGAAGTTATGAAGTAGTCCTCAGGCTGTGCTGCAGAATTTACTGTTATAACTCACCATGTGAGTACTATGCAAGATTTTCCTTATGTTTGCATTTCCCTGTAGCTCGCAGATGGGCATGTTCTGTTGGTAGTGTACCCTCCTTCCCGGAAACAGTTGGGAAGGTGTGAAGATGAGCTGCTGTAAGGCATACTGGGAAAAAAATAAAACAGAATTCAGCTCTGCTGTCCTAAAGACAGGCTTGTGGAAGCAGATTTTATTAGCTGAGGTTGAATTGGGTTGGTAGGGAGGGGACTAAGCAATGGAAGCAGTAATAAGTTAGAGCTTGGTTAACTGGGAAAGAATGTTGAGGACAAACTGTAAAGTTGGAGCAGTCAGCAAAGGCAGGAGGAGATTACAGTGGTGTACAGCGAGCTCAGAAACTACATGTGTTGTGGAGCAGGTGCTGCTTCTCTGTGCTCAGATGCCACGAGTGGCTCAGAAATCTTAATGCCTTCATTAAAAAGCTGTTTAGTTTCACAGGAAGCTTGAATCATTCTTTTGCTTTCCAAGGTATTTGTAGAGAGCAGCCCTGCTGTGTGAAGCTTTCTGCTTCTTGTAACTGCGTGTGGTGGTTATCACAGGCTCGCGGCATGTTGGACTAATGTGTGTCTGCTAAATAGTTCTTGTAGGGCATCCAGGTTGTGGCTTTCTGGGAAAAGGATGCGTCAGTGTTGATGATGTCATGGTATCTTTGTAGTGAAAACAGTATTGTAAAATACAGGCTCCTCAAGTGGGTTTCTTTGGAGTCAAGTTAAGCTCTAACTGTAGGGTAACTAGCTCCAACTTGGGCACTCAGGTAGCCCTCTTCAGACTTTTCTCTTCTTTGATAGACCACGAAGTATTAATAGAGTTCCTTAGACAATTTTTATGATCCTTCTAGATGATTTTAGCAAACAGCTTTGAAATAAATATTGTTGTGGAACTAGTCATTGAATGCATTTGTATTTTGTATCCAGATAAGCTATGAGTTTGTCTCATTGCTCATTCTTTACCTTTTTTCTGCTGCCACTAGCAAAGATGAACCATCTCAGAGCTCAGTTATGATCTCCTAGGAATGCCAGTCACCTCATAACTCCTATGTGAGGTTGGAAGTCAGGGGGTTACCTCCCAGAGAACGTATTCTTTAGTTATGTGGGGTTTGTATCCTGCCAGCAACTACAGGAACCACTTAGGAAAGGGGACTTCTTCCAGGAAATGCTGTTGTGTGAGGTGTCAGATTTAAAGATGCCATACGAAGTCAGCCCTTCAGTTAGAGAACTGCAAACAAGCTTTCGTTACAAAACAAGTCACACTTCTTTAGGGTTGTCACCAGGCCTTGTAAATGTGTGGCACGGTGGGAAGCAGACAATGAAAGTGGCAGCAGCACATCCAGTGTGAAGCAAATATTACTTGCAGAAATGAAGTAGGCAGTGGGCGTGTGTAGCTTGAATCTAAGTTTCCCGCAGCAGCATCCTGGCTTTTATTTTATAGCCTTTATCACCTTCTTTTTTTTTTTTTTCTTTTTTTAGCAGTAAGTGCTGTCATTTTCTTATGCTTCAAGCTTCCTTTGAAGACCTGCTGGTGGTTTAAGCCTTCCGTTTGCTAAGAAATAAAGTATGTCTGGATTGCAGCATATCTGGTCAGGTAATGGTGAGCCGTAGGTTATTCTGGCACACTTGGTTGCCAGGAAGCTTGCTGCTCAATTACCGAAATAGCTCGTGCTTATTATATATCTCAGTGTAGCTGAGCTGGTGACCCTGAGGCTGGATCAGGTCTGCGGGCTGTGGTTTTGGGACCACTCCTCATGTTTCTTGTGACGGGAGGCTGAGGACATTGGTGTGGCAGAGGCAGCAGCAGCTTCTTGCTGTTGCAAAAGTCATGTTTTAAATCATGTCTGGGCTGTTGCTGCCTGCTCATGGAGCTGGTGAGCTACAGGGGTGTCCTGCCGTAACAAGAGGCGGAAGAGATGGTAAAGCTGAGCATGCTGCCTGGGCAGGACAGGCAGAAAGTGCTCATGCATGGTGAGGTGTCCTCTGCTCAATGAGGAGATTGTTGAGACCGGGAGGGAGCTGGAAGGTGTTGTCCCCTGCCAAAGGCATTGCTGGCTGATGTGCAGTACCAAACCCAGACTGTTGTGGTGTGCTGGTCTGAAGTTCTGTCAGCTTCCTGTGTATCCCCTTCAAGTCTGTAGCTCAAAAATAAAAGTAAACCCTGTTTAAACCATTCTGACTCACTTGACTGAGAAATGAGAGAATGGGAACTGTGAAGTTCGAGCTGCAGCTCTGACATCTGGCTTCCTTTTTCAGCCTTCGAGTCATGTCATAACTTTCTGTGCCCCTGCTTTATTAAATCAGGAAATGGGAGCTGAGGCTTCATGCTGGAAAACTCATGTATTTTTACTACTATGCAGCAAAGCCTGTGCAGGTGCAAAGCACAGCCAGGTACGCCCAGCAGTACTGACTGCCTGTGGTGGCCCGCCCTGAGTGAATGCTGAGCCTGCACTTTCCTTTGGGCAGAGTCAAGAGGAGGGGGAATCGGAAGTAAGTTTGGAGCAGGAAAGCTGGTCTCGAGCGTGGCTGTTAAGGCTGCTTCCCCCAGAATGGAAGCTTTTTCTCTGAAGAAAATGCCTAACTTAGCAGCATGGTGATACATAAATACGTTTGAGGATCTATAATTATTACAATACATACATGATATTTGAAAGACTTGCATTGTCTCCAGCTCAACTAAAAGCTATCAAAGGAAAAAAGTTGAGCCTCAAGGTCCGCTAAACTAGCTTGAAAAGCCGCTTTCTGCCAGATGACGGTGGTGGCAATGCACTGATAGATGAGTGGTAATTACTGCAATTATTTTAGTAGAAAAGCATTAAAACTTGGTATGTTCTGCTGAGCTCCTGCATTGGGGTTCAGTGCTGTGATGAGATCTCTCAGTGTGTGGATACCCAAAAGCTCTGAGGAATTTGTTTTGTTTGGTTATTTTGATGCATGTTATTAGGTGTTGCTGTTCAGATCACAGAGAAGGAGCTGTTATATTTCTCAAGGTATACGCAAAGTAGAAAAACAATGTGGCTTTTACATGTATGGGCTGATACCTGTCTAGTAGAATAATGTGTCCTAAAATCCTTCCAAATCCCAGACCGGTTTGTGTTGGAAGGGACCTTAAAGCTCATCCAGTTCCAGCCCCCTGCTATGGGCAGAGACACCTTCCACTAGACCAGGTTGCTCCAAGCCCCCGTGTCCAGCCTGGCCTTGAACACTGCCAGCGATGGGGCAGCCACAGCTTCTCTGGGCACCCTGTGCCAGCGCCTCAGCACCCTCACAGGGAAGAACTTCTGCCTAAGAGCTCATCTCAGTCTCCCCTCTGTCAGGTTAAAGCCATTCCCCCTTGTCCTGTCCCTACAGGCCCTTGCCCAAAGCCCCTTTCCAGGTTTCTTGTAGCCCTTTAGGCCCTGGGAGCTGCTCTAAGGTCTCCCTTTAAGGAGCCTCATCTTCTCTAGACTGAACAAGCCCAGCTCTCATCCTGTCTCCAGAGCAGAGCTGCTCATTGTCCTTTATCAGCAGGTATTTCTTGTTAATAACTGTATTTGTGTCACTGTGCATTGGCCTTCTCTGCATCCCAGATATGAGCATGGCAGTCTCTGGTTTTGGAGTAAAAAGGTGGTGTTTGCCAGCTTTGTTTTGACAAAATAAAATGCTTTGAATACCATTTAGAGTGGTAAAGCCTGTAGCGTGTCCCTGATCTCTCATGAAGGTCTGGTTGTTCCAATAAAAGTGTAAATATTAACAGACTGGAGAGGAATTGGCTTTACCCCTACTGATTATGATGTTCAAGAAGTTGCTTACTCACCCAGACAGCCCTTGGGGTTAGTATCTGTGGTTTGAAATGGAGTGGGTCCTATGGAAGGTCAGGAATGGTGCAGCCTCTCCAGGCCTGGGCTCAGGAGCACCTAAGGTTTATGAAAGGTGTTTCTGTGTGAAGCAACTTTCCAATCTGACCTTTTGCCCCTCCACATAGTATTCCTTTCTTTATCCACATTTCTGATTTCTATTTACAGTCAGGGTAGGAAGCTTTCACTTCACCTGAATTTTTTCAGGCTCTTTTAGCAACATCCCAAATTCCTAATATTCCTCCCTGATCTTCCCTGATCCCTCTCCTATGGGGATCCTGCACAGAATTCTATTTATTTTACCATTTCCCTGCACCATGCTCCATATTATCTTTTATTTGTTTCAACATTTTTGTGTTGAGTTTGTGGCTGGATTTGCGAGTCTGTGCGTACTTTTAGCAGTGTGACTTCTTTTATTCCAGCTTTAACTGCAGCATGAATCCCTTTCCAAGAGGGATTGTGCCGATTCCTTTTTGCCCCCTCTTTAGAGAAAGGAGCGTGCTCATCTATTTTGTGTACCGGCTTGTCAGGATGCCAAAGTCAGCATTGAATTTATGGGATGCAGCCTTCTAGAGCAAAGAGTGAGGGGTTTTTTCTCCTTATGAGAGATAATTTTGTCTGAAAAAATCTCTTCTGGGTTGATTCTCTCCTGCTTTGGTGGGTAAACCCAGAACAGATTTCTTCTGCACTGCAATAGTTGTCCCTTTCTTTGAGACTGAGGACAGTTTCTTCTGCTGAAGTTTATCTCTGTGGTTGTTTTCCTGGAGTGGTCGCTGGTGTTGAAGAACAAACTGTGTGTTTAAGATCAAGGTCTCAAAGCAATACAGTGAAGACAGCTGCTCTAGATCACAGAATCCCAGTCTGGTTTGTGTTAGAAGGGACCTTAAATTTTGTCTAGTTCCAGCCTCCTGGCATGGTCAGGGACACCTTCCACTAGACCACGTTTGTCTGTAGTGGTTAGGGTTGTTTTTCCCTGTACCATTGCCCTGTTCCTTTGCTTATCAGGGGTAAGATTAAATATTCTGCAATTCCTTGACTTTCTTTTTCAAAATGTGAAGGGAAAGAGGGGGACAGTGTGTTCATGGCCTATCATTTCTGACGTGCAAGCATGAGGTGGGTGCTCAGGAGCAAGGCTGTTCCTGCTCCCATCCATGTCTGAGGCTGCACCAGCCTGTCCTCTGATCCCACCAACAACCCTGGAGACCAGGAGAAGCAGGTTTTGTGATGGAGGAAAAGCAAAGGAGAAAGCTGCTGTGCAGCAGCTGGCAACAAAGTTTCAGCTGCTTTTTCTTATTTCCTGCTGGTGCTTGATGAAGCGGGCTGGGTTGTGGTGACCCAAGTTTGTTTGTGTGTTGGCCTGTCCAAGAACCCTGCAACCTTCCCTGCAGGCTGGGTGCAGTGCTTGCCCCAAAGCTGCAGGAGATGCAAGGGTGAGAAGCAGGCTGTTGCTGTGAAATAGCCCGAAGTGCAGAAACTTTGCAGATATCAGCATCTTGTTTTGTCTTTAAGTGGACTAAACGTTCCTCCTGCATGTGCTGTCCTTTGGAAGCATTTAAGATTCAAAAAAGAAGGTCGTGCAGAGTTACTCCCCTGGTGTTGTCCATGATGGTTTCATTATACACTCTTAAATGCCCAACACAGGCTTTAATGTTCTTGCCAGGAATTTAACTTGCAATATTAGTCTTTTGTCTTCCCTTTAATAGGGAGTGAGTGTCTTATAAAATATCACGGTTTTGTGTAGTGGAATCATACCTCCTTGGAAATCACATCTGGCTGGTGCAATATATAGGGTAAGGTATAATCCTTCTCCTAAGCTTGCCATAAACCTTGCACTGATGGCCCTTTGTAGTCTGCATTGGGAGAGTTTTTCGCAAGGTAATGGGCTAAATCATCATCATCCATCATCATCATCAAATCCTGCCAGGCAGAAGTAGATGTGGTAGAACTACCTGGAAAATGGGGAGCTGGGATGTGTCAGTGCTATTAAATCTCAATAAGGATTTGCCTTGCTGGAGGTGCATCTGAATACAAGTGCCACTTTAAGAAACAGGCTGAATAATTGTTTTCTTCTTACATTCACTTTCTTTTTTGCTTCTCCTGATGCTTCCCATTTCCAGCTCTGCACAGGTGCGTACTTTCAGAGGCTTCTTCAGTTAGGACTGCAAACAACTGTGATTTAAGGGTGTCTGTGGATTGCCGGTAGGTTGAGATAAATAAGATCTTATTTGCAGCTTTGCAGGCAGTGAAGTACTTGAGAAGTGTTTTCTAGAAGTCCATTAATGCATCTTGGCCAGCTCTTGCTGGTGTACAGACGTGCCAGGTTTAGACTCCTGTCATACATCTTCTTTTCTAATCTCTGGTCACAGGAGCTGCCACGTTTGAACGAGAGGTGAGGAGGAAGGCTTTCAGCATTTTGAAGCGTCAAATATACATCTGTAAGAGCAAGAATAGAGTTCTTAGGTTAAAACTGGAAGAGAAGTGTGGTTTTTAAAACTGATTTCAACTTTGCAGTGTAAGTTCATTTTATGTGCTGCTGCTGCTACTCAGCTGTTGATTGTTCTGGAGCATGAATAAGAAGATGCAAGCTTTTTTCTTAACCCTTTTTTTACTTTTTATAATATTTTTTATAAGGAGTTTTTTTATTCCCTCCACAAATACCTTTCCTTCTCTCCCACCCCCAACATACCTGTGTCCAGAATAGTATGTCTTTGGGGTCTTGTTCTTACCTTCCTTTGTAAAACTTGGGTTATTTCACCTAAAAGGGAAGGGTTATCTCAAAATGAGTTAAGTTGGACCAGCCCTGTGGTTTGTGCAAGCCTAAATTTGCTTATGCAGAGAAAAGGGAAGTGTTTTGTATCCCGTGACCAGGGTCCTGGCGCTCCTGCAAGAGCATTTACCTTACGAAAAAGGGCGGGATCTCCCTCTATGGTGTTGGCAGGTCGTTTAAAGCGTGGCACATCCCAGAGAACCTAGCCAAGAGAGCATGTGAGGTGAAAGGAGGGGCCCAAACACTGCGATTGCAAAACTGTTCCCTTGAGACGTGCCAATTTCTGGACTTCTCTGGGAGAGTTTGAGTTAATTCTGTCCTCTGGGAGAGAACCAGAGTCACCTTGCAGTGCTTAGCAAATGGGAAGTGGCCCTTGGCAGGTGCTCGACCTTGTGTGGTGTCCATCTTAAGAGCTTACTTTGACGTTATGGATTGTTTTTTCTGATAACACCCCAGCTGAAAATTTATCAGAGGTGGCTTAAAAAGTGGTGGACAGCAGCAGAGAACTGTCCAAGCTGAGTGTCTACTGGGGAAGCTCTAATGACTGTAGTTAGATTGTCAAGTTTAAGCCTTAAGTCCAAAAAGTGACTCTAGTGCTGCCTGGGGACCTTTTGCTATGGTGATCCACAGTTGTATGGTGCAGGGTTGTCTGCTTTGGGCACTTCTGCACTTCTCATCTGTGTATCATTGTTTTAGCAACTAGTTGTTTGGGGAAATAATGTGTTGCTAAGTCTTTTCCAGCAGCTAAACCACAGTAAATCAATTGGTAAGTTGTTGGCATGTGGGCAGCCCACCTTCGTCTTGGGGTCCTCCTCAGCAAGAGCATGGCTTGGAGTGGTGCTGCACCTAAATCTTACTTTGCCCAGGCCAGCTTGCTGTTATGATTTTTATCCCTTCGGCGGGTTTCTAAGAGAATTTCTAGGTGTTGAGTTTTAATGCTCTGTGCTTGCTGTGTTCCTGTTGTAAACAGGAAAGTGAATGTGAAATGCTCAGCGGAGGATGTGCGGGCTACTGTGCTTGATTATGTTGATTATGAGTTATTGGTTTAGAAAGAGTCAGACACTTGAGCCTGTTAGTCAAAGTTCAGCCTTAAAACCTGAAGCCTGGTTAACTGAACCTGCCTGTACAAGGAGATTTAAGAAAGAAGATCCCTAAGGTATTCAAAAAGGTGCCTGATTGCTTGTGTTGCAGGCAGTGTTTACAGGTAAGATGATATCCCTGTTGTGTTTGAGAAATCACATTATCACTGCTGCCTCTCCACAGCCTGTCCCGTGCAGTAATGTTCAGCCTGTGGTCATTTTCAGTCCTTAACTGGTGTTTAAATAAAATAAATCAACTCTTGAAACACAGTTTGGGGTTTCTAAAGTGATGAGTTGTGCAGGCAGAAGGGCCTTGAGCAACTGGACATTGGCTTCATTACAGGAGGGAGATGGACAGTGGCATGGTGCCTTTATTCCTCTACTGGTTGCCTTGAGGTAGAACAGTAATTCTTGATTTTTGTAGTAGATTTTTTTGCTTAAATTATGGCGAAACAGAAACGAGTTTGTGAAATCTACGTCTCATTAGCGAGCTGCACAAGTTGTGGCCCTTGAAACGAGTGAACCAAGTAAGTGGGATATATTCTGAAGCCAGAATATCTCTTGAAGTAGCACCAGGAGCCTGAGCTGTTCTCAAAGCACAGAGTAAAGCTAAGTCTACTTTTGGTTCATTAAAACCACAGACGCATCCCTGAAATGCAGCAAGGAAGCTGAGAACAAAGCCAGAGCTGTGTCTTGATACCATCAGCAATGTGCTGCCGGGGAGCACATATGTGGCAGGCTCTGCAGGCTGTCTCCTAATTTAAGACCTCGGTGTGATTTGTACTGATAAGGAGATCACAGACTTCAAAAATTGTGTGTTGGAAATGATTAAATGTCATGAGTAATAGTGCCTTTGAGCTGCACAGCTCTGCCTCTCGGTATGTGCGTTCATCCTTTCTAGAGGATGTGTTGGGTGTCGTACAACTTCTTTCTAAAACACTATAATTCTGCTTTTGTTGCTAAAAATACTGCACTTGGTTCATGAACTTCACTGCATTGAGTGACTCGGGACTCCTCCAGAGGTTCACCAAAGTGGTGGTAATGTCTGCTTTGCTGATGGCTGCAGAAGGAAGACTTCTGTGGCCCACACAGGCAAGTTTGAAATAACACACAGTCTTTCTGAGAGTGTAATGACTAATTTACATGTTCATTAACATATTATGTTTGGGCTGCGGCAGGGAGAGGCTCTGGAAGACACCCTGGTAATGCTTAAATGAGTAAATTACTACTTCACTACATACACGTTAGGTATGTATATTACTAAGCTAGTCTTGACCAAGTTTCCAAAAAAATTATTTACAACAATGAAAGTAATAATAGAAGGAAGCAAATGCAGCTGAAGTGTAGTGGTTTGTGTTTGTACATGTTTAACTGTGCTATGAAGTAACTGCAGAAAGCTGGAAACAGAAGGCTCTGAGGTGGAAGAGGATGAGACAGTGTAATTCAGCAAAAGTAGGATGATGAGTTACTTTATACTAGCAGCTGCCATTGTGGTGTGTGCACGAGTCTTCTTTTTTCTTAACCCTATGCACAGGCTTGGTGGCATTACAACAGTTCCTGCTGGGAACACTCCGAACAGCTGGGTTTCATATTGTGTGCAGTCCCTCCTCTCCTGAAAGAGTTGCCCGTTAAGGAGCACAAGTTGGTAGATGTAGCTGGTACACAGAGTAGGAGTTTTTGTGGGATGGTGGGTGTTAGATATGGTGTGAGAAGTGCTTCAGCAGTACAGGTGTTTAAGGGAGGGATGGAACAAGAGTGGGCATCTGAATTGAAAAACATGATGGCATGCCTAACAGAAAGATCCCATCCTCTTTATCAGAAGAATAGAGACGTTGATGGAGGTTTAGATTTTCCACCGAATTAGGTGGTTTTAAGGTTCAGCATGTGTAGAGCAAAAGCCGTTCTTCCATGTCAGAGGAAAGTATTCCAGTGCTGCCTGAGGGGTAAAGTCACCTTTATAACATTGTAGCTGCAGTTAACATCTTACTAAAAAGAGCTTTGTAGCGGGATTACCTTAATTTTGTCTTGGAGTGATACTCATTTCCAAAGGCATTACGGAAGTACTCAACAGACATAACCCTCCTATTGCAGTTGTCATCAGCCTGAGTTACCCTATTTAGAGTGTTGTTTGCATGACTGATGCTCTACTGAGCTGTTAATAGCAAACTTTAAAGTTAACAGCTTGTGTTTTTTTTATGGCAAAGCATTAAGGAATAGCTTTCCTTTAAAAGAATCACTTTAGACAAGGTAAAATGAAGTAAAAGGATAGGAAGTGATCTCCTAAATGAAAGCACTTCTGGAGCAAATTGAAATAGCACTATAAAGCACTTTCATATCTTCCAGAATGATCAGGTACTTTTTTAAGGGGTGGAGTTGTCTTTGGTTATCTGCAAACTGTGTGTTGTGTCTCTGTTAAATTCGGTATACAATGTCTAAATTGCAATCCAAAAATCATTCTGCTGTTATTTACCAGAATTGGATGGGTAACTCCTCCTACCCAAACGCTGTAGTCCTAGTCTACAGGCTGAACTGAACTTGAGATAGAGTCCTGGTTTAAGCAACAAGGCACGAAGGTTTTGCTTCTCTAGAGCCTCGATGAGGTGCAGTGAACTGGAGTTTGAACACCCTAAAATGCTGTAAGTTGGCAGCTATTAATATTTTTTCCTTAATCAACCCAAATTGGTTAATGGCTCATACATCTTAAAATATATTTGTACACTAGCCCTGAAATCAGCCAGTACGTCCAGGGTTTATAGGTCTTTGTTTGGGTAGATGGAGAATGTCTTTGTGCAAGTTCTTGGTAGCAAATCTCGTAACTTCTGTCAAAATAGGAGTCTGTAGTCTCTGCTGTGAATCTGTCATTTTTCTGGTTGTATGAAGAGGGAACTGAAGGTTGGAGTCCATAGATAAATGGCATGAGTAAGCAGCTGCACCCCTCTCGTATGATAACTGTTAGTGAAACACCTTTGGCAAACTTAATGAAGCAGAAAAGGGGATGGTAAGGATGTAGATTGCCAGTGGCTGTCTCCTGCCCTGATCCATATCAAGCCTTGTTCAGATCACACTGGGCAATTTGGGAAGAGCAGACTTGGGGAGCCTATACACTTCTCCAGTCCCTGCAACATGGACCCAGTGCAGCACAGCAGCAGCTAACAGCACCTTTTCCGGGGAGAATCAGTTGGGATACATCTCTCCAAGATGGTATCTTGGAAACAATTTTGAAGCTATAGTATGGATGCCCTAATGGAACACAGGAATCTGTAGCTGTTGGTGCATTTAGACCTGCTTGCTTATTTACATGTGTCAGTAACCTGTGACTGAGGGCATTATCTTTGGCTGGAGGATTTGCCAAATCTGGCAGCTACGATGATCTCTGTAGCAGCCCGCAGGTCAGAGCTCAGCCAAAGTGTTCGGGCAGTTGGAAGCCCTGAGTGTGAGCCCTGGGGTTGAGAGGGATCGAATTTTGCAACTGGTAAAAGTGCATGGGGAGTATTTCAGTTTTAATAGTTGAATATGTAGTGATGCCTCATGAAGGTGAATCAAGCTGCCAGCCCTGACCCAGAAAGTCTGTAGTAAATTCTGCTAATGATGGTCCAGACTTCATGACTTTCCCTGAAAACCGTTAAAAATGAAACTCCAACCCTGTTGCAAATGGAGGTGCACTTCACTTGTAAGAGAGAAGTAGGAGTATGTTTATTGGCATAAAGCAGTGATTTAACAAAGCTGATAGGAAATTCGACAGTGGATTAACGTGATTCATTGGTGAGGTACACTTGATTATTTACTGCATAGAGGATAGGGTCAGATAAAGCTGTCATGAGACCCTCCTATTGAGTCACGAGTCTCAGAAAGGAAAGGACCCTCTTGTGTTCTGAACTCCTTCTCAGAGAGGAGTTGGTGTGCAGCTGCATCCAGCTGTAGTCCCAGACTTGGTCAATAGTTTATGTCTAAAGGATTATACGTGCACAGTCAGTCCTTTATATCCCTTGGCTAAGGTTTCAAAGTGTAGTGTGCTATTAGTCACTTAAAAGGGACCTGTGGCAAGTAATCTCTCAGCCTCAAGGAGTAACTTTGAGAGGTGTCCCTGCTCAAGGGGAGGTCCTGGCATGCAGCCTGCTGCTGTGCAGCAGAGCTCTGCAGGACCTGGGCTGTCCAGTAGTTACGGAATGAGATGATTGACTGACATTTGCATAGCAGCGTGTTTCAGTTGGCTCACACTTAACTGGCCCTCAGCTGTTGAGCAAGATTTACTAAGCCACTGTCCATCATATTTGAAAAATCATGGCCGTCAGGTGAAGTTCCCAATGACTGGAAAAAGGGAAATATAACCCCCCATTTTTAAGAAGGGGAAAATGGATGAGCCGGGGAATTACAGACCAGTCAGTCTCACCTCTGTGCCTGGCAAAATCTTGGAGCGGATTCTCCTGGAAGGCATGCTGAGGCACATGAAAACCAACAAGGTGGTTGGTGACAGCCAGCATGGCTTCACTAAGGGGAAATCCTGCCTGACCAACCTGGTGACCTTCTATGAAGGGGCCACGGAACTGATGGACAGGGGCAGAGCAGTTGATGTCATCTACCTGGACTTGTGTAAAGCCTTTGACACTGTCTCGCATGACATCCTTGTCTCTAAGTTGGAGAGACATCAATTTGATAGGTGGACCACTCGGTGGATAAAGAACTGGCTGGATGGCCGCACGCAAAGAGTAGTGCTCAATGGCTCAGTGTCCAGCTGGAGACCAGTAACGAGTGGTGCCCCCCAGGGATCGGTGTTGGGACCGGTCTTGTTCAACATCTTTGTGGGTGACATGGACAGTGGGATTGAGTGCGCCCTCAGCAAGTTTGCCGATGACACCAAGCTGTGTGGTTCGGTTGATACATTGGAGGGAAGGAATGCCATCCAGAGGGACCTTGACACGCTTGTGAGGTGGGCTGATGCCAACCTGATGAAGTTTAACCATGCTAAATGCAAAGTCCTCCACCTGGGTCGGAGCAATGCCAGGCACAGCTACAGGTTGGGCAGAGAAGAGATTCAGAGCAGCCCTGCGGAGAAGGACTTGGGGGTGTTGGTCGATGAAAAAATGAACATGAGCCGGCAGTGTGCGCTTGCAGCCAAGAAAGCCAACCGTATCCTGGGCTGCATCAAAAGGAGTGTGACCAGCAGGTCGAGGGAGGTGCTCCTGCCCCTCTACTCAGCTCTCGTGAGACCTCACTTGGAGTATTGTGTGCAGTTCTGGTGTCCTCAACATAAAAAGGACATGGAACTGTTGGAACAAGTGCAGAGGAGGGCCACGAGGATGATCAGGGGACTGGAGCACCTCCCATATGAAGATAGGCTGAGAAAGTTGGGGCTGTTCAGCCTGGAGAAGAGAAGGCTGCGTGGAGACCTCCTAGCAGCCTTCCAGTACCTGAAGGGGGCCTATAGGGATGCTGGGGAGGGACTCTTCATTAGGGACTGTGGTGAGAGGACAAGGGGTAATGGGTTTAAACTTAAACAGGGGAAGTTTAGATTGGATATGAGGAAGAAATTCTTTACTGTGAGGGTGGTGAGGCCCTGGAATGGGTTGCCCAGGGAAGTTGTGAATGCTTCATTCCTGACGGCATTCAAGGTGGGGTTGGACATAGCCTTGGATGGCATGGTTTAGTGTGAGGTGTCCCTGCCCATGGCAGGGGGGTTGGAACTCAATGATCTTAAGGTCCTTTCCAACCCTAACTATTCTATGATTCTATGACCCTTAGCTATTGTGTTGGTATCTGTCTCCCTAAAGTCCAGTGTAACCCTGATGAAGCCATGATGATCACCTGGCTATTGCTTAAGCAGGAAAGGGGACTTGGACGGAAGCTGAGCCGAGTAGTGCTGATTCTGGCTGCTAGTGGGGTTTGATCTTGTCCTGATGTTGCAGGACTGAAGCTCTCCTTAATGTGTCTGCAGTGCTGCTCAGTATCACGATTGGCATTTCTCTTTGCAGACCCTGGTGATGCTTTCCTGTTCTTTTCTTCAATGCAGAGGAAGCACCAAGCCCTTAAGGAAAGCAAGCTGCATATTAGTTACATGTAGCCAGGTACAGTCACAGGTGCTGCAAACAGCTCTTCTTTCATTATGGCCTCACTGGATAATCTACTTTCTGGGGTGTCTGGGTATAGGGACAGTAAATTTCCTCTGCAGCTTTCCAAGCAGCACATCTCCTCTTTATTTTGGTGACCTAGTTATCAGAGCCTGTGCTTGAAAGGATTAGCACATTCCCGGTTAGCTTGAGGAATACTGAAAGGCATGAGCAAGTGCAGGATGCTGCTCTTTACCTTTTCAAGCCCTGCCAATAGCTAAAAGGAGGTGGCCGTCGCGTAGCATCTGTGGTTGGACGTGGGAGGCTCTCTTGTTTGCAGGGGCCATCCTGGGCTGGGTTTTCATTGCATCAGGCAATCTGCGCTACTCCACCTTCCTCTGGACGAGCCTCCAGAACAGCCAGGAGTAGTCAAATAGGAGAGAACAATCTCAGAGGCCACTCTGTTTCTTTGTGCCCATGTTGGCATTGGATTCTGGCCAGCCGGGGCTTTGTACATAAAATGCTTGCGTTGTGCTATGTTTTCTATTTTGCTTTTGCACATTGAAAATTATGATGGTGATGGTTTTAATATAGAAGATGAACCATATTCCTGGGAGTAGACTTGGTCGTCTTCAAAATCTCAGTGCCGACGCAATTTGAAGTCTGTGGAGGACATGTCAGATATTCAAGATTTATGAGAACTCTGCAATTTATTTCCAAAAGTAGGAAATAAATCTTGTTTCTTGGAAAAACAATTACTTAACTACCCTTCCGGAAGAAGGGTTGAATTAACTATGTGAAAAGGCTTGAGCCCTGCCATTCCTGTGTGCAGAGCTAACGCTTTGCTGTGAATTGAGGTGATCTTGATCTTGGCCAGTGGAGGGGTGAGGTGGGAGATCTGTGCTCCTTACACAGGAATTTGCATCAAATTGACCTGCCCAACATTTGGAAACTCCTCATTGGGAGTTTGTCATCAGAAACTATTGGTGAGACTCAGCGTTGAGCAGCAGAGAAGTAAGCTTGGAGGGATTTAGGAAAATGTGGATGTGTATGTCTGGATCTAGTGGGGAGGAACTTGCAGCAGTGCATGATATCCTAGAAATAAATGCACAGAAATGGCAGTGTGGCTGTATCCTAATGTCATTAAGGACTCCACTTAATCAAATACATGTTGCTGTTATCTAGGAAATGGTGACTGGCAGGAGAGGGACACTTGGGTGGCTGAAGGGCTGCCTTCAAGGGAGGCTTATAGTGTGAGGGACTGTTTTCAGAGGCCATGGATAACTGGATTAAAGAGGTGATAATGGGTGCTTGATCTTGCTTAAGCTGGCAAAGTGGCTTTGATTTGATTGTAGGTTATTTTAAGCCAATTTCCCACTAACAGTGTTTCTTGCTAAAACAGTCTCTGCTTTCTAGAGCAGGTCTTTGAAAAAAAATAGAGGAAAAGTGGGGGAAGGAAGAGGAAAGGTAGGATGAAATTCAGTCTTCCTTTGTAATTGGAAATGCATGGTGTCCTACAGAGCATCCCTTTGCAGCTGCTGGGAGGGCAGAGCTGAGTTTTGCTTTCCACACGGTTATGTTGGCTCTCCAGGGCTGGGAGTTAATCCAGTTGTTTGAGGAGGATCTCCTGCTGCTTGGCCCCGCAGTGGTCTTTGGGGGAACTGCTGTATGTGGAAATGGGACCTCACAGAAGCCCATCGTGTTTCTGCAAGTTGTCTCTTGCTCATCTCTTTGTAGAAGGCTTCCAGGCATTGGGGTTGTTTCTGTTCTTATTTCTTTTTGAGGCAGAACTTTCAGTTTTCTTTAATGGTTTGTTTTGCTTCTGTGTAGATGAAGGTCGGGGCTTGAATCTTCATGCATTTATTATTGATAGTGTACACTGAAAACATTAGAGGAATGACTAATGGCATGGTGTGTACTGCAATAATACTGTTCTCTAAGGCTGTTTATCAGGCTTAAAATAAGGGAAGCATGGCATAGCTAGGGAGGCTAAGCTCCATGCTGAGCTGTTACTAGGATAGTATCATCCCAACTCCAGAAAGCTACAAAGCAATAGCAATCTTGCAACAGCTATATACTAATTCTGATTGTTGTTTTAGGACTTAATAAAACTGAGCTTTAACTGATGAATGACAATAATAAAAGCTAAATTTGGGGATAGGGAGATGGCCTTCCTGAATCAAATTGCTTAATACTTGTATACTGCTTCTCAGAGTGCTGGAAATTCTTGCTAAGCAGCTTTGGTGTTGCAGGTGACACCTGGCACTGAGGCAGAAGTAGGAATAGGTGTCAGGAGTCCTCTCAGAGTTCATGCTCCCCGTGCTATCGCTGTGTTTAGTGTCTCTAAACATCTGAAAGCCTCTTCTTGAACTCCTGTCTTTGAGAATGATTTGACAAGGATTAACTAACTTAATATCCCTAAATGCCACCAAAAATGAAGGAAGCTTCTTGTACTGTTTTCATTAATGCAGTTGAGGAAATGGTCCTTCATGTCCAAAGCTTTCACTTACATAATCAAACTTCATTGCTACTTGAAAGCAAGGAGCAGTTTAAATTGCAGATTATTTTGTGCTCCATCTGGACTTTGTGCTCTTGCTGCGTGCATCTGTGACATAAATGACACCGACCTCCTGTGTGCAAGTCAAAAGTGGAAGTTTGAGTTAACTCTTCTCTTTAAATGTCATTTCCAGGCATCTGAGGAGGCCTCACTACGGGCTTTGGAGAGTCTAATGACAGAGTTTTTCCACAATTGCACAACGAATGAGCGGAAGCGCGAGATAGGTGAGTTCTTGCCACTGCCAAAGGATGGGCCTCTTTGTTTTTGCTGCCTGCAGACCTCAGCAGAGGACTTGGTTATGTTCAACCAATACAGCACTAGAAAGTACTCTACCCCATACCAAACTGGTACCTTGGCCTCTCCTGATTCAGAAAAGGCTGACGTAGTTTGTGTTTTGGAGATCCCATGTCAGTAACTCTCTACTGCTGTGAGCATGGAGATGGTTTGTATCAAGGGTATTGGTTGGGGTAGGAGAAGGATGTTAAGTTTTTCTCTGCCTGTACATTGTTCAATTGAATGTGCTGGAAAACCTCTACCTTCTGCCTGGAGATGAAGCATGAACTTCAGATTTGTTTGGCATTAAGAAGGGAAAGCAGAAAACTGGCTTAGCTAATGTGAAATGACAAGTACGAATAAGCAGCGAGGTTTCATTTTGGCTGATGTCCTGAAAACCAGCAGAGATCTTATGAGCTGTAGAAGCTCTTTATTACCTTCTTGCATCTGTCATTGATGGCTGTGAATAGGCAGTTTGCTTTTATGCTCAAACTTCTGCCATCTCTAACTTCAATACCAAAAGTCCCAGCAGGAAAAACTTCTCCCAGAGATCTGGTAAAATAGAGAATAAGCGACTAGGCAAGGGTGAATCTTTTTCCTGTTGTGGAGATCTGCTGTGGAAAAGGTAAGCCTTCAGCACCTCCCATTCTCCTGCTTAAGTTGTAGGAAAGAAAGAAATTGATTAAGGATTCAATGTGATTAACCTGTAAAACAGCCCTGTAAAGTTTTCCCTTTGCCATGTTTGGTATGTAGTCACTCGATGTGAGGTGACCAAATCCTGTACCCGAGTGTTCAGAGAGGGTTTTTAATATGCTGACCTACAGCAAAGTCAATGGCTCTTGGAGCAACTGCATTCAAACAAGGGGTTTTATAACACTGTGCAGGATCTGAAGTACTCGTGTTTCGCAGTGAGCTGGTATCCCAACATTTGGCTTTTATAGACAAAATGGTAATGCTCATAGTATGATTTCTGTGTAATTTAATATTCTGCTATTAGTCTGGTGTAGTATTTGTCCAAACTGTATTCTAAAGTGGCATACCTATTTCATTAAAGCCTATTATTAGGTTGCTTTTAATACTTTGGAGTGGGATTTTCATTTTTTTTCCCTCCTCCAGGCTGAGTCATTCCCTGAACATGGGGTTTCTTCTACATGCTCAGTGTGTTACTGCATTACCAGTATTACCATTGTTAATGGATTTGTTCACAGCTTAAGAATCACTGTAATTTTTTAATACTTTGTTTTTTTCAGAGGAGCTTTTAAATAACTTTGCCCAGCAGATAGGAGCCTGGAGATTCTGCCTCTATTTCCTCTCAAGTACAAGAAATGACTATGTCATGATGTACAGTTTGACTGTGTTTGAGGTAAGCTGTGGCTGTTGCCTGCTTAGTGCATTTTCTGTCTGATGCAGTTTTATGTGGCAATTGGTTTGATTGGAAAATGTTTGTCTGAAAGGGCCGTCCTAGTAAGTACAGTGCAAAAGGATGCTTTTATTGTGCTCTCCTAGAGAGGCTGCTTAATGGCAAGCTAAGAGTAGGAGAATATGAATCATTGTACACAAATTGAAGAATTCATTTCCTGGCATCTCTCAGTACAAACTACCTCCAGTTTCAGAGGCTGCCTGAGTTTTCTGCACAATGCTTTTAAGAGTCTTATTGCTTTTATAGTACTTTTATGGTCAGAAAGACATGCATTATTACCTGCTACTCCTGCAAACTGTAATGCTGAGAGGGAAGACAAAGTTTTCTTTATTTTTCTGACATCTCTTAGTTGCGGTTGATGCTCTTGAACTACATCCCGCACGTTTATGTGCTAGATGTAGAGGTAAGGTCTCTTTTAGAAGACCATATCCCACCTATTTATGAAAGAAAAAAGTCATGGTTAAAAGCCTAAATATTGATCTGTGTATCTACTGGAAGAAAAAGAAGTCTTCTGTGAACAGCTCTGTTTTATCAACTGGCTTCTTCGTGACCACTGCAGTGTTTTTCCCTAGCAATAGTTTGGGGTTTGGTCAGTGTCACACTTCACCTTGGTCTGTTCCTGGCCTCTGTGTTGTGTTCTTGGCTGGGTGGGCAGACTGAGCTCTGCTCCTACATCAGAGGGGGTTTACATCCTTTGCAGTGTTCAGTTTTTAGATGGATCAAACAACTGTTATTATCAGCAGACTTGTCCACATTGTTCCTGATGACTTCTTCACTTGAAATGTTAGCTTTATTTGTCTGGACTTGATCTTCAAACTGAATCTGGTTTGCGTTCCTTTTAAGAGGAGGTAATCATGACACAGGGTGTGGGAGTTGTTCCTTGCTCTGGGGGTGGATGTCACACAGCAGCACCATGAAATAATGAAGCTGATTTTTATGAAGATGGAAACGTATTTGATTACTGAGTCTCTGCTTTCCCTCTGGGAGGGGGGAGTAGTACTGAAAAACTAATTGTACCCATAACTAAGCAGAATAAAGAAATCATTGTGCAAGTGTAAAGTGAGGGACATAAGTCTAGAGCTCAGTGAGAGATTAGGATCTCACCATTGATAGCTCGAATTGCCCAAGTTAATTACTGGAGTGCTGCCCATTCAGCTGGTCCTCATAGCAACTTCTTCAGTCTTCAATTGTCAGAGTACTGAATGTCAGTAAAACATGTATGTAAACATAGGGATTATTCCCAAAACGTTCATGAGAATGTTGTGTTTTCTAGAGTGTCTAGGAAGTTAACAGTGGATCTGGAATAAAAATCCCATGGCCCACTTCCAGATTAACCTTTTTCTCTTCTTGCTTTTGGAGAAGAGAACATCTTCCCAAAACCATTTCACAGGTGGAGAAAGCTGCCATTTCAAAGTCAGATGGGTAGGACAAAACTCAGTGGGCATTCAAGCATGAATGTTGAAACTAAAACGTCTTCCAGTTTTATTGGGGCTTATGAAACTCTTGTTCTGGACCTGCAGCAAGAAACTCTCATTTGGTTTGGTTGTCACTGTTTTTAAGCAATAACTTCTGGATCTTCTCTGTGAGAGCACCCAGAAAGCAACCTTCTTGAGGAACTTAATGTGTAAAAGTACCTCTGTAGAGTAAGTCTGTACTGTGAATTGGATCTGCTTTGACTGTAAATAATCTTCCATTATCTGCAAGAAACCCCTTTGCGGCATCTCCTTCTTATGGGTTCCCCAAGCTATTTGACTGCAGATGAGTACAAACGTTGCCTCAGTAGCAAGTCCCCTCAGCAAGTTACTCTGGGAGGCTCAGCTCCTAATGCTCCAGAGCCCCTAAATGGGATTGTAGCGTGGCAGGAAAGCAATTTGCAGCTCTGCCTTCTTAAGGATTTTGTCTGGCTTTAAGTGGACTAAAAGCTTTCAGTTAAAGTGGTGCCCTGTCACTGCAAGGCAGTCACTCTGGTGACCTTCAAGCCTAAGGAGACCCGTGTGGCATCAGAGTCATCTAAAACTGAACTTGCTTCCCCTCTTCTTTTTTTTTTTCTGCTCCATACAAGACTATGCTTCCCTCTTCTTTTACGGGGAAGATCCAGGCATCCAGGATTAAAGGATGGTGCAAATAATTTATAGGCATGCCAGACCAGTTCTGCTTGGCCCAAACCCAGTTAAAATCGCAACACTGCTGACACTTGTCAGTTAATAGAAATGATGGTGTTTTCCAGGAGCAGTAATTCCTGGGGCACTGAAACCCACCTTGTGTGAAACTCTCCTGTTGGAGGGCTTGTACACATCTGATACTCTTGTGGTGGGGATGGGTTTTTGTTTGATCTCGTACCTACATGCAGTGAGGCTTGTAAAGCTCAATGGGTTTTGTTCAGCAGCTTGAGCCATCGCTGTCTTCAGTTGCCTGAGTACTCCTTTAGGTAGCAAAGCTTATTCCAAGTTAGTGATGTGGGGTTTGCCCTCCATGAAGCTGCTCTTGTTCTGCCTAGCTTAGTTTGCACACATTCTGCATATTGTTAAAGGTATCAGGGCTGGTACTGGGCTGCTGAGCTATTAAAGCATCTTAAATTTGAGCTTTTTGCCCAGCGAGATAGGTGTTGGAGCTCTAACAAAAGAGAAACATCTGCTTAGCCTGCTAATACCCACGCATTTCGTTATCTGTAGGTCTGCCCACAGCAGTAGCGAAGGTTGAACTACAACAAATATAGGTACTGCTCAGGCTTGGTCAGTGTGAGGCCTGGATGGATCGAAAGCTAGAACCTTTCCCCTGCCCATGCAGTGTGGCAGGGACAGTCAGGCCTGGGATGTAAGATGCAGCTGCTCTGCCTGGTGCTCTGTCGCTGCGCTATGTGTCCGGTTCTCTTGACGTTTGACTCAATGAAGCAGGTCTCAGATGAGCGCATTTGAGAGGTCTGTTTCTTTTCCAGAACCTAATCAATAAGATGTGGCTTGGGGTCCCATCTCAAGACAAAATGGAGATCCGCAGCTGCCTGCCCAAGCTTCTTCTGGCTCACCATAAAACTCTGCCTTACTTCATTAGGAACAAGCTCTGCAAAGTCATTGTGGATATTGGCCGGCAAGACTGGCCAATGTTCTACCATGACTTTTTCACTAACATCTTGCAGGTAAGGAGTTTATAAAGAGAAAACTTGTATTAAACTTATATTAATTCATGGAGAGATGTTATTTTGTTTCTTTGAGTAGTAACTTGACAGAGGTTAAAAAGATACATGAAAAGCAAAATTGCTTCTTAAACTCGTCTTCCTTTTTAATTTTGCAGATAAACCGTAGCTTCCTATGTGATATTTTTCTTATGTTAATGTGTTTTGACAAAGCAGCAAGTATCAACTGCAGTTTGAATTTTAGATATTTCATCATCATAGACTGGTTTGGGTTAGAAGGAACCTTAAAGCTCATCCAGTTCCAACCCCCTGCCACAGGCAGGGGCACCTTCCACTAGACCAGGTTGCTCCAAGCCCCATCCAACCGGCCTTGAACACTGCCAGGGATGGGGCAGCCACAGCTTCTCTGGGCAACCTGTGCCAGTGCCTCAGCACCCTCACAGGGAAGAATTCAGGAGTAATTATTGAAATTTTAGGGGTTGTGGGTTCTTTAAAGGTAAAAAGTCAGTAACACTATGGATACATCACAGGATGATTCTTGCAAATGAAGTTTCTGAATGTGGCTGTTGGGGATGTTTCACCTAACAGCCAAAGATAGCCTAAAACCTTTGGTGCCTCATCATGTAAAGTCACAGGTGGAACGTTGTTGGGGTGCTTATTAAGAGGACTCTTGAAGGAAGACCAAGTATGTATTGGAGGATCCTGGTTCAGACAGTGCCATTAGTTTGAATGTTGGTTGTAATTCAGCATCTTCAGAGTGAAGCCTGAGCCTGGTGAGCAGCTCTCTGCCACTGGAGCCCAAAGAGGCTGGTGCAAACCTTCTCTTCTGGTTTAAGGATCTTGTTTCCATTTCTCTTAAAATTAGTCATAATTGGCATAAAGAGGCTGAGTGTAAACTGAAGTGCTGTGCAGTCTTTTTTCTGCTGACATAGTGAGGTGGTTAAATGCAGCTATGCCCACAGACAAGCCACAGGCGGTTATTTAAATAAATCAAAGTCCTTGAGTGTCGTGAATATCTTTAAGAGAAATGGATCTAGTATTAATTTCAGTTTTAAAAATGTGCTAACCTGGCCTACGGAGCCTGTTACTAACTGGTGTAATTTCTTTTCAGTCAGCTTTCTGTAGTCATGATCTTGAGGTCCTTTCCAACCCTAACTATTCTATGATTCTATGTAGCGCGACATGTTGCAGTTTTTTCCTGGGTAGTCAATTTGACAATGAGACAGCTGTCTAAGCTTTGATTTCACCTGGATATGACCTAAAATGCTGTCTCGGCTTCTACTTGCTTTGGAGGTTATCTTGAGCAATTGCAGAGCCCAGTTTGGGAATCTATTTTTCCTTAAGCTTCTCCTTTTAGACTGAACTGCAGAGGAAAATGATCCTATAAATTAACTTCTCTATCACCTTCCAAAATACTCAGAGAAAGTGGAATTAAAACACTAATACTGACCTCCAGGGCCTCCAAATAATGAAGAGTAGCCCAGGAGCAGAATGAGTTGTTTTTGGAGTTGCAGGTGACTCCTGTCCCAAGACTTCTGAGATCATTTGAAGCAATTGGTTCATTCTTTAGCATTAAATTGTATCCCGGTACTGCAAACCTTTTACTGAACCATTTGAAGGCTGGAGAGAAGTGGCTTGGACTGTTGTGTGGTCATTATGCAAACACAGAAGGTTCTACTTTGTTTAAAATTACTGAAATACCAATCCATGGTATTGCTAAATTTCCTGATATTGTCAGAAAATACTCAGAGAGAAGACAATTCAGACTCTTTGCAACTTCCTAGCAAGTTGTGTATTTCATTTAATTCCTTAGCTGTCTGCTCCTGTGCCATCGTGCTTCTTTTCTGAAAGCCAAGCTTATATACATCTAGACCAAGAGCTTTTGGATGGGTGTTTTTCCCTGGTGTGTAGCCTTAGCAGTGTTAACTCAGCCTCTCTCTGGCTTGGAGGGTCAGGGAGATTAGGACCCAAGTCAGTCTGTGTTACAGAACTTGTTACTTCAAGGATTAGTTGTAATTGTGATTGGCTTCAGTCTTCTTTTTCCCAGAAGGGGTAGTGCATAAGCCATTTTGGATGATCCAGGTCAGCAGTGAAGAGCAGTGCTGTCTTTCAGCTGAAAATAAAACTTTGTCCCCCCTGAATGTGTCTTTCATAATCACAGTGGCTACCAAGGGCAAGAATCCTTTTCTCCGGTCCTTGCATGCGGTGGAAGTTCTGTTTTTAGGGGAAATACAGTTTACAGTTTGAGATGTGATACAGAGGCAAGGAGAGGTTGGATCCCTGAGCTGTGTTCTGGTGTCAGCTGATGTTCGCTGCAGCTTTTTGTCTGCATGGGGAGGGCTGGGCTTTTTAGTAGGAGACTGCTTGGCTGCTGGTGCAGACTCCTGAGCGCAGCGTGGCTGCAGCCCTGTTATGGGGTGAAACTGCTGGTGCTGAGGCAATTCTGAGAAGTGATGATGTCAGCAGAAGGCAGTAAACAGAAGCAACAGGCTGTTGCTGGTAAACATGGTGAAACAGAGAATGTGTGCAATGACATTAGGAAAGCTCTCTTGAAACCCCAGGGATTCCCATGGTACTTAACTGCTGCAACATAATTGATTAATGTCTCAGGAAATCAAATATTTGCAGTTCTCTTCCTTCAACATGCAGCACTGCAAACTGTGGGAGCTGATACTTGAGCGGTCTTGAAGCACTTGTAAATGCTATCATCACATGTTGCACTCATATTTTCCCCTCAGTTAATTCAGTCTCCTGTGACCACTCCTCTGGGACTGATCATGTTGAAAACTACTTCAGAAGAACTGGCATGTCCAAGGGAAGATCTTAGTGTGGCCCGGAAAGAAGAGCTCCGCAAGCTGCTCCTAGACCAGGTGCAAACAGTGCTTGGGCTCCTCACAGGTATGAGTTACTGCTCTTGAACCTTGAAACAAACCTCCTCCTTCACGAGCTTTAAGATGCTAGAACATTCTGGGTTCAGTGAAGCAACATGTTGGCAATATAGTGACTGCTCCTATAGTTTGAACATTCAACTCTACCTTTAGGCATTTGGGTCAGCTTACTATGAAACAACTCATGTAGTAGAACGGCTGTATAGCTACATATATCCCTCTCCTTATTTAGAGGAATTACATGTATAAGCACTTGGTGACTTTCTTGGGCTCACTAAGAGAAGACAGTGTTCCTTGTCAAAACACTGAAGATGTGTTCTACCAAAGTTCTCTTGCAGTCTCCAGTATGTTTGTTAATCTCTCTGTCTCTTAGCAGGCTGTTCTGAAAAATCTCTCTTTGGGCAGGTATTTTGGAGAGCATCTGGGACAAACACAGCGCTACTGCTGCCACTCCACCACCATCCCCAACTTCAGGAGAAAGTGGTAAGGACGGTTAAAGCTAGAAGATGATATTTCCGTATACTTAAACTTGCAACATCAGGCACAGATTCCTTTCTTTGCTGTCTAATCTCTTGTAATAACCCTTTCCTAGAGCTTTTCATAGGACAGCAAATTCCTGGTCAGAAAGACAAACCTTACACAAAGCAGTTTCCGTTGCAGGGGGTGCCCCACAGAAAATGTCACCTTGTTGTAAAGTGCACATATAGCTTCTTGTTGTCCTCAGATGGCAAAAAGCTTCCTGAAGTGTCAGTGCAGAATGCTCTGACATCAGGGGTTTGGCTTCGTCCCATCTGAATTTCAGCTGTAAGTGCATCAAAAGCCAAAGTGGAGCAAAACTGAAGACCTAACTTAAAAAAAAAGGGTGGCTAGATCATTGTATGTGTATGTATACATATATATATATATGTGTATATATATATATGTGTGTGTGTATATATATATACTGAAAGTTTGTTTTCTACTTATTCCTGTTAGCCTTTTGCATGGGTATTTAATTTATCTAAACTCATTTACATATATTTTTATACTTACTTTAAATAGAGAATTTATTTCTGTGTCTGTGTACTTGGCTCACACTTCATTTATACTGTGAAGTCTGAATGGGGGTGGATGCGTTAGGATCACCCCAGGCTTAATGCTCATCTTGATGATCACCAGTTTCTCTTGTGCCTTGATGTAACATGGGTTGTTGTTACTTTTGGCTCCCCCAAGCATTGTTCAGCAGACTGTGGTGTCTTTGTTCCTGCTCTTTGGAAAACAAAGTAAGGAGGAATACTAGGATGCAGTGAAATCAGTATGTTGTCTGGTCTTGGCTCTGTCTACTTTTAACAAGGAAAAAGAAGGGCTTAGGGTCTGGAACCCGGTTGTGCGTAGGGAGAAGATGAAAGTCTTGTGGATCCAGTATTTCCTTCTCCAGGGTCATACTGATACCCAGTTGTGCTTGGTGCTGTTTGTTCTGTGAGTTAACACAGTTGTACCTTTGTCTCTCTTGTCTTTGGGACCTTAAACAGTTAACAAAGAGTTGCAGATCACTTCCTTCTGGCCACACTGCACTAGTAGCTTAAGACAGCTGCCTGTGCTAAGCTTTTGTTGATGTTTCGGTGAGTGTTAAAACTTTCACATTTAAGTTTGGGTGGAATTTCAAGTGCTTCTTTCCTGTAGAAGAGCTTAACGCACTTTTATAGTTATATACAAAACAAGCTTAATGGGAAGAAATATGTCCATGTGTTTAGAGAGGGCGGATTTTGCTGTAACTTGCAAAAGTTTGAAAGAAATAAAATATTGACAGAAAAACCCAAGACTTGTGTTACTTGGCAGGAGTGAGCGTGCTGCAGGAGAGCAGGCTTCACCCACCCTGGCAGTGAGAGCCTCAGTGCTTTCATAAGATAGGGTCTTCCAGGGGAAAAAGCTGGTTTATGTTGCTGTCAGCTGTTGGTAGCCAGTTCCTCAGTGGCCAAGGACTACGTATTGGTACAAACCAGGTTGGGTTGCTTGGTGGGCCCAAGTGTATGCTGCAGATGCTGGTTAATGCAGGTATCTCCAAGGCCATGCCTGCAGGAGGGGGTGCTGCACCATGAACAGCAGCTTCCAGAATTAACTTGGAAAAAACTAACACAGTTTGTTTTGAAGTGCTGGTAACTTGAAGTGATGCAACCCAGAAAATCTCTGTTTTGTTATCTAGAGTTGTAATAAAAAGTAAGCAGTGGAACAAATTCTGGGCTGATTGCTGGTGGGAGCCTGTGCGAGGTGTCCTCTCAGCTCCTCAGTGAATCACTGCATGGTGCTTGTGCTGAGGCAGGTTTTCATCCACCTGTGCATTCACCTTGTGACTTTACAGTTCTCAAAGTGAAAGCATGCTGCATTTCTGTTCTTGGTCTTTCCTTTCTCCCCTTTCAGGGAAAACAAACAAAGTGTACGCACCATCTTTTCAAGGTAATTGCTAGTAATGGAGACTACAGTGCAATTCCTTTAGCAGTTCAGGCTTGGTTTCATTGGGTGCTCTTGTGCAAACTTATTTGAAACTTTCTCTGTTTTTCTTTTGTGCTCTGCCTCAGCTGCTCTCTCCATGTTAAAATTGGTTGTGATTCAAGTTCTTGAAGTCCAAAAGAAAGAGCACTGAGTGCTTCCCTCTTGTCTACTGCTTGCTCACTTTCTGGTTTCATGAAGAACTATCTTCATTTCCTTTATTAACCAAAAGTCCTTTGGGTGGCTATTTGAGAACAGTTGAAAGATCCACAGTGGAGGAAGAGCGCTGATGGAGTTGCTAATATGAGTTGCTAACATGGAGAACCTATGAGGTTTAAAGACAGATACACAAGTCTGTAGTGGTGAGTGGCCGGCCTAGCATTACACATCTATGGGTCCTTACTTGCAGGCAGAGATGCATGTGTGATTGGAAGGTGAATTATGGGACAAACATGGGTTTAGTGAAACTTACATTAAATCCTGCACTGGAGATGTTAGTTGTTTCTCTGTCCTTAAAGTCTTGAAATCTGTGAGCTGACCAAATCTTTTTACCCACATAGTTATATTTGGGTCTCATTTGTGCAGCAAAGTATTCCTGTTTACTGCTGATACTTTTAACTTTTTTTTGTTGCTTAGATGAGACCACCATCTTTTTCTCCTTATCTTTAGGTGAAATTAAAGGTGCTCCAAAAAGGAAAATAGGCTTCAGAGTCCTTATAAATATTTAATATGCTCCATCAGAGCCAAAATCTCTTTAGGAACTTGGAAAAGCTATGCTTCCTGTTTTTGTACAGGGAAGCAGAGTGGTTACTTGCAACTCTTGCATAGTTCTTAAATAGCACTTAGAGACAATGTTAAAATCATATCTTATGCTGCTTTAGCAAAGAAACTCTGATAACATCCTATGTTGGGAAACATTTGAGTTACTGCATCAGTGTAGAATTTACTCAGCAATAATCTCTTGGCATCCAAATAGCTGTGCATGATTTATAGCTCTTTCCTTCATTAGGCGTGTGCAGTCGTGTATGGTGAACAAATGAGAAGCATAAATGTTTGCTGCTGCTGACTTGTGCAGAATAGCCTCATTCCAGCCCCTCCTGAGAGTTTTCTCCTTGTGCACAAATACATTTGATCCTGTAAATTTATCAGCTCTTTGCAAAGACGTCAGATATAACTTAAAATCTGAATTTCAGTAATTTAACTGGGTGCAAAGCGCTGACTGCTATGAGTTACAAAGCCCAAATTTATGGTTTCTGGTGCTGATGGGTTGAAAGATATCAGTCTTTGATTCTCATTGATTTTTGTGGAGCTTGCTGGAGTGGACATTTGGAAGAAGCATATCTGCTTCTGTAAAAACACAGTGCAAGCAGCTCTCACACGGCAGCCTATGTATAGTTGTGGATGACACCATGGGGGCTGCTTTTATGTAAAGACTAAGTGCAGGGTTATCTCATTCTGCCGAGGCAGCACGATGCCTTAAGTTTCTGGAGCAGAGCGAAAATAAACAACGCTAAGGTATGGCAGGGAGTTATGAATTTAGTGATGAACGACATGGATTTTGATAACAAATGGAGACTTAAAGGGGATCTGTTCGCCATGCATACTTCTGAGTGCTTTGGAAACAGCTCAGTAAATCATGCCTGTTATTTTCATACTGCTGGTGTGTTGGGTCATTTCACTTTCCAAAGGAAAAAAAAAAGATTACTTGGATTTTCTGTGGAGACCTTCACATTGTGTAATGTAGCAAGTGCCTGTGGATTTCTAAAGGTGAAGACATTTGTACTCCAGAGTATTGAATAACCTGAGGAAGGTGAATAGGTTTTCAGCATGTGGAAGCCTGCAAGATAGCCGTCAGCTTCTGTGGGGAAAGGCAGCTGACCTGGTGGTGTCCACTTGGATTTCCATAAAGCTTTCACAAGGCTTTGTGGTAAAAGCTTTAGAGAAAGCAAAGACCATCAGGGATAAGGAGTCCCTGGATCATTAATGCATTGGGTAGAAGGCAGGAGACAAAAGGTAAGTGGGGATAGTCCCCTCTTGCCATGAGAAAGGATGTCACCTGTGGTGTACTGTTTGGAACTGTGCTCATGGACATACTTGTTAGAGGCTTTGGAAGAGGGCTTAGTAAAGAGACAAGGAGGCTTGTCAAGGGCATTGAGATGAACAAAATGGTGAGGAAGAAGGTGTGACTGGAGACCTGCAGGAAGGTCTTGTATGTCTGTGGGCAAATGGAAGGTGAAAAACAATGCAGATAAGTATAACCTGTGTTTGGGTTATTCTCTCTCTCTCTATGTGTGTGTGTATGTATGTGTATATATATATATATACACACGCACACTCATCTCATGCCAAATCACAGGTTCCAAACTCACCCTCAGTATGCAGAATTCCCTTCTGAGCATTGCACCATATCATTCAACAGAAAAATTAGGTCAGGAGCAGTCAAAAATCTGCTTCGGTGCTGTGTGGAATTGAGGTTCATCTACACCTCGAATAGTGGCTCCAGTTCTGGTCTTCCTATATCAATAGGCATAAAGTAGAAATGATAGCTTTGTAGAAGGCAGTAAAGATAATTGAGGGTATTGAATAGCTTCCATATAAGTAACAAGAAAAGTGGTACTCTTCACTCCCTCAAAGAAATTGAGAGCAAGGAGTTGCAGTTGAAACCTACTGAGTGGCATGTGAATGAAAGGAGATGATTTCTTTTCCCTGTTTGGGTACAGAAAGGTAGGAAGTGAAACAGTCAGCTGACAAAGCCCCAAACCAAACCTGTCTTTGCATGATGTATAGTTAAGCTGTGGAACCCTGTCACAGAATGTTGCAAATACAGAGTTTATGTGGCTTCAGTTGGAGACTAGATGAAGTCATGGAAGGGGGGTGCCTGCCCATGGCAGGGGGCTTGGAAGTAGATTATCTTAAGGTCCTTTCCAACCCTAACCATTCTGTGGTTCTAAGGTAAGTCCTGAGGCTGTGGAGAGTCCTTCGAAACTCTGCCTGGCTTGGGAAACCTTTGTAAGGCGAGTGGTTGGAGGCCGGGGAACATAGTCTGTGCCTGCCTGGGCTTTTGGTCACTGACAAAAGGTACCATATTAAGTAGGCTTCTTGGTCTGACTCAGAACATCTGCTCTTACATCATCCACAAGCTATCACGTACAAGCAGACGCAACTCTGCCAAGGTTCAGTAAAACATGGCTGTGCCAGAGAACTCGTGCAAGCTTACATCAAGGATCATGCAGCCTTGTGAGGATAACAACCTTGTGAGGGGGGTGAATTTATCCTAAATTCCTAAAATACGTGCCATGGCACTGCTGTTTTCCAAAACACTGTGGGTGTGCTTCCCAGTCTGATCTGATGTGAGATCTGCTCAAAACTCCTGTATTCCTGAAGAGAAAAATCCCTGGTTCATGACAAGTCTTTGTGCACTAGCATGCTGAATGCCACAGGCTCTGATAGCTTTTGCTTTATACCTAGGGCTGGTCAGTTGCAGCTTTTGAAGGGAATTGCCTTGACTTTACAATGCAGATGTGTGCTTTGTTTCGCAGGTGACCTGTTGAGTAGCCTGTTGCAGAGTCCCAGTGCAGCCAAACTATTGAACCAGCCAATCCCCATCCTTGACACAGAAAGTGAATACATATGTTCCTTGGCGCTGGAGTGCCTGGCACACCTCTTCAGCTGGATCCCTTTGTCTGCTAGCATCACTCCATCACTCCTCACCACCATTTTCCACTTTGCCCGCTTTGGCTGTGACACCCGTGTTCGGAAGATGTCTTCTGTCAATGGCAGCAGCCAGAACTCAGTGTTGGGACAGGAGCGTGGCCGCCTTGGCGTCTTGGCTATGTCTTGCATCAATGAACTGATGTCTAAGAACTGTGTGCCTATGGAGTTTGAAGAGTATTTGCTACGGATGTTCCAGCAGACTTTCTACCTCCTGCAGAAGATTACCAAGGAGAACAATGCCCATACGGTGAAGAGCCGGCTAGAGGAACTGGATGAAAGGTAAGAGCAACGAACAGCTAAGTAGCTCTGCTAGGGCCTCTTGCTTTCTAAAGGACAGTCTTTATTACTCTGTAGTCATGCATGGTGTGTCTAATCACCTTTTTTTCAGAGTACTGTGCTGAGGGAGACAGGCAGAAAGGTAGGTGCCCACAGGTAAGGTTCTGGTGAGGGGCTGAGTTTGCTAAGGGACCATGGTGGCACACGTTGGTATTCTTTCCTGTCCTTTTCCTCCCCTTTCCTCCAGTTCATTACTGTTTGACTGCAGGTCTGAGGTGGCACAAGAGCTGCATCTGCCCTTCATTCAGTTGTAAAAGAAAACAGAAGAGGCTCAGTGAGGTAAAGGCATTGCAGTATCCCCTTTCCTGGTCAGTATCTGCCTTCTCTGCTTAAACTCAAACATACAAAGAGTGGGTAGATATTCTACGAGTCATGACTCGAAAGAAAATAGAAGTAGTTTCCTACCCTTCACTGAGGTGTGACAGTTTCCTCATTCCTTTTTCATTTTTACTTGTTTTTTTAAACACCACCAAAAGACAGCCTCGGGAGCTCCATTTATGGCAGCAGTGAATGGCTGTGCTGCAGGGGCTATCTGTCTTGACAGGAGGCAGCAAGGAAGACACAGCATCTTGGGAGACTGTGTGTTGTCATTTTCCAGACTGTTGCTGCCATCTTTTTTGCCTAAATCAGCTTAATTCTTTGATATCAGGTATCCCTACTCCATAGAATCCCAGACTGGTTTGGGTTGGAAGGGTCCTTAAAGCTCCTCTAGTTCCAACCCCCTGCCATGGGCAGGGACACCTTCCACTAGACCAGGTTGCTCCAAGCCTCGTCCAACCTGGCCTTGAACACTGCCAGGGATGGGGCAGCCACAGCTTCTCTGGGCAACCTGTGCCAGTGCCTCAGCGCCCTCAGTGTCTTGCTGTTGTGTTGAGTGGTTGAATCCACCTGTTGGCAGGGTGGTGGGAGAGGTGAGGGCTCGGAGGGCTTGGAGACTGCCTGTTGTTTCAGGCTGCTGCCGTAGGGAGCCTGGCAGGCTGGGACTAATGGTGGCGAATAGGTTGTGACTGAATGTGCTCAGTGTCCTGTTACAGATACATGGTGCTGCTGTGTAAAACTTGATCCCAGGTGCAGCTGCAAGGACTTTGAGCTTTTGGGTGCTTTTTGTTGGGTTTTTTTTGTGTGTGGTTTGTCGGGGTTTTTTTTAATATCAAGAATAAAAACAAATTGAGGAAACAAACTGTGGGTCCATTTGTAGAGATGTTTTGCATGTTTCTTCTGTAAAATGCCATTTTTCCGTCTCTTTAGGTGTGTAACTTTGGGGTGATAAATTTAGATTAATCATGACTTCTGCTTAACAGTAAATACTATTTGTTCATTTTTTTTACTAACTTGCTTCGACTTCAGTATCACTGGGTCCTAGAAATAAGACGTGTATGAATGTGCCACCATTGCATACCGAAGTGTGTGCACAGGGTGCCAGGATTTTCACTCTGGATTTCAGAAAAGCTTTCCTGGAACCCCACAATCTCATGTATAACTTTGTTCTTTCTTTTATGGAAAACATGAGCAAGCAGCCTTCACTGGCAGGACTGCAGGAGGTCTCTATCTGTGTTGGCCTTTGTGATGTGGTATTGCCATATCATCATGTTCTGCTGCTTAGATATGTTATCCGCAGAGATTTGTTGGTGTCTGTGATTGTGGGACCCCTTCATTGTGAAGGTCTGGAATAGGAATGTAACTAAGATGTTCTGGAAACTGGAAAAATTTAGCTGGCTTCTGGAGGAGTGGAGCTGTCTCTGGGCTGGCTGTCCTCTCTGTGGAAAAGGATGTGAGGCTTTTCCCTTTGTCACTGAAGGGCATAGCTATACTTGTATGTCCTGCTATACTGTATAAAAGTGTCATCTTGGCTTGGGCTGAAAAAAATCCTAGAATCATAGAATGGTTATGGTTGGAAGGGGCCTTAACAATCAAATCCTGAAGAGAACTGGTGCTGAAGAAACTTCAGTTAGTTTGCTGTTGTCAGAGCCTCCTTGCCCTGGGTCTGTTCCTCCCCTTCCTCTCATGGTGCTGGTTATTTTTATTCTTTTACAAAGTGGTCTTGAGCAGCTCGTACTACTGAACTTGTCCAGAAGAAGAGTAAGCTTAAACTACCTTTTGCTCTATTTGTGTTTGGTTTTAACTTGGAGATCTCAAAACATGGCAATTAAGGATCCAGCCAATGGCCCAGTGGCTGCAGAAGGACCTTTGGGGCTGGCAGAGCTAGGGGCCAAGTAGGAATTTCACTGGTCTGAGATCAGAAGCTCTTCAAAAACTGGAAAATCAAAAGCGTGAAGGAAGTGTTTGGATCTGGACTCTTTCTCTTCCTGCTAGCTTCACTTTTGAAGTGTTTGATCTGCGATCAGCTGTGTTTAGTGGTCTCTTGTGAAGTACACAATGCCGAATAAAAAGGAAACTTAATCTTTTTGCATATTCAAACTATTATGTGGTTTTGTAGGTTTCTAACAACAGTGCTGCAGCTCTTTTGTTAGCTGGCAGTGCTTATGGTCTTGAGTGAGATGTCATTGGGAAGAGTAGGGTTCCCCCCCAAAAAAATGCAGAAGGGAAGAGCAAGGCAGTACAGTAAAACCAGTCTGTTAATGCATGTCTGAAACTTTGCTAAGCCTAACCTTTTAGTTAAAAGAAAAGCTTCAAGTGCTCTTGCACTTTAGAGCTCTTGGCATGTGAGAAGGAATTCTCTGCACACAGCTGTGCCACTGGATTGCTGGAGCTCTCAGTGTGTATGATGCTGCAATACATTGGTCCTCTGATGGATGTATTGAACTAATGGAGTATTGAACACTCTTCTGTATAGGTAGACATGAGGATGACTTCTAACCTTGATGAAGCTTGTGTTGTGCAGGGTGTGTTCTTATTTCCTAGTAAAATCTTACCTATCCCACTGTGGTATTGGTAATTGTCCCCCAGGTGCATACTTGGGAACCCCCAGTGCTCCACTGAGGTTGCAGTCTTGCTGGACTCCCTTAAGTGTTGGTAGGAGGCTTCCTTTGGACCTTCACTTTGTGCAGTCCCAAGCATTGAGTAGTCCCATGCTTTGGAAGAAGATTTGTCTTTATAGTCTAATTTAGTCACAAAAGCCTGGGCTCAGTTCAGAAACTTTTGGATGGTTGGTCTGCACTGCAGGAGAAGCCATTCTTCCCAGCTCTCAGCTCCATGGTGCTTCCACTACCTTGTGTAAATGTAACACATGTATTGCTAACTCGTGCTTTAACTTCGTGCTTCCAGCTGAATTCCTCTGTGGTACCATTTATTCCACTAATCCTATCTACATCAGTAAGATGACCCCTGCTGTTAATTATTCCTCTAGGGTTGGGGGAGATTGTGCTTGTTTGCAGGTCTAGTTGAACTCAAATGTATTTACCTGAATATTAAAGTTGCTTTTGACTAGACTGTCTTTTCTACTGTTTCAGGTATTAATGAAATGAAGGTAGGTAATTGGTGCAGGGCTTTATATTTTAATTGTTCTACTGGTTGTTAATTGTAACTTTCTTTTATTAAAAGGATTTTGGGTAAATTTGATCACTCTTTCAACGAAATTGCTTTCCCTTGTGGCATCCTTCGTGTTTTCTCAGTTGTTTTCTCCTTTCCCTTGTAGCTACATCGAGAAGTTTACGGATTTTCTCCGTCTCTTTGTGAGCGTCCACCTACGACGAATCGAATCCTACTCCCAGTTCCCTGTGGTTGAGTTTCTGGCACTGTTGTTCAAATACACTTTTCATCAGGTACAGCCCTGAGACGTTGTTTTTCCACAGTCTGTTCTCTCTTCTATTTTGTACAGAAAGCAGGGTTAGCTTGTTTTCCCCAGTGAAGCTGATACCTCGAGTTATCCTAGAAGAAAACCTATTAACTTGTCTTTCTGGCACTTCCCATCTAGTGCTGAGGACTTGGAAATGGCTTAATGTGCCCTTGGATTTAGTTGGAGACAGGGGTCACATCTTGCGAGAACAACTTGTCTGGTGTTTATCTTTGGTTTTGCTTTTATTTATTTGCTAGTCCTTGGAATGGACAGTGTTGTCTGGAACAATCATAGAATCCCAGACTGGTTTGGGTTGGAAGGGGGCTTAAAACTCATTCAGTTCCAACCCCCTGCTGCAAGCAGGGACACCTTCCACTAATCGTTAGACGGTTGCTCCAGGCCCTGTCCAACCTGGCCTTGAACACTGCCAGTGACAGGGCATCTCCATCTTGCTCGTTTTGTGTTTGGGGATGCCTTTCTTTCTCCTGAATGTGATTCTTTTATCTGAGGCTTTCCTTGTAAGTTTTGGTATTGTATCAAAAGCCAAGGTTGGGGTTTTATTGTGTTATCTTGCTGTAGAACCTGTCACAGTGAATTCAAACTCCTGTTTGTCCCCACATATGAATAACGACAAGGCAGCAGACTTATAAAATGCTCAAAGCTGATGCAGCAAGCCATGAGATGGGTTAATGCTGAGACCAGCTTTGTTATTCCTGGGTTCCTACCCTTGTGCAAAATCTTTTGCTCATCTTTTGTCAGCTATTAATGTCTCCGATGACCTCCTAAAAATGTTTTAATAAAGCAAGAAGTCCTTCCTGTGAAGTGCATGCTAACTTGTGTTTTCATTGTGTGAAATCAGTCTTGCCATAGCTCGCAATACTCATTGTGAATTTTGGGGTATTTCAGCCTACACATGAAGGTTACTTTTCTTGCTTGGACATCTGGACACTCTTCTTGGACTACCTGACTAGCAAAATCAAAAGTCGTCTGGCAGACAAAGAAGCAGTACTCAACAGGTGAGCAGTGGGGAAGCTTTCAGGATGTCACAGCTCAAAGACCCTTCACAGTCACTATGGCAGAGGATGTGAGAAGTAAGCTGTTGCTTACTCCAGCTTCACGTGTGGTTGGGCCCTTTCTTCTGAAATTGTGAAGTAGAAGAAGTGTAAATTTCAATGTTTCGCACTTAAAAGAATTTAAACTGAGCAGATTAGTGTAGAAAACTGCCACATGCATTGTGTGTGAGCTTGACAGCCAGAGTTAAAAAGCTTTGTGGTCTAAAATAGAACTGTAACATGTTAGCGAATTTTAGAGCATGCTTTTAGCACATATCCAGAGTCAGCTGCCTGGTAAGTGTTTGCACAGCTCGTACAAATAATATAAGAAATTCCTGTTGAAATGGAGAATGTGTTTCTGAGAAATATTGCTGAGACTGTGTTTGGAAGTTAGAAGTTCCCCTTGCTTATCTCTGATGCTGGTTATGTGCATGAGTTGCAACAGCGGTTGGCAGCTCTGCCTTTGTAGATGTTGTATCCTGAAACTGGTGGCTTTCTTTGGATAAGAGTGGCTTTGCTGCCATTTTAAAGATCTGGGGAATACACTGGTACTTTGCTCAAGTTTTGGAGGCTTAGAAGTGCCATGGCTTATGCTGTGTTAAGTGCAGAAGGAAGCTGCTTTCTCTCAAGCACACTAAGTGTAAGTGGTTGGTGTTTGAAAGGCAGCCTGGCATCATAACCACAAAGAACAAATGTGGAACAGGCTTACACCACACACTACTCTTCCTCTCAGCATGGGAACAGTGAGGTTTTAATTTCTCAAGTAGTAGGCATTTGCATTTGAATTTTGTTATAATTTATTCCTAATTTGCCACTCTCTGCCTAATGCTGTTGAACTCTGCCTTAGTGTTCTGCTCCTCTTCACCTGGCTAATGCATGTGTAATGCGTACTTGTGTCAAGCAGTTTGTGATGGAGAACATGGAAACATACAATAGCTGTCTCTAGGAGATGTGTCAGACTATAAAGCAGACTAAAAAGCACACAAGTGGTTGAAGCTTGTACTGCTTTGTCCTCAGGGACAGCACTGACACCAACAGCTTCCTGCACATGCTCAGGCGGGCAAGCGCTGCACTTTGACAGCCTGGGAGTGGTTACACTGCAGGAGCACAGATGAAGTTTCCTGTTCTGTGGTTGACAAACTCTGCATGTTGTGCACACTGCAGCTTTTACTATTGGTTAAATTGCTAATCGAGAGTTACGTCATCTGAGTACAAGAGATGGTAGCTCAGCCTCCTTGCGCAGAGAGCTATCAGTTGCTTCAGCTGACAAGGCTGACACTTGGATGATGCTCTGAATCTCTGGTAGTGTATCCTAATGCCTAATTTTTCACCTGATATCACCTAGAAAAGAGCGTGATCTTTTACACTGGACCCCAGCTGAGAAAGAGGGTTTTTAAAACAATCAGATCAGCTCCACTTGAAAGACCCAGACTTTGACGCTGTGTCATCAGGAATGTCTGCATGCTCAGGTGGCTCTGTGCTGATTTTGCAGCTTGGCATTATTCTTAGGTAATCATTGAGGAAGGTTTTCTGTGCTTTCTACCAGCTTCCTAGCTCTGAGAGATGAAAAGGCATCTTTCAGTGACATGCCTTTCGTGTTAGAGTACTAGTAGTTAAAGGGCTGGCTTTGTTTCAGAGGACAAGGGCCTGAATTCTTTGGCCAACAGTGTAGGGAAAGAGAACAAATAGCCTCAGGGGAGTCCCCTGTTTGAGGTATGCAGCAATAACTGCCCTGTTTTATGTGTTTCGAATTCACTGCCCAAAAGCAGGGCATCAGACAGGCTGCTGAGGAGCAGCTTAAGCAACAAGAAGCTTTTGGTGCCTCCTGTTCATGCACATCTGCTGCTATTCCTGGCAAGCCACTCCTACCTTTCCTGTTTTGAACTTGTGAGCTGCTTCTATTGCTATCAGTTTTCCCTTTCCCTTTCAGAGGTAGTGGGATGTCAGATATCACCAACTTCTTTCCTTGCAGGTAGTGCGTGACCTGAAATGACATGATATTCTTAATCCCAGGATCTGCTTGGTGTTTCCTCAACAGACCTCTAAAGCTGTGCTGCAGGCTCTTTGCAGTGGCCCACTTGAAATTGTCATCTGTGTGACATATCTGCTTTGCTGGAAGGGCTGTGGCACAGCAATTCTGCAGAACTGTTTTATCAGACTCTTGCTCTGTTTCCCTATGGTCATAGGTACGAAGATGCCTTGGTTCTGTTGCTGACAGAGGTGTTGAATCGAATCCAGTTCAGGTATAACCAGGCACAGCTGGAGGAGCTGGATGACGAGACACTGGATGATGATGTAAGGAGCAGAGTTGACCAAGGACAACTACAGGTCCAGATATTAACTCTTGCACTGATAATGCCTGGAATGTTATTCCCAGAGCTTGTGCTTTGGAGTACAAGCTAGACAGCTGCTGCTTTATTCTATGTGGGGTTTGAGGTTTAAAGCAGCATGAAATGCTTTTGGCAAAACTGGATTCAAGGTTACACTGAAAAGATATTACCTTTGTTTTTAACTTTGTTCTTTAAACTTTTTTGGAGCAGGAGGGGATATAGATACTTACATTCTGATTCTCAGAGGCATTAGATGTCCACATCTAGTTGTTTTGGAAATTAGGTGCTGAACTATCTCTTGATACAAAAGCTTCAAGCTGGAGCAGCTCTGCTCCAAAGACAGGCTAAGAGAGCTGTTTTGTTCAGCCTGGAGAAGAGAAGGCTCTGGGAAGACCTTGAAGCAGCTTCCAGTGCCTAAAGGGGCTACCAGAAAGCTGGAGAGGGGCTTTGGACAAGGGCCTGTAGGGACAGGACAAGGGGGAATGGCTTTAACCTGACAGAAGGGAGATTGAGATGAGCTCTTAGGCAGAAGTTCTTCCCTGTGAGGGTGCTGAGGCACTGGCACAGGGTGCCCAGAGAAGCTGTGGCTGCCCCATCCCTGGCAGTGTTCAAGACCAGGCTGGACAGGGCTTGGAGCATCCTGGTCTAGTGGAAGGTGTCCCTGCCGTGTCAGGGGGTTGGAACTGGATGAGCCTTAAGGTCCTTTCCAAACCACACCAGTCTGGGATTCTATGATATTTCTACTAAGTTGGTATTTGTAAACGTCATCTCAGTACTGATAAACCTAGAATTGAAATACGTCTCTCAAATGGTTGAGAGAGGTTGTTCTGCATAAACAGATGCTTGTCATCTGGGCAGTAACTGTGCTTTGGGAGTGAATGCTTATGCCTTATCACTCTAAGGAAACATAAGCCCTCGTGGCCAAAGCCTGGCTTGGCAAAACTATTCTCCATCAGATACCTAGTGGTACATGAGAATCACAAGAGCAGCATCTCTTCAGCATCTGGCTGTCTGCAGAAGCCAAGCTCTGGAAAGGAGCTGGCTAGTCCCAAACATCAGTTAAGAGCTACTAGTCTGCAAAAAGCTGTTTCCTTCTGGATTTGCTGTACTTACGTTGGTGTTTCTTCCCATAGCAGCAGACTGAGTGGCAGCGGTACTTGCGCCAGAGCTTGGAAGTGGTTGCAAAAGTCATGGAGCTCTTGCCAACTCATGCCTTCTCCACACTAGTAAGTTGTTATCCAGACCAAAAGTGCAATGTGAAATGAGCACCAACTGCTGGAGTTTGTTGCAAGCTGTTTAATAGAAGCCACAGTGCCAAAGAAAGGGAGGAAATTTGGTTTTGGATGTAAAACCTTGGCAAGAGAAGACCAGAAACTGAAGGGAGAAATCTTGGGTTTTGGCTTTCTCAGATTTCTTGGTGTGTTTTGAAGGAAGTGCTTCAGTGAGCATCTGAGTCCTACTTGCTGGACACTAAGCTCTTTAGACTGTCCCTCAAAGTGTAAATATTTGGCAGCAATCCTTCACTGGTGTTTATCTTGGTCTTTATATTAGGAGGCAGCGCTGTGAAGTGGGCAGACGGGTCTTAAGGAGAGTGGAATCTTTGTTTAAATGAAAGGCTAGATATAAATGCTGAAGAAAGTGCCTCAGACAATTGGGAATTACATCTGATAAACACAGAGGAGTGCTTTGCTCCAGCTAGTGCCACTGCTCTTGCTAAAATTGGTGGTATAAAAGCTGGTGGGGTTTGTAGCATTATAGTGAGTTTTGAGGAGATCTTGAGGCTGTACGCCAGTGTAGTTCAACATTCAGAGAAGTCAGTGCCTTTTTGCTGGGTGAGAGGGAAGACTAATAGTAACAGTAGGATCTCAAAGCAAGTCTGTTAATTCTCCTGGAGGTGCTGCATACCTGGACCTCTGAACCACATTCCCAAGAAGCAGAGGAAATGAAGCTGCTACAGAGGTGAAGCCGCTGCAGAGGCAGAAGATACCTGACCTGAACTGCTTTTAGTTGATACTTTTATTTAAGAGCCATTCTGGCTGAGCTGAGCCCTATTCCTAGAAACTGAAGTAGTGAACTTAACAGCCCTCATGTGAAAGTAGAAGTTGCTCTGCAGCATGGCACATGGCATGAGTCTGCAAGAGGCAAACAGAGGAGCAGCTGTTTCACTGAGCATATGGGTCATACGGTGAAGAGCATGTGGCTTCCTTAAAGTAACACATTAACACGAGGAAGGCTATCTGGGTTTTTTAAATAGCTCTCTTCCTGCAGTTATATAAAGACTCACCACTGTTATTTAGGCACAGCATGTTAGAAACTTGATGGTGAGTGCTTTCTTGAGCCCTGCATTAGATCACTCTTGTATACTGGATAAATTGGGAGATTCTCAAGCAGTTTCATGTACTTCTCATGGTGCTCTGCAGTGCTGTTGGATGCAGTGGCTGGTCTGTCAGTACCAAATAATTTAAACAGCATACAGCAACTGCTGTTACTCTGTCCTGTGCTGGACAATGAATGGTTGTGGCTCCTTCTGCTGATGGATGAGGGAACTTTCATAAAACCAACCACCTCATATGTGGTGACTTCTGCCAATAGACTGAAAAGGTTAGAAAATATTCTTTCTGATGGGATGTCTACGAGGAAAAGGTCAGTGTGCAATTTTATCCTGTATGGATACAAATGCATTCAGGTACAGCACAATCTCTTAATTCAGATCACTGAGGTACCTTGACTGGCTGAAAACTGTTTAGAAGGCTTTCTAGTCTGTGTGCACGATTCACTTCCCCCATGATAGCATAAGCTGTTGCTCAGCTGAAGTATCACCAGGATCAAGCATGTTTGCTGTTGGTCCTGCCTTCTGTTCCCGGACCAGGATGCATGAGGACTATGGTGGCTGCTCCCTTAGTTGTTTTCCCTTTGGAGCTTTTGTAATGCAGCCTGCCTGCTGCATTACTTCCCTTTTGCCCTCTGCTGTAGAAGCACTCTGCTTGGAAATTTCTTTGGTTAAACAGTATTTTGGTAGCTGCATTTTGAGGACCTGATATTTACGGGTGAGATGGCTGCAGCACAAGCATCCTGTGCTCCAAGCTCTGCCTTTCCTCTGCTCTGTTTGGTCTGGGTTGTACATCCATCTGTATATTCAGAGTGGGGCATGCTCTGCCATCACTTACTCTTCTCAGACCATTATCTTGTTAGGCTGATTACTCATATTTGTGGGAAGGGGAGAGCTACCACAGAGAAGTGCCTTCAGGGTGGTGATCTTGGTGGTTTTCATGACAGCTATCAAGACATGAGAAGTGGTGGCATGCAGGATCAGGCCAGACCCTAGCAACTTGCCTCTTCTCCAAATGTCTTTTTGAAAACACTAGGGAGAAGCAAGAAAACTCTGCACTGTGTAATCGGTAGTTGGATGTTAACTGTCTTCCAGTCCTCAAAATCACTCTCTTTTCTTGTCCCTTCTAGTTTCCAGTTCTGCAGGACAACTTGGAAGTGTATCTGGGACTCCAGCAGTTTGTGGTCACTTCAGGGACAGGTAATAACCATTGTGATCCTCACTGTTTGAATAGCTGATTGCAAAAACCATCTAGACCTGCTTTAGTGTTGCTTCTTCCGTATTCCATTGAGGGTCTGAACACGTGTATGATGTCTAATGGCTCAGTAAACTACAGTAGCAGACATCTAATAATGTGATTTATTTTCTTGTTAAAAGCAGGTATGCAGCATCAACTGTTACTACAGTAACATGGATGAATGACCTTTTTCCTCACATTAAACTTATTTCAAGAAAGGTTGTGCTCCCATTTGCTTGGGGCTCAGATCTGGTGTGAAGTTGTCCACCATAGGAGTATTTTTATTTAGAGTGAATTAAAACTCTTGTGAGTCAATGAGAAGATGAACTATTTATGATGTAGTAATAGTTTCTTATCTACCTGGCATTTCAGGAGCCTTCATGTATAAAGTAGTTTACAAAGATGTCAGTGCTCTCAAGTGAACATAAAGTGTGAGTGTAGCTTTGTTGCTGCTTCCTGAGAAATAAGGAAAGTCATAGTAGTGTGATCTGCATGAGGAAAGATGGTAGGTGAGGTGTGGCAAAAGAATGTAGCTGAGCTGATTCCAGTTTTCTGGTATGACCAGCAAAGGAATCTCTTGTATTTCAGTACTGCTGTACATGGAAATGTGGTGTTGCAAAACTTATTTGCTTTTTTAGTTAAAGGTCTGGAGTGTTTAGAGAGCAGATATCTATACAACCGAGTGGTAGGATGATTGCATAAATAATAAGACTGGCAAATCTAATTATTCTTACATTCCTTATATGAGAAATATAAAAGTAATTAATGACTTTTCGCATTAGAAGCAAACACTGTTGTTACAAATGCGGCTGTGCTGTTGGAATACTTCTAACCCTCTGGCCAGGAGAGGAAGTTTGGGTAATGACCTCTGCAGAGCTAGGGTGGCTTTCCATGTCAACAGATAGACGGAAAGGCTCCTGTTTATGTAGGTATTAGCACAAATAGAATAAAATAAATGTGTGAAAGGCTGAAATACTTGGTAGCATGTTTAAGCCTTTAGATTGGAATTCACAGTGTGGCAGTTAGAACAGTTGAGCTTGTCTTGCCCAATCTGAGTATTTCAGTCACTTGGGCAGTGCTGCGATTTGAACGGTGACCCACTGCCGAGCTAATTGAAGAAGAATGCTTGTAATGTAATTAGAATAAACTTTGCATTTCCTGTATCTCTGTAATTAGGTTTCCCAGCCCAAAGAGCTGTATTTATTAGAACAGATATGACTTTCTTGCACAAGGTTTTTCAAGTGTGAGCTGTCAGACTGCTAGGCTCTTAGTCAGTGGCTGTTAGCACGAGCAGTTATTGACACTGACGTCTGTTGGCTTCATTGCTGATGAACTTTCCTGTCATTCTAGGTCACAGGCTGAACATCACTGCAGAGAATGATTGCCGCCGCTTGCACTGCTCCTTAAGGGACCTGAGCTCCTTGCTGCAGGCTGTTGGGCGCTTAGCAGAGTACTTCATTGGAGATGTGTTTGCTGCCAGGTTCAATGATGCTCTGACAGTGGTGGAGAGGTAGGAATGGGTTTTGGGGTTTGCTGTCCCTTCAGCAGTACCAGGAGCAATCACCACCACTGCAGTGAATGTGGAAACCAAGGTTTCTTTCTGCCTCCCTTTGTTATGATTGAACTGAGATATGAAGAACTCAGTGGCCAGAATCTTGTTACATTCATCAGTGCTATGTTTCCCAGGTAGCTTTCTAAATCCTTAATGAAAAAACTAATAGGAGGGATTAAATAAAATTAGTCACATGAAAGATTGAAGTACTTGTTTTCCGGCATCCACATGTGTGATGCAATGAAATGAGATGTAGAGTTTGATTACTTCAGAATTGTATCTCTCAAAGCTAAATCATCAAAATCTCTTGAGTGGAAAGTGGAATGCCCCATCCCTGGCAGTGTTCAAGGCCAGGTTGGACCTGGTTTGGAGCAGCCTGGTCTAGTGGAAGGTATCCCTGTCTGTGGCAGGGGGTTGGGACTGGATGAGCTTTAAGGTCCCTTCCAAAACAAACCATTCCATGGTTCTATGAAAAGACCTGTGAAAGCCAAAATGCAGGCATCCTTCCGTTCTTTCCTCCAAGAAACTCAATTAGTGCATGGTTGCAAATTACAGACCTTCAGGGCTTTACATGACTGCATTGGTTATGTTTTTTAGTTTCCATGTAGAAACATTGTATTTGTTCCATCTTACTGCAAATAGTGAAATAGGCTCTAAATTATTTTCAACTAAATGGTCTAAGTGTTGTCTACATATTAGCTAGCTATTGACACAGACTTGCAAAGAGCTGTGTTCAGATAGATGTTAAAGCAGATTTGTACATGTGTATATCCATCTCACACTGCCATGTATGTGTTCACTTCCAGGTTGGTAAAAGTAACGCTGTACGGATCCCAGATTAAACTGTACAACATTGAAACTGCAGTACCATCTGTACTGAAACCTGACCTTATCGATGTGTAAGTATGAGATAGACACTGCAAATGGTTGGATCTAAACTTGGTATCTACATGGGGTGGTACATCCTCAAATGGATGTACTCAGGTTATTTGAAGAAAAAGATATTTATGATAAGTAAAAGCATCCATTAGCTCTAAAACTTATTCTGCCCTCTACCAGTGGCTATAAAAGCTTCGTTCTTTTGCAGTGTAATTAAATGATTAAATAAGTGCTGTAATAGTGGTGTGTTAAGAAATTGATCTACTCTGTGTGTAGTTCCACTTTCTGGATTTTTTGCTACCAAAGTCAGATCTATGGCTTGGGAAAAAGATGTTTTTCCTAGTACAGGGGTTTGAGTTCTTGCCTTCCAAGACAAACATGTGCCTTCCAGCTGTGCAGGTCATTCTGAAACAAATGAATACCTTTGATCAAGAAGTTGGCATTAAGTGTGGAATTGATGCTGCTAGTAATAGGGCCCCAGTCTGACAGCCTTCTAGAGCCCTTCTGTTCCTCAGGCTGTGTAGTATGAACCTATTTCCTGCCAGCTGGTGGTTGTGAGCAGAATTTAAGGTTGCCCTTTTGAGCACGTCAAGTGCTTGTTCTAGTTTGCAATTGCCTGTACAGGAGCTCCTTGAAAACCCCCTTGAGATTTCATCATGTAGCTCCCTGGAATTCTCCTAATAATCCAAATTACTAGCACTGACTTTTGTGCAGATAATGTTCTTTTAATGGTCTTTTTCCTTTTCTAGTTTAAAATAGTATGGGAGGCTTTTTACCATGATGTGTTAGTGAGGGGTTTTCCTCTATATAGTCCCAAAGAAATGTCCTGACTCAAAAATCTTAATATGGCCTTGTGTCAGAAGTGTAATTATAAAGTATGATTATGTCCAACCTACCAGTCAATTAGAATTTGACCTTATGAAATATAATCAATTATGATTTGACCTTTTGGCTTAATACTGTTGCTGAGTGAGTTCAGTTTCAGCGCATGTTTAAATATGCTTTGAATATACAGGTTTGAGACAAAAAATGATGGCAAGCAATTTAAAGAAAAAGCTGCCAACTTTGTCTGAAAATAGTAATATTCTTTTGCCTTGTGCTGTCAGAGCTACCTACCGTGCCCAGGATGTGGGCCCTTCTGCAGCTGTCCTGGAGGAAGTGGCTTTTATCCCATGTGTGTATCTTATCCTTGCTCTGCTCCTCTGCAGGCATGCTCAGTCCCTGGCAGCCCTGCAGGCCTATGCACACTGGCTGGCACAGTTCTACAGTGAAGTTCATCGCCAGAACCCGGAGCAGTTCATCTCGCTTGTCTCCACCACTCTGGAGGCTATTACACCCCTCATCAGCTCAAAGGTACCTTTGTCAGTTCTGGGCTGAGGGAAGGCTTCTGTGGAACCAGACACCCTTAAGGGGCAGAGCTGTTGTGTTCGTGTGTTTAATGGTCTGCTCTGGACCATGCCGTTTTTCCTGATGTGAATCATTCTGAGTCGTATAATAGTTTGGGTTGGAAGGGACCATAAAGTTCCAACCCCCTGCCACAGGCAGGGGACACCTTCCACTAGACCAGGTTGCTCCAAACCCTGTCCAACCTGGCCCTGAGCACTGCCAGGGATGGGGCATGATGTCTGTCAGGGATGAGAGCTGGATGTCTCTCCTAGAGCTGCAACAGGTGTCTCATATAGGGTGAGACCAAGAGGAGTTCTAGATAGCATTGTAGATCAGGCTAATATGAGATAAGCAACTTAGGCATATAAATTCAGCCTAATGATTTTATGGCTTGAAGCAGGGAAATCTCTCTTTCACACTTTTAAGGGAAATGATGTGTGCTCTAATTGGCAAATAAATGCTATTAAAACAGTCTTGCTTGTGAAAAGCTGTCAATGGCAGCTGGTGTTACTGGGCAGCCTGACCACCCTCTCTTTCAGGTGCAGGAGAAGCTGCTGCTGTCTGCGTGCCACCTGCTGGTCTCTTTAGCCACCACAGTGCGACCAGTGTTCTTGATCAGCATCCCAGCAGTACAGAAGGTGTTCAACAGGATCACAGACACTTCTGCTCAGCAGCTTCCTGATAAGGTGATTGTCTGAAGCATGAAGTGTGGAGATGAGATGTCCTTGAGAAGCTGTGCCTCAGCTTGTACTGTATGAGGTGTAACCTCAACAGTTAAGGGCAAGAGGCAGTAGTTATCTGTCCTGTGGCAATGCAGGAGTCACTGTGATGCAGTTTGTCAGTAATGATCTATTTCAAGGAACAGAATAAGAAAAAATTACAGTTGCACCCCTTAGATCTTATTCCTTCCTCACTTGTTGACACAAGACAGTCCCTGGTGAAGCATTCTCTTTACAGTAGAGGCACATTGATTCTGACACGCGAAAGTTTTTTTTCTGTGAAACTTGTATTATTATTCCACATACCTCACTCCAAGTAAGTATTTATATTACAGAAGTACTGAAAAGCCATAGTGCAGGCTGGGATGTAGTTGTATTGTGCATTGGCATGGAGGCATGAAGTTCTGCACAATCACAGAAGCTTAGTGTACAAACCAGACAAGAAGTAATGAAACTGGTGTCATCTTTGGGTTTATGAATATGGAGAACAAGAACTTACCATTGCAGGGGAGGGATGGCAGAGCTGGGAGCTGGTTCCAGCCCTGAAGTCATGGAGCTTTACTTCTCCCTTACCTTGCAGAGCTGCTAGTTCTTTCTTAGGCGTACCTTTCACTGTTGAACTGTTTCCTTCAACAGTGAGCGCTGCTGATAGAATCATGGAATCAACCAGGTTGGAAAAGACCTTTAAGATTATCAAGTCCAACCGTTCCCCAGCACTGCCAAGGCCACCACTAAACCATGTCACTGAGAGCCTTGTCTACACGGTTTGGGAACACTTTCAGGGATGGTGACTCCACCACTGCCCTGGGCAGCCTGTTCCAATGCCTGAACACCCTCTGGGGAAGAAATTGTTCCTAATATCCAGGCTAAACCTTCCCTGGTGCAGCTTGAGGCTGTTTCCTCTTGTCCTGTCGCTTGTTACTTAGGAGAAGAGACCAACCCCCACCTCACTATAACCTCCTTTCAGGTAGTTGTAGGGAGCGTGAGGGTCCCCCCTAAGCCTTCTCTTCTCCAGACTGCCAGAAGAATTGCTGGAAAATGTCCCTTCACTCTGGGGTTGTGCTCTAGCAAAAAATGCATTGCAAAAAGGGTCAGACTTTGTCTCTTTGCTTAATATGTCATCACTTCTAGGCCCAGGTGCTGGTGTGCAGAGCACTGTCAAATGTCTTGTTACTGCCCTGGCCAAACCTTCCAGAGAGCGAGCAGCAGTGGGCAGTTCGCTCCACCAACCACGCCAGCCTCATCTCTGCCCTCACAAGGGAATACCGCCAGCTCAAATCCAACGCCATCTTGCCACAGAGGAAGGTGCAGCTGGAGGACAGTAAGTACCACGTGTCTTGGTGCATGCTATCTTCTGACGCTTGCACTGCAAATTGCTGATAGGTGACATTAAGCTGATTTTCCCAACAATTATTTTGCTTGAAAAAATGTGTTTAGTGCATGGGGAGGACAGGAAAGGAGAAATTTCTGTTTTCTTTCTTTTTTTAGAGACCCTTCTTCTGTGGGGTGTGTGAAGGGCACTCTCACCCCAGCTTGCCTATAAACTCTTCCATCAAAGTACTGTCTTCCTTAGTTGTGCAGGGAAGGTGGGGTCAAGTTTGTTGGTAAGACTTCCAATAGCAGTGATTGCATTAGGGATACTTCACAGCCTAATGCTGGAACACTGTAGGATTAGAAACATTGGGTGGAAGCACCATTAAATGAAGATTATGGTTATAAAAATGTAAGGGAGGAAAAAAGAATTGATGCCAGGCTTGGGAAGAAGTGTAGAGGGAGGAGAGTCCTAAACTGATTTGGTCCAGGGACCTTTGGAAAGTTTCTGTGTATATTTTGGGACTGCTTTTGGGGATGTCTGGGAGTTTTTTGGTTGGATTTTTTTTTTTTTTAAAGTCACTTTAAAACTGTTGCTTCTAAGTATGCAGTGTGGCAGCTTCTGCCCAACGTGGTGTGCTGGTCAGCTCTGCAGGGAGGAAGCATGGCAGGGGTTTGCTCCTCATGAGAAGGGTATCAGAGACTGCTCATGTGGGAGGAACTGAGCCAGTTAAGATCTCCCAGCGTTTGGGTTAGTTCGTAGTGGTTGTGTATCACTCCAGTTGTTATTTCAGAAATAGAAATCTGCAGTATATCTGGCTGTCATAATGTGCTGCGTTTTTCTTGGTTGGTGTTTCTGTAGCATTAGCATATTGGGAATAATATTGTCTACAGCTCCCCTCAGCCTGTGCACCTGAGTAGCTGAGCAGTGGCTGCATCTGTAGAGCAGTAAACCTGCATAACAGAAAGCAAGTAGCCACAGTGACCAAATAAAACCAATTCAAAATATGAACATGCACTTGGAAACATCTTTGACTCCAACCTGGATTTTGGTGTATGTGCTGCCTTGTAGGTTTTTTTTTAGTTATTCTGGTTGTGAACTTCATTTCTTGCTTCTTGAGTAGTGTTGACACATGCAGGAAGTATCACCTCTCTTATTTTGCAGCCAAAGTGATCATCCATCAGACACTCAGCGTTTTAGAAGATATTGTAGAAAGTATCTCTGGAGAATCCACCAAGTCTCGACAGATCTGTTATCAGTCGCTGCAAGAATCCGTGCAGGTCTCACTAGCCCTCTTCCCAGCTTTCATTCATCAGTCAGGTATAACCATAGGACAGGTTTTAATGCTGTGAGTAGCTTCATGACCTACTGATGACGTGCAGAGTCCATCAGCATAGAATCGTGGTGGCGTTAGTGTGGAGTGTGTGGGCTTTCTGTGCCTGAGTGTAAAGAGAGGCTGTACTTCTGGGTGGGCTGAGAGATCTCTGCCATCTAGGATACAGGCATGAAGGTTTGTCACACTTCCAGAAGGAGGTGCCTTGTGCTGTGTTCAGCAGTGAAACAAAACGGAGCTAATCCTGAGCACATAAGAAAAGCTTTAGAATACCCTGTCTAGCGTTTGCCACTTAAATTTTCTCCAGACCCTTGAAAGCAAAGAAGAGACAATCTCATCAGATTAGGTCAAATTATCATAGAATCAGAGACTGGTTTGATTGGAAGGGACCTTAAAAATCATCTAGTTCCAGCCCCCTGATGTGGGTTTATTTTTCCTTGTAAAGGAAAGGCTTCTGAGATGTAACCAGGACTATTGCTTGGCAGTCTTCTGGCCAGTGATTTACATTTTGTATCACATCAGGGTAGCTCAGATGCCCAGGACTACAGCAGCTTCTCTCATGAAGACCAAGATGTTCCAGGAAAACTTTTGGATCTAGGTGGGATTTTCTCAGTGAAGCAGGCGAGGGGGAGCCAAAATAAAGTTGAAATGCAGAGCAGATCCAAGACAGCAAGCTGATGCTGTGACTGCAGTAACTGCTGCCTTCAGAACAGGCTTAACAGCCTCATGCCATTGCTATTTATTGGCTATAAAAGGCTGTGTGAAGGAGGAGTTTCAGCTTCCCCTCGTTATTCAGTAAAGCATGTTGGGGCTGCCTGAAGCATTAGCTGTGGTGCTGGTCAGGTAACGTGTAACCATGTGCTGCAGAGGACTGATGAAGTTAGATGGATCTTTTCAGTAACTGCCTAAAAAAAACCCTCCATCCCTCCCCCCGACCCTGAGCTGCAGAGCTGTTTTGGATTTCCTTGGATTTCCTGTTAACCCTGTACGAGCAGTGAGCAACTGGAGATCGACCCAGACCATGGCCAGGGCTTTTCCCCACGCACTGTGTAGGCAGAGCAGACTAAGGGCCTTGCTGGTAGTATTGTATTTGATCTGAGCTGCTTGGTGCTGCCTGTATTGATCATCCTTGGGCAGTTTTCAGAAGTGGATGAGCAACCTTTAAGCCCAGTAGTACTGCCTGTTGGTTTCAGTTTCTAATGGCCCTCCATTAAATATATAAGATTAAATGTGGTTCCCTGGAGCAAATCTCATTGATGGATTTGAATGTTACCTTAACACATTCTTTTTGCTTTCCTGTTCTTATCTTAGATGTGACAGATGAGATGCTGAGCTTCTTCCTCACTCTGTTTCAAGGACTGAGGGTACAGATGGGAGTGCCTTTCACTGAGCAGATCATACAGACCTTCCTAAACATGTTCACCAGGTATTGTCCTGCGTTGATTGCTGCTTTCTATCCCTCAGGATGATCTGTCTTAGTAAGGGACTCACACAACAGGTCCCTGTCCTTAAAGAGTGTAGTGTTTCCAAACCAGATGGTCTGTGTCCAAACTTTTGTCATGTCCCAGGACTAAATCCGGGGAAAATGTTTCCAAGTCTGAAGTGACCCAGCCCATGCACATCAATCACACGTGCCATCGCAGTCTCAGCTCTCCCACAGACTTTCTGGAAGTGTGTCGTGCTGAACTGGACTCCCATGTTGCCTATTTAGCTCCTACCCAAGATCTGAGCGTGCCCCAACTCTGTCGCTTTAGCTCTTATTCTGGTGTGGAGTCTGTCAGCCCTCAGTCAAAAACTAGTTCCCTTCTGTGGCTTCATCTCCTTAGCTTGTATTAAACAAGTTCAGAATCACTACCTGCTTTCCTGTAAATCCAGTAAGTGTGCAGATCCCTGTGAAGCTTCCTGTGCCATGACTGTTTCTGTCACAGGGAGCAGTTGGCAGAGAGCATCCTCCATGAGGGCAGCACTGGTTGTCGGGTGGTGGAGAAGTTCCTGAAAATTCTGCAAGTGGTGGTCCAAGAGCCAGGCCAAGTATTCAAACCTTTTCTACCCAGTGTCATCTCACTGTGCATGGAGCAGGTCTACCCCATCATTGCGGAGGTAGGGCTGTTCTCACACGGGGTGGAGGATGGGGGAGATGGGAAGGGAGGGCATTGCTGGGGGTGTGGGAGCACTGAAGCCTTTAGCTTTCCAAGAGCTGTAAATGTCAGTCCCTGTGCAGGGAAAACTGGGTAACAAGTCAGTGGGAACTGGAAGCAGTGTGGGTGGAGGATTCTGTCAGGAATTGTCAAAAGAGAGGCTAAAATTACAGACATGCCCAAAGCAGGAGGTGAACTCAAAACTCAGCGATGCGTTCCTAACATGATCCAGCAACTGCTGAGTTCTGTGCCTGCCTTGGGAGGAAATGCTCTGATGCTCTGGCACCTTGGCTGCAAAGCACTGCCGGGGGTGGCCACCAGTAGTGGGATCCAGGGATGGTGGGATTCCAGCACAGGAGCCTGCTTTGAGCTGTTTGCTCTCCTCTCCTCCTAGCGCTCATCTCCTGATGTGAAAGCAGAGTTGTTCGAGCTGCTTTTCCGAGTCCTCCACCATAACTGGCGGTACTTCTTCAAATCTAGTGTGCTGGCTAGCGTCCAAAGAGGAGTAGCAGAAGAGCAGATGGAGAACGAAGCACAGTTCAGTGCCATTATGCAGGTAACAGCTATTCCCCTGTTTGTCCAGAGCTCTTTCTGCAGCAGAGCATGTGCTGCTTGTGGCAGCGCATTAAACATGCGAGTGGTGGAGTCTTGAGTGATGTCTTCAGGAGCAGCTGGAAATGAAAGCAGTTGCAGAGTGGTCTTGCTGATGTGCTCGCAAGGCACAGTGCCTCGCAGCACAGGGAAGCAGGCAGGGAGGAAGGAATGTTAATTCCTTTCCATGCCTCATCCTGCAGTAAAAATAAATTACTAATGCTGACCCCCTTACTTCTGTTACTAGTGCATGGTTAGCACTAGGACAAACTTCCGTGCAGGAAAGTTTCCCAAGCCCAAGATGTCTTTTGGTTTATATGGACTTGATCTATACTGTACCATCAGATCTGGTAGAGAAGGGTCAGTGAGCTAATATCCTATAGGCATTTTGCCTGCGGAATAGAGAAGGCAGGGGACTGTCCAAGTATCTCTTTTACCTGTAGCAGTGTGGCACTTCCAAATCCACCCAAGTACCTCATTTTGGGAGGTACTCACATGGTAATCTCAGTACTAACTTCAGGATGGTTGAAAATACCAAACTACTTGTTTTACTACTTTGTTCCTGTTGCTTTGATAAAGAACTCTTCTTCAGTGTTCTGTAAACGCTTTTCATACAACCAGTGTTTTATGTTGAGGATATTAATAGCTTGTGTTCTGCTTTCTACCAGAGATCTGAGTCCAGAACTGGCTCAGTCTTGAAAGGACTTGGCCTGGTTTTGTACATTTAACAAATGGCTGGTGTGGGGAAATGAACTTTTACATTCGTCATACCTTGAAGCAGCATCTGGTAAAATTCTGCTGCCTGCCTCTGTACAGAGAACACTCCATGTCCCTTCATCATGGGTACAGTGTTTCAGAGGTTCTCAGGCTGTGCAGGCCAACCAGACTAGTTCAGCAGGATCCAGCAAATTTGGCTCCTAGGCTCTTTACTGCTTCTGTAATGCCCAGGCCAGCCTCTCAGCTCCCATCTCTAATGTCTCTCTGATTTAGTGCAGTCACCTTGGTCTTTTGGCTTGGATTGAGAACAAAATGGGTCCATGTGTTCTGTTGGTATTCATGTTTCCTGCCCTACAACTGCCTGTCGTGTTCGCTGGCTGCACTGAGAAGCAGCAGAGACTCCCAAAGGCTTGTTCTGGTGTCAGGGTGAAAATAATGATGATCTGCCTGGCACATCTGATGCTGTAACATCAAACCCCTTCAATTCTGCTTTGTTTGTAGGCATTTGGCCAGTCCTTCCTGCAACCTGACATTCACCTGTTCAAGCAGAATCTCTTTTACTTGGAGACACTGAACACCAAGCAGAAGCTGTATCACAAGGTGGGTCCTGGTTGTCCTGTGCATGGTAATAGGCAGGTGCTGTTCTAAGACTTCTTTTAAAACTACTCAGAAACTGAAGGTCAGGTTTTTTATGTCACAGCCTTTCTGTGATCCTGATGGATATGGTGCTGGTGAGAGTGGCATTGCCACGTTGCCACCTCTCTAATAACTGCTGCAGCAAGCACAGGAGGGATCCCAGCTCTAGTCAAAGCAAAGCCTTGATGTGTTCCCTCCTATGACAGTGAGGGGAAAGCAAAGAGCACACACAGTGACACTGCAGTTTGAGGAAGCAGGAATTGGGATCATCAGTGGGACTGTGCCCAAGTCCCTCCAGCATTCTCACTGTGTCAGCAGCAGAATATCTGATACTTACAGTCAAGTCACTGCCAGGTGGTTGTCTCCATCACTGTCATGTGGGACCCATCCTCCAGACCCTCTAATTAGACCTCTGAGCTGCATTCACAATGGATTAAAGTTGGAATCCAGGGTCTTGCCCTTCTGGTCAGGCTGTGAAAGCAGAGCTTTCAAATTCACATCTGTGGTCACAGCTGAAGGACAGCCTGTCATGTTAACAACTGCCTGCTGCAGGCAGCTTGCCACATGCCCTGGCTTTCAGAAGCACTGGGTCATTGCTTATAACTTGGGTCAGGCGCAAGGGTAAATGTGGCCAAACTCACTGTTAACTTTAAAGCTGATACTGATCCAGCTTATTGTAGCCACTTGTGATCTTGGCTTGGCTCAGAAAACCATCTCTGTGCTCACAACAGCTGAAGCAGCCCTGTGCAGCCATGCCTGGTCTGCCCCTGATGAACCTGTATTTCTGGAGCAGTGTGCTGGCTGCTGTGTCCCTCCTGTGGGAGCGTTGCTGGTGTGAAGACTCCTAACTGTGTCCTCCTCTCACTGTGCAGAAGATCTTCCGGACAACCATGCTGTTCCAGTTTGTGAACGTGCTACTTCAGGTGCTTGTCCACAAGTCACATGACCTGTTGCAGGAGGAGATTGGCATTGCCACATACAATATGGCCTCAGTGGACTTTGATGGCTTCTACTCAGCCTTTCTCCCAGAGTTTCTGGCCAGCTGTGATGGCGTGGACTCAAACCAGAAAAACGTGCTGGGAAGGAACTTCAAAATGGACAGGGTAAGAAGGGGGGACGCTGCAGCAGGGTATCAGTATTCCCAGGATGCCTGGAACATGGTGGCAGGAAGCCATGAGCTGCTTCAGATGGTGTTTTGAGGCAGTTTTTTTCCAAACGCTTCCGTACTCGGCCACCTCTATCCAAGGGTTCTCATTGTAGGTAGCAGAACTGCCATCTCATCTCTGACTGCTGAATGTTGTGGGAATCAGGGAATGTGCTTCCTGGAGGAAGTCTTCATAGGGGCAGACTGACATTTTCTAGAGTGGGACACCCAAATCCTCACCAAAATCTCACTCCAGCTGCTGGCCGGATGTTTTAGGGTTGCAGTGGAGACATCAGCAGAGTAGCTGCAATGGCCAGCACTTCCTTCAACCCACTGTATGGGTGCAAAGCAGAGGCGGGGGGTCTGTAACCTCCCTATGGAAGGGAGTGCATCAGGTTGTGGCTTCCATCTGCTGAAGCTTGCTTCTCTGTTGAGTGCTTCCTCTCCCATGGGAGGTGGAGCTGTGTCCACTCCCTGTTCATGGGCCACAGAACATCAGGTTTCCTGGGCTCAGGCTCCAGCAGAAGGGGGCTGGGTGTTGGGCCTTCGGTTCCTTTGTGTTTCCCACTGCAAGACAGCGCTTATAGGTGCTTTTCTGTTTGCAGTCCAATGGATTGTTTGATCTTTTCCAGGATCTGCCATCATTTACCCAGAATGTGCACAGATTGGTGAATGACCTGCGTTACTACAGACTCTGCAATGACAGTTTGCCCCCTGGAACTGTGAAGCTATAGTTACTGCACTGGACTCGTATTTTGATCACTGTAGGGAACAGATCCATGTTTCATTTTGCCACCACCTTCTCTCCTCCCTGGTTTTGTCAGTCCTGCAGGACACAGTGTCTTGCACATGGGCACATCTGGGATTCACGCACCACACTTCCTTTCTTTTTCCTCCTCTCCCAGCCCAAAGGGTCCCCAGCTGGAGTCAGCACTGTCTGCAGGATGTGTCTTAATGCCCAACCGCCGGGCACCTCAGCTGGAGGAGCGTCCTCGCTGGGGTTTGGTTCTAACGTAGCACTTTGTTGCATCTGGAGATTTCTGTGGAGTTGTCTTGAGAGATCATGTACGTATCAAACGTGAGGCAGAAGCGCCAAAGACTACTTCAGACATTCGTACCTTCGTGTCATTCCACCTTCCTGCCCCTGCCCAGCTCTCAGAGGAGGAGCCTTCTGATGTTGGGACTGTTTTGGCACTTCTGTCACTCCTTGGTTTTTAAATTGCCTTGAAAACCTCCCACTGTTTTGGGGGGATTAGAGACTTTTTTTGGGTTTTTTTAAACGTTTTCTCATCATTCCATTGTGATACTAAAACATGCTTAATGGAAATAAAGTGCTTTCTTTGTTGTTTTAAAGGACTTGTAACCTGCTTTAGTTTCCTTGTAGGCCTGTCACCAAGCTATTCTACTAGAGGAAGGAGTGTTTTGTACTGCATGACCAGGCAAGAGGACCAGCATCACCCATTCCATGCCCTGGGTGCAGAAGGCTCCCACAAAGTCCAGCAGCTCCCAGACTGCTGCAGATCAGTGTTGGCTTTTCTCTGCTCTCCCCTCTGTGTTTCATCCTTGTGTTCCCTGCTGTTTTCTGTTGTGGTCTGTTTATTCCCTCCAGCAGACAGTTGTCTGTAGTGGTCCAAGAGCTGCCTGAGTGCAGCAATCTAACATTCAGGGTGTTGCATCACAGGAGACCTGAGCTGAAGGCCAGCTGCTGGCCAGAATGACCCAGGAGTGGCATTGAGCGTAAGGTTAAAATCCCAGTCTCCAGTCAGGAACAGAGTTTTTGGGACTTGCAGATCTCTGACCATGCAGCTTGGAAGGATTTATTTTTCCCCTGGATCCACTAAACAGGTAGAAAGGACAGAGCTTTGAATCAGTCTTGATTCTGTGCAGTTACCAGGACAGCTGCATAGTTTGGACAGCACCGGTCACTGTGAAGGGTGAAACCTGGAGGAGATGTTCAACCATAAACTTACGTGGATGTGGGTGAGATGCTGCACATGGACAGCAGGGGGGCAGGGTGTATCTGGCTGGCGTGTAGGAGCACTTGCTTCATGGCTCCTTTAGTTCCAGTTTTGTGGAAAACATCCTGCTATGTGTATGTTTGCTGTTGGAGATGTCTGCTGTTTGGATAACCTGTGTACAGAGCGAGCCTCAAATCCAGCCTCTCCAAACTGGGGTCAGTTTGATGTTTGGGTTTCAAACCCTCCAGTGAGCAGCTTGAGTTGGAGTCCAGCCCTGCCTCACCAGGTACAGTTCTGGCAACTGCCAGCCCCTGTCTGCACAGGTCATGGACCTTTGGAGACCAGCATGAAGGTGAGTGATGGATGGTCTGCCACTGGGCTGCAGAGCTCTGACCCCCCACCCCAGGTGAATGACACCGAGCTCCCTGCGGCTGGAACTTTCAGAGGCCTGGGCTTGTTCAGCCTGGAGAAGAGAAGGCTCCAGAGGGACCTCAGAGCAGCTCCCAGTGCCTACAGGGGCTACCAGAAAGCTGGAGAGGGACTTTGGACAAGGGCCTGTAGGGACAGGACAAGGGGGAATGGCTTTAACCTGACAGAGGGGAGACTGAGATGAGCTCTTAGGCAGAAGTTCTTCCCTGTGAGGGTGCTGAGGCACTGGCACAGGGTGCCCAGAGAAGCTGTGTCTGCCCCATCCCTGCAGTGTTCAAGGCCAGGTTGGATGGGGCTTGGAGCAACCTGGTCTAGTGGAAGGTGTCCCTGCCCATGGGAGGGGTTGGAACTGGATGAGCTTTAAGGTTCTTTCAACCCAAATCATCCCATGATTTAAGGAACCTGTACCGGCAGCACATGGCTCAAAGCAGCAGTTTTTGGAGTAACTTAGAGTGTCATCATCTGCACCTGAAACTTTGAGTCCGTCTTCTTCCCGTTGGTCATCAGGTTGATGAAGATGTAGTGCAGGGTCCAAACCTGGCCCTAGTCTCCCCCTGAGCTGTTCCCTGTTCACCCACAGCAGTTCTGCCCCCCTCAGAGCTGCAGTGGGGACGGTGGCAGCCTCTGCCCCCTCCTGCACCTCCCACCCTGCCCATTGTTTCCTTCAGCACTGGGCTGCAGGGGTTTTGTGTGCTGCTGGCACTGCTGCCCTCCCACAGTGGTGCTGGTGCTTCTTGCAAAACCTCTGGTTGACAGAAGGTGAAAGTACATGTTTGTCCCTGCACCAAGGGCAGCAGCTGGAAGGTGGCCAAAGGCTTCAGCCCCTCTGGGTGCATGGGTGAATACTGAAGGGCACCCCAAAGAACCCCCTTCCTCTCTACCCTCACTGCAGGCGCTGGAGAGGACCCTTTCCCCACCTCGAGCCCCCTCTGTGGGGTGGATGTCGCTGTCTATTGCACAAGCTGTTGACCCGTTTCTGTCCATGGTGATGCCACAGGGGGTGGTTTTGGAACAGTGCTGAGCAGGGCCTGAGCTCCCGACATCACCCCCAGGCTGTTTCTGAGATGCTGTCCCAGGGTGTGGGGACACCTTGGGGAGGCAGGAAGGAAACAAGGAAGGAGATAGGGAGTAAGGAGTAAAACACATGAGAAACAATCTCACCTCTGGCCTTGCTGTGGCCCCCATTGCTTTCACTGTAGGCATCGAGGATGCACCTCAGCTATTCACATTATCACGAGTTAGAAAACAGCTTCGCCCAGACCAGGGTTTTCCATAGGCTTGCAGGTATTGTGGTAGCTCTAACGTGTGCTTTGTCAGCGTGGGGCTGGGGCTGACCCCTGCCTGCAGGACACAGCTCCCTTACTGCTTTAATTCAGCCCGAAGGAGAGCGACTTAGCTGGGGCGATGCTGGACGAGGAGCACCGTGCACTCCTGCACGCAGGGCTGTGCCCATCGCTGCTGCTTCGCTCTCCCTTCTTCCTTCTGCAGAGCCTGGGTGAAGGAAGGTGCCTCTGGCCCTGTCCCTGCTGCTGCGCAATGTGACATGAAGCAGGGCTGGGTTGTGGCAGCGCCTGGGCTCCCCCTGCCCCGGGGTCACCCATGGGGTGGGTGCAGGCTCTGCTCTCAATGCGGCAGCGCTTGAGGCGCCCCGTTACGGGGCGCTCCGGGCCGGGGGCTGCCCCGGTCCCCGTGGCTGCTTTAAGGGGAGGGACACGGCCGGCTGCTGACCCGTCCCCGGGCTCGGCCGGGCCCTTAAATCCTGCGCGGGGCGGCCAGGCTCCGCCGCGGCCAGGTCCGACCCGCCGGCCCTGCCATGGGCTCCCTGGGGCGCTGCCTGTCCCGGGGCCTGCTGCGGGGGCAGCTGGGCCCGAGCCGCCCCCCCGGGCCCCGCTGCTACGGCTCCGGTGAGACACGGCCCCGTCCCTCTCCTGCCCCGTCCTCATCCCAGCCTGGGGACCAGTCCCTGTGCTGTCCCCAGCCCCTTCCCTCTCCTGCCCCGCGGACCTATTCCTATCCCTGCCCTGCCCCTAGGGGACTGCCCCCATCCTTGTCCTGCCCCTGGGGACCAGGTCTCTGTCCCTCGGGGTTCCCATCCCCATCCTGCCCCCATCCTGCCCCCTGTGCCCCCTGTCCCTCCATCCCAAGGGCAGCTCCAAGCAGGGCAGCCGGCCTACGGGCTCCTCCACTTTGTGGTGTGAGCTGGTCCTGGAGTCTCCTGCCCCAGCCCTGTGTGCCAGGATGGGGCAGAGCTGTGGCTGCCCCAGCACCACCCTGGAGGTGCCAGGTTTGGTGTCCCCAGGGCTGCAATGGGAGGACAGGGTGGGAGCCTGGTGAAGCTGATCCATGTCCAGCAGCACGAGAGCACCTGGTGGGCTCATGGGGTTGGTGCCACCAGCGCCGGCCCAGCCCTGCAGTCCAGGACAGGAGCACAAAGCCTCGGCTGCCAGTAGAACTCCCCAGCTCAGCGTCCTCTGTCCCTCTCCCTTCCTCTTTTTCCTGTGCCCCCTGCACCTTCAGCGGGTGGGATGCAGTCCCTTGGGGAACTCGTGTCCCCTCCGGCCAGCGTGGCTCCAGGGGGGTGATGGTGATGCCCGACCCTGCTGTGCCAGGGGGTGATGGTGATGCCCGACCCTGCTGTGCCAGGGGGTGATGGTGATGCCCGACCCTGCTGTGCCATGGGGTGATGGTGATGCCTGACCCTGCTGTGCCATGGGGTGATGGTGATGCCCGACCCTGCCGTGCCAGGGGGTGATGGTGATGCCTGACCCTGCTGTGCCAGGGGGTGATGGTGATGCCCGACCCTGCTGTGCCATGGGGTGATGGTGATGCCTGACCCTGCTGTGCCATGGGGTGATGGTGATGCCCGACCCTGCTGTGCCAGGGGGTGATGGTGATGCCCGACCCTGCTGTGCCAGGGGGTGATGGTGATGCCCGACCCTGCTGTGCCAGGGGGTGATGGTGATGCCCGACCCTGCTGTGCCAGGGGGTGATGGTGATGCCCGACCCTGCTGTGCCATGGGGTGATGGTGATGCCCGACCCTGCTGTGCCAGGGGGTGATGGTGATGCCCGACCCTGCTGTGCCAGGGGGTGATGGTGATGCCCGACCCTGCTGTGCCAGGGGGTGATGGTGATGCCCGACCCTGCTGTGCCAGGGGGTGATGGTGATGCCTGACCCTGCTGTGCCATGGGGTGATGGTGATGCCCGACCCTGCTGTGCCAGGGGGTGATGGTGATGCCCGACCCTGCTGTGCCAGGGGGTGATGGTGATGCCTGACCCTGCCGTGCCATGGTGCTCCATCTGGCTCTCCAGCTGAAGAGCTGTGACCCGCTTTGTGCCCAGGCTGGTGCCCAGGCAGAGGGAAGCACTCGAGGCCAGGCAGCAGCAGTGGCACACAGGGTGACACTGGCAGCGCCGGCACAAGGACACAGTGACTCAGAACCCATCCCACGCTGGGCTGAAGGGTGTTTCCTGGCCGTGGACATGTCCCCAAGTGCCTGTCAAGGCTTTGCAGCACGTCCCTTCGGTCCTTGTGAGGCACAGCTTGTCCCGGGGGACACAGCCTCAGGATGGGGACAGGGGTGGGGACGGGTTCACCCTGCGGCAGCGATCTGCGGTGCCCCGCGGGCCGCTGGGGCTCCTGCTGCCGTGCCCCTGCCCGCGCCCCCTTCTGGTGGTGACACCGGTCCCTCGGCCCCCGTCCAGCCCCGCCGGAACTGCAGGAGCAGACGCTGGTGCTGGTGAAGCCGGACGCGGTGCAGCGGCGGCTGGTGGGGACGGTCATCCAGCGCTTTGAGCGGCGCGGCTTCAAGCTGGTGGCCATGAAGCTGCTGCAGGTACCTGTTGAGCTGCCGCCCGTCCCCCCCGGGCAGCCTGGCTCAGGGGGTGCCGGGGCAGGGGTGCCGGTGGGGGACCCTGGCCCCGTGTATCCACTGTCCCCCCCACGCTGCCGTCAGGCGGACCGGGGTCTCCTGGACCAGCACTACCAGCAGCTGCTGCAGAAGCCGTTCTACCCTGCGCTCCTCGCATACATGACCTCGGGGCCGCTGGTGGCCATGGTGAGGGCTGCGATGTGGGGCTCGGGGGGCCTGGGGGGGTCCGGGGGGCTCAGGTGTCCCCTGTCCCACAGGTGTGGGAGGGCTACAACGTGGTCAGGTCCACGCGGGCCATGGTGGGGGACACGGACTCGGCGATGGCGGCAGCAGGGACCATCCGGGGGGACCTCAGCATGCACGTCAGCAGGTAGCGACCCCACGGCCCATGCAGGGCAGATAGCGGGGCCGGACATGGCATCCCCTGCTCATGGCTCTGGCTTCATTCCTTACAGGAACGTTGTCCATGCCAGTGACTCAGTGGAGACGGCCCAGCGGGAGATCAGCTTCTGGTTCCAGAGGGATGAGCTGGTGGCCTGGGAGAGCGGAGACCGGGACTACACCTATGGGCCATAGGGCAGCCCTTCAATAAACACCAGTGCCTCCAGCCCCCGCTCTGGTCTCCTCCTTTGGCTGCCACCAGCAAGCACTGGGGTCCACTGGGGCAGTAGTGGAAAACTCTGGGGGCACTGGGATGTCACTGGGAGACTGGGGTGATACTGGGAAATTCTGGGGTGCACTGAGGTATCCGCAGGGGGCACTGGAGTGGTATGGGAAAGGTCTGGGAGGCACTGGGGCACCCACGGAGCGCATTGGGGTGATTCTGGGAAGCTCTTGGAGGCACTGGGATGTCCGTGCCTGACACTGGGTTGATTCTGGGAAGTTATGGGGTGCACTGGGCTTTCCCGGGGGGCACCGTGAAGCTCTCGGAGGCACTGGGCTGTCCCTGGGTGATACTGGGATGCACCGAGCTGTCCCTGGGGATGCACCGGGCGGTTCCAGGCATGCATTGAGATATCCCCAGGGGGCACTGGGGAGCACTGGGCTGTCCCTGCGGTGCACTTAAATGCAATGGGGTGCACTGGGCTGCCCCTGGGAGGCACTGGGAGCACCGGGATGCGCTGGGCTGTCTCTGGGGGGCACTGGGATACAACGCGATGCATACGGCCCTGTGCGGACACACGGGGGCGCTGCGGGATCCAGCTCCGGCCCCGCTCTGTTGCCAGGCAACGCCTGCCGACGCCTGCGCATGCGCAGTGTGGCCGGTGCCCCGGCGAAGACTACATCTCCCAGCAGGCTGTGCGGCGCTCTTCGTCCCGCCGTGGCGGGTCAGGGTCCGAGTCCGGGTTCGAGTCCCGGTGCTGGCGGGGGATCGCGCACCATGGCGGAGGCCGCAGCGGGCTCCCGTCCGCCGCCGGACGTGGACAGCGATGAGTGCCTCCGCGAGTACGGGCACCTCTTCAGCCCCGACATCCTGGCGTGAGTGGCGGGCCATGGGGGCGGCGGGGGAAGGGCTGTGGCCGGCGCGCCGCTCGGGGCCGCCTCGGCCCGGGACTGGGCCCGGCGCTCGGCTCCGACCGTCCCTTCGTTCCCGCAGGGGCCAGGTCGCGTTCATCACCGGCGGCGGGTCGGGCATTGGCTTCCGCATCGCAGAGATCTTCATGAGGTGCGGCGTGACCGGGAGGGCTCCCCGGACTCCCTTGCCCTGAGGTGGGAGGGGTGTGCCGCGGGCTGTGGGGGCTGTGGGGCACCGGTTCCCGCTCTGGTGCGCTGGGACTGCCCCTCCTCGAGTCCCGCGGGCTCGGAGGAGCAGCGGTTCCGCCAGGGCTTCACGACGCCGCTCACCGGCCGAGCCCTGGTAACCCCGGCTGGCGGTCAAGGTGGTTTAGCAGCTAGCGCTCCGAGGTCCTCATCCGCCCTTTTTCGCAGGCACGGCTGCCGGACTGTCATTGCAAGCCGGAACCTGCAGCGGGTGGTGGAGGTAAGTCTGGGACACGCAGTGGAAGGGAGAGCTGGGAATGCCTTGGGTAAGGCAACGGAAGAAATGGCTTATGGCGCCGTCCCACCGGTGTGTGCAACTCCAGAGGAGGCCATGGAGATGCTGCGAGGGCTGGAGCAGCTCTGCTCTGGAGCCAGGCTGAGAGAGCTGGGCTGGTTCAGCCTGGAGAAGAGAAGGCTCCTTAAGGGGAGACCTTAGAGCAGCTCCCAGTGCCTAAAGGGGCTACAAGAAACCTGGAGAGGGGCTTTGGACAAGGGCCTGTAGGGACAGGACAAGGGGGAATGGCTTTAACCTGGCAGAGGGGAGACTGAGATGAGCTCTTAGGCAGAAGTTGTTCCCTGTGAGGGTGCTGAGGCGCTGGCACAGGTTGCCCAGAGAAGCTGTGGCTGCCCCATCCCTGGCAGTGTTCAAGGCCAGGTTGGATGGGGCTTGGAGCAACCTGGTCTAGTGGAAGGTGTCCCTGCCCGTGTCAGGGGGTTGGAACTGGATGAGCTTTAAGGTCCTTTTCCACCCAAACCAGCCTGGGATTCTGTTTTGTCCTGGCTCTAAGTGCCTCAGCAGCAGCAGTGATGGGAGGTGGGTGCAGGTTTAGGGGAGGTTGCAACCACCACATCTCTCAGTAGAGCTCAGTTGATTGTGGAACTTGGTACCTTCCCCCGCCAGCTTTAGGGGTGTCTGTTTCTGATACCACGTTGCCTTTCTGTTGATGGGACAGAAAGAAGCAAACTGGGGGGAAGATTTGTCAGCAGGGGAGTGGCAGGGACCAAGGTCAAACTTGAATCTCAGCTCTGAGTAGGAGAAGACCCCCACTGCCAAAGGATCTGTGTGTTGAGATGGGTACGCTGAGCCCCAGAATTTCAGTTCTCTTGCGTTTGACTGTGAAGATGCAGATCTGGAACACGCTGGCTGAAGAAGCTGAATTCAACTCTCTCTGCCTGGGGCAGCTGAGCAGAGCAAACATCCGCCCTGGTGTGTCTGACCCCAGCTGGAGTCTGCCTGGTCACAGTTTCTGCTCCTCACCATGGCTTGTGCTGTGGTCTCAGACTGAAAGCAGCCTGACACGAGAGAGCTTTGTGGTTGCATGTGTGGACTTCACTGCAGTATAACAAAGATCAAACCCAGCGCTTGGGGCTGAGCTGGCATGACCCGTCTGCCTCCCAGACATGGCTTGCTGTCATTCCACATTCCCTCATGCTTGTGTGCAAGAAAACAAGCTGCAAATCTCAGCAGCTTTCTAGTCCTCAGGGGCTGGAGTTTTCAGAGTACACAGGGATTGCTCGCGCAGGCTCTTGGCATACGTGTGGGTTCGTTGGTGCTCAAAGCTTCCCGCAGAAGGGCCTGACAAGCCCAAGCAGGAACACAGAGTATCACTGGGTGTTGTGTGGGGTTGGTGCTGAGTTCAGGGTCCCCTGTGCTGAATTAGCTGGGGGGAGACATGTTCTTAATGGGCACCTTGGGGTGGTTTGTGGCAGAGGTTGAGCTGCAGATCAGGCCTGAGCTGCCTCTGGGGCAGACTCTCTGGTAACTGCTGCTCTGCCCCATTGCCTACTGACATATTTTGAATGTAAAGATTACTTATGTCTGGCTCATGGCTTGTTGGGGTCCAACCGTTGTACCCGCCCTGCAGAGATGTGTGGGGTGTGCTGTGTCGATGCAGGGTCAGGGAGGTATCTGGGCTTAGTGAGCTGTGGCCCAGGGGCAGCCTGGTGTTTGTTTGGGGGGAGCTGTAGGAGCTTTCTCAGCTACCTCAGGGCTTTAGCTGCAGGGTGCTGCTGTGCTGGAGCTGTGTTTGGGCAGGTCTGTCCCCTGCCCGCAGTGTTTGCTGTGTGCTGACTGCGATGTGGCTCCTGCCTGACTTCTTGCTCTGAGACTAACCCCTGCTGAAGGAGAGAGTCCCAGAAAGGATCTCAAGTCTCTTCCTGTTTTGCAGGCCTCCAAAAAGCTGGTGGCAGCCACAGGCCAGCAGTGCCTGCCTCTGTCCATTGATGTCAGGCAACCCCAAACCATTGCGGCAGCAGTGGATGAGGCACTGGGAGAGTTCAAGCGGATTGACATCCTCGTCAATGGTGAGCTGCTGCAGTGGCCGGGGGACATTTGGTACAGGCTCCCTGCCAGGAAGGGCATTTCATGCTCCTGGAGCTGATCCTGACTGTGCCCTGGCTGCTTGTTCTTCAGGTGCTGCAGGAAACTTCCTGTGCCCAGCCAGCGCCCTGTCCTTCAATGCCTTCAAGACAGTAATAGATATCGACACCATTGGCACCTTCAACACCTCCAAAGTCCTCTTTGAGAAGTATTTCCATGTAAGTGAAACCAGAGCCAGAGGACTTGGTGGAGGGGCCCCTGTAGGCAGTGGGTTAGTGTCAAACAAACCACACTTTGCTCCTGAGAAACTGAGGGAAGCATGAAGGGCAAAAGGGAGAACAGCACCCATGTACCCAGGGCTGGGCTGCTGCCACCCACTCTGCTCAGCCCCAGTCTGTTCCCTCACAGGGACTGGGAATCCTGTTTGTCCCTACCCCTGGAGCTTTAACTGTTGTGGCACCTTCCCATGCTTTGCCACATGCTGGGGAAGAAGCTGTGATGTGCTGCTCCTTTTCCAGCTCCTCTGCTTTCCCTTGGCCTTTGCTTGTCCCCTGCATCTCTCCCCTCTCTAGAGGGTCACCGCTGAGTGCCCCAGCTCAGTCAGACCAGGTGGGCAGTGATGCCTCAGCAGTGCAGAGTTGGCAGTGCCAGCCCAGCTTTTGTCCCCCTGCTGTTATATGAGAGCACTTGTGCAGCTCCCAGCCTAACACCACATCTCCTTTCCTTCCTCAGGACCACGGTGGAGTCATTGTCAACATCACGGCAACACTGAGCTACAGAGGGCAGGCCCTGCAGGTGCATGCTGGTACTGCTAAGGCTGCCATAGGTACCTAAACACTCCTTGCTGGGGTTCTGAGCTGTGTGGGGCCAGTAAGGAAGCCAGTTCTTTCCAAATATTGGGGTGGGAAGACATCCTTGGGAGAGGTGGATATGAATTGTTGTGGCTATTAGATGCCTGATTTTGGGGTGAGGCTCTTCTTTCCCCCAGGGCTCTTCTGGGGCCCTTTGCTATTGGCCAGTCTTCTGTGTCCTCCAAAAGCTACTGGAATGGCTCTGCTCTCCTTTCTCAGTCCTGTTGTGATCCCTTCCCAGATGCCATGACCCGTCACCTTGCTGTGGAGTGGGGACCCAACAACGTCCGAGTGAACAGCCTGGCACCGGGCCCCATTACCGGCACTGAGGGCTACCGGCGGCTGGGTGAGGGCAACCTGGGGCTCCTGTCTCTGCCTTGATGGTGGCTTCCTGGCATCTGCCTGGGAGGGGACTGAGGGACCACCAGTGCTGTGCAGCTCATGGGGCTGTTGCTGCTGAGCAGGGCTGCCCTGTGCCTGCACTGGTGTGTCCCTTATGGGGAGCAGTCCTCCCCACGTCCTCAGTACCTTGCAGGGCACTGATTTTAGTCTGTCAAGCGTCAGCTTTTTGAGCTTTGATGACATGATGTAACATGCTCAGCGCAGCCAGCTGCCCTGCCTTGATGGTTGCAGTCCATCAGTGGAGTGCTGGTTCAGCCCTGGAGGCTGGGAAGGCTGTACTGGGAAGGCTCTACAAGGTCCTGTCTTGAGCAAACAGTGCAGTACAAACCCCACTGCTGGGTTTGAGCTCCCCTCGTTTAACTCTCTCCTCAGGCCTTTGGCCCTGGGCTGTCCCCAGGGCTGTGCCAGGATCTCACCAGGTTCCCTGGGCTCTCAGCAAGCCCCATGCAGTGTCTGGCAGCAGTGGTGTTGGGCTGGTGGGCTTGTGATCCAGGCTGACTTCTCATCTCCGGCTCCTAGGTGGGAAGTTTGCTGAGGAAGCAAGCCAGTTTGACATGATACCCCTGCAGCGTGCAGGGAACAAGACGGAGATTGCCCACAGCACGCTGTACCTGGCGAGCCCCCTCTCCTCCTATGTGACAGGCACCACCCTGGTCGTGGATGGTGGGAGCTGGCTGACCTCTGCCAACAGCTTCCCTGCCTTGCTGGGTATTGCTTCATCCTCTGCTAAACTCTAGGTGTGCATTTCCTCCTCCATGGGACTAGAGCAGGGCCTCTGTCACAAACCCTGTTGCCCCATGGCACTGGGGGTACAACTGCTCTTGCAGTGGGTACAGTGTTACCTTCTGCAGGTGTCCCGGTTGTGCTGCTCCGGCGCCAGGCTCTGCCCCTCCTGAGGCACATACTGTGTTGGGGAAGAGGCAGGTTCTGGGTATTGGGGTCTGCGGGTGAGGGCAGCCAGCCCAGCTCTCAGTTTGGCAGTGCTTGTTCTCAAACCTTCCTCTGCCTTTGGGATGGAGGAACAGGGTCACACCCTGTGGTGTGGTCAGAGAAGGCACAGAGCAAATGGAGAACATCTCTGCATCCTCATGGACAATCCCTAGGGATGAGATGGGAAGGGGAGGAGGCCTGGCTGGGTTTTTCCTCTGAGCCTGCAGTTGACAGGGTACCTCTTGTTCCTGCTGGAGGATGCTTGTCTGAACACTGCTTTGTGTCCCCTGAAGTGATAGGATGCCCCTTTTCTGTGTCCCACCAGCAGGATTGGGCACAGAGAGTCCTGACAGCCTCTGCCTCTGTTTTCCTTCCTTTCTTGCATGAGTTACTGCAGCATGTTGTGTGTTACTGCCTGTGTCTGCAGAGTTGGGATGGGAGCTGGTGCTTCCTGGGAGAGGGCTCTCCTTTCTTCCCCCCTCTGTAGGGTGCTGTCCCATGAGCAGGGCAGGACTGTACCCACCTCTGTGCTGTCTTGCAGATTTCTGGGCTGCAGCAGCAAACAAAAGTCACTGATGGACAGCCTGAGACTGACCGATGGACAGGAACGGGACCGAACGCTGCTGCGCTGGGACACCTCCGGGGGCTGGCTCCCCAGCGGAGCTGGTGGGGGGTGATGCTGATGATCCTGCTTCAGCTGGGGGGAGGGAGCCCCAGCGGTGCTGTGGGGAGCAAGCCCACCCTTCACCCCACCGTTCTGTGCCATTACTTCCCTCTGCACTGATGTGGCTGAGGGTGTGGGGACAGCACGGGGTGTGCAGGCTGTGCTCCGGGTTGTTCTCCTGACCTTTCCCAATGTCACCTGTGGATTATCCATCCTCTTCCTCTTCTGTCCCCCATCTCAGCCTGAGAGCTGCCCAGGACCCCCAGCAGCAGCTTCTTGTTGGGATTGGGGTTCAGTTCTGGGGCCAGCTCGATGTGGCAGCAGGAGCTGGTGGCTCTGAAAGGGAAACAAGGGCCAGGCTGGCCCCTTTCAGCCGGAGTCTGGGATGTGGCAGTGGTCCCCAGAGGCTGCCGTGGATGATGGATGCAGGAGCAGAGGTGGTGTGAGGTCACATCCCACTGGAGCTGGCTCTAGCTGCTGTGGGTCACAGCAGTGTATCTCTTGGGAGCCTGAGGTGTCCAGTTGTCCGGCACTCATCTGTCTGTCACGCCAGTGTCAGGCTGTCTGCTTCCTCCACAGGGACACTAGAGCCGAGGGTCAATCAAGGGCTAGATGAAATCCTCTCCTTCCCTAGCAGGGTGCTGAGCCACCGAGCAGCTGGAGCTCAGCCCGTGTCTGGTGCCAGCACCTGGGGGGGACACATGCTGCTGTGTGCAGTGGCCTCCTGCTGCTGACAGCGGTTTTTAAGCTTATCCTGAATTCCATGAAGCTTTTCCTACTTGATTGCATTTCCTACTTCATTGTAGACTTCGCCAGGTTTTGCTCCTTCCTCCCGGCCATGAATAAAGAACTTCCACACTGAGCTGTGATGTCTCGCATCAGTTTGGCAGTGCCAGGGGGTGATCCTGAAGGTTTGGCTGCTGGAAGCTTGGGAATGCTTGCTTGTGCTCCTTGTCTTGTGACGCAGCAGCATCAGGAGCGTTAGGAGTGTTTGGTCAGAGCATTGCTGTAGTAGCTCGCTGCTGCATGAGCAAAGGCTGCACGTGGGCCCTGCCATGCTGCTGATCCTGCTGCTCCAAACTGGGCCCTGAGAGAGGGTGGAAAACTTGTTCCCTCCAGCAGAGCCCGGTGTGGTCCCAGTGCTCCAGGCCAAAGGTGCTCAGGGACTCTGTGGGAGACCTGCTGACAACATCAGAGGGGATGGGGATGTGGTACTTGAACTGGGGTCCTTTGCCTGGGTGTCTTCTGGGGTTTGCCTCCAGCAGCAGTATCCCTCTTCCCAGGTATCCGGATGAGTACTTTCTACTGGAGAAGGTACGGGTTGGATATTTGTTGGTCCCAGCTGCCCCGCTGCAGTCTCCTGCGCTCAGGTCTGTGTCCCAAGTTCCAGGAGGGTCCGTGTACGGAACCGTGTCCTGTTTAACCACACACAAGCGAGGTGGGGACTGTCCCTGCGTGCAGAAGCTGTGGTCCCTCGGAGAGGCCTTGGCTTTAGCCACACCCGGGGAGCCCCTCAGTGAGTGTGGGGCACATGGAGGCACATCCGAGCGCCGGGGGCAGTATCAGGCCCGTGCTGGGTGGTGCAGAACTGCCCCTAACGGGCTGGGAACGCCAGCAGCCGCGTGGATAAAACCAGGGCGCTTGTTCCGACGGCGGCGGCCGGGGGGCACAGGGGCCGTCCGACGGCGGGGCGGGGCTCAAGGGGCGGCTGCGGGGGGCCGGTGTCCCCCGGTGCACGGGTACACCCCCCCCCCCAGAGGGGTGCGCAGGCCCCGGTGCCCCGCGGAGGTGGGCACGGGGGGAACACGCAGCAACCGCTACCGCCCCGCGCGCGACGGAGCGGGGGGGGCGTGGCCTAACTCTGACGTAAGGGTTGGTGGGCGGGGCCTCGACACAGGCAGGCGGGTGACGTCACCGTCCGCTGGCCGCCGCTGCGGCGGCGGTGGTGGGTTGGACCCGGGAGCTCGCTGCCGGCTGCCGTAGAGCGGCGGCGCGGGCGGGCGGGCGGGGGGGTTGTTTCTCGGCGCCGCCGCCGCCTCCTCACCGGACCGCGGGGAACAACCGCGTTCCCAGGCGCTCGGGGCCGCCACTCCCGCCGGGCGGAGCGAGGCTGTCCCTGGTGGCGGCGGGGTGGAGCGTGGCTGTCCCCGGTGGCGGCGCTGCGGGCGGGGCCGGCGCCGCCTCGCACAAAGCCTTGCGCTCGGCAGCGGGCGGAGCTACCGGCATCACTGCCCCGGTACCGGCAGCGCCGCGCCGGGCGGCCGCGATGTGAGCGGGTGATGGCCGCGGGGCATGGCCGCCGGGCAGCGGCGGGGCGGGCGGCGGCGGGCGCTGAGCGCCGCCGGTGAAAATGGAGCCGCATCCGCCGGCGGCCGTGCCCGAGCCCCCGCTCCCCCGGGGGCCGTGGCGGGACTGGCCAAGCCCGGAGCTGGAACCGGAACCGGAGCTGGAACCGGAGCTAGAACCGGAGCCGGGCCTCTGGGCACCTGAGGCCGCCGAGCCCGCCCTGGGGCGGCCGCTGCCGTGGTCCCCGCCGGAGCTGGGGGGCTGCCTCGAAGAGCCTCCGGCCCGGCCCGAGGAGGAGCCGCGCCTCCGTGCTGTCTTCGACGCACTGGACCGCGATGGCGACGGCTTCGTGCGTGTGGAGGAGTTCGTCCAATTCGCCACGGCCTACGGTGCCGAGCAGGTGAGGCCGCGGCACCGGGGCACTGGCCCGGGCCGGCCCCGGTGCGGGCAGGGCCGCCGCCCGCACCTGCCCACCCGAGGACCGGGTGCTGCGCCTCCGGCTGGTGTAAGCCGGCGGAGCCTCCCGGAGGCAGTCGGTAGTCCCGTGTGTGTCCGAGGGACAGCTCGTGTCCACCTCGAGCCTCGGGAGAGCGGGTCATGAGGGAGGGCAGTGCCCGCGTCCCGGTGAAGGGCATGTGCGGGCTTCAAGGGGTGCGGGAGACACGGAGGGAGCTGGGCAGAACCGATTTTCCAGGTCACAATCCGCTTGGAGCAGCATCCCAGCGGTGCCGCTGTGCGCCCGCATCCCCTCTCTTTGTTCTCCATCAGTACCACATTGAGGTGTGAGCAGCTCCAGCGTCTGAGGGACCAGCAGCAGCATCCCGCGATCTTGGGATCGGCTCCTTCCCCCCGGCATGGCCTTGCTGTGTCCCCACGCTGAGTGTGCGGTACCTTGCTTATCCCGGGTCTGTGTTTTTCCCCCCCTCCTTTCTGCTGCTTTCGGTCACGGTGAGCTTGTGTTTCCTTGCACCGGATCAGATGTGATGTAATTTGAAGCTGCCTGGTATGACCCAAAATGGAGTGAGCTCCAGCAGCATACCGGGGAATGGGAATGGCTTTGTGGACAGTTTGTTGGCCTGTGCTGACGTTGCTACAAGAAAAAATGATTATTCTTTTAATGCGTTCAGGTATTGGGAAGCTCCTGTGTGCTCACCCAGGAGATCTGCCTTAATTCTCTATCTGAGGCTGCTGGGCACGTATTAAAGTGGCATGACAAAGCAAATCATCATGTGTGAAGAAGTGTTTTGGTGGAGGAAGGGCTTTTTATCTCTGTCCTCATGGTGAAAACGCTTCTTAAAGATAAAACAGAGGCATTTCTTGTGGAAAATAGCTCTATAAAGTGCAGATTTGTAACTTCCTTGCCGGATTCCTGCTGTGGTAAGGGGCACTGTGGATCGCTTATGGCCTCACTGTGTGGTTAACCAGGTAGAGTAATGGCACCGGGGGGTGTTACAAGATCATCTCGGCAACATGCTGCTGCATCTGCTGGGTGGGAGAAGCTTTATTCAGCGTAAAGCCTCTGACTTGCATCTTCCTGCTGTGCTCCCTGCGCTCCCTGCATCCCCCCCTTGCTCTTACTGGCAGAGAAAGCAGGAGGTTGTGTTGCTCTGCGGATGCTCACGGACCCTGAGCGTGATGGCCGTGGCTTTGGGGCATGGTGGAAGCTGGCCAGGGGGCTCTTTGCCTCAGTGCGCCTCTCCCTTGGTGTGGAGAAGCCCAACGGCGTGGAAAGCAGGATGTCCAGGGAGGGTTTGGGTCACTAAAAGCTGTCTGTTTGCATGGACCCCACTTAGCAGTGGCCGTCTGTAGGCTCCTTGCCTTGGCTGTCCCTCTGAAGTGGCTTGTTCCTTCCCACTGAGCGCAGCCACCAGTGATGCTGTCCCTGCTGAAATGCATTCTGCTTTTTAGACACATGTGTCTCCAGCAAGGGGCTTTTATAAGTAACTCCCAGCATGCAGAACAACCGCATCTCTGTACAGCAAGTGCTGAGCACCCTGGTGAGGGTGATGTGGCAGCAGCTGAGCCAACAGGTAATGGGCACCTTAGAGAGTGCAGCCTGGTTTCTTTTGCGTAGGCTGTCTAATGGAGAAGAAGTAATATTTGGGCTTCCTCTGCATGCAAGAGGAGTTATTAGGAGCCTGCGGCTTAGATAAGCGAGAGGGCACAGTGAGTGTGAGGGAGGCAGGGTTGGTGATGGGCTCGGTGACTCCCAGCAGACATGCAGAGTAATGAAGGGGGGTGTCCTGGGGAAGTTTCTTGACCTGTTTTGTGTTAAGCAGATGTAACTTGGGCCAAAAAGAGGTCTTTTGGAGAATGGAAACCCAGCTCAGGTGAAGGTTAAGGGATAGGAGCATCACTGGGTCAGTTAAATGACTTTGAGGCGACTAAAAGGAATCTTCAGGGTGCAGTCAAACGTTTTACTACCTCTGGAACTGGGAAGCTTGGGTTGGATGGCTCAAGGAGGTATTGGGTAGCAGCCGGCCAGGAGTTATTAATGAGGAGCAAATTCCAGTCCTCTTACTATCAAGTGGAGGTACCTGCCTCCTTCCCTTCTCCCTCCTTCCTTCCTGTTTCTGGGTGTGTGCATGGGAGGTACACATGGCGTGGTGATGGAGCAGATGGCTACGTTTAAGCAGAGCAAGTCCTCGGCTGATTCATCTGAGGGTTCCAAGAGGGCTGGAGAGCTGAGGAAGGCTCGTGTGTGTGTGCAACCAACGTGCCAGGGAGCTGGGGAGCAGCAAGTGTTGTCTTAGCGTTCAGTGAAACACCAGCGGCATTTATGGGCTGCTGAGCTCAGCGCTGTCGGGTTACTTGGCTGAAACAATTATTAGCTAAATGTCAAAGGAAAGAGACCAGCTGGCATTTATTCCCTAAAAATGACATGATTGTGAATCCCTTAGGATGCATGATGGCAATCACGGGTAGAGCCACAGGGGGGCTTCATTTGGATTTTGGGTTGGGTTTTTTCGGTTAAGTAGTTTGAGTTGTTGAAAGACTGCCTTGAAGCATTTCACGGCTGCGCTATGTATTGGTGGTGCAGTGCTGGTATGGGCTAGAAGAGATCGAGGCATGGAAACCTAAAGATGGTTTGTTCTTCTCTGAAGTGATAAAATTGGATAGGGATTGGGCTCTCCATGGTAAAAGGTGTATGGGAAGGATGATGCCAAGGCCTCAGCAGTGGGGTGACACCCATAAATAGGGGTGGGCTTGAGCAAGGACGACACAGCCGAGTGGTGGTCGTCCAGCACTCTGTAATGGGGGTGTTTGGCAGACACTGACCATTGTGCTGCTTGGAAAGCTTGCTAGGACCTGTTGTGCACTCCATGGACTTGTAAACAAGATGTGGGGTAGAAAAGCCTTGAAGCCAGCTTGACTTTGGATGCAGAACCTCTGGACCGCTCACAAGTAGCATGTGAGGCAGCTTCTAATGGTGTTATATTGTCATAGAGTCACATAATCCCAGACTGGTTTGGGTTGGAAGGGACCTTAAAGCTCATCCAGTTCCAAGCCCCTGCCATGGGCAGAAACACGTTCCACTTAGACCAGGCTGCTCCAAGCCCCATCCACCCTGCCTGGGATGGGGAATTTTTGCTGTCTCCTTTCCTTTCTCTTTATCACCACACTTCAGCAGGGAAAGGATGCTCCCTTGGAGCTCTGTGTGTGCCACAGCAGCAAAGGAGACCCCTCTTTCTGGTACCAAAGCCTTCAGTAAGGTTGGTTAGGCAGGGAGCTGGGAAGTAGAGGCACGCTTAACATAACTTTCGTGTCACCTTCTAAAGCAAGGAGAGTCATGTCTTGCGGTTCTGTGGGTTATACAGAATGCAAGGCTGCTGTGCAATGATTTTAAAGCCGCAAATAGATGGTTTGTCTTGCCTGTTGTACAGCTGCACTGTGTCTGTTCCACTGGTGACAGAGGCAGAGCCTTTTCTCACCAGATTGTTGCCCTAGAAATGCCGGGTTTGGGCAGAGGAGCACCAAGTGTTTGTAAGGCACGAGCAGAGGCTGTGCTGCTGGCGTCTTGGGATTTCCCTCCCTGGTTTTGGTCTTCTTTAGCTCTAGACGACCGTTGGGGTGGAAGAGCCTCTTGCATCGCTTGATCTCGCTGCTCCACTAAGTAGAAGTGCCAGAGTTTGTGTAACCTATTCCCAAGCACTCTGAGCTCTGCACCGTCTCTGTGCTCTCAGATCTTCAGCCTTGTTTTTTCTCTTGATGAGCAGGTCAAGCTTCATTTCAATGTGAGTTGTTTTGCTTGCTTGAATGTTTACATCCTTTCAGTATCCGTCCTTGACTACAGGTCTTCATCTCCGTGTTCAGCTTTTAACTGCTCCTTGCTTGGTGGCTTCTGCAGCTTTTATCAGGTTTGTTGTGCTTTCCTCCCACCACCTTTTCGGATTCTTGTAGTGAGTGAGTGCCCAGCCTGAGCTGGGTGCTGCAGGCGAACTCGCGTTTTGGGGGTAGCAGGCATTGCTCCAGGCAGCACCTGCAAGGAGTCCGGGGCTTTAGTTTTAGTTGGACGTGATGATCTTAAAGGTCTTTTCCAACCTAGTGGATTCCATGACTCTAAACTACAGCTTTTTAGTGCCTTCCCCCTCTCAATGAATGCAGGCTTGTTTTTCCAGCTCGCCTCTGATGGATCCCTCGGGAGCTGTTCAGAGACCCTGGCTCAAATGCTTCTTACCTCCAGTCTAGTTCTCTCAGAGTTGCTGACGCTGCATCTGATCTTGGACGCCCTCCCTGTTCCCCTCTGTCTTCTCCCACTTCCCTGTGAAATCTGATAGTTTGGATCTCCATCATAAGGGAACCTCAATTCTTATTTATGTTCTTGAGGGCTGTTGTACCCTTTGAGCAGAGGAAGTATTGGCTTTGCTTATAAAGAGATTTCTAAAATTACCCTGCATGGGTTCACAGGCCGTGTCAATGTGGGTGAAGCTTAAATTATCTCCAACTGTGTCGCTGCTGCTGCTGCACCTTACAGGGGTTTTAGCTGCTGTTAAACTTTGGTGTCCACTATTATCAAGTGCATAAAGGGGCTACAAGAAAGCTGGAGAGGGGCTTTGGACAGGGGCCCATAGGGACAGGACAAGGGGGAATGGCTTTAACCTGACAGAGGGGAGATTGAGATGAGCTCTTAGGCAGAAGCTCTTCCCTGTGAGGGTGCTGAGGCGCTGGCACAGGGTGCCCAGAGAAGCTGTGGCTGCCCCATCCCTGGCAGTGTTCAAGGCCAGGTTGGACGGGGCTTGGAGCAACCTGGTCTAGTGGAAGGTGTCCCTGCCCGTGCAGGGGGCTGGGACTGAATGAGCTTTAAGGTCCCTTCCAGCCCAAACCATCCCACTGGGAGCGGAGCTGGGCTCGCAGCAGGGCAGTGCTGTGGGTGTGCGAGGTTCAGCGTTCCTGTGGACACAGCACGTGCTTTGGGAGAGGAACGAATCTGAAATACTTTGCTTGCTTTGACCCGGGGCCCAGCTCTTCACCGCAGGAATTCCCGGTGGAGCGGAGCTGCTCTTCCTTTTGCTGGTTCCTGGCCCGTCCTCACCTTGCAGCCTGGGCTGGCCTGGCCAGGCGCAGTCGCAGCTTGGCTGCCTCTGTCCTCCGCTCCCTTCAAAGGGTGGTTTATTGTCACTAATGACACATCCCTATTCTGCGGGAGCTTGAGGACGGGAGCTTTTCTTTTTCCCTCGGGGAGGAAAACGCTCCCAGGCCAACATATTCCATGTGGTGTATTTTGGGCGGGGTGGCTGCTGCTCAGCTGAAAATGCAGTTTGCAAAGTTTATTCATTTGTGAATGTCCCGAAGGCTCCTATAAAGAGATGATTTCTCTGCTCCAGGGTTTTTCCTTTTCCTGCTAAGTTTTGGCTTTGAGCTTGAAGGCATTCCTTCCCAGAATGGCTGGGAAGGGTTTGGAGCGTCTCCTACCACAAGCAGATCTTTCCGATGATGTTTGAGGCCATACTCAGATTGATGTCTTATCCCCCTGGATGCAGCCTGGCAGGACTGTGAATACTCAAAGGCATGGTTTGTCTGCACGGGCCGGGAGGGTAATTTTATCCCAGCTACCAGTTTCTTTATGAAACCTTTTTATTCTTCCTCTCTCCTCCACGTTGAGAATACAGCTATTGCTGATGTGTTTTAGTTACAGGCTTTGGTACAAGTTAGATGTGCTCCTCTGGAATTTGGCACTTCCTAGCTGTGAGGGCAGTTTGCCCCTGGTGAGTGGTGCCAAAGGCTGGGTGAGGAGCCATGGCAGGGGAAAGGGACCCCTCTAAAGGCTTTCAGCGTGTGTGTAGCTATTTATTAAAAATGCTTGCAAAGGCTTTTTCCTGCAACGGGGGGGTTTGTGCAATAAAAACGCTTCCAAAGTTTTGCTTAATGTTTGCCACCCAGTGTGGGGCTGATCTCCATAAGACAGAGATCGATTCACGTGAGGTTCTCCCTTCTCAGGGGCAGGGGATGTTTTCTGACTAACAACGACTGGATTGGGGTCATCATAATTAGCCAACTGGAATATGGTACTGCACCATGACACAGTGATTCAGCTCTTTCAGAGTGGTTTTGACCTGGTATTGCTTACAATGAAGGCTCCCAGAGCATATCAGAGTCGCTTGGATCATGATGGAGCTCAATGCAGCCAGTAATTGACAGTCATTACGACAATTGCCTATGGAATTTCTCTGTTTTATTGGGGCTGTTCAGCCTGGAGAAGAGAAGGCTGCGTGGAGACCTCATAGCAGCCTTCCAATACCTGAAGGGGGCCTATAGGGATGCTGGGAAGGGACTCTTCATTAGGGACTGTGGTGAGAGGACAAGGGGTAATGGGTTCAAACTGAAACAGGGGAGGTTTAGATTGGATCTGAGGAAGAAATTCTTTACTGTGAGGGTGGTGGGGCCCTGGAATGGGTTGCCCAGGGAAGTTGTGAATGCTTCATTCCTGACGGCATTCAAGGTGGGGTTGGACATAGCCTTGGATGGCATGGTTTAGTGGGAGGTGTCCCTGCCCATGGCGGGGGGGTTGGAACTCGATGATCTTGAGGTCCTTTCCAACCCTAACTATTCTATGATTCTATGATTCTATGATTCTATGATTCTATGATTCTATGATTCTATGATTCTATGATTCTATGATTCTATGATTCTATGATTCTATGATTCTATGATTCTATGATTCTATGATTCTATGATTCTATGATTCTATGATTCTATGATTCTATGATTCTATGATTCTATGATTCTATGATTCTATGATTCTTGCTTTGACTTTGGTGTGCTGCTGGTTGTCAGATGAGATCCACTCAGAGCCCAGCACCTGCTTTTCTTTCTCTATGACCTTTGACTTTTTGCAAAACAAATGATTTCCCATTAGCTGCAGGCTGCAGCCCTGCTTGGGCAGGGTGAGCCGCTTCACTGGGCCACCCTTGCCTTACCCTCTCTCTTGGGACAAAGGGCTCCCAGCACTGAAAGCCACTGGTACAGTCCCTGTGGGAGCAGTCAGTGGGATGAACAAACCCAGCTCTCAGCCCTCCCTCATAGAGCAGCCTTCCTAGTCCTTGGATGTGGCTGCCTCATCCCTGGCAGTGTTCAAGGCCTGGTTGGATGGGGCTTGGAGCAACCTGGTCTAGTGGAAGGTGTCCCTGCCCATGGCAGGGGGTTGGAACTGGATGAGCTTTAAGGTCACTTCCAACCCAAACCAGTCTGGGATTCTGTGACTGGTTCTTCCATGTGAGCTTGGAGTGGGCAATGCCAGCCTTTCCCTCTTCTTGTTTGCATAACTCAGACACCTGTGGAGAATGCAACTAAAGTGCTGCCAGGCTGGTTCTAGTGAGCTTCTCCATAGCAGCCGCAGAGCTTCACCGGTGGTTCATTGTATCCGGTGTGCTGTGGTTGGGCAGCATGGTGCTGGTAAGGACATGGCAGAAAGTGAGCTCCAACAGCTTGAAGCTTACGTGCCATCTGACTCATCAGGTCTGACCGTGAGCTGGCAGGAGGTGTGTTCCCGAGACGAGTAGGATTAGGTGGTGCTTTGAGGTCTTGCTGCTGTGTTCACATTGTGAACTGTGCCTGCGTCCTCGGGGAATTGTGCGTTCTGTAGTTCCAGTGACTGTTGCATGGCTCCCACATGCCCAAAGCATTTTTATCTCCTCTTGGACTGCAGTGTGTGCTCCCAGTGCTGTGCCATGCTGCCTGGAGCTGTTCTCCTGATGTTCTCCTGACAGTGCTTTTCGGGGACATCTGCATTACATCTGCTCACTTCACCAGCCAAACCAAGTCTGCAAGACAGTTGTGCTACTGTGGTGCTTCAAGTCCAGCAGACCCCCGAGGCCTTCATCGTCCACCATAAAAGCACCGCATCTTTCATTCTCCTCTCAAACTGATCTTTAACAGGATGCTTCTGCCTGGAGGAGGTCAGTGCCGAGCCATGCTGTAGTGCTGCTGGTGGCAGTGGCTGCGCTGGCCAGTGCATGATGCAGGTAGAGGCAGGTCCATGCGTGGCTAGGTTGCTTGATGATGGTAAAGCACGAGTGGCATGATGCTGAAGGCTGGTGCTTGCCCCTGCTGCCGCTGAGCTGGAGGTCCAGGTCTGAGGCTTCCCAGTGGAGACAGGAATTCCATCAAGCACAGTGGGAGAGACATCATGGGTTCATAAAGCTGAAAAATCACTTAATAGCTTCTTAATGTCTTTGTGTGTTTCTGCTTGATAGCAGGAAGATACCCACATGCTGAAAGGGAGCTCATCTTCCATACAAGTAGGGTAGGTCACAACTAATATCAGTGGTGCCTGACATGAGCCTTGGTTTGGGAACCCAAGGAATATCCCTGAAGATGTTATGGGGCAGTGGAAATGCCAGCTTGGGCTTTCTGTGCTGCTCCAAGTTGGACAAATCATCTCTTATTCCCAAACCTTCGTTCATTATAAGGTTTCCCCTTCTCTGTAGAGTCTCTACTGGAGACCTGCACCACTGTTGTGGTTTTGGGGCTGGGGTTTTCCTCAGTGGAGGTGGGAGTCCTGTCGAGCTGTGGGTCTGGGATAGGCTTCACTGCTGCTGCTGTGTCACTGGGAACATTCTACTGCCTGGTTAGCCCTAGTTTTGGTCAGGTACTCTTCCCTCTCTAGGGAGAAAACAGGTCTGAAAGCAGAGACATGCCTGGAGGCTGCGTGGTGCTTGGCGTGCTCCGAGCACTGCTTCTGCCTGGCCAGCTCCTCGTATTGTAACAGCAAAACCCTTCTAGTAGAAGGAAACACCAGTGACACCGAGCTGCTGAATTTGCTCACCGAGTGTTACCTTATTTGATGCCTAATTAAGCCAAAGCAAGCAATCTTGGCAGTGGTATTACATGCAGATGTGAGTGCTTGCTTAAAAGACACCAATTCTGCCATTGCCTGTGTGGGTCCTGGCTCCGGTGTATCCCCAGCACTGCAGAAGCCACCGGGGTCCAGTGGGTGACAGCCCCGGTGATGCCCCATGGTGTTCTATGGGAAGAGCAGCGCTGCCACCCGTGTTACAAGGGATTGTTACAGCTGGTGGCCAGGCTTCGCAGGCTGAGCATCCCTCTGTCGGGTTATGCTGTGAGCAGCCTGCTAGGCTCCTCATTCATTGGGTTTTAGGAACGCATTGTAGGTTGTCACAAAAAAGAGCTCCTGTTCCCTCTGCTCCAGCATCCCGTGGTCAAATACCAGTAGTGTCACAATGCGTTTGAGTCACTGCTACTGGAAGGGGGTTTCAGCTTGCAGACTGACAGGCTATTCCTGCTTACTCTTCTCTCCCAAGAAGGAGTAAATCCAGAGGGAGAGGACCTGGTGCTGGCAGCTGTATAATCTGGCATGACTCAGCGGAGCTGACTGCCGACAGCCCTGTGGAAAATCCCTGTGTCAGAGTCCAGTAGGAACCGGGGCTCGAGCAAAGCGTTCAGGGGTAAAAGGAGCCCAAACCGTCAGGTTTTAGAGAAGGGAAGCTGCCAAGGGCAGGGCACAGTGCTGGACCAGGATCCACATGGCTGCTCGGCAGTGCTGAGCACGCCATGGGATGAGGGGCTGCTCTTGGGGCCGCCTCCTCCTCAGGAAGAGTGTAGCTGTGCCGAAAGGGAGACTCTTTGGATGGGGAAGTAATGTTCAGCTCTGCCTTGGCTTTAAAAGCTGATCAGGACTCAGTGGCTTCTGCCGCCACGTTTGGCTCTGGAGGCATCTGTTCTCTCCCTTCTGCATGGCCATATTCCTTATTTTCTTCCAGGGCAGTGGCAGGTCTTCACCCATCCCACTGCGTGAGGAGATTATGTATTGACAAAATATCTGGATATCCTTGTAGAATTTAACTGGATGCAGCAGCCAGCTAATCCTGCCCTGCCTGCTTGGAGCTGTGGGGCTACTGTGCTGGTGGGAGCACAGCGGAAGGATGCAGAGAGCAGGAGCAAAGCTTGTGGGAGGCTGCTTGCCCTGAAATGTCCAAGGGAGATGCTGGAGACCTTGGTGTGCATCAGGAGGGTGCTGGAGACCTTTATGTGCAACAGGGAACTGACTCTTGGATGTTGTGCTGCATCTCCTCAGGCTCTGTGGAGCATCCATCCGCTGGTGGTGCCTTGTCAGGGGTGTAGTGAATGAAGGAGGGATGCCGGTAGCGGAGGTAGGACTGAAAGCCTGGAGCACGGAGGCAGGTACCTGGTGGAGGATGACTTGGCTGACAGACCAGCAGAGACCTGCAAAGACATGGTAGAGCGTGGGGAGCAGAATCCAGACCTCTTGCTGCTCCTCTGCTTGGAAGAGCTGATGGTGCTGGGCACATGGTGGGCACTGGAGGAGCATTAACATCGTCATGGTGGGGGGGTGTGGGGACTTTACACAAAACTGGACCAGGGGCTGCACAATGCTCAGCATCTTAAAACGCTGATCCTCAGCGTGTGACCTCCTGGTGTGTTCTAGGGAGTTGCCTTTCGTCTGGTCAGATCAGCCCTTAAATTCTACACAGGTTTTCTGCCCGCTTGTGGTGCCTGGCTCTTCCCCCGAGGGTGGCTCCAGCCTACATCAGTGCATGTGCTTGAAGTAAGAAGTAACTGAGCACTAACTAAACCTTTCCTTTCGACCCAGTCTCCTGCCTGTGGGGTTTGTGTTTGGAAGGGTGAGAACAGGTTTCCTGTGTCATTAGAGGAACGAAAACTAGAAACAAAGCTTGTCATGTTCTGGAGGGTGGAGGAAGAGCACTTTCCAAGTTTCACTAAGCAAATGAATATGTCTGTAGTAGAGTGTTGCAGCTGAAGCCTTTGAGCACTTAGGTGGCGACAGGAAATCTGGAGCAGTTGAGACAAACACAATTAGAGCTGGATAAAACCATTTCAGTGTAACTCACGTTCCTCTTAATGCTTCCAAACCATCCTTGAAGAGGTTTCTTTAAACACGTTTTTATGCTTCAGAGACAACAATGGATGGCCATTTTGGAAATAGCCATACTTGATCTTGGAGGACACGCTTGAAAATGTGGCAAAGCTCCTGATGCTGTGGTGAGTGTAGAGGTATGATGCTGCCTGCAGACAAGCGCTGGAGCTGGTAGGGTTACTCCAAAAGGTCCTGTACTCAGGTCTGTTATGTGGTTCAGACCAGAGGAATTTCCACCAGCAGGTGAAAGCCCCAAAACTGCAGAGTGAGGGATTTGGGATGGTGAAGACCTCCTGCAGTTTGGGTCCGTGCTGTGCACTGAGGGCCTGGCTGGCTGCAGTGATTTGTTCTGGTTTCTTGTGGGGCTGGGCAGGAAGGATATGCGTCCTCAGGCTTTTTTGGCTGCCAGCTCTTTAAAACATATTCTGGCTTCTTTTTCTTCTTCCTGTTGAGTATTGAGTGTCTAAAGGAAAGCCTTTTCCTTTGCTCCTGCTGCATGTGGTGCTCAGGCAGCGGCTCTGGGAGGAAGCAAAGCAGATTTGCTCCTCTGCATCAGCATGGGGCTCACAATTGACATGAGACCTCTTCCTTCCCTTTCCACAGTGGGAAAGTGATCGTTTGCTGGGGGGAGAAATCCCTCCTGCTGGTTACGTATCCACATCTCTGCTCTGGTATTTCCTGTGCCTGCAGAAGGAGCCCGCTGACCCTGGGACAGGCTGGCGAGCGGTGGTGTGAATCGTGGTTCAGGGCTGAAGTCACCTGGATGTGAGACTGGTGTAGAAACTGCCTGAGCAGGTGACGCGCATCGGAGGTTGGTGGCGTGCGGAGTGGCTTCCTCCTGGATAAACAGGAGGGAGGAGGATTTGGCAGGCAGGGGGATGCGTTGAAGGGTGAGAATAGCATCTTCCTGGGCAGGTAGGGAAGAAGGGGAGCTTGTTTTGAGCTGGAAATGATCAAAGTGATCAAAAGAAATGATTGAGCTGCTGGGCCTTGTCTCCCTTGGTCTGTAGGTGATCCCTCTGCCATTCCAGTTCTTAAAGTACTTGCAGGCTGGTGGAGTTTTATTCCCCCTTTTGCCTTCAACAGTAGGTTTGATTATTTCTTCTGTAGCAGAAAAAGATGAGAATAAACCGGGCTGAATCTTTCTCTTTGTCTCCTCAGAGAGATGTCTCAATTTCTGGTTTCAGACTGATAGCGGAAGGCCCTGCAGTGCTCAAAGCCTCTGGGACTGAAGTGACAATAAGGACAGGTGAACTGATGTCTATGCCAGGTTAGGGAGGGATGTTGCAGAAAGCATCTTCTTGGGGTGTTGCTTATGGTGGCTCTTTAAACAGAGACTTGGCCAAACACAGTCTGCTGCTGATCTCCTGGAGGTCAGAGAGCTCAGAAGAGCCTCAGAAAGACGCACAGCAGCCCTGGATAAGTGCTGCCACTTGTGCAATAAATAACGTGGCTCTTGCACTGCTTCCTCACAATTGCCCACTGCTTCTGCCTGTAATGAGATCTGCCCCTTGAGGGTATTTCAAAGGTTAGTTAATGAGGTGTAATTGCAGAAGAACAGAAACCTGCTCTGAGGGTCTTCCTGCTCTCTGGAGTGCCAGATCCTTTAAGGAATTGCGGAGCCGGTTTCTATAAACATTGCTGGAGTCAGTGCAGTCCCAAGTTCTCAGCCTTCTGCTTGGCCTGCTTGTTTATGCTGATGAAGCAGGGGGATAGACGTGGTCTTACCCCAGACAAATGCTGCATTAACAGGGATCAATTCATTTCAGCTGATCACATTGCAACCCATTGATTGAGTGACTGCACGACCTAAAGAGAATGGCTCTATAGGGACTGCTGTGTCTTTGGGAAGTTGCACGCTGCTCCGGAATTTGGCTGCAGAAGGTTCAGCAGTTCCAACAAGTTTGCACATTTCCCAGAGATCGAAAAATACACAGATTCTGGCTTCTGTAATTAGCATTTAAATTCACTTTTCCTTGAAGGGGTTTAGTCCTTGAGAGACAAAGTGGGTTTTTACAAACAAACGAGTACATTGGCTCATACCCGTCAGTCAAGCACAGAAGGTAGAGATAGGCTGAGAAAATTGGGGCTGTTCAGCCTGGAGAAGAGAAGGCTGCGTGGAGACCTCATAGCAGCCTTCCAGTATCTGATAGGGGGCCTATAGGGATGCTGGGGAGGGACTCTTCATTAGGGACTGTGGTGAGAGGACAAGGGGTAACGGGTTTAAACTTAAACAGGGGAAGTTTAGATTGGATGTGAGGAAGAAATTCTTCACTGTAAGGGTGGTGAGGCACTGGAATGGGTTGCCCAGGGAGGCTGTGAATGCTTCATCCCTGGCGGCGTTCAAGGTGGGGTTGGACATAGCCTTGGATGGCATGGTTTAGTGGGAGGTGTCCCTGCCCATGGCAGGGGGGTTGGAACTCAATGATCTTAAGGTCCTTTCCAACCCTAACTATTCTATGATTCTATGATTCTATGCTGCATCCACCCATCTTTGCATAATAACCATGAGAGATTTTCACACTGCGTGTGCTGGCTCTCTTAAATTCCAGTATCCACTTCAGGCCAAAGATCTGTCTCAACATAAAGAGAAGAGCATCTGGTGTGAGCCCTCTCCTGCACTCTGTACTGCTAGCTAAAAATCCCCTTTAGTTGGCTGTTACGACAATGTGACATTTGGCTTTCTCTTCAGTTCAGGGATGTGTGACTTATGATAAAAGATGCTCAGAGCAGATCTGAGCTTCTTGCAGACAGAATTGCATAGTCAAAGTCATGCATGAGATGCCTGGATTGTCATGTCCTGTTGCAGTCAAGCAGGGTTTGTGGACCCTGCACACCCAGAATTGGTCTGGACCTGGTTATTCAGTGGGAATGACTTTCCTATGTTTAAAAATCCAGCACCCACTGGATTTTAGGATGGTTTTGATCCTCTGTTTTGCTTGCAAGACCCTTCTTAGTGGCAGCATGAAGTAGGCAAACCTGGACTGGTGGACACAGTAGGCTGTCTGGGAGCAGGCCCTTGTAAACCTGCTACAAGCCAAGGGGTGGTTTGAGAAGCCTTTTTTAAGGCCAAACAGAAGATAATGGCTGGCTTGGGGCATGTTTAAGGTAGAGTGCAGCCTTGTACCGAGGCCGGCAGAGGTCCAAGCAGCAGAGCATGCAGGCAGCAGAGGGGAGCACTGGAGGAAATAACGAGGGGCTGATAGAAAAAGCTCGCATTAGAGGGAAAACAAAGCTTTCTTTTCTGTTTGTTCTACTTCAGAGCCCATACCCAAGTCAGACATCCAGATGTGGGAACCATGTCCGTGCGCTGTGCTTGGTCATGCAAAGCTGATTAAACAGCTCCATCTGTTCTGGAAACCTTCCTGGCCTGACAGTGGTGATGGTGAAAAGGTGTAGTTATTCTCTTGCCCCTGTGTGTCATCCCCACGGTCCTTGCCTATCAGAGAGGTAGCAGCTTTCCCTCCATAGACTTTCCTCAAAGGCGGAAACTGGTCCTTCAGAAGCTGAAGCTGCAGCTTTGGTCCTGCCTTGCTCTGTGTTTATGTTTGACCACGAAAGCTCCCATTCCTTCTGGAGGGGAAGAGACAAGGGTAAGGTCTTTAATCCTATCAGTCTCCTGTAATATTCCATTCAGGAGAGAGAAACTTATATTAATAAATAGTTTGGGAAGAGGTGGGGGCAAGAAGCTCATGGACCTGGCGTGGGTTTGCAAGGGGGAGCTGTGTAGGTGCCAGGGGCTTGAGGATGTACATGTGAAACCACGTGTTTCCTCTGCCCACCACAACCTCATTGCTGGAATGCTGAACAGTTCCTTTCAAAGCTCTGGTTTGAGTGTCTCAGTGTTTACTCTTTAGGCCAAACCTTAGCCTTCCTGTAGAAACAGGTTTTAATAAGTGACAAGCAATTGTGTTTTGAGGTGCTTATAGGTAGTTTCTAGCATCAGTCCCCAGCCAGTACAGGCTGCTGCCATCAGGTCAGCAAGTTCAACCTGGGAAAGTCATTTTCTGGTGGTTGTGTTTACGATTCATCTGATGATTTGGGCAAAAATCAAGGCCCAGCCAGCAACGAGCACGCTGTGTCACCCAGGTAGCATCTGGACTGGTCTTACTGGCTTTGTGAGCTTTTTCCTGGCTGGGCTGGTCTGTCCCTGTTGGTTGCTCAAGTGGCCAAAACACACAAAGCGTGGTGCCCAGTTGAGCCAAACCCCGGGTAAGTGTGTGTCAAGGTGTGCCTTACCCGGACAGGTCTATTTGTGTCTTTCGAGCAGCTCCCTGGGTTCTTCTTGCGCATAATCCATGTGGTGGGTTCCTTTGGGGGCCCGAGAGTGTAAGTCATCTGTTAAGCAGACCGTTCTTCACCCTGGCTTATTTTCCCATGGCTTACCTTGGCACTTGTCCTATTACTCTGAATACTGAGACCACATGTCAAACCTTTTGCAGGGGAAGGAGGGACCAACTTCAAGGCAGAAGCATCTGTCTTTGCTTACCGCAGCATGTGCGAGACTGCAGGTGCACTGGTTATGGTGGGAACTTGCTGCCTGCCTCGAGTGTCTGAGGATATTTATCAGGAATATGTTGTCAGTATTGATTCCTCCTTTTTGTCTCCCTTGGATTTGCTTCCGGAGTCCACGTAGAGCAGAGGGGTGCTGAAATGCTGACATTACTCTATCTTCATCAAATAAGTAGCTTGCGTGGAGGGCAGGACATGGCCCTGGTCATGGCTAGGCTGGAAGCATCATCTGTGTGAGATACCATAGGACTGTAGGAGCCGAGCTCAGCTGGCTCTTCCTTGTGGGTGCCTGACTGCTGTGACCACTGGAAATCTCCCACCCTCATTTCACCCCTCAGAAGTATTTCTTTCTGGAAGCTGATTCAGCCCAGGCTCTGCCAGAGCACGAAGGAGAACTTCTGGCAGGCTCAGGGGTCGCATGGAGGTGCTGGCTGGCCAGCCAACAGCACTTAATACAGGCGCAGGGGATATCTTGTTCTGTTGAATCCATATGCTGTGTGCTAGAGACATGGAGCATCCATAAGAGCAGAGAAAAAGCCTGGAGCTTCCTTTTCCTCCTGTCTGCCTAGCAGGGCCATGTGCAGCTGGGGAGTCCCTCATCCCCTGGAAGCTTTCATGGAGTGGCTGACAAGCCTTTGTGTTCATCTGATTTTGGAGTTGCCTTTGCCTTCGCTGCAGCTTGAGATCTCTCGGTGAGGTGATTGCACTGTGTCGAAGCAGGGAAGCTCTTTGTGCCCCACGTGGGGGGCAGCCTTGGCAGCCTGCACAGCAGCACAGTGTGACATAGAATCATAGAATCATAGAACAGTTAGGGTTGGAAAGGACCTCAAGATCATCAAGTTCCAACCCCCCTGCCATGGGCAGGGACACCTCCCACTAAACCATGCCACCCAAGGCTATGTCCAACCCCACCTTGAACGCCGCCAGGGATGAAGCATCCACAATCTCCCTGGGCAACCCATTCCAGGGCCTCACCACCCTTACAGTGAAGAATTTCTTCCTCACATCCAATCTAAACCTCCCCTGTTTAAGTTTGAACCCGTTACCCCTTGTCCTCTCACCACAGTCCCTAATGAAGAGTCCCTCCCCAGCATCCCTATAGGCCCCCTTCAGATACTGGAAGGCTGCTATGAGGTCTCCATGCAGCCTTCTCTTCTCCAGGCTGAACAGCCCCAATTTTCTCAGCCTATCTTCATACGAGAGGTGCTCCAGTCCCCTGATCATCCTCGTGGCCCTCCTCTGCACGTGCTCGAGGCGGCTTGGTCAGAGGAGGCGGTGGGAGGTGGGTGGTGGCTGACAGCAGATCTTGCTGGGTTTGGAAGACAAAGCGCCCTGCTGGTGTGCAGAGCTGTTTGATGCTGAAGACCTGGTAATGTGGTTGGTGCAATGAGCGGTTCCTGTTCTGTTGCTGACAAGCCAGGTGACCTCCCTCCTCCTCCCCAGTCTGCTTCCCTCTCCATGTCCATCAGCAGGAGAAATCCCTTATGGACCAATGGCAGGAGCTCATTCTGTGCCTCATCCCCAGCGCCAGGGTGGGCACCTCACCACCAGTCTTGCTTCTGCAGGCGTGTGTCTTTGTCCGGCCTAAGGTAGAGTAACTTCAGGTAGTTTTAACCTCTTGCTTTCCACCAGGATTTAAATTGGATGTTTAAGTCACATCATCCTCTTTGACTCCTTAATGCTCTGTATTTCTAGATGCCCCTTCTTCAAGAAGAGTTTGTAACCAGTTTGGAGCATAAATAAAGAGTTTGTAACCAGTTTTGAGTACATAAATGGAGTTTGTAACCAGTTTTGAGCACACAAATGGAGTTTGTAACCAGTTTTGAGCGCACAAATGGAGTTTGTAACCAGTTTTGAGCGCACAAATGGAGTTTGTAACCAGTTTTGAGCGCACAAATGGAGTTTGTAACCAGTTTTGAGCACACAAATGGAGTTTGTAATCAGTTTTGAGCACACAAATGGAGTTTGTAACCAGTTTTGAGCACATAAATGGAGTTTGTAACCAGTTTTGAGCGCATAAATGGAGTTTGTAACCAGTTTTGAGCACACAAATGGAGTTTGTAACCAGTTTTGAGCACACATAAATAAAATGTTTATTTTGACCATTTCTTGCTGGCCCGAAGCAGGACCCTCCCGTGACTGTGGCTTGTGTCTGCTTGTTTTCACCATAATGTTGCAGTTTGGTAGGATATTAACTTTTGCTTCTGTGCTAATACGAGTGTGGTGTTAGCTGCTCCATTCTGGCAGATTAGCCTTCAGCTAAACCCAACAAATCCATGACTTCAGAGCTGCTAAGATTTGCTAATCTAAAGCAGTTTGAGCCACAGTGCTTGGGATTTTTCCCAACTGTCCTAATAAGGTGGTCTGTTTATCATCAACATGAATAAATGGAGAGAACTGACAGTTACAACCCAGGACTGAGATGCTGGAGCTGTTGGGGACTGCTCCAGTGTGGATGGCCCAGTGCCATGGCAGCTCGCAGCGAACAAGACAGTGGGTATCAGTAACACCCAGGCCCTCTGTTTGGCATTGCTCAAGATCTTGACGTGTCTTGAATAGCATGTGCAGTTCTGGCCTTCTTCACAAAGGATGGGGGCAGGAGAGGGAGCATGGAACATCATTAAAATTGGAGGCATCAGCAGAGGATGCCCAGAGAAGCTGTGGCTGCCCCATCCCTGGCAGTTTTCAAGGCAAGGCTTGGAGCAACCTGCTCTGGTGGAAGGTGTCCCTGCCCATGGCAGGGGGTTGGAAGTGGATGAGCTTTAAGGCTGTGTCCAGCCCAAACCAGCATGTGATTCCGTGATTAACACCAGCAGTGCCTGCCTGGTCCTCCCAGCCCCTATGAGAAGCTGTCCTGGGAGAGCAGAGGCTGGATGGAGTTCTTTTTAAGCCTGCACAGCAAATGCAGGCAGGTTTGGATCAGCACGGGCATACTACCATGGGATCGAGCTTCGCAGTGGCTTTTGTTTGCATCAGTAATGTTAGGGTTGTGAAGTTTTAAGAACCCTCATTTCCCCCTGCCCGCAGCTCAATCTAAGAACATGGTGGCTCTTTTGCATAAGCAAAATACCTGTGTGGCTGCTCTGTCTCTTTTGCACAAGCACCGGTGCAGGAGTGATGCTTTGCTAGGGTATTGGTTGACAAGGGCTTGAAACCCAGCTTGTCCCTAAGAAGCTGCTAGCACTGTGAGCAGCCCTGCCTGGCATGTCCCGTGTGTCACCGTGGCTGGATCGTTGCAGAAACTGGAGTGTTATGGTAATCACTGATAGGCTGATTAAGCATCACTTGCATTTCTGTTATCTATGTACACACATAACAAATTAAGCTACAGCTTTTGAACTCAAAAGAAGCTGCCAGATGCAGGAACTGGAAGTGACATGCTCGGAGTTGTTTTATTAGTCTGAAATACCTTTGTTTAACATAGAAGAAGCCTGACTCATCCCAGTTGATACCTGCTATGTGCATTCAGCAGTTTTGTTACCTACCAAAAAGTGCCCCAGAAAAGTGGGAAAGGTGCTTGTGTGTTGTCTTCTCCCTGTTCCTGATGGAGTAACCTGGCAGGCGGGTAAGCCTGTGTTGTGGCGGGCCTTGGGGATACTCTCATGGCAACCCTATAGAGGCACGGTTAAGTTTTTATGGTCTCAGGGCCGTGGTTTCCTCCTTGCTGGCAGCAAACTCACCACTGCTGCAGGGAGGTGGGATGTCTGAAGCAGAGACACCTCCTGCCTCCCCAGCCGTGCTGGAAGCCCCATGGACGCACAGGTGAACGGCTCTGAGCATGCTGTGAATGTGAGTTTCCTGCATAAACACATACCTGGGTTTGGGAAAATAAACCCAGACAGAAAGCAAACCAACCCTGCTGCTGGTGTGCACAATGAGTCAGGCAGCTCCGAGCCCCGTGCCTGGGCTTGGTTGTCCTCCACACCTTCCAATGTTAAGTCCCTTTTAATGTGAGGCTTCCTTCCCTGGAAGACGTTTGGTGACTCACCAGCTTTTTCCCCCAAGAACGAACCAAAACTGAGACATCACCCAAGTGAGACAAACGACAGCAGAAGGTTGTGCTCCTGAGAGCTGAACAAATTCCTCACCGCAGGTTGCCTGCAGACTTCCTCCTGTGCATCAGCTCCGGAGGAGCAGGAGCAGTCCCTATGTTGGGCAGGGTGCAGGCAGCTTTGGAGTACAGGGCGAATTGTGGAGCTGATTTTGCAATTCCTGCTTTCACCTCTCGCACACGCTCCCTCCTGGGTTTGTTTCTCAGCTGCACGCTGTGGCTGTCAAATAGACAAATGTGCCTCAATATCTCTTAAAAGGAAGGTTGCATTTTTTAAAAGCAGGGAAAAATGTCTGATTGTCTCAGCTTGAGAAACAGCAGCAGTGTAGAGGCTCTCTGTTTGCGGCAGCCTGGAAGGAAAGAACCAAATACGCTTGTTTGAAGACTTTGGGCCATGAGGAATGACCATGGTGTTGCCCTCAAACTATAGCTTGTTCCATTTGAAGAGCCCAGATCATCCTTGCCAGGTCCAGATCTTGTGAGTGGCCCTTTCTCCATGTGTGTGCCCGCTCCAGCGCTGCATCCTAATCCTGCTGACGTGATTCCGTCCCCCTTGGGCATTGTCTAATTGTGAAAGTGTTTCAATTAGGTGGCCTGAATTTGTAACGTGGAGCAGTTCATTATCACTGAATCCTCTTAACAGGGCCCTCCTACTGGGCAGCCTATTCCTGAGTTTTCCCAATTAAGATAGGACCTCTTAAAAGCCATAAAGATAAACAAATCCCTGGCAGAGCAGGACCACGTTGCAAGAAAGAGGTCCCTAACCTGTGTTTCAAGATTAAGCAATATTTTCAGCTCCAGCCAAGTCCTGATTAACCCTTTGTAGTGATTATTGATGTTCCCGCAGGAGCAGCTGCAGTTTGGTGTCAGTTTAAGAAATTCAGTCCCAAATCTTTTCCCTGGGAGGAGGAAAAATGGGTTACAAGGTGTTGCTGTGATGGAAGATGCTATTTCCCCAAAGGGCTCTGTGGATAACGTTACTTTTGTGGTTGCAGGTAAAGGACCTAACAAAGTACCTTGATCCGAGCGGACTTGGAGTCATCAGCTTCGAAGATTTCCATCGGGGGATCCAAGCGATCAGAAATGGAGGTGAGTTTGCTGCTGTGCTGCGGGTGAGGGCAGGAGGGCACCACATTTCATACCATGGGGTAACGGAGCTGAGAGGTCACTTGGTGAAAACAAGCTGGGTTTGGTGTCCTGAAGGTCACTCCTCTGTGCTGGACAAAGGGACAGGGGCAGAGGTTGGGTGTGTTTGCTGATAGAGTTGAACGCGGTGATAGTGGCAGTGTGTTTTCCTGTTTCTCAGGGAAGTTCCTTCCTAAATGTATATTGGAAACAGGGAAAGCCATCAAGGGAAGATCCATTTTGGTTTGGTGTCTGCTCTCCCCTGTGGTTTTGGGGGGGGGGGAGGTGAGGGGGGAATGTTGCTTGCTTGGCTGGCATGCTGCTGGAGGTATCAGTCTGTCTGCTGCAGTGAAACATCTTCCCAGTGCTAGGGACTGATGCATTTGCCTTCATCCATTTGGAGGATCAGCGTGCTCAGATGATTTCTAGCAAGAAGCACGTTAAACAAGAGCTTCGAACTCACTGACTGGCAGGTCATCTTAAAACACACCTGTAGCAATTCCTATGTGGCTCTTGAGGTTATTGTTGTGAGTACTTCCAGAGCAATAGTTTGTTGAAATGTGAAGTATCTTTCTGGCTGGTTGGCATTTGGACTGCTTTGCTGAAGCAAAGATGGTTTTTCATTGTGGGATTTATCTCTGAGTCTTAGAAGGTCATTTTAGGGCAAGCCTGTTGTTAAGGGCAGGGTGTGCAAAACATTGGAAGCCTCCTGGTGAGCAGGTGTCATTTTAAACGTGCAAATATGAACTGTCATACTTGCATACTGGTAAATTCTGCTTATCTTCAACTTTGGCATCGCTTTCATGCGGTGATGACCATGCACCATGTAGCCAGCCCTGCACACAGAGCACGCTTTTGAGTTCTGACACATCTGAAAGATGTGCAAAAACCAATTTTTCCTTTACAAACCATGTTGTTTCACGGGCAGAAACCCCTCAAAGTGGAAGTGACTCTGGTTTGTCTGTCAGTTGTCCATCCCTCTTCCTCCCTGCTCCCACCTCCGGCTTATTTGTGCTCAGGAATGGAGTGTTGGCACTCCTTCCCTGGAGTGAATGGCAGCTCCAAAGTCTTTGTGGCTGGTGTAGCTTGACAGTGCAGCTGATTCCCAGCTCTCCTGATGCAGGAGGAATTGCATCATGCTATTAATTTGTAATAAATTGCTACTGGAGGAGTATGTTTGTGAAAGCCCTGGCTTGTGTTTCTCTTCAATAATTGATTGCTCTGGTATTGTGTTGTATTAATTGAATGGAAAAAACAGATCCAGACAAAGCTTTTAGTCTCCCTATTTATTAAACTTGAAAGAGATTGATATGTATTTATTACAGTGGTTAAGGAAGGCAGAGCTCTCTAACACTGCACAGCATTAAAGCATTGTAAAAGAAAACCAGGGCAGGGCACAGAGAGTTTTTTTGAGTCTCACCAGCTGAGCAGTTGCTCCTGTTGAAGTGATCTTGAGGATTGGCTGCTGCTGTTGAGACAGTCAATACTGACCATCGCTTTGTGAAGAAGGGTTATGCTTGCTGCCGGGTGCCCCTTTTAACAAGGTTTTGTTAGTTAGCTGGGGCTATTTTTGGCCAGAGATAGTTCTCTTGCGCTTCCTGGTGTTCTGCTCTTCAGTCTGGTATTGTTGGTCAGTCACTGAAGTGGGACCTGATGTGAGCTTGTGCCTTGCAGAGTCTGTGTTAATGTAGGTAAGGGTTTATTTCCGAAGATGCTCCACTTCCCTTTCCCGCTCCTCACTCCCTTGGAGACTCCCCATGGGATAGCAGTAGCTGTGATTTTACTCGAGCCCTTGTCTAGCTTGGCCAACTGAAGGTGCAGTTATTGCGCCTTCAATTGGCCTACAGAACGTGCACAGTCAGCTCTTTGCTTACAACTGCTTTTGTGTTCAGTTGGCCTCTAGGTCCAGGGAAGACACTGAGCTCCTCAGTCTTATTCCTGTGCCACTGTTTGAGATGTGCTTCCACTGCCTGAGGAACATGCTGGTCTAGGACTCCTGAACTTCAGTGCAGAGCAAAGCACCATTTAGCCACTCATTTAACCACTGAAAGCTACGATGCGACCTCTCCACTGCCATAAAACGGTTCTGATCTCTTTGTAATCTTTGTCTGGCCAGGTAATGTTGACCATGGCAGAGAAAGGACAGAGTGACTTGCATGCTGCAGAAGCTGTATTTGAGACTTTAGTGAGAGTCTTTAGCCACCTGTTGCTGCCTTACCTTCTACCCTTCCAAAGAGAAGACTCAATAGGAAAATGTGGTCCTCATATATGTGTCAGTGGTGACTGCATGTATATGTGATTGACATTAGAGTGCTCTGGAGAGGCCTCCCCTCTGCAGGAGATGGTGAGCCCATGGCTCTCGGGCAGTTGGGCTCAGTTCTCAGGCGCAAGCAGGCTGGCATGGGGACCATAGGGGGATGCCCAGGCATGGGGAGGCATCTCAGTCTCCCCTCTGTCAGGTTAAAACCATTCCCCCTTGTCCTGTCCCTACAGGCCCTTGTCCAAGGCCCCTCTCCAGCTTTCCTGTAGTCCGTTTAGGCACTGGAAGCTGCTCTAAGGTCTCCCCTTAAGGAGCCTTCTCTTCTCCAGGCTGAGCCAGCCCAGCTCTCTCAGCCTGGCTCCAGAGCAGAGCTGCTCCAGCTCTCACAGCATCTCTGTGGCCTCCTCTGGACTCTCTCTAACAGCTCCATATCCCTCTTGTGCTGTTGCCCCAGAGCTGGATGCAGGTCTGCAGAGGGGTCACACCAGAGAGGTCTCAGCTCCTCACAGCCTGCTGTGTCCCAGCCCTTCCTGCTCCTGGGCTGTTGGGACACCCTTGTCCTCCCCCTCTCCATGGAGCTTTTGAAGTTTGTGTGGATGGTGTCTGGATGCCTGTCCAGTCCTGCAGCTTGTAAATAGCAAAGCAAAGTGGAACAAACATTGGCAGCAAGTCAGGGATGATAAATAACTCTGGTAAGTGGACTTTTATGCCTTTGCATTGTAAAACTGGAGAAGCTGGTAGTGTAGTGGTGGCATGGTATTCATTTGAAGGAGCAGGGTATGTTACAGAGCATGCTGAAAGAAGCCAGATAAAGTGTGTAATGCCTGGGGAATCCACAGCCAGAAGAAACCCTGGTGCACCATCAGGGGGATCCAATGGGACATCTTCTAGTCTGCAGGGGAAAAGAAATGTGGAGGGAGCCAGTGTTACTGCTGCATTCATCATTCTTAGAAGCTACAGCTCATGGGGTATCTCTGTGAGAAACAGGTATGAGAGACTGTAGGCAAGCCCCTAGGAAAGCTCAGACCAGGAGTAAGCTCTCTATTTGTATGGCAGGAGCTGACCTTGGCACGGGGGGATCGAGATGGCGTCTGTGGTTTGAAGCCAAAGACCGAAGAGCAGCTCTATTTTGCTGCACGGTGGATGCAGGAGCTGCTAGAGTGGGGTGAGCTGGTGACACCAGGCACGGGTAGTGTCCGCCACAGCTGGATGCAAACAGACAAGGGTTGTGCTCACAGCAAGTTCCTTTCTCCGACGGGGTATTTAGAAACCTTTTCAGCTTCAGACACCTGATTTTTCTACAGAGGCATCCAGCAGGACATATTTAATATTTCCTGTTTAGCAGATCAGTGCTCTTCCTTGAACTCTAAAGCAGCAGTGAGCAAGTTGTGTGATTCCTGCATGTGCTCTGAGCTGAAACATCTGTAACATCCGTCATCCCAAGAAAAGCCTGCTGGGAATGGGCTCTGTGCAGGTACCGCCTGCACGTGGGGGATCACTGTTGGGTTCAGTTCAAATAGCCACTGTGCAGGGAGGGGAAGGTGCATTCCTGGAGCTCCTGGCCTCATCCATCCTGCCTGCCTTGGCTTCTGATCCCTGAACAAAGGGGCCCTTGTGCATCGGGAGCAGACAGTGCATCCACTGAGAAATAGATGTGGTCATGAGCTCAGGGCAGGGCCTGCGGATGGAAATAGTCAAATCCGTTTTTTCAAATGCTTCAACTAAAAGCTCTTTGGATTGGGGAAGATGGAAAATCCAGCTCTGGAGCCAACACCCAGACCTGGAGCCTGTCACAGAGTTCCTGTTTGCAGGGAGTGCAGGAGCCGGTGGGGTGGCCAGACTGGGGAGAGCCCTGGCAGTGCCAGCCTTGGGGGGAGCTGGATCAGGAGTTAATTCCATGCTGAACACATGAGTTGCAGCTCAGTGGAGATACCACCCTGGGGTTGAATCGGAGGCGTTGAGCAGGAGGAGTGTGTTCAGCACACCAAAGGCTTTTGAGAGGTTTCCAAACGACAGGCTGAAAAGACAAGCATGGAGCAAGGCAGGGCAGGGTGTTGAACAGCACAGAAAGGGCTGGATGGTGGTCAGGAGCTGGCAGCAGCGTGAGCTCGAGTCAGTCACAGTCTCTCTGGGGCTTCATCCTCAGTTCCTAAGAGCAGCCAGGGGAAGATTTCAATGGGTGTATCCTTGGAACAGAGGCTGCAGTTTCCTCAGCTGGCGTTTCATGTGCTGAAGTGTTTGGTGTGCTCCTGGTAGCTGAGTGCTAATCTGGGAATTTCACAGAACTCCAGACTGGTTTGGGTAGGAAGGGACTTTAAATCTCACCCAGTTCCAACCCCCTGCCACAGGCAGGGACACCTTCCACTAGACCAGGCTGCTCCAAGCCCCGTCCAACCTGGCCTTGAACACTGCCAGGGATGGGGCAGCCACAGCTTCTCTGGGCACCCTGTGCCAGTGCCTCAGCACCCTCACAGGGAAGAACTTCTGCCTAAGAGCTCATCTCAATCTCCCCTCTGTCAGGTTAAAGCCATTCCCCCTCATCCTGTCCCTCCAAAGTCCCTCTCCATGTTTCTTTTTAGCCCCCTTAGGCACTGAAAGCTGCTCTCCCCTTAAGGAGCCTTCTCTTCTCCAAGCTGAACCAGCCCAGCTCTCTCAGCCTGGCTCCACAGCAGAGCTGCTCCAGCCCTCACAGCATCTCCATGGCCTCCTCTGCACTCTCTCCAACAGCTCCATGTCCCTCTTGTGCTGTTGCCCCAGAGCTGGATCACGACTGCAGGGGGGGTCTCCCCAGAGCACAGCAGAGGGGGAGAATCCCCTCCCTCTCCTGCTGCTCACGCTCTGGGGACGCAGCCCAGCACATGGGGGGTTCTGGGCTCAAGCACTCACTGTAGCCGGGCCATAGGGAGCTGCTCATTGACCAACGCCCCCAAGTCCTTCTCCACAGGGCTGCTCTCAGTTGAGTCCATCTCTGCCCCTGGATGAGGGCTGTGAGCATTACATCTGAAAAGGTTACAGCCAAGAGAGGGAACTGCACATAAGTTCTCAGACCCAGATGTGGGTAATTATCCCTGCGCTGTGCACCCCACGTGCAGGTTGTGCTCTGCAGCCTTACGGCAAGGGGAGCAGCAATGTTCCCTGCTCCCTGCTGTGCTGCCAGCTTGCTGATCCCACGTCCTGAGACGCCTCTGGATCTGATAGTGCTTAATGACGTCTCTGATATCATGTCTCTGGGTGCCATGAGCCACTCGTGTTAGTCTCTGGATAGCACTTGGTGGCTCTGAAGCAATTTCTGCAGAGCCAGGCTGGCTGCTGCCCTGGTGACACGGATCTGCTCTGGCTCTGCAGAGCATTTGAAGGTGCAGAGCGTGTTGGGTATCTGGTAACATAAACCACTGTTTGCTTTCTGTGTAGGTTTGTTTTTCTCCCTCCTCTGTAGGATCTGCATTGCAGATGGCTTTTGCTACGCAAAACGAAAGCTTTCCTTGCACAGGGATAATTCCAGAAGCCAAAGCTTATGTTCCCTGACTCCCAATCCAGTAATTATTTCCAAGGCTGTGTGTGCATCTTCAGTGATGTCTCTTCCAGACTGATGCTGGAAATACGGTAGGATTTGCAACAGGCTGCTGCTGACATCTAAGGGTGCTTTCTCAGTGGGGGTACCCAGGCCCAACTTAATATTGAAGGCTTCTTAAAAGGCAAGTCTCACTGAAGCTCAGCAGATGGAAGGAGAGCTCGTGTGCACGTTTGACTAAACTCGGTGAGGATCTGGCACCGGTGTGAGCACTTCCTACGTTCTCATCAGATCTGCTGATCTCTTCATTCGTGCAGCAGTGCTGCAGTGAGGACTTTCCTGCTGATCCTGCCTGTTCCTAAGCCTGGCTCCACCGTTGCCGATTAGGGACACAGCTCGTTTGATGGCTGAAGGTAGGACAGATGCCTCTTTGTGTACAGCTGTCGTTCAGAGAGCCGGGGCTGCCATGAATGGGAAATCAAGATTGATTCAGGAGCAAGAATGAAATCAAAATTGCTCTGATTATGTCTTCTGCATTTTTTTGCATTGCATCTTGCTCTGTTCTGGCATATACATATGTATGTACTATATATATATATATACTGCTTGTTGGGGTAAGGAGTTTAAGAAGATGAGCGTTAATTCTGCCCCTGAAAGGAGTGAAGATTTAAATATTTTAAGATTTTTATGTATACTTCAGGAAAAAATAATCAGACCTGCTCTTGTTTGTAGATCAGAGCTCTCCTCATCCCTCTAGAGCAGAGGGATGCTCATAGCACCAGTACTGTGCTTATTAAGTTTGGAGTCCACGTGCTTGTCATCTGTGACCCCTTCTGCAAGGGACAGAAGCGGTCTTTCTTGAATATTGAACTGAGTTTTTTTTCTTGAAGTAGTGGTACTTCAACACTTACCTTGGAAAACACTGGGCCTGCCCTTGCGGACATAAGACAGTTGTCTATTGAGTCTGTTAACTCTTGCTGCTTGCAGGAGATGGGGAATTAGGAGTGTGTATGCTAGCCTGTGATGGAGGTGAGCTACTTTGGTGGTGTCCTGTGGTCAGAATGGTCTGAGAGCTCCCTCCGTGCCTCTCCTCACAGGAGAGGGGCAGGTGTATCTGCTGTGGAAGGCTGGTGCTGAGGGAGGAATAAGTGTGGGATGGAGGTCCTCTGCATGAAGCACCAACAGAATTGAGCAGGTATGAGTGCAGCCCGACTTCTGTCTCCATTCCTGGGTGAGGGAGGACACAGGAGGGAGCCTCAGGGCAGGGGGCACTGCGGTGTTTGCTCTCTTCCTCCAGCCCACATCACACCAGGTCTTCTTTGGAGAAGAAAACTCAGTCTAGCGCTCCCAGGAGCCCCAGGGTGCTCCACAGTGTGTATGGTTCCCAGCCCAGCCTCAAAGGGGCTGCCTCCTCAGATGATTGTTGCTAAATCCATCGTTATCATACCTCTTGAAAGAAGAGGGCAGGCAGACTGCTCAGACGCTTACCTTGAGAAACATAGCTTTGTTCTCCATGCTTTTTAACAGCTGCTTGTGTTCCTGCACTGCTGCCACTGGGTGAACTATGGGCTGCGTGAGGAGGATGCTCAGCTCACCCACAGCCTGTGCAGGGCCAGGAGCAGCTCTGCTACCTCTGTGAGCAGTGGAGAGGCAGGAGGTCAGTGCATGTTCCTCTGTTTTGGAATGCTTTCACACTGGAAAAGATAACTCCAAAGTGGCTCAGTTGGGAGAAAAGATATTTATTTCTTCAAAGCAAAATCAGGAGCAAAAACACCTCCCAACAAAACTATTTATCTCCAGCCACATAGCTGCTGGGGTTCAGCAGACTTTCCCTGCATTAGCCTAAGCAGGGAGATTTGGATGAGTGGAGGAACTGCCTGTTCCCCTGCAAAGCATGAACAGGGGCTTGGGCAGCACGGAGCAAGGAGATGCTCCTCGGCTGTGAAACCTGTCCTGCTGCTGAGCTCTGGAGCATCAGGGAGCAGAGCTGCACAGCTCACATCACCCTCAAGCTCTTCTGAGTCACTGTTTCTGCTATAATCATAGAATCCCAGACTGGTTTGAGTTGGAAGGGACCTTAAAGCTCATCCAGTTCTAACCCCCTGCCATGGGCAGGGACACCTTCCACTAGACCAGGCTGCTCCAAGCCCCATCCAACCTGGCCTTGAACACTGCCAGGGATGGGGCAGCCACAGCTTCTCCGGGCACCCTGTGCCAGCGCCTCAGCAGCCTCACAGGGAAGAACTTCTGCCTAAGAGCTCATCTCAGTCTCCCCTCTGTCAGGTTAAAGCCATTCCCCCTTGTCCTGTCTCTACAGTCACTTGTCCAAAGCCCTCTCCATGTTTCTTGTTGGCCCAGTATGGTAGGGAAAGGACTCAGATGCTGAAGGGGGGGAACTTATGAAGATAGGCTGAGAAAATTGAGGCTGTTCAGCCTGCAGAAGAGAAGGCTGCATGGAGACCTCATAGCAGCCTTCCAGTATCTGAAGGGGGCCTATAGGGATGCTGGAGAGGGACTCTTCATTAGGGACTGTGGTGAGAGGACAAGGGGTAATGGGTTTAAACTTAAACAGGGGAGGTTTAGATTGGATATGAGGAAGAAATTCTTTACTGTAAGGGTGGTGAGGCACTGGAATGGGTTGCCCAGGGAAGTTGTGAATGTTCCATCCCTGGCGGCGTTCAAGGTGGGGTTGGACATAGCCTTGGATGGCATGGTTTAGTGGGAGGTGTCCCTGCCCATGGCAGGGGGGTTGGAACTCGATGATCTTAAGGTCCTTTCCAACCCTTACTATTCTATGATTCTATGATTCTAACTTCTGGCTCCCCACGGCTGTTTTTGGTTAGCATTTCTCTTTTAATTCACATACGTAGAGGGGTTTATTCACTGTTGTCACTTGGCAGCCGGGTGAGGGGTGACACCAGGGCTGAGGCAGGCTGCTCCATGTGCGCCATAGCTGAGCAGGGAGCACGTCTTCCCAAAACCAGCCTGACAGATGACATGCTGCATTGACCTACTTTCGGGAGAGGCGCAGGAGTGCTGGCAAGCCGTGTCCGCAGGCCTCCTCGCAGCTCTGGGATGGGGATGTGGGAATCACTCAAACGTGCTGCTGTAAAACCGCCGCTGAGGCTTTACAGCTGTCAGGATCCTGATGAACAGGAGATTGGCACGAGCAGCTCTCCCATTTTGAGGATCCTTTCTCTAGGAATCTTTTGAAGCATATGCCAGAGGAAACTCACCATGTCCAGTCCCTGTCATGGAGTGTTAACAGGCTGCAGGTCCAAAATGCACGGGCAGTCCGAGGGGAGCCTAGTTCATAGCACTGCAAAGCTGCCTTGTTTGCTGCAGCATGCAGCAGACCCTGACTGAATGCCCAAAGCATCGCTGTTTGCACACAGTTCCTTGTAAGGGGAGTGCATTACTGTGCAGCCAGATCTCTTGCAAATCACTGAGCGGAGGGAGTTCGATATGTCCTGATGAAGTAAGGGAGCCTCGTCGTGGCTGCATAGACCCTCGGACCACAGTCTGCCCCTGATGAAGGCAACTGGGGTGAGCTAAGATGCCAAATTTGATTGGAATTGGCCCATGTTTGATGCCCAAAAGAGCACTAATTTCTCTGGCAAAGGAGAAGAAAAAACAGTGCAGGGATTACTTGTTTTCTTGGGAATATGGTCAATATAAAAATAGAGAGGAGTGTTTTATTAGAGCTTTGGAGCGATTCTTAGCGCACTCATCTACAGAGATGATGACTAAAAGAAAACAAAGGCAACTTCTGTTACAAAATAGATGTTTCTCATCCATCTGCCGCCCTCCGTGTTTCTCCATCATGTTTTGTTTTCTGTGTCGGGAGCGTGCTGGTTTGTTCCACAGCTGTTGCTGTTAACCCTTGTGGGAGATGGGGCTCGCCTGTGGTTTGGGTGTGTGTGGGAGGAGGTTTCGGTCCTGCCTGTTTTGATTTCCCAGGTTGGGATGTTGGCTCCAGAGCGCAGCACTGTTAATGCTTGGTTCAACCCAGGGACTGGGAATGTTTCCTTCACCCTCATCAGAAATGTCTGGCCAGCGATCAGGTAGAGATGGCTTCCTGAGCTTAGGTAAAGGAAAGTAACCATAGAATCCAGACTGGTTTGGGCTGGAAGAGACCTTAAAGCTCACCCAGGTCCAACCCCATGCCATGGGCAGAGACACCTTCCACTAGACCAGGTTTCGCCAAACCCCCTCCAGCCTGGCCTTGAACACTGCCAGGGATGGGGCAGCCACAGCTTCTCTGGGCAACCTGTGCCAGCGCCTCAGTACCCTCACAGGGAAGAACTTACTGATATCAGATCTAAGTGCCCCCTTTCATTTTAAAGCCATTAAGTTAAGTAGTCCATCATCCTGCCTCTGCACCAGCAGGCAAGCCAGAGCTGTCAGACCATTTCTCGTTAGGAATCCAGTGTATCTGGTGTTATTAATGAGGGGATAATTACTCACTTAGGACTTTTGTTCTTCCAAGAGCTCTGCCTGCTCTGTCACGCCTGGAGGCTTGTGACTGTGCAGTGAGTGTACCCTTGTGATGCCTTGACAGATGGATGTGGCAAAGGGTTGTTTTTCCTGAGTGTTTCCTGATTTCACTCTTAGACAGGAGAGGATTCCTGTGCTGTGGCTTTGGTGGGGTATTGGTCCTGGTTGCAGAACTGGTGGGTTGGGCTGTGCTGGCTCTGGAGGGCATTCCCTGTGTCGAGAGAAATCTTGTGTCTGACCATGGCTCACTTCATCTCGATCCTGTTCTGCCTGTACCAGGCAGGGTACTCTCCTGGGTTGGTGCCTGTGTGCTTGGATGCCTCTGATCATCTTTCCCAAGTGGTCTGCTCCTGTACATGTCCGTACACTGGGCAGCTTATTTCTCCGTCTGACAGGAAAACCTCTTGCTAACAAGGTGCCTAGTGCTGACCTCGCTGATCAGAGCTTGGCAGGGTGGTGGTGGAGGACTCATATCTCCTCTTGCAGGGCAATGTGTGCACAACAGGGTGGCTTCGCTCTGTGCTGCTCTTGTGACCTGGGGAGCAGAGCTGTACTGAGCCGTGACTCACCTTCACCCATCATAGAATCCCAGACTGGTTTGGGCTGGAAGGGACCTTAAAGTTCATTCAGTCCCAACATAGACCAGGTTGCTCCAAGCCCCGTCCAACCTGGCCTTGAACACTGCCAGGGATGGGGCAGCCACAGCTTCTCTGGGCACCCTGTGCCAGCACCTCAGCACCCTCACAAGGAAGAGCTTCTGCCTAAGAGCTCATCTGAGTCTCCCTTGTTTCAGTTTGAACCCATTACCCTTGTGCTGTCACTGCAGTCCCTGATGAAGGGTCCCTCCCCAGCATCCTTGTAAGCTCTTCAGATACTGGAAGGCTGCTCTGATGTCTCCACACAGCTTCTCTTCTCCAGGCTGAACAGACTCAGTGTTTTCAGCCTGTCTTCATGTGGGAGGTTCTTCAGCCCCTGGTCATCCTCATGGCCTCCTCTGGACTTGCTCCAGCAGTTCCATGTTCTTCTTATGTTGAGGATACCAGAACTGTACACAGTGCTGCAAGTGGGGTCTCACAAGAGTGCTTCTCTACTTGCTTGGTTTTGAAGACTGTTTCTGTTCGGTGTGTAGTTTTATTAATGCAGGTGATGGTTACGGAGAGCTCAGCAGAGATAATGTGGTGACTTCTAATACAAGCACTCCTGTTGAGGTGGGAGCTGGGCAATGTCATGTTTGTAACCTCTCAGCCCCTTGGTTCTCTTCTCAGAGATCTTGCATTCTGGATTGAAAAGGTCTAGTGCTTTTCCTCGGCTGCCCTGCTTCCCTCTGCAGGAGACAGGTCAGGCACAAATAACAGCCATGGATTCTGCTCTGGCCTCCAAAATGTTTCCAAAACCTTTCAAAGCTGTCCCAGTGAGTTCTATTGAAAGTTGGTATTCCCAGGAATTAATGACGGAAGTGCTGACGATCCCTGCTGGTGCCTGTGTTGTGCAGTTTGTGCCTTTGGAGTGCTGTGTTGTCGCTGATGTATAGGGGCAGGAAGGAAGGGCTGTCCACCTCCACCATATCTCTGCCACTATCTGCCTCACTTTGGGGAATCTTACACTGGAAAAAGGATTAAACCGCACTCTTACAGGATCCTCCTCCATTTGTTTTCCTTTGGGCAAAGTTTCTTTTGGAGAAGCCAGTTGGAGCAAAAGCACTTTAAAAAGTGTAGCTCCACTCTCCTTCAGTGGCGCGTGGGACACAGTTTGGCTCATTCTAGAAGGGATTTTTTTGGCAATGTTGGGAGAAACAGGGACGGGTATTCAGTCATGTGAGCCTTCAGGAGCATTTCCCCATTAATCTGCATGGCTTTCAAGGGACTTTGAAGGACAAGGACTCCAAACTGCACTACGACGGCCTGTTGCAGAGGGCAGACTGGCTGCCTGATGCTCCCTGTGACAGACAGGACACTTGAGCAACACCACCATCACTTGGGAGATGGCTCAGAACTGCGAAATGCTGCAGTGGGGAGAATTCTTCCTGCAGGTGTAATTTGATGTCTCTCCATCTCTTATGGTTTGGGGTTTTTTGTCCCCCATAACTCAGGCTGAATTCTGGCCAGGACCTAGCCTCTGATCTCCGGCTCGCCCACTTTGTAAATGACTGTATTTCGGTTTTACTAATGGCTTTGTAATTTGCTTTTTGCTTCATTGAACTCAAATGTTTGACAAGAGTCCAGCTGCTGGATGTCCCAAAGGTCGTGTATACATTGAGTGTGCTCAGTTAGCTAAGTTAGGATGTTCTGTTGCTTGCATAGCTGCATGCACTCTTCCAAGAGGTCCTGCCTCAGACTTTTCACAGAACAGAATAAAGCTGTTGGTTGCAAAATCCAGCTTTGTTCCCTTAAACAGAGAGCTGTTGGAAGTAGCAGACACCATGAAGGAGATGGAGGACACCATATAATCCCAGACTGGTTTGGGCTGGAAGGGACCTTAAAGCTCATCCAGTTCCAACCCCCTGCCATGGGCAGGGACACCTCCCACTAGACCAGGTTGCTCCAAGCCCCGTCCAACCTGGCCTTGAACACTGCCAGGGATGGGGCAGCCACAGCTTCTCTGGGCACCCTGTGCCAGTGCCTCAGCACCCTCACAGGGAAGAACTTCTGCCTAAGATCTAACCTGAATTTCCCCTGTTTTAGTTTGAACCTATTGCCCCTTGTCCTGTCACTACAGTCCCTGATGTAGAGTCCCTCTCCAGCATCCTTGTAAGCCCTTTTCAGGTACCGGAAGCTGCTATGAGGTCTCCATGCGTCCTTCTCCAGGCTGAACAGCCCCTATTTGCTCAGCCTGATTCCTCACAGGGCACCCTGTGCTATTTTGGAGGCTTAACGTCTTGGCGTTTTCTGACGGTGCATCATAAAGTGGCTCTGAAACCACTTGCGGATGGCCACAAGCCTGCTCCTTGTTTTCCACCTGTCCAGCAGTGAGCCTTTGTTCTAGGCTGACACAAGTCTGGAGCAATTTGGGCTGGTCTTGATGACTAGCATACACTGAGAAGACACTGAGAATCAGAATGAGGAGCTGCGTGTTAAACTCAGTACCAAATCCCACGTGTGTTAGTGGTGGCTTGTTAGTGGTGTGTTGTGGTGGCTGCCTCAGGGCAGCTGTATTTATGCTTCCAAAGCACTTGGATGCCGTGGAGTTAATTCTCTTTATTATGTCTTTAGGTGGAATGTCTAAACAAAGCTTAAGGGCCTGCGCTGTGTGAAGAGGATCAGAAGGAATATGTGATAAGTGCCAATCCGTGAGCAGTGATATTCAGGAAGCGAAGGACTTCTAAAGCTCCTTAGTTGAGAGGAGCTTGGATGAGGGTTGTGTAAGCAACCTTAATTCTGATGCTGCCTCCTTGGAGCCTGAGCTTGCCACTCCATTATTCTGTTGTGTAGTTTTGGGTTGTTCAATGTTAGTAACTTCAGCACTTCAGTAAGTGCTGCTGGCCCCTTGTCCTACCTCTGGGAGAGACAGCAGGCTGAGCTACAGGAAGCTGCTCTGTCCAGCTCTGAGCCGTACCACTGCTTCCCATGTGAGCCTCAGATGATTAATGTGCTCCTGGGTCATGTATGGGAAGGATGGATGGTTGGGGTGGTGTTAGCTTGAACCTGCATGGACTAACACCACAGTGTTGAGCTTCAGTGGAAGCACCAGGCCCTGAGCTGCCACTGGAAGTACTGGGCAGTGGCTTCCCCTCTGTTTGCTCTGGATGCATGATCCTCCTAAATGCCTGCAACCTTTTCGTACTCAGTTGTGTGCCCTTTTTGCCACCTTATTTTCAAGCAGCATACCCAGTAAGGGAGTTTGGTTTATATCGGTTATCCTCTCTTAAGCCAACCATAACTTTTTCTTGCCTCTTGCCCTTTTTTGGGGGTTGGCTTTGTTCCATTCCGGTAGGTTCCCAGCCTTATCCTGTGTTGAATAAATCAGGTCTGTTAGCTGCACATAATCCATACTGTTCCATTCACTCTGAGTTTGTGGCTCTGTGGCTTGCAGTGGTATGTACAGTGTGTGTTGGCAGATGACTTAAATACTTCTGAAAGGCTCTCTTTTTCTAGGTCATTCAGTTATGAAGCCGATAAAACTGGCTCTGTTTCTGACCTGTGTGTCACTACTGTACCCACAGCTCTTCACTCAAGGTGCCTTTTCACTGAAATCCTGTCTTCTGAAAGCAGTTTTTAGAATCTATTTCAGGAGCATTCTGTACCCCGGGACTTCTGTTCCTGTGCTGTACACTCGGTCCATTTCTTGAAAAGCCCAGGTTACCATTGCACAGCCGAGCCCTTTGGAAGCACAGTGACACATGAAGAGGGTATTTCTGGCTGCGGCAAGAGCTCCGCACACATTCAGCCCCACAAGGAGGCCAGGACCTGTCCTGCATGTTCTCTAGCTGTGTGTATGCTGTACATCCAGGAGAAACCTCTGTGGTGCTGGCTGTGTGTCTGCTGTTGGCAGTGCTGCTCTCCGGAGCTGCCCTGTGGCTCTAGAGGCTCAGCAGATGCTGGCCAGAGGTTGCCCTTGGCTTGTAGTTGGCTTGAAGCAGTGAATACTCTGCATCAGCATGCAGATGTGTTCTGGCAGAGGTGGTCCTTGTCAGAAGCTTTACACAGTAGTGTTTGAGTGTTCAGACAATGATTTTAAATGCTGGGAGGAATGAGGCCAGGTTAATGGGGCTTGGAGCAACCTGGTCTGGTGGAGGGTGTCCCTGCCCATGGCAGGGGATTGGAACTGGATGAGCTTTAAGGTCCCTTCAACCCAAACCAGTCTGGGATCTTAAGAATAGAGGGAGATGCAGGGTTTAGTGCATTGGCATAAGCCAGCAAGAAACAGGGCAGCCTGGGGGACGCAGAAAACCAAATGTGTGTGAGGCAAAGGCTGACTGGTCAAAGCTGGGCTCACGGCAACAGTTGTATGACAGCAGATCTCCATCTCCCAGGTGACTGGTGTGGTCAATGCGATGGGCTCCGGAGGTGGTGATGTCAGTGGAGTTTGAATGAGCGCATGCTGGGCAATGGAAGCCTTCCAGGCAGGGATAGGAAAGGTGTCAGAAGGATGCTGCACATGCTTTGTAGTAGACTTAATTTGCTTTTTTCATATTTTTTTTGCCTTCTAAGTTCACCTTACCGTCAGTGGATGATATAATACACGTGCCTGGTCCTACTGGTTACAATTACTTCTACCTCAGCCACATTACCCTGTTAGAACAGTTCTGCCACAATAGTTCAACTAAAGCTTTATCCAGATGGCTGCCCACATATTCCAGTGAAATTAGTGCAATTAATTTAAGCAAAAGACCTAGCATATTGCTTATAGCCTTTTTGCAGGAAGATTGTGGGGCAGGAATGTTCCCTGCAGGGTCTCTTTAAACCTGACTTTAACTTTGAGATTTTTGGCTGTATATGGATGTAGGGGGATTAGCAGTGGGAGTGCTGGATAGGGTGGAAACCTCAGGAGGAACCATAGAACATGAGGTTGGAAGGGACCTCAAGGATCATCTGGTCCAGCCTTTCTAAGCAAAGCATGATACAGGCTAGATGTCCCAGCACCCTGTCCAGCTGAATATTAAGTGTCCAATGCTGGGGAGGTTATTACAAGACAGAGTCTCCATCTTCTTTGTTGCCACACTTTAAATGCTGGGACATGGCAGTAGGGTTTCCCTTGAGCCTTCTATTTTCTAGACTGAACAAACCCAGCTCTCAGCCTTTCCTCTCAGGGCAGCCTTCCCAGTCCTTGGATCATCAAGCCCATGATGGGCACTCAGGTGAGAGGACAAGGGGCAGTCGGTCCCTAATGACATCCACATCTCTGGCAAGCGTAGTGATTTTGAACAGCGTTGGAAAGAGGTGACTCAGGGTTTGCTGAGCACATGGACTGTCAAAGAGGAGGAATTGGGGCTTAAATGGGGCTGCAAGAAAGCTGGAGGGGGGCTGTGGACAAGGGCCCTTAGGGACAGGACAAGGGGGAATGGCTTTAACCTGGCAGAGGGGAGATTAAGAGGAGCTCTTAGGCAGAAGTTCTTCCCTGTGAGGGTGCTGAGGCGCTGGCACAGGGTGCCCAGAGAAGCTGTGGCTGCCCCATCCCTGGCAGTGTTCAAGGCCAGGTTGGACGGGGCTTGGAGCAACCTGGTCTAGTGGAAGGTGTCCCTGCCCATGGCAGGGGGTTGGAACTGGATGAGCTCTAAGGCCCCTTCCAACACAAACCAGTCTGGGATTCTATAAAGGAAAGAGGTCAAGTGAAATCAGGGCTCGATGTAAGAGAGGAAACCATGCTCTGTGGTGTGAATGGCGTGGAGAAGGGCATAGGAGGGTATCAGCCAGGATTTGGCTTTGAGATCCAGGGGGAGAGCAAAGGGAATCTGAGCATTTGTGCTCCCCAGATGCTGCTGGAGCCAGGGCTGTGTGGTACTGCTGATGCCCATGGCCGTCCTCCTGTGCTTGGTGGTGCAGGATGGGAGAAGAGCATGCGGAGCCCTCGGCTTTCTCCACGTGCCTCCTCCTGCACCTGCAGGAGGGTGCTGTGCTCATGAGGAGTGCCAGTTGAGCAGCAAAGGTCACTTGTTTCTTTTTAATTCTCTTTTGGACAGGAATTTGACGGCTTAATGCAGCCTATTGTGCTGGGAGATGTGCAGGCAAGCTCTCCATGGCAACTCTCCCTATACACAAAGCACCATATGGCTTTTTCGGAGGGGGAGGGAATAAACCGAGCAGAAAAGTCACCCTTTGTTTGTGGCGGTGTTTGTCTTTGCTCTCTGATGTGGAGCACAGGGAAGTGGAAACACTGAGTGCTGTCTCCTGGGCATTGCTTCTGCTGGCCATGCCACCAGCGAGGCTGCAGGTAAGCTCCCAAATGGCCTTTCCTTGCTTTTTGCAGTGGATGCTCCTGTAAAATACACCCTGCCTGTGCAGAGAGCCCCTCTGCAGACACTGTCACATTCACCCCCACACCGAGAAGCACCCGAAGGGCTGGGATGGCTCCAGGAGCACGTGATTTGGGCAAGAGCTGCCCATGAAGCAGCCGATGGCAGGGAGCTGCTTGTGCGCCATCTCCCCACGCGTTTACAGCCCTGCTTCCAAAGGGAGCTGGAAGCCTTCACTTGACTGTAAATCCTTCCTTTGCAAGTCCCTTTGGAAGGGATGAGCAGAGTAAATACCTTCATCTGTGTCGGCAGGAAAGCAGGAAGCTTCGGTGTGTCTGCTTCGAGGGGGAGGAAGAGAAATGATAGGGGAAAAAGCAGAAGGGAGCAGCCTGTGTCTCACTTCCCTGCCTTCGGGGTGCTCTGCGGGTCTCAGGGCTGCACCGGGAGCACTGGAGGTGGCCTTGCAGGTGTGCTGTCCAGCTGAGGTGTGAGCTGAGGCACTGGAAGCACTGGCAGCTTCCCAACACCCAGCTGCTTGGCTGGAATCTTGCCGCTGTCAGATCAGGGAATCACACGTGCTGTAGATGAGGTGTTTGTGCCGTGCGGAGAGGCTGTGGAGAGCAGAGCGGTCACCCAGGGCTTGTGCAGGGGGGGACATGGTACAGGGCAGAGCCAGGCTTTGATTTATGGCCAAAGCCCTGGAAGCCCCAGACCTGGGTCAGGGGAGGGCTCATTTCTCATGGTGCTCAGCTTCTCCCCCGCTCCAAGGGCTGCCGGTACCCATCAGGTTGATGGCCTCAGTGTCTCCTGTTTTCATTTAACGTCATCTGGAAAAGGCACTGGGGAGGGTGTTTGGGTGGGAAGGAGCATGCACCTTCCTCTGTCCTGTGTCCTGATCATATCATAGCATCCCAGACTGGTTTGGGCTGGAAGGGACCTTAAAGCTCATCCAGTTCCAGCGCCCTGCCATGGGCAGGGACACCTCCCACTTGACCAGGTTGCTCCAAGCCCCATCCAACCTGGCCTTGAACACTGCCAGGGATGGGGCAGTCACAGCTTCCCTGGGCACCCTGTGCCAGCGCCTCAGCACCCTCACAAGGAAGAACTTCTGCCTCATATCCAGCATAAATCTCCCCTCTGTCAGTTTGAAGCCATCACCCCTTATCCCTTGTCTTCATACTAGATATACAGATCCCTTAATGAAAAATGGCCTTTCTTGCTACCGGAGATGGTCCCAAAGTGGGAGCCCTGGCTGTGACTCCATGGGGATTGCACCCATTGAGGGCAGCTGAGTGTGATCCTGTCTGGGTGGCTGTGCAAAACGTTTTGTGACTTAATGTGTTCCTTTGGTTGGGCTTGGGTTCAAGTCACACAATGTGGCTGTGCTGCCAGCCTGCTGGGAAGCCACCAACCTGCAAACCCTGCTTTATAGCTCTGCTCCCATCATCTGCCTCAGGCAGCCGGGAAAGGAAGGCCTTCCCTCTGCAAACCCAGGTGATGGCCAGGCTTTCCCAGAGCACTGACATAACGACTCCTCCTGCCCGGCCCAGCCTATTGATATCAGGCAGCCCTAGTGCTGCACTATTTGCAGCTCCAAGGCATGTGGTTCTGTGCCTGCTATTTATTTTGGGACTGCAGCATCTGATCTTGATTTGGTGTTTCCAGCCTGTGATCTGGGTCGTGTGCTGGATCGGGCATTAGCCGTTGCTGGAGGGAGCATGGGGAATTCGCGCTGCCTTTCCTCTGTTGAAGGGCTCAGAACTGCTGCTCCTCTGCTGCAGATGGGTGTTTGGGGGCGGAAGGGTGATTTTTTTTGTAAAGAAATCTCCGTGAAAGCCTCCTATTTTCCCATCTGCCTGTGGGGATGGCTCCTGATGTGGCTGGCCTCGGGAGGAGCAGTACATGATAAAAGCTTTGGTGCAGCCTGCTTTCTCTGCGGTTCCCATGGTACTTGGCTGTCACACATAGATCTAATGTATTCCCTACCCACAGAAGGATTAAAGCCTTCTGGGAGAAGACTAAGAGGATGCAGGAAACAGAGGTAGAGAAGAAACCAGGAAAAGGAGTGGAGACCATGGCGGCGTAGGGATGAATCCAGTGCTGGCCCCGTCGGAGCAGCAAGGGGCCTCATAGGACCTTTGGCAGGGAGTAGCCCTCCCAAGTGCCTTCCACCAGAGCTGGTGGTGGGATGACTGGAAGCAGAGGTCCTCTCTGAAAGCTGAAGGCATCGGTGTGTGCAAAAGGAAATTCCTCTCCTGCTGCTGCCATGTTTCCCAAAACCATCCTTTGCTTGCGGATGCGGGTTTCCTTTTGGTGATTCTCTTTCTTCTCTTGTTTTCCTCTGCAGATCCCGACAGCCAGTTGTATGATATGGGATATACCCCTGAGGAGGAAGCCGCAGCCTGTCCCGATGAGTTTGATGACTTTGTCACGTTTGAGGCAAGTATGAGCGCTGTTGGCTCCTGCAGACATTGGCTGTATACGGTGCGAAGCTTGAGCGTGGAGAGTTCGACTGGGGGAGATGAGCATTTGCTCTCACGGGGCTCAGGGATACTTAACATGTTACAAAGACAAAGCTTTTAGTCTGTGGATGACTGGCACAGGGAATTTGCACCAAGAATTTGGAGCTGTTTCAGTAAAAATTGATGTTTGAGCAAAACCCTACAGCTAGTGCTGGTTTAGCATGCAGAGCATGGTGTCCTGGGGCAACGCTAGCAATGTGGGAAGGGTGTCTGCTGCTGTCGTGTTTGTCTTAGTACTGGAGTTGCTGAGGTTGGAGAACCTGAGCCTGATTTTGAGATGTCCAAGCCAAGAGCCTAGCTGGAGAGGCACAGTGGAGCAGTCAGACATTGGCACTCAGTGCTCTTTGGCCAGTAAGAGGCAGAGCAGAAGACAAAAATGTAGATTTTCCTTATTATTCTCTGGCTTGATGAGGGATGCGGATGTGACATGGTGTTTTTTCCTTCTGTTAAAGTTGCAGCCTCCACCCCTCAGTTTCCTTCAGTATTCCTTAGCACACAAGTGTATCGCAGTGATGTCCCATATCTGCTCTCCCCAGGTAGAAAGGAAGCTGCTCCTGCCATGCCCTAGTGTCTGTGTTTATGAGCCTTTGGACTTTGCTTGGAAGGCTTTCTCCATTCCTCCTCCATGCCTTCCAGCCTGGAGCCAAAGGCACTGCAGGTGCCTTCAGAGCAGAGGGCTGGCTGGCCCCCTAGTCCAGCATGGGGACTGAGGAGCTTCTTTCTGCTTTTTCTGTTCTAAGCTTTCCTCTTCAGGTTTTTGACTCTTGTGTCTTGGTAGCCTGGACATTTTCATCACGCAGGTTGTTACTTGCAAAGGGACTCCCAGCTTCCTCTGTATTTGCATGCAAATATCCATGTCTTTGCTTTGTGTAGTCTGTAGTGTGTTATTTGTGACTTCTTGATAAAAGGCTCGAGCCATTCTTTTGAGTTTTCTTAGTGTAAATTGGGTGTTGGGCTCTTCCCCATGTCAGTTAGAAGGTCCATCACTGGAGATGGTTACAAGCTCTCACTTGGATGACAGTTGACCAGATCATCATCCCATTTCCCAGCCCAGCAGTGGTTTTCTTGAGCCAATTGCCAGCTCTTGTGATGAAGTCAAGGGACTTGCAGTGTCACCCTGAGCAAGTCCCCTATTCCCTTAGGACTACTTGGATAAACACAGCCTTAAGAGCTGGCTTCCTCCCTAGAAGGCTTTCAAGGGCATGTTGAATATTAGATTGTTTTTGCTTTCTGAGAGAGAGTTACACAAGCCAGGAATAGCTGTGCAGAAGGGGGACAGGAAGGCAGGAGGGGAGGTGGGTTTTCATGTTCTCTATCTGGCACAAGGTCACAAATGTGCTTTTATATCCACTGGACTGAACAGTTTGGAGGCTGCAGCAGTCGCAGTGCTCATGCAGGCAAGGGCTTCTGCTTTCGGCTCCTCAGACCTGCGTCAAGGGACGGTCTTCTGTGAGATTCAGAGTCAGGGATGTTTGCTAAGGGCTAATTTAACACAGATGAGCTCTGTCAGTGCTGCAGGCTATTTTGGGCAGGAATACCAACAAGCCGGGGGTGTGCCCCGCTGGGATGAAATAATTCTGCTGCTGGGCCTTCATTTCCTTGAAACGACAAGGTGACCCAAAGGAGAAAAGGTGCTGAGTCCTGAAATCTCCTTCTGAGAAAGGTGTAAATGGATTCTCACATGGAATGCAGGGCAATCATCTAAAGATCAGAGCTCTGTTGGTGTCTACGTTTAATATGCCGGGGAAGAATTACCCCTGTTGTCTTGGATACATGATTGGAAATAATTTCCAGCCTGCAAGGAGTTCGTAGAGGTTTAGCAAATGAGAACATGACCAAGAAATACCGCTCAGCATTGCGTGTGTAAAAATAAACTGGTGTCTTGGGGCGTGCGGTGTTTTGTTCTTGTTCAGCTGGTCCATGAGATCCCAACGTGTCTTTTATTCCTCATGTCCTGTAATGCTGTACCTTGGAAAGCTTGAGCTGTTTCAGGGAGGGGGGGATGAGAGAAGCCGGATGGGGGAATGAGGAAGCAACCTGCTGGGAGCAGCAGATGAGTGGTTTTCACTGAAGCACTGTGCAAAAGAGCTGCAGGAGGGCTCCGGCAGGCTCCTTGTCATTAGGTGCCGCAGGCTGCTGCTCTAGGAACCGTTAATACAGAGAACAGATAAATGGTCTTTTCCAGTATATATTCCACCTTGCTTGGATTCACCTGGAAGAGAGGACAGGGTTTTCCCTTCAAGAGCGAAGACGTTGCCTTTCCTCTGAGCAGACCTCCCCTACCACCAGAAAGCAGTTTGTATTCTCAGATGTCCTTGTTTCAGCCCTGAAACCTGCTGCTAAACATGCAGCTAAATGGGCAGCTAAACATGACAGCTTCTTCCTCGGCCCCCAAAACGCAGCTGGTGGGTTCAGGCAGTGGCTGATCCCCTCATGTTTTGCCAGGGCCGTGGGGTGAAGAAGCACAGCTTGTGTCGCATCAGAGGACCTTTGGAAGGAGCTGAAGGAGAGGTGCTGCGTTTGCTTTGCCATGGTACTGGGAGTGATTGGGTGACTGGATTTGCAGTATCAGCTTGGTCCTCCTTAAACAGCACAAAATTGCAGTGGCTTGAGTGCTTGGCTCTTACAAGTGTTGGGGCCTTGATGGAGAGCTTTTCTTCCAAATGTTTGTCCAAACAAGTGTAAACAAGCACTTTAAGCAGTCTAAATGAAAATGTCTTCTCTCAGTTAATAAGGTTGCTCTTGTTGGTGACTCAGCCCCTCTTCTGGTGGCTGTCAGCAGCGGGAGCTGAACATCTGTGGAAAACCCTGAGCACCCACTGTTGGTGTCTGCAGCCAGTGTTTGCTCTACAGGGAGGAGAACCAGCACTTCATCTTCCACTAAGGGCGTAAAAACCTCTCAAAGAGGGCAAGACCTCGGCACTTCGCACGGGGACCTTTGTAATGTCAGGGACTGCCACAATTCAGCCACTGGTGTGGCTCCCATGTGGCCCGGAGCCCCTGGCTCTTGTTGCACCTTGCCAGGTCTGTCCAGCAGGCCGGTCTGGCTGCTAAACTGTTCTCAAAGAGGGTTTCTGGTAGCACGGCTTCGCTGAGACAGTGGCTTGAGGGCAGTGGAACCGCAGAGGCCCCAGTTCCTGCAGCCACATGGCTGCCACCTGCATCCAGCTGTGGCAGTCCCTAGTGCTCCACTGCCATGCGTGCAAGAGAAATCTCATCCGTATACACCCCCTCCCGAGCAGGGAGAGCATCCCCTCAGTGGGATTCCCTGCCTGCAGCCCCCAGGTAGTGTGTTTCTCCCTGCCCAATGTAGCTGCAGGGCAGCTGGTGACAAGCTTTGTAGTTACACAGGGAAATGCCACCAAAAAGTAATGACAGCGTTTCTGGCTACGCTGCTCTGTAAAACTGTGCCAAGGGAGCCTGGAGTCTGTCCACACACCTGAGTGCTCCCCTGCTTTCCCCCAGGTTGGGTTTGCGCAGCTAGTGCTGACTAACTGCACGGTAGGAGTTATCCTTGCCTCGCTTGCAAGCTCCCATGAAGCTTGTGACTCAGTTCTGAGGTACACGGACTCATTTGCAATGCTCTGCAGGGGGACAAGGAGGACTTGGAGTTAGCTGTCATGATGCCTGCTGTGCTTATGGATGAGCCCCCTTGAGCAATGCAGAGCAGCAAGACTGGCTCTCCCAGCATGAAAGCAAGCCACAAAAATTTAGCATGCTGCTGCAGTTATGCAGGGGGTGCTGAGTCCAGCTCTGGAGTCCTCAGTGCAGGAAGGACATGGATCTGTTGGAGAGGATCCAGAGGAGGGTCACAGAAATGATCAGAGGAATTAAGCACCTCTGCTGTGAGGAATGGCTGAGAGAGTTGGGGTTGTTCCTCCTGAAGAAGAGAAGGCTCCAGGGAGACCTTACTGTGGCTTTTCAGTACTTAAAAAGGGCCTATAAGAAAGGTGGGGAGAGACTTTTTAGCAGGGTCTGTTACAATAGGATGAGGGGTGATGGTTCTACACTAAAAGAGGGAGATTTGGGCTGGATGTGAGGAAGAAATTCTTTACAATGAGGGTTGTAAAATCCTGGCACAAGTTGCCCAGAGGGGTGGTGGATGCCCCATCCCTGGAGACATTCAGGGCCAGGCTGGATGTGGTTATGAGCAGCCTGATGTAGTTGAAGATGTCCCTGCTCATTGCAGGAGGGTTGGACTAGATGAGCTTTGGAGGTCCCTCCTGCTCTATGGTTCCATGAAGATGCGTAGCTGTAGGTAGGCTGGAGGAGAGGCAGGGCTGGTTCAAGGCTGTGCTCCATGAAGGCTGACCGGGGTCACAATAAATAGCACAAGTGCTGGGTTGAATCACGAGAACTCATGCTTTGGGCCAGCAAGGTCATAGGAAGACCCGGTTTTGATACCTCAGGACAGGGCAGCCAAAACCTGTGTGTATGAGGGGCAGGGGATGCAGTGCAGTGCTGTGCGGTGCTGTGTGCCTTGTGCAGGGCTGTTGCCATCTGCTGGGCAGCTGCTGTGGCTCCGCTCAGAAGCGGCCAGGAAAATGCATCCCATGGAGGCGTGCGCAGCCATGGGAGGGGAACTGTGCTTTCTGAGAGCAGCAGCACTAACCAGACATGCAGCAACGCTCTGACCAGGTATGTGCATGGGCACCCTGCGAGCAGCAACTCACACAGCACAGCTGGAGTGGATCTGCGGAGTGAAATGGTTGTTGGTGAGGTCCCACATCCAGATGTGCGTGTTCTGGGAGGATGCGCCACTCCAGGCACAGCTGGTGGCTGCTGGAAGAACTGTTGCCTCTGCTGGAATTCCATTTAATGGGGAGCAATTGAATTTAATGCTTCTTGAAAGGCAAAAGATAATCAGGGAGAGACAATTTAAGTGAGATGGGCCTTGAGCCAGCCTGGTCTAGTGGAAGGTGTCCCTGCCTGTGGCAGGGGGTTGGAACCGGATGAGCTTTAAGGTCCCTTCAAACCCAAACCAGTCTGGGATTCTATATTTGCCTTCCCCTAAGGCAGAGAGCTGTGCCTGGTGGGCACAGAGTATTCGGAGTTATGTGTTTTCTGCTTCTCCTCCTTTGCAATCCCCAGCAGTGTCTCCATACCACCGTTGCCAGCAGATGCCTGTCTGCTGGATGCCAACTAGTCTGAAAAGGTGGGGTGAAGCCTTGCAGCCCCCAAATTCAATCTGCCTCCTGTCTGCCCAGGGGCTTACAGCGCCAGGGCAGGTTCAGCTCAGGCCTGGGGTTCAGCTCACCAGCTCTCCCAGGGACAATGTGGTCCTGACCACACCAAGGCAGGAATGAAGGTCTGCAGTGCTTTGCCACGCTGGCACTGCTGTACCACCACAGCGGCAGTGGGGATGGGAAGATGGAGATGACACAGCAGTGTGTAAAGACTGCAGCTCTTCACCCCTTGGCTTGGGCTTCCCTTACCAGTGTTGTTCCGCTGTCTGGAAGGACTGGCCTCAACAGGCTTCTGGTCACAGAGCTAACCCAGAAGCATCGGCATGTCTGAATGAAAGAAAATCACAAACCCTTCTCCAGTTTGGCTGCTGGAATTGCTGTTCTCTTGTCATCAACAGCTCTGCTCTCAAAATCTTGTAGGTGGCCACAGGGCGGTGAAACACAGCTAATGCGATTTGTCTGTTCATCTCCCTATCCCCTGGGGAAGCACGTGGAGCCCTGAGCCGTGTCCCCCTGTCCCCAAAGCCTTTCCGCTCCCCTGCATGGAGAGGTGAAGGAGCTGCCCATCCTGTTCGCGAGTCCAGAGCACGGCTTCGCAGCAAGCAAGTGATAATCTGGGTTCTGTTTGTATTGAGTAGGCACAAGAAAATGCAGTAATCAAGTTACTAAATCTCCTGAACTGAACTCCAAAATCAGTCCGTGGTGATAACTTGGTAACAAAAAGCCTGGAAATACCAGAGGAATTCATCTATTTAATGTATTCATATATATAGGCACAGTACTGCTTAGAGGAAAGGATGCGAGTGTGATGTGTCCCTGAAGGCAGGACTGCAGGGTCGTGGTGAGAAATTTCTTTGCTGGTGGGGAAAGATGCCATTTGGAGTGTTTGTCCTGCTCAAAACAGGCTGGAAGGAGATTGGAAAATAAAGACCTTGAAGCCTTATCTTGGAACTGTGAGCACAGTGCGTGGGACCAAGAAACGGAGCGGGGCTGCGGCACACCGAGCAGGCCAAGCCACAGGTGTCTCAATAAGAGTTGAAGAGTGAAAATAGCAGTGATTGCAGCTTCCTCGTTAGCTTTGCATTAGGGGTACCTGTCTTGGGCTCCTTACAGTGGTGCCAGCCTTCCCTGAGGTCTTGGAGCACAGAGGAGCTCTGAGAGCAGAAGGGCAGTGACCTCCTCAGTTGAGCAGCAGATGCGGACAGGGCAAGGAGGAGAGCTCAGGTTAAAGCATAACTCTGCTGCTGCTGTGCTTGTTAGCAGCAGCCCCTGATTTTTCTGGACTCAGCACAGAAGGTCAACTGGTTATCAAGGTACAAGACACTTCCAGTGTTGCTGAGTCATAGGTTCTGCTCAGGCCATTGTGCTTCAGGAAGGATGTGGCCCAGAGGAGAGAAAGGACAACCCAGAGAAAATGTGATTTGGGAAGGTAATGGAAGTTTATTTATGCTGACAGGCACGATTGGGGGAGCCTGAGGTTTGAAATACGTGAAGATTCTGTAGAGAGGAAACAGAGAAACAGGTAAACCCCTCAAAACTTCTGGGTTTGAGTGGCGCATTGCAAACCATGTGCTGTCAAGGATGTTGGCTCTATACGCCTGCAGCTGCTGAGGGGAAGGAGGATGCTGTGGATCTGCTCTCCCTGTGGATCAGGTCGCCGTGTGGCTCTGATGGAGCTCCTGTGTTCACAGAAGGCACCTGCCTGGGTGAGGGCACTGAGGAGCTGGGGCTGTGGTTGGGTTGGTGTGTTCGTAAACTTGGTTAAGCACCCATGACAGAAGCACCAGCCCCGCTCTGTGGTCAATATCATCATCATGTATCACAGATTAGCTGTCTGAGTCACCCAGAGGGTGGCTGCTCCTGGGCTTCCCCTGCTGATCATAGCAAGCCTGCTTTATTTTCCTATTTGTAGCTGTAAGGAAGGAATTTGTCATTTAGCGCTTAAATATTCACCAGAGCTATCAGGAAGGGTGAGATAAGCCCTGGAAGCCTCTATAGGTCCTCTTCCAAATGAACCCTTTGCGCTGGTGATGGTTTCATGGGCAGAAGCGTGCGGGGCCGAACGCTGTGTGCGGCTTCAGAAGTGTGCTTTTATTTTGGTACTCACATAAGGAGGAGGGCTGCAGTCTCAGGGCAGGGAAGTGTGTGTTAGCTCCTGTCTCCTTATCGTGGAGGCTGGGAGGTCGGGAACAAAAGGCGCTCTGTTCCAGACTGGCGCTGAGCCGGTAAGTCTTATGCCTGGAGTCTCCTGGACTTTGCTTCCCTACTGCCTTACAGCAGCAGCCGGCAGCTCCTGGAGCTGGGTTTGACTTGGGCGACGAGGCGATGTGTCCACAGGTGGGTTTTGAGTGCTAACATGACGTGCAGGGTTCTAGAGGGGTTGCACTTGGCCCTGAAGGTGCTGGGGAGAGGCAGGGTGGCACCGGGCTGGGTCACTTGTTTTCTTACTGTATGTGTTGGTGTGTGCGACGTATCCTTCCTCCCTGTAGTCCGTGGGGTGTGTGGACATGATGGATCTTCATATTCCTGTCTGGCCTGGGTCTTCTTGGGGGAGCTGGACAGGGAGGGATGGTAGCTCATGGTTTTGGGGTGCTGAGGTCAGTCTGCACAATCTGGTGTGTTGTGCGTTGGGTTTGGGGTTGGTTTTTGGGGGAGGTGGGTGTTTTCACTTTATCTCAACGGATGCAGTACGTGGTTCTCTTGCCCAGTCTTAAAGGGTGTAATTGAGTGTAGCAGCCTCAAAACCCAACTTCAGGAGCTGTGTTGTAAAAGTTGCCTTCACCCAAGGCTGAACACAGGCTCCAGGCTTCCCTGGAAAGCCGGCATTGCTCAGATATGCGGGAAGAGGCAAATACTGTGGCCAACAGGTAACTGCTGATGGCAGGACCCGGTGTGGGATCGCTCAGAGGCATGATGGGCTTCTGGACCATTGCTGGTGCCGGAGGCTGAGCTGCTGTGGGGTGTTTCAGGGCTTTGGGGCTTTGTATTAACGTAGACTCAGTTGGGACTGCAAACATAACTTAACTCCCTTCTCCGTGGCTTTGAATTGGTTTAAAGCCAATGTAAGGACAGGTTGCTTGCTGCAGGACTGGGCTGATGCCTTGGTACTGTTAGCTGTGGCAGCTCCCTTTGCTCTGTCGGGTCCCACACTGAGCAGTGGGATGCTCTTCATCTCACCTCACGTTGGTTTGAGCCTGTCCCACAGCTGTGGCGGGTCTCCAGGTGTTCATGGGGCCAGCATTGGCTTGGCTCCAGGCAGGGCAGCATTCTGAGCCTGATGCTGGCACCAGGGCCCTGGCTGCAGTCAGGAGAGGGTGTCCTTGAGGGTGTTGTTTGTAGCTGCTCTGTCCTGTGTGCGATCAGAGCTGCTGTTCATCGTAAATAGGCTCATACTTGCTGGGAAAAGAGTTGTTTTTCCTGTTCCTCCCCCCTCGCTTCCCGACCTTCTGAGTGTTTGTGGCCAAGGACAGCAGAGCTTCGGGATGCTGGGGTGGCTCCGGACACAAGCAGGGACCAGCCCTGCAGAAAGTGCCTGGGAGGAACTTCCCTGGGAGCCAGACTTTGCCCTTCTCTCCGAGGTGACGCCTTGACAAAGCTTGGGCTAAAGCTTGGCCCATCGCAAGTCAGAGCTTAACCTGTCCCTTCCTAGACCTTGCAGGTGATTCCCAACAGTCTTGTTTCCTCTCCTCATACTCCTTTCTTTTAATGGAGATGGGTTTTAATAGCACTTTACAGCACTTAATCCAATGGTTTTTACCCCAACGTGCAATCAAGTGCCTGGAATAGATGAACTGCTTCTGGAGGAGTCTCCTAAAGGTGCTTCATCATCTCACCAGTTTTATCGGGCACACTGCGTCACCCCAGTGCTGATTTCATCCCTTTGTTTCCTTTTCATCCATTGATTTCCTATTTCCTTCTAGAAGCAGCAGGGCTCACCGCTGGGCAGAGCTGTGCCGGTATGGCCAACATTGTGCTCAGCGCAGGAAACAGGTCTAGCAGCAGAGGAGTTGAACCACTATCCTCTCTCAGGTCAGGGGCTCTGTGTGTGTATGCGTCCCCGTTGTACGGTCTGAGGTTTACCTGGAGCATCTATGGGTATGTTTCATTTGATAAGAGCATGAAATACACTGATACTGGTGACACCAACCCCATTCTGAGTGTGGTGGGGGTGTTCCTGGCAAGCCCCTGCGGCACTTGCAGCCTGGCCTGCTGTCCCAAGCCCACAGCCATCTTTAGGTGTATCGTGGGGTTTTTAATCTGGAGAAGTGTTTGCTCTCCTCCTGCCCACAGACAGGCACAGGCTGCTCACAGCTTGGCTGAGCGAGAGATGTGGCAGGGAGGTTTAAAGGGTCAGTGCACACACCAGCTGCTCTGGTGCCATAAACAAGAGCTTTGTGCGACCTGCGGCTGCACCTTTGCCTGGGGCTCAGAGGCTTGGGTTTGCTTTGCTTTAGCAAGCAGTGGTAATACCTTACCCCCTTGGTTTGTCTATCTGCTTCTTGCATCTTTTGCTGGGGTTTAGTTACTTAATCTGTGATGAAATGTGAAGCAAAGTTCTCCACGCTTGTGCTCAGGAGAAGGACTTTGTTTATGGTTTCCACTGCCTCTTAACTCATTGATCGCATCGGTTTAATTTTAATAGAGCTCTTGCATTTGAAATCTCAAGAGACAATTTTTTCCCCTTTGCTAAACACAAAGAAAGTTTGTAAATCGTGTGACAGGTCATCTTTTTTATTTCTTTGTAAATAAATAAATGGCTGCACATCCTTGGTATGGCTGAAGGAGGGTGGTTACTGTGCTCTTAGGGTGACTGCTCCTAGCTTAGAGTGTTGCTCCCTCATCCAGCTTGTATTTCATCAGTAAGATGTTTTGTGATAATTTGATGGATAAGTTATGTAACTCAGGGTGCTGATGCCCTGAGCTGTTCAGCTCCTGGTTATGCTTCATGTTGAGATGGTCAGCAATGGGTGGGTTTTAATCAAATTGTTTGTGGATTGGGGTGGTTTGGGGTTGTTGGTTTCTTTGCAGTAGTTGTCTTTACTTTGTGCTCATTAGAATACTTCAAGTTATAAGTAAATTTAAGTTTTTCCAATGGGAAGGGTTTATTAAAAAAAAAAAACCAACAATAAAACCAGCAGCATTTACTTTGGAGTCTGCAAACGAAATGATTTCCAGTTTGGTATTAAACCTTTCTCAAACAGGCAAAAAGCATCCCTCTGAAGCAAGCAGGGAAATGTGCAGGCATGGACAGTTGCTGTCATTTCTTGGGCCTTCTCTGCTGCGTTGGGTCCCTGCTGCATCCCTCCTGGCAGAGCTGTGCCCGTCCAGCATGAAGCATCATCGCTGCTGGTGCAGGCTGGAGATGGGGTTTTTCTCCTAAAATCAAACGTAACCAACGTTGCAACACAGCATTGTCCAATATGCTGAAGCCTGGTCTCTCCTAAACTTGGTGTATGCTGCAGATATATTGGAAGAGCGCTTGAATTGCTTAAGCACACCTTCTTCTGGAGGCTGGGGAGCTGCGGGCTCAGCTCAGGCATCAGAGAATCATAAAATCATGGAATGGTTTGGGTTGAAGGGACCTTAAAGCTCATCCAGTTCCAACCCCCTGCCATGGGCAGGGACACCTTCCACTAGACCAGGTTGCTCCAAGCCCCATCCAACCTGGCCTTGAACCCTGCCAGGGATGGGACAGCCACAGCTTCTCTGGGCACCCTGTGCCAGCGCCTCAGCACCCTCCCAGGGAAGGGTTTTCTCCTAACATGGTGCAATGTGCTCCCCTGCCCATAAGCAAGCCAGCAGACCGAGCCTCCACTTCCAGATCTCCCTCATCCTCCTTCTGCTCGAGCATTAAGGGCCCAGGCAGTGTTTCTAGGAAGTGCAGCATAAATCCAGTAAAGCACTTTAGCAAGTCTCTGACTGTAGGTATATAAGAAGTTGTGCTGGATTTATGCTTTTAAAAGTAGCTAGGCGTTTTAGGAGGCTTTTGTTTGTATCTTGAAAGTTAGTAAAGGCCAACCTCTTCTGTGTTAGGAGTGGTATTCATCACAGTGGCCTTTCCTCTGAGGAGTCTACTTGAACAACCCAGCCTCCTCCCCATGCAACTTTGGACTCTGGTCCTGGGAAGGTGTATGTCATGTTTGACTTCAGGGTGGTGTCCTAGAGAGATGCTGATTTCCATAAGTTAGCGTGGGTCCCTGAAAGCTGAGCCAAGCAGCCAAGAGGGGCTCCTGTCCATCTGTCTCCATCCAGCACCCACCTCACTTGGCACAGGGGCTGGTGAGAGTGCTCAGCAGGGAGCACAGCGAGGCTGTTGACTCGGTTGCTTTGCTTCCCAGTGCCCATGTAGAGCAGAAAGGCTCTTGAGCAGTTCTCTCTCCATCCCTTTGAGGTTTTTAGAGCATCTGTACAAGTTCCTGTTCTCCCTTTGTGGCCTCATGCGTGTTGTGGCAGCCTGGGAATTCGTGGGGAAGCAAAATGAGGTGTTAGTTGTGTCTTGAGCCACTTTGCACCAGGAAAAGCTGCGGTTCGTTGTGCTGCAGAGTCTTACCCAAAAGAGGAGGATCAGGCTGGTTTGCGCAGTGTAGACAACTGAATGTCAGCGGATGTTTGTCTTCTTGGTCTGTGTTCTCCTGTACCCTGCTTTAAATGAACAGCTCTAACGTACCTTCATCCTGCTGTTGCAAGGGTGGTCTGTCTGTGTGTGTTTTCTTTTCCTGCTGTAATACAGGGCTTTGAGAAATCTTTTTTCTTGAAAATCCTTGGAAAAAAGCTCTGAAAGCTGCTTTGTGTGCCCTCTGGAAGAGGGGTTTGCTTCAGTGTTGGTGCCTGCGTTCCAAATGCTGCTGCTTTGCCCTGTGCTGTGCTGGAGAGGGAGCAGGCAGCAGCTGAGCAAGTTTGATCCATTGGGTGAACTTTAGGTGGAGCAAACAGCTTTTCAGGAGCTTCTCTTTATCTTGAGGGCAGGCACGTGGGCTCCTGTCCCTCTGCCTGACACCTACAGTGACACGGCTCAGCTGGAGTTCGGCGCTGGCACTGGCAGATGTCACCACAACCATGATCCCAGAGACAAAGATTACTTGGATTGTTCAGAGGTACACTGAGGAAGTCCCAGAAATGCTGGGAGATGAGCCGGTGCTTTGATGCAAGAAGCGCTTTGCTCCCACAGCTCTCCTCTGAACATCAGGATAGTTCTAGGCTTGGTGTGTCCAGGCAGGACCATCCCTGCCTGCAAGTGCGAGCACCAAAGATTTAACACCTGGGAGGAAAACCCAGTCCTCCATGCTCCTGGCATGGTGTCTTAAAGAACAAATCGTGCTCTTTTCCTAGAGCCTGCTGCAGGTAGTGGTCCAGCGGGTAATCCCTCTTGGACTCAACGAATCCATACTCTCTACGAGATCTCCCTCCGACTCTGATGTAGTGTGTATTTCTGCAATCCACTTTCCAAATGCTGCTGTCACAGAGCACATGTGGCCTGAAGGCCGTGGTGCACCCCACGGTGCTGCTGGGTCCTTGGACCTGGAGTTGGAGCCAGACTTGGACATGGGCTCACACTGTGGTTGGAGGTTGGATCTCTATGCTTAGAAGTGCAGCGCTGCAGTAATTAGCTGCCAAATGTGTTTTGTCCTGCTCTGCAACACAACTGTGTATCTGTACTCTTATTTCTTTCCCTCTTGTGTTTTTGCTAGGCAAATGAGGTGACTGACAGTGCTTACATGGGCTCGGAGAGCACATACAGCGAGTGCGAGACCTTCACGGATGAGGACACCAGCACACTTGTACATCACGAGATGCATGACGAAGTAGAAACAGACAGTGCCATCGACTCCACCGTGCACTCGGAGTTCACGGATCCCATCGAGGAGCCAGAGCATGGGTGAGTGGGGAGGACGAGGAGCAAAACTCACCGTGTGGGGCAGGAAACTGGGAGCAGACCAAGACCAAGGATTTAAAATGAAGTGGGCTGAGCCTGTCTTGCTGAAACTGGTTGGTTTCTTCCTTGTATTTGTAACTTCATGCAAGACCAAAATAGCTCTTCTTTAAGAATAATGACAATTAGACTGCACCATGTGTAGGCTGATTTGGAACTTGGCCTGGCAATCTCTTTGAGTTAATCGTTGCTTTGCCTTTGGGAGAAGTTCTGTACCCTCATTAGCATCTTTAACCTCTAAAATAAGTTCTCAGGTGATCCACACACCTGAAATGCTTGCAGTTTTTAATCTATCACTTAAGACAGAAATGCAACGTATAATTTTCAAGTCGGGAGGGGAACTCACTGTATTCTTGTTTTACCTAAATACGCGTGTGTCCTTTGATGTGCAACCACCTCCTGTAATAACTAGTTTTAAACTTGTGCCTGAAGCACAGAAGTGTGAGCTAAGATCTTCTTTCCCTAATCTGAACTGCTGCTGGCGAAACTGCTCCTGGGCCCACCTCATTTCCTAGCTTTTGCAGGAAAAGTGGGTGTTGGAGTGAAACTGGGATGCTGGCAGGCAGGATGGGAGGGAATAACTCCTTTAATAGCGACCCAAGAGCACAGGTCTGCACTGAAACCACCGGAACAATCATGGGTTAAGGTCTGCTAATACACAGAATTGGTTTTGGCCAAAAAACAAATCACCCAGTCTCGATGCTCTGGTGAGGACGTACAATTCCCATTGCTTTTAGAAAGCTTTGGACTTCCCTCCACCCCAAAATCACATCTGGGGATGGCAGGGATGCTGTGAGCGGTCAGTGCTGCTGGGCACCCAGCGCTGGCGATGAAAGGGTGCTGTGGATTAGAGAATAAATGAGATTATCTGGCTGGGCTCTTCTTGCCCAAGCATTCAGCTCGGTGACTGTTAAACTGGGATATAATGGGTCGCTGAGCTCCCCAACCACAAAGCAGAGGGGCTCCAGAGGGATCATGGCAGCTTTCGTGCACTCTCGTCCCCTGGAGAGACTGACGTGCCTCGGATTCACCTGCCTGTAGGTACCAAATACTTTGCTTGGGAATTGATTCCTTAAGATTAGGTTCTTCTTGAGGGTTCCCTTTTACTCCCAGTGTGGGCTTGGGAAGGTGGAGTCTGCTTTGGGTGCTCTGTCCAAGTGCAGTGGTGCCTGTTGCCAGGTCGAGGGAGGTGATCCTGGCCCTCTACTCTGCTCTCGTGAGACCTCACTTGGAGTACTGTGTGCAGTTCTGGTGTCCTCAACATCAAAAGGTCATGGAACTGTTGGAACAAGTCCAGAGGAGGGCCACGAGGATGATCAGGGGACTGGAGCACCTCTCATATGAAGATAGGATGAGAAAGTTGGAGCTGTTCAGCCTGAAGAAGAGAAGGCTGCATGGAGACCCCATAGCAGCCTTCCAGTATCTGAAGGGAGCCTATAGGGATGCCGGGGAGGGACTCTTCATTAGGGACTGTAGTGAGAGGACAAGGGGTAACGGGTTCAAACTTAAACAGGGGAGGTTTAGATTGGATATGAGTAAGAAATTCTTCACTGTGAGGGTGGTGGGGCCCTGGAATGGGTTGCCCAAGGAAGTTGTGAATGCTTCATCCCTGGCGGTGTTCAAGGTGGGGTTGGACATAGCCTTGGATGGCATGGTTTAGTGTGAGGTGTCCCTGCCCATGGCAGGGGGGTTGGAACTCGATGATCTTGAGGTCCTTTCCAACCCTAACTATTCTATGATTCTATGATTCTATGTATGCAAATAGCAGGTGGCCAAAAAAATCAAGGAATAAGTTCATTTGGCTTCAAGATTTGGAAGGTTTGAGACGGAAACCTCTGGAAATCTCTTACTAAGTTGTATGGGCTGGTTTTGGTGCCATCAAAACCCAGGCAGGACAATAGTTTAACACCTCTAGTGCCCAGAGCTCTTCCAAGGTACAGACAAGTAAGTACAGGCTGAACAGCACAGCTGGGGGACTGAGTCAAAGCTTCAGCAGTGCTTTTCTGTAGCTGTTAGAGCTCAGATGGTTTGAGCTTAAGTGGTTATTTAGGCTGAGTCTAGTAAAGGTTAGTTGGGCTCTGGATCTTGACATTTCTAGGGCCCCATTATAGGTGTATGGGAAATACTGTACTGTTTATTGCCCGAAGCCTGATCAGATCTGTGCAATGTGTGTCAAACCACAGCCCCAGATTTAGAGATTTGGGGTTGGGTTTTGCTCCCAAGATAAAAATTCCACCCCCTAACTTCTATTCCTGGTGAGGTTTCCTATGCTTTTGGCAGTGGTCTGCTGGGTGCAGTGTCTGACTCACTGCTGGGGAGGCTGGATCCCACTTCAGGAATAGTGGCAGTTCCCTAGTGCACAAGGAGGATGTGCAGATGCCCACAAGCTGGACTAGACTTGTCTGCACTTCAATAGAGAGCTGGTTTGGATGGAGGATTGATGTGTTTTTATTAGCAGGATAAGGGCAAATCCTTCAGATGGTGCAGGTTTTTGTCATAAATGGCTTATCTGTAATCTTTTCTTTCTGATTTAGTACAGCAATCTAGCCACACCCCCATTTTCCCTCTCCTAGCAAGTGGATGCAGATGGGGGCATAGCCTGAAATACCAGTTTTTATGATAATGCAATCTTTCTTGTTTTCAAGCACTGAATTTTGGAGAAGACAACAGTGCCTGTCCCCCAAACACATACCTGTGGCTCAGAGGCACGTGGGCTGCTCTCACAGCCTGGTTCTTACAGATACCCTCTGCCTTGGTCCCCCCAGGTTTGAAACCCTCTGAGGTCCTGAGCAGGACAGTCACAGAATCACAGAATGGTTTGGGTTGGAAGGGACCTTAAAGCTCATCCATTCCCAACCCCCTGCCACAGGCAGGGACACCTTCCACTAGACCAGGTTGCTCCAAGCCCTGTCCAGCCTGGCCTTGCACTGCCAGGAACGGGGCAGCCACAGCTTCTCTGCTATCTCATCATCCTCAGTCCTCTAAACATGAGAATACTCTGAATATAAGTGTGTGTACTGCTGTGGTGGTTTGACTTCATACAGCTATGAAGAAACTACAAGAAACCTGGAGAAGGGCTTTGGACAAGGGCCTGCAGGGAGAGGCCAAGGGGGAATGGCTTTAATCTGCCAGAGGGGAAACTGAGATGAGCTCTTAGGCAGAAGCTCTTCCCTGGAGGGTGCTGAGGCACTGGCACAGGTTGCCCAGAGAAGCAAGGGACTTCCCATAACCTCTGCTGGACGTGTTCAGGATTTAGACTTGGGCTTAACACACTGCAGCCTTCTGGATCTGGTGCGGAAAACACACGAAACAACATTCCCCACTCCAGGATTGCCATGAGCATGTACAGCCTTTTCCCAGCAGGAGCAGGAAGAGGGCTCCTTTATCTTGCCAGAGGGTCTGTTGCTGCTCCATTTGGCAGCTGCCTGTAAACCGCTGGGATTTGAGGCACTGGGGGGGGAGGTGACAGTGTTAAACCCCAGTGCTGGCCACTTGATAGGATTATATAGCAACAAGCAAGCGAGTTGAGGGAGGGGATTCTCCCCATCTTCTGCGCTCTGGGGAGACGCCCCCTGCAGTCCTGATCCCGCTCTGGCGCAACAGCACAAGAGGGACATGGAGCTGTTGGAGCGAGTCCAGAGGAGGCCATGGAGATGCTGCAAGGGCTGGAGCAGCTCTGCTCTGGAGCCAGGCTGAGAGAGCTGGGCTGGTTCAGTCTGGAGAAGAGAAGGCTCCTTAAGGGGAGACCTTAGAGCAGCTCCCGGTGCCTAAAGGGGCTACAAGAAAGCTGGAGAGGGGCTTTGGACAAGGGCCTGTAGGGACAGGACAAGGGGGAATGGCAGAGGTGAGACTGGGATGAGCTCTTAGGCAGAAGTTCTTCCCTGTGAGGGTGCTGAGGCACTGGCACAGGTTGCCCAGAGAAGCTGTGGCTGCCCCATCCCTGGCAGCGTTCAAGGCCAGGTTGGATGGTGCTTGCAGCAGCCTTGTCTAGTGGAAGGTGTCCCTGCCCGTGCAAGGGGTTGGAACTGGATGAGCTTCAAGGTCCATTCCAACCCAAACCAGTCTGTGGTTCTATGAAGAGACAGCGTGCCTACTGAAATGGAGACATGGAAAGGGAATGTATTAGATGCACTTGGAAAGGCTGCTGTGGTGGCCACCCTCTAACGTTTTCCCCTCTTTTCCCACAGATCCCATCCACATGACCTGCCCCTGGGCTCAGACCTCAGCCACTCCATTGTTACCGTCATCAGCGGAGAGGAGCATTTTGAGGATTACGGAGAAGGGAATGAAGCAGATCTGTTCTCGGACAGCTTGTGTAATGGGGAAAGCAGCTTTAATAGCTCCTCGTTCCTCTCTCCCAGGTAATGCTCAGCAAAGCACTGGCAATGTTTTAACACATTTCAGTTGTTTGGTATCTTCGCCTGTGCGTTGTGTGTAAGAGCTTTTCCCTTTGGGTTTGCACATTGGTCAGCTTGCAGGAATGGGTTTCTGGCAAACTTTGGATACAATGGGATAATCAGCTCAGAAGTGGAAGGGAAGTTGCCTCCCTCAGTCTTTCCTTTTCCTGAGCAGTCTCCATCCTCCCATCCAGAAGCACTAATGCCCAGCAGCAGGTGGAAGAAGCAGTCCACATCACATGTGTCCAGGACAGCATCACATTCCCACTCCTGTTAGGGATGTGGCTCCTCGCAGAACCTTCCAGTACAGAAAACCACTGCTCAGCTTTCCCCGCATCCTGTTGGATGGCTTTATCTTTCAAATTTTCTCTCTTGTGCTTGTATTTTTGGCTTTGATGTGATGCTTGGCTGGATTTGCACAAGCTGCCTGCCTTCTCTGTGCAGCAAGAAGCATTTCCCTGCAGTCCTTGCACTGGGGTCTGAAACCAGGCAAATACTGTTTTTCCATGCAGGGTGGACTGCGGAGCTGCTGTGACAGTACAAAACCCACCAATACTTACTTTCTAAGACTAAAAAAAGCAGAAGCTGGAATCTCAGCCCACCAAGTCTCTGCGATGACAAATAGCACCAGAGACACGTTCCACCCTGGGGCAGGGCATCTCCGTGCAAGGCAGGAGCGGTCCCTGCCAGCCGCACCCTTGTCCTGGAGACAAGAACACGCTTTTTTCCTTTGGGATGGTACATGTTAGTGTCTTCTGCAGCAGTATAAACTTGTCATAGCGGTTTTTTGCTGTCTGCCTGTTTGCCACGAGCTTCCCAAAGCCCTTCGTAGGGTTTGGGCTGTTCTGGTTGCACAGGGCTGAAGAACTGCTCTCAAATCTCCACACCTGCACTTTGCTACAGGCCAGGGCTGACTTTCTTGTTGGAAGCAGCACTTTTGAAGTTGTTAACTAAGCCTGCCGTAGGAGAGTGTTGCTGTGAAGCATGCCGAACCCATTGCTTCAAGAAACTGGCACTCCAGAGCTTGATGTGATGGGATACCCTGCAGTGGAAGGGACACATGCTCAGCCACGCTTGTCCTTTGATTGCACTGGGCAGAAATACCAAGTGTGGCTGGCTGTCCTGGTGCTGCAGCTCTTGGATAAAAAGCAGCCTTGGTGTTCATTTTGAGTTTTTCCTTGAGGGTGGGCTTCCAACCTGGTCCAGACGGCTCCTGGCAAGCAAATACTCTGCTGAAGGAGCTTTGCAATCAGTTAGACCGTATCTTTAACATCAGTCTGGAGCTTCCAGGTTGCCCACACATTCAGTTTTCAAATCTTGCTTGTCAGATTATTGTCTCCCCTCTGCTCTCTGTCTCTTTGGATTTTATCCATGAAATCCTGCTCTGCAGCATCCCTCCTCTGCCGGGAGGGCCTCACTCAGCACGTGGCCACGCAGCTCATGGTGGTTTATGCTGGAGACTCGCTGCTGGGGCTTGCTAGGGAGATAAACCCTGCACCACCTCCAGAGCCAAGAATGCAGTCTGTTTGAAACAGATGATTTCCTCATGCCTTTCAAGTCCAGCCCTTACAGTGGCTTGTGCGTGAAGGCCCTTAGCTGGTTGTTCTCTGAGATTGGGCTGTTTTCCTGAATAAAGCCCTGCCACCCCAGTGCATTTAAACATAGGGAAACTTTAAAGAACTACAGGATATTGCTGGTTCAGGCTCAACTCTTTCTTTTTTTTCGGCTGTGGTTTGAATATGAGGATGGTATCACTTGTAAATGGTCACATCGCCGCGCACCCTTTCCATATTACAAGAGAACAGGGATAACATCAACCAGTTTTCCTGCCACAGCTCCAGATCTTCACCAGAGCTCTAGTACAAACCCCATTAAGCACCAGTGACCTGTGGAAGACGAATGTTACTCCACGAGATGGAGGGAGGAGGCAGGAAGGCTGCACGTGGCAGTTTGCCACAAGGGGAAGGTGGAGATGCTCCGAGGCGCCATGCGGTTGGGCTCTCACCCACTCAACGGGCGCACAACCAACGCAGCCGGAGGCCGAGTATACGTGCATGCACCCGACGAGCTGCCAGGCTGGCCTGTGGGCTCTCCTCCACACTGCTTTTCCCCTTCTTGATTAATGTTTGTTAGATTTGGGTTCACACCTCGCCCAGGGGTGCGCTCAGGTGAGCTGGTTTGGCTCTACTCACTGAGCAGAGCCCAGAATAGGGCACATCCCTTCTTCAGATGCCACAAAGCTTCTGCCACCTCTTACCTGTGCGAAGCCTGAGCAACCGAACTGACTGCTGGTAAATAATGGTTACCCGGGTCCAAGCCTGCCCTACAGGTAGGGGGCATGTTTCCCAACTAATGCTTTTTTTCCAGGAATGGGAAGAGCTGAGTGTTTTGGCATTTACTGTTGTTCAGTTACTTGTTCTAAGGGGGCTCGGAAATACTGTACAGACAGCACAAGCTCAGGCCTGACCCTGGGGATGGCTGGGCCACCAAAAATGTCCCTGAGGGGCTAGTGCAAAGGGGCTGTGCCCTCCAGGGGTGTCCCACGTACTCAGCATCTCCTGGGCCAGGACTTGCCAGTGTGGATCTGTATCTGACAAGCCCTTTCAGATGCCTTTTAGTTTTAAGCTTGCTTGTGTTTGCTCACACCTTTACCTGTCTTTCTTATTGAACTGCTTTGGTTTTCGCTATTAACCTTTCTTTCATTCAAGTCTGTGGCTTCCAGAAGCATGTTTTCCTACAGGAAGGTTTTGTGGTGTGTAGTTTTCCCCAAAGTATCACAAACTCTTTGCTGTTGAGAAACCCTTGGCCAAGGTCTGTCCTACCCAAGTCATGTCAGGTGGGGGAATGGCTCCCTGGCTTGCCAAATGCTGGTGGGTGCCTCGGAGCTGATTTTCCACGTCAGCAGCTGAAAATAAAAAGCTGACCTAGTCCCCTTAACTTCCCAAGCTGTTAAAGCCCTGTAGACGCCTGTGTCCCCTTGCCAAATGGTGTTCTCTACGTAAGACACCACCGCTGCTTAGCTTCCCCATGCTTCATCTTGTAGGACGGAGCAGTTGAACTGCAACCACCTTTTTGAGCTCTGCTTAAAAGCTCCTTGCAATTAAAATCTGCCTCTGTGTGTTACTGAGGTGGGACCGCAGCAGCACGCTGCTCTGTTCTTAAAGCATCCATTGGAAATGATTTGGCTCTCCCGGCACCCAGCCCAGCAGTGAGTTCAGTCTGCATTTACCGAGGCAAACCAGGACCATTGCTGGAGCATCCTGAGACAGGTTGCTTGGAAAATCCTGTTGGGAAATAAACTTTGTAGTCAAGGGGGTTTGTGGAGAGCATGAATGTTCCCTTCCCTGGGCTCTTGGTGGTCCTCCAAAAGAGCTGGCTGTTCAGGGCTTTGGAAACATGAGCCAAGCTCAGCTGCTGTAAATTCGGCTTCTAAATTCAAGAGGGGGATAATGGCGCAATCTGCCCTGCAGTGTTTAGTTGCAAGTCTTGTGTCTGTCCCCCAAAGCTCCCCTTCACCAAAGTACACTCAGCTTGTGGAAGCCACGGATGAAGTCAGCCCTGTCTGTTCTGTTCTGTCCTGTTGAAATGACCCTTGTGATCTCTCTAGCACCCATCCGCTCGCTGCAAAACTGCACAGCATTATCGCAGATGAAGCATTTGAGTTTTACTGTAGCCAGTGCCACAAACAAATCAACCGCCTTGAGGATCTTTCTGCTCGCCTGAATGATCTTGAAATGAATAGGTAATTGGGCTCATGTGTGGCCATTTCAGTGTTGGGAGTGATGGTCTGGAAGGGAAGACTCTCCTTTGTCTGGCACAGCTTTACTTTGCTGCTGTGTTGCTTGATTCCTGGTTGGGAAAGGGGATGAATTCCACCAGAAAAGGTGAGCCTCTCCAGGTGATAAAGGTTGTCATAACCTTTATTAAGGTTATTTTCAGGCTGTAATAATAGAGGATGAGGAGTTTCCTTTACTCTGTACCACGGATGCTGGCAGACAATGAGAGTCTTCCCTTCTGCTCTGGGCAGCCTCTTTGCATGTCTTGCTGAGTGATGGGTGCTTCTCCACAATGGGTCTTGCAGTCCTTGCACTGGGAGTTGAAAGCTGTAAGCTGGTCATGTACAGTATTTCTGTCACCAAGGAGAAGACCACCAGGCCTTCTGGCTGGTCATACCCAGCGTGGAGGCATGCCTGAGTTACTGGACCAACCTGGAAAGGCAGGTAGAGCCCATCCTTCAGTAACCTGAAGACAGCAACTTGCTCTCCATGGCTTGGAACCTCTCCTGTAGATGCTTTTGCTTTGCCACAGTCAGATCTCATGTCACCCAGCTGCCTGCCCAGTCATGGGCCACCACCAGCTGGGTGGACGTGACAGGAACCAGGGCCTTTGCATAGGCACTTCATGAGGTTTGAGTGTAGTGTTTGAGGTCCCCCAGCCAGCAGCTGGACTTGCTGATCTGACAGGCAGGGAGGGATTTCTATTTGGTTTTTAGTTTTTCAGACCTGTTTGTCATCTGCTGGGTAGAAAGATGGTGGCATTAATGGTAATCGTGCTTCTCACATCTGATGTACTCTTTCAAGCCTGGTTTTTGGTTATGCTCTTGGTCTTTGTCCTGTACAGGGACAGTGTAACATGGGAGCTCTCTTGAGCGCTATAGCTATGGGAAAAGAACTGGAAAACAAATAGGAGCTTGACTTTAATATTTCTTTTAGTGGAAAAAATACTTCTCTCCCTTTCTCTTCCTCAGGTAAAGAGTTGTTGGAGACCTTGAGGGTCAGTGATGGGTCTTGGGTTATGCAGTTAAGGATAACGCTGGACTTCCCTTGATGAACCAGTAGCCCCGCTCCATTTCAGGCTTCCTCCTCTAAATTGACCTGCAAAGCTGAACTAACACCTCAAAGCCTCCTGTGGTGGATGGGACTTCCGGAGGAGGTTTCCCCATCCCGTAGTGTTGCAGTGGGAATCCCACAGGTTCTGATTTAACACGTGTCCTTTGGGCTCAGGACAAGCAGGTGTCGTCATTCCTCCATCTGTGTCCAGGGTTTCCCATGCTCAAATTTGCTGGAAATTGGTTCCAAGTGCCCTGTGTATGGGCCCAATGGAAGGGGCATTGCCCACCCTTTCTCTGTGAGGACGTATGAGGTGTCCCCATGCAGCATGCGGAACGTGGCAGGGCCTGTGGTTTGTTCCCAGCATCACCAGCAACAGGAAGCCCTCAGTGCAGGGGACAAGTCCCAGGCTGCAGGCAAAGATTGCAGCAGTAACTGGACCAAAACCTGAGCCCAACAGCCTTGCACTGTGCCTGGCAAGGCCTGAAGACACCCGCTCCACAGAGGATGCTGGCAGCTGGGGTGAAGCCCAACTGCCTCGATGTTGAAGGCTGTGGGCATATATACAGTGCTTTATACTTGGAATAAGATGGGGAGCCTGGTCCCAGCATTGGGACACATCTACCTGAGCACCAGGCATGGGAAGGCAGAGAAGAAATCTGCAAGGAGCTTGGGATGCTCCAGTTCTGTGGAAGTTTCTAGTTTCAGTGTCCTTGACACAGTGGTTCTGTGTGGCTCATCGCCTCCAAGAGCCACCCGCAGGTGCCGGCCCTGCTTTCCCGTCAGTGTTTGCAGGGAAGAATGTTTTTCCTCCCTCCAGTGCTGGGACATACGCGAATTCCTCGTAGGAACTGCTGGCAAACACAAGGCCCTGACCTCGGGTGGGTGCCGAGTGTCCTTGAAGCCCGGCCAGCAGCGGCTCTTGTGCTCCTTGGAAGTGTGGGTTTGAGGATGTCCTTTTGACAGGAGGGCTGGTGGCCCTGACAACAGCCCCTGGTGGGTCATTGTTGTTATAGAAAAGAAAACTGCCCTGGGCTATTTTTAATTACTCCTTCTAAGAAGTAATGAAGTTGTTGCAATTCCTGGCAGGAACGGACTCCCAGATGATTTTGTTTATGGTTTTTCACTTTAAACTGAGCTAAGCACCGGGGAATGCAATTGCTGCTTCTCCACTCAGGCTAGAGCTGCGTTTGCTGCCATCGCTCAGCAGTGGTTTGTATCAGTGATGTGTCCCAGTGGCATCTGTTTGACAACAGTGTGTGTTTGGGTGGAAGATGAAGAGTGAGAGCCAAGCCCCCGCTTGCTTCACAAGCACACAGCTGCATCAGTGTGAGCGCTGGAGCAGCTCTGCTCTGGAGCCAGGCTGAAAGAGCTGGGCTTGGTCAGCCTGGAGAAGAGAAGGCTCCTTAAGGGGAGACCTTAGAGCAGCTCCAGTGCCTAAAGGGGGTGCAGGAAACACAGAGAGTGGCTTTGGACAAGGGCCTGTAGGGACAGGACAAGGGAATGGCTTTAACCTGACAGAGGGGAGATTGAGATGAGCTCTTAGGCAGTTCTTCCCTGTGAGGGTGCTGAGGCGCTGGCACAGGGTGCCCAGAGAAGCTGTGGCTGCCCCATCCCTGGCAGTGTTCAAGGCCAGGTTGGATGGGGCTTGGAGCAACCTGGTCTAGTGGAAGGTGAGAAGCTCCTGCAGCCCTGTCCTGAGGAGCAGGGTAACGCAGACCTTGGCTGCTTGTACTGTGGGTCACGCTGAGCCTGACCGCTGTGGTATTGTGGCAGCTGAGTCAGGAATATACAGAGCCGGAGTGTGTGACCTCCGTCATCCTCGGTGCAAAGCAGAGCTCGTACCCCTGCCCAGCGATTCTGACCGTGCCCGTGCTCAAAACCCAGAAAAGGCCACAATCAACAGCTCCTGAAGCGCCTGAGCTACAAGTAGGCACTGATTCCCTGCCAAATAGTGAGAATGATCGTTGTGGGAAGTGCCAGCAGGGTGGAAGCACCCATGTAGGGGCAGGGAGGGCCGGGATGCTGCAGGATCCATAGCTCAGTGTGCCCTTGGCGCCAGGCTGAAGCCCACCAACCTCACGGCTATTATTAGCGCTTTCCTTGGGGATCAGTTTTCAGCCGGTGAGGACACAGCCGCTGCCACCGGTGAGGTTATTCCCTTTGGTCCGGTGTTGCTGCGTTGTTCCTGGCGGTGCCTGTGGCCGGGCTGTGCGGGTGCTGCATGCTGCATGGGCGCTCCCCTGTGCCCCGGAGTGCTTGCTGTTTCCTGCTTCCCTTCCTCTGCACTGTCAGCTTTCCTGACGCTTTCCTGTTTGTTCTTCATTCCGCAGCCCCAATAAAAGACTCTCAAGCAAGAAGGTGGCAAGGTAAGCTCGTACTCCTGTTACCACTTGTGGGGGGGTGTCCTTCCTAGCTGATGAGGCCAAGGAAGGAAGGCTGTCCAAATAAGCTTGTAGCTTCTGAACATGTTGCATAGTGCTGGGGAAAAGCAGGTTTCATTCTGATCCAGTTTGCCATAGCTGTTTGCAATAGCAGTGGGGGGTTTCTCACTTGTGCACGCAGCTGGTGCCAACCTGATTTCTTCTAGGGTAAAAGCAGGGGTGCTTTCCCCCACCCATCCTGCACGTGCCCTAGCAGGGGGCATGTGGAGTGGGGGAAGGAGTCTCTAGAAGGGCTCGTTCCTCTGGACTGCTCAGCTGGGCTCTCTCCTCCCCGGTGCCACCATGGTGGGTCTCTAGAAGACCAGGCCACTCAGTCCCCCCACTCTGAGGGATTTCCCCAGGACCCCAATAAAAAAGCCACCCACCTTTAGACGACTCTCTTGGTTCTGTTTGACTTTGCTCGGTGTAATCTCAGCACTGGACTCCCTGCTCTGTAACCAGCTTTGCTCTGAGTCACTGGGCAGAGGGTCCAGCCCCTCTCAATGATACTTGGTGCTCACCTTTCCTTTCCCAGCTCCACCATCCCTCCTCTTCTATGTCATCCTGCTTTTAAGAACACATTGCCCCTGCCCCTGCTGCCCCTGCCTTCTGCAGTTGTTTCTGAGTGGAACAGGAATGCTGCAGAGGAACAGAAGCTCAGTTTGGGTGATGCTCGTACCCCCATGCCCTGGAACTCGATCTGCTCTTTCAGCCTCTCGCTGTGCTCTCACACCTTTCCCTTCTCCGTTTTTTTCCCTGTGATCAGCAAGTCTCCGCTGGCACAATTTCCCCTCCTGGCAAGGAAGCAGGTCCTTGGTATTACATTTCCTAGTTCCTGTCATCTTACTTTCTAGATCTTTGTTAAAAACACTGGCAGGAAAGAAGGTTGCAGGGAGCAGCTTGTCTCCAGGTTTCCTGTTTTAGAGCTGGTTTTTGTCCTGTGTCTGGCAGAGCAAATTTAGGAAGGATTTGAGTTAAACTTGGGAATGGAAGTGCCCTCTTATGGGGATTGAGCCCTCCTGGCCCTTTGCGTTTGCAAGATGCTTTTCTGAGACTGGGACTTGTGGGTTTAGGTAAATATTGGTTAATTCAAGAGCAGTCGAGTTTAATTTGTGACAATGAGAGGAGAACAGGCTTTTGCTGCGGAGTAGAGCCAGATCCTTAAGATGAGCCCAGAGAAAGCCCTTTGCAGATACCGTAATTACTGAATAATACCAAAGCATGTGCTTTTAGGGAACTGATTTTATTTTGGTAAGGGCTCTTTCCTGGGTTTTGTTATCCAGGTTCTGCTTGTGCCAAGAAATCTCAGCTGCTTGGGCTCCGTTGTGCCTTGGCATGATTTAAATGACAAATGTGCCTGAGAGCTTAGAATCTAAATATATACTCAGGGTGAGGATGCAAAATAAGGCCGGTAATCAGCTACGGGCTCTTTGGTACATGCCACTTATGCTTCATGAATATTTGCATGAGGATATTGTGTAGCGGGGTGAATTTAAGAGCCCACCTCACAAAGTCCTAAGGAAAATTAAGGCTCAAAGAGACCTCTGTGGTTTTCCCATTCAGCTCCTGCTCAAAGCAGCACAGGCTGCTCATCATTCATGTTTCAGTGGGGGAATAGAGTGGTTGCCTTCAGGCAGCATCTGCCTGGAGCTCACAAAGCTGGAATACAATTCCCCCTCCCCATGGCAATAGCAGTTTGTAGTGCCGTAAGCCCTTGGAGCTGATCCACAGCGATACCACAAGGATGAAGCACAAATCAGCCCCTCCACAAGGTGTCCTTTAGAGCACTGCAGAGTGCGGCCACCAGTGTTACAAGGCCTGGGTAATGATTAGCTCGCTCGGGGCTGTCGTGGCTGGTGCGATGAGGTGGGCTGGGGTGTTTCGAAACAGCTTCAGGGTGTTGTTTCCTGCCCTCCTTCCTCTTACACCCACTGCCCCCCCTCTCTTATTAACCTTGTCAGTGGCTAGAGCAGAGTACTCTGTCCTCTGCTGGATAACACGTGGCCTTGGTAGGCTCGTAACGCAGGAAAGTGAAAAGAGCGAGCTTTTATCTCTTCCCATTCCAAAGAACGAATGATCATGGGATGAAGTCCCAGCAGCATGTCCACGTCTGCGCTTCGCTCAGCGGGCGCGTTTGCTCAGCCGGTAAGCAGCCACCCTTCAGCCCTGTTATCTGGGCACACCGGGGTGCTGGGCTTACTGCAGAGCTCAGGGGTGAGAAGGACCACTGCTCCGCCAGGGACCTGTTCCGTGCTGCCCTTTGCTGTAAATCCAGCAGCCCAAGAGGGAGCAGTGCTCTTAAATCTCTTTGGAAAAGGAGGTGGCAGCTGAGGAGGGGAGAGAGGGGACCGGTGGTCATCTGGAATTGGCATGCCCTGCGATGGTCGCTCTAATGCTGGTGTTGCTGTGGGTTGGGGTGGTTTGTCTCTGTTATAGACAGTTGCATCAGACGAGCACGCTGGCCGGGGGGGTGATGGAGGACTCCTACCAGGACACGCTGGAGTGTACAGAAGAGGACATCACAGACAAGGTGAGAGTGGTGCTGTCTGTGCTGTCCTGAGGCTCGCAGTGCCCTCAGGTCCGCAGGCAGGAGTTAGGCTGAAGTTCTCGCACTGTGCAGCACGGGGTAGATGGGTGCTGGAGCCCTCCTCATCCAGGGGATGGAGAACAGGAGCACTGAGTTGAATTGCAGAGGTCCTGTGTCAGGTCAGGAGGTGGCACTGGTGTCTTCTCCACAGGGTGGAGGTAGGGAGAGGGGGGAGTAGGTGCTTTCAGGCTGTATTTTCACTTCTGCTTCACAGTACATGTTCCCAAATTCTGCTTTTCTGAGATGAGCAATGTCTCCTGATGTGAAACAAGGAGTTGCATTCCTTGGTGCGCTCTTGCTGCTGCTGCTCATGCCACCAGGATGTAAAACTGATTTTGTGCCGGTCTGGTTGGGGTTTACTAGGGTGTTATGAGACAAGGATTATAGGACAAGACAGGAGCATGAGAAAGGCTTTGTTTGAGCACCCCTAGCTTCAAATAGTAGGGAAACAAGGAAAGTTCAAGATAGCTGATCTGTGGCTTGTGTAAATGTCTGCTGCAGTCCTGAGACTCCTTGAAAATGGCTTTTTAATTCTGGAATCATAGAGCTGCATGGAGCAGCATGTGAAAGAGAAATACATACACATGTGGCTGCACTCCGGTGTCATTATAATGCATAGAAGACTGTTAATGAAATTAGATATCATAATTTTTACAAGCCTGAAAGATGAATAAAACACATTCCTTAGGGCATCTGGCTCGAGAAACCTTGTGTATGCTACTGGAAAAGGCCTTGTGTTTCCAGGTTTCCTTTTTGAACACACTTGCATGTTGCTCGCTGTTCTCCCAGAGCAGTGGGTCGGGTTTTGCAGGCATGCTCCTAATTGCCTCTTTGCTGATCATTCTTCTATGGGTATAAATGGGATTGGAATGAATGGAAATGCAAACCCAGCTGAAATAAGCCCCGTGTAGGTACAGAGAGAAAACATTCATCCCTTTTCCTTTCCCACCAGCCAGCTTTGGCTCCTTCTATGTGACTTCATTCCCATAGAGCTGGGAACCAGCATCTCTCAGTTCTGTTTCAGGCAGTAGGTGGTTATTCCCTGCCTCAGGAGAGCAGAGCTCTGGTGATCCAGCTGGGGTCTTTCCCTCTAGACTTCCATGTAGGATATCACCACAAAGTGTGAAGCCTTTGGCCCCATATTGGTTCATGGGAGACATCAAAACCTGAGCAGCGGGGGTGTAAAAGGGTGTTTTAGAAGGATGCTTTAAGTCAAGCATGATTCCAGCAGCATCTTGAAGAGCAAACCCCAGTGATGGCTCCTGCAGCTCTGGCCACCTTGTGTGGTGGAGAGCAGGATGCAGGTGATGCCAGGAGCTGTGTAGGGGTGACAGGCTCTGAATCAGTGCAAGCAACCCTGGCAGCCCTGGGGCTGTGCCATGTGCTGGAGGCAGTGGGAGTTGCTTCAGCACTTGGTGCCGCTCTGCCAGCGGATTTGGGCAGAGTGGCTGATCCCCCTCTCCTCTCATACAGGTGGTGTTCCTGGAGAAGCGGGTGACGGAGCTGGAGAAGGACACGGCTGCTAACGGTGAGCAGCACAGCCGCCTCAAGCAGGAAAACCTGCAGCTCGTGCACAGGTAAAGCCCCCCAGCTTGTGCTGTGGCCAAAACGCAGCTTGGCATCGCCCCGGGTGCCTATTCCTTTCCTCTTCCATGCTCTGCAGCATCCCAAGCCTTCCCTGCAGGCCAGCTGCCTGCCTGTGTGCAGGAAGGAGCTGCTGGAGCACATGGGAAAACTGGGGGATGGAGAGAGAAGAGCAGGAAAGCTTCACAGCTCTGCCCTGGACAATGAGATCCCGCCCTGGCAGAGGGCAGGCATGGTTAAATCCAGCTGGGATTCTGCCTGCCTTCTCTGCTCAAGGGTTGTGCCATCCTGCACATGCTTTTCTGGGGCTCTGGAAAATCCCAGGAGCACAGGAAATGACTTGCAGTTCAGCTTGGATAAGTGTCAAGGATCATAGAACCCCAGACTGGTTTGGGTTGGAAGGGACCTTAAAACTCATCCAGTTCCAAACCCCTGCCGCGGGCAGGGACACCTTCCTCTAGAGGAGGTTGCTCCAAACCCCGTCCAAGATCTTTGCAATGTTATGCTCAGATGCATGTAATTGTGACAATGCTTTTTGGATCTTTATTTGAATAGTTTTGTGTGCTTCCCTGCCCCACACGTCCATCCTGAAAGGTCTCTGTGGAGCTCTGGAGCTCCAGGGGTTGGCTCAGAGAACCATAGCAGGGGTAATGCTGCTTGGAAAGCTTCCCATTCAGGGAGGATGTGTACTTCATCCTCACTCTGTGTGGACTTTCTGGCCTGCATTTTCCCATTAGTTCTGGGTGGAAGGGTCAGCAGGGTCCCTGCCACCCATCTCTGCCTTCTCCACAGCCAGCCTTGAGCCTGTTGCCTTCAGGTCTGGGCTGGGGGGTAGCCCTTTGGATCCTATTTGATGTAATCACTGTCTTTACTAATCTGCAGGCTTCTCTCTCCCAGCAGCGCATTTGCCCTTGGCAGATAAACGCAGCAGGAGTTTATCTATAGGGCTGTAAGACTGTTAAATAACAATCGTGTCAGTGATTCAAACAAAGGTTCCTCTAAGCCCTGATGAACTTTGCAGCAGGGAAATGTTTTCACTTTAGCAGCTCGGCCTAGAAGTGTCAGTCGCTTTTAATCAAGCAAAGCCCCATGTGTAGTTGTTGCTGCTTGAGGAATAGGTTCATGTGGCAAAACCCCTTCCCCACGTGCCTGTGCTAAGCAGTTCCATCAACTCCAGCCCACTCTTGGCTCTCCTGCTGCCCAAGCTGGGTGCTTTGTGCACGGCAGGGATGTGGGTGCCTCTGCCTGCTCCACAGGGCAGCTCGGTGTGCTGGGTTTTCTCTGAGCAGCAAGACTACTCCAGCACAGACTAAAGGATCCCGAAACACTAGAAACGGCTGCAGGAGGATTTCTCTGCCATGGCCACTACAGGTGGAACCACGACCCTGGGATTTATGGTTGGATTTGGTGATCTTAAAGGTCTTTTCCAGCCCAAATGATTCTATTTGGCTACTGCTTATTCTGGGGGATGCTGCGACTGTGACCCACAGGTTGTGGGTTCTAAAGTGATTACTGTGCTTCCACCTTCACCTCACTCCCTCATTGGCCTGCCCCTTAAAAAGAGATACGGAGACATAAACTAGACAGAGACAAACCAGCACGCCCCACCTGCTTGTTATATTTGACTGCCATGTTGGTCAGCAGTTGTGTCCTTGGGAGTTTCCTGGACCATGTTGTTGCTTTCCCACTGCATTTGCTGGGATAACTTGAATCACAGAATCTCAGACTGGTTTGGGTTGGAAGGGACCTTAATGCTCATCCAGTTCCAACCCCTTGCCACATGCGGGGACACTTTGCACTAGAGGAGCTTGCTCCAAGCCCCCGTGTCCAGCCTGGCCTTGAACACTGCCAGGGATGGGGCAGCCACAGCTTCTCTGGGCACCCTGTGCCAGTGCCTCAGCACCCTCACAGGGAAGAACTTCTGCCTAAGAGCTCATCTCAGTCTCCCTCCCCTCTGTCAGATTAAAGCCATTCCGCCTCATCCTGTCCCTCCAGTTCCTTGTCCAAAGCCCCTCTTCTGCTTTCTTGTAGCCGCTTTAGGCACTGGGAGCTGCTCTAAGGTCTCCCTTTCAGGAGCCTTCTCCAGGCTGAACAAGTCCAGCTCTCTCAGCCTTCACTGCTATAGGTGTGCTTCCCCTGAAAGCTCGCTCTGATTTACAGTGTGCTTCTCCCAGTTCTCCTTCCAGAGAAAGGGTGTGAAGAGAGTGCAGTCCCTCCCTTTGAGCGGCATCATGCCAGGGCTGAGCCGTCAGGAATGGTTAATCCTCTGCCTCCTTTTCACAGAGCAAATGCTCTCGAGGAGCAGCTGAAGGAGCAGGAGCTGAGAGCTGACCAAACACTGCTGGAGGAGATCAAGAAGCAGAGGGAGCTGCTGAGCAAAATGGAGAGGGAGAAGAGCATTGAGATTGAGAACCTGCAGGCCAGGTGGGGCTGGGACAGGGCTGGGTGGTCGCAGGGCTCCTGGACCCACATCTACACGCTGGAATACGTGTACAGGCTGTCACTTTGTGACTGCAGCCTTTGGGGACACAAAGTGCAGTCGACAGTGAGTTTAACTTCATGAAAGGTGTAACCAAAGTCATTATAAGCCTTGAGTTTTGGCTGCTTCTCCTACCTTCATTCCAAAATCAGGTCCCTCCTTTGATCCTAGTCTCAACCTCTATATTTGAACTTCCCTGATGCAGTTTCAATTTAGCTCACATCTGTGTGCCTGCCCTGCAGTGCATGATTGAAGAGGTTTGTTAGTGCTTATTCCCATGAATGACCTGTGGAAGCACATTTGATGCTCACGTTTTCCACCTTCATGGAAACAGGCAAACACCTGGAAAGGAAGAGTTGTCTGACAGGCAGTGTCCCAGGGTGCTTCATGCTACCTGTTGGCTTCCAAAGGAAAATATCTTGTGGGAGAGGTTTAATTTGACAGGCTTTTTGCTGCTGTTCAACCCTTGCAGCAAATGAAGGATGAAGGTGGGGGGGATTTTTACCAGGACGGTTACCATGGCAAATGGATGTTACTTCACCTGGAGGAAGCAAAACCAAAGCCCTCCCTGAACCCCTGCACTAGCTCTGCCCAGGTCATGTCTCTGCTTTTTGGTGCCAAGCTGGGGCTTGTCCATGGACTGATAAAGCCCTTGGCCTAAAGATTAGAGTTTGACCTGGTTGAGAAGAGCGTGGCTGTAGCCACCAGGCTTGCCAGAAGTCATGCGAATGCCCTGCTTTGTGCCCAGGGAGTAGAAATAGTTGAAGTCTCAGAGTTTGCTTGGGAAAGATAACTCCCTGCTGGCTTGCCTTCAGCAGGTCCTAGTTGATATTCCCCATGATGTTCCAGGGGTGCTTGGGTGAGTTTCTTACACGTCTCTTTCCTGTTACAGGCTGCAGCAACTGGATGATGAGAACAGCGAGCTGAGATCATGCGTCCCGTGTTTAAAAGCCAGCATTGAACGACTTGAGGAGGTGAGGACCGGGGGTGCTGGAGTGCCCACACCAGAGTTCAGTTCTCATGTGAGATCTATTTAATGTATGAGCAAATCAGCTGTTTCTGCGCTCCAGTCCCTGCAGAGCTTGCCTCGGACCAGAGCAATTCCATCCTGCTATCCGTGCAGGATCCCAGGGTTTGGCTTGGAAGCTGGGATTAAGAAATCCTTAATAAATCCCTCTGTGCAGTGGTGGCAGCCTTGTCCTGCCCGGTTAGCAGGGGACTCGTGCCCTCTTGTGGAAGCTTGTCCCCATCCCTGCGGCCACAGCGCGCAGCAGGACAGTCCACTGCAGGGGAGGAGGAGGAGCAGCCGTGCTTCATCTCTACATCCTGCCTGGGCACATGTGCTCTCACTGGGATTGGAGAGTTGAGTCTCACAGATGATAGAATCCCAGACTGGTTTGGGCTGGATCTTAAAGCTCATCCAGTCCCAACCCCTGCCATGGGCAGGGACACCTTCCACTAGACCAGGTTGCTCCAAGCCCCATCCAGCCTGGCCTTGAACACTGCCAGAGATGGGGCAGCCACAGCTTCTCTGGGCACCCTGTGCCAGCGCCTCAGCACCCTCCCAGGGAAAAGCTTCTGCCTAAGAGCTCATCTCAATCTCCCCTCTGTCAGGTTAAAGCCATTCCCCCTTGCCCTCTCCCTCCAGGCCCTTGCCCAAAGCCCCTCTCTGGGTTTCCTGTAGCCGCTGTAGGCACTGGGAGCTGCTCTAAGGTCTCTCCTTAAGGAGCCTTCTCTTCTCCAGGCTGAACCAGCCCAGCTCTCTCAGCCTATATTCAAGACCGTGCAGCTGCTGATGGGGCTGGGGTGGGAGATTTGCCAAGGCACTGTGGTCTCCACGGGATGGAAGAGGTCCTCATTTTTGGAGAGGATGCGGCTTACAGATGTAACATGGTGCAGAGGCTGCGTTCTGTTTCTGTTCAAGCTTGTGGCAGATGTAAGATTAAAAATGCAGTGAAATCCAACCTCTCTGCCTGCTGAAGGCCCTCAAGCATTTCATCCACTCACAACCTTTGAGCCCCTGGGGGAGCGCTGCAGCTCCATCTCTACTTGATGTGGCCATGATGATGATCTTTGTCTGCCAACACCTTGTAAGCTCAGTGCATGGAGGCTAGGGTAGGCAGACCACTGTGGGCCTGAAGATAAATTTCCTGCCTAGGTGTGTTTAACCACACAAAGTTGGTTTTGATCCTTAATCTCCCTGCAGAGCCGCACTGCTTTTCTCCACAGTTAATGGGATTAACAAGGAGCCAGAGGTGCAGTCGCTGCTCCTCCCTGCTGAGGAGGATTTCGTTGTCAGCCCTGCATTTCCTCCTGGTGGGGCTTTTGCTGCTCTCCTCCATGGACACCCCAGCCCCAGCAGCTGGAGCTCCCCCTTGGAGCTGTTCTCACCTCTTCATGGCATGGGTTAAATTCTTTCGTATCTGAAACAAAGGATGAGCATCCCTAGAGTAGCTTAACATCTTGGATTCGTGGCTTTTCTGAAACCCCGACCTCATTTTGTGTCTCTTCTTGGCCTGTAGCCCTTTGCTGGCCCCAGGCCCACCCAGGCGATGTCCCACACCAGGGTATTTGCCTGTGTGCGTTTATTCTTGAGTCATCTCTTACTGCCCCTCTCTTAGCAATGCTATTTTGGTGTGTGGCTCTTCTTGCTGCTGCCAAAGCACTCGGGCTCTGAAGCCATCCGCCAGCAAATGAAATCCCAGCAGGCAGAGCATCCAAATGCGTCAGCAAGAAGAACCTTCCCTGTGGTGCTCAGCGTGTGCCATGTCCTTGAGCGAGTGGGAAGAGCCCTGGCAAGCACCGACTGAAAACGGGCCCTGGGACTATTGCTCTGTGTGTCATTACAGGAGAAGCAGAAGCTGCTGGATGAGATTGAAGACCTCACAGTGCAGCTCACAGAGGAGCAGGAGAAAAAGAGGAAGATGGGGGACAAGCTGAGTCAGGAGAGGCACCAGTTCCAGAAGGAGAAGGAGTCGACGCAGGAGGTAAGTAGAGCTGGGCTGTTTGCCACAGCCCTGGCCTGCTAATCCCCCAAGGTAGGGCTGTGTGAGGAAGCTGGCCTTGGTAGCCTCCGAAAACAGGTGTCACTGGAGCTTTTGGTCCTGCCTGGGCAGAGAAAGGTCATACAGCAGCTTCAATATGGAACATCTGTGGCTTTTGCCTATATCAAAATTCAGGCCGGCATGTCTGCATCTGCAGACCCATGGGGCTCTGCCACCTCCTGTCCCTCTTCTGCATGGAACAAGCATGAGGACAATGGCACGTGGAGCCAACAGGCATTAGCAGGCAGGAGGAGAGGGGTGCGAGGCTGCTTGGGGGAGAGCTGCCAGCATCTGTGTACTTAGGGGCAGAAACTCAGCCCCTTACAGGCATCTGGGGTTGGTAATCCCAGCTGGAGGCTCAAACAGGACTTTCTGTTACAACTGGAAAGGGGCTTTGGGCCTCAAGATGGAGATAATTGTTGTTGTGGTGATGCCAAAAGCACTTGGGTGTGGTGGGGAGTCACCACACTGGGCAGGAGGGAGCTCCCCAAGCCCATGGAGGTTGCTGGTGGGGTCTGTCTGCTGCTGCTTGGTGCTCTAGCCCAGTCCTTCCAGGGCTGCTGTCATGGGTTTCAGTAGCTTCCCCTCTCCTGTCTGCTAGGGGTGTGGGAGAGAAAGGGGAAGACCCCCAGAAGGATCTGTTAATCCTGCTGCAGCAATGGAGGGGGCCCAGCCGGGGACCAGTGCGAGCTGTAGAGCTTGCAGGGGTTGTGGCACTCAGCTGCCTCTTCTCTTGTGCTGCAGCTCATCGAGGACCTCCGGAAGCAGCTCGAGCACTTGCAGCTCTTCAAACTGGAAGCTGAGCAGCGGAGGGGCAGGAGCAGCAGCATGGGGCTCCAGGAGTACAACAGCAGGACACGGGAGACGGAGCTGGAGCAAGAGATCAAGCAGCTCAAACAGGTACCCAGTGCTGGGCAGGGAGGGAAGCGCCTTGGGCTGCTGATTCCCTGAGTCCCTGTCCCGAGGAGGGGTCAGCAGGAGCCTGGGGGCTGTCGCAAGGAGGTGACCATGGATCTGGCAGCCCACTGCCTTCTTGCTCTCCTCTCCTGGGACACCAGAGGTTGGCTCCTTCTGAGAGAGTCTCTTGCTCTGCCAAGACTGAGTCAGGAGACTGTGTCCTGTTCCCAGAGCTGTGTGAGCTGCTCTGAGGGCACCACGTGCTTCAGCAGCATCTGGTTTGTCTGTTGTGAACAGGACAACAGGAACCTGAAGGAGCAGAACGATGAACTGAATGGGCAGATCATTAACTTGAGCATCCAGGGAGCCAAGAACCTCTTCTCAGCCTCCTTCTCTGAATCCCTGGCAGCAGAGATCAGCTCGGTCTCCAGAGACGAGGTACGTGCCGTGAGGAACTGCTTACCTCAGCCACATCCTCCTGGGGCGGCTGGTGCATCTTCTCTCAGCCAAAGAGGGCTGCTGTGGCCCTGTCTGTAATGCAGCTCACTCCCAAAATCCACTCGAAAGCAGTCGTGAGCTAAGAACTGCCCACACAACTGTTTGAAGAGCTTGCAGGACTTCCCTGCCTGCCAGCCTCCTTCCTGGGAAGAGGGGAAGCTGCTCCCCGTTTGCTGATCCTGGCAGCTCCGCTTTGCTGCCATGGGACAGCCTTCCTCTTCCCGGGACACACCGGCCACCACAGCATGTGTCTGTCTGCCTGTAGCTGTCTTAAAACCCCAGGGTGTCTGCCCTGGAGATGGTGGCTGCCGTGGTGTGTGTTCCCCCTGCTCCATGGCTGCACCCCAGATGCTGGGGTGTGAGCCCACATGAGCATCAGAATTGAATCTTTCAGACCCCAGGAAGTGGGGAAACACCTGGGTGTGTTGGGGGGCAAAGGCAGATGGGTGCTCCCTCCTTTCTGCATCCTATCTGGCTGAGGACTTGAGGAAGGACAAGAGAGGGCAGAACCAGCAGCTGAGGGAGTTCTCCCTGATTGCTTATACGTGGCCAGGAACATCCCAGGCCAGAGTGAAGAAAGGGGGAAACCTCCGTGGTTGCCCAGAGCTGTGAGAAGCCCGGTTCCTGTGCTATAGCAGCAGACACTGACCACTCGCTCCCATTCTCCCTCCTTTGCAGCTCATGGAAGCAATTCAAAAGCAAGAGGAGATCAATTTCCGCCTGCAGGACTACATTGACAGGATCATCGTGGCCATCATGGAGACAAACCCTTCCATCCTGGAGGTGAAGTAAGGGTGGCTGAGAGCCGCCGGCTGCGCACTCAGAGAGGGGTGTGCATTTGCTGCTCTGAGAGGATAAAGAGGGACTGGGAAGGTCTTTGCTCTTGATGAAGGCACGAGGAAGCTTCGTGTCAGGTCGGCAGGTGAATTAGCCGGCGGAGCAGGGATAAGGAAGACCAGCAGCAAGTCTTTGTTGTCTGACTCCAATGGTTTGAAACCCTTCTGGCTTTTGGGGGGGTGAAAGGGAAGTTGGAGAAGAAACACAGGCAACGGGAAGCTGCCTGTGAAGCTGGGAACTGTCCCCACAGCGGCGTTGGACCCTCTGGGTGCGGGGTGTGAGCAGGAGCTGTGAGGAGATGGAGGAGGAAGCAGTGGTGCTGACACTTCCCCTCGCTGCCCTGTCCAGCCCAAGTATCTGCTTTGCCAAAGTGTCCCTGACACACTCACTCACTGGGGCAGATCTGGGGGAGAGGGAAGCATGTCCCGGGCTTGTCAAGGGTTCTGCTTGGTTTGGTTTTTAATTAACTCCATGCAAATGTCCTCATTCAGCTGGCGCAGTTCATCCTTGCCCTGCTGCTCCTGTTGGGAAGGGGTTGCGTGCTGGCTCCTCTCCCTTGGTGGCAGGCACAGGCAGGGAGCGGCCGTTTCAGGACACTTTGTCACCTGCCTCCTTATTTATTTGGCTGTCCGTGGCTCACTCCTGTCAGCACGTCTTGGCATTCCCGGCAGGTCTCGGCATTCCCAGCTCTGCCGCCCTCCTCCCTGCTCCCGCGGATGGCTCTGGGAGGAGAGGTGCCCTCCGCCCCCACTGCAGACAGACGGATGCTGTTTGTCTGTCCAGCCTGCAGGGACGGAAGGGAAAGGCTGCAACTCTTCAGTTTGCACCAGAGGCTGGTCCTGGCATACATGGAGCTGCAGCGGAGAGGGCTGAGCTCTTCCAAAGTCCCCGGCCTGGGGACAGTGGCCTGTGCCATTCCCACCCGGAGCAGGGCTCTGCTGGTGATAGCTGCAGTCCTGGAGGGAGGGCCCGCTCCGGCCGCCTTTCCCGCTGCTTCCCTGTGCTGCAGGCGGGGATGGAGCCACCGCTCTCATGTCTCAGCCTGGGCTGAAATCCCTCAGTGCCACTGGGAAGAGGAGACCAGAGGTGCAAGAGCAGCTCCCTGGGAAACAGAAGCCATCTTTACACCAGACAGCTTTTGGCTCGCTGGCACATAGCGTGACCCTGGGGAGCAGCCGCGAGAGCCAGCCTGCTTCTGTCCTGCACCGGGAGGAGAAGCCAGAGGCCTCCCAAGGATCCAGCTTCAGGTCAGGCCCAAAGAGCCCTTCCTCCTGCTTGCAGGTTTGGCGATGCCAGGGGCGGCCTGAAAACAGAAGCCAACAGTGATCCCTTGGTGGGTGCCCGCTCCTCCCCGCAGCACTTCCACGCACGCAGGCGGCACCTCTCTTCCCATGGCAGCAGAGCCGGGTGTCACCCGAGGGTGGCACCTACCACAGCCTTATCCCTGCTGGGTGCTCCCCGCGCTGTCAGCATCGGCCGCCACCACCCTCCCTGCTCACACCGCTCCTGTGGGTGCTCGACCCGGGGCGAGCCCCATCCCCTTGGGCGAGGGGGGGTGGACCCCCCCTGCACACCCCATCCCCGCCCTGCCCCGGGTCTGCGGGAAGAAGCCACGTAATGTACATTTCCAGAGAAGTTTTGGGTGTAAATCAGTGTATACTTGGAGAGGGAAAATTTTTCTATCTTGTAGAGTAGGTATTTTTATAGAATGAAGGTTGCTCATTTTTTTAATACTTTAAAGAAGAGAGAAATGTATCTGTGTATACACAAAAGCATATATATATGTATAAATATATAAATATGGGAGATCTGCCTTTCTCCACTTGGGATCTTGGATCCCCAGTTCTCAAACAATCGTCTTTTTTTTCCCTGTCTCTCACAAAGAGGTACTGTAACTGTAAATAAGCACCGGGGAAAAGTTCTAAGCACTGACTTGCACATTCACCATGCTTTAAAATCCTTACGGAAATAGAAACTAAAAACTGGACTTCCCAGAAATGTTCCTCTTCTCCCCACCGGTATGTGAAGGAAGTTCCCCCCCCCCCCAAAAAAAACAAAACGAAAGAGGCAAAACCAGTATTGTCTTAAATGATGTATCAATTCTTGTCCGATTAAAAGCTGTTACTATTCCTGCCCGGACACCTTCTTTCCACGTGGATGTCAATGGCACAGAGCATCCCAGTTCTGGCTCCCCAGCAGGGCAGGATGAGGGTGGAAATGCTCCAGCCCCAAAGAGGGCCCTGATTTGGGGAGATGAGGATGGGGAGCCAGGACCCAACTGGCTCTGGATGAGCAGGAGTGAAGGGGAGCCGAAGCCTCTGTGCGGGTGGGATGTGGGGGGATTCTCATCCCTGGTGGGATGAGGGACGTTCAGAGCTTGTCCCTTCTCCATGCGCCCTGGAGGGGTTGGGCTGACTGGGGCAGGCTGTGGCTCGGCACTGGTTGGACTCGCTGGGCTCAGCTCCAGGTGGGAACACGGGGGCCTTCCCAAGCCCTCCTTATACGGCACTAAACCTCCGGGTGCCCGGCTGCTGGAGCTGCTCGACAAATCCCTTAAACGCTCTTACCCGCCCCGCTGAGCTGCTCCACACCCCTCTGAGCTTCCCTCCACAGGGAAGCTGCCCCACAGGGCCTGGGTGTGCAGGATTCCCGCTCTGCTCCCGGAGTGCCTCCGGATGGCTCCCGGCTGCTGCTCTGAACTCCAAGCAGCCCCGCAGCACCCAGAGCTGCTGCAAAAGGGCTCCGAGGGCCTCTGTGTGCTGGAAGTGCCTGCCGACACACTGAGAAACACCCCAAAGTGTTTCAGACTGCAGCACCGAGGGGCCTAAAACATCCCTCAGCATCTGCAAAGTGCCTCTGTAGCACCCTGAACTTCTCAGCACCCCTCTAAGCAGCTCTAGTGCACACCAAGACTTCTCTGAACACCTCTAAGGCTGATTTTACAGCTCCTCTGAGAAGCTCGACCCCCAGCATCCTGAAGCTGATCTAGGAATGGGGGAAGTAGATGACTCTGGGGGCATTGGTAGTGCTGGGTTGCCTCAAGGAGCTGCAAACCACCTCTAAGCAGCTCAGAGGTTGGGAAGGACTGACCCTGGCACAGAGCTGGAGCTCTTGAATTGCTCAAATAGCTGTCAGGCTCCTCAAACCAGCGCTGAAAGGCACCAAGACGCTCAAACTGCTCAGGGCCATTCAGAGTAGCTCTTGAAGCCCTCTAAAACTCTTACAAAACTCCTTGAAATAGCTCCAAATGGATCGTAGAGAAGGTCTCGTAGCAGCTCTGAGGCACTCCAAACCTCCTCTGCCTGGCTGTGAAATGCCTCAAGTGCTCTAACGCTCCCCAAAAGGCCCCTGAGCCTCCTCCAGCCCTCTCAACAGCGCTCACACCTTCCGGGAACGCCTCTAAACTTCTCCAACCAGTTTGAAACCACCCTCAACCCCTTCGGGGTGACAGCAGAGGGGGGTAAGCAACCCTCAACCCGTGCCATGCTGCTTCAGAGCTGCTCCAAAACGCACCAACAGTGACCTGTGGCTGCTCAGCAGCACCCGATGTCTCCTGCACAGCCCCTGAAAAGGGCTCTAAGTGGCTTCAAACCTCTCCAGCCTCTTCGAAGCTGCCCTAGAAGAGCCCTGAAGCTCTGAAAGCTGTCCAGAGGCTCCAGAACAGCTCTGGAGCTGCCACAAGCTGCTCTCGCACAGCACGGTGCGGGCTTGGCACGGTGCTGGTGACCTTCTGAGCAGCTCCAGGCAGCTCAGGGTTCATCTCCATTAGAAACACACCTAAATGCCTTTAAGCAAATGTATTTCCTATAGGGTTAGAGGTCTGTGGAGCTTCTGTAGCTCCAAAGCTCCAAGGGGCAGCTGAGCTGGTTCCAAAGCGCTGCTTTCAACACCACTGTGAAGCTCCAGCTTCTCCTTTCCTTACAGCGGGATGCTCCGACCGTTGACAGGGGGACCTGGCTGGCACCAAGCAAGGGTTGGACCCTGGTTGTGGTGCTGGGGTTTCAGCCACCCTAAGGTAGAGTCTCGGTGCCCCCACACTGCTTCTGGCCTCAGCAGTAGCACCCCAGGATGAGCCTGAGGTGCTCTGCCGGTGCGGGCGGGATGTGGGATGCAGGTGGGGCTGCTGTGAGTACCCAGCCACCCTCCGGCCCCTGTCACCCACCTGAGTGGTGCTGTCACTGCACAGCGCAAAGGAACGGGTGGAGGGATGGAGGGATGGAGGGATAAAGCCCCTGGGAAAGCTGGGCTGCTCTCGATCTGACCCTCATCCAGTGTGACCCCAAGGGCAGCAGCCCTCTCCCATCATAGTCCTCCCAGCACCCAAAAAGCTGCAGGATGGGTGATGGGAGCCCATCCCACAGTGCCAGCACACACCTCCGAATGTCCCCACAGCCTGGCCACGACCAGGGCCACCACCACCATGCCCTGCATCCTGCAGGAAGGCGTCCGTGTCCAGCAGGGCCCCACGGGGCTGGGGCCAGTGCAGGAATGTGAAGAGCAGGGTGAGGAGCAGAGCTTCCACTGCAGGACCCTGCTTAGAGAAAGGATTTCCAGCTCCTTCCACATCTGCTGCCGATCCCGGGATGGGGCTGGGATGGAGTTAACCCTTGGCAGACAGGGTGGGAGCGGGATGGGTGATGGCCCGAACCCTGTGCATCCCTCTGGCTAAGGGGGGCAGCCCCACTGCAGCCTCTCACCCTGGGGCGCTCATGACTCCTGTGGCTGTCCCCAGGGATGCTCCAGAAGCTCAGGCCTGGGACACAGCCGCTGGAAGGGACAGCCACACCACAGAACAAAAGCACTGAACCAAACACCCCCACACCCAGCCCCGCCTGCACCAGCGTGTGTTGAACCCTCGCTCCCCGCTGGAAACCCCTGGGGAGCTGGGGCTGCGGTGTACAGCCTGCCTGGGACCCCCAACCCGGCCAGGACCCCCCGGCTCGCCGGCTCCCAGGCCGCACCCCCAGCGGGCAGACCCAAGGCGGACGCTGCAGCAGCGGGGAGGCCCGGGCTGGTGCGATGGGAACGCGGGCAGCGGGGCAGGGCCCGGGGGTCCGGTTGGGGCGGGGGCTGCGGCAGCGCCTCCCCCTGCCCTCCCCCCGCGCCGGTCCCCTCCCCCTCCCCTCCCTCCGAGGGCAGCCGGCGCCGTCCCGTCCTGTCCCGGGGCTCCGCTGCGCTCCCCCCGGTGCTGCCGCCGCCCCCCATGAGGGTGCCCCCTCCCCGCCATGGCCCGGCTCTCCGTTAAGGAGCATCTGGATGGGATCCTCTCAGACTTCGAAGGTGCGGCCGAGGCTGCGGGACCTCCGCGGGCTCGGGGCCGGGTGTCGGCGGGGGGCATCCGCTGAGGCTGGTTATGAGCGGGGGTTGATGCCGCTTGTGTCAGGCAGCTTGGAGGGGGGTGGGATGCATCGTGGGGGGCTGCGCGTCGGAAGGAGACGGGCTGCGCCTCCCAATCCTGCTCTATGGGGCACGGTGGGGGCTGTGTTCCCCCCGCCCGGGTCTGGGTATCGTGGGGAGGGGGGCCGGCATTGCGGGGTCGTGTAGGGGTGCTCATGGGGGTGTTGTGCCCGACGGGGTGCACGCTGCGCGGTGCCGGGGGGAGCTGTGGGTGTTGGCACCCCCGTGCTCGCGGTGTGCGGGCGGGCCGGGGGCTGCGGAGTGGGGGGTCCCGGGATGGGTTCGTCTTTCTCCCGCCCGCAATGATCCCCGGCCGCTTCCCGGAGGCCGCGGCGGGAAGAGCCGGGAGCGGGACCGGGGCGGGCGGCGAAACCCGACCCGGGTCCGGTGCTGCCCGTGGCGGGGAGGAATGTGTGCACCTACCCCGGCACCTTAACCCCGGCTCTGCCGGGCTGACCCCACATCCTCACCCCCCCGCATCTTCTCTGCAACCCCCCCTCGCCCTGCTCGCCCCCGCTGCCGCCCGCCATCACTCCGGACACGGCCTGGGGTCTGGGTTAGGATGGGTCAGGGGCCAGGGGCAGGTTTGGGGTGAAAAGAGGCGTTTTGGCGTGTCTTGAGCAGTGAGATGGATGCGGGAGGGGGATGCCGGCCCCATGGCCCCCGGCGGCTCTGGCCGAGAGGTGGAGCAGGGCAGGACCGGCGACCGAAATACCTGCCCCGGGGAGGGCTGTTATTAGCAGCGCCCGCGCCCCGGCCCCTGACCCCTGCCCAGCCCCGGGCACAGAGGTGAGCAGGGGAGGGGACTGGGACGGAACCCCCACAGCTCAGCTGCCCCAGCACCGTGGCCAAGCCGGGGGCCGAGGACAGCTTCATGCCGTTGGGTGCTATGCTGGGGCAGACTGGCACAGAGTGGGGATGAAGGGGCCTTCCCACAGCAGGCAGCCACCCGCTGCTTGGAACAGGGTGAGGAGCCGGCTGCTGGCACCAAAGGTGCCGTTCAGCAGAGCTGCAGCACGGCAAAGGCACTTCCTTCCTGCGGGGGCTTCGTGGGGGTCCTGGCTGCTCAGAGCTGCCGTGGTGGTGTCTGGCAATGGGGCACGGGGGAGAGAGGACCCCTCACCACAGCCAAGTGTCCCGTGACTTCTCCATCAGGAGGCTTTGAACGGGAGCAGGCAGCTGTGATGCCCATGGGGTGGTTGGGGAGAATCTATGTGGGGGGCACATCTGCACCACCAGCAGCCCGGGATGACGGCTTGGGCTTGTGGTTGCCGTCGCTGCTGTGAAGCTGCACGGGAGGCATGGCTGCAGCCCCCTGCATGGGCTGTGACCGTATGGCTGCGCTTAGGGATAGCTCTGGCCATCAGCAGGCGTCAGGGTTAATGCCATGAGGGGGTAGGAATCCTCCCCAGCGTGGCTGTTGGGATGGATGTAGAGGGAGAAGGTCTGTGGTGGAGGATCCGGTTACTCGGGAAGGATCCCTTGCAGGGGAATGAAGCGAAGGATCTCTTACAGGGGAATAAAGCGGGCAGTGTGCGGCACCGGCCGGCCCGGCGCAGATAAACCGGGGCAAACAATGCGGCAGCGCCGGGAGGCCGCCGGCGCCGGGTTGGTTTCCCATGCGGGGTGGGCTCACAGCGCACCCGGCTGCACGGGGGCACCTCCGGGTGCTGGCACGGCTGGGGAGGGGGCAGAGCCCAGCCGCGGGTGCCATCGGGTGCCGCTCTCATGCCCCCATCTCTCTCTCTCTCTCTGTCCCCAGCGCTCAAGAAGTCGTTTGAGGCAGAGGATGGGGACGAGGCGCCCTGCTCCCCGCTGGTGTCCCCACTGCCCTCGGGCACTGGCGGGAGCCCCCGGCCGTTGCAGCCCTTTCACCCGCCCTGCTCCGGCAGCGCTGCCAGCCCGGTCCCCAGCCCCGTGCTGCGCAGCCGGCTCAGCCCCGGCCGCGCCACCGGCACCAGCGGCGCCCTCGTAGCCTCCTTCCAGCCCTGCCAGGGCTTCGCCGCAGGGCCGGGCAGCGACGGCGAGAGCCTCCGCAGCTCGTCCTCCAGCCTGGAGAGCCCCGCGCCCACCGGGCCCCCCCCGCAGCCCCGCACCCCCCCGGCCGCCAGCGCTGGCCTGAAGAAAGTCTCGTCCCACGGCAGCGTCTTCCCGGTGGAGCTGGAGCATCCCCTCGGCGGGACCGCCACCAGCCGCAGCTCGCTGCCTGCGCTGGACCTGCACATCGCCGAGGAGCCGGGGATGGGCACCCCCCCGCCAGACCCCCTGCTATGGGGCACTCCGAGCCCTTCGACCCAGCCGCACATCCGACAGCCTTCCTCCTCCTCCTCCGTGGCCCCATACAATGGCATCGAGGCAGCGCTGGGGCTTGCCGAGGGGCCAGTGGGGCGGGATGTGGCCCTCAATGTGCCACCCCGGCCACAGCCGAGGGTCAGCCTTGGTGCCAGCCCCATCCCATCCCACCGGTCCCCAGCACTGCCCCGGGGCCACGCTGGGGCAGCCCCAGCCCCTGCTGTTGCCCCTTCCCCGGGGAGGGCCGCGGGGCCACCACCAGCCCCACAAGCCGCCACCTTCAAGCTTGTGTCGCAGCCGCAGACAGTGCAAGTGAGCTCCCAACCCGCCTTTCTCGGGGGGCTGGTGCTGGTGCCGGCACTGGGGACCCTGGCAGTGCCTGGTGGAGTCGAGATGACCCCCCTCAGCGCTGGGCTGCACGGACCCTGCGCGGTGGCAGAGGCTGCAGCGACGCCAGAGCACGGTAGGACTCTCTCCTGTCCCCTTTCCCCACCAGGACCCCCTTGCTGGGTGCAGTGTTCCCCTGTTGAGCCAATGTGGAGGTGAGGGTTGGTGCAGGGTGATGGTGATGCTGGGGACAGGATGATCCCCACCAGCTCCGGGAGGCCGTGGGGTGCATTGGGTGCGTGGCACATGGTGGGGGGGCTGTACGCGCGCAGCCGAGCTCGGTGCTGGCAGCGCTCCCAGCCCTGCGGTGCCTGGAGAGCTTCCCGTGCCACTCTGGCACTGATTGTTTCCCCAGTGCAGGGAGACAGGTCGGGACACATGGGGCTCATCGGCAGCAGTGCCGGGCCTTGCGCGTGCCGGCTATCGCCACGATCTTGTCTCACGTCCAGCGCTTTCTTCCCCTCTCATCCCTCTCCTCGCCTTGGCACAGGGATGGATCCTGTTACTCCCTTCCGGGGGGGCAGAGGAGGTGGCAGGGGGCCAAGGTGCACTGGGGCATGCTCAGCGCACACTGGGGGGGGAGATGCTCCTGGTGCAGCCGTGCCCTTGATTCCCACCATGCCGGCGTGGGTGCAGCCAGGCCAGTGCCTTCCCCACGTGTGGGGTGTGGGACCCTCAGTGTCCTCCTTCCCGGTGGCTGCTCTGGGGAAGGCTGGAGGACACCGGGGTGGAAGGAGACGGTGCTTGGGGCTCATTGGTGTCATAAGAGCTGCCGTCGCCGGGCTCTAAGTACTGACGCCGGCAAAGGCATCCATACATCTGCTCCGGGCTGGCATGAATCATCTCCCAGCAATGCCCATGGCCGCACTGCCCAGCCAGCCTGGCTGCCCTGCCGACCGACCGGCACTGCCCGTGGCACCGGCCAGGTGCATGGACAGAGCACGGCATGAGCCAGGGTGATGGGGACATGAGGGGGCAGTTCTCAGGACCCAGCTGGGGTGATGGGGATATGTAGGACAATGCTCAGGACCAATCCAGGGTGGTGGGGATGATGCTTAGGGATGAGCTGCAGTGATGGAGATGATGCTCAGGGCTGACCCATGGTGATGGTGAGGTGGCTGAGCATAGCATACAGAGCAGGCCATGAGCCATTGAGCAGCGTGTGGGCACCGTCTGCCTTGCAGATGGCACGGGGTTGGCAGGCAGTGCTGGGCACGGCAGTTTCTCTGCCAGGAAGAGGTGTGGATACACTGCTTCCTCTGCGGGGACCAGAGCAGCCCCCAGCCAGTGCCACCCATGGTGTCCGTGTGGCACGTCAGGCCTGCGCCCCATGGGAGGACGCACCGAGTGAGCCACCGTGTTTCGCTTCCACACGGAGCGAGCCTGGGTCACCCACGCAGGGCTCGGGGCAAGGAGGAGGAGGAGCAGAGGAGGAGCCGTAGGCTGCAGCCACCCTCCCCGCCTGCACCCCAGGAGCCATTTGGCCTCAGTGACCAGGTCTTGGTGGCAGCAGCCCCGGCTCCGGCCGGCTCGCCCAGGTAGGAAAGGCATTGGGCAGGGTGGCAGCGGGCAGGGCAGGGTGAGGGTCCCCAGTCCCTGGTGGGCAGGTGGTGCTGTGGGGCGCAGGGCTTCACTCCATGGTTCACTTCTGCTTCTGCTTCTGCTCACTACCAGCAGCCAGCAGTCCCAGCCCCGTGCTGTCCTCCCATAGCCAGGCAGGCTGGCTCCGGGTCCAGCTGCAGATGGGGTTTGTCACCACTTGTCCCCTTGGGTTGTGCTTGGCACTGGAAGAGGCACCAGTGTGCCTGGGTCATGCTGGTGGGTAGAGCTGTGGTGAGCTCCTCACTGGTGTAGTGGGCACCGCTCCCTCCACATCCCCAAATCCTCCATCCCTTTGCCAGAGGGCTCAGCTCCCTCATGCCCACCCGGTGGGAGCCACGCTCCCCCATCCAATGTCCTGTTTGGTGCAGCAGCGAGTGGCTGGGACAGGAGCTCCTCTCCCAGCACCCTCCACCCCAGAGACTTATTACAGGGCAACCAGCCAATTAGCCCTGCATCAGTCATTAAATCCATGGAGGACACCACGGACCTGGGACTGTTTGTCCCTGCCTGGAAAACAAGAGCATCCTTAATGAGCCCTGGAACAGGTCTGGCTGCAGGAGCCATTAGCCCTGGAGGTGCGTGGGGATGCCAAAGAGCTTCCACATGGCTGTGGCTGCCGGCCGTTGCCGATGGGTCTTTTCAGCAGCAAAGGCAGGGACATGGAGGGGCTCCAGCCCCACAAGAGGAGGTAGCTGTAGGTGCTGCACCGCGAGGAGCATCCCGGGGAGCTGGGGATATGATGCAGGCACCACATCCTGCCTGCGGTGAGTGGCCTCCCTGGGTGGCTCCGGGCAGTGGCTGCATCGCTTGGTTCCGGATGCGTCCTGGCAACCGCTGGGGGCTGGCAGGGTACAGGGGACTGGTGTCCCCTGGGAGTGGTGCCATGTCCAGGTCAGCATCAGGGGGGTCCCAGCTCCCTGCCTGCAGGCAGAGCACCCCAGCAGCACTGGGTGGGTGTTGGCCCTTGGCCCCCCCTGCTGGGCGTCACCGCTGTCACCAGGAACCAGGAGGCCCCCAAGTCTTTCACCACTTCCGAGGAACACCCTGACCCACAGAGCATGGAGAGGGGAGCCCCAGCTGTTCCCAACCCCTCCACTGTCCCGGGCAGTGGGTTTGTACCCACCAGTGGGCACAGGGTGCTGGGTGCCCACTGGGATGCTATTGCCATGGCAATGGGCATGTCCAGCTCCATCATCTGGTACCCCGGGCTGGCTCGGCCTGGACCCTGCCCCCGTGTTCCTGTCCCCAGGTTGCGTGGCACAGGGCCGTGGCCTCGGCAGGATTTGGCTCCCTCGGCCCCCTCGGCCTTCGTCAAGCTGCCACTTGAGCCTCGCCAACACTGGGATCTGACTGGCACATATGTGGCAGGCTGCAGCGTGGGGGGACGCAGGCGCCGTGGGGCGCTGCGGCAATGCCACCACCCCACACCTTATCTCACTATGCCAGGGCTGGGCATGGGTGCTGCTTGGGGGGCACGGGGTGCTCCCTGTGACAGGGTGACAGCAGGGATGGGTACCCACAGCCGAGCGCTCCTGTGCCCCTTCGGTGCCACCCGCGGGGGTGCTGAGTGAAGTGGGGCGGAAGGGGGCATCCCCGTGGTGAGGTGGCACCGGCAGACTCAGCGCAGGGGCTCGGCTGTGCGGGGAGGGGGCTGCGAGGGGAGGGAGGAAGCAGGGAGGGATGTTGCCATGCTGGTCATGCGTGGGAGCCGCAGCCTCGCCGGAGCTGGGTTTGGTGCCAGCCGGAGGAGAGGGGGCCGGGCTGCAGCGCTCAAGGGGATGGGGATGCCGGTGGCGCACAGGGGACCCCCCCGGGCATAGCGGGGTGCTGAGTGAGGGCACCGCCGCGCCGAGGTAGGACTGAACAATGGCTGGGTCGGGCCGCAGCAGGAGGAGGGGGATGAAAGGGCTCGGGGGGCCCCTAAAGCTGCTGCACAAAGGGCTGGGGCGGGTGCCGGGCTCTGGCAGCCCCCAAGCTGGGCACAGTAAACCATGCACGGCCCCGGGATTGTGCTGGTGCCTGCGCTGCTCCTGCCCAGCACCCCTGGGACCACAGGCAGGTGCCCCCTCCATGGCAGGCACTGGTGGTTATGATGGGGGGGGGGGGGGGGGCAGGTCCTGCCCCACGCCTGGATCCCCCCAGGTGGGCAGCCAATGGGACGGGCTGGGTGGCGCGGCCACCACGAGGACACCACTATGGCACATTCCGTCCCCCTCTGCCCGTGGGCTGCCCGTTGCCATGCCGAGCCTCTCCAGCTGCCAGGAATGTGCCGGGGCGGCTGCTGCCAGGACAACGGTGCTGGCAGAGGGGTCTGGGCTCACCCGGCTTTGCCCACCCGTGCAGGGAGCAGCCTGGAGCCTGAGAAGCACAGCATGGAGCAGCCGGCTGAGCCGGAGGAGGAGGTGCCCATCACCACGGCGCCCGGCCAGGCGGGATGCCAGCTCTTCGGTTACGTGGGAATCGAAGCTGTGCTGGACCAGATGAAGATCAAAACCATGAAGACGGGCTTTGAGTTCAATATCATGGTTGTGGGTGAGCACCAGGCATGGGGTTCATCCTGGCTGGGGCAGGAATCCTGGCTCTGATGCCACCGTGCCAGGGGGAATCGTGCTTTTAAGGGATTTGAAGGGATTTAAGCAGCCATAAATTGAAGAGGAGCAACATCCCATATCCCATAATGCAGTGATGCTGGGGAGTGAGATTAGCTCAAACTCTGGGATGCTCCCAAATGGGTACAGAGAGGTTATTGCCTTGGGAATAAATCTTTTGGGGGGATAGACCAGGGTTATCCCAACCTCTGGGATGCTCCCAAATAGGTACCAAGGTGCTATCATCCTGGGGAAAAAGTTAATTGGAGGGAGAAACCAGAGCTATCCCAACCTCTGGGATGCTCCCAAATGGATCCAGAGTGGGATTAATTTCTCGTGGGGAACAAACCAGAGCTGCCGCATCCCTGCAGGGCAGAGCGGGCTGGGGAAGTCGACAATGGTGAACACCCTCTTCAAGTCCAAGGTGAGCCGCAAAGCCTCGCAGCCCGGCCAGGAGGAACGCATCCCCAAGACCGTGCAGCTGCAGTCCATCACCCATGGTACAGTCACCACCATGGGGTCGTGTTCTGCCAGCCCTGGGGAGAAGCAGGGGATGCTGTGTCTGAGGCTGCATCCATGGCCTCAGAGCCTCCACCCCAAATCCCCTGCTGCTCCCCATGTTTGGCCCCCGCTGACCCACATCTCTGCTCCATAGTCATTGAGGAGAGGGGTGTGAAGATGAAGCTGACAGTGACAGACACACCAGGGTTTGGTGACCAGATCAACAATGAGAACTGGTAGGACACCGGGGTGCAGTATTCCAGCTTGGTGAGCAGCAGTTTTAGGTGAGGGCTGAGCTCAGATACTGTCCCCCATCTCCTCATCCTCAGCTGGGACCCCATCATCAAATACATCAACGAGCAGTATGAGAGGTACCTGCGTGAGGAGATCCTCATCACCCGCAAGAGGAAGATCCCGGACACCCGGGTCCATGGATGTGTCTACTTCATCCCCCCCACGGGTCACTGGTGAGTCCCCACTCACAGCACCCATGGGCGCTCCCTGCTTGGTGTTGTGTGTCCCCCCGGGGTGATGGTTGTGGGGTCACCCTGGGGTGGTGGTGGTGTGGTTGCCATGGGGTGATGCTGGTGGGTTCACCCTGGGGTGGTGGTGGCCCTTGTCAGGCTGCGCCCACTGGACCTGGAGTTCATGCGGCGGCTCAGTAAGATCGTCAACGTGGTGCCGGTGATCGCCAAAGCCGACACACTCACGCTGGAGGAGCGGGCAGAGTTCAAGCAGCAGGTGAGGACAGGACTCCCAACAGGCTCCCAGGGTGCCCCATGTGCCTCTCAGCCCCGTCTCAAGCCCTGTATCCGGCAGATCCAGGAGGACCTGAAGACCCACGCCATCAGCGTGTACCCACAGGAGGACTTTGACCAGGACCCGGATGACAGGGTGCTGAACGACAGGATTCGGGTGAGTGCTGGGATGCTGGGACTGGGGATGCCAACCCCTGCGGACCACAGCAGGGCTGAGCACAGCACCCTGCTCTGCGCCGGCAGGAGAATATCCCCTTCGCTGTGGTGGGAGCGGACCAGGAGCACCAGGTCAACGGCAAGCGGGTGCTGGGCCGCAAGACCAAGTGGGGCATCATTGAAGGTGAGTGGAGCCCCTCGCAGCCCCAGGCATGGGGGGGTCTGCTGGGAGTGCGGAGGGCAGCACCTATGGGTGCATCCCTGCCTAGGGGTGTGGCATGGTGCTGTGCCAGTGCTCTGGTGGTACCCAGAGCCTGTAGGATGTGCATCCTGGGATCCCTCCACCCGCTGCCCCTCTGCCTTGCTTTGCAGTGGAGAACCCGACACACTGCGAGTTCCCCCTCCTGAGGGACCTGCTGATCCGGTGAGCAGGGGATGGGGTCGGGGGTGCTGCACCCCATGGCGGGGACAGCGGGGCGATGGGGCTGTGACCTGATGCCCTCCCTCCCCGCTGCCGCCCCGGCAGGTCCCACCTGCAGGACCTGAAGGACATCACCCACAACGTCCATTATGAGAGCTACCGCGTGCGGCGGCTGAACGAGAGCAACCGCCCGGCGCTGAGCCCCCTCAATGGGCTGGCCTGCAAGGGCGAGGCTGGCAGCGACCTCTGAGCCACCACGTGAGCCCCTGGAGCCACCCCTGCGCCCTGCCTGGGGTGAGGAGCCCCCCAGCAGTGCCAGCCTGCCCTGGGCTGGGCCCCTTGTCCCCAGGCACAGACCCCGTTGGACCCTGCGTAATGGTAAAGCTCACTCTGGAGCTCTCAGCCTTCACCATCATCATCCTCCTGCTGGACTCCCCATCTCTATGTGCCACCACCCTCCTGTGCTGCTCCAGCCACTGAGACCATGGGGCAAGAGACAGACCCCCCTCAAAGGTGCTGCTGGGGTGTGGGGTGCCAGCACCAGCCAGGCCCCCCCCGGGAAGTGGCAGTGCTGTGGTGGTTCCATGGGTGGCTGAGTAGCAGGTTCCCTCCCTCCAGTCACCCCACCTGCCCTGCCCGGTGACGGCAGCTGCCATGGCCGGACTTTGAGCTGCTTATCGGTGGTGGAGGTTCCGGATGGGTGCGTAGGTGCCAGGAGGGGTGTGAAGGTGCCACCCTCTAAGATGTGGGGGGTTACACCCAGCTGCTGCCCACTGGGACACCCCCTGCCAGGGCATCACCACGGGGTGCTGCACCCAACCCCTCAGGCAGACCCCACAGGTGCTGCCAGCCCTGGCACAGTGCAGGGATGGGGGTGTCGGGGGTCCCCCCAGTGCTCTGGGGGTGCATATACGGCTCCTTTGTGGCTCCCGCTGTGGGTGCAGTGTCAGGACGGTGGCACCCAGTGGCTCCCTGACCCCCCCTGCCTCGGCCCCACTGCAGGGCTCGGCATCACCATGAGCACCAACACCCTTCGCCCGGCCCCACGTTAATGATCCACCCGCCTGCGCTGCAGCCAGCAGCCGCACCAGCGAGCGCGCATGGTGTGGAGCTGGAGCTGGCGGAGGTGGTGGAGGTGCTGCTGGAGGTGGCTGCAGAGCCGGGCTCTGCAGCACAGGCAGCTCGGGGGGCCAGCGGCTCCCTGCCCCACACCCCACCCTCCTTCCTGCCCCCCAATAAGGGCAGACGCCGGCAGCACCCGCTTCCCAGCACACGGCGTGGCTGGGAGCACTGGCCGGGACCATGGCGGTGGCTACGGTAAACCTCCACGCCGTCACCTCCTGGGTGGGCATTGCCCGGCTCTTTGCCATCGTGTTGTCCTGCATCGCCTTCAGCTTGGTGGCCTCCACCCGGGCCTTTGGGGGTCCCTATGGGACGTGGTGCATGTTCACTTGGTGCTTCTGCTTTGCTGTGACACTGCTGGTGGTGCTGCTGGAGCTGCTGGAGCTCTACCCCAAGCTGCCGCTCTCCTGGGATGACTTCACCTCGGCTTTCTCCATGCTGGCGACACTGATGGTCTTCACCACCTCCGTGGTCTTCCCCTCCACCTTCATCAACAGCCCCTGCAGTGGCAGCAAGTGTGCCCGGCAGGCCGTGGCCACCACCGTGTCCTGCCTCTGCTTCCTTGCCTATGCCGTCGAGGTGGGGCTCACCCGTGCCAAGCCAGGGGACATCAGCAGCTTCCTCTCCACTGTGCCTGGGCTCCTCAAGGTCTTTGAAGCCTATGTGGCCTGTCTCATCTTCTCCTTGCTGGATACCTTCAGTTCGGAAGCCGGCCTGCAGTGGTGTGTGGCTGTCTACTCCATTTGCTTCATCGTCACCCTCCTCATCATCATCTTCACCATTGGCCGGTGCCTCTCCTACCTCCCCTGCCCACTGGAGAAGATGCTGGTGGTGTACAACACCCTGGCCCTGGTGATGTACATCACCGCCACCATCCTCTGGCCCCTCTACAGCTTCAGGGGGAAGAGCCGCCCCGAGAGCTGCGGCAGGGACTGCTGGTGGAACAAGCACCTGGGGGTCACCTTCCTCACCATCTTCAACCTCATCGCCTACCTGGTGGACCTGGTCTACTCCACCAAGATGGTCTTCATCAGAGCACCTCCATAAGGGCTGCAGGTGGCCATGCTGGGGAGAGGGTAGTGGGATGCGGCTGGGCGCCGGTGGAGCTGAGGAAGAGGCAGGACACCTCGGAAAGCTCCTTCTCCCCATGCCGGAGTGGAGAGCCATGGGTGCTCCAGGGGGTGCGCTCAGCTTGGGGCCCCCCATGCTGCCCGGGGGTGGGGAGACACACGAGGGTGCTCCCAAGACCCTGGAGCTGGGGGGGTTTTGGGATTAAATTGGGTCAGTTTTCACTTGCTTCTGCTTCCTCTTTCTTCCCACTTCCTGGCTTTCCACAGGATTCTCCCTAGCAGCATGGGGCGCTTGGGGGTACTGGTGGTACGGGGGGGACACCAGGGTTGTCAGCAAATCCTCTTTAGCTCCTTGTTGACTTGAGCCCAGAGCAAAGCAGGACATGACCAGGAAAAACCCAACCCAGATGCTTTTGCCTTGGCACCCGCACAGGACCCTGCAGAACGAGTTCCAGAGGAATGTGGCTGCTGGGGGGGCTGAGAGCCTGCCACATCCTTGTCACCAGCACCACCAGGTCCTGGTCACCACCACTGTCACCCAGCAGGAGCCCGGCTGGATTTGGTCCTGGCCATGCTGGTGGGAGACCTGTGTGTCCTGCGTTACCCTTTGTGGGCTTCACGGGGGAACATGGGGAAGGAATGGCTGTCATCCAGTGTCATCAGAGCTGGGGTTGGAAGCACAGTGACACCGCAAGGTGGGAAACCAGGAAGAAGGCAGCAGAATGGTGCAGGCAGATAGCGATGGGTGCAGGCTGGTAAGGCGTGTCCTCAGGCATTGCTCCTGGCACGGCACTCCCAGATGTGCGATATGTGCCCATGGGGCACCCCAGAGGGTTTTGGGGCCACCGTCCCCAGCTCTGCCACTGCTTGCTCTGGTTCTGCTGTAGCTGGGTGCCCATCCCCACCACCTCGGTGCTGCTGAGTGCTATGGAGCAGGATCACTAACACAGTGAGATGGCACAGACCAGCTGCCCCAGTGGTGGTGAAAGAGGCCAGACCCAATCTTTGGCACTACAGGGCACTCATGGGCGCAAGATGCCTGGGCAGTACGACCTCCATGTCCCATGCCAGAGCCACTGTGGTGGCACCGGCTGCAGGGTGGCCTGGTGGGTGCCCAAACAGTGGCCATCACCAGGTGACTGCAGCACCCTGGCACCGCAGGGGCTTCTCCCCTGCATCAGGCAGCCAGGCTTGAGCGTGCCGCGATGCCACGTTCACGCCAAGAGGTGCAGCTCAGCCTTTGCTGTCGCTGTATGGGAGTTAAGTGTTCGGCTCTGGCTGGCGCTGCCGGCACATGGGGCGCGATGGTGCTGGGTGCCAGCGCTGAGCTGGCAGTGGGGTGTAGGGGACTGGGGTGCAGGGGGAGGTTTGGAGAGTCCACCCGGCTGGGGACCCGGGAGCATCTCCCTGCCAGGGCACACAGTGACTGCCGAGGGACCCTGGGAGCAGCCAAGCCCCTGTGGGTGCAGGGAGCCCCGGTGCCGGTCTGGGCTGTGCCACGGAGCCCCGGTGCTGTGCCCTGTCAGAGGGCCTCCCGCTGATGGTGCCCTTGTAGCACGATGCTGGTGCAGGTGTGGTGCTGGTGCCGGTGCTAGCACAATGCCAGGGCGGTGGCAGAGCCTGTGCAGCATCAGTGCAGTGCCGGTGCAATGCTGGTTCAATGTCAGCGCAGTGCTGGTGCTGTGCGGGGCCAGTGCAATGCCGGTGCCGGTGCCGGTGCCGTGCCGGTGCAATGCCGGTGGGGGGCCGGTGCATTCCTGCCCCTAGGGGTCGGTGTGCCGTGGTGCGGGGGGCGGGGCGCGGGGCGGGGCGGGGGGCGGGGCGCTACTGCGCACGGCCCGGGACGGCCGGGGCACGGCGGCGGCGGGGAGCGGGCACCGCCGCGGGCCCGGGTGAGTGCGGGCGGAGCGGGGGGCAGCGGGAGCTCCAGTCCCGGGAGGGATGCGCCGAGCCGGAGGCGAGCGGTGGGGAGGGGGCGCCGGGCCGGGGAAAGCGGTGCCGATGCTGCCGGCCCCGGGCATCGCCCAGCGCGGCAGGAGCCCCGGGCACACCCCGGGCGCTGTGTCCATACCCCTCTCCCCGGGCAGCCACAGCCCCTCCTGCGCCGGTCTGAGCTGCCCCGGTGCCGGGACGGCACGCGCAGCCCCGCTCCAGCACTCAGCCCTCCTCCCTGTCAGCAGGGTGCTCCCGAGTCCCACAGGGATGCCCCAGTGTCTCCCCGTGTCCGCCAGGGACGCCCCTGTGTTCCCCAGGGATGCTCCTGTGTCCCCAGCCGGACAAGCTGCCCTCAGACAAGACCCCGTGTGGGACCCCATGTGCCCCCTCCAGAGCCTGATGCCCCGCTCAGGGTGATGCCCCGGGGTGCTCATGTCCCCTCCCTGCCCCATGGAGCTAGGGATCACAGCCAGGAGCCCCCAGAGCTGCTCCATTATCTACCCTAAGCATCCCTGGGATGTATCCCTGGAGCGGGGGGCAGGGGGGTGAGCAGGGCAGCCTGGAAATCCTGGGTGTGATGGGTGCTGGGGGGCAGCCGTGGGGCGGCTGGGGAGCGCCTGCCTCGGGAAGGGACCTCCCACACCAGAGACAGGAGCAGGGGCGCTTCCCAGGAGCCCCGGACCAGGTGGGTGCCCTCGGGGTGGTTCCCCATGGGCATCAGCATGTTGGATCCCATCTTGGCATCCCTGCTGGCCACTGTGGTTGGGTGTGGATGTGCAACCCGAAGGCATGACACCATGTCTTGTGGGGGATACGGGTGTTCCAAGACAGGTATATAGGGAGGGGAAGGGACTGTATGTTTGCTCAGCAGGGAAGAGGTTAACACTGGGGGGGTTTTGGGGTGTCCCCAGCCAAGTACACCCAGACTCATGCTTGCACTGGTGACCTCACGCCACTGCCATGGCAACGGCTCATGAAGTCACCGGTATCCTCTAGTATGGGGTGATGGGATGGGAGCGTGGGGAAGCTGCCGCGTCCTTACCACCCACCCTTGGGGCCCCCAGAATGAGCTGTGCCCCCACCAGCACCCCAACCTCCGCCTGACCCTGTGGCCCTGCCACCATGCTCGTCAAGGAGTACCGCATCTGCATGCCACTCACTACTGAGGAGGTGAGGGGGGACGGGGCGAAAGGGGGTGTCAGTTGGGAAGAGGGGTGCAGTGGCAGGGGTCTTAAAGGCCCTGGGTGCCCAGGATCCACCGATGGAGAGGGCTGTGGGTGGGGGTACCCACAGCAGTGGGGTGACTGCTTGGAAAGGGGCTGGGGGACATGGTGGCCCCTTTCCTATCTCCTCGTGGCGTGGCTTGTGGCAGAGACCTTGGCTGAGCCATGGGGGTGAGCTCTGGCCATGGCTGCTGGGCTTGGGATGCTCCGTGCATGTGCCAAGCCGTGTTCTGGGGTGCAGAGTGGGGACATCCCATCCCTCGGCACAGTGACCTTGGGGCATGGAGCCCAGCGGCGGCCCCAGGGTCTGCTTGGGGCAACCCAGTCCCAGGGCCATGGGATGAACCAGTGGGTGAAGGGCACCGGGGTTTGGGTGCTCCGATGGGGAGCACTGTCTCAATCACTGCTCCAGCAGGGAGCTCGAATTCTCAGCAGCAAGTCAATAGCTGGCAGTCAGCAGTATTCCTGGACAAAGGATGCTCCTGAGCACTGATGGGGCTGTTTTGGGGATCCGCAGCCATGGTGCATACATCGGGCAGCACCAGCTCTCCCCAGGCATGGGGTTGTGGTCACACTACAGGGAGGTTTTCAATGGGGCAGGGAGAGGCTGGTGATGGATGGAATCTTCAGTGGAACAATAAAGCACTCATTGCACAGCCGCATCCTCAAATACACACACATAGATATCCATATCCATACCTAGATGTAGTTTTCCCTGGCTGCCAGGTAGCTTGCTGAGCACAAAGGCTCCAGGCACGCTGCGAGGCACCTGAACAGTATGAAAGAACTGGGTGGATGCAATCCAGCCTCACCTAGGCACTGGAGCAGCCATTGGGCAGGGATGCAGGAGGAGGGTGCCCTAGGAGACCCCTGCCCACTGCACAGGACTTGGTCTGTCACCCTTTGCTCCGTGCCTCAGTTTCCCTGCTCGATGGTGTCTCCGGAGGGTGCCAGGCAGGGGTGGCACTGAGCCGGGTGCTGTGGTTGCAGTACCGCGTGGGGCAGCTCTACACCATCAGCAAGCACAGCCACCAGGAGAGTGAGAAGGGCGAGGGTGTTGAGGTGGTGAAGAACGAGCCCCACGAGGACCCCATCCACGGCCACGGCCAGTTCACTGAGAAGCGCGTCCACCTCTCCAGGTGAGGCCCTATCCCTCCCTCCTCCACAATTCCAAGGAATATCTATTCTGGGTGCTTGGCACCCTGCAGTGGGGCTGCACCCATCTCCCAGGGGTGCACCTACGTCCTGGAGTGCACCCATCTTTGGGGCCTGCACCCAGTTTGAGGGCTTCACCTATCTCTCAGGGTATGCCCATTTCCTGGGGTGCGCATATCTTGGGGGGCTGCACCCACCTCCTGGGGTGCACCCATCTCCCAGGCGTGCACTCTGCCATCTTCAGGGGCTACACCCATCACTCAGTGAACCCATCACGCAGGGTGCACCCATCTTGGGGCTACCCTCCAGGGTGCACCCATTTTCCTGGGGCGCCCCCCTCTCTGGGGTCTGCACTCGCCTCCTGGGGTGCACCCATCTCCCAGGCACACACGCCCTCTGACAGTGAGCACCCATCTCCAGGGCCGGAAGGTGCCTCGGCCGCGGTGCAGGGCTCAGTGGGGATGCCCCAGCTGGTGCTCAGCTCGCCCCGGGGTTGTCCCGGTGTCCCCTGGGTGCCCACTGGCAGCCGGTGTCCCCCCCACCACTGCGGCACACCGCGGCGCGGCACCGGCAGCGCTGCCGTGACTCGGGCTATTTTTAGCGGCGGTGCTCACGATTCCCCTCCTGGGGATGGTATTTATAACGCCTGCAGATGAATCAAACCACCGCCCAGCTCCCCGGGGCCCGATCCTGCCGGGGGGGGGGGGAGCGCAGCAGAACACCAGAATCCTGGCCCTGAGCATGGGGAGGGGGTAAGGGCACCTGGAGATGATGATGGGGGCCCTGGGGAGAGGATAGGGGCATGAGGGTGCAGATGAGGATGCTGGGGAGGTGGCAGGGTTCCTTGAGGTGATGGGGTGTAAGTGATGGTCCTGGAGGGATGCTGGGGTGGAGGTGAGGGCAGTCCCTCACGCAGGGCTGTGTCTGAGGGAGCAGGGCTGGATGGCACTGTGTGGTGCTGTGGCCACATCCTGCCCTGAATGGACCCCCGTATGCTGTGGCTCCTGCAGCAAACTGCCGAGCTGGGCACGGGCAGTAACCCCCCGCATCTTCTACATCACGGAGAAGGCCTGGAACTACTACCCGTACACCATCACTGGTGAGCCGGGGCAGGGAGGGGGGACAGGCACCCCCGGGCACCCTGCCCCTCTCCATCAGCGGCCACTGGGTGACAGGAGAGGCCGGCTATAGCCACTGCCCAGTCTCACCTCTCCCTCTCTCCCCCACGGTGCCACCCCCTGATGCTGCTGATGTGCCACGGTGTCCTTGCAGAGTACACAGTAAGGAGGTGGCAGGGGGGGACCTGGCCCTTTCCCCAGCACCTGGCATGGCTGGGGAATGGGGCACTGGGCAGAGTATCCCCCAGGAATGGGTGTTCCTGGGGTCAGCTATTTCAGGGGTGGGGTGTCCCTCGAGGTGGGTGTCCCTTGGAGTGAGTACCCTTTGGTTAGGTGTCCCTTGGGTGGGCATCCCTTGAACTAGGTGTCCCTTGGGTTGGGGCGTCCCTCAGGGTGGGTGGGACTGGGCATCCGCTGGAGCTGGGCATCCCTTGAGGCTGGGTTTCCTCAGGGTGGCTGTTCCTTGGGACGGGTGTCCTCGGGGCTAGGTGTCCCTTGGAGCTGGGCATCCCTTGGGGTGGGCATGCTTGGGGCTGGGTTTCCCTCAGGATGGGTGTTGGTCAGGGTGGGCATCCCTGGGAGTACATCGCCCTCGCTGGGGGGTCCAGCTGACGGCCGGTCCCTGCAGTGTTCCTTCCTGCCCAAGTTCTCCATCTACATCGAGACCAAGTACGAGGACAACTGCGGGGACAGTGAGAACGTGAGTCTGCACAGCAGCTGAGACCTGGCAAACCCTCCCCAGGGAGGACACGCGGGGCTGCACCGGCGCCTCTCACCCTCCCTCCCCTCCCCAGATCTTCCACAGTGACAAAATCCTGGGCGACCACGAGGTCTCCTTCCTGGACATCGCCTTCGACGAGATCCCTGAGCGGTACTACCGCAGCCCGGAGGTATCCCGGAGCTCCCAAGGGCCACCCCCTTGTCCCTTGTCGCAGGTTGGGGGGCTCACAGCCCTGCTGTGCTCTCCCAGGACCCCCGTTTCTTCAGCTCGGCCAAGACGGGCCGGGGGCCGCTGCGGGAGGGCTGGCGCCAGCACACCAAACCCATCATGTGCTCCTACAAGCTGGTGAGCGTCAAGTTCGAGGTCTGGGGGCTGCAGACGCGGGTGGAGCAGTTCGTGCACAAGGTGAGGGGGAGCTCCAGGCCGCGGGGGGCACTGGGGGACAGTGATGAGGTGCTGACCTCCATGGTGCGTCACAGGTGATCCGGGACATCCTGCTGATCGGGCACCGGCAGGCGTTCGCATGGGTGGACGAGTGGTGTGGTGAGTCCTCCCGGTGCTGCCGGTGGCAGGGGACATGGGCCTGGGGTGGCCCCGGACCCTCAGGGTGGGAGGCGGCTGCGGGTTTAACCGTAATGCCACTAACCCCATGGGCAGCTCCCACTCTTCCTCCAGCTGCCTGCATCCTGCTGCCTGCGCTGCTCTGCTCCCTGCCCTCACCTCTGCCTGCACCCCAACACGCTGCCCGTTCTTGCTGCACACCTGGGGAGGCTTGGCTGATGTGGGGGACGGGCAGCAGATCCCAAGCACCCCTGCCTGCGCTGCCTGCACCCTGGTCTGGCAGGGACACATGCTGTCACACGTGGACACAGGGATGGGAGCCCTGGGTTTTGGCAGCAGTGCCATCCCGGCGAGCGGCTCTCTGCCTTCCAGACATGTCCCTGGAAGAGGTCCGGGACTTCGAGACTCAGATGCAAGTGGCCACAAACCAAAAGCTGGGGAGCCAGCACCCCTAAACCCCTCCCACATGCTGCCTGCAGGGTACAGGGACCCCGGACCCCACCACACTGCCTGCGGGCGGGTGCAGGCACGGGGGGCTTGTGCCTGGTGCACGCTGAGCCCCCCCTGCACCCTGAGGCAAGGGTCCCTCTCTGCCCTGCCTGCGCATCCCCTTGCCTGCGCTGCCTGCCCGTTCCTTCCCCACTGCTGCCTGGGCTGGTGCCGGAGGTGGGGGGGGCAGCGTCCCCTGCCCGGCAAGTCCCCCTGTCCCCTTCCCAGCACCGAGCTCGGTGAGGAGCCGGCGCACGGGGCGCAGGCCGCCCCGCGGTGTCGGAGCGCAGGTTTGTCCGCGCCGAGCGGCTCCAAGCCCGGCTGTGCTCGCAGGGATGACGATGGAGGAGGTAAGGCGCTACGAGCGGGAGACGCAGGAGGCCACCAACGAGCTCGTCGGGCTGGTGGCGCCCACCATCGCGGTCAGCGAGGTGGGGCAGCCCACGGCCACGCACTCGGCCCCCGCCAGCGCCCCCTCCACCCCGCTCAGCGACGACACCCCCGACTTCCTCGCCCCCCCCAAAACTCGCCCGCGCAAGAAGTCGGCGCCGGAGACACTGACGCTGCCCGCGCTGCGGGAACGCACCGGCGCGGAGTGATGCCGGCGGCGCCGAGCCGGGCGGGACTGTGCCGGCCACGCTGCCCACCGCAGCCGCAGGGAGGAACCCGCCGCTGGGGCGCAGGGAGCCCTGGGGAGGGTGCCGCCACCCGGAGCCATCGCGGGTGCCCGTGCAGGTCATTGCCACCATCCAGCGCCGCTGCCTGCACCGGGAGCGGTCCCCAGCACCATCAGGCGGTGCCGCAGGAGCCGGTTCGCTCAGCGCCACTCGCCCCGGTTACCGCAGAGGCTGCCGAGGCTGCTAAGTGGCACCGCGGTGGCAGCCGGTGCCCATGTACCCAGTGAGTGATGCTGGAGCCCCACGCTGCAGGGTAGGCATCGGCGCAGGGGCACAGAGTGCGTGACAGTGACAGGGACCACCGGGTGCTGGTGGGGGCTCCCCACAGGACCCCCAGGCACAGCAGGTCCTGCAGTGGGGTCCTCTGCCGTCCCTCCAGAGGCCGTGGCTGCCCGAGGAAGGCTCAGCCCTCGGTTTTCTTTGTGAAAACACAGGCCTTTTTGGAAATAAAGCTCGAGACACGCCAGCCGGCTGCTGGTGGAGGTTTATTCGGTGCCATGGAGGGGTGCCATGCCTGTGACAAGGTGCTGTGTGTCCTAGGACTGGATGTGTGCAGTGAGGAATGGCTGGATCACCAGTTCCAGGATGGGGAGGTAGGGTGCTGTGATGGGGCAGTAAGTGGCTGGGGATCCAGTGGGCAGGATGGTGCTGGCTGCACTGGGTCAGGCCAGCCCCGGGGTGATGCCCCCAGCCGCACCAGCAGCACTGGGCTACTCTCCCCACCAGCCATCACCATTCTCCAGGTCTTCAGCACCCGGCACAGCCGATGCCACCGGCCCCAGCAGGGCGATATAGTAGGAGCTGCAGTAGACGGGTGCCTTGTTGGGGCTGGAGTAGACCTGCTCGGGCCGCAGTGAGGCGAAAGGGTTGGTAGCATAGCCCATAATGTGCATCTCGAGCTCCACCAGGAGCTGCAGGGAGGACTTCAGCTCCTGCTCGCTGCCAGGAGAGTAAAGGCCAGGCCCTGTCATGGTGTGCTGGTGGTGGTGCCAGCACACCAGGGCAGTGGGGCTGTGCTCACCTGTACACGGTGAAGAGGACGGGCAAGCGGTAGTCCCGCAGCAGCAGCAGGGTGGGCAGCCAGCCTGCCAGCAGGTCTGGGCAGGCGTGGAAACCTGTGGGGACGCAGTGGTGAGAGTCCCACCTCTTCCTATGTCACCCTGACACCAGATCTAACAGCACCCGCTCGTGCCAGGGTGCATGGTGACACTGGCAATAGTTTGCCACCCTTAGCAAGGTGGGTACCATCTCCTCAGCAGCATGGCTCTGGATGCCTGGGCTGAGCCACCACACTGAAAGCCATGGACCCCTTTGGGAGCTGCTTATGTGGCAGGTGGGTGATACAGGCAGGACACTGAGCACCCTGAGAAGGGGACAAGACAGCCAAGCCCCAGGGCATCACCCTGGCTGCATGGTTGCCTGTTGAAGCTTACAAAGCCCTGGGTATGTCCCAAGCCACCAGCAGGCGCTGCTGGGTTGCTGAGGGATCTGCACCCTTCTGGGGACATCCTGCTGCTAGCAGTGTGGTGGTGAGGGTCCAGCCCCCTCTACAGAATCATAGAATCACAGACGGTTTGCGTAGGATCATCTTAAGATCACCTAGTTCCAGCTCCCTGCCATGGGCAGGGCCGCTTCACCCCAGACCATGTCACCCAAGGCTCTGTCCAATCTGGCCCTGAACGCTGCCAGGGTGGAGCATTTACCACTTCTTTTGGCAACCTGTTCCAGTGCCTCGCCACCCTCACAGTAAAGAACTTCTTCCTTACATCTAACCTGAACTTTCCCTGGTTAAGTTTTAACCCGTTACCCCTTGCTCTATGGCTACAGTCCCTAATGAAGAGTCCCTCTCCAGCATCCATGTAGGCCCCCTTCAGATACTGGAAGGCTGCTATGAGGCCTCCATGCAGCCTTCTCCAGGCTGAACAGCCCCAACTTTCTCAGCCTATCTTCATACAGGAGGTGCAGGAACTCACCTGGGTGAAAGCCCACCACCAGGTCGGGGCGGGAGGCCAGCTTGGTCTCCACGTGGCTTTCCCAGAAGTCATGGTAGAGCCCCTTGTAGCTGCTGAGATAGACCCTTCCCCGGGGCGCCGGTGTGGCCAGGGGTGGCCTCATGATGGGTCCATCGACCACATCCACCCCCACCATCACCACCTCCATGCCGTGGTGCCCAGGGAACATGCGCGTCAGCTCGTCGTAGTCTGTCAGCCGGGCGTTGAGGGTCTCCACGTGGGACGCTCCCACCACGTGCACAGTGAGGGCCTTGGCGAGGGGCTCGATGCTGAAGAGTCGCAGCCCCAGGCCAATGGTGAGCGGCCGCGAGTGGAAGTCGGTGACCAGGCGTCGGATGGAGTCACGCAGCTCCCTGTCCTCTGGCCGTGGCTTCCCAGCGTTGGCCCACAACAGGGTCATGTACCGCCCGGCCAGGATGGCGCCCAGCTTCTCCTCCAGCTGCTCCTGCATGGAGAACCAGTCCTCCCAGCCCTCCACATCCCAGGCAGGCTTTGTCCAGGTCTCTGTGGGAAAGGGGATGTCTCCTGGGGGGGTAGAGAGAAGCACTGGGGGTCACAATGGTGTCCCCACAGCCCAGGCTGCCCATCCCACCAGACCCACAAGCCAGGAGGACCCCCCATCCCTCCACGGGACTTGTGCAGCATGGTGTGGTGGTCAGGCAGGCCTGGAGGGGTACACACAGCATCCCCTGCCCCACCTGTGAAGACAAGCCACTCCACCAGCCGATCCAGGGCCACCAGCTTCAGCTTCTTGCAGAACTTCTTGTGCAGTGGCCAGTTGGCACGCTGGCACGCCACGCCGCAGTAGTACACATTCTGGCACCTGGGGACACAGGCAGCATGCCCGGACATGGGGGGGAAAGGATTCTGCCTGCCAAACCAAGGCTCCCTGACACCCCTCCCAGCGCTGTGTCGCTGTGGTTTGGGGGATGCCCTGTAGCTGGAGATGGGTGTTGGGGACAATAACCCCCTGGCTTCACCCTGCTTGGAAGCAAGGGGATGGATTCACCCCCATGCCATCAAACCACATCCCCCTGCAATACCTCTTGCATCGCCGGAGGCTTTTGGGGTCCGGGAGAGCATCAGGGAGCTTCTTGCACTCAGCACAGAACTTGAAGGTGTCCTCCATCTTCTGGAACATCTCAAAGTAAGTCCGGATGCCGAAATCACTGCCGCTTTTCCTCCCGTCCATGGCAGACCTGCACAGGCAGGGGAAGTGAGAAGGATCCAGCACAAGCTGCTCTGCCATCACAGCCAGGCCAATGTCCTCTCTCCAAGGCTATCAGGACTTTCAGCTCCAGCCAGGAACATCCTGTCCCGGGATGGAGAGCCAGGAACGGGCAGACGGAGAGGTGCACCAGGAGCCCCATCAGAGCACCCACATACAGGGTGAGTCGGGAGGGTGGGTTGAACCAGGGGAGATGTTTCAGCAGGGGACACACGCACACGGGATGCTCTGTCCGTGGGGGGAAAACATGCACCCACAGCAGCACCCATGGGTGCTCACTCACTTGTAGTCCTCGTAACTCTTCATGTTGAGCTTCTGGAGGATGACGTGGGACAGCCCCGGCACGTTGCGGTCCATGGCTTGGAAGCCCAGCGAGTCCACATCAGGCGCCCTCGCCACCGGCTCCTTCGCGGGCTTCTTGGTGCGGCCGGGTTTGGGGGCAGCGCCTGCGTTTCTCTGGGTCACGGTGGTGGCTGTGGCAGACGGGGATGCGGGTGCAGGGGCCGGTGTGAGGGTCCCCGAGTGCCGCCGGGGGGGCCCGCGCCGCCCGCTGCCCCCGCGCCGCCGGCCGCCCGCCATGCCGCGGCGCGTCCCGGCCAGGCTGCGCTCAAATGTCAGCCCCGAGGAGATAGCGAGGAGGAGAGCGCCCCGGCCCCCCGGGGATCGGGTAGCGCCGCTATTCTGGGCATGCCCTCCCCGGGAACCGGCCAACCCGCGCCGGGGGTCTGGCACCCGCCCCAGCGCCACCGGGGAGGGTGGTGGGGTCCGCCCCGGAGCTGCTCCCGCACTGCACCCAGGGGGTGGCCGCACAACCTCTGTGATCTCTCCCCAGTGTCCCCATGGGACCTGCCAGCCCCCGCCATGAGCCCCCTCCCCTCGGGCTCCTTGGTGCGCTGTGAGCTGGGCGGGCACCATGGTGTGTGCCAAGCACGGCTGGGGGGCAGGAGTGGGGCTGGGGCACAGCAGGAGTCAGGGGGGACATGGTGCAAGTCCTACACCTGATTGGTGCTATCTGACACACAGCTACAGGTTTGGCAGAGAAGTGATTAGGCCCTACCCTATTATTAGGGGCCCTCATTCTTCTACCCCGAAAGCAATCTTTCCATACACCTTGATTTTTTCCATTTCCCTAAGGCTGCAGTGGTTACATGAGTAATTCTTCAACTAAATTTTCTCCTTTCATTAGTGTCTCGGTTGCGGTACACTCTCCATGCTTCCTCAATCAGCTTTTCGATATCCCTCTGGTCCTCTGCTCTAAGTTTTTGTAGTCTCTTTCTAATATCATTTGAGGATTGTCCTAGAAAGAGTGATACCAGCTGCTGCCTTCCCTGGTCTCCGGAGGGGTCCATGGTAGTATATTTTTGCGTTGCTCCCGTAACCTATCCAAAAATTCTCTAGGAGTCTCACCTGTGTTTCGTTTGACAGCATATAAAGCTCCCCAATTCACGGACTTAGGAATTGCGTGCTCCAATCCACATGCAATCCATGTTTCATAACTTTTGAGAAGTTGATAATGGTTGGGGTTGTTATAATCCTGTTGTGGTTTAGCTGTAGGGACATAATCGTCTGCAACGTTTCTGCAGCGATTAATGCCTGAACATGGGTTCTGGAAGCTTTAAGTACTAGTTCCCTTTCAGTGCTCGTGGTTGCATCTCACATTAAATCAATATCGTCCTAATCCGGGTCTAGGGCTTTAGTGAAAGTTTTGAATATTTTTGCTGCTCCTGCGGGATCATCTCCATAGGTCCTTACTATCAATTGCCAACTTTCCAAGTCTCCCATAGATAAATTAACCTTTAGCCTCATGGGTTCCTCAGGTCCCGCAGCTTCGCTAAGGGGGGCTTGTATCACGCCTTGTATCACACCCTTACCTTTTACTCTGGGTGAGGCTGATCGAGCTTGCAGCTTCGTTCACGTCCTCCCTCTTAGCGGTGACAGAGACAGGAGTTTTATCACCTTCCCCACTCTACTCTCCAGAGAAGGGGAAGGAATTGATGCTTTTCCCTGGGGCTAGCATTTCCTCAGCCTCCCCCTCCCTTTTACGTTTCAAGCACCTCTGGCCTACAGAGCAGGATGAGCAACACCGCTTCAATTTCCCTACTCCTTGCTTTTTATCCTCTCTAGAGTCAACACAAACAGATCCTTGGGTGCTATGTTTATCCCACACTCTTTCTGCCACTCTGGATGTTCCCAGAGTGTGAAAAACATATCTGCATGAAAGACTTCATCCCACCTCCCTTCCCTTCGTAAGAAGGGCATTAACTCTAACATCGTATCATAGTTTAAGGATCCGCTTCCTGGCCATTTTTCTTCCCCTCCCAATTTATTCAATGGCCACCACTGGTTACAGTATTTTACCAAGGTCTTTTTGCTCCTGATTCCTGCTGGGAGATCCCCAATTTCTTCCCAGTGTTTTAAGACACATCCCAGGGGACTTTCAAGCATTATGTTTGAACTTTCCTGGTTTCCCATCTTTACTTGCCTTGCCGACTCCCCACCTTACTGATATTTTACTTTGTTTTCTCAGCCGCAACATACTATAATTACTTCCACAACCTGTACTATTCAGACCAAATTCCGCACCCTGCACAGTAAAAATCCCATTCGAATTTTATCCAACGTTTTCGTTACACTGGATATAACTTGGACCACAATCTGGTTGACCTTCATTCCCGGGATGAAACAAGCACACCCCAGGCGCAGGGTAACACACATTATGCTTTGTCCGTCTCCGGCTGTTTCAACTGCAGGAGGCCAGGACCGCGGATGACAACTCCACATTCACTTCATACTTAACTGTACGTCTCGCACATAAGTTCCCCTGGTCCCTGCCGTGGGCACAGGGTGGGCCCGGATCAGCTTTAAGGCCCCTTCACCCAACCCACTCTGCGGCTCCCCGCTGCGCGCTGCGCACCCCCACCATGGCGGCCACAGCGGCTTCACGGCCGAGCCCCATCAACACGCGGCGCAGTGCTGCGATCTCGCGAGACTTCACGGGAGCAGTCGCGTCGCCGTGGTTACCGGACGCGGCGCCCCCCCCTGGAGGCAGCTCCGCTCTGGCTCGCGCTCCGCCGCTGCCCGGTGCCGCGCCCCGGGCCGGTGCGGGAGGGGCTGCACCCCCAGGCGTGAGCTCCGTGACCCGGACGGTGCGCTGAGGCGGCTGCCAGCGTCGGGGTGGAGGCCGGTACCTCTCATCTGTCTGGGGGGGCTGGAACTGGGGGACGCGAGGCTGTGGGGTGCTGTGGGGTGCTGGGGTCACAGGAGTGCCCTCGGCCCAGCCGTGCCTCCAGAGGGGTGGAAGTGCTGCAGACAGACCCATGTTGTGGGATGGAGCCAAGGCCTGGGGCTGTGGGAGCCCTGTGGGGTCGGGCCAGGAACTGAGGCCTTCGGCCCCACAGGCTCCACTGTCAGTCAAATGAGAATCACAGAATCTCAGACTGATTTGGGTTGGAAGGGACCTTAAAGCTCATCCTGTTCCAACCCCCTGCCACGGGCAGGGACACCTTCCACTAGACCAGGTTGCTCCAAGCCCTGTCCAACCTGGCCTTGAACACTGCCAGGGATGGGGCAGCCACAGCTTCTCTGGGCACCCTGTGCCAGGGCCTCAGCACCCTCACAGGGAAGAACTTCTGCCTAGGAGCTCATCTCAATCTCCCTTCTGTCAGGATAAAGCTGCGCCAGGGTGAGCCTGGTTGAAATCAGCAGTTGCACCGAGCCCTCCCCATGTGCAGGAGGAGCTGGGAGCTGTAGCTGGGTTCCTTTTACTGAGCAGCATAATTTTGACATTACATGTCCTCCCTATGCTCCTCATGGGAGCTTCCTCACTGACAAAGCCCCAAGCTTTCAGTGATGTTTTGACAGCCAAGCCCAGAATAACACCAACAGCCATGGCTGCTGGGTCCTGCAGATGCTTCTGGGAGGTGAATTGAGCAGTTTCATATTTCTTTTCCCCATTCTTTTTCCTGCAGAGCCATGGAGATCTCTGGGGAGCTGTCTTCCAGAGAAGAGTCCACGGTATCTGTTCCCAGTGAGTCACAACCGATGCCAGTTCAGATCACAGTGCTGAAGGCACAGGACCTGGTAAAGCTCTTCTGGAAATGGTTTAATAAACAAAGATGGAGTGATGTAGTGTGCTGTGATCCTGTTTGAGGAGAGCTGTGAGGTGATAAGGCTGGTGGAAGGATTGGTGGGAATATCATAGATTCAGCTATGCCACACTGTGGCTTCCTCCTCTCCACTGAGGGCTTGTTTGCACAGAGTAAAGGCTTGTGATTCATGTAGGCTGGCGAATGCACCTCCTCAGCAATGCTTCAGAGATGGGTTGAAATCTGTCTCTCCACCTTCTCTGCCTATCTGTGTGTAAATGGCAGATTTTTAAAGCAAAACAGAGTGAAAAATGTGTATCAGTGAGACAAATACCTCTCCAAAGATCTCACTTTGGATGTAAATTTGGGGTTTCATCCCAGCTACAGCAGTTTATATCATGTTGAAACCAAGAGAGTGGCTCTAGTTTTAAAAAAGCAGTGGCTCCAGGGCAGTTAGAGGAAAGACCATGAGGTGGTTCTGATCAAACCATGACCCCTGCAATTTCCATGTGCATCATGATGCACCCAGCTGGCCTTAAAGTCTTCTAGAGGGACTAGCATTTAGGAGGGAATGCTGAGGAGAAGCTCAGCTACTGCAGCCAGCAGAAAAAATGCAAATCCCTGCTTCTGCTCTAGCAGCAGGCAGAACCAGCAAACCAAAAGCAACTCCCTGGGTTGTGGTTTTGAGGTTTTTACACTGTAGTTTTTGAGCACCTCTCACACTGGCAGATTCAGCAAACAGCATCTTAGCTGAGAAATATAAGGTATGAGGAGGAAAAACAGTGCTAAAAAGGATAGACCCATGGATTAATTGAACCTGGAATGTTGCTTTGTGGTTTTTTATTGCTCCATCTCGAGAAGCGGCTCTGGCAAAAGGAGGGAAGGTTACAAAAGTGCAATAGTAAGAACAACAATGTGGGAAAAAAAAATCCAGCTGTAACAAGTGTGGAATCTGCTTAATTAGAGGTAGTGGAGAGAAGCGTGAGAGAGGAGCCCAGGATAATTAATGGGACAGGGAAAGGTTAATTGAATTCTTCTGTTTAGCCATTCATAGAATGTATGCTCGAGGAGACAGTGAGAAGGACTGAAAATTAAAACCAAGTGAATTAAATCTCCTTTTGTGCAAGAGCCAATACGGAACTCATTAGCCCACCGACAAGGAGGGAGGGTGCTGAGGATGGAGGTCAGGCATCACTGTGGCTCAGGACTAAAGAAAAGCTGGGTTTGGGTACAACAGCCTCATGTTCAGGGTAGTGGCTGCTCCTCCCTGCATGGAGAAATAAACCATGTTCCTCCTTGAAACTGAAACCTCCTCATCTCTGCTTAAAGCAAGTGGTATGAAGGTGGTGTAGCAACATATGGCAGAGCTCCCCAGAGTGCTTGCTGGAGCCCTTCTGTCATTTCAGGCCACTGGCAGCCATGTGATAGACACAAATGACCTCTCAGCTCAGCTGTGTAGCTGAGGAGACTACAAAAGTCTTGAGCTTCCTGGAAGCACAAAAATACCAGAATCAACCAGAATCAGAGACTGGTTTGGGTTGGAAAGTGCCTTAAAGTTCATCCAGTCCCAACCGCCTGCCACGGGCAGGGACACCTCCCACTAGACCAGGTTGCTCCAAGCCCTGTCCAACCTGGCCTTGAACACTGCCAGGGATGGGGCAGTCACAGCTTCTCTGGGCACCCTGTGCCAGCGCCTCACCCCCCTCACAGGGAAGAACCTCTTCCTCATATCTAGCCTAGATCTCCCCTGTTTCAGTTTGAGCCCATTGCCCTTTCTCCTATCAGTGGGGTATTCTGGGATTTGCTTCAGATGTATCTTTCATTGCTTTTCCTGGGGCAAAGCCTGGACCTCTCCCTCTCTGCTGCTGCAGCTTTTGATAACCCCTGGGGTGTCACAGCATGGTGGAGCAGGAAAGTTGTTTCTTAAAAGACAGGGAAGGCTGAGGTCTCAGGATGGCCAAGCTGTGCTCCTCTTCTCCATTCCTGTAGGGAACATCCAAAGACTGCACTGGAGAACCCTGTTGTGGGCACTGAAGTGAGCTGCCTGCCAGAGGCAACGTCCATCCTAGAGCTGTTGCCTCAGAGCCAGCTGCTTAATGTGCCTTTTTTTGACAGAAAACTCTCAAAAGCGATGTGTCAGTCACTTCAGTGTGTGTGGAGTACAATGGAGTGCTCCTGGGAGAGTCTTCCAGGACTGATGTCCTGCCAAACGGGACAGCAGACTACAATTTCACAACTAGCTTTGAGTGCAGCCCCGATGGACCCAACTCCCTGGATGACATTGCACAAACCCCCGTGCTCTGTAAGTACCTGAATGTCCCTGGTTGGAGCTGGGAGTCACCAGCTGCCCTGCCCTGCCTGCCTGCTGCAACTCTGACTGCAGGAGTCACACATTAAGAATAGCACTGCAGTGGTGGCAGGGTCTCAGAGCTTCTGTCCCCATCTCTGCCAGCTGGAAGGGTCTCCTTTCATGTTGGCCTGTGCTCCTTGGCTTTACAGTTCTTGTTGGCCTTGGGAGATGGAGTAGTAGCACATGCCAGAGCTGACACAGACCCTTTGCTGCCCCTGAACTGCTGGTCTGAAGCTGTCTGAGAAACTCTGCCACCTTCTCTCTTTTCCATCTCTCTAGTGACAGTGATAGAAATGTTCCAAAAGGACAAGAAACAGAAGGATAGGACTGCACCTCTTGGCCAAGCTGTGGTGGACCTTATACCTCTGCTGCAAGGTACAACACTGACTTCCACAGCCTCTGTAGCCATTTCTTACTCCCTGGCACTTTTGGATCTTTGCTTATGGATCCCTGGCAAATGAATCAAATCATAGAATCATACAATAGTTGGGGTTGGAAAGGACCTTAAGACCAGTTCCAACCCCCTGCCATGGGCAGGGACATCTCACACTAGACCATGTTGCCCAAGGCTCTGTCCAGCCTGGCCCTGAGCACTGCCAGGGATGGGGCATTTACCACTTTTTTGGGCAGCCTGTTCCAGAGCCTCACCACTCTAAGCACTTCCCTCCTTTTGACAAAATGCTCTTCATAGCATTGGGGAAGACGGGGTGACATCAGTAGGCCATGATTTCCCTACAGAGGATCTCACTCTGTGCTCTCTCATTCCTGTTTCTTCTCAGGACAGTGTTCATTTCAGGTCACAGCTCCTTTACATGCAGTGCCTACCTCTCCATCAGAGAGCTTTCACCCAGAGGCCAAGGTATGTGGAATCTGGAACTGTTTCTTTGCTCCTTCAGCTCTCTGCTTCTTCTTAATGGGAAGATGAGCATGACTCAGCCACCTGGCTCATCGTGGATGTTACAAGCTCTGTATGTTACCAGCTTGGAGGCCTTTCCTACTCTCTTGACGTCTGTCTCTTGTTGCCTATGACAGGTGAAGTCGTGCTAGGAAATGTTAATGTGTGCACCCACCAAATCACTCTGTAAAAAAACATTCAGGATGGAAAGCCCAGTGCTGAAAACTCAGAAAGAGAACAGCAGGATGAGCTGCCTGGCTTGATTAGTCTTCCTCTCTGTGGATGAAATATCTCAGAGTCTGTTATTGTACCAGCTCTGACTGCCTTCCCCGCAAGGTCCTTTTTCATTCAGGTGGTTGAAAACTACCTGGTGAATAAAGCATGAGACCGAGTAAATGTGTTTCATTTTGCTCCTAGCCTGCCTGCAGTTAGCACCACCAGCAAATTGAAGGGGAGGGGATTGCACTAACTTCTCTGTATCTGAGAGGTGTTACACAGTATGTATGAGAGAGGCTCTCATTAGGGAGGAGAGATAATAAATGCTGAGCAGCTGGGTTTTGCTGCACACCATCTATTGGACTGGGACAGGTAATTAAGACTGAGATAGGGCAGAGTCAAATTGTGGCCCTGGCTCAGCATGCTCTGAATCACTGGGGGAAAAGCAATGTTCTTTTCCTGTGGCTCATTTTATGAGACCCTGACTTTCTCCCTGGCTCATTTTCTGAGACCCGTGGAGCATGTGCCCTGCCTCAAGCAGGCTCCAATTTAAACAGACAAATCACCACAATTCAGACAAACCCATTGCAAAATTCCCTTCCTAAGCTGGTCTGTTCTCTTTCATATTCGAGGTGAGGAGGAAGAAGGCATTATACATTCTGGCCTTGGGCTTCTGCTGGCTTCTCCCTCAAGAGCAGGAGTGTTATAATTGTCAAGTTACTGGCTCTACTTTATTCTTGTTTCCTAGGGTGGCCTTGAAGTGACAGTGAGCACCAAAGAGCCTCTGCTTTCTGCCACACAGCTTTCAAACAGTAACTTTCTGAGCGTTACACTGGAGGCAGCTTATTCTATCCCTGAAGTGTTTGCTGCCACAGGACCCCTGCAAAACTACATGGCTTGCTTGGAAGTACCAGCAGCTGGGGAGGTGAGGAACAGTCCTGGCACACTGAAAGGGGTTTTGGCTGCTTCAAAGTGGAGTGTTCTCCCACACTATGCAGCATGGACAGGGCCATGGGGTATATAGCTCCTGTGCTTGTGTGACAGCAGCCTTTGCTGTGGGTGCTTGGGGTCTCTGTGGTGTGTGTCTTTTGAACACAAAACAAGGTCTGCTCAGCAAGATTTGGATTGACATGGCGGGTTCTTTTCCATGTGGCTGTTTGTTTGGTTTTTCTCCATTCTTTGTATGTGGTGGAGTGGGTTTTTCAAGCCAGGCCCCTGCACTGCTGCTTTGCTTTGTTAGACCCAGCTTAGTGCAGCTGGCACTTGCTCCTGCTCATGTAGGACATGCAAGTCCATTCATTCTCATGTTTCTCTAGAAAGAACTCCCCTTGCTCTTCAAGAATGGCATCCTGAAGCTTGCTGGTGAGAAAGAGCCATTACCCCGGCCCAAAAAGTGGCCCATTGCTAACATCATGGCCCGTGGCGCTCTGAGCATACCAAACTCCTTCATTGTTGGTGGTCCCTATGAGGATGAGGATGGAGAGCTCAGAAAAGGAGAGGTGAGGAAGGACTGGCAGTGTCATGGCTGGGAGTGAGCAAGCAGGTCTCACTGAAAGGACTGAGGAAGACTTGGAGAGACTTGTTACAGGAGGAAGCAGGTGCTCTGTGCAGTGTGCAGACACACAGATGGTTGCCCTAGGACAGCGGAGGAGAGTTCTGAGGAACCATGGGGCACGTCTGGTGCCCAGAAAGCCACCCAGCCCTCAGCTGCTGGGCTGAGTTGTGTCGTTTCCTTGTGAGCCAGACTCCTAATACGAGTGGGCTCTGGTGACTGCAGAAAGGGCTGCTCACTTATTCTGCTGTGGTGATGGTGAGTTGGACTGCTCTGTCTGACTCCCATTCTCTCCCAGGGAACATTTTGGGAATGATGTAGATTGCTATCCTGGCTCTGACCATGTGCTGTTTCTCACAGGACAGGGAATTTAGGATCCAAGCAGAAAGCATGAAGAGAGTTGTGTGGGACATGGAAAGTCGTTGTTACCTGGATCCTGCTGCAGTAGTCACGTAAGGCACCTGAGAGCTTCCCTTCCAGCATGGAGCAGTGGGGATAAACCACCCCAGAACGCACTCAGTTGGGTAACCTAAGGCAGGGAACAGCAACATGCAGGTGCTCTCACACCTCTTACATGATTACATGGCTCTGCCTCACCTCCCGTGGTTCCTGTGGCTCACTGTTGGCCAGAGGTGTTCACATAAGCAAGGGAACAGATATCTGCCTTTAACTGCTGGAGCAGCTTGGTTCTACAGTGGGAGAAGATGAACCTCCTGTAGCTGCTGTCTCCAGCTCATGCTGCCAGCAACCGGAGGTGGTGACTGTTCCCTCTGCTTGAAGGAAAGGACAGAAGAGTTACGGAGGAGAGTGGCCCACACAGCTCTTCTCTGAGCTGCTAATTAAGTTTTGCTGAATTCCCACTACATTAAAATCCTTTCACTCCGTGCAGGCACCCTTCATGTGCTTTCTTATTGGATAAATGTTACCTTTAATGGCTCTAGACATGCTGAACATCAGGAAGAGCATCCAATTTCTCTCTGAATCCTGCTTCGTTCTTGGCCTCAGCTGCATTGTGGCTGTGAGTTTCACAGCCAAATTACTCCTCGTGCGGAAATATTCCCTTCTGTCTGCTTTGATATTTAATTCTTTTCCCCCTACACTTTCATCAGCCTGCCTGCTGATTTCAGAGTTACCAGGCACATTGAATGGGAGCTCAGGGTCCGCTTGCTCTGAGCAATTCAGGATTTGTACCAAAGTTCATCATGTTCCTTCGTATTCATTTCATTTCTGAAGTAACCAGGGGAGAGGAAAAAACCCAGCCTGTTGCTCTTATGATTGTTTTATAGCTGCCTGTGCCATAAATGCACACAGTGGTGGATGGAGAAGAAAATGTCCTGAGCCTGCCCCAATGCACATATGTTCCAGGGGCCGGAGGGTGTTTGCTGTGTCCCGTGGGAGTGGGTGGGAGCAAATCCAAGGAGACATGTTTGGGGGCAGAAAGGAGGGTGGTGTGGCTCTCCAGCTTGGTTTCTGCCTCTTCTCAGTGCCCTTCTTTGTGTTCAGCCTGCAGAAGCGCATTGCAGAGTGCCAGTACTGGCCCGTGGAGGTCTGCAGGGTATCTGTGGCCTTACCCAGCAAAGGGAAAACCAGCAAAGCTGACAAGGTGAAGTGGGAAGGGATATGTTGTTCTGGCTTGTAGAGCAGCATTGTGCTACTGAGCATTTTCCTTTCTTTCAATGCCTTTGTAATACCAAAACCAGCCTTGAACCAGGCAAAGCAAGTCAGAGAGCCAGAGGCTTTGTGAAGGGATTAATCAGCCTTACAGGGCTGTTAAATAGACAAAGGATCATATTTTTTTCTTTATAGCATGCAGAGCTCTGGCTGATTGTCTGTGGCAGCCCAGTGGGAAGGGGTCAGGGAGAGGGAGCTTTCTGGGAATGAAGGTAATTCACTGCAGCCGATGGGGTTGGAACATCTTGAAGAAATTCATGCCTGCTCTCTTGGGTGTAAATATTTTTTCTGTGCAAAAGCATAATTTATGCTTTTGCACTGAAACTGGGGTGGTTTAACAAAGAAACAGCCCTTCAGCTAATGGTTCTGTTTGTGGCAGCTGGTTGTGTGAGAGGTCCTAACCTGTTGCAAGGCAAAGTCATTTAAGTTTGTCTAAATCCCTTTCAGCACTCACTGGTGCCAGGATAGAGACCCTTGTCCCGTACCCTCACCAGTCTGCTGCTGCCTCAGACAGTCAGACCTCTTTAGCTGCCTGATTCCTATCAGGGATGCACACCTCTGGTAGGGTCACTTGGATTTCTGACCACACAGTTGATAATCTTACAGCTGTATCTCAAAAAGACCATCCTGAGGAATGGCATGAGAGAGAAAAGCTGCCCTCCAGGCACTGGCCTTGAATTGATATTCTACATGTTGAATGACTCCAGTGTATTTCGCCAGGTCGTCTCAGCTATGTACTAGCCACAGAGAACCACTGCCTCATCAGTGCAGCAGTTTGCTCTGTGGCCTCTTCTTAATGGGATTGGTGGCCTTGTTTCCTTACAGAGAATCACAGTCTGTTCAGTGTCTCAGTCCCTTGCTCTGTGTTTCCAGGGAGATGAAGAAAAGCAGATTTCCTTCCATGGTGTGGCATATGTCAACATGATGCCTTTGCTCTGCCCTGGTGTGAAGCAGATCAGAGGTGCTTTTCGTGTCTGTGCCTACCAAGACAGCGAAGTGTTTGAGAAGGTGAGAGCAGACCAGATAGCTAGGCTCAGCCCCAGCTTTGCAGCTGGGTTTGGACATAGTGGGGTTGGGAGCAGGCAGCACAGGCAGTGTGGTGTTTGGGAGCAGGTACATGGGCAGTGTGGTACTCAGAGGCTGACTCTGAAATTTCACCGCCTTTCTGGTGATGGAGAAAAATAATAAGACAAGCTTTTAGGTGCAGACTCCTCAAAGGCAGGGGATTTCTGGGCATGCATGAGCAGGTTTGGGGGCTGGGAGAGGCTCTGAATCTCACTCCGCTCCTTTCTCTGCCAGCAGCTGAGCAGGAAGAGCTGTAAGAATGCTCCTCTCTCCCCAGTCTGGAACATGGGCAAATGAACTGTGCTGCTGGGAAAAGCAAACAGTGGCTCTAAAAGGATGGCGTTACCCCAGGCAACAGCCAAAAAAAGCTGTCACTGGAGCTCTTTCAGCTATAGCTCATGGAGGTTTATTTGTCTTTGCCTTTCTCCCACCTCTGTTACTAAGAGTGACAGCTACATCTCCATTTTCCCCCAGCACTCCCAGAACAAACCTGAGCTTGTTTCAGAAGGGCAGATGCACAGACCTGTTTTTTCTGCCCACATTCCCTGGAGTGCTGCTGTCCAGGCCACAGGAGCTAGATGAATTACAGCCCTTCTCCCTGCTTCCACTGCTGGCTGTGGCAAAGCAAAGCTCAGCACACAGCTCTCTGCTGGTCTCTGCTTCATCCATGTGAATAATGACCTTGCGGCTGTGTTGTTCTACTTGTCCTGGAGCATTTATCTGTCACAGTGAAGTGACACTCTGTCACTCTCATCCTGCAGTTTTGCTGATGCTTTGGGCTGCTCCTTGGGTCGAGGTGGTCTCGGTACAGCTGCTCCATCTTCTTCCCAGGAAGTTCTTGCTAGCCCAGTTCATGTAACAGTGATGGCTGGGAGAGAACAGCCTTTCTGTGGTCAAACAGTGTGTAAACAATCTGCCAAACCTGCTCCTTGACATGTGTCAGGGAAGCTGCTCCCTGTCAGAAGGTGAGGTAGGAGCTGAGAGTCATTGCAAGGCAGGTTGGGGCACTCAAAAAGTTACAGAGCAGACCTGAGAAGCGTAGTCACATTCATCCAGCAGTCTACGCCATCAGGCAGGTCCATAGCTGTGAGGCAGGTCCAGGTTCAAGCGAGGAATTCAGGCCACCAGATCAGGATCAGGGCAGCCCAGGGCTGGGTTCCGGCCTATCTAACACGTAGCTCAAGCAAGAATCAAGGGCCTGTGCTCAGTGGAAATGCAGCTCTTGAGAGAAGATGGCGAGAGCCTACAGAGATGTTCTCAGGAAGCTCGTTTCATAGTCTGACCTGAGGCTTCACAGCTATATCGTATCAGAGCTGGCTGTGAGCACCACAGCTAAACTAGGAGGGGAGGATGAGGTTGCGTAGCTTCTGTATGCATTTAGGACACTGACTATGTGTTTTGTGATGTGAGAGGTTAAGGCAAAGGGGTGGGGAAGCCCTAGTCTGGTCCTTGAATCTCTCTGTTCCTTCTGTTTTTGCAGACCAAAAGCCAGCACAGCGTTTTCCAGGATCTCAGGGGGCAGCTGAGTGTGACTCGGGTGGGCTCAGGGACCTCAGAAATTGGTGCTCACCTTAACCGAGCTGCTCCCAAAAAGACTCAGAAGGAAGAAAAAGAGAAAAGCACCAATAAGAAGGTAAGTCTAGAGATGCACACTGCAACACGGTTGCTCCATTTCCCCATCAGAGGTAGCTGGAGGAACCAGGGACTGACGCTGGGGTGCCTCAGCCAACTGAGAGATGCTCTTTATCTTTGGGAAATAGTGTTGTTAGTACCTGCTGCCTGAAATGTCCATCTCACATCCTGGACATGTGAAAGTGTGAGGCTTATTAAATCTCAAACAAGACACATCTTTTCTTCTTCTTCAATAGGTGTCCCACACGCCCAAATTCCAGTTGCCAAATGGCACTGGAGAAGCAGAAAACGCCGTGCATCAAAACCTTGAAGGACAGGTAATTAGGTACCTCCAAAGAGAAGGAAAGACTTGCCAGACCATCACCACACTGGTGTCTCACACCTCTCATGCAGTTAAATTCTTCCAGAGTGAACTGGACCAGGGATGTTTTACGTCAGTGCTGTCCTGGAGTCCTCCCAGTGACGTCCAGCTGGAGGGCAGTCTAGCACTGGGCTAGAAGGTCTTTCTAAATTTAAAAGAGTTCCTTCAAATTTTGGCTCATTCCTCAGAACACTGAGAATGCAGCTTCATTCTGCAAGCAGATTGATTATCTGGGCCTCCTCATTTTTCCTAGACCAGTTTCTTGAGCCGAATTTTGCTGCAATCAATCATTCTGCGGTTATAAAACAAGCTGTATCTCTGCAGCTTGAAGGGGATTTGCTGAAGATCTGTAGCTATATGCTCAGTCTTCCATCATACTGTAATGACTCTAGACAGCACGACACTGAGACAGCAATATTTATCTTCACAGCAATACGTTGAAGCAGGAACATTCCTGGTGATGGAGATAAAGCTGTACAAGGCCTTGGTACCAAGAAGACTGCGAGAGGAGCTCACCAAACAGTGCGTAAAGCCCTGCTGTGACCCTGGGACTGATGGCTCCTTTCTGCAGGGTAGAAACAGGGCTGCACAGTGAGCTCCCCCTTGGAGGGCTCCATACGGACCATGTGAGGGCCTGAGGCAAAGCCCACTGGAATCGGGAGGATTTGGCCAGACTCGTTAAGGGGTGGTATCTGGTGTGTTGGGAAAACACTTATGTTCATCCCAGCTGGCATCTCCCAGCTATTCCTCTCAAAAGGAGAGACACCAGAGCAGCACAACAGTGCCTGTGTTCCCATCAGGGCTTTGTTTTCCACTAATCCCTACGTGCTTGCCTCTTGCATGTGAGATGTTCAGCTGCTTGGTCAGGACTGGCCACCAGTGTGGACTCCCTTGAGTAGCACTGCTCTAACTTCCCCATAGCATTCTATCTTTTGGTTTTTTTACCTTTACAGGAGTTTTTTTCCCCCAGTCTTCTACCCATTCCTCAGCTCTTCTGTTAGTTTTCAAGTTGAACCACTGCAGAGCTGCTCTCTCATCTCTGCTGCTTTGATTCGAACCCTATCTGTTTGATTTGAGGCAGGTTCTTCCTCTCCAGTGGTAGCCCTGCTGTGTTTCAGTCTAGGAAAGGTCTAGCATGTATCATTTTATTGACTAAAACAGAAAATGCAGCAAATGAATGAAGTATGACAAGTGCAGGTGGTATGTCTCTCTCAAACAGAAAGCAGCAACCATTCTTTGCAGGAAAAGGATGTGTGCCATCTTCTGTGCTGCCTGCTCTCTCCTAGGAAGAACAGGTTGAAGAAGATGAACCACTGTAGAACCTTCTCCTGGCCCTTTTATACCATTTCTACTCAACTGGAACTTGCTTGAATTCAGTGTAATTCCTCCATGTTGACGTACCATGAAAAATCATAGAATCATAGACTAGTTAGGGTTGGAAAGGACCTCAAGATCATCTAGTTCCAACCCCCCTGCCATGAGCAGGGACACCTCCCACTAAACTATCCACCCTCCTGAGTTGTGGAAGGGCTCTGAGTCTTGGGGAGCTCCAGCTGGTGCCACATACATATGTCCTTGAAGAGGAGATCACCAGATCTTCTTTGGGAAGGGTGTTTAAATACATGCCTTAGTAGCAAAGCATGGCTCTCTTTCTTGGGCTCCACCCAGAATCCTCTGTCAGCCTCTTGCAATTTGCTCTGCTAGTTGGGCAGGAGCCATCACACCTTTGCTTGGTGGGCTGGATTGTGTCCTAAGGACTGAAGGTGTTTTGGCTATCAGCAAGCAGGAAATCTTGATTAAAATCTCAATGAATTAACACTGTTTTGCCACCAACGGTTTTAATAAGTTCTCAGTAAAAGTTATGGTAATCCCTATGGGGCTTTGATGAGTATTTGAAAGGTCGGTGTAACTCTAGTAGTGGTACAGCCACGGTTAGGATGGTGCCGGGGGGTCAATGCCTGCCACAACCATACCATGACCTGTTGAGAACTGCTGGAGTGGTGGCGTGGGCTTTAGAGGGAGAACATTCTACAGGCTGATCCCTTCTGTCCTCTGACAGGGTCAAGCAAATGATTCCTCCTCGCCCTCCACTGCCTCCCTGGACTTCAGGAGCCCAGAAGGTACGTGCAGGAGCCTGTGGCCTTGCCACCACTCTGCCACCTCTTCTTGCCCTCATACTTCTCACGCAGAACCTTCATTCTCAATCTTAGCTCCACAGCAACATGTATATGAGGTTTGAAGAGGAAATACACAGAAAGAAAACTTCTGGATGTGTTATCTTCACAGTAGTATGCCTTAGGAAAACATTCCTGGGCTGCATCATTCGTGTTCGCAGCCCACACGAAGGGGAGAGATGTAGCAAGAGCAGGGAAGACAGCAGTGGGGGTGTTTGGAAGGAAACAGGATGCTGGAGAAAGAGGCTATCAGAACCTTAGAATCATAGAATCAAACAGGTTGGAAGAGACCTTTAAGATCAAGTCCAACCATTCCCCAGTACTGCCAAGGCCACCATTAAACCGTGTCACTGAGAGCCTTGTCTACATGGTTTGTGAACACTTCCAGGGATGGTGACCCTGGGCAGCCTGTTCCAATGCCTGACAGCCCTTTAGGGAAGAAATTGTTCCTAATATCCAGTCTAAACCTCCCCTGGCACAGCTTGAGGCCATTTCCTCTTGTCCTACCCTGTGTTATTTGGAAGAAGAGACCGACCTCCACCTCACTGCAATCTCCTTTCAGGAGGTAAACCTTAGATTTACCTCAGGCAGTCCCAGCAGTTTCTTGTCTCAGATTAGCCCATGTGCTTCCTCAGACCCAGACAAACATGAACAAAATCAGCCCTGAACACTCTCAGGTCACCCAGAATATCTGAGGACCTTTGTGCGTGTGACACATCCTCGGGAAATGGCTTGACAGCGCTGGCTCATCTGTGCGCACAGAGCAGCCATCGAAGGAGAATGTCCTCAGGTGGTACCTGAACAATGGTGAATTCAAAGCACAGTGGGGAAGGAGCAGCACTGCAGTGACTGACCCCAGTCCTGCTGCAGAATTGATTTGTGCTGGACTGTCTGGAGTGCTCCCAGTGCTATATTTTGATTGTCACAGCACATGGAAGCTTCTGCCACTGAGAAGCGACTCCACTATGGAGATTACAGACTGCTGAAGAGGGCTGCCCATGGGTTTAAAAGGCTTCCAGCAAATGAGATAAGTTTTTCTTACAGCCAATTTTACTGCTATAGAAGAGACACCAATGACTGAAATACTGGGTTCTGATGGAAAAATATAGCAGGAGCAATCTCCAATTACGAAGGAGCTCTTTTGTATTTACACGTAGATGTATTCACAGCCCTCTGGCATGGACAGGAAGGGATGAGTGACAGACTAACTGGGACTTGCCTCAGGTGGAGTTTGTGGGAGGTGAAATCAAATCCATTTCAAGGTTGATGGCATGAGTGCCTTGTGAAGGGTGATTATTTCTTTATTTGTTTCCTAGGCTGTGGAAGATTATCACCACCACGTCACGAGCATTGCTGCTGCCATCCTAAATGAATGCCACGAGCTCTTTGGGAAGCAGCTGCCTGACCAGGGAATGACAGACCACCAAACCCTGGAGGAACAGAAGCGTCAGCTCAACTTTGAGCTCAACAGCTCTGGCAAATATTTTGCTTTTAAGGAGCAGCTAAAGGTAAAGAGTCCATTTGTGCTTTTCACTTCCCTACTTGTTTTCTCCTGGCCATTTCTCAGTGAGGAACTGCTGCTCCATGATGTATGGCTCCAGAACCCATCCTGCCAGCTGAGACTGTTGCAGGGCATGGGGGGGAGGGTAAGTTCTCCTTCTAATGGAGCAGGCAAAGCTGCTTTGATCACACACCAGAAGAATCATTCCTGTCAATGGCGGGAGACTCCAAAGCTGGTCATATCCATTTGCCCCATATTCATAGCCTGAGGAAGGCAAAATCTGCTCTTGCACACTCACAGTCTGCACTGGCAGAAAAAAAAGGGGTTCCCCTGTCTCAGCTGGTCAGCCTTGGCCATGCTTTGCCTGGGGACCCCTTCTGTGTGCCAAGGGGACAAGCCTTCCACATGTTGTTCCTAAAGGGGCACCAGTGTGTCAGGGTGAGCCAGGGATAGGAGGTGCGAAAGGAACTCACCCCTGCTTGCTTTTATTAGTTCTGGGCTGGAATTCTTCCTCAGAACTAAGCTGAAGCTTCAGGCACAATCAGTGTGTTGTGGCTCTGCATGATTACAGAGCTGGAGGAGGGCACAGGGAGACCTGTCTTGTCCAAGAGTCTCATGTCTCCACAGTATGCTGTAGTGAAGATTGTGAGGGAGAAATACCTGAAGACCACAGCATTTGAGAGCCAGGAGCAATTCCAGGCATTCCTCAGTGAGCTCTACGTGTACCTCATGGACCAGATGCACATTGCCCTGAACCAGGTAGGGAGAAAGCTGGGATATGACTTCACTGTGGATCCAGGGCTAGACACTGCATCTAGTGAAAGCCAGGGGACTTTTGCCTTCAAGACGGACACAGGCTCAAGCTTTCCTTGGCTGCAGTTATCACATGTGGGCCTCAAGCCACATTCAGAGGCAGGGGAGAGTGAGATGAGCTCTTAGGCAGAAGTTCTTCCCTGTGAGGGTGCTGAGGCGCTGGCACAGGGTGCCCAGAGAAGCTGTGGCTGCCCCATCCCTGGCAGTGTTCAAGGCCAGGTTGGACAGGGCTTGGAGCAACCTGGTCTAGTGGAAGGTGTCCCTGCCTGTGGCAGGGGGTTGGGACTGGATGAACTTTAAGGTCCCTTCCAACCCAACCAGTCTGGGATTCTATCATGATTCTGTGAATTGCAAGTAGTGGATATTTGCTGTCTCTGTGTGGCAGATGTACCCGGGAATGACAGAATGTGTCCCACCACAGGACAGGATGTCTTGCCATTCAGCCCCAGCCATACCAGGCTGTACGCAGTGCAGTGCCACACTGGGGACTGCTGCTGTACTGGGATGAACCATTCTCACCTTCACCAGGGTAACACTCTGTCTTGCTCCCTTCCAGCTGCTGTTTGAGGAAGCTGCACCTTCTGCCCCTCCATCCCAAATGACCCAGAAGCAGCTCTGGCTCTTTGCTCATGAGGCTCAAGTCATCAAGGACTACAAGCTGGCATCCCTCTACCACCAGCAGGTAAAGGAGCCCCTGTTCTTTCCTGCCCACCTCCCATGTGTCTGGGCTGGCAGCCAGCATGGGGGCCCGTGCTGCTGACAGCCCTGACTGTTGTGCAGGGAGAAAGGAGGAGAATCTGACCAGGATACTCAGGCTGAACATGTGTGAGGGGTTTTCAAGGGAGATGCTGCTCTCTGGAGGATGTGAGACAGGGCCTGGCCAGGTCACTGAGGGTGTCAGCATCAAGCCCAGGGCAAATGGGATGAGCTGCTCCAAAAGGCATGCAGTGTCAGTAGTGGGGACACTGGGCCCTCAACAGGAATCCAGGAGGATGTCAACTGAAGTTGGAGGATGTGTGTTAGGTGAAGGAAGTTTAGAGGAAGCCCAGCATAATCCCAGTTAAGGGAAATCCTAGCATGTGGTAGACAAGGGCTTGGTTGTTACTAAACTGGGCTGGGGTAGGCAGAGGAAAGCTGTGGTCACTCCGGCATTGTCTCCAGCCCACTGTGTGTGCTGAGCACAACTGCAGCACTCCTCACGCCAGCAATAGTCTTTTTTTTGTCTAGAGGATAGCTAAGGACCAGTACAACATCGAGTGCTGGCTGGACTATGGGGCCTTCTGCCTCCTGCTCGAGGAAACAACCAAAGCCCATGAGTGCTTCCAGCAGGCTCTTTCTCTGGATCCCAATCACATCCAGAGGTGCTGTGTGCTCCTGGCGGGTGGCCGGGGGGATGAGGGGTTCCTGCAAGGCTAACCTGCCTGTCCCTCTCCCCAGTTTGCTGCTGTGTGGTATTACAGCTGCCATGCTGCAGCATGATGACGAGGCAAAGGTTTTATTTGAGGATGCCTGCTGCTTGGAGCCTTCCAGCGTGGTGGCCTGGACGCTTTCAGGTACAAAACCAAGCAGTCTGTGTGCTCAAGGCATTCCTCTAGAGCATTGCTGCTGCTCCCTTCTCTAATCTAAGGGCCAAGGGAAGGATTTTGCTAAGGCTGGATGCCTGCTTACAGTTCTCTTTCTGTCTCACATAGGTTTGTTTTATGAGCTGCAGGATAATAATATTCAGGCAGAAATGGCCTTCCGTGAGGCTAAGAAGCTCTTGCAAGCACAGCTCGCCAAGCAGAGGAGCATCCCTGAGGCTACTGAGGGAGAAGGAGGTAAAAAAAAGGCCATTTCTGCTAGGTGTGTGAGGTCTCCCAGCCGAGGCCCAGAAGACCACTTGCCAGGTAATGCTGGGTGAAACCTGGAGGTGCCCCAACAGTGGCAAGGAGGGGGCTCTGAGCAGTGAGGGAGATGGTGAACAGTGGAAGGGGATGAGACACTTCTAAGTATTTCTAAGGGGAGAAATAGATTCATAGAATGGTTTGGGTTGGAAGGGATCTTCAAAGCTCATATAGTCCAACCCTCCTTCAGTGAACAGGGACATCTTCAACTGGTGGCCCAGAACCACTTCCAGCCTGGCCTTGAATGTCTCCAGGGATGGGGCATCCACCACCTCTCTGGGCAACCTCTGCCACTGTTTTACCACCCTCATTGTAAAGAATTTCTTCCTCACATCCAGCCTGGATCTCCCTCTTCTAGTTTAAAACCATTGCCATGATACAAAGGCTAAAGGAAATGTGGTCTGTGAGCTAGAGTAGACCACAACTTCACTAGCAAGAAACAACAGCACAAGTGTGCTGCTTCAAATGTTGAAGCTTTCTGAAAGCAGCGCAGCCCATGCCTTGTCCCTGCAGAGCCAGCCCACCGAGCAGCCAAAACTGCCAGAATCATGGAATGGTTTGGGTCAGAAGGGACCTTAAAGCTCATCCAGTTCCAACCCCCTGCCATGGGCAGGGACACCTTCCACTAGACCAGGTTGCTCCAAGCCCTGTCCAACCTGGCCTTGAACACTGCCAGGGATGGGGCAGCCACAGATTCTCTGGGCACCCTGTGCTAGGCCAACCTGTTCCAATTCTGTATTGCCTCACTTATACCTGTTTCTAGCTTCACATGGTAATGTTGTACTCAAAACACTAGACCCTCCTACAAAGAAACTTCTTCACAGTTCTGAATATCTTGTAGATCTTTCATATTTTCTCCCCTCCCCATTTGTGCAGAATCATAGAATGCTTCAAACTGGGCAGTTTCTGGCAAACTGTTTGCATCTAATAGCTGTTGGGGGTTTCATTGCAGAGAAGGTTCCAGATGGCTCTGCTGACAAACTGACAAAGGTGGCAGAGCCTGCCCCAGCCTGTGTGGCACCCAAGGAAGCGGCGACTGCACCAGAGGCAGCCCCGAAAGGTATGGGGATGGAGAGTATCTTGGGAGCCCTGAGCTGTGGCCCTCCTGATGCCAAGGCAAGATATCATGGTTCTTGTTCTCTCTCCCTAGCTGGGAATCTCCAGACAAAGCAGGTTCATTCTGATTTTCAGAGCAGCACATCTCAGGAGGGACAGCCAGTGGGCGAACGCAGCTCTCTCCCTACATGTCAGTGCACCCAGTGGCCTTTATTGGCTACTTAGATGTCTCCCTCCTGAGATGCCAGCTCTTAAACTGTCCCTGTGGATCACCCCTGGTCATGTGTTGTGGGATTTGCCTCCTCTACAGCTCCACTCTCCCAGGAGTGGCAAAGAGATAGCAGCGCTGGGTGCTTTGGGCCCACTGTGTTGGTCTGGGGAGGCAGGGGCCTTGCAGTAGTTCACTCTGACAAGCTTCACTCATAAATTCCTACCATTTCTTCCTCTGAGCTTGGACTGGAAAGTTACTGGGTCTAGAGCATCATTTCTTTTCATATCTCTCACAAAACTTAAACCCTTCAGAAAGAAACACTGAGTTAATCCCTGCTTCAGTACCCCCTGCCACCTCCTCGGTTTCACACTCTGTTGCTGGGATTCCTCTGTCCCCACCAGGGTCTCAGGCCCTGCTCTTGCTTCTGAAATACAAGCTCCACCCTGGGACTGACAGGGACACGTTTTCTTGCAGCACTGTCCCTTGGTTCAAGACTTGGACAACCTCCCTGCACGATCTTCATGAAGACAGTGGAATTCCTGATGAAAGCCAATGCTGTCCAGGTCAGCTCAACACGGAGTGGAGGAGTGGGAAGGGAGGTTTGGTCTTCTTCCAAAGAGCTGGTGGCAAGCTCCAGCAAACCCCTTTCTTGGGCATAGAGAACAAGCTGTGGCTACTCCTAATGCTGAGGGGAAGAGGGAGCAAACCCACCCAGAAATGCAAACCCATTCAGCCCAAAATGCTGGTGGTGGACACAGTCCCCTCAGATAGGTTCTCGGGGTACTCAGCTCAGCACTGCTTGCTGCTGAGGGAGCAGCCAAGTCAGAAGCGGTGAGATGCATTAATGTGATGCTTCCAAGACTCCTTCCTTGTTTCAGACATTTGTGTATGTCAGAGTAAGTTTTGTGTCACCTGTGGAGCGTCCCTCTCCCACACAGCCATCTCTGTGGGTTCTCTCTGACTGCCACGTGATGCTGCCTGCCTTAATTTTACGTGGCAGAAAGAGTTGCTTAAAGCAAACCAGAACTAGAAGTGATGGAGGTAAATATTTAAAGGAGGGATAAACAAAGAAATCTCCTGTGTGCTTTGCATTCATGGAAGTCAAATAAGCGCGAGTCAGCCCTCCTGCCACGTCCTTCTGGGGGTGCCCACAGTTTGCCTGCTCTCTTAACGTGATGGGTGTCCTTCTTCCACAGTTTGTTCACAAGGCCCTTGCCCACGAGCTGCTGAGCCTCCAGGGAGGTCCCTCCAGTGCGTACTACTTGGCGCTGGCCCAGACTTACTTGCTGAAAGAAGAACTCTCCAAATGTGAAGAATGTCTCTGCGAGGCTGTTAGGATTGACTGCATGGTAACTTAGTGTGTGATCACTTGCCTCCTGTCCTCTCCCGCACAGACAGGCAGCATTTCTGAGTGGGGACGCCTCTCCTTGCAGCATCTGCCTTTCTTTTCCCTTTGAATGTGTAGGGCCTTTTCTATCTGTAGGTCGGGTTCTGTTTCATGAGGAACAAGGTTGCTATTCAGCAGTGGGAAGGTGGCTTTGGGGAGTCAGGTTGAATGGAAGGCGGGGGAAGCTGACAATCCTGAATGCTGTTTGCACATTCACCATCCCTGGGGAGCCTGGCATGAGCAGGACACTGTGCAGCGAACGCCTGGAGAGGGCTCCTATTGCTGGTGTCATGCAGGCAGCTGCTGATTTGGTTTTGACTCTGTACATAGAAATCTGTCCTGCTATAATTAAACACTGCTCAGCTCTTCCTTTCTGCTGCTGACAGGGTCCCTGCCTCTCTTCCAGTCTCTTTCCCCCTCTTTTCCCAGCCATGTCTCACTCCTGGGTTTGTATGCACAGAATCCAAATGTCTGGGCTCAGAAAGGGCACCTCTGCTACCTGAAGAAAGACTTTGGTGAGGCAAAGGAGTGCTATGAGCGAGCCATGGGGTTTATGGAGGATGCTGAGGATAGGCACTTTGTCTACCTGCGCCTGGGCTCCATCTACCTGGAGGAGAAATTGGTGAGGAGCCAGCGGGAGTGGCAAAAGGGAATCTGTCACAAGCAGAAGTTTCCAGACCCTGGGTATGAAACACCATGAGCTGTTGCCATAGCCAACATATCACAAGCCAGCACATCCTTCTGGAGTGCTGTGCTCCTTTGTGCCAGCTCCACATCCCAGTTGCAACATCTCTGGGTGCTGGTAACCCATTTCTCATCATCCCAGACACCAGGTGACCATATCAGTACCTGCCAGCACAGAGCCACTACAGCAGGGGCAGCAGGCAGGCTCCGACCCCCCCAGTGGGGACAGTGGGGGTCTGAGCCCCACCGGAGATGGGAATTGGGTGTTTGGCAAATTCAGAGAGTCCCAGACTGCTTTGGGTTGGAAGGGACCTTAAAGCTCATCCAGTTCCAACCCCCTGCCACAGGCAGGGATACCTTCCACTAGACCAGGTTGCTCCAAGCCCCGTCCAACCTGGCCTTGAACACTGCCAGGGATGGGGCAGCCACAGCTTCTCTGGGCACCCTGTGCCAGCGCCTCAGCACCCTCACAGTAAAGAACTTCTGCCTTACATCTAACCTGAACTTCCCTGCTCAAGTTTGAACCCATTCCTGAGAAAGGGGAGGCTGTCTGCAGTGATGTGTTTGCTTCAGAGTCATGTGCTCATGTATCTTCTGTGGCAGTACGGCCAAGCAAAGAAGATCTACCTGCTCGCCTGCGACAACTCCGCATCCTGCCTCACCTGGCTGGGGGTGGGAATCGCCTGCTACAGGGTAAGTGCCTGCAGGTGACCTGCCTTTAACTGGTGGTGTGGCCTGGGCTGCTTTTCCCCTTGCCCAAACTAAAGCTCAGCTCCCTGTGAAATGAATGCTCCCGAGGGCCATCGTGTGCTGTGTGCTGCGCAGTCCTGCCTGGCACCATGGGCTGCTGGTACAGGAGATGTTGGGGCAGTCACTCCCACAACTGCTTTGGGAGCAGCAATCCTTCCCCTCATCCCACTGCTAGGGCCTTCCCCAGGGTGTTCAAGCAACATGTAACCCAGCCAGGCCTGAGTTCTGCTCCAAGCACTTGTCCATGACCTGCACGTCACTATAAAGGAACTGGGCAGAATGTCAGGAATCTCAGTGCTTTCCCTGCCTGGAAGAATCCAGCATCTCTGTCAGGCTGCCAAGGACACCCAGCCCCTGGCAGTATGGCAGGGGTTCACCTCGCGAGGCTTCTTCATGGGATGTGGCTGAGGGAAGAAATGGGCAGAGGACTTGAAATTCTGTTTCCCCCTTGGCCAAACATGCACCCCCTGGGAGCCAGAGAGGTGAGTGGTGGCCTGGGAGCTGGCTGCAGCCTCCTGGGCACCAGCTCCTGTGCCTCCCTGAGCCACCCTGCAGCAGGAACAGGGATCAGAGAATCCCAGGCTGGTTTGGGCTGAAGGGACCTTAAAGCTCATTCAGTTCCAACCCCCTGCCACGGGCAGGGACATCTTCCACTAGACCAGGTTGCTCCAAGCCCCATCCAACCTGGTCTTGAACACTGCCATCGGTGGGGCAGCCACAGCTTCTCTGGGCAACCTGTGCCAGCGCCTCAGCACCCTCACAGGGAAGAACTTCTGCCTAAGAGCTCATCTCAATCTCCCCTCTCTCAGGTTAAAGCCATTCCCCCTCGTCCTGTCCCTACAGGCCCTTGTCCAAAGCTCCTCTCCAGCTTTCTTGTAGCCCCTTTAGGCACTGGGAGCTGCTGTAATGTCTCCCCAGAGCCTTCTCTTCTCCATGCTGCACAAGACCAATTCTCTCAGCCTGTGTTCACTGCTCAGTTCCCTGGGGCTGAGGCATTCATACTGCTTTCCTTATGCCTGGATCTGATGTGTAAATAGTGGGTGCTCCCATGGGGGGTCGGGAGTCAGCAATGAGAGGCTTATGTTTCTGACTGGAATGCTGGATGCTGGCTCCAGGGCTAACTGATTTCTGCCTTAAATCCTTTCCCCGCATCCCTGTTGGTGAAACCCTGCTAGATGCTTTTTGTTGCACTGAGTCCTTTGGCTGTTAGAGCAATTCTGAAGACCTTTCTCCCTCTGTTTGCCTTCTGTCCATGACTTTCCTCACTCTCTCTCAAGCTGAAGGAGATGGTGGAAGCAGAAGATGCCCTCTCTGAAGCCAATGCCCTCAATAACACCAACGCTGAAGTGTGGGCCTATCTCTCCCTCATCTGCCTGCATGTGAGTGCCTAGCCCACCACCCCCATGGTCTATTGCAACTGCTCACGAGCCTGAACAACATGGTGTAGATCTTGGTGGTAAAGTCTGGGGGCTGTACTCAGAGAGGGTGAAATGTTCTGATGAGCGAAGCAGTGCCCTCCCTCACTGCCTGCACTCACTCCCCCAGGGCACATCCTTTGTGCTGAGCTTTCTTACCATGTGTGATCTCCCCAGTGGCCACACCATTCCCATGGGATGATGTCCTCACTGCTCTGTGTCCTTTCCCCAGGGAGGACGGCATACGGAGGCAGAGCAGTGCTACAAGTACGTCCTCAAGGTCTGTGTCTGCGCCACTGTGGGGTGGGCAGGGCAGGGCAGGGCAGTGTGTGGCCGGGCAGTAGCCAGAGCATGCCACACTATGAGTCACGGAATCATGGAATGGGTTTGGGTTGGAAAGGACCTTAAAGCTCATCCAGTTCCAATCCCCTGCCATGGGCAGAGACACCTTCCACTAGACCAGGTTGCTTCAAGCCCTGTCCAACCTGGCCTTGAACACTGCCAGGGATGGGGCAGCCACAGCTTCTCTGGGCACCCTGTGCCAGCGCCTCAGCACCCTCACAGGGAAGAACTTCCTTATACCCAACCTCAATCTCTCCTATTTAATTTTAAACGCATTACCCCTTGTCCTCACCTCAGTCCCTAATGAAGAGTCCCTCCCCAGCGTTCCTATAGGCCCCCTTCAGATACTGGAAGGCTGCTATGAGGTCTCCACGCAGCCTTCTCTTCTCCAGGCTGAACAGCCCCAACTTTCTCATCTTATCTTCATACGAGAGGTGCTCCAGTCCCCTGATCATCCTCGTGGCCCTCCTCTGGACTTGTTCCAACAGTTCCATGTCCTTTTTATGTTGAGGACACCAGCACTGCACACAATACTCCAAGTGAGGTCTCACGAGAGCAGAGTAGAGGGGCAGGAGCACCTCCCTCGACCTGCTGGTCAAAGCGTTTGCCCTTTGACTTGCGAGTTCGATGGCTGAGCACGGAAGGGCTGAAGCAGGAAGCCACGAGAGGGTTAAGCTGCGCCGCCTGTAGCCCCTATCCACGGGGGCTCCCTCCGCTCTGTCCGGGGGTCGGGGGTGCGCGGATGCCTCGGCCCTGCCTGACCCGCCCCTTTCCCCGCAGCTGGGCCTGACGAACGACGAGCTGCTGCGGGAGCTCCGTGCCGCCCAGCTGCGGTTCGGCTTCGGCAACCCGGAGCTCTGAGCGCCGGCTCCGCATAAAGCGCCCTGTCCCGACCGCTCCTCTGTGCCTCCATCGAGACCACGCAGGGACCGGCCGCTGGGAGGCGTCCCCAGCCAGCCGGGGGGGGGCGTGGTTTTGTGTGGGTCACGTGATGGGGGCGGGCCCGGGCGGCGGGCGCGGATTGGCGGCGGGCACGCGGGACGGTTGAGCAGGCGGCGCGCGCTATGGCGGCAGGTAGCGGGGGGGGGAGTGTAGGTACTGGAGGGTAACGAGGGGGAGGGGGTACCGGGGAGGGGAGAGCGCTCGGAGCACGGTGGTAACGGGGGTGCCACCGAGGTCGGGGTTACACCGGGGTTGGCGCGACAACGGAGCGCGGGGGTAACAGGGGAGTCACCGGGGTGGAAGGGAGACTCATGGGGGGTTCCGGATGCGGAGATACCGGGGGGTGCCACCGGGGCTGGGGGCTCGGAGCATGGGCGTAACCGGGAGGGAGTCACCAAGCATGAGTGTGACACCGGATCTGGGGGGGACACTCGGAGCACGGAGATACCGGGGGTGTCACCGGGGTTGGGAGGGGCGCGATTCGGATCATGTGGGCCTCCGGACACGTAGGTAACAGGGATGCCACAGGCATGGGGGCGCTCGGCCCGTGGGGGTTCAGAGCACGAGAGGAACAGGGGTGTCACTGTGTTGGGAGGACTCAGAGCTCGGGGTTACCGGCTCTGGCGCTGGGCTAGAGGCAGGGTGGCGACACTGGGGCTAGGGGCCACTTGGGGTGTAGAGGTAATGGGGCCATCACTGGGGATGGAGGGGCCCGGAGCATGAGGGTAATGGGGCTAGTAGCGGGTCTGTCACCAGGCTCAGGGCACAGGGGTGACACCAGGGCTGGGTATACTTGGGACATGGAGATGACTGGGTGCCAGCAGGACGGGGAACCTCGGGACACAGCAGGGTCCGCGGTGTGGAGGGCACCATCCTGCCACCGGTCGTGGTGCCAGCAGCCTGGCAGCGGCCATACCTGAATGTCTTCAAGCACTTCCGTGTGGAGGAGTGGAAGCGCTCCGCCAGGGAGGGGGACGTGGCCGCCTTCACGGTAACACTGGGGACACCAGCACCAGGGTGTGGGGGGACCGGCTGCAGCGGGCACCACTGACCCCCCATTGCCCTGTGGTTTGGGCAGGACACGAGGCTGAAGGGAACGGTGTACCGGATCCGGGGCTCCATACCTGGCAGCAGCTACCTGCAGCTGCCCCGCACCGGGACACAGTCGTTGGGGCTGACCGGGCGGTACCTCTACCTGCTCTTCAGGCCCATGCCTCGCAAGCACTTTGTTGTCCACCTGGATGTCACCACCGAGGTAGGACACTGGGCAGCCTCGTTCAACTGCCATCATTAGTGTTGTGGCTGATGGAAGAGTTGAGGGGTGGTAGTAGTGGTCTTGGGGGGGGAGAAACTTGGCCGGTCTTTGTTGTCACTGGTGGTTATCCTGGGCTGGAAATAGTTTCCATCCTCATGGCATCTCTGCTGGTGACAGGAGACAAGGAAGGGACAGAAGACAGCATCACCCACCTTCTCCCTGCCAAAGCCACCAGGGTGACTAAAGCTCTGTCTGTATCTGTCTCCTCAGGAAAAGCAAGTGGTTCGCATCTCCTTCTCCACCCTCTTCAAGGAATTCAAATCCACAGCCACCTGGCTGCAGTTCCCCTTTGTCTGTGGAGCAGCCGAGGGCTCAGCGAGGGCGCCCAGGCACGGTGAGGAGCGTTTGTGCTGCTGCTCGTGGTGCACAGCACCACCAGATTCATTGAGTTTGAGAGTGGGCTTGATGTGTTCAAGGAGAGTGGAGAGCAGGAGACCCTCGGCAGATGGGGGTCAGAGCTGTGGCTCCCAGGAGGGATGTCCCTGCTCTGCAGCAATGAATTACGGGGCTTATTTTCCCACCTCCCATCTTGGCGCAGACAAGCCAAGCCTGGTGGGAGCCATCCCTGATGGATAGCACCACTTAACCATGTTAGTCTTGCATTTTGCTCTGTGAAGCCCAAGGTCTATAGCATCCTCTTCCCTTTTACCACTTGCCGCTCTCCTCCCCAGAGCTGCTGGGAGATGCCCCCACTGACGTGCGCTGGACCTGCCTTGTGCTCGACCTGTGCTCCATTCTCTCCCTCTATCTCAACCGCCACTACAGCCACCTCAAGAGCATCAAGCTCTGCTCCAGCCTGCTGGTGAAAAACATCTGCACCAGCGACTTGGTGTTTGACCCAGGTGAGGAGCTCAGCGTGGCCTCTCATTTCTCCTGTGACCTCAGCCCAGTCTGGCTGGAACCCTGGATCATACTGGCTTCTGCAGTGTGATGCTGACAGGGCTGTTAGCACTGGCCAAGCACTTGGCTGCCATTAGGGTAGGAAGCAGAGAGGGCAAAATACTTGGTCTGATGTTAAATTTCTGGGTGTGCTGGTGAATACAATCGACCTCCGGAGGAAAGCGTCCTCTCGTTTTCCAGCTGTAGAAGTGAACAATAAGGGCAAAGTTAAATATCTTACTGAGGTTAGAATTCTTTTTCAGGGGTAAAAAATTCAAGGTGTTCCCAAGCCTCACTTCTCCAAGGCCTGTGCTTTCATCTGCTGGAAGAGGCTGTGGGTTCTTTTGTCTCAGAAATCTTCCAACCTGCTTTTTTATCCCCTGCTCATTGTGGTAGAGATACTTCAATCAAAACCTTTGGGTTTGCCTTTCTTTATTTGCACTAGCAATCTGCCCAAACTGACTCCATCAGTAGACTTCCAGGATGTTCCAGGTACTGCTTTTGGGTTCCTGAAACTTGTTCTGTCTTGGAGACTTGCACGAGATTACAAACATATGAAGGAGAAAAGACAAGCAAATGAGAAAAGAGCCTTAACACAAATCACACGAAATTGCTGCATCACTGAACAGAGAATCTGGGGAATCTCGGGCCTGGGGGTACAATCCCAGACTGGTTTGGGTTGGAAGGGACCTTAAAGCTCATCCAGTTCCAGCCCCCTGCCACGGGCAGGGACACCTTCCACTAGACCAGGTTGCTCCAAGCCCCATCCAACCTGGCCTTGAACACTGCCAGGGATGGGGCAGCCACAGCTTCTCTGGGCACCCTGTGCCAGTCACGATTTGTGCTCTGGGACGTTCCTTGGAGTACCCTGTGTGAAGGTGTGTTGTTGCACACCTTGGGTTTGTACTCTTTGCTTTTCAGGTGTTCTCAAACACAGAAGTGGTTTTTGCTGTTTCACAGGAAACACGATTGCAGCTCCACAGCCCTTGGAGACCTGACCGTCTCTCTGTCCCTCTGCCTCCAGGCATGACGTTCTCCGAGGCCCGTCAAGCCGAGCTGCCATGCCATGGCTTAGCACCCATGCCGCGGGAAATGGCCTTCCCTGTGCCAAAGGGTGAGAAGTGGCATGACCTCTATGACTACATCAGGTACGGCTGCTTCTGGCTGCACTGACCCCACCACAGCTCCAAGACTTCCGGAAAGGCGTTTAGATAACACTGCTTAAGGAATGACAGATCCAGACAAACGTGGGGCTCAGTGGAGACATTGCCATCACCCCAAGTCCAACATTTAGGTGGTGTAGCACGTTTAGCCTGATCTAAGCTTAATTGCTGATGGGTGATGTTTTGGGGCAGGAAAAAGGCTGTAGAGCACTCCAGTGTCCAGAGTTAACACCAGTCCTCTCTCTCATTGGCTTCTTGTTGGGATGGCTCCCATGGCTAACTTAGCGACATGTGCATGCCATTCCTAGGGAGCAGTTCAGTCCCTTGCTGAGTTACAAGGGAGTCTGATGGGCTGCTGAGCTGTCATTTGCTGTAACACATTGTTGGGGGGCAGATGTAAAAGTACATCCCTCAGCTCCCATGCTGGGTTCCTGTTGGTGATGAGGGAGCCGAGCACTCCACTCCATCTGGTGAGACCCCCCTGCAGTCCTGTGTCCAGCTCTGGGGCAACAACACAAGAGCAATGTGGAGCTGTTGGAGCGAGTCCAGGGGAGACCACGGAGATGCTGCGAGGGCTGGAGCAGCTCTGCTCTGGAGCCAGGCTGAGAGAGCTGGGCTGGTTCGGCCTGGAGAAGGGAAGGCTCCTTAAGGGGAGACCTTAGAGCAGCTTCCAGTGCCTAAAGGGGCTACAAGAAACCTGGAGGGGGGCTTCGGACAAGGGACTGCAGGGAAAGGACAAGGGGGAATGGCTTTAACCTGACAGAGGGGGGACTGGGATGAGCTTTTAGGCAGTTGTTCCCTGTGAGAGTGGTGAGGCGCCAGCACAGGTTGCCCAGAGAAGCTGTGGCTGCCCCATCCCTGGGCCAGGTTTGATGGGACTTGGAGCAACCTGGTCTAGTGGAAGGTGTCCCTGCCTGTGACAGGGGGTTGGAACTGGATGATCTTAAGGTCCCTTCCCACCCAATCTAGTGGAAGTTGTCCCTGCCCAAACCATTCCATGATTCTATGAGGTTTTTGCCAGAGGACCCTGCTGATCATAAACTGCAGCTTATCACAGTCATCAGGTTAGCAACATTACCTGAAGTGTGCAGTGCCAAGTTAACCCCTGGAACGTGATGCTGTAGATCAGACCCAGGAGATGCTTTATTTAGGGGGGCGTGGGGCAAAAGGGGAAAATCTTACAGGACACACAAAGAGGCTTCTGTGTCAGGCCACGAGTTACCAAGTGGTATTGCTGGGTGCCAGTGCAATATCCCAGTGACACGGTGCCTTCCTCTGATTTTGCTCAGATTCCCGTCGGAGGGGTCCAAGGTGCCAAAGGACTCCATCCAGAAGAGCTGTCCCGGCCCTGTGGCAGGTGGGAGTGCTGGGGATGGCAGCCAGGGTTGGATGCTTTGGGTTTCCCAGGGAGCCCAACCTCCTCCTGGTGTCACCCAGGTGTCCAAGCCCCAGACAACCTCATCCAGCAGCAGCCAGTGGCACTCACCAGTGCAGTCCGTGACCGACTGTCCCTCATCCAGGAGATAACCAGTCCCAAAGCTGTAAGTGCCTCGTGGAGGAGGCTGCAACTTCTTCCCTTCTGCCTCCCGTGTTTTTCACCACATTTTCTCTGAGGTCCTTTATTTAAGAAGCTGCTTCTTGTTGTTTGCGGCTGACCTGACCCCAGTCTGGGCACAGTGTTTTGACTGCAGCCCTGCAGTTACTGATGGGGTGGCTCAGTGTGGCCCAGCACAGAGCAGAGCTGAACTCAGTGCCAAGCACCTCACAATCCTCAGACACCTCCTCCACATCTCAGCTGAGGCAGCAAATAGTTGTGTCTTCAAATTATAGATAAGAAATGAGGGGTGGGGGCTAAAGAGCCTGATCGGGTGTCCTTTGGGGCAGAGCAGTGTGTGGAGTCTGGAGACTGTGTTGTGCTGGGACCACAGCAGCTGCCCTCACCCCTGATTTCCCATTCCCCACTGGTGATGGGGAGCTGGTACTCAGCTGGCTGACCAGACAGCATGATGACTGGCTTTTGGAGAAAGATGGGGAGAAGCCATCCTTCTCACACTGTGGAGAGGGAGAAAATGAGTGTGACCACATTGCTGTTCTGAACTGGGATGTGCCGAGCTGGTGCTTTTAGCCTCTGCTCAGTGGAGAGCAGCTCTTCCAGAGTCTTTTCCGGGCTGGATCTCTCGTGGGGCTCTGGTTTGCTGCCCGGAGGAGATGAACTGTGTATGGACAACATTGGGAGCACAGGGAGAGCGGCTGGTTAACATACCTGGCCAAGCTGGGTACCTACAGGGATACTCTGCCTCCATGCTGCTTTGTGTATGGCTGTGAAGAGTTGTTTGGGAGACATGTGGGTGCCCTTGTCTCTGCCTTTGCAGCAGGTGGGAGGTACTCAAGGAGGGCTGATCTCACTCTGAGGCTTTGCTCTTTCTCAGATGCCGCACCGCTGTCCTGTCATTCCAAAGAGCATCCCTGAGGTTCACCTGACTGCCTCCAGGCCTCCGAGAGCTGTACCAGCTGGGGACCAGGAGCTAGAGCAGAATCAGAAGCCGCACAATGTGGGGGACACTGGCCAGTCTCCAGCAGTCAGCGACGGCGGCATCCACGTGTATGCTCACCAGAGGAGCAAACGAGCCACCCGAGCTGTCCACACTGGCTCAGAAGAGGTCGGTGAAGCACTGAGCAGTTACAGCAGCCCAGGGGTGGCTTTGGGATGCTTACCGCTGATGCTGAAGCAGCAGTGGAACACAGGCTTCCGGATGGAGTTTCAGTTAATCCCTTTTGCTGGTGTTATTTTTCTCCTTTCCACTTGCTGACCTTGAAGGAGAGACCCTGTGTTCAAATGCACTGATCTTGAGCTAATAATGTGTGTGTATTGATTTTCCCAGAGCACATCCAGGAAGGGCCCTGGACCAGGTGTGCTGCCCAGCAGGAGAGCTGCTGCCTGCAGGGTAAGAGTCTGGTGCTTCCCCCAGCAGCCACTGGCTCTGGACATCACTGGGACACTGCAAGGGCTGGCTGTAACCAAGTCTGGGTGGGAGAGCTGCTTAACACTGGAAATCCCAGCTCTTGCTGACAGATTTGGCTTCTGCCAGGTTAAATACTGTAAAGCCATCACTCTAGCAGGAAGGAACCCCTGTGCTTTAGGGAGAAACCAGCAATGGGGACGGAGGGTGAAGGACCTCAGTCCGGCTCTACATACAACAGCTCTGTCTCTTTTAATTCCAGAGGCTCTTACCAGATCCCATCCTGAAGCTGAGAATGATTATTGGCTTTGGAGGCTGCAGCACCAAGTGGGTCAGTAGCTCGGATGGTTTGGGGGGCTGATCTGTAATCCGATGCCCAGGGCATTGACTTTGGAGATATGAAAGGAGGTGGAATGTACTGCTCAATAGGGAAAATGACCCCAAAACAGATGGGTACAAGCTTATGTTTGTGGATGAGTCTTCTGCTGTTATGATGGTGAATTAGAAATCAGGGAACCTTTTCGAACTCGTGGCTTCTGTGTTTTAACATGTTAAAATAGAGATGCTTTATAGGAGTCTGGAAAGGGTTTCGTATTGTTTCCATGTGGCGCTGTGCCTTGCAGGAGCCCAGCTTGCAGTCTGTGTTTGGGTAAAGAAAAGGTCATTTTAGTTCAGTCATAGAATCATGTAATTAACCAGGTTGGAAAAAAAACTTTAAGACCATCAAGTCCAACCCTTACCCCAGCGCTGCTAAGGCCACCACTGAACCAAAATTTCCATCTTGGGAATTCCTCCCCATGTGAGATCCCCCCCTGCCTATAGACTACTGCGGTTCACACTGGAGGCTCCTGTTTTCTTGGCTTAGCAGCTGGCCAAGGTTACACCTCAGAAGCTCAGCAAGCCTTTGGGGAAGGAATGGGATCCCCTGGAAATGATGCAACCCACCTCTATCAGGCTGAGAGAGCTGTGCTTGTTCAGCCTGGAGAGGAGGAGACTCCTTACGGGGAGACTTTAGAGCAGCTCCAGTGCCTAAAGTGGCTACAAGAAAGCTGGAGAGGGGCTTTGGACAAGGGTCTGTAGTGACAGGACAAGGGGAATGGCTTTAACCTGAGAGAGGGGTGATTGGGATAAGCTCTTAGGCAAAAGTTCTTCCCTGTGAGGGTGCTGAGGCACTGGCACAGGTTGCCCAGAGAAGCTGTGGCTGCCCCATCCCTGGCAGTGTTCAAGGCCAGGCTGGACAGGTCTTGGAGCAACCTGGTCTAGTGGAAGGTGCCCCTGCCTGTGGCAAGGGGGTTGGAACTGGATGAGTTTTAACGTCCCTTCCAGCCCAAACCATTTTGATCCTGTGATGGGAGAAAGGCAATGACATGGAGCAAGCCTGGAGAGGGGAACAGGGCAAAGAGACAAGGAGATAAGGCAGCAGCATTGGTGTGGGGATAGATGGGACTGAGCTGTAGGTAGCAGCCTACACCCTCACCAGCTGTGGGGGCAGGAGAGGAGCACTAAGGCACAGCACAGCCCCATGCCTGCTCCAGCTGTCCCTCTCTCTGACCGGAGCTGGTTATCCCAGTGCACTGCTTCCTGGTCACTTCCTTCACAGCCTCAACCTCCAGGCACCAGTTCAGAAGAGATTAAACCGTAAATGACCCCTACAGATGGCTTGCAAAGCCATGTCCTCTCTTGTTACAGTACACCAGATTTTGTTCAACGTTGAATGAGAGCCTGTTATGAGATGGTGATTTCTCCATATGAGCACAGGAGCAGGCTATTGCCTTACCAGCTGCAGAAAATCTCTACTATCATGTCTCAAAATACCTTGGCCTTTCCAGAGACAGAATGACATTTCATTTTACCGGTGACCAAGAGGTCATCAACACTCACTGGCTTGGAACAGCAAAATCAAGTCCAAATGCTGACCCTGTTATCAGCCCTCAGGAGCTCACACCACAAATATGTCTATTGATGACTGAGCATCTGATGGCAGCCTTTAAGTAAGAGAGACCCAGAAATAAACCACTTCTTCCCATTGCAGCAGGCTCTATCCCTGCATCCTCAACCTGATCTATAATTCAGTTGGTTTTGACCCATCTCTTTGCATTACAAACCAGCTGAGCATCCTGCTAGATGGCCAAAAACAGGCAACACGCACCTTTGCATCCCTCTCTGCAAGCTTTGTGAACATGTTGGCATAGATCCTCCAGTTCCGTTCGTCCATTCAAGACTGTGCCGATGTCATTTTCCTTGCATCTGCTGTTCATGAAGTAGACGTGATTGTACAATAAATCCACTGAATGAAGTAGGATTTTAGCTGGGCTCTTAGTTTTCCATTGTGAGTTAGAATAATACTTGTATGGGATGTGCACACGTGTGCAGAGCTCCTGGGGAAGGAATTCCTGCAGGTCCAACCTGAAAACCTGGGCACCTCTGGAGGATCTGCAGCCCTCTCATTTCTGTCTTGGTCCTACAGGCACTGTGGGCCCAGAACAACACTGCAGTGGTCTACCCCTGCCATGCGGTCATCGTGACCCTGCAGATCCACTCCAGGAAGCAGAGGTTCTTCATTGGGCACACGGATAAGGTGAGTGTAACTCCTTACAAAGCCCCGTGGCAGCACTGTCCATGTACCTCAGAGGTACCCCCAGCCCCAGCTCTATCCCGGTGCTTCCTGCAGGTGTCAGCACTGGCCTTCGATGGGAGCAGCACCTTGCTGGCTTCCGCTCAGGCTGGTCCCCGCAGCATCGTGCGCCTCTGGGACTTCCCAACGGGAAACTGCCTCTCCATGTTCAAAACCCACATCCACTCCCTCTTGTCCTTGAGGTGGGTTTCAAGCCTGAGTGCCGGGGTGTGTTTGGGTAGGTAAGGTGTTGCAGCACGGCAGCTTTTCCATGCTGTTCCTGAGTGATAAATGAGGGGTGAATTACAGCTTCTGCTTCAGCCCTGCTGGCAACCGGACTGGAACAGCCAATATGCTGCCAGCTCCCTCCTGAGCTTATCCCTCAGGTGTTGCTGTCTCCTCATACTCACAACTTGTCTTCTTTTATTGCCTGTTGAGATTCACTTGGGGTACCAAGAGCTGCATTTTACTGTGTCTCTTCTTGCAGCTTTTCCTACAGTGGAGCCGTTCTGTGTGGCGTTGGAAAGGATGGGCATGGCAAAACGGTGAGGACTGGAGTTTGGGTTTAGAGGTTTCCCTGCCCTGTGAGTGAGCAAGTGCCAGGATTCTGTAGTTATTTTGCAGACAAACTTCTGCTCTGGGCTTTCCTAGATGTGTTCTTCACTGCAGTCAGAGGGAGTTCCCTTTCTCATTACCTCCTTCGAAATCACTTACCTTCTGCTTGGTGCTTGTGAGCATTCACACACATGTTCCTCAGCAGTGAGCAAACAAATGCTTTCGGAAGCAGCCTGAGGGATCAGCTCAGTTTGAGCTCTGAGGCTGTTTCTCTCCCTGGTGTGGTACCAGCTAGGAGCCCAGGTGGGGTGATGAAGGCAGCTGTGTGACTCTGCCTATACCCATTGCCTCCACAGCATTCCAGCCCACTGCACTGAGGGTGACATGTTTGGGTGGCGTTTTGAGCTGGAAGGTTTGCAAGCATGTAGGGGAGGAGTGGGAATTGAAATGGGAGGTTCAGCACCAACCGGAGTCCCAAACCCTTTGAGTTTTTTGTAGCATTTAGGGCAAGATGTGAGGTTTAATCTTTCAGTCCTGAGCCTCACAGGCATCACTGCTGGGAGGGGTGCTGGGCACTGAAGCTGCCATACACCATTGTAATTGGGGGATGATGCAGAGTCCACCTGTAACAGTCAAAAATGAAATTGTTTCATGGGACTGGGGGTTTGATTTATCAGTGGGACTGTTCTCAGCCACTGATCCCTTCCTAACCACCACCAGCAATTAGCTGTGCTGTTGCTCATTAGGTATTGCCTGCAGGAAAACCAAACACTGCTCCCTTATTTTGTCCCAGGACATGGCAGTGGTCCCTGAGCTGGGTGGGGGCAGGCAAGCTGAAACTGGGGAGGATGGACCCATAGGATGAAAACAGGATGGGAGAATGGGGGGGCCCTTGGGGGGGGGGGGTGCTGGCGCTGGCCAGGACCACCTCTCCCAGGGTGATGCTTCAGCCCACCCGAGACTCTGAGCTGGATTTAACACTATTCTGAATGCAGAGCATCAAATCACCTACAGTTCTTCCCCATCTCTCTCTTTCCTTTGGAAAAAGGAAACTCTTGCCCCTCATGATGGACACTGTGAACAGGTGACCCCACATCAGAGCAAAGTCCTGTAAGAGCCAGTGCAGCCAGAGTTGTGCTACCTCCAGCTCTCACAGACCAGCTCAGCCCTGGTAGAGATCTTGTATCTCAGCAGCCAGAATTCCCAATCTTCTAGATTTTCTTTCCAAGTGTGATCCCTGTTGCCAGGCAGGCCTGGGATTCAGAACCTGTAATTACCAATGCTAGAGAAGCATATTCCCATGAAGCTTTACAAAGCTGTTGGACTGTCCTGAACCCTCAGTGTGAGAGGTTTTTATTTCCTCTGCTTCAACTCTGTTATCAGTACTTTGTGTCCAGCTCTGGGGACATTCCCATGTGTGCAGCTGGTCAGCTGTGTGACGAAAAGCTCTTTTGCTGCCAAGGTTTCCACGTTTGAGCAGCTCTGACAGTAGAGAATCACAGAATCCCAGACTGGTTTCGGTTGGAAGGGACTTTAAGCTCCTCCAGTTCCAACCCCCTGCCATGGGCATGGACACCTTCCACTAGACCAGGTTTGCTGCAAGCCCCTGTGTCCAACCTGGCCTTGAACACTGCCAGGGATGGGGCAGCCCCAGCTTCTCTGGGCACCCTGTGCCAGCGCCTCAGCACCTGCACAGTATCTGTACCTTCCTTATATCTTACCTGAACTTCCTCTGTTTTAGTTTGAACCCATCACGCCTTGTACTATCACTACAGTCCCTGATGAAGAGTCCCTCTCTGGCATCTGTTCTTGCTTCAGATGGTGGTGGTGTGGAACACTGCTCAGGTGACCCAGAGTGGAGAGGTGGCTGTGCTGGCCAAAGCACACACAGATGTGGACATCCAGGCCTTGAAGATTACTTCTTTTGATGATACCAGGTAGGGTGCAAAGGAAATAAAAGCATTGATTCTGGCACAGCCTGGGGCATAGAATCATGGTGCTGTGTTCCTGTTGTCAGTCCTCACTGGTAAGTGATGGCCCTTGGGGCATTGGCCTGTCATTGGGAGAATCCTGCCCTGGTGCTCACGCAGCCTCTCCCGGGACAGGATGGTGTCATGTGGCTGGGACAACATCAGGCTGTGGCGAGTGAGGAGTGGAGTGCTGCGCTCCTGTCCTGTCGACCTGGGCGAGTACCGTTCCCTGGAGTTCACTGGCCTGGCCTTCCAAGAGGGACACACAGCCGAGCGGGAGCGTGAGAACCACACGTTGTAAGGGGCTGAGGGAATCACTGGGGTTGCCAGCCAGGAGGGGTGCTTTGGCTTTCTCTGCATGAGCACGGGGTTTTCCCTCTGAAATCAGGTGCTTCCTGGAGCTGGGAGAGCTTCTCTCCTGTTCAGCACATTTTGCTTCCCAAGAGAGATTTGACTGCTTGAGAACAGCCCAAGAAACATGCTTTTCCTCTTGCCATTCTCTTCACTGGGGACTGTAGCGATAGGACAAGGGAATGGGTTCAAAATTAAACAGGAGACTGAGATGAGCTCTTAGGCAGAAGTTCTTCCCTGTGAGGGTGCTGAGGCGCTGGCACAGGTTGCCCAGAGAAGCTGTGGCTGCCCCATCCCTGGCAGTGTTCGAGGCCAGGTTGGACAGGGCTTGGAGCAACCTGGTCCGGTAGAAGGTGTCTGTGCCCATGGCAGGGGTTGGGACTGGATGAGCTTTAAGGTCCCTTCCAACCCAAACCATTCCATGATTCTGTGGTTCTGTACTGATGTTTTGCCATATTTAATGAATTTCTCCCCCACCTGAGGCTTGTGCTTTGCTTTCTGTTGGCAGTGTGGTGCATAGCCTCTTGCATATAGACAGATACATAGCTTTTTCCCCCTTGTTTTATTTTAATCATCAAAGCCAGGCCTTTGTTGCTAACACACACTGTTCCACAAGCAGAGCTGTCAGCTCAGCTGGCCCTGTCTTCCCTGGGGCTGTGTCCTATGGCAGAGAGGTTCCTTTCTGAGGTCTATGCTGAGCTTTTCGCTCTGTTGTTAATTAGCCTTTCAAAAGGACAAGAAATAGAGTGGGAAGCTCTTGGTTGTAGATTTGCCGTTGGACCTAGTTGACCAATTATATTGCCATGAACCAGAATTGCTTTCCATCAAGCAGTTGAATGGCTAAACTAGGCTGGGTTTTCACTAAACCACGCTGACGCAGCCCCTCTTAACCCTGGTTAAGCGGAGCTTAAGTGCCAGAGCAGAGATCTTTCTCCTCTTCAGCTTTGTCTGCAGCAAGAGCGGCCACATCTTGGAGGTGGACTACCAGAGCGTGAGCGTGAGGAGTGCGCGGCGGCTGCTGCCCGCGCCGTTCCGGGACTGCCAGCGGCTGGACAAGGCAGGTAGGAGCATCTGCAGGGAGGAGGGACCAGCCAGGAGCACCCCACCATCATCTGGGGGCAGAAATGAACTCACCTCCCTGGTAAAATAAACCAGCGGTTTTCCTACTGCTAAGGGTTATTTTGGATCAATTAGAGCATTGGTAGCTATTTGCTTGTGAAGTACCTCAAATGATGCTCCTTAATACAGCAAAGTATCATTTTAAGAAAGAATTTTAGCATCTAAAATGCTGATTGCACTTTCAGAGAAACACTACTTTTAGAAACATAAAAAAGTCTTAATTTGCTGATGGGAGTCTTAATGTAGAGATGGAAAAAGAGCTAAGCAGCCCACTAAAAAAAGATGAATTTGGGGATGTTTATCACTCATCAGCCTGTGCAGAGTGTTTGGGAAGTCTTTGTTGCTCCGTACAAAGCTTTGCAGCTTTCAGCTCTTCCACTGATTTTTAACAGCAGGAAGAATTCACTTTCAAGTGTTATCGCTCTCATATCTCAAAACCTAGTGCCCAGTTTGCTTTGGCAAATTGAGCTGATTAATGCAGGGCAAGCCCCTTTGAGATGTAACTGTGGTTCTGGCTTCGTGGGTGAGAAAGCCCCCAGGAGATAAAACGATGTCCTTGGGTGTCCTCCTGGTACCAGTGCCGGCTTTTGCCAGGGGTTTGACCAGTGAACTTTATACCTGAATCAAACCCACAGTTTTAGAATCACAGAATCCCAGACTGGTTTGGGTTGGAAGGGGCCTTAAAGCTCATCCAGTTCCAACCCCCTGCCACGGGCAGGGCCACCTTCCACTAGAGCAGGTTGCTCCAAGCCCCGTCCAACCTGGCCTTGAACACTGCCAGGGATGGAGCAGCCACAGCTTCTCTGGGCACCCTGTGCCAGCGCCTCAGCACCCTCACAGGGAAGAACTTCTGCCTAAGAGCTCATCTCAGTCTCCCCTCTGTCAGGTTAAAGCCATTCCCCCCTGTCCTGTCCCTAAGGGCCCTTGTCCAAAGCCCCTCTCCAGGTTTTCTGCAGCCCCTTTATGCACTGGAGCTGCTCTAATGCCTCCCCTTAAGGAGTCTCCTCCAGGCTGAACCAGCCCAGCTCTCTCAGCCTGGCTCCAGAGCAGAGCTGCTCCAGCCCTCGCAGCATCTCCATGGCCTCCTCTGAACTCGCTCCAACAGCTCCACATTGCTCTTGTGCTGTTGCCCCAGAGCGGGATCAGGACTGCAGGGGGGGTCTCCCCAGAGCGCTGCAGAGGGGGAGAATCTCCTCCCTCTCCTGCTGCTCATGCTCTGGGGATGCAGCCCAGCACATGGTGGGGGTTCTGGACTTAAGCACTCGCTGCTGATGGGAAAGAGGAGTGCTGGAAAGGGAGAGGGACTGGACATGGTGTGAGACCTGAGAGGGGCTGTTGAGACTCTTCAACCTATGTTGTGAGTCACTGTGGGATTCCTGGGTGCTGCTGCTTCTGAGGGTTCTGCCGCTGGTGCAGGTGGACTGTTCTGGGATGGAGCAACCCTCAGTCTGAGTTTTCTTGTTCCAACTGTACAAGGTGCTGTTGTTGTTTTGGGTTTTCAGGTGCTGGGATTGCTATAAACAGCATTAGCATCTCCTCACACTTCTGTGCCACGGGTTCAGAAGATGGCTACCTGCGGCTGTGGCCACTGGACTTCTCGGCTGTTGTCGCAGAGGCAGGTGAGTAGAGCTGGGAGCTTCTGAGCTCCACATCTCTTTCAGCCTGCTGCTGTGAAGCCAGAGCTCCACTGCCATGTCTCCTAAAGCTGCTCTTAGGAACTCAGTCTCTCTCCTAAAGCAATTCTCAGGCATCTTTTGTGCCTGCTATCAGTAGGGGTGACTGGCTTGGAAGTCTTCTACTTCAACAAGCTTTATTGATGTTCATTCTTGTAACTTATAGGAGAAAGGCAGGATCTCCTGGGTGAGCACAGGCACTCTGTCTTGATCTCTGCACCCCTGTACCTATGGCTCATCTGTCCATGGAAAATTAGGGGAGAAATCAAGCAGTTCTTCACAATTCTTGAAGCAATTGCCATAACAGCAGAGCCCGGGGACTTCTAGAAAGGGCACAGATGAATTTGTCACTAAAGTCAAACCTCCAAGCATCCAGCCTTCAGGTGGTGGGATGCTCATTAGTGAATGTGAATCTGGTTTGGTAGCTGTGTTCCAGCTGCTCCTGCTCCTCTTCCATGGGGGGTTGCCGATTCCTGGGTCTCTCCCCAGAGCAAGAGGCTCCGGTGAGCTGTGTGTGCATCAGCCCAGACGGCCGCAGAATCTTGTGCACGACGGCTGCTGGGTATCTGGGCTACCTGGATCTCCAGTCCTGGGACTCCAACACCCTCATGCGCTCTCATGAGGCCTCCGTTCTGGCGTTCTCCACGGAGGGGGTTTGGAAGCGGATGGCAACGGTGTCTCAGGACAGCACCATCCGGGTTTGGGACCTTGTCTCCATGCAGCAGGTGGGTCAGACGAGACTTGGAAGGTGTCTTGCATGTATTAATAGTCTCCCTGGTCTGTGTTTGGTCCAGTTGCCAAAGCTCCACAGTTCAAGAGCCCTTAAATGTCCTCCCTGGAGCATAAGGGGCATGGGCAAGAAATATTCTGGAAGAATGGAATTCTGAGAAGTTTCGCTTAATGCATAGTTTGGCCTTAGCTCCTGAGGGTTTTGTTAAGCAACAGTATTTCCATTTCCTCCATCTTTTGAATCCCAGACAGGTTTGGGTTGGAAGGGATCTTAAAGCTCATCCACTTCCAACCCCCTGCCACAGGCAGGGACACCTTCCACTAGACCAGGTTGCTCCAAGCCCCATCCAACCTGGCCTTGAACACTGCCAGGGATGGGGCAGCCACAGCTTCTCTGGGCACCCTGTGCCAGCACCTCAGCACCCTCACAGGGAACAACTTCTGCCTAAGAGCGCATCTCAATCTCCCCTCTCTCAGGTTAAAGCCATTCCCCCTTTCCTGTCCCTACAGGCCCTTGTAAATAGCCCAGATTTAATGTTAGTATTGCTTTTTAATGAGGCATAATAACCTAGGGTTTTATCTAAATGCCCACAGTTCCAAGATTTCACTGGGCTTCAGATCCATCCAGGCAGGACCAGATTTCTGTTGTAAGACATGCTTATGATGGAGGTCTGAGGCTGTTTAGTTGAGCTTTATCCAGCTTCATGCCTGTGGTATGTCTCTTCCCCACAGCTGTACGACTTCACAGCTGCAGAAGGAATGCCGTGTGCTGTGGCCTTTCACCCTACCCAGCAGATGCTGGCCTGTGGCTTTGACAGTGGAATGGTGTGGACCTTCAGCCTGGCCACCTCCAGTCTCCTGGTGGAGCACAAGTAAGGGCTGTCCTGGCAAGAGCCACAGTGATAGTCATGGAGGTGGGAAAGGTGCTTTTCTTGGGCTTGACAATGCTAATGTCCCAGCTGAGTGGTGTTCAGGCAGAGGTGGCCTTCTCTGGGTGAGAAAAGTCCAACCTGGGAAGGCTCGGAGAGCTTTCTTTGTGGCTTCCGAGTGGACAGTTGGCCCGCAGTAGGAAAAGCTTGTCCTAGAGAGCAGCTGAACAGGGAGCCCTTGCAAGCCACAACATAGGAAGGAGAGGGTGCTCCAGAGGGAGAGGGAGCACATCCCATGGACAGCTGGAGCGCAGAGCTTGCTGCTCAGTTTTCCATAAAGTTTGAGTGTTGGTTGCCCTGGGCTGCTGCAGGCATGAGCGTGGTGGGGTCCTGCCCCTGACTGCTTTGTTCTCCTGCGTTCTTCACCATGTTGCACTCAACATTACTCCCGTTTTCTGGCAGTTGGTTTGTTCTTCCCGCTCCCCTGTTCTATGTTTTCCACCTTCTTTCAGACAGCACCACACTGTTATCACTGGGCTGACCTTCTCTCCAGATGGCAATTTCATGTTCAGCTCCTGTTTGCAGGGAAGTCTGGCTCTTTACAGCTGCATGGCACAGAAAAGCCACGTCTTGCGAGTCCTGGGTAAGACTCTGGGACTGTGGGTTTCCTTTCTCCTTTTATGAGCGCAGACGTCCTAGCACCAAAACCAAACCTGACTCGGAGAGCTTTTCTGATGAATTTTCTGAGCTGTGACATTTGTGTTAATGTGTGAGCAAACCCTTGTGACTGCCAACCCTTCCCTACCCCTCCTGATTCAAACACTCTCCACTTGCTTGGCGTTACAATTTCGTGAACAAGCTGGAATCACAGAGACTTATTCATGCCCAAGCCCTGAATCCTTCCATCCTGTGGATGTGCAGTTTGTTTAAACTGGATCATTTCCCTTATCCTGCCTTCAGCTGTGCCAATGATCAGAGAAGGTGGAGAGCTCCAGGCAGGGCAAGCAGTACAGGGGCAAGGCAGTTTGGAAATGTTAATGTCACGTTTAATGCACCCTTTTGAAATGAGCTGTGGCAGCAGAAGAAGCTTGGGCAGGGAAAAGGAGTTCCATTATTATACAAAGAGGAGGATCCTGCCCCAAGAAAAGTGTTCTTGAACTGGGTGAGAAGGAATAGGGGCTTGGAGAGATAAATCACCCAAGTTTGGCGTCAGTGCTGCAGCTGGACCTTCGCACGTTGACTCTGCTCTGAAACCCTGTTCACTGCCTGGCCATCTTCCAGGGACAGAACAGTGGAATTTTGGCAGTGGAATAAATACCAAGGATTGAAGATAGGATGAGAAAGCTGGGGCTGTTCAGCCTGCAGAAGAGAAGGCTGCGTGGAGACCTCATAGCAGCCTTCCAGTATCTGAAGGTGTCCCTGCCCATGGCAGGGGGTTTGGAACTAGATGATCTTAAGGTCCTTTCCAACCCTAACTGTTCTATAATTCTATGATTACTGTGATTTCGTTGAGTTTTAGACCTTTGTGTCTTTCTGCCTGCTGGGCTGACATCAGCACAGAGGAGTTGGACACTGGGTTCAGACAGCCAGGCTGCAGCTAAGACCTCACATTCACAGCTTCTTGTTACGTTGAAAAAGAAACACTAAAATCCATTTTATTCACTTGACTTCGTTCTGCTCTCCTTGAAAACACCACACATTCAGTCAGGCAACAAGCCATGACTCTAGACCTTGCCTTTGAGGTCTGCAACTATGAGTGTTATAGATAAAATGTGTAGTGTCTTCTACAACAGAGGTTACTTCCTTCTGAGGCCTTGAGAGGCAGGAGAAGCTGCAGGGCCAGCAGCACCATCACAGGGTGAGCTGGCTGCAGCGTGGGCTTTGCTTCTCTCTTCACTCTCTCTGGCTGTGGCCCTCAGGCAATGTGGTGGCCCGGGACGCTGGGAGCAGTCCGGATATGCTGGTGGTCAGTGGGGACAGCCACCTCCTCGCCTTCGTGGGGCCCTCCAAGTACGTTGTGACTGTGATGGAGGCCTGCTCACTGGATGAGGTACCCAGCAGGCTCCCCTTGTCCTGGGAGAGGGTGGGAGGGCAGCATGGGCTGCAGAGTGCCATGGGCAGGAAAGGCAATTCCCATGGGCTGCATCAGATGAGATGGATCAAGGGCTTTGGGCACCAGCATGTTGGAGAGGGCCCTTCCTGCAGAGCAGACACTTCCTGAGGGTGCTTATAGTGAGGCTGGTTTTCCATTCTGTGAGATAGAAACAAAGTCAACCCCTTCCATAGCAGGGGGTTGGAACTAGATGGTCTTTAAGGTCCCTTCCAACCCAAACCATTCTATGGTTCTATGAAGGTTTCTTCTCCAGCTTCAATCCCCTCTAGAAAGATAATTTGGAGAAGTGTTGTGTAGACTGTCAGCTCCAACCTCTCTTTGCTAGCTGCTCTCTTGGGCAGCGGGGACATTGCCTGGACCCTGTAGCCCCTCATTAGGGGGAAGGGAAAGATCTGGGGGGGTTCCATAGACTCGTGCTGGGAGAGCCACAAAAGCAATCCTGAGGCTTCTGCAGTATTTGCTCCAGTATTTGTTCAGTAACTCCTTGTTTCACAGCTACTGAGGGTGGACATCAGCATCCTCGGTTTGAACAGCACAGCCTTGGACTCGGCCGTGGGAGTCTGCTTTGCTCCTGTGCCTCGAGGCGAGCTCCTGGTGGCCACTTCTTCCAATAAAATCCTTGTGCTCGACGCAAAAACGGGACGACTGGTGCGAGAGGTAGGACACTGTGAAATTCATGCACTGAGGTCTTGTGTCACAGAAGGTTTGGGAATGTCATGTCACTGTAGGAGGGGAAATGAGAGAAGAGCTCATCCTGGAGTTCACAGGCTTCAAGGAAACACGGGAGTTGGCAAGCCTGTAGCTATCCTGGTGCAGTCATGCTCAGGGTGAGCCTGAGCTTGTCATTTTCAGTGTTGTTACATTCCTGTGTTCTTGCTGAAGCATAAGTAAGGCCATGAGCTAGCTCAGTTAATGCTGCTGGTGCTGTTCCTTGTCCTCAGGTGTCTCCTGTGCACAAGCTGTCCTGTTCTTCCTTGGCACTGAGCAAGGACGGGAGATACCTGCTCACTGCTGGTGACAAAGTCATCAAGGTGTGGGACTATCAGATGCACTCCAATATCAACTTCCAGGTACTGCCTGCAAAGGGAGGGGAGGGGGTTGCTGTTGCATTTCTGAACCCCTGGAGAAGAGAGCAGCCAATGCCCTCTGTGGGACTTGGCCCAGTGTCCCTGCTTGCACAGCTGTAGCAGCTCTGCTCTGGAGCCAGGCTGAGAGAGCTGGGCTGGCTCAGCCTGGAGAAGAGAAGGCTCCTTGAAGAGAGACCTTAGAGCAGCTCCCAGCTCCTGAAGGGGCTACAAGAAAGCTGGAGAGGGGCTATGGACAAGGGCCTGTAGGGGCAGGACAAGGGGCAATGGCTTTAACCTGACAGAGGGGAGATTGAGATGAGCTCTTAGGCAGAAGTTCTTCCCTGTGAGGGTGCTGAGGCGCTGGCACAGGTTGCCCAGAGAAGCTGTGGCTGCCCCATCCCTGACAGTGTTCAAGGCCAGGTTGGATGGGACTTGGAGCAACCTGGTCTAGTGCAAAGTGTCCCTGCCTGTGGCGTGGGGTTGGAACTGGATGAGGTTTAAGGTCCCTTCCAACCCAAACCAGTCTGGGATTCTATGAAATACAACCCTACTCCTATTTGTAATAACACTCGGCAGCAAGCACAGGCTGGGCTGCCAAAACACCTAGCTTAGTGAGACCCTCTGTGAAGGAGTTGTAGGTGTGACCTCTGCACTAGCGACGGAGCCACCCAGAGAAGAAAATGTCTTGCCCAGTGTTCCAGTAGCTGTTGAGAGCTAGTTTTAGATCTTGGGGTTTTTCAGCTCCTGCTTGCTTCTCCAGATGAGTGTGAGGATGGTCAATCCTAGGTTCATCAACCCTAGGTCTGAGCACTGCAGGTGTGCTGCTGGCCTCTGAGAGGATCTGCTGAGGTGTGTAGGCACTGGCTGTGAGGGCAGGGAGTGGAGTAACCACCACACTGACAGGACAGGCATGGGGTTGAAGTTCAGTGTGTGTTCTCTCCCAGGTGTACATCGGGCACTCAGAGCCAGTGCGCCAGGTTGCCTTCACACCAGACCAGCGGCATGTCATCAGTGTTGGAGATGCCATCTTCCTATGGGATTTACTAGCTCCGCCTGAGGAGAGGTCACCACCTGCTGGGTAAGTGCTTGGTGTTGGGCAGAGCCTTCCTCTGCGTCCCCTTACTCCCCTGCCCCACCCTCGCTTGGCGTAATGCCACTCTCCTGCCTTTTCCAGGCTTTGTTCCTCTGAGTCTGTTCCACTGCTGGGACCAGGTGAGTTTGCCTCTTCCCATGAATTGACACTGGCAGCTCTTCCACCACTGCTCATGATGGCAGAGGGTAGGGGTTGGGGTTCTTTGGTTCCTTCCCTTAGGGATTTACATAGCAGCAGGGTGGGGAGGGGGGTAACCAGCTGGTTAGCCCCAGAGGATGGTCTCTAACTAGCACCTCTCAGTAGGAGTCTGCCAGGGAGGGGATGTTCTAAGCAGAGCTGCTCTGGGTTTTCTGTTAGGTCTTTCAGCTTTTGCCTTCTGTCTTTCCCTGCCTCCATCTCTTCTGTCATCTTTTTCCCTGCCCTCATTGTTCCCCTCCCTCTTTCCATCCCTCTCTTTAGTGACATTTTTTAGTGGTGGTCTTGGCAGTCTTGGGGTAAAGGTTGGACTTGATCTTAAAGGTCTTTTCCAACGTAGTTGATTCTATGATTCTTCTTTGAAGGGAAGAGGAACAATGGCTTCTCTCATGCAGGAGGAAGCTGGAGAAATGAGCTTGGAGGTATCATCATTGATCAACCCAAGAGGATGGGGGAATTGGGGAGGAATGAAATAGTACAAACCGTTTTATTTTCACAGAAGGCAGCTCTGAGAAGCTGAAGGATGCCTCTGAGACGCCTCGGCAGGCAGTGCCTCTTCCATTGCTGTCCTCACCACCGTGTTTGGATGTCAGCTCTGTCCACCAAGCAGGATGTCAAAGTAAGAAGAGCTGCTTGCAGGAAAGGGGAAAAATAATCTTGTTTTAGAAAAAACTCCTTGTGTAGTTGAGCAGTATCCTTGGAGCCATCCCTGCCCGTGATCCCCTTCCTGACACTGACAGACCAGGCTGTGTTTTTCTTTCCCTAAGCTGGATAAAGCTAGCCATAGGCGTTGGGCTTCAGCACCGCTTTTATCCTCTGCTCACCTCCACGCACTGAGCTGTTGGCACAGCTTCTCTGAGGGCTACAGTAAATACCTTGTTGGACATACCCACTAGGAAATGTCTGCTTTGCCCTCCACCTGAACAGATGGACTGTTACACATAGCAGGAGGGTGGCACTGGCAGAAATCAAAGGGTCGGTCACACATGAAGTGGTCCTGAAGGACATGGTGGCTCTCTCCTCCCACCAGGTATCTTCTCCGAGTCAGATAAAGAGGAGGAAGCAGATCTGCCAGGCAGCAGCAGGATGGTGGTGAATGGAGGCAAAGATGCGTCGGTCCTTGTGGTGGAGCCAGTGAGGAATGAGGAGCTCATTGTGGTGAGGCCCAAAGAGAGGCAGGAGAGCTCGAGGTCTCCTGGAATATCTGCAAGTGGTAAGTCAGGGGTATTGGCATCTTGTACACAGCATGCCCCCTTTGGGACACAGTATGCACAGGCAGCTTGGTCTATCCCTGAAAAATAAAGAAAGAGCATTAATATGATACAGATAGACCCGGGCACATGCTCAGAGTTACGAGGTGAAGGGCAGCAACTATGGGACCGTCCCTTTGCGTGTGATTTACCAAGGGGAGTCGGTATTGAGAGAAGCTCACACTAGTCCCCAAGACCGCTCGTTTATTCTGGCTCTTTCCCTGCTATTGCTTCTAGGCACACCAGAAGCACCTGTTCAGCTTGGAGCCAATATCATCTCTAAGTGGCACGTTCTGTTAAAGCTTCCCATGTCTCTATTAATAGATGTACAGCCTCAAAGCTGCAGCAATTGGTGGCGAGCTGCCAGAGCTGGCAGAAGCTGTTGGAAAGCTTCAACACAAAACTGTGCTTCTGCTTCTTCTGTCAAGGATATCTTTCTAGCTGAGAGGCTTATGCTTTCACAGTGAAGCCCAGGGGACACAGCATGGATGCCCAGAGGCTGGTTGCTGTGTGGTGTGGCTGAGCAGGGTGATGGGTGGCAATGGAGGTTCCTCGTTCACTCCTGGAAAGCTGATGCTTTTCCTACAGCCAGTTATGTAGGAGCACATCCAATGCTGCAGTCTGATTTTTGCCTTGTGTGTGTATACGCACACACATAGAATCCCAGACTGGTTCAGATTGGAGGGACCTTAAAGCCCATCCAGTTCCAGCCCCCTGCCATAGGTGGGGACACCTTTCACTAGACCAGGTTGCTCCAAGCCCCGTCCAGCCTGGCCTTGAACACTGCCAGGGATGGGGCAGCCACAGCTTCTCTGGGCAACCTGTGCCAGTGCCTCAGCACCCTCACAGGGAAGAACTTCTGCTTAAGACCTTGTCTCAAGCTCCCCTCTCTCAGGTTAAAGCCATTCCCCTTGTCCTGTCCCTACAGGCCCTTGTCCAAAGCCCCTCTCCAGGTTTCCTGCAGCCCCTTTAGGCACTGGAGCTGCTCTAAGGTCTCCCCTTAAGGAGCCTTCTCTTCTCCAGGCTGAACCAGCCCAGCTCTCTCAGCCTGGCTCCAGAGCAGAGCTGCTCCAGCCCTCGCAGCATCTCCATGGCCTCCTCTGGACTCGCTCCAACAGCTCCACATCCCTCTTGTGTTGTTGCCCCAGAGCTGGGTCAGGACTGCAGGGGGGGTCTCTCCCCAGAGCGCAGCAGAGGGGGAGAATCCCCTCCCTGTCCTGCTGCTCAGACTCTGGGGATGCAGCCCAGCACACGTTGGGGGTGTTCTGGGCTCAAGTGCTCACTGAAGCCGGGTCATAGGAAGCTGCTCATTGACCAACACCCCCAAGTCCTTCTCCTCAGGGCTGCTGCATCCACTCTCCCCCAGCCTGTGTTTGTGTTTGGGTACACACACAGCATGTGAGCAGCTCACAAGCCACCGCCCAGGTGCTGCTCCCAAACAGTTCTTGAAAGCAGCATCCCAGAGGTAACAACTGTTTCCTTCTCTGTGTGGCAGAACCCAGAAAGGAGACCACAGGTCCCAAGCCCCAGTGCTCCGTGCGCCCCGATTCCTACCGGCATTTCACTCCTCGATTCAAGGCATCGGTGCTCCCCAAGGTGAGAGCTGTATCTGGGCAGGTGGTGAATGCTCATTTTGGGGCTGGGATAGGTGGATTTTCCAAACTATTTCTGTTTCATTCTGTTTGAAAGCAGTTTGTGAAATGTACTCCTGGGCCTGATGCTCTATTACAAACTCCTCATGTTAGTTACCTTTTCTCCTCTACATGTGGCTCTTTCCAGACTAGTGGAAAGTGAGTTGTGATCAACTCTTTTTCCGTTCAGCAAATCTGCATACATTTTTATTCCAAACAAATGCAAATGGCATGTGCTATTGAAAGGGAAAGACGAGTGAGCAGTGGAGTGATTCATCTCACACCCGTGTTTGCGAGCAGATGCGTTGGCAGAGCAGGCTGGGGAAGGCAACCATTGAGCGTAGGGAGGATGGGCAAAGACCAGCTCTGGCTCCGTGAACAAACAGAGCAATAATAAACCAGAGACTTAACCTTTTCCTAAGCTCTCAGCTGTTCACTGTGCTCCTCTGTTCCTCTGCTCGGCAGCATTTCCCCTCCCCACTGTCTACATCCCCAAGTGAGCAAAACCCACCACACTCTTTCCCAGCAGGATTAGCAGCTGCTAATCAGTTGCTGCCAGCCTGGTTTGCGCCTCATCTGAAAGCATCTGTGCCTGGTTTTGCTGGTGTAGTCTCCCTTTTGTATGTGTAAGTGTGCTTTGGTACTCTTCTGCTGATGTGTTGAACCTGAATGCTGTGAGTGTTGGCATGAATTTGGGTGTTGTGTGCAGCACGACGTGTGTGTGTGTGTGTGCTTGCACTCAGGCTTTTTCTCATGTGAGTGTTGAATGCACCTGCCTGGGCCATTCCTCTAGAGCTTATTTTAAATCAATGTCTATTTTTCTTGCAGAGTTTCTTACCTCCTCCAGCTGGCAGTGAGGTCTTGAAGCTGAAAGCAGTGATCGGCTACAATGGGAATGGCAGAGGGAATATGGTGTGGAACCCGGACACAGGTACACCAGGAAGGCTCTGGCAGGGTGGGAGATGTGTGTACTGAGCCAGGTTATGATCTTCTAGCTGTTGGGTTGGGATCTTTGCTTTAACACAGGGGTTCTTTGCATTGGTAAAATGCAGTAACAGGATTGGAACTGGATGATCTTTAAGGTCCCTTCCAACCCAAACCAGTCTGTGAAGCACTGGCACAGGTTGCCCAGAGAGGTGGTGGATGCACAGTCCCTCAGAGGCTCAGGGTCAGGCTGGATGTGGTTCTGGGCAACCTGATCTAGTTGAAGATGTCCCTGCTCATTGCAGCAGGGTTGGACTAGGTGACCTTTGAAGGTCCCTTCCAACCCAAACTGTTCTAAGATTCTATCATTCTGATTCTGCTTTGTTAGGCCTGGAGAAGGGGAGACCTTATTGCAGCCTTTCAACACCTTGAGGGGGCCAACAAGAAATCTGGAGAGGTCCTTTTTACAAGGACGTGTAGTGGCAGGACAATCGGGAACGGATTCAAGTTAAACAAGGGGATACTTAGATTTTATCTTAGGCAGAAGTCTTTCCCTGTGAGGGTGCTGAGGCGCTGGCACAGGTTGCCCAGAGAAGCTGCAGCTGCCCCATCCCTGGCAGTGTTCAAGGCCAGGTTGGATGGGGCTTGGAGCAACCTGGTCTAGTGGAAGATGTCCTTGCCCATGGCAGGGGGTTGGAACTGGATGAGCTTTAAGGTCCCTTCCAGCCCAAACCAGTCTGGAATTCTTTGCTACTGGAAAATGTTAGCTGGGACAGGCAGGCCAGGCTTCAGTTGTTGAGTGGATAGAGCAGAAGGGAAAGCTTTCACCGAGACCATCTTTCCTCCTTCCTGTAGGCTGGAGGGATGCCCAGCAGCTTTGCTCAGGTTAGGGGAAGGGAGATTTTACTCCACTCCCAACCTGATGGGCAGGATGCTGACAAGCTGTGTAGAAGAGTCAGCTTTTAACTCTTACCAAAACCCAGAATTTAACTGAATTTTGAGGTAGTGGGTGCAGTATGTGAAGCCTTTACGTGGAAACATCCCATTTCCTCCTTCTCCGCAAGGCTTCTTCGCCTACACCTGTGGCTGCATCATCGTGGTGGAAGACCTGCACTCGGGATCACAGAATCACTGGCTTGGCCACGCAGAGGAGATCTCCACACTCGCTGGCAGCCATGATGCCCAGGTAGGAGAAACTTCTGCTGCCCCAGGCTGGGTTTTGTCCATGTCACTTTGGGATAATGGAATGTTACAGGCTAAAAGCCTGTTTGTCTGTTCCTCCTTCTGTGTGGAGACCTGGGCTTATGGAAATGCAATCAGTGTTTTCATAGAATCATAGAATCAACCAGGTTGGAAAAGACCTTGAAGATCATCATGTCCAGCCATTCCCCAGCACTTCCAAGGCCACCACTAAACAGTGTCACCTCATCTACATGTTTTTGGAACACTTCCAGGGACGATGATTCTACCACTTTCCTGGGAAGCCGGTTCCAGTATTGGAGCCTCATCTGTTGTTCTGGCTCAGTGTGACATTAAAGGCTGCTCCTTCCTTCCTGGTGATGGTCCGTTCCCTCCTGCCATCAGCTGATGGTTGTTCTCACAGGATTTTCCATGTGCCAAACATCACTTTAATTTGAGACTAATTGTTTCTAAGGCTAACAAAGTATCTCTAATTACTTACCAAGGTCACAGTGACAACATATTGTTCTGTTAGGTTCTTGCCTCTGCCTCAGGAAAGAGGAATGGAGACTCCCACTGTCAGATCTGCATCTGGAACGTCCCAGATGGGCTTTGCACAGCAAGTCTCTTCCACCATGAGACCCAAGTGCAAGCCATGGCATTCTCTCAGGATGATCGATTCCTTGTCACCCTCGGTGAGTACACCCATAACATGGGGTGTGGGGCACCCTACAGCAGACATCTCATGAGAAGGTGATGCTATAACTGTGCAAGACCATGATACATGTACCAGGCTTGTGGCTATGAAGCTGTTTCTTGGTAGCCTTGGGGCAATGGATAATGTAGCATGTAATACTGGAGGTGATCTTGGATCTTTGTGGGAGTGACCACCTGCAGAGGCACTTTTTCAGCTGAGTGTGGTCCAGGACACTGTCACCAGTGTTTTCAAGGGGAAGCATGCATCCTGTGCATGCATATGGAGCTTCCCCAGCTCCCCTTCAGTCCCTTCTCATTGCCCTAGCTAGCTTGTTTTCCTTCAAGTTACAGCTTTCTTCTGGCTCACAAGTGCTTGTTAAACCTGTATAAATAGTTTCCAGTTACTATATATAGTGTCCAGAGGGAAAAGCCTTCTTCTGGACTTATTGCTTCTTAGGTGGCATTGCATAGAAGTAGCCAGGCTTCAAACTGTGAGCCTCCTGCCAGGCAGCAGTGCCAGCACAAGATGGACACTCAAGCTGTCTGTTTAGTTTAGGCAGGGGACATTTAAAAGACAAATATGCAATTAGTAAGCTCTTGTTTTGCATGAGAGAGGACCTGTGGAGCAGGCAACAGGCTCACTCTGGGCTGGTGAGTCTGCCCTTGGAACAAAGCCGCCTTTGCTGGAGAGAAAGAGCTTTGTGCTCTCCACGGAGCAGCGTGGGAGAGCAGCCTTGTCCTCCAGCTCCAGTCCAGGCTGCAGAGGAGAGAAAAGCTGGGAGTCTCCACTAAGCTTGTGGAGCTTGAGCAAGGCAGCAAGAGAGCACTGTGCTCCAGAGCTGTCTGGGAGCTGGGGATGTTTGCCATCACCAAGGCTGGTGCCTTCTTCCACCCAGATACAGTGACTTCCATCCAGGTTAGCTTCCATCTCAGCTGTGACCTCAGCAGAGATGACATCCCTTTCTGATTTCCAGACTCTTTGGTAGCCCTGACTGCACAGTAGCACTGAAGGGATTGTGTGGGGCACACATGAGGTGTGCAGTAGCTCATGAGGGTGTAGGAACAGCAGGAAACCTGCTCTGCCTGTGAAATCCTTACTGAGCGCTGGCTGCAGACCCTCTGCTGGGCCAGATTTGCTACAACCTCCACTGTGAAGTGTGATAGTTATATCTCTCCTCAACTTGGATAAGGACCCATCACATTGTGCAGCTTTTGCTGAGTGTGCAAGGAGCTGTGTCCACTCCTGGGACAGTGTTACAACAGAACAAGGGAGTGACACAGCTGATGCAGGAGCATAGTGCGTATGCTGTGAGCAGCCTGAGGCTGCAGAATTTCCTCCTACTCTCTTTCATGTTCTACCTAGGGGACTACAGTGATCAAACCATTGCTCTGTGGAATACCTACACTTATGAACTCATGTGGTCAACTTGTATCTCAGAGCCAGTCCATGATGTGGCTTTTAGTCCTTTTTGTCACAGAGAACTGGCCTGTGTGGGGAAGGGAGCTGTGATGTTCTGGCTGTTGGAGCAGCAGGGAGCTGATGTCCATCTCAAGGTAAACCTCAGTTTTACCTTCTTTTATAATTCCTGATCATAGAATCATAAAATAGTTTGAATTGGAAAGGAACTTAAGATCATCTAGTTCCAAGCCCTCTGTCGTGGTTGGAACTAGACCAGGTTGCTCCAAGCCCCGTCCAACCTGGCCTTGAACACTGCCAGGGATGGAGCATTTACTACCTCCGACTTCTTTCCCAAGCCCCTCATGAGTGTGATGGAGGCTCTACCCCCAGAGTCTGTGAGAGCTGATGATTTCTCTTAAGGAGATGATGATGGCTGGTCATGAGTGGCTTTCAGTTATATTTGAGTGATATAATACATGAATTTAGGAGAGGAGGAGGGTTATTTTACCTGATGTAGGTAAGCACCATATTCTCTCTGATGTTGTATGTGCTCCTGCAGGTTCATTGTGCCCCTGCCCCGGATGTGCTGGGGCCAGTGGAGCTGACCTCTCTCTGTTACGGTGCCGACACTCTTCTTTATAGTGGGACCAACTCAGGCCAGATCTGTGTGTGGGACACTGAGACTAATTGCTGCTTCATGACATGGGAGGCCGACGAGGGTGAGATCGGTGGGTGCAGGTGCCCTGGGCATCTCCTGGGGCTATAACAAGGAAAGAAGCATTGAGCTTGCAGTCCTCTAATTTCAGCTGTGCTTGGAAAATGAGTTTGCTGTGTCAGATGCAGGATGCATTGGGTGGCGATGGCTCTGTGGCTTGGGTTTCCTCAGGGTCCTGGGTTTCCTGGGGGGTTCACCTCTAGTCTGTAAAAACAGCGCCCTGCCTGAATGAATCGGTGGCCTGGCTGTGAGGAGCACACGGTGGGTGATGGCTGGGAGCAATGGATGTTCACAGATGCCCTTTGTCCTCTCCATGGTCTCCCAGGTGTGCTGGTGTGTCGGCACAACAGGCTACTGAGCGGCAGCAACACGAAACGCATCCGCCTGTGGGCAGTGGCCGCTGTGCAGGAGCTGAGGCTGAAAGGTCCTGATGCCAGGTAGGAGGTGGTGGCCCTTGTGCCTACCTCACCATGCTCTCGAGATGCTCTTCCCCTCATCCAGCAGCTCCCTGCACCTGTCTGAGAGGCGGCTTTTCACGGACAGACATCAGCTCTGCCTGCAACCACGCTGCTCCTGTTGCTCTTCATCCTTAGCTTTTCCTGTCCGTGCTGTGACTACTGATGCTTTCTGTCTGGATCTTTTTACTGAACTTTTGCCACAGGTAGCTGAACCCTCTTAATACTGGAAATGGGTGGAGTTTGGCATGCCTGAAGCTTGTGTCAGTGAGTTGTAGGAATTCCTGGTGAAACAGAAACTGGTGAAGATACGCTGCCTCTCTTTCTTCTCTCGCACTGCTGCACCCCATATTATTTTTTTTTCTTTTCTTTCCTTTTTTTTTTCTTCTCTTCCTTCTTTCTCTCTTCCATCTCTTCCCTCTCTTCCGTCTCTTCCTTCTTCTCTTATCTTTCCTATAAAAGATGGTTGTAGTGCAAATGCAAGAGTAGTCACTGTTAATGTAGAGGAGCCCCTCACTGAACCATTTACCTGCAAACACATGACTGGGCTCACTGGAAAGTTGTATTTAAAGGAAGCAGAGTGGCCATTCCAACATTTGAGCCCATCCTTCTCACATCCTCCTTTCCTCCAGCTCTGACTTGGTCCTGCTAGAACATGAGATCCCCCTCGACGGGACAATAGTCAGTGCAGCCTTTGATGACTCTTTGGAAATGGGAATTGTGGGCACCACGGCAGGAACCCTGTGGTACATCAACTGGACGGAGAGTACGAGCATCCGACTGATCAGCGGCCACAAGAACAAGGTTAGAGGTGGTTTGCCCCACAGAGCACCAAGTGCTGTGTGTGCTGTCCGTGCCCTGGGAAGCACGTGTGGGCTGCAGCAGCACTCGCTGGTCTGGCCATTGGAGAGGTCAGGGAGCTGCAGGGCTGATGGGAACTGTGCACACTGAGGAGTCCAAGCTGAAGAAGTCTGAGCTCATCCACTCTTAGCCCTCAGCATTCAACAGCCTCAGACTGGGAGCAGCTGTGGGCCTTTCTGCTGGAGCACAAGGATGCAGTTTGCAATCACGAAGGCTTCATTATTGAGTACTGCAGTTTCTGTTTGCCAGCTGGACATCCATAGTAAATACCATTTGTTTTGCCAAAACCAAAAAATAATCCAAACCCAGGTGAAGAATGACTGTTCTGACTTTTGCTGTTACTTTGCGGTATTGTTATGCTCTAGAAAAAAGGGTTCAGATAGTAGAAGGGAAGGTATTTTATGCAGACCTATGCTGCACAGTGCCTGGTCCTACCTTTGGGGTTAGGTTTAGTAATTTATATTACAATTTAGCAATTTATATTATCAGCCCAGAATTGAAGCGCAAAACCAAATCACCCACCTCTCTTTGCCTTTAGGGCTTCTTGGCTGATGCTTCCCATGGGAGAGGTCCTGGGGAGGGGGGATGAAAGGGGAAGAGGAGCATTTGTAGAACCCTGTTCTCCATCTTGTTTCTTGCTGCAGGTGACTGAGGTGTGCTTCAGTCCTGATGAGACTCACTGCGCAACGTGCGGGGAGGACGGCAGCGTGAGGATCTGGTCTCTGGGCAGCATGGAGCTGGTGGTACAGTTCCAAGTGCTCAACCAGGTAATTGTGGTACATCAATCTCTTCCTCCTGGCAGAGGGCGCAGGAGGAAGGAATCCTTGCTTGGGGTTACAAGGACTGCTATGTCCTCACGGAGGAGATAAAGCTGGGGAAATACCTGTAGGTGGAGCTTGTAGTGCACTGGACTGCACGATCCTGCTGTCCTCACTGTGTCATCAGGTCTCTGCCCTGGTTCCTTTGCAGAGCTGCCAGTGCCTGGCCTGGAAGCCTCATCCTGTCGTTGTATGGGGAGCTGAGAACCAGCATGTAGTGGCAGGGTACAGTGATGGCACCATCCGTGTGTTCAGCATTTCCAGGACAGAGATGGAGCTCAAAATGCAACCCCATGCCGTTGCACTAACCGCGATTGCATACTCCACAGACGGTGAGGCTGCCTCTCACACAAGTGTGGAACATGGCTTGGTTGTGCCTGGGTTACCCTGACCTTCAAGTGCTCTGCACACCATCAACCTGCCCAAAATCCTGGGGCCAGGGAGATCCAGAGAATTTGTACCAGTGAGCTTTGGTAGCTCTGCCAGCTGAGCATGTGGTAAATGAGACGCGGGAGGTATATTGGCAATGGCATAGCAAAGAGATTTGGATACAACAAATGTGCCTTTGTTCTCCTGCTTATGATCTACAGTGGCTCTTCTTCAGTGTCTAAGAAGTGTCTCTGAGACATCTCATACCCAGCCCTGACTCAGTTGTTCCCAGCCTTTCACAGTGTTTTGGGACACTGGTATCCATGCTCTCAGACCTTTCTCCTATGAGCTTTTTCTTCTCCTACAAGAAGTGTCATGTTCTTTTTCTCTCTCTGCCCACAGGAGAAATGATCTTATCGGGCAGCAAGGACGGGCTCGTGGCCGTCAGCAGCCCTCGCACTGGAATGACCATCCACGTCCTTGCTGACCACAAAGGCTCCCCCATCACTGCTCTGCAGTGCACCACGAAGCAGGTGAGACCTCACCTTTGCCCTGGCCCTGTGCGGCAGCAAGTCCCTGTGGGTCACTGCACAGCCATGTCAGTCAGTGAGTCTGCTTCTTTGTCCCTTGCTTTTCCTCTTTGGGCCACCAACCCCTCCAACAGCTTCTGTTCAGTTTTTCTGACTCTGTACTGCTCCTCTTTGGAGCTGGGAAGACTTGGCTGTGCAGCAGCGTGATGGTTTTAGCATCTCCTTTGTCCTCCTCTTCATGGGGAGTCTTCTTCCTTTGTGCAGTGGAAATGACAATAATTTTGCCTGAGTTCTTAGGCTTTAAAATCATCCACACTGCAAGGCTGGGCTCCCTGGGAATTCTAGACTTGGGAGATCATCCTCAGTTTTAGGTAAAGGACATTGTTCGGGGACACACAGTATAAACAAGGACTCCCCTATGACATGAGCAGGTCCAGAGGGTGTCCCAGGGAAGAGATCCATGTTGTTCAGGTCAGGCACTCTCCCTCCTCCAGCAGCCTCTTCTGCTGGGGCTTTCAGCCAGGAGCATGCTGCTGGTTCCTACACCACAGCCTCATTCTCCTGTTGGAGGGACTTTAAGCACTGCCCAAATGGAAGTGAATTGATCCCCTGTGGCATGAGGCCTATGTTCCCACCAGCTCCTGGCCCACACTTGCTCTGGTGGCAGCTTCTGGACTAAATTTCAAGCTTAAACTCACAGCACTGTGCTCATCTTCCGCAGTACCAGGACTTCGGGGTGGAAGGAGGTGAGCTCTGGCTGGCCACCAGCTCGGACCGGCGGGTCAGCATCTGGGCCTCCAACTGGCTGAAAGACAAATGTGAGCTCCTCGACTGGCTCAGCTTCCCTGCTCCTGCCAGCCCCAAGGTGAGCGCGCCACTGTCAGCCTCTGCCTGCTCATGGCACCGGTCTGGTGGTGCAGGTCTCAGCACCAGCGAGCTGGCAAAGGAGTGCCTCAAGGCTCTGAGCAGGATGGGGCCAAAGAGGCAGGGTGAACTTCATTAGTCATAGAATGATAGAGTGGTTTGGGTTGGAAGGGACCTTAAAGCTCATGCAGTTCCAACCCTCTGCCATGGGCAGGGACACCTTCCACTAGACCAGGTTGCTCCAAGCCCCATCCAACCTGGCCTTGAACACTGCCAGGGATGGGGCAGCCACAGCTTCTCTGGGCAACCTCTGCCAGTGCCTCAGCACCCTCACAGGGAAGAACATCTTCCTTATCGTTTTAGTCACCTTCTTTAGCTCTGCTGCTTGTAGAGTATCTTGGTGATGCACTTTCTTGTCTGTTGAAGAGCAGTGGAATTGGAGCAGTGCCTGACTTCTGGGAAGCACTGACTTTGTAAGCGTGAGGAGTCAAAAACTGCATGTGCAAAGAGCTAACACCCCTGTGCTGTGCAGAACAGAGCACAAGCAGCAGTGAGCACAGCACCCAGGAGAGACACCTCATTAGGAGCATGCTGCCAACTTTGACACTCCCAAAGAACATGAATACTCAGAGCCAGGAGTCCAGGGACTGGTTCATAAACCAAGTACTCAGCCTTGTGTGTCTGTGATGCTTTGCAGAACCCTTTGGCTCCAACCCAGGTGTGAGATTTGGGTAGCAGAACACTTGCTAGAAAGAGAGGAGGGTGTGTATCAGATGTGGAGATGATCCCTTGTTCCCAAAACACTGGTTTTCCTCTCCATGAAAGAAGCTCACTACAGGTCTCCCCACAGTGAACAGGGAAAGGGTTGATCTTGCATCTACTACTAAAGATCTATCTTACGGGCCCTATTTTCTTGTGTTAAACTGATCCCTTACCCAATCCCACCTTCAAACCCATGTGGTAATATTATTGGTGATAATACCTCGATGGAAATTCAACCCTCCCGTGTCCCACTCCTACAACAGTAAACAATTTGCTTTATGTTTTTGTGACAGTGTGTGGTTGCTCCTTGCTTTACCATGAGCATGTCTGAGATGGCAATGCAAGAGGGAGGAAACAGCCTCCAGCATACTGATTTCATACTGCTCAGACACCACAGCCCCAGGACCGGTGGCCTCATGCTCTCCTTTTGACCCCCACTATGTTGGGTCAGGCTAGAGAAGCTGGCCTCAGTTTTGTTCCCTTTGGTTTCCCTCACCAGGGTCTGGACACCCTTCCGCCCAGCCTGGCCGCGTTCTGCCCATGGGAACATGGCACCCTGGTCTACGTCGGCTTTGGGAGGCAGAAGGAAGCCTTGTTTTACAGTCTGCACAAGAAACAGGTACTTGTGCCCTGCCAGGGCAGCTCGGGTACTCAGCTGCTGCGAGGCTGTGGCCACATGGAATGGAGTGCAGTGATGGGGAGAGGCAGCACTGCCCTGCGTGTAAAGCCATGCCTCAAGGTGTGAGGTGGGCCCAGGCAAGCGGCTGCTCAGCACAACAGCTTTCCATCTCAGAACCTCCAGGGGCCCTGGTCTGGGCAGGCTGCCAGCCCTGCTGCTGCCTTTCCATCCCAGTGGAGGGGAAGGCATTTGCTTTCGGGAGCACCAACACTCTAAATCTTTGAGTCAAGTGTCCTCTGGAAAGTCAATGCCTTTGGCAGGTTTCCGAGCTCTGAGAGGTGCTGTGCATCTGTCAGCCTCCCTTCTGAGAGGAGCCCTTTGCCCTCCTAACAACCATCACTGCAGCAGCTCTGGTCTCCCGCCTTCTTTCTGAGGTGCTGTTTCTTTTGCTGGAGCATAGGTAGTCATGAAGATCCCCTTGCCATACTTTGCCACGTCGCTCAGCCTGTCTCCTGCAGTACGCTTCATGGCTGTTGGCTTCGGGGGTGAGTACCGGAGGGTGCTGTGGACTCTGCTTGCTCAGGCTGCCTTGCACCCAGGCTACCTTTTGGTGGGGAGGGATGTCCCTTCTTCCCGTTAGTGGGGGAAACCAAGTATCCTCTTTCCTTTAAACAATCAGTCCCTATCCTGCTGGGAGCTGTGGTCCTGGGCAAGGAGAAAGCTCTGGGCGACTCATAGGTCAGAAATGAGATGCATAAGCTCAGAAATGAGCAGGGTTTGTCACTTGAATGATGACTTGGGGTTAGGAGCTGTCTTTATCTCTGGCTGTGTGAGCTACAGCCCAGGAGGCAGAAGGAACTTGCCCACAGCCAATCTGGGACAGTTGGCACTCTGCTCCTCTGAAGGGCACCTTGCTCCTATAGCCATTTGTACCTGCTTGAGGAGGCAGCATATGTCCATCCCGCGCTGAGCTCCATCCCTGCCCCAGAGCTGTGGGGCACCTGCTGAGCCCAGGACCAGCTGCTTTAGGGGGCTGTGAGCTAGCAGAACTGCACCAGTGTGTGCTGCCATACCCATCACTGCCTTGAACAAGCCTGACACACAGCAGGGAGCCCTCAAGCTCTCTCCCTATTACCAGCCAGTAGTTGCCTACTTGCCTCAGCAGGAACTTGCCCCTGCCTCTCACCTGGCTGCCTGTCAGCTTAGCACTGGGGTGATGGGAACGGTGCTCGTCCCAGTGCTCCTTCCCTGGGCTGACCTCTGCTCTCCCCACAGCCCGGCTGCTGCGGCTGCTGCGCTGCCCCGGCGAGGCGCAGGACTATGGCGGCCACGATGACACCGTCCACAGCTGCTGCTTCTCCCCCTCAGGCCGCCGCCTCCTCACGGCCTCGCACAGCGCCGTCCTGCTCTGGGAGCTCACGGGCGGCTGAGCCTCAGCCCCCAGCTCCGCGGCCCTCCTCCAGGAGCAGGCAGGACCATGGCGTCCAGTGGGCCAGGACCCGGCTCCCCCGTCCCGGCACCAGGCCCTGGCACAGGCCCCGGCTTAGGCCCCAACTAGGCCCCGACGCCAACGTTCCCCTGGCTGGGTCCGGGCGCGGCGGCGGGCAGCGGGGAGGGCGCGGCGAGGTGCGGGGTGTGTTTGACGGCTCCATCCGCCGTTCGACCTTTCGTTTGTGTTTAATAAAAACACCGAAAGCCGACGCGTTTGGGGTGCTATGCGACGTGCCCCGCCCGCCCGCCGGGGGGCGCCGCTCCCCGTCCCGCGCCGCTCTGCGCCGCAGCTCGCTGGCGCGGCCGGAAGCGGGAGGTTGTGGCGGGGAGGTGGTGGTACCGGTAGCGGCGGCGGCGGTGCCGCCATGAAGCGGGACGTGAGGATCTTGCTGCTGGGGGACGGTGAGGCCGGGACGGGGTGCCCCAGTGCGCAGGGGAGCGGCTGCGGGGCCTTCCCTCCCCGTGGCTGCCTCCAAGCGGGCCGGGCTGCAGCGTCCTCCGCCCGGGGCCTCCCGCTGGGAGAGGGCCCCGCAGCCGGGCTGGTGCCAGTGTGCTGCCTTTCTCTCCTAGCCCAGGTGGGGAAGACATCCCTGATCATGGCCCTAGTGGGAGAGGAGTTCCCAGAAGAGGTGAGCGGCAGCGGCGGGACGCTGTGTCCCGGGTGGCGTCCTTGGGGCTGCGGCGGGTGAGCGGGGGGCTCCCAGCGGAACGGTGCTGCCTCCGGTCTGTGCTCTAATCCCTGCCCTGCGGAGGGGTGTAGGGACCTGGCAGGCCTCGCTCCCTGCTGCTGCGGTCTGTGTGGCACAGTGGACCATTGAGCACAGCCTTCCCACACAGAGTGGAGCCATTTGCTCCCCAGCTCTGGCCTTTCCATGGTGGCACCAGCGCAAAGCCTTTAGAAGTGGCAGCACCATCTTCCCTGTCCTTCTGTGCCCATCTGGAGACAGGCTTGGTGCTTTCAGCTGGGCCACCTGCTAGGAGCAGTACTCAGCCAGCCCCGTGGAGCCTTCACATGGGCAGCTTGCTGTCCCATCACGGTTTGGGTAGGAAAATGGGATCGTTCTGGCCAGGTATGTTTGCCCTGTGCTGTCAGTTGGCTTCCCCTCCTGCCCCCAAACAGATGGTGCTCTCTGCACCATTCCTGCTGGGAAAACATCAGCTCTGGGGGCTCGGGGGAGGACTGGCCCTGAGCACCTTCCCATGCTCTCATGACAGAGCCTGGACAATCAGCTTAGAGCTTCTCCCAGCTGCCAGGAGGTCCGTCTGGAGAGCTGGGGGAGTGCTGAGGGCTTATCTCTGGAGCAGCACCGTGGGCAGCAGCACTGGAGAGGCAGCTTTCCCAGCTTCCTGCAGCGAGCTGGGGTGGCAGCTGCAGCCCAGGAGCCAGGAGAGGAGCCATCCCTGGTGTGGAGCTTGTCCCACCCCAGCAGCGAGGGAGCTGGGGAGCTGCCATGCTGGGCTCTGAAGTCCCTTATTGCCCGTTCTCTCAGCTGTGTTGGGCTGGAGCAGAGGCTGTTGGCTTTGCAGGTGCCACCTCGTGCAGAGGAGATCACGATCCCGGCTGATGTCACCCCGGAGAAGGTCCCCACACACATAGTGGACTACTCTGGTACGGCCTGTGTCCCCTCCCTTCTCCACTCCCTGCCTGGCCGACGGGAGCAGGAAGGGGTCCAGTTGATGATGGGCTCTTCTTTCAGAGTCTGAACAGACAGAGGATGAGCTGCAGGAGGAGATCTCTAAGGTGAGCAGGGCTGGGCAGGGGTATTGAAGGACTGCTCACTCTCCCTCTTAGCCAACCAGAGACACACAGATTTATGCTGTGGGTTTGTTTAATCCTTCGCTGTCTGTAATCTGGTGTGTGTGGCTTGTCCCTGCCCTCTGGGGATTCTCCAGAGGGAGAGTAGCAGGGGGGCAGCCCACCAGGAGGTAGAAGAGGCTGCTGAGCAGAGGACATGCTCTCAGCCTCAGGATGTTCCCTATGGACTCAGAAGAGGGGAGAAGTAGTTGCTGAGCTTGGGTGAGCCTCCTCTGATCCCCTCATTAGGTCCCTGTGGCTGCCTGTTGAAGCAGTGGCCCAGAGGAGCTGGTTTGGGAGCTGGAGCCCTGGAGAGCACTGGTCAGGGAGGAATGAGGGCTCCCATGTGTTTGAGAGCAGCCATGGAGCAATAATCCCCTTGTCTGGCTGGGGTGGACCCAGCTGTTCTTCCCTGCCCTGGCGTTAACCCTGGCTCTGCAGAGGGGGGGGCCTCTTGATTATGGATGATAAACCTGCCTCTGTTCTGCATGTCTCACATGCACAGAGCTATTTAATATTTCCACCTCGGTGACTGAATGGCCGAGAAGGTGAGCACAGGGGTGTTGTTTCCTCCACACAGGCAGCAAGAGTATACAGAGGCTTAAAACAGCTCTGGGAAATCCTGCCTAAGCCTTTGTGTGTCCTCAGGATTAGCGCTGAACTCTCTCCTGAAAGGGCCTGTGATCCCTCCTGTCTGCTTCAAACACAGCGCTGGGGTCAGCGCTGCATGCATGGGGTCACGGGGAGAGGAAGGCAGTGGCCCCTGGCCCAGCTCAGCCGCTGAGGGGTCGGAGCGGGGAACTGGGGCTCAGGCCTGGAGGCGGATGTGCTCAGGGGGCTCCTGGAGCAGAAGAGCTGGTCTGTGCTCCGAGCACCCCTTGTAGAGCTTGTGTTGATGGGGGATGAGTGTTGCTGTGTGTACGTGCTGGGTTTCAGTGCCAGGGCTGTGCTGTGGGCTCAGGCAGCCTCACTGCTGCAATGACCATCGCTCACCACCCTCTGCCACTTCTCTTGTAGGCCAACGTGGTCTGCGTGGTGTACGATGTCACCAAGGAGGCCACGATTGAGAAGGTAAAGGGGGGTCCCACCGAGCAGCAGTACCAGAGGGGAAAGGGTGCCCAATGCTAGGTCCTTGCACCCTGCCCTGGCTTTTTGCTGTGGGTGGGTATTGGTGCCCCCCAGCCCTGTGGAGGGAGTTTGGAGTTTGAGGTTTGAGACCCCTGCAGGCAGCCTGAGCATGCTCCCACATTGGCTGTTGCCCTCATGTGCTGTGGGACAAGGCTTGTTAGAGCCTTCTGCTGGCATCCAGCATCCGTGGGGCTGTTGTGCCTGCTGGTGCCGGGCAATGCGGGGAGCAGATGGCTGCAGGGATGTGCTGGGGCTGCACTGACAGGCTTTTCCCTGTGCTCACCTTTCAGATTCGATCAAAGTGGATCCCCATGGTGAATGGGGGAGCTGAAAAGGGCGCCAGGTAATGTGTCTGGTGTGGTCTGTGTGTGAAGATTTGGGGGGTTACCCTCACCTCCTCCTGCGGTTACTGAGATCAGACCAGCTCTATGGCTTGTGACATGACCACTTGTAGCTGAAGTACACAGGGACTTTTCTCCTTCATGGATCTAGCTGAGGGCTCCAGGAGAGGGTTCCTTCCCCTCCTTGATCTCTTCTAAGCCAGGCAGGGAGAGGAGCCTGCAAAGGGAGGCACAGAAGCCTCAGTCTGTATGTGGAGTGCTTGGGCAGAAGGCTGCTGTACTGGATTAAAGGCTCCTCAGCATATTGTTGCTGGGTGAAAGCATAAGCAGGATCAGGCAGCCTGTTCTCCAGGTCGATGCTCCCAGCTGCTTTGGACCTTGCAGAGGAGGGGGGGGTGCTCCCAGCCTGCTGCCCACGAGCACGTGTGGCTTGGGCAGTGCTGGCTTCACTCGCGCTCTCTGACATTCCATCTCTTTCCCAGGATCCCCATTATTTTAGTGGGAAACAAGTCTGACCTGCAGATGGGGAGCTCCATGGATGTCATCCTGCCCATCATGAACCAGTTCTCAGAGATTGAGACCTGTGTGGAGGTGAGGGAATTCCAGAGCCTCCCTGAGGGGTAGCAGCAGTTGTCTGGTGTGAGTCACGGAGCCTTTGTGCTTGTGGAGATAATGTTGGGGTCCCCAGTACAAGAGGGATGTGGAGCTGTTGGAGCGAGTCCAGAGGAGGCCATGGAGATGCTGCAAGGGCTGGAGCAGCTCTGCTCTGGAGCCAGGCTGAGAGAGCTGGGCTGGTTCAGCCTGGAGAAGAGAAGGCTCCTTAAGGGGAGACCTTAGAGCAGCTCCCAGTGCCTAAAGGGGCTACAACAAAGTTGGAGAGGGGCTTTGAACAAGGGCCTGTAGGGACAGGACAAGGAGGAATGGCTTTAACCTGACAGAGGGGAGCCTGAGATGAGCTCTTAAGCAGAAGTTCTTCACTGTGAGGGTGCTGAGGTGCTGGCACAGGCTGCCCAGAGAAGCTGTGGCTGCCCCATCCCTGGCAGTGTTCAAGGCCAGGTTGGACAGGGCTTGGAGCAGCCTGGTCTAGTGGAAGGTGTCCCTTCCCATGGCAGGGAGTTAGAACTGTATGAGCTTTAAGGTCCCTTCCCACCCAGACCAGTCTGGGATTCTATGATCTGCCCTGCTAACCCTGCCCTGCGGAAGTCCCTGTGTGGGTCTTGAGGGCCTGTGCTTTCGGCATTCTGGCCTTTATCTTTGTTGCAGGGAGTGGCTGTCAGTGTCTGCCCGCTCTGGCTCTTCCCGTAACTGACGTTGGAGCTATACGCAGCTCTGGGGCTGTGGAACAGGCAGAGCAAAGCCACAGCATGAGCAGGAGGTTTCCCTCTTGGGAGCAGACATTGCTCTGTGCTTTGGTGCACAATCTGTCTGGTTCAGGCAGCTCGTGTCCTTCTCCCTCTGCTCTGTTACCAGCCCTCACTCACAGGGCTTTCTCTTCTTTTGAATCCCCAGTGCTCTGCCAAGAACCTCAAGAACATTTCTGAGCTCTTCTACTATGCCCAGAAAGCTGTGCTGCACCCCACGGCCCCCCTCTACGACCCAGAGGAGAAGCAGGTAAGAAGCTCTGCTCAGAGCCCCTTGGAACATCTCCTTCCTATCACAGTGCCCTCTTCTGGGGCTGTGCTTTTGCTCCTAGAGTTTGAGCTAACACAGCTAAATCAAGGGGAAAGCGCTCATCTCCTGTGCTCAGCACAGCCAGCTGAGCATGGCCAGGCCAAAATGAGAGCAGGAGCATGTTGGGGTAGAAGCCATCATGCTCTAGGCCATGTGTTAACCATGGTGGGAAGGGTCCCGGAGAAGACTTCCCCTGGAGCTGTGGTGCTGGCATAGCTGGATCGTGCTCCCAGCCAGCACAGGAAGGGAACCCCTCTGCACACGGAGTTTCAGAAGGCAGGGCCGGGCTGATGGTGTTACCTTGTTTTTGTCACCATGGTTGGTCCCTTGCAGCTGAAACCTGCGTGTGCACGAGCACTGACCCGGATTTTCAACCTCTCGGACCAGGATAACAACCAGATCCTTAGTGATGATGAACTCAACTACTTCCAGGTAGGGCCGGCTGCAGAGCTGAGATGATCCCCAGCCCCCCATGGAAAGCCCTAGGGTCCCCTTTCCATCCAGCACCAGGCAGAAAGGCTGCCCCTCTCTTGACATGGCTGTCCTGTTCACATCCAATACTTCTGCTGTTGGGCAGCTGTAGCTAAAGCGCCCTAAGGTGCATCTTGGAGCACATGGGGATCCACAGGTCTTCCATCTTCACTAAGCTTGGGCTGAGTTTGCTCTGCAGTGGGAAGAGCAGGAGGCTCTGGAGCTGTTGAGAGTCATGTGTTACTGGGATGCTGAAGAGCAGGGGTTTGGTGAAGGTCCAAGGCCGGAATCGCTGGGCTGGGTGGATTTTCTCTCCTAGAAACACCCATCCCCTTGCCAGGGGAGAGTGATGCTGGCAAGACAGAGGCTTGGGCTGTCTGAGTGCTTTGCTGATGATGACCTTATTTCTCTTGGGAGGCAGAAATCCTGTTTTGGAAACCCACTGGCTCCCCAGGCCCTGGAGGACGTGAAGATGGTCGTGTGGAAGAACACCACAGACGGGGTGCAGGACAACGGCCTGACCTTGAACGGTAACAGCACAGGGGCTCTGTGCCCCATCCCAGCAAGAGATGGGGGACCCCCCTCCATCACACATTGTGAGGAGCCCTGACGTTGGTCTGAGCCTCCCAGCTCTCATTCCATGCCCAGTTAGTCCCTCTTGTCAAAGCAAGCCAGGGCCTGCTCTGGCTACTAGAGCTCTCTGTCCAGCAGCCTGTTTTCCCAGGGAAAGCGTGGTCCCCTGAAGCTGAGCCCCCACTGTGCCTGAGCCACCTGATCTCTCCTGCAGGCTTCCTCTTCCTCAACACGCTCTTCATCCAGAGGGGCCGGCACGAGACCACGTGGACCATCCTCCGCCGCTTTGGGTACGACGATGAGCTGGAGCTGACAGATGACTACCTGCACCCACAGTGCGTATCCTGCCTGGGGTGGGGTGGGGTGGCCAGGGTGTGACGCCCCCGTGGTGTGCAGCTTATGCTCCCCAGCTACTTTGCTGACTCCTGCCCGCACCCGAGGCTCTGCTGTGTTCCTCAGCTGAGGCTGAATCCGCACCCATAGCTCATGGTTGGGTTCATGCTCCTCCATCTTCCCCTGTGGGCAGGAGCTGACCAGCGTTGGGTTGGCAATGAATATAATGGGCCTTGGAGCTGCTGGCTGTGCTACTGGCTGTGATGTTGGCAGGCCAGGGAGGTGGGGAACGAAGGCTGACTTCACATCAGTAAGGGGTTTTTGAAGGCTGCTCCATTGCTGCCTGAGCTGAGGGAGAACGGCTCTGTCAGGAGCAGTGAGCTGTCAGCATGGCCCTCCCGGCTGATTCTGCAGCTGCTGCCTCTTCTCTGCTCCCTGCCACTCTGGAGGTGGTGATCCAGCAGTAATGAAAGGGTTTGGCTTGTAAGCTGCCTCATCCTCCCCCCAGACAGCAGGCTGTGCAGGGAGGCAACAGGGTGCATGCTGGTGGAAAGCACCCCTGGGGCAGTGCTGTGCCCTGCTGAAGCCTTGGGCGTGAGGCTCTATCATCTCCCTGGCTGCTTTGGATGTGCTGAGGAGACACCATTGTGCACCCTTGAGGGCTTCTCCCCAAAACAAAGAGGGCTGTGGCAAGGAACAGCCAGGCCTGGAGACAGTTACTGGTCTTGAGCAGGGAGGGAGTGGGGAGCTGTGGCTTGGCTGCAGACTTGCTCACACTCTGCCCTTGGTTCAGAGCTCACAGTGGGTCACTTGGGTCTCCTCCACCAGGTTCCGGCTGCCCCCCGGCTGCTCCACAGAGCTCAACCACTTGGGCTACCAGTTCCTGCAGCGTCTGTTTGAGAAGCACGACAAGGTGGGCAGAGTGGGCTGGAGCTGCCTGGAAGGGGGTGCTCTCCTGTGCCTGCACGTAGCTGCTCTCCTCTGCTCCAGGGAGCAGATGTATCCCCAGTGAGGGGCTTCCCTCTGCCACAGCACTCCCTTCAAAGCTGCTTGCCCAGGCTTCGGGAGCAGGAAGTGGTCACAGCAAGTCTGGTGGCATGTCAAGAGGTTGTGGTCATGACCAAAGGGCAGCCAGTAAAGTTTGGCCCTTCAGGGATTGGGTTCAAGTTAACAAACTGGTGTAGCCCTTGTCATGCCTGGCTGCAGCATGAAAGGAGGCAGGGAAGCAGGCAGAGCTGCTGGCCTGCAGCCACAGACCAAGAACGAGCATTCACACAGCTGCCAGCCCTATTGAGGGGGTGCCAGGCTGGAGAGGGAGAGAAAGCAACTGATCTGTGCCATGCTCTGGTTCTTTGGAGAGAGGGAGGAGGGGGTATGTTGGATCTGCCATGCACCTGCACACTAGTTACTCAGATGTTGATATGCACTGGGGTACAGCAGCCCTGTGGCCACAGGGAATTGCAGCACTGAGCTGATGCGCATCCAAGTGTGCCCAATGCTGCAGATCCTGTGCCGGTGGCCACACACAGAGCTTGGGTGCTACCCTGCAGTGTTCAGGACTAGGCTGGACCAGTGCAAGCTGCTGTGGGGTGGCTGGCCCTGGGGAAGCCAGGAGCAGCAGCTCAGGGCTGTGGGATTAATTTCTGCTATTGGAAGCACCCCTGTGTCATTACACAGCAGCGAGCAAGGTGGCTTGTGTCCTGGGGATGCTCTCTGGACCCTGTCAGTGCTTGGTGTGGCTGCAGAGAGCTGCTGGCACTGCACAGGCCATGTCCTCAGCTGCTGACTTCTCTTTGTCTCTGCAGGACCAGGATGGAGCCCTCTCACCCGCAGAGCTGCAGAACTTCTTCAGTGTCTTCCCCTGCATGCCCTGGGGTCCTGAGCTCTACAACACGGTATGCACTACTGATAAAGGCCTGCTTTCCCTGCATGGATTCCTCTGCCAGTGGACGTAAGCTCAGTCCCTCTCCCTGCCTGTACTCACATCTCTTAGCCCTTGCTAATCCTGTTGGCTTCCTGGTGTGCTCCGTCTCTGCAGGCTCATGGCTTACCTGGACGTGCGGCACTGCCTGGCGTGCCTGGGCTACCTGGGCTACCCCATCCTCTCGGAGCAGGACTCCCAGACACAGGCCCTCACAGGTACAGCCATGCCCTCCCCTCCTGTCATGGCCCAGGTCCGTCCTCTCACTCACCCAACCTTTCTCCTGCCAGTGACCCGGGAGAAGAGGATTGACCTGGAGAAAGGCCAGACCCAGAGAAACGTCTTCCTCTGCAAGGTGCTGGGAGCCAGGGGTGCAGGCAAGTCTGCCTTCCTGCAGGCCTTCCTCGGCAGGAGCCTGGTGGTGAGTGCTGTTCCCCTCTTGAGAGGGGAGGCCTGGTGGAGAGCCCTGAGGCCCTTGAGCTGGCCAGATCTGCACATGGCCAGATGCCAGCAAAGGGCTTCACACCCTGCTCCATGCTGGCTGTGGTGGCTCTTGAATCCTTAACTTTGGCAGTGGGCCCACCCCCTCTGCTTGTCCTGAGGGTCTGGAGGGGCTGTGCCTTTCCCAGGCAGCCGCACCTCCCGGGTCTGAGTGAGGTGATGCTGGCTTGCCCTGCCTTACAAACAGCCCCGTGTCTCATGCCAGGCACTGGCTGGCCTTCCAGTGGCTGTGACACCACGGGGACCTGGGCCAGTGTGAAATGTTCTCCCTCCCTCAAGCTCTTGCTGCTGGCCCTCTGAGATGGTGTTTTCATGGCAGGCCCAGAGGGAGAACCCAGGAGAGCCATCCCTCTATGCCGTCAACACAGTGCAGGTCAATGGCCAGGAGAAGTACCTTATAGTAAGTCAGGGAGAGGAGGGAAGGGCTGCCGTGCCTGTCTGGCGGCAGGGCTGGCACAGTACCTGGTGCTGGTGTTGGAAGTGGCCCATCCTGGTGACACGGTGCTGTGCCACATGGCCTTTCCCTCCCGCTCCAGCTGTTTGAGGTGGGCACCGACGCGACATTCCTGAAGCCATCGGACACAGCCTGCGACGTCGCCTGCTTCATCTATGACCTGAGCGAGCCCAGGTCCTTCAGCTACTGTGCCAGTATTTATAAGGTAAGTGCACGGGCCCCGGGGGCTTTCAGCCTCTGTGTAGCAGCCCCAAATCTCCCAGGCTTGGTGGCTTACCCTTTGCTGGGACTTCTCCCTGTCTCTGCAGCAACACTACATGGACAGCCAGATCCCCTGTGTCTTCGTGGCCTCCAAGACAGACCTGCCAGAAGCGAGTCACCAGCCTGGCCTCTCTCCCGCTGAGTTCTGCTACAAGCACTGCCTCCCACCACCCTTCCTATTCTCCTGCCATGGCCAGGGGCCGCCCAGTACTGCTGTGTACACCAAGCTGGCCACCGCCGCCACCTTCCCGTTAGTATCCTTCCCATGGAGGGGGCTCTTGTGGGGGAGCAGAGCATGAGGGCCGGGAGGGGCTGTGTCCAAATCCTACCTCTGCCCCGGCGCCTTGGGTTTAGTTTCTCTGTAAGCTTGTGGTGTCATCTGCTCATACAAGTAGTCAAAACCAAAAGGGCACTTTATTCCCTGCTTGGAGTGGGTGGCAGCTCTCTTCTGCCTTGCGTGTGTCTCTGGCAGATTTATTAGATAGATCCTGCCACGGGAGGTTTTCTTTCTGAAGCCTGAGATGAAACTGCTGAAGGGGAGCAGCCAGCCTGGTTTGCCAAGGCCCGCAGAGGGGGGGTGGCAGCTATTTTCTCCTGATGAGGTGGATCCGACTGAAAAAAGAGGTCAGCAAAGCAAGACCTCTGTTCACACAGCCTCCCTTTGGGAAAGAACAGCACCTGAAAGGGGCTGGATAACGGGGCAGGACACAGCCAGGGACATTTGGGAGGGAGAAGGAGTCTGTGTATGGTATCACCTTGCTCGAGGAGCAGAGGGGGCTGAGGGTCAGCTCAACACTGTGGGTAGAGCCCTCCCAGGGAGAGTGTGTGGGTGCCTTGGGAGCCAGGCTGGGATTACCAGTGAGTGGTTTTCCCTCCAGCTGCTTTTCAATAAACAACTTTATTTTTAGAGCTGACACTTCTTTTTATTTTTTTCCCCTTCTGCAGTATTAAAATTTAAATATTCTTAATATATCTTAGGGTACGTGGTATAAATAAATAACAGCGTAATGGAGGGCCAGGGATTGGCTCTTCCCCCTCGATTTAGTGGGGAATGAATAATGGATATCTCTTTCCTCCTCGGAGAGGAGGTTGTTGATGCTGGACAGCACATGTTTAGGAGGGGAATGTGTACACTGGGCACGATGGAGCCTCTTCCCTCCCTGCCCTTCGGTTGGTCTCTGCTTGCATCTGCTCCTGGGTCTGTGTGCACTTGGAGTTGGGAAAGCAGCTTGACCTAGAAAAGCAGCTCCTACCTCATATCTGTTATTAGGGGTTGCTGTGCTATTTCCAGGATGGATAGAGCCACATCTGTCCCACCAGAGGCTTGATGATGATGCTGGTTTCTCCAGTGTGCAGGGCAGGGGAGGCTCAGTGCTCTCTGCCTCTGTCCCCAGCCTGGAGCTGCACTGTGGTCGCCCTCTGTTGTCGTCCCCCCCCCCGGGACACCCCAACCTCACTGCATGGGGTGGAAGCACTCCGGGCGGTCAGGGAGCTTGCTGTTGGACAGTGTTGCTGTGCACCTTCTCACCAGCCTCTCCTCTGTTTCCTTGCAGTCACTTGAACGCCGTGGAGCTGGGAGCCGTGTCCTTCTGGCTGCGGGTGGCGCTGGGGGCTGCGGTGACAGCGCTGGTGGGGTTCACACTATACCGGGTGCTGGGCAAGAACAAATGAGCGGCCCCTGCAGCCTGTCCTGCTGTGACACCAGCCTCCCCCTCCCCAGCACTGTCCCGAGGGGCCCTGCCTCAAGCTGGTCCCTGGTAGGAAACGCTCCTTTTCGCCCAGCCTGGATTGCAGGACCAGTGAAACCAGAGCTCCCAGCATCAGCAGGATCGATCCACCAGCACCGGCCCCCCTGACCCTGCCGTCCTCACGGCCCGTGCCCAGCTGTGGTGCCGGGGCCAGGCAGCTCCGCCAGAGCTCTGCCTCGCCGACACGGGGGCATCAGCCTCATCTTTTATTCTGTTAATATTTTTTAACGTTTTTAAGCTCAAACATCTGTGTTTCAGTGTCTGTGGGGCCGGGCACATCCCTTCCCCAGGGCGCTGTGCTGGTGCTCGTTCTGGGGAGCAGCACTCCCAGAGCACCTCCAGCAGCAGCACAGCCATCCATTGGGCTCGTGGCTTCAGCCCTGGGGTCACATCTCTGTCCTCTGTCCCTCGGCCAGCCCTGGGAGACGCAGACCCCTGTGCTTTGGGGTTGGGATGCTGTGGCTGCAGGCCTCGCTGCAAGAGGAGGGAGTGAGCTCCAGGACCTGTCCCAGGCTCCTTCTGTCTCTTGTTCAAGCACAGAACCACTCTGAGCCCTGCACCGTACCAGGCTCCCGGCCCCTCTGCCCTCCGTGAGGGCTTGGCGTGTCACAGGACTCATCCTGCTGGCCCCACTGCAGCTGTCCCCAAGCACGAGGCTCTGGGTGTTGCATCTCCTGGTACAACTGGAAGCTGTTTTCTCCCCTGTCCTCACCAGTGTTAATGCTGTCACTTCAGCTAAGTGCAGATCTGGGGCCAGGGTCCAGCAGCCTCCCCATCTCTGTGTTCCAAAGAGTGAGGCCAGCCTGTGCCAGCCCCTGTGTTCTCCTCACAGCATCCCTGGGCTTCCAGCCTCCTCCAGGGAGCCTGGGTCAGCTCCTGCCTGCATGACCCCAGCTCCGGGGCTGTGAGCACTTAGGCCAGGGTTTGTTGGCAGCAGCTGCTGGGACAGCACCAAGGTCACTGCTGGAGCTGCTTTTTGCTGTGTTTTGTCTATTGAAACTCCTTGTCCGGGCCTGGAGCCAGCGAGGCAGGTGTCTTCATCCCACTGCTGCCCATCCCAGCACTGGCTGGAAGGGGTGTCCATGCCTGGGCTGGAGCTGCTCTGCCATCGGGCTCTCGTTGCTGGCCTGGGGCTCCCATATCCCTTCTTCATGTGTGGCTGTTGGCCAGGCCCGTGTCCCGTGCTCTGACCCTGCTCCCAGCACCCGTCTGTCTCTGGCAAAGCCACGCTTGTTCTCTACACCAGAATAAATTTTTACACACCTTGCCCTTGCCCAGCGTGTCCTGCGTGTCCTGGGGAGCAGGATGGAACCGGGGCGGGAGTGAGGACACCCCGAGGGATGGGCTTCGGGGGTTTGCCCCTGTTTGGGGCAGCTCCAGGGATTTAGGGCAGGCGAACCCTGGCCCTGCAGGAGGCAAGGCCGTGTGTGTGTGTCCCAGGGGTGGGAGTCAGGGCATCCAGGAGTGCTGGGGCAAAGATGGGGAGCGGCACTGCCGTGTAGGACAGAGGCGATGCCAAGGTGGATGGGACATGCGGTGCTGCACAGTGAGTCCAAACCAGGCCAGGCCCCGCTGGAGCAGCAGGCCCATGGTGAGTATTAATAGTGCCGGTGTGCTGGGTCTGCGTGCACGGTCCCTGAGGGAGGACCCTGGGGATTGACCCGCTGCCTGGCATTCCTGCCTGCCCTGCCTGTGCAGGGCAGCCCCATGGCAGGCAGGGCTATGGGGTACTGAGCTCCCTGCTTGCTGTGGGGATGAGCTGTGGCCCATGGGTGCTACCCATACTGGGATGCTGGTACCCATATTGGAATGGTGGTACCCATGCTGGAATACTGGTACCCGTACTGGGATGCAGGTGCCAGGTGCCGTATCAAGATACATATTCTTGTAGCAGGATGCAGGTGCTGTACTGGGGTGCAGAAGCATGTACCAAGATACAGGTACTATACTGGGGTGTGGGTACCCATTCTGGGATGCAGGTATTCTACCAGAATGTGGGACTGTACTGGGATGTACATACCAGTGCTGGGAAGCAAGTACCTACACTGGGATGTAATAACCATACTGGGATGTGGGTACTACACTGGGATGTGGATACTGTACTGGGATGCAGGCACCGTACTGGGATGCAGGTCCCATGCTGGGATGCAGGCACCGTACTGGGATGCAGGTCCCATGCTGGGATGCGAGTCTCTCGCTCTACTGAGGTGTGGATACCATTACTGGGAGGTAGGTGCCAGGGCTGGGATGTGGGTACCCTACCGGGATGCAGGCACCGGCTACGAGTGCTGGATGCCCCCCCCTCCCCCCCTCCCCGCTCCTTTCCGGGAGGGCCGCGGGGCGGGTCCCGGTTCCCGGCGGCGGGGGGGAGCCGTTGCTGGGGGGGGGCGCTGCGCCGCGCTCTGCGGTGGGGGCGGCTCCGCTCGGTTCCGCTCCCGCCCCCGCCGCCGCCGCCGCCGCCCCGCTGCCACCGGCGGCTCCCGGCGCCGCCGCTGCCGCCCGCTCCCGGGCCCGCCGCAACGCGGGGCTGGCGGGGAGAACCGCCCCCCCCGGAGCCCCCGCCGCCCGCGCCGCTCCCCTGCCCGGTTCGCCGGCCCCGGGCGCGGGGGAGCGGCGGAGCCCAACGCCCGCCGGGTGCATGGACAGGAGCTCCCTGCTGCAGCTCATCCAGGAGCAGGTGAGCGCGGGGGGGCTCCGGCAGCCGCTCACGGGGGGAGCACCGGGCACCGCTCGCGGGTTGGGGGCGCCGGGCTCCGCTCGCGGTGGGAAGATGCTCGCCCGCTCCAGGCAGCGCTGACCAAGGCTCCGGCAGGCGCTGGGCAGCGCTGCCCTCCCAGGGCGGCTCCCGCTACCGCCGAGCATCCCCCGGTGCCCCCGGCCCTGCCCCGGGGGACCCGACCCCCCTCCTCCTGTTGTGCCGCTGAGACCGCGCAACTCAGCTCACTTGTGGCCTCCCCCTCGCCCCGGCGCTGCCCCCGGCTGGGTCCCGCCGGGTACTCCCTCAAGGGCGAGAGGTGCTGGGTCCGCACCACCCAACCCCGCCGTGTGCCGAGCCCCGGCGCCGGGCGCAGGATCGGGCCGGGGGCTGTCGTGGAGCTGTGCCCCGCCTCGGTTGGGTTGGGGGGGCCGCATCCAGCCCCGTGACCTGATTGCAGGATCAGGCCGTGGAGCATTGACGCCGCTCTGGGCTCTGCTGGGATCGGGGATCAGCTGCCCCGGCGCTGGCACCCGGTGCCCCGAGCGTTCTCTCTTGCGTTTGGCCACCTCTTCCCACCCTCCCTGCCGGCCATGGGCCGAACCGGCGGCTGTGCCTGGGGATGGGGAGGGCATTCATTGGGGGTACTAGGGGTAACATTAACGGCCCCCCTCGCCCCCAACTGGCTCCGTGACCTTGGCATTGTTCCCCAGCCCAGGAGCTGGGGTGCATCCCCCATGTCACCCCAGCTTCGGCACCAGGGCTCCGGGTGCTCCTGAGCCTTTCTGGGATGGGCAGCATCTTCCCAGGAGAGAGTGGGAAATGGGAGAGCTGGGAAGGGCTGGGGGGGGCTGCAGGGGGCTTCAGGGAGGCGGTGGGGAGGCGCATCTCAAAGGCAGAGAGGGGCTTCCTGGCTGCTGCTTGGGCTCGGAGGACCATCGAGCTCAGTGTGTGCCAGCGCATTGGGACAGCATGTGCCTGGTCCCGTTGTGGCACATGCACGTGGCTCCTGTGGGATGGCACGGGGGGACATGGGGGACGGGTAGCATTGGGGAGCTCCTGCACCCCAACGCCTCGGGGTGCTCTGGGGATGTAAGTGCTGCGTTTACCCCACATCCCGCACCCCACAGACTGCACTCTGCATCCCACCTTTCACCCTGCATCCCACCCTGCATCCCACGCCGACCTCAGCAAGGCTTCAGGTAGCCAGACTAGCCTTGGGAAAGAGGCTTTGGCTGTTCCCTGCCTGGGAGGGATGGTCTGCAGACTGGAATGGGAGAACAGTCCTGCCCATCCCATGAGGGTGAGCTTCCTGAGCTGCATTTCATTCCCTGCAGGAGAAAGGATCAAACCCAACACTCATTTCAGGGTGATGCTGTGGGGTGCAGGGTCCCGGCCACCCCCAGCCATACGCGCCCTCTCTCCATCTCCATCCTCCTTGTGCCGCCCCACAAGTGGGACCACTCTGGGTGCTCAGTGGTGCGGGGTACCAAAGGTGCACGGTGCCCAGAGGGCTCAGGGTGCCCCTGCACAGGGTGCCTGGTGTGTTGTGTGCAGGAGGAGCGGGAGGAGCAGGAGGATGAGGAGGAGGCTGGTGCCAGGGCTGCGCGTGTGTTTAGCTTCGTGGCTTCCTGGCTGTCAGGCTGCTGGCGGCAAGAAATAACTGAGTGGGAGAGTATTGGCTGTGCCACGGGGAGATGGGGATGGTGACGGGGACGCTGGCAGGGCATGGGGCACCCACATGGCACCTGCACCATGCAGGGTGCAGGCTGGGTGCAGGCTGTAGCCTCCTGCAGAGAGGCAGGGGCCGGTGGTGTTGTGAAGCAGCATATGAGACCTCCAGGCTTGAGGTCAGGGTGAGAGGCAGCGGTTGGTCTCCCTGGGCAATGAGGGAACTGCAACCTGGTGATACCTCGTGCCGTGCCCCACAGCTCGACCCCGAAAACACTGGCTTCATTGGGGTGGAGACGTTCGCCAGCCTTGTGCACAGCCATGAGCTGCCCCTGGACCCCGCCAAGCTGGACATGCTGGTGGCCCTGGCGCAGGGCAACGACGAGGGGCAGGTCTGCTATCAGGAGCTGGTAGACCTGGTCAGTGCTGGGGGGGCACTGGGATGGTTTGGGCACCGGGCACCCCCCTGTGGCCCTGGGGACGGGGGTATGGCAGGTGCAGGTGGTCCCCAGGGGGCTCCCCTGGCATGATGCAGAGATGGGGGGCTTGCCTGGGCTGGGCCGTGGGTGCGGGGCGGCGATGGGCAGGGGGTGGCCTGTCCCCGCAGATGAGCAGCAAGCGCTCGAGCAGCTTCAAGCGCGCCATTGCCAACGGGCAGCGCGCGCTGCCCCGCGACGTGCTGCTGGACGAGACCGGCCTTGGCTTCTACAAGCGCTTCGTGCGCTATGTGGCCTACGAGATCCTGCCCTGCGAGATGGACCGGCGCTGGTACTTCTACCAGCACCGCGCCTGCCCGCCCCCCGTCTTCATGGCAGCCGTCACCCTCACACAGGTACCCCGACCCTTGGGTGTGCAGGACGGGTGACCCCGGTTGTGATGTGCCAGTACCCATGAGGGGATCAGATCTGGCATGGAAGGTGTGGATGACCCCAATTATGATGTCCTAGTGGCCATGGGGGATCAGATCTGAAGGAGAGGACATGGGTGACCCCAGTCGTGATGTCCTGATGGCCATGGGGGGATCAGACCAAGGGTGGAAGGGATGGGTGACCCCAGCTGTGATGTGTCAGTGCCCATGGAGGGCTCAGATCTGGCATGGAAGGGATGGGTGAGGCCAGTTGTTATGTCCTGGGTGACGAGGTAGGGCTCAGACCCAGGACAGAGGGCATGGGTGACTCCAGGACAGAGAAAGGATGAGGGTGGTGGTCTCAGCGGTATGTCTGATGGTGGCTGTGGGCTTTGGTGCAGATCATCGTGTTCCTCTGCTACGGGGCCCGGCTGAACAAGTGGGTGCTGCAGACCTACCACCCCGAGTACATGAAGAGCCCCCTGGTCTACCACCCAGGGCACCGCGCACGCGCCTGGCGCTTCCTCACCTACATGTTCATGCACGTGGGGTAGGTCCCTGCTGCCAGGGGGGGACACAACAACGGGGCTGGGGGGTACACCCATGGGCTGAGGTGTCCTCTCCCGTGCTGCCTGTGCAGGCTGGAGCAGTTGGGGTTCAACGCGCTCCTGCAGCTCATGATCGGGGTGCCCCTGGAGATGGTGCACGGCATCCTGCGCATCAGCTTCCTCTACCTGGCTGGGGTCCTGGCAGGTGGGTGTGTGGTACTCAGGGGCTGGGGGGACAGGACTGTCCCCATCGGTCCCCATCACCAGCCCTTGGGGGGGTGCCCCCTGATGGGGATGCAGGGCTTGGCTCCTGACTGCGGGTACCAGCAGCATCGTGTGCCCTAGGGAGGCATCAAGGCCCATGATTGATTAATGTGGACATAATTAATGGCGCGGGGGGAGGCCTTGCTCTGAGCCCTGCTGTGCCCACAGGCTCCCTCACCGTCTCCATCACGGACATGCGGGCGCCGCTTGTCGGAGGCTCAGGGGGGGTCTACGCGCTCTGCTCAGCACATCTCGCCAACGTCGTCATGGTCAGGCAGTGGGGGGCACTGGGCAGTGGGAGGGCATTGGGGTGGGGTGACCTGGGGGGGAATGCCATGGGGTGGGTGGCATTGGAGGTCATTGCAGGGTGGGCAACATAGTTGGGTGGATGATGCCTTGGAGTGGCATCACAGGGTGGGCACCATCATGTGGGTGTCATCTTGGGATGAGTGTGGCTGAGAGAAGAGGGGACATTGGGGGGGATCCATGGGGCCAGGGCACAACTCTGTTGGGGCACACTGTCCCATAGTCTGCCCGTCCATCCATCCATCCATCCATCCATCCATCCATCCATCCATCCATCCATCCACCTGTCTGTCCGTCCATCCGTCTATCCGTCCATCCGTCCATCCGTCCATCCATCCATCCATCCATCCATCCATCCATCCATCCATCCATCCATCCATCCATCCATCCATCCACAGAACTGGGCTGGGATGCGCTGCCCCTACAAGCTGCTGCGGATGGTGCTGGCGCTGGTGTGCAGTGAGTACCAGGGGCCAGGGTGGGCAATGTGGGGTGGAGGGATGTAGTGTTGGATGGGCTGGGTAGTGAGGGTTGGAGGGTGCAGTGTGGGGCAGGAGATGCAGTGTGGGGCAGGCAGTGCGGTCGGAGGGTGCAGTGTGGGGCAGGGGATGCAGTGTGGGGCAGGCAGTGCGGTCGGAGGGTGCAGTGCGGGGCAGGGGATGCAGCGTGGGGCAGGCAGTGCGGTCGGAGGGTGCAGTGTGGGGCAGGGGATGCAGCGTGGGGCAGGCAGTGCGGTCGGAGGGTGCAGTGTGGGGCAGGGGATGCAGCGTGGGGCAGGCAGTGCGGTCAGAGGGTGCAGTGTGGGGCAGGGGATGCAGCATGGGGTGGGCAGTGGGGGTCGGAGGGTGCAGTGTGGGGCAGGGGATGCAGCGTGGGGCAGGCAGTGCGGTCGGAGGGTGCAGTGTGGGGCAGGGGATGCAGCGTGGGGCAGGCAGTGCGGTCGGAGGGTGCAGTGTGGGGCAGGGGATGCAGCGTGGGGCAGGCAGTGCGGTCAGAGGATGCAGCGTGGGGCAGGCAGTGCGGTTGGAGGGTGCAGTGTGGGGCAGGGGATGCAGCGTGGGGCAGGCAGTGCGGTCAGAGGATGCAGCGTGGGGCAGGCAGTGCGGTTGGAGGGTGCAGTGTGGGGCAGGGGATGCAGCGTGGGGCAGGCAGTGCGGTCGGAGGGTGCAGTGTGGGGCAGGCAGTGCGGGGCAGGGGGTGCAGTGTGGGGCAGGGGATGCAGTGTGGGGCAGGCAGTGCGGTCGGAGGGTGCAGTGTGGGGCAGGGGATGCAGTGTGGGGCAGGCAGTGCGGTCGGAGGGTGCAGAGTAGGGCAGGCAGCGCGTGTCGGGGCGCGCTGACCTCCGCCCGCAGTGAGCTCCGAGGTGGGCCGCGCCGTGTGGCTCCGGTTCTCGCCGCCACTGCCCGCCGCGGGGCCGCAGCCCAGCTTCATGGCGCACTTGGCCGGGGCCATCGTGGGCATCAGCATGGGGCTGACGATCCTGCGCAGCTACGAGGAGAGCCTGCGGGAGCAGTGCGGCTGGTGGGTGCTGCTGCTCTCCTACGGCACCTTCCTCCTCTTCGCCGTCTTCTGGAACATCTTTGCCTACGACCTGCTGGGGGCACAGATCCCCCCCCCGCCATAACATCCCCCCCCAACCCCTTTATGTTGCTCCCCAAAAGCCCACCGGAGGATGAAGAGGGGGGGTCACACGCGTGACATGGGGACAGGCCACCCCCCTGCCCGCCTGCTCCCTCGGTGCTAGCGAGCGCGATGCCCCCCCCCCACCGCGGGCTGTGTCCACCCCATAACATACCCCATGGACCCCCCCATCGGCTGTGTCCCCCCTCACCCCAACGATGCTCCAGCCCTGCCCCGATCGCCCTCCCCGGGTGCCCGCAGTGCTCTGATATGCCCCCAGGGATGGAGCTGAGCAGTGGGGACACCCCGCTTGCTCCTGTACCCCCTTTCCGAGGGGGGGGGTGTCTGCGCTTGCCCCCCAGGACCTGCACTTTCACACCACGGACTGGTGCCAAAATAGGAGCCATTTATTTTTCTATGCCAAAATAACTATAAATAAGAGAAAAAAGAGAATATCGGGGGGGGGGGGGGGGCGCAGCCGGAGGCGAATGGGATGAGACCGGCACAACTCGTTTCAGCAGTGCCCCCCCACCCCCTCTCCCCGCTTTGCTGCCACCGCCCTCCCCGTGGCAGGGGCTCGTCCCGGGATGCGGTCTCGGGGGGCGGGGGGCCCGCTCCGACCCCCCCCCGACCCCCCTATTCCCAAATCCCCCTTTCCCGACCTTTTTGGAATATAAATAAATATTTTGCACACTGCCGGGGTGCGTATTTGAAGGAGGAGGGGGGAGGGCCGAAGGGGCGTCCACATCCCTGATGGATTCAGTGCGGGAATTGGAGCTGAAGGACCTGTGAAGAGGCGGGGGGAGACGGGCGGCTGCAGCCATGGCTGGGCACTGACACCCCCCACCACAAACACCCAGCCCCAACACCCCCCATTCTCCTGCACCCCCCGTCTGCGCCACACAGCCTTTGTAGGCCCCCCTCGCTTCCCTTCACCCCCCCATCTGGCCCCGCACCCCATAGCCCCCCTTCACCACCCAGCGCCCCATAACCCGCACGCAGCCCCCCCCCCCAGCCGGCCAGGCACACACAACGCGGCCTCCGTTGGCCCCGCCCCTCCTCCTATTGACCACGCCCCTCCGTCTCTCCCGCCCCGCCCCTCGCCTGTGGGCCTGACTCCCGCAGGGGCCCCGCCCGCCGCGCAGGCCCCGCCCCCGGAAGCGGCGCTTCTGCTGTCGCAGTGCGCGGCCGGAGCTCTCGCAGCCGCCGGCCCCATCGGGCCGGGCCGGGCCAGGCCGGGCCGGGCGGTGCCATGAAGGGGAAGGAGGAGCGGGAGGGCGGCGCGGCGGGGCCCGGGGCGGCGGGGCCGGGCACGGGGGGCGCCGGGATCGGCGGCAGCCCCGAGAAGAGCCACAGCGCGCAGGAGCACAAGGAGCAGGGGAACCGGCTCTTCGGCGGACGCAAGTACCCCGAGGCCGCCGCCTGCTACGGCCGCGCCATCGTGAGTGTCTGCGGCACCCCCACCCGGGACGGGACAACCCCGTAACGGGCCCCCTCCCCCCCCGGGACACCTCCGAGCCTGGCCTGGGTACCCCCGGTACGAGACCTGCCCTGGCATGGGTCCCCCGGGCCTTGATCCCCTACCTGGCCCTACCCCATCCTTCCCCTTGGCATGAACTGCTCCCCCCAGGCCTGCCTTAGACAGCCCCGCCCTGGGCCTGGCTCCGGTCCCCTCCCTGGGCGTGGGTACCCCAGGCCCGTCCTGCTGCCACGCTCCGAACTGGACCCTCCGGTGTCCCGCCCCCCTCAGGCTGCCCCCCGGAGTGCTCCCAGGTCGGGTATGGGGCCAGGGGGGTGTCCCCACATGGGGCTGCCCCATGGGGACTGGCCCCAAGTTGTCCTACATCCATCTCAGCGGCTCCCCCCAGGGTACAAGATGGTCACCACAGTGACGGGCGTTGCGCAGCCGGCTCATCGAGTCACCCTGCTGTCACCCTGTTGTCACCACATCTCACCCATTCCAGCAGTTGCCATCTCTGGCCATGACACAAGTGTCCCTTTGCAGAACCGAAACCCCTTGGTGGCTGTGTACTACACAAACCGAGCCCTCTGCTACCTGAAGATGCAGCAGCACGACAAGGCGCTGGCGGACTGCAAGCGAGCCCTGGAGCTCGATGGCCAGTCGGTGAAGGCTCACTTCTTCCTGGGCCAGTGCCAGATGGAGATGGAAAACTATGACGAGGCCATCGCCAACCTGCAGCGAGGTGAGCAGGAATGCTGCCAGCGCGCCCACCGTGCCCTGCACCGGGAGGCGGCCAGGCATGACAAGGGGGAAGCCAGGCGCTGGCTCTGAGGTGCTCGTTCTGCCCCCAGCCTACAACCTCGCCAAGGAGCAGCGGCTGAACTTTGGGGATGACATCCCCAGCGCGCTGCGCATCGCCAAGAAGAAGCGTTGGAACAGCATTGAGGAGAAGCGGATCAACCAGGAGAACGAGCTGCATTCCTACCTGACCAAGCTGATTATGGCAGAGAAGGAGAGGTAACGTGCCACGGGGAAGCACCCAGAAAGGCTTTTTTAGTGCCACGAAGCACATTGTATGTGGTGCCTCCTCCTTCCTGGAGGCACCCAGAGCCCTGCTGCTGGGGCAGCAGCAAGGAAAGGGAGTGGTAGTGTCCTTCCATCCTCTCCTGATGTCCCTGCTCTGTCCTAGGGAGCTGGCTGAGTGCAGGAAGACTCAGCAGGAAGAAAATGCCGACGAGAGCCGGAGCCGTGTTCAGCTGGCCAGCATTGAGGCCAAACATGTGAGTGTGGTGATGGGGCTGCTTGTGGAGGCTGAGATAGACTGGGGGGCAGCCTGGAGGAGAGGCTGCGTGGAGTCCTCATAGCAGCCTTCCAGTATCTGAAGAGGGCCTATAAGGATGCTGGAGAGGGACTTTTCATCAGGGACTGTAGCAACAGGACAAGGGGTGTAGGGTTCAAACTAAAATAGGGGAAGTTCAAGTTAGATCTTGGGCAGAAGTTCTTTCCTGTGAGGGTGCTGAGGCGCTGGCACAGGGTGCCCAGAGAAGCTGTGGCTGCCCCATCCCTGGCAGTGTTCAAGGCCAGGTTGGACAGGGCTTGGAGCAACCTGGTCTAGTGGAAGGTGTCCCTGCCTGTGGCAGGGGATTGGAACTGGATGAGCTTTCAGGTCCTTGCCAACCCAACCCATTCCGTAATTCTATGACATCCTTGCCTCATCCTCATGCTGTGGTCAAGGAAACTGCAGGGCTATGCAGGCCAAAGTCAGGAGACCCAGGGGCAGAGCACGGCCTCTCAGCCTTTACTCTGTGGTTTGAGCTGCTGGTGCAGGGCTTTTGCATCCCCGTGTGACGCTGCCCCTGCTCTGTCACCTCAGGTCCCAGCCCTGCCTGTTTGTGCTCCCTCAGCTGCTGCTCCTGTTGTTCTCCTGTTGTTGTCCCAGGGCTCTCAGCCACATGTGGGTCTGGGTGCCAGCCCGGCGCCGGGCACTAATCCTGGGATAAAAATAGCCCCTCATGGAAGGTTATTTTTAAGCTGGATCACTCCTGCCCTGCGGTTCAGCCCGGCTGGGGCTGTGAAGGCAGAGGGGCCACTGGGACCTGCCACAGCACCCATGGGTGGGAGGCCTTGGGGCTGTCCTCTGGGGACCCCCATATGCCGCAGTCCCCTTCTCCTCAAGGCCTTCTCTTTCAGGACAAATACCTGGCAGACATGGACGAGCTCTTCTCTCAAGTGGATGAGAAGAGGAAGGTGAGCATGCCTCGGCCTGTGCTCCTGCCTGGAGCTGCTCGCCATAAACCTGCTTCAGTCCATGCTCCCACCTCTGCCACATTCCCTTCTCCTTGCTCTGATCCAGCACAACCTCCCAGCCCTCTCTTTGATGCTGATCTCCCCCAGCCCCTCCTGACCCAGCTCTGCTTCTCTCCAGAAGCGAGACATCCCCGACTACCTGTGCGGGAAGATCAGTTTTGAGCTGATGCGGGAGCCCTGCATCACGCCCAGCGGCATCACCTACGACAGGAAGGACATTGAGGAGCATCTCCAGGTACTGCTGGGCTGGGGGCACTGGGGGCTCCCCAAGTCCTGTCTTGCCTGGGCATGAAGGCAGCTGCCTGCCCAACCAAGAGCTCAGAAGCTTCCTTGGGCTTGGCCGCAGGTGCCTGCCCAGGCAGCTCCTTGGGGAGGTGTTGGGACACACAGGAAAGCAGCAGGCACTGCCCAAAGCGGAGGTGGCTGTTGGCAGGCCCTTGGCCCTGCTCTGGATGGCACCGTGGGAAGGGACTGTGACTCTGTCCCCTTCCTTCCTCCCCGGCACGCTGTGCCGGATGCCCCGGGGCTGTGCACGTGGAGTAACCGGTTCACAGAGAGGTGTCCTCCCCTGCAGCGCGTGGGGCACTTCGATCCGGTGACGCGGAGTCCCCTGACCCAGGACCAGCTGATCCCCAACCTCGCCATGAAGGAGGTGATCGACGCCTTCATCTCGGAGAATGGCTGGGTGGAGGATTACTGAGGGACCGTGGTCCCGCGGCTGGCACCAGGCCTTAACTTCCTCTCTGGCTCTTCCCCTCCGCTCTGGGTACCCAGAGGCCCGGCGGTGGCTGGGTGAGGGCACACTGTCACCACCTCCCTTGCTGAGGAGCTGCAGCGGCTGGGTGGGCGTGAAGGCTCCCCAGGCTCCCCTCTCCACCAGCTTTTGTTGACCATGGAGAAGTCTGGCTCATCACAGTGGCCTGGAAGGTCCCACCGTCATCTTCATTGCCCAGAGAGCAGCGTCCCCCTCGGCTCCGGCAGCTGACAATCCCCAAAGATCCCATCCTGCTCCATGGAGGTGCTGTGAGGAGCTTGCTGGGGTGAGCGCCTGCTGCTGGTTTGGCCCCCTTCCCTCCCCATGTACATAGCTGTTTCCTTCTCCTGCCTGGCCAGGGTTGAGTCCTGCTCTTCCCTGGAAACAGCCACTTGTGAGGGTGGCAAGGGAATCGCCTTGGCTTTTAATGGGAAACAACAGCCCCCTCGGGCTGGATGGGGCTGGCTCATGCGTCCCCTCAACCCCCTGGGACCGTGGTTCCCTGCAAACAACCACCCGACTTGAAAACTTCTTCCTTTTACTGAAATCCCTTTAACAAACAGCAGAATAACCACCAGACCTGCAGCCGAGCGAGCCTCCAGGTGCTCGGGTGGCTGCCGGCCTTCTGAGCACCTCCGGAAGGGGCAACTTCGGAAATATATATATGAAAATAAAATTACTTCAGCAATAAATGTGGAAAATCCAAAGCTGGAGTGGTTCATGGCAGAAGGCCAGGGAGAGCCTGGTTTGGGAACCAGGGTCTGTCCCCATGGGCTTAGGCCACTCCAGTGGCGGTGGGGATGGAGCACCCACAAAGCACAGTGGCAGAACAACAACTTTAATCCAAAGGCGAGGGAAAAGACCAGTAAAAAACAGAACTTGAGGTGCTTGGTCCCAACACCTGGTGGCTGCAGGAGTGGGAGGACGGGGATGTATCCCTGTATCCCTGTGCTCCCACCCTTACCCCAGGAAGGTGGAGATGAAGACGCTGGTGTCCAGGTTGAGCGTGGCGTGCCACCAGCGGTCAGGGAAGTACAGGACCTGCCGGGAGGGAGCAGGGGGGCCCATGGGTGTCCCCGCAAGGGGAGTGCAGAGTGGGGGTGCTGTGGGGCTGGCCAGGACTCACCTCCCCGGGGCGGAGAGTGCACTCTAGTGGCCGCTCAGCCGGTGGCAGCGTGGGGTACGTGTGGTGGAGCCAGGCCAGTGTTGTCTCGTTGGGGTGGAAGTGGGGTGTTTTCTCCGGTGGGTACAGAAACCAGCGCTGGAAGATACCGGGACACACATCCCCCATCCCCTGTTTCCCCTCTAGCCCCTCGGGCTCAGCCCTTCCCCATGTTGGGGGATGCCTGTTGGGGTCTTCCCTTTCCCCCCCTAAATATACCCCCCCCCGCAAAGCTCACCTTCCTGCCAAAGATCACCTCAGAAAAGCCAGGGCCATGCCAGTGGAAGGGAACACCAGAGCCTGAGCCTACGGCAGGAGTAGGGAGGTTGGGTGCTGGGGAGAATCCCCCACCCATGGGCTGCCCACACCCACTGTCCTGGCCAGCAATCCCGATCCCACCTGCGATCCCAAAGCTGTAGGCGAGGCTGGTCCCTGGGATGCGGAAGGGGGGGGGCACGTACTGCTGGAAGAGGGGGCCCCACTCCGTGAAGTTGTTGTCCCCGAAGAAGTAGAGGGTGTCTGGAGGGGGGACAGAGGGGGAGGTTGAGCCCGGCGAGGTGAGGCGCTGGGTACCGGTGGTGCGGAGGGGGACGATGCTACCCACCACTGCCCAGCCTGCCCGGATCCTGCGGCTCCAGCAGCTGCTCCACGTAGTCCGTGAAGGGCACGTCCACTGCGGGCAGGGGCGGGGGTCAGGCCGGTGCCCCCGGACAGGCTCTGCCCGCCGGGTCCCAGACCCCCGCTGCTCACCCTTGCGGTAGGAGTAGGTGTTGGCCGTGCTGAGCCGCACCGGGGAGGACCCGAAGGCCGCCAGCAGCTTCTCCCGGGTGCACAGGGCTCGGAAGGCCTGGGGAGGGGGCGCACAGCGGCGATGGGGCGATGCTGCCGCCGCCGCTCCCGGGACACGGGGGTGTGTGTGTGTCCCCAAGTCGTGCCCGGACCCCCCCCGGTCCCTGTCCCGGCACTGACCGAGTTGTCCGTGAGCCCCTGGAGGATGACCGGCCGGGAGAAGGCGAACCTGGGGAGACAGAGCAGCGACGCGGGGTCCCGCACGGGCGAGCGCACCGGGACCTGCCCCCCTCCTTCTCCCCCGGCACCCCCACGTAGGACCCCCTCTCGGTTTAGCGGCCTGCCCGTACCGCTGCAGGAAGAGGGGGTAGGTGAGGGATGCGTCTGCCCGCTCCACGGTGCACCGCTGCTCCTCCGGCACTGTGCCCACCAGCCTGCAACGGGAGGCTCCACTCGCCACTGGGCTCGGTACCGGTACCAGCACCGGCCTCGCCTCAGCTCCCCGCCCGCGCTCACCAGCCGCCGCCCGGCGGGTCGGGGCATGCCGCGGGCCGGGCCCAGGCCAGCGGCAGCAGCAGCGGCAGCAGCCGCCGCGCCGCCGACATCACCGACCGGCACCTGGGACACCGGAGGACTACGCTACCCGGCAGGCACCGCGGGCTGCGCCGCGCACGGCCACTCGCTGGGCGCGCAGCTACGGGTCCCGGTAGGGACCAAGGCTTAAAGGGGCAACGGGGAACGTGGGCGCCGCGGGCTGCCGAGTAGCTGGGACTGGGACTGGGACTGGGACTGGGACTGGGACCGGGACCGCGACCGATCGCCAGCCCCAGCCGCCCGGACCCCGCTGCGGACAGAGAAGAGGCAGGGCTCAGTTCAGCTGGTGTTTTGTTTTAATTCAGTACAAAAGTGCCGGGCAGGGGCTGGGGCGCACACAATAAATAGCAGAGGGAGGCACGGGGCGGGAGCTGGGCCCCCTGCCCGCAGCCTCCCCGGCCGGGCAGTGCTGCTCAGGTGTACTCGCAGAGGTGGCCGCAGCCGGCAGGGCAGTGGGAGCTGGTCTCCAGCCACTTCATGATGTGCTGGAGGTGTCCGCCGTGGCTGCAGCCCTGGCACCACACGAAGAGCCCCTTCACGACGTGGTGGCAGACGGCACACATGCTGGCACACTGCCGGCATCTGCACGGGCAGAGGGGGGAGCATAGGCAGGGCAGCCCAGGAGAGGGCAACGCGGGGGAGCAGGAGGCACCTACCCCATCCTCCTGCCCCCCTGGGCCTCCCCTTGGAGGTCCCCACCTCCCTGCCCTCACCGATCACAGATCCAGCCCCTGTTGCTCATGGGACGTTTGCAGTTGCTGCAGTTGACGTGCAGGGTAGTGGAGGCCTGGTTGAGGCAGTTGATGGCACGGCATGTGCTCAGCTTGATCACCTCGTTGGAGATGTTCCAGAGCTGGAAGCGCTGCAGCAGGTCGATGTAGGACGTGTACCAGTGCTCCTGGGGACAGGTGCAGACAGCCAAGCCTTGACAACTCCCCAAAACCTCCTGAGGACTCAAGCCTTGCATCCCAAAGGGAAGGGAGGAAGTGCTCTGTGGGGACGGGAAGAGGCATCCTCCCCCAAATCAACACGCCCCTGCAGACAGCCCCTTGGGTCCCTGCCGGAGTCCTGAAGCTGCCCACCCAAGGTCAGAGCCAGCATGGAGGAGAAGGGAGGTGCCCAGAGGCCAGACAGGATCCCATCCCATTGGGATACACCACCCCTGCGTCCCACCAGTGTCATCTCACAGTCACACCAATTTCCCTGGCAGGGAAGGCTCAGTTCTGACACAGCCAGGAAGGGGACTCCCAGGATCTACCTGCGTCTGCTCATCGATCTCCCTGCGGATGCGATCCCCCAGCACGATGAGGACAGACACGGCTGTCTGCACATCCCCCTGCTCAGCGTAGAAGAGGAGTGTGTCCCGCACGATGGGGTTGAAGAAGTCTGAGGGCAGGCGGTTCTCATACAGCGAGTGGGAAATGGAGATGAGGGAGAAGGACTCCACAGGGGTCAGCGACACCGTCTCGGCCTCATTGCCGCTGACATGAGGGGAGTCAGCCTTGTCCTGCAGGTGGTCCAAGGCCGACGGGTTGTCCACGATCTCATGGCGCAGGGGGAAGGCTTCCTGGGGAAGGCTGTATTCCTGCTCTTCAGCTACAAGGAGTTTCAGGAATGAGAAGGGAAGGACAGTTCCCTGCCTGGTCCAGGGAACACCTCCCAGCACCCGCTGTGAACTCACCATGTGGGTTCTCATGATCCATCATATACAGGTCATCCTCATCCGCCTCCACGTCTCCCAGCAGGTAGTCTGCAGGGACATCACTGCCCTCTGTCTCCTCGTTGTCTGTGTGATGAGGGAGAGAGAAATCAGCTCATTCCTCCCTTGGACACATGGCTGGATCATAGAATCACTGAATGGTTTGTGTTGGAAGGGACCTTCAAGCTCATCCAGTTCCAACCCCACTTCCAGGGATGGAGCAGCCACAGCTCCTCTGGGCAACCTGTGCCAGCGCCTCAGCACCCTCACAGAGAAGAACTTCTGCCTAAGAGCTCATCTCAATCTCCCCTCTGCCAGGTTAAAGCCATTTCCCCTTGTCCTGTCCCTATAAGTCCTTGTCAAAAGCATGCTCCCTCATGTCCTGCCCCATGTGCAGGGCTGTGTCAGAGCTCCACACTGTGGTCATGTTCCTGGCTCAGCAGCCACCACCACAGGGATCACAGGGGCAAATTGTCTATCTGCAGCACTTTGGGCTCACATGCTGCAGGTGGGGGCTGCAGCAGGTCCAAACCCTACAATGTGCAGGGTAAATTCACTGGTTTATCATATATCTACAGCTAAGGAGGGAAGAGCTGTAGGACCTGGACTGCCCCTGCCCCATGAACGTTACCCTCATTGTTCATCAGGGTGGAGGAGGAATCCATGAGGATGTTTTCCGAGCGGCTTTCTCCTTTGCTACGGTCCAGTCTTGACTCGCTGCCCAGCCCAGAGGGGATATCTTTCAGATTAAAGCTGGGAAATAAGCCAAATTTCAGTCACAGAAGTTTACAGCTTCTGCTCTAGCCAGCAAACAGCCTGGATAGAGGTCTCCAGTAGCAACTTGAATGGTGAAACCCAAGATAGGGCAATTTCCCCAAGAGCGCAGAAGTCAGCTGCCCCACTTGGCATCTTCCTGAAGGTTTGCGAGCTCAGCACAGGTTCTTAACTCCCTCTGTTAACACTTACCTTCACCTCAGAGGCAGGTTCAGGAGCTGCCTTGCTACAAGATGCTTTGCTGTTTGCAAAGCACCACTGCTCCCTACATTCACAGACACGGAGAAGGAACCACGGAATGGCTTGGGTTGAAGAGACCTTAAAGCTCATCCAGTTCCAACCCCCTGCCATGCGCAGGGGCACCTTCCATGAGACCAGGTTGCTCCAAGCCCCGTCCAACCTGGCCTTGAACACTGCCAGGGATGGGGCAGCCACAGCTTCTCTGGGCAACCTGTGCCAGTGCCTCAGATCCCTCACAGGGAAGAACTGCCTAAGAGCTCATCTCAATCGCCCCTCTTTCAGGTTAAAGCCATTCCCCCTTTCCTGTCCCTACAGGCCCTTGTTCAAAGCTCCTCTCCAGGTTTCTTGTAGCCCCTTCAGGCACTGGAGCTGCTCTAAGGTCTCCCCTTAAGGAGCCTTCTCTTCTCCAGGCTGAACCAGCCCAGCTCTCTCAGCCTGGCTCCAGAGCAGAGCTGCTCCAGCCCTCACAGCATCTCTGCGGCCTCTTCTGGACTTGCTCAATCATGGAACGGAATGGGGTTGAAGGACAGCTGAGCAGTTCAGCTTGCTGCCTGCAGTGTTGAAGTCAGGGACAGACAGGAACCTGCTGGATGCGGGGCTGGGCTGGGCCAAGGAGAGCGTTTCCTTTGATGTCACTTGAGGATTTGCTACTCACCCTGGGAATCCGGCCCTGCAAGGTCTGAGAGCTAACATGGAATCCTCCCCCCTCACTTTTATGTCGTCAAGAAGAAAAACAAGTCTTCCTGCTTCATCAGCCCACACTGGGGCTCTCCATGCCAGAGAGCAGCTCACAGAGCTGTCCTCTCCCTTTGAAAGGCAGAAGACAGCATCTCCATGACATCAGTGAGACAGTTTCTCCATCCCCAGCCCTGACACAGTCACTAATGAAGTAACCACAAAGCTGGTTTCAGCCCCACACCCCACCACAGCTCCAAGCTTTGTTTAAGAAGGACAGGGAGCAGAGCACAAGGCTGCAGGGCTCAGGCCTGGGCTGGCCATCACTTCTCACTCCACATGGAGAATGGGCTGCATTCAAATGATGCCAACCTGCAAACCAACATGACTTGAGGCTGGGGAGAGTGTCCCTGCTGCCATCCTGGGGCTGGCTGGAGCTCCGGTCCCCCTCTTACCTGTTCATGAGTGGGAGGGTGGTGCTGCCTTTCCCCATGCTGTGGTTAAGGTTGGTGGATGACACGGTGCCGAGGCTGGAGTAGATAATGCGCAGCATCGTCCACGTTTGAGCCACCTGCATGAGAGAGCTGCAGTTAGACCCTGACAAGTTACAAACCCTGTGTAGCCACGTACCTGATGGCAAACTCCCACCATCAGCCCATCTAAAGCTGGACAGGCTCTTGGGGGGCAAAATACTCTGAGCCCCCCAATAATCGACGCTTGCTGTAGGCAGCGGGTTTGGTGCCAGGCAGAGGTCACAGAGCTGCCACCCAGCTCAGGTTGAGCACCCTTCAACCTCAGCACCAGCCCTGGTCTCAATGGAGAGCCTGCATCCCTGGCCTCACCTGGTTGCGGTCCAAGCCCTTGGCCACCTTGGCATTGTGGTCGCAGAGCTCTGGCAGGGGCCGGCCGGCCAGCGCGTACTGCTTGGCCGTGTGCACAAACCAGTCCATGCTGCCGCTCTCCACGTCTGTCTCGAAGACGCTGAGGGCGCTGGAGGAGGAGATGTACTCAAACTGCTCCGTGGGGTCCAGCTTGCGCTTGAAGAAGATGGGGTGCCGCCGGTCGCCAATGTAGGGCTTGCGGTTGGAGTCGGAGGAGATGAGGCTCTCCTTGGCAGCGAAGGCCAGGTCCCCGTAGAGGCTGTAGCATAGCCCCTCAGGGTTGGCCCTGTCAATGGGCTGGCTGGCATCCTTGAATATGTGCTGGTAGAGGGTGCTGTCCTTAGAGCCCGACAGGAGGAAGTATGGGTCGTGGAGGTGACGCCACACGATGCCCGTGGTGACGTCCTTGTGCTCCTCGAACATGGCAGAGGGGATGAAGGGCCGCCGCACGTCCCAGACGTAGATGTTGTGATCCACCATCATGGAGCACGTGGCGATGTGATGTTTGCACTCCGGGCGCCACTTCACCCGCGCCACCGATGCGATGGTCTGCACGCAGTAGATCTCCTTCGCCCGCGTGGTGTTCATGTCCCACACCTTCACCATCTTATCCCGGCCGCCTGTTGCTAGCCAGCCCCTGAAGAAGGATGGAAGAAAGATGGTTAGATGCCAGCTTGGGCCAGGATCTGTGCTTGTTCATCTCTTCTTTCCCGCAGTGGCACAGGAATGCTCACAACACAGGTATGCCAAGGGAGTGCTCCTCTCATGTGCTGCCCTAACACCTTCACTCTCCAACAACCAGGTCAGGCAACACCTCTCCTTCCTGGCCCCATTTAAGGCCCTGCATCTTTGAGCCATGCTCATTTGAAGGGCTCCCAGCCAGAGCAGTTCCCCCTACCCCTGGTTTCCACTTGCCAGGGCCAGCATATAGGGAAAAGACCCAGTATGAACAGACTTCAGGGCCTCTCTAAGCTCATGAGGAGGCACAGCGCTGCCTGACGGGGAGCAAGGAGGGACCCACATACCACAACAGCTATTTCCACACACTTCCTCCAACTGCCTCCAGGCAAAGGCAGACGGGAAACATGATCAGACACAAGCAAGGCCTGATCAAACACAAGTAAGCCGTGTCCCAGAGTAGCCATGCAGTGCTCTCCCCAAACCCAGCACCCAAGCAAGAGCCTGCCCTGGCATGGGGGCAAACCAGCAGCTTGCTATTCCCAACCATTCTGAGGCCCATCCAGGGCCTCAGAAGTGCCCAATTTGTCAAAAAATAAAGCCAAAACACCCCAACACCGCCCCCAAATCCTCAAAGCAATCATTACTCCCATCATCCAGCAACAGCCCAGCCCCTACACAAGGGGCCAGGGTATCAAGAGACCCTGCTTTTCCCCTAACCCCATTTTTAGGGCCTCCCTCGCCTGTGCTGAAGCCAGGGAGCTGGCAGAGCCCAGCCCCACACAGACCTGTCCTCTGGGTGCCAGTCACAGCAGAAGACAGGTCCATTGTGGGCTGTGAACATCCTCTCGTAGCGGTCGGGCCGGCGGATGTCCCACAGCTGCACGTTCCCGTTCTCAAAAGTGGCAGCAAAGGTGAAGTAGTCCCGGATGCTGAACTGCACATCCCGCACGCTCTCCGACTGGCCTGAGCGGGGACAGAGGGTGAGCTGTGGTGGGACAAGCTTCAGCAAGGTGAAAAAGCCATCAGAAGAGCCATGGGGGTCCCCAGCCCAAGAAGGAGAGGAAGCAGGGAGTGACACGGCCACCTTGAACCTCCCTGCAGAACCAGCCCCCTGAGCAGCCAAAACTGCCAGAACCATGGAATGGTTTGGGTTGGAAAAGACCTTAAAGCTCATCCAGTTCCAATCCCCTGCCATGGGCAGGGACACCTTCCACTAGACCAGGTTGCTCCAAGCCCCGTCCAACCTGGCCTTGAACACTGCCAGGGATGGGGCAGCCACAGCTTCTCTGGGCAACCTGTGCCAGCGCCTCAGCACCCTCACAGGGAAGAACTTCTGCCTAAGAGCTCATCTCAGTCTCCCCTCTGTCAGGTTAAAGCCATTCCCCCTTGTCCTGTCCCTACAGGCCCTTGTCCAAAGCCCCTCTCCAACTTTCTTCTAGTCCCTTTAGGCACTGGATGGCTGAAAAAAACCCACCAAAAAGCTCCTCCCTGCCTGCTCCAGACATCCACCCCCGAGCAAAGCCTCCCCTGGGCACAGGGACAGGGCAAAAACACAACCTCTGCCTCTCAACAGAGTAAGGGGCAAATAACAGCCTATGTTCCTACCGGAGAAGGTGCTGACAGAGTCCTTCTTGCGCAGATCGAAGCACTTCATGTAGCCATCCTGGGAGCCACTGAGGAGCATGTAGACCTCGGTGGGGTGGAAGCAGACCTTGTTGACAGTGCGCTTGTGCTCGGTGAAGAGCTGGTCCTGCTTGTTGCGGGACGGCTTGCCCAGGTTCCAGGTGACCACCACGCCATTGGTGGCAGCGGTGGCCAGCAGGTTCTCATCCATCTGGTGCCACACCACGTCGGCGCAGCTGAAGTTCAGGGAGGGTTTGCGGCCGACACGGAGGTTCAGCTTCTCCACAAACTGCTCCTCCTCGATGGAGTAGATCTTGAAGATGTTGCGGCCAGCCACCACCACCTGGGCGGCATCGCGGCACACGCTGATGGCATTGGCAGGGGCGTCCAGGTGACAGAACATGGTGCGTCCTGTCAGGGCGTTGCCCCCCAGTGCCGTGGTGACCCTGGCCATCTTCTCCATGGCCGTCCTTGGGGCGCACTCCCCTCTCCAGGAGCTGGCTCGGAGGCTCGTGTCCTCACCGGCTGCATTCACGCTCGCACGGCTGCCCTGCTCCACCTCAGCCAGAGCTGGGAAGGGACAGGCTCGGCTCCCGCGCCTCCTGGCAGGACCAGGCAGCTCCAACCACAGCTTTTTGTAGCCACATCAACAGCAGGTAAGAGGCTAAAACCCGGCTGAGACCTGTGGGGACAGAGACATGGCCCCACACTGGGCTTCTCCTCCTGCTGCCTTCTCTAACTCCCTCACAGAGAGTTCCTGAAACCCCTCCTGGGTTCCTTGGTCCCTCCTTACTTCAAGGGCTGTTGGTGACACTACAGGATGGCGACTGCAGTGCCACGGGCTGAAGGTGAGCGGAGTCTCCAGCAGCAGGTTGGGTGAGATGAGCCCGCAGCCATCTCCATGAGGCGTTCCTTGTGCCTCAAACCCCTGCAGGAGGCAGAGGGGCTCACCCTGCTTCCTACCGGAGAGGGCCAGCAGCTCCCCTTGGCCACCGGAGTGAGCCAGGGCGCTGGGCACCTGCTCTGGGATGCCCAAAGGCCACCACAAACCAACCCCCCGGAGCCAGGCCGAGCCCCTGCCCTGGCACTGCACCTTCTGCCCGCCCGGTCCCCCAGAGCCCACACTCCCCCTCCTCAGGGCCCGCTCCTGACCCACAGCCACCGCAAGGCCTCCTCAGGACCCCCTCCAGCGTGCTCAGAGGCTCCTCAGGCCCCGCTCAGTGCCCTCAGAGCCCCCCGGTGCCGCACCCGGCGCTCGGCCACAGCAGACGCCGCCACCGACACGGAAGCGGGCGCCGGCCACGCCCCCTTCCGCCGGGGAGGCGCGCGCGCTCCGTCCCAAGCCCCGCCCCTAATTCGGGCCCTGTCCCCGGGCGCGGCGGGGGGCGCAGCGGGGCGTGCGGGGCGGCATGGGGGTGTCAGGGGGACATATGGGAGAACGGGGGTGTCAGGAGGGTATGGGGTGCGTTGGGGTGAGAGTGCAGTGGGGGAATGGGGGTGCTGGGGGGATATGGGATGAATTGGGTGTGGGGGTGCAGGGGGAAAATGGGGGTATCGGGGGGATATGGAGTGCATTGGGGTGGGGGTACACGAATGGGAATGAGGGTGTTAGGGGGATATGGGGTACATTGGAGATGCAGGGATACACTGAGAGGATACGGACTTGCCCTGAAGTGTGGGGCTGCTTGGGGGGTTTGGAAGTGCTCTGGGGTATGGAGGTACACTAGGGTTTAGGGGTACATGGGAGGCTAATATACAGGGAGTTACAGGGCTACTCTGACGGGTGGGTGTGCAGGGGTTGAGGGTGCAAGGGGGAGGGGGGGGGGTATGTGGGTGCATTGCTATGAGGGGCTGCAGAGGGGGGTATGGGGACACCCCAGCCCCAGCACTGTGCCTGTTCTGGGGATCTGGGACTGTGGGGGTGCGCAGGGCTGACGACACCCCCCAACTGCTGCTGTCCCCTGCAGGGGTGGGGGGACCCTCTGTGTGTCACAGCCCCGTCCCCGGCCCCTCGCACCCATGTCCCACGGGTACTGGTGGGTTTTGGGGTTGCAGGCTGCTCCCTGCCCCACAGTCCCGGCGGCTCCAGACGCACCCCAAACCCTGTTCCAAGGCCACGAGGATCCTTGCACCATTTTGGGACCAGAAAGGGACATTTTGGACAAAGGAGGGGGCGGAGGCGGTGGTTGGTGCGGCAGTTCCTTCCCGGCCGGTACAAAGGCAAAACAAACCGAAAGCGTGTCCGTGTCCCTGCCCGTGCCCATGTCCATGTCCCTGCAGGCAGCCGGTGTGGCAGCGGGAACGGCCACCGGGCCCCGTCCCGCGCCAGGTCCCCGTGGTCACCCCAGCCCCGTGCCCGTGCTCGGCTCATCCTCTGTCCCTCACTTGCTGCCGGCGTTGGGTGATGGCTTTCCAGGTGGTGGTGGTGGCAGCGTGTCCCAAGCGCCGCCTCCCACCTCCGCTCTGTGCTGCTGGTGTCCCCGTGGTGGCTCAGAGCTGGCCCCGATCCCCTGGATGCGCCATCCCAGCCGGATGGGTCACTCGTCGGCGTTGATGTCACCCCACCAACCCCACATAAACCAGGGTGCAGCGGCGTCCCCAAGGCGAGGGGGGGACCAGGAGAACCCGGAGGCAGGATCTGGCCGCGTTGAAGCCGTATGGAAGAGCCAGGTGGAGGCTGCCACTTGTCACCGTCCCCCCGGGTACCCCAGAGCCTGCTGTAGCACAAGACTGAAGCAAGCGAGCATGCGAGGGCAGCGGGCGGGCGCAGAGAAACATCCTATTCACCAGGAGAAAGCGCTGGGCACCCCAAGTGCAGGACTGGGGGCTCAGGGGGGACACGCAGCACGAGGGGGGTGTGGCTCAGTGACCTGCTCCAGGAATGCGAGGGGACCCGTTCAGCCTCCACCACCACCCATGGGTGCCAAAAATAAGCATCCTCCTCTTGCCCATCCCTGGGAGCATCCTTTGGTCCCCAAGAGCATCCTTGGCTGCAGGGCCAAGCACCCATTTGGCGCTGGGGCAGAGGGAGAGCAGGATGCACCCAGGGGGGGTCACACCACTGTTGCCTTCCCACTTTGGGTTTCCATGATGTCCATTCGTCTGTCCAGAAGGGATTGGCAGGACACTGGGTGGAGGACGGGTGATGTCGGCAGTGTGGGGGGAATTTACAGGGTGCCCGGGGGGGCTCTGGCAAGGGGTGATGCTGTTCCCATGTGCCCCTGGAGCCCCGCGTTCCTTGGGGTGTCAATGCGGGGGACGTTTGGGGTCGGTTGTATCCGACAGTGTCTTTAGCATCCCCAAACAGACAGAAAGAAAAGGGGGTGGGTGATGTCAGATGGGGCAGCAGCGGGAGCGGGGCGGCCGGGGCCAGCACTACTCGATCACCATGCAGCACGGGAGGTGCTGGGAGAAGTACTTGAAGAGCTCCGGGGTGGCGCCGGGGCAGTTGGTGAGCTCCAGCTCCTCCAGCTCCTGTAGCTGCACCAGCCCCGACAGCCCCGTGGTGGTCAGCAAGGGGCAGCCTGCAAGGGGACAATGTGCACTGTCACCCCCAAAACACCAGCACCCGAATAAACCAGCACCCCAAGAACCCGGTTGTGAACCCATCCCCAGGGAGGATGCCCAGGAGGATGCTGGCTGTCCTCCAAGCTATCCCAAGGCTGTCCCTGTCCCCACACCCACTGTCTCCCCAGCCTCATGGGGTCCTGGCCACTCCATTCCCAGGACAGCGCAAGAAAGAATCTCACCGGCCAGAGAGAGGAGGCGCAGGCTGCCCATGCTCAGAAGATGCTTCAGGCCAAAATCCTGCACCTGGAAAAGAAAACAGACTGGGAACGGGGGGGACAAATGGTGGGGACAAAGGGGGGGTGGCCACTGTGGGGGTGGCCGCCATGGGGGCTCAGCAGTGCTGAGGCAGGATGCTGGGTGCTGTGGCAGGGAGCCTGAGCAGGGTGCAGGATGCTGGGGCAGGGGCTAAGGAGCTCGGTGCTGGGGCTGAGTCCTGCTGAGCTCACAGGAGAACCCCACTTCCCAGCGCCAAGTCATAGGGGCCCCAGCTGGTGCAGGGTGCCCACCCTGAACTCATAGCCTGTCCCCAGGCTGGTGCCAGCCACTCTGCCCTCCCCACCATGCCAGCCAGGATGGGCACAGCCGTGTCCCCCACCTACCTGGCAGCACCAACGCAGGTAGAGGCTCCGCAGGGACGACATGGTGGACAGGTAGCTGAGGCCGGTGTCAGTGATCCGCACGCACCTGGTGGGACACAGGGCTGGTCGGGAACAGGGCACCCATGGGTGTCCCCCGACCATGGTCCTCACGCTGCACCCATTGCTTCCAGCGTGGCATGGCATGGCTTGGCATGGCTCAACATGATGCAGCATGGCACGGCATGGCTTGACATGGCATGGCATGGCTCAGCATGACACAGCATGGCATGGCTTGACAGGGCACAGCATGGCAAAGGTTGGCACGGCACAGTACAGGTCAGCACAGCCCCATACCTGTCGAGCACCAGCTCCTCCAGCTTGTGCAGGTCGCAGGCAATGTACTCCAGGGCCATGTCAGTGATACGAGGGCACCAAGAGAGGTCGAGGCTGCGCAGCTTCCGCAGGTTCTCAGCCACCAGTTCCACGCCGTCATCGGTCACCTTGGAGCAGCCCGAGAGGCTGAGGACGCTCAGGTTGGGCAGGCTGTGGACCATGTTGACCACGCCATGGTTGGTGATCTCCCAGCAGGAGTTGAGGCGCAGGGTGTGGGTGGTATAGCCTTGCTTGGCGGTGAAGTAGGCGAGCGCCGTGTCCGTGACGTGGTAGGCTTGCAGGTTGAGCTCGGTGAGGTTGGGCAGGAGCTGCGAGATGGCGGCGATGGCATCGTCGGCCACGTTGATGCAGTCACTGACGCTCAGCGCCGTGATGCGGGCATTGAGGCTGGACCACAGCCCAGCCTCCGTGAAGTCATTGCAGCCTGACAGCTCCAGCCGCACCACACCTTGCATCTGCTCCAGCATCACCTGCAAGGGGCAGAGCGTCAGGGCATGATGGGCACTGCTGTCACCCTGTGCAGCCCTGGCTCCTTTAGAGCCTTTCCACTGCCACCAGCCTTGACTGGGTCCAGCCTTTGCCATGGGACTGCCCTGGTGCCGGGGCAGTGTCCTGCTCTACGACATGGGGGGTTAGACTAAATGACCTTTGAAGGTCCCTACCAACCCAAACTATTCTGATTCTATGCCAGCATTGGTGGGGAATGGCAGGGGACAGGCAGGGATCCCTGGCCACTGCCCCTGCTCTGTACATGGTGCTGTAGACAGGGGCAGGATTAAACCCACTCCCAGCATGGGTAATGCTTGGGTAGGATGTGGCCACGGAGCAGCTGGTGCTGTGTTAGGCCATGGTGCAGAGCAGGGGACCTCTGTGGGGACGTTGCTTGGCTCTGTGCAGGACCATGAGTTGCCCCATCTCCACCTGACCCACAGACCCCTGCCCGCATAACCTCCGCACAGCCAGCCAGCAGGGATGTCCCTATCCCCAGCATCCAGCTCATCGCCCACTGCCACATCCATCACCCAGTGTCATGGCCACCTCATCTGGCTTTGCTTTCCCAGCGGCATGTGCAGGAAGCACAGGGCAGCAGGGATGAACTGTCCCTGAAAGCATCCTCACCCCGTGCCTGCGACCACAGCACAGGCTGCAGCCCACCCCACTGCCCTGACCACATGCAGGGACTCCCAGTGCTGCCTGCCTGCAATACTGCTGTGGATGGGATGGACACAACCCCTTCCTGCTCCATGCCTGTGGCTGATGAAAGCTCTGTCCACACATGTGTCCCCAGAGCCACTGGAAGGACCCACCATTGCCACATCTCAGCCGCCCTGGTCACCACACCGAGGTCACCTACCTCCAACCCTGCATCCGTGATGGTCGACCTCTTAAGGCTCATGGACTTGACCCCCTTCTTGGAGAGGGGGTAGTTGTCAATGAACTCACAAATGTCCAGGTCAGAGACACCCACGAGGCAGAAGCCATCGAAGCCACGGACGGCGAAGCCCTGCAGGCTGACAAACTCCTTCTCGCCACCAGGCAGGACATTGTAGAGCTCTTTGGTGTGCAGGACGGGTGTCAAGCCCACCCAGAACTTGGGCTGGTAGAGCACTCGCCGCCATGCCTTGCACACCTGAGCCAGCACGCACTTCTCGCACGCTGAAAAGTACCAGAACAAGCGGTTGAGGATCTTCTCGTCCACCGCCAGCTGCCTCTCTGAGGGCGAGCCGGGCAGCCGCTCTGGAGAGGGCTGCTCCGAGCCTTCGCTCGTGTTCAGTCCCACCAAGGAAGCGCCGGGAGGGGAGGAGACACCGGCCAGAGTGGCCAAGGAGAGAGGGGAGGCCAGGCTGGGGATGGGCAGGTCGCTGCGGTGCGCTAAGGCTGGGCTGAGGATGGCAGGCACGGAGGAAGGCTGGCACAGGCGGTTTTTGACAGCAGGGGTGCCTTTGGTGATGCTGGCGGAGCCGAGGCCGTTGGGTTGTGTGGGGATCTTCACCAGTCCATTTCGGGGCAAACATGGGGGCTTGGTGTCGCCGTTTCTCGGGTTCGACATCTTCTACAGGTCTCTCTGCAACACAGGGATGAGGGCTGAGAGGCTGCTCGTCTGCCAGGGAGAGCAGCCAGGAAGAATGAGCAGGGCTGGGAGACATCATGGCACCAACAGGGAGGGAGACCTTGGAGGTCCCTGTGCAGGTTGGCACAGGGGACCAGACAGTGCGGGGCTGCTGGGCACCAAGTGGGGTCTTCCAGGAAGTTGCATGGCCCTGGTGTCCCCCATAATGGGGGTGGATGGGGATTTATCCTCAGACATTCTCATCCCTCTCAGAGCCTGGGATCCCGCAACCAATGGTAGATGGAGCAGGATCATAGAATCATGGAATAGTTTGGGTTGGAAAAGACCTTAAAGCTCATCCATTTTCAACCCCCTGCCACAGGCAGGGACACCTTCCACTAGACCAGGTTGCTCCAAGCCTCATCCAACCTGGCCTTGAACACTGCTGGGGATGGGGCAGCCACAGCTTCTCTGGGCACCCTGTGCCAGTGCCTCAGCACTCTCACAGAGAAGAACTTCTGCCTAAGAGCTCATCTCAATCTCCCCTCTGTCAGGTTAAAGCCATTCCTCCTTGTCCTGTCCCTACAGGCTGCTGTCCAAAGCCCCTCTCCAGGTTTCCTGTAGCCCATTTAGGCACTGGAAGCTGCTCTAATGCCTGCCCTTACAGAGCCTTCTCTTCTCCAGGCTGAACAAGCCCAGCTCTCCCAGCCGGGCTCCAGAGCAGAGCTGCTCCAGCCCTCGCAGCATCTCTGTGGAGGGCAGAGCAGGCAGTGGTGGTGGCAGAGCTGCCCATGCTCACCGTGCCAGCCAGGCACTGGGCAGTGAGCCCATGCCTGCCATAGCCCTGCTGAGCCCCGTGGCAGTCAGGAGGCTCCAGCAAACCAGGCCAATAAATATTGCAGTGGCAGTGCCCGGCTTCCAGCGCCCCCTGCACCCACCATCCATTATTCAACACATTGCCCTCTGTAAATACAGAGGTGAATAATTGATGTGGGCTTGCCCCCCCCCCCCCCCCCCCCGCCCCAGCTGGTGCCTGGGGAAGAGCTGAAGCCCAGCAATAGTGGCTTCCAGCCTAGGGACCAGGAGACAGAAACATAGTTCCCAAGTCCCAAGGGATGGCTGGCACATCATCCAGATGTGTCTAATGTGACCTGAGGACTCCCTCCATTGCCAGCTTCCCCCAGACCAAGCTAAAAGTGAGAGGATAATTTTAACCACTTGATTTGGGATGGAGACGGCCAGGCCCTGATGGAGAGGCACTGGGAGAGGAGTGTTCCAGCCAGTGATTCTCATAGCCCAGATCTATGAGCACTCTGGATGCTCCATTCAGTCTGGGGGGCTGGCTCCTAAGTGGGGAGCAGTCTAGATTTCTGCTGCCCCCAGCCCATGGCTTCCAACTTCACAGCACCCTCACAGCCCTTCTGGATCAGCCAGGGCAGGGACCAGGCACCCAAAAGGCACTGTGGAACTGCTGGCACAGCCAGAAAACCCCATGGGATGTGTGGGACATGGCATCTCCTGGGGATATCAGGACAGGACTGTGGGGCAGGGCTGGCGGGAGCTGCTGAGGCCTCTCCGTTGGTGTGAGTGGCAGACAGCCCTGCCTGGTGGCCTCTGGGGATGAGCCCGGCCCTGTGCAGACAATCTGGCGCCGCTTCCCACTAGGATGCAGCCTCTGCTGCCTCTGCTCACTCTGCCCAGCAGAAGAGCTGGGCCTCTGATGCTTGGACATGTGCTAAATTCTCTTGAAAGCAGAAGAGGAGGGGGAAAAAGGAAGAAACTTAAAACCAGCAGCTCAGTGCTTGGCAGCAATTAGAGAAGCAAACAGAACATGCACCAGGGTGTCTAACACAGCCACACAGCACAAATCCAAACAGATAATTACCAGGCAGCACGGGAAGGCTGTCGCTCCAGCATGGAGCGCACAACCAGAGCCGTTCAGCACGCTGGTAGTCCCCAGGGGAGAGGGCAGGTGGTGGCACAGGGGCAGCCCAGAGCCTTGGGAGCCCAGGGGCACATTCATGGGAGGAGACAGATGCCGACAAGTCGCGGTCTGAAATGCAGCCAGTGGGAGGTGTTGGCAATGGTTCCAATCAGCTCAGACCTCGGCTGGTCCCTGAGGCCGGGCTCAGGGGGGCTGAGTGGATTCAGCAGCTTTCCCAGTCCTGCCTTGGAAAGCTGAGCCAGGTCCCCCTGCCCCAGGCACTGGGGCTGCCTGTCTGACTCACAGAAACCCTCAATTGTGAGTGAGCTGGGAAGTCACTTCGAATAGAAGGACAGACAGGGATTCAGGGCTTCTGGGCACAGGCAGGCCCAATCAGCAGTGGTGAGAGCCTAGGAAAGGCTGTACATGGCCAGGGAAATGGGCAGACAAGGTTCTGGATATTCCTACTACCCCAAAAGGAGTAGGACTGTGCTGGGGGGGGAGGACCCCAGCCTGGAGAAGGTGGTCTGAGAGAAGGTGGAGAGTGGCTCTGGTAGTCACTCTCTCCTCTGTCTCTGACACCATGGAGCAGTTCTGGGATCTGCCCTCTACTGCTGCAGGAAAGCCCTTGTCTGCAGCCCCAGATTCCTGCACCCTGTGGCTGAGGCCACATCACTCCAATGTACAAAGTGTAAGTACCACATCCCATGGAGATCAGAGCTGCTCTATGCTGGGATGCCTAGCACACATTCTGCCCTGGCCCAGGACCTCCCTCCAACCCACTGAGATAGCAGAAGGAGAGGGAAATTCAAAACTGTCTGCCTTAGAGATGTCAGTACAGAGCCCATCAGATGTTCAGGCATTTCCATGAGCACCTCCATATGCTTTTTGGTCACCCCAAAGCTGCAGGAGAGCAGAGATTTGGCCTTTCTTCCTCACCTCATAAGTCACTGTTTGCAGGTTGCATGACTGGGCCAACCACAACATCATCAGGATGGGCCAGCACTTGATACAACCATCTTTACTCTGGGATCCCACAGGAAGGACCCAGCTTTGCAAGTCCCCCCAAGATGCCCCCGCAGCTCTCACAGGCCACAGCTCATGGGGGAAGCACCTGCCAGCAGTGGTGTGCCAGCTCCCAATCCACAGTGGGAGGAACCCTGACAAAAGCAAAGGGCAAAGTCTTTTAGTCTTCCGAATTCACTCCAGGGTGCACATTTCACAGAAAACGTCATTGCCACAGAAGTCACTCCATTCATAAGGGTTTTGTCATCCACAATGAGCAATGGTGCAGTGGTGGGGGGCGGATTTGACGCAGGAAGAGAGAAGAAAGAAGAGGGCCGAAGAGCCTGTCACTACAAACGTTACACAGACAATGAAGATGCTGGGAAGAATAGGATGAAAGCTGCTGGGAAGACAGTGCTCGTCCAAGCCGTTGGTGAGTTTACCATCTCCGTGTAGCATTGAAGAGGAACAAGGGCTTCAAGAGAGAGGCGGGATAATAACTCACCCTGTCCATGCCACCCCTGTGCGGGTGTTCGCTGGGAGACCCTGGGCCGTGGCAGATGACACCGGCTGGTCAGAGAATGTGAAGCGTTCTGCCCTGCTGGCCGGGAGGAGCGGTTCAGCACCACTGACAGCGGCCAGGCAGGGTTCAGCACCGCGGACAGCAGCCGCGTTCAGTACCGTGGACAGCTGTACTGTGCCTCGGGGCCGCGTCACCCTACGAGGGCGCCCCGCTAACGTGTCCGTGCGGGACCTCTCCTCCCCAGCGGCCCCCTGCGAGGATCCGCCATTCCCCACCAGGTCCCTGTGAGGACCCACCATTGCCCTGCAGGTCCCTGTGAGATCCTCGCTATGGCCCCCGCAGGTCCCTGCAGTCCTCTCTCTTACTGCGAAAGCTTGTTATTGCCCTGCCAGAATCCAAACCTGCTGCAAGATTCTTTCGGTAGAGCCACTGCTTCGGTGACAGAGCTGTTCGGCAGCAAGCAGCCATCACTCACGGCTTCCTGCACACACACACACACACACATATATATATTCACACGCACACACAATCACCCTGCCAGAGCCCAGTAGCTGACGGATGCACCTGATGTGAGCCTTGGTATTCAGCTGCACACATACATGCACACATCCACACACAAACAGAGAGAAGCGCATGCACGCACACACACACAGAGGGTTGCATCAGCTGAATTCATTAGCCCATCTATTTTTACTAATGCAGCAAATCAAGTTGATCTACAGGCAGAGAAAACACACCCGAGATGTGGTGCTGTGGCAAGGCTTTTGTCCAGCACTCTTGCAGGGAACAGCTTCCCAGGACTCCCTTGGCTCTATGCAACGTCCCAACCAGCAGAATGCCAGGCAGGGTCTTGCTTTGGAGGGCTGAACCTGCAGGCCAAAGTGCATGGTAGTAATAAAGACATCTCACTACAAAGACTGCCTTCCCCAGCAGCGCTCAGTGGGGTGAAAGCTGCCTCCTGCTCTTATGCACCAAGTCAGACCACTGCCTGTGCTGTGAGTAGTGGGTGTATGACCACTGGCCTCCAAGGCCAAGTCACCTCAGAGGGCCTGGATCACTCCAGAAATGTGAAGGAACTACAGAAGGCCCTGAGGAGCCACTGGTTCCCCTGGAGATGGAGGAGCAGTGGCTGTGTTTGGGAGGAGAGACGCTGTACTTTTGTGTGCAGAGGTGGATCTGCAATCCAGGGCTCAGCTCTCACACAAGTCAGCTGGGAGAGAGGCTCAGAGCACAGCTCCAAACTCAGTGCTACCTATTCCCCCACTGCATAAGCCAGGAATTCGTGGTGGGAAAAGACCTTGCTGCTCTGTATGGCCTTGGAGACCTGTAACTTGTGTGATGGGAGCCAGGAAACTCCTTCCTGAGATTACTCTGAGAACTCCTTGGAAGTCTGGAGGGCTGAGAGCAGCTTTCCTGCTACCTTGTTGGCTCCCAATAACACCACAGAGGTATCTCCCTTGCAGTGGACAAAGAGGCTAGGGAAACAACTGGTTTGAGTCCCGTTCCAGTTGGATGCTGCTGTCAGTGGTGGGCTGGCTGGTGAATCCATTGCGGAGTCTCAGGCAGCTCATGGCCAGGCAGTGGAGCTGTCATGACCAGGCAACCCCAGCACTGCTCTGCTCCAGGTCCCACAGCTTTCTTAACAGCAAGACCTGGAGCCAGGTTCTGTGGGGCCAGCCCTGTGCCCAGGCAGGTGGGCAAATGCTGGCTGAGGTGCCCAAGCCAAGCTCTGCTCCAGTCCCACCACATTCTACTTGGCAGAGAGAGCATTTCATGTCCAAGAGCATCAGGAGAAGCAGCTCCTGCACCCAAGCCCTCAGCACGGGAAGGTGTAGGGAGGAGGCAGAGCTCCAGCCCCCCTGGCGTGGCCAGGCAAAACTCCCTTGCTCTGACTGTCACAAGCCCTTCCTGCCACAGCATTTATCTTCTCTGCTAAGATCCAAATCTCCCAAGACATCAAGCCCTGACCTCCCTCCCTCAGGAGGAGCCCCTTGCCCAAGCAGAGCACAGGACGCACAGACCAGGGCAGAGCTGAACTTCAGCCTCCTCTGGAGGTCCCAGCTCTCAGCACCATGGGAGGCTGCTTGTGCTTCAACCGAGCTTTGCCTGGTTCCCCACCAACTGAGGACAGGGGAAGAGGGGACAGCTCCTCTTGTGTCAGCTCCTGCGCAGCCCGGCCTCCCCTCACTACAAGCCCAGCCAGAGCTCAGAAGACAGCACCGAGTGTGTTAAAGTCCTTTTCTTTGTCTGTCTTGGGCCCAGAAAAGGGGTGGACAAAAATGCAAGATCCCACAAGGAGAAGAGAGGCCATGGCCCATGGCTGCCACTGAGCCCCCTCTCCCCAGGACACAGATGTCCCCTTGGGCACTGCTGGGACTTGAGTTTCTTCTTCAACCCCCTTCATCCCTCCAGAGAAGGAACCAGCCATGCAAGCAGCAATGCCCTCTGCCCTGGGGCTCAGGAGTCTGGCCAGGAGCCGGCGTTGGGGCAAGGGGGGCAAGCACTTTTCCAGCATGGAGCCAGCAGCACCACGCTCATGGGATGCTGGGGCATCCAGAGCTCCTTGCTGCAGGCAGCTGTGAGTGCTAAATGCCAACACAGGCTCCAAAAAGCTGCACCCTGGAAGCAAAAGCAAGAGCCTGATCCTGCTCTCCCAGCCAGGAGGTGAGCACAGGTCACACTTCCAACAGGGAGAAAGCCTGGAGAAAGGGCTTCTGATGTCCTGAGCCCTCAACACTGCTGGCTGTGGAGCACCCAGAACAAGTGTGGATGGTCCCCCTGGTGGGTGGGCAGAGGTTGGCTGCAGGTGGGATGCTGCTGAGGGAGCCCTGTGCACCCGCGCACCCTATCCTTCTCCCTCCCACACCACCGACACCCACTCACATCCAGAACCCCCTTTTCCCTTCTCCAGGCACTGTTCCATCTGCACAGGCAGCGGTGGGGAGCAACAGGCCATGGCTTGGAGATGGCTTGGGAAACTGAGGTATGGAATGGTGCCGTGGTTTTGCCATGGAGCTGCCAGAGTCTGAGCCAGGCACAGCTCAAACCTGCAAAGCATGATGGCAGGATCCAGCCCCCCAACTGAAAGTGATCCCACTCCAGCCACCCTTCTCCTGTTTGGAGCGTGGCCACATCCCCGTGGGATGTTCAACATGGAGGTGACCCCACCAGAGGGGACAAGGGGGTCTTTTCCCTCCATCTGCCATCTCATATGAGCCACACGACCCAGGAGAGGGTCCCTCCATCCCCAGGAGCAGGATCTGGGGAGGCAGGAGGTTCCCAGCTCTGGGGATGCTCCTCCTGCTGCTCCCCACTGCACAGGGAGCTGCTGGCACGGGGAGAGGAGCAGGCCCGGCGGATGGCGATGGATCAATGTGGGGGAAGCCAGCTCGGGGAAAAATAGATATCTAGCTCATTAAAAATGGATGCTCAAACGAGTCCTCCCCACTCCAAAGCCACCTCCCTCCCTCTTCCTGGTAGCTGGAGTGAAATCAGCAACCAGCTTTCAGAGGAGGGGAGATGCCAGCACGGCACAGCGCTTGCTCTGAGCCTGCTGCTCCCATCCTGCTGTGTGCCAAGACCCTCTGGCTACTGGGGAGGGGATCCAATAGCCCCTGTACCCCAGGTGGAGGGTGGTTATGGAACAGGACTTCTTCCCAGAGCATTCCTGCTGCAGGGATTACCACACTCCACCTTTTACTGCCTGGGCACTGCCACGTCCCACCAATGCTGGTGGATGCCCAAGAGCCAGAGGTACCCCGGCCCAGCTCTCCCTGGCACCCATGGAGACCATGGGAATCTCTTCCTTGTTGCTGCCACAACCCCGTGCCTCAGTTTCCCCCATCTATGCCTGGTCCAGCTCTTCCATGTGGCTCAGCCTGCGTGGCCCCCAGCCCCAGCTAGCCTTACTCACAGACCCCTCCATTTGTGCCCATCCCTTCCCCTGCCCAAACAACCTGCCCGGACCCCTCGCCCCCATCCTGGCCGCTGAGGTGTCTCCAGCCCCACACTGTACTCTGTGGGACCCTGCTGTGTGGCTCAGACCCCTTGGCCCCATCCCAGCAAGGACCTCTCCCTTCCTCTATCCCATGGGCCTGGGGACAGGGGTGGCTGCCCCTGTTGTTGTAGTCCATATCCCCCCCCCCGGCCTGTGTCACCCTGCACCCAAGAAAAGACCCACCAAGGTGCTGGGGGGCAACTCCGAGGGTGCCAGTGGTCCCATGGTGCCACCAAGGAGGATAAGGGGCAGTTTGGAGTCTGGGAGGGGGGCAGCAGCAACCCCACACCCGGGTGACACTGTCCCCACACCGACGTCCCCCCCACCCCCACCCCAAAACATCCCGCGGTACCCACCCTGCCCCCCCCTCGTTGCCCACCCGGTGATGCCCGGCCGTACCGGGGGGGAGGCACCATATTAACCCCCCAGCCCCCAGCATGCCCCCGGTCCCCAAACCAGGGGGCTGGGAGGGGGTGATGCAGCATCACTGAGGGGGGGTCACACCGACCCCGGGTAAGCTACCGTTAGCCGGCGGGAGCTGGGGGGGGGGCGCTACCGGACCGGGAGACCCGGGGCCGGGCCGGCTCCGCCGCCGTTATATAACGAAGCTCCATGATGCGGGATGCGGCGGCGGGGGGTGGATGCGGTGCCGGTGTCGGTGTCGGTGCCGGTTTCAGCAGCACCGGCACCGGCTTTGTGTTGCGAAGGTTTTCCCGGGCGGCTCTTACCTCCAGCGCCGTCTCCCGCAGCTCATGCCATGCCTTGTGCCCGTCCTCTCTCGGCAGCAGGGAAAAAAAAAACACCGGGAAGAAAACCGGGAAAAATTCTCCCCCTCCAAATCCCCGCTGGAAAAGGGGCCGGATCCTGCCCGGCCCCCGCCCCAGCCCCGCTGAACAACAGGAAAAATAAGCGGGGAGGGGGGTGGGAGTGGGATGGGGCCGGATCCGGGGAGGATGGAGAAGGGGGGTCCCTCCTGCCCGCCAGCCCGGGGAGCCGGAGCTGCACACGCACACGCACACGCGCGGTTCACACACACACACGCGTGTCAGCAGCAGAGGCTGTTAAAGAGACACGGTCGTCGGGAGCGGTAATGGATCGGGGTGGGATGGCACCGGCACCGGGAGCGGCGAGGTGAGCGGTGAGGCCACCGGTGAGAGATGCGGGGGGGGTGCGGGCAGGGCTGGGCTGGCAGCGGGGTGTGCAGGCAGGGGGAGAGGGTGGGGGGGAATGCAGGGGTGGGATGATGGGGGGATGGAGGGAGGGATGGATGGATGGAGGCTGGGATGGAGGGATGGGAGGATGAAGGGAAGAATGGATAGATGGGAGAGGAATAAGGGATAAGGGATGGAGGAGATGAAGGGATGAAGGGAAGAAGGTCTGCTGGAAGGGTGGATGGAGCAATAGAGGGATGGAAGGATGGAGGAGGGATGGAGGGATGAATGAAGGGATGAGGGGTGGAAGGAGAGATGGAGGCCCGGTGGAAGGGTGAATGGAGGGCTGGAGGGGTGGCTGGCAGGCTGGATGGACAGACGGATGCTTGCTCTGGCTCTCTCCCCGGCAGGGCGCTGGCAGCCAGAGATCCTGGTGCAGACCCCTCGCCCTGGCAGCCGGCTCTGGCCCTGCTTGACAGCGCTCAGAGCACAGCGGCGGTGGTGGCTGCAGCTCCAGCACCCCGGGGTGCTGCGGGCACCCAGGGAATGGGGGGGCTTCAGCTGACCCGGCCATGACTGGCATCAGGACCCGCAGCTGGGGGATGCCCCATTGCTGCCCCCCCATTTCCCACCCCCGCAGTTCAGCACCCACCCAGCACCCCCAGGCCAGGGCCCAGCTTCACCACTGCTCCCCAGACTGCAGGGGACCGGCTAGCTGCCACATTTAGCCCCTTCCCCTGCCCCTGGGGAGGCTGATGGAGCTGCCTGGATCCGGTGCCTGGCTCCTGCCTCCATTATTTATAAGGCAGATCGGATTTCGCACTGGCAGCCGGGAGGGAGCCTGGGGGAGGAGACTGGGCACATACGCACACACTCACACTCACTCACACCCTGCCCAACGGGTGACCAATGCAGATAAAGGTGCCCTCCAGTGATTGTGGGGACATGCGGGTCAGTGTCCTCATCCTGGTGATGCATCTTCTCCCCATTGCATAAGGAATTGGAGGTCTATCACCTTGTGAGCCCTTGTCCCCATCAAGTGGGGTGTCCCAGAGCAAGAGCAGTGGGTGGCGGTCCAGCTCCCTGAGTGATCCCGGTGATCCCAGGCACAGGGACACAGCTGGGTCCCGGAGGGTCCCTGTTGTCCTCTTGGTCCTGGCACAGCTCCGCTGTCACTAACTCCTGCCAGCTCCAGGCACAAGATGGGACATGTCGGGGTGGCCCTATGTCCTGGGCATATTTTCATATCAAGAAGGTTCACAGCTGCTGGTGGAGCCCCTGGGATGGGGGATTCTTCATGCACATGTTCCAAGTGGAGGGACACAGCTGGGTGGGGTACCCACATCATGGGGTGCCTAGTGGGGTGTCCCAGCTCACCCTCCAGCTACTGGCAACTCTGTACTGCGGCAGACCTGGACCCTTGAGCCTCCCTGGTCCATGGGGTTTGTCCCCTTCGGGTACCAGCAGGGTGGTGGCCAATATCCCCACACTCAGGCTGGGCCAGCAGCCAAGAGCCAAGAGCCACCACTGCTCCACAACTCATCTTTGTAGACTGCCAGCACCCCATTGGCCGTCCGGCAGCCCCACCACCCTGGGGGTGCTCACAGGTCTCACCACACACTCCCATCAGAGCCCCATGACGACAGGACCCTGGGCCGAGCATCACCGGTCCGTCAGCCGGCCCAGGGGGAAGGAAGCTGGACCGCAGTGCGCCGGGGAGGGGGCTGTCGCCGCGGCAACCGCCGTCGCCTAGCGCCGGCTGTCTCCCGGTAACCCGTCGCCTAGCAATGGGGGATTTCACAGCTCGGGATGAAGAGTTGAAAGTTATTTTTAGCCCGGCTGTGAATCAATAGGCAGCTCCATTCGCCGCCCCGCAGGATGCACGCGCAGGGCCTTGCTGTGGTGCTGGCAGGGGGGCTGCTGTGGGGACCGCATGGCCTGGCCAGCCTCGGGTCACCACCCTGGCACAGCCCCTCGAGGGACACCCAGGGCTCAGCCTCTCTTCCCCCCCCCCCCCCAAAGTGCCCTACATAGGGTTCAGTGCCCCTGGACCTTCCCCACCAAGGATCTGACACCCCCCAGGCCCTATGCAGGGGAGGGCTGGTGAGGGCAGGGTACCAACTGGACCATTGCTTTGCTGTTAGGACCTGCATCCCGCTGTGGGGGTCATCTTTCAGCTGTGAGCACTCTCATTGCAGCTGCTGGGAGCCTCACCCTGCCATGGGGACCTGCTCCCGCTACTGTGGTCCCCCACTAGCCCACAAGGGATGTGGACAACCCTTGCTATGGGACACTCTCCTTGCCATGGGAATCCTCTTTATGCTGTGGGGACCCTTGGCTTGACATGTGGACTCCTCTTGCCCATTGCACCTTTGCCCTGCCACAGTGACTCCCATCTTGCTATGGGGACTCCTTCCTTGCCATGGATATCACCTTTTTGCTGTGGGGACCCTTGCCCTGACGTATGGAGCCCCTCTTTGCCTTGGGGACTACTGCCTTGCCATGGGGACTCCATCCTTGCCATGTCACGGGGACCCTAACCCCATGTTTCCCCTCCTGACGGCCTCCCTGAGCTTCTCCCGCCTCTCCAGGGCTCATGCCTGCCTTCAGGGACACCAGCCTCGGGGTCCGGATACTCAGGGTTAGTGGGGGGGGGATGGAGCCTGCTCAGCACCCAGGTTCCATGGGAAAGGGCTGGGGGTATCCCTGCTTGCCCCCGTGCTAGGCTGGGCGTTGAGGTGAAGCTCCTCAGCTATTTTTGAACGATGAGGTGGGTGCCTGGCACAGCTGCTTCTCCTTTGGGTGCTCAGCTGAGTTCCCACGCAGCTGTGGGAGGCCAGGCAGCGGGATGCAGAGGATGGGGAACCCCAAAAAGGGGGCTCCAAGCCTCTGAGCAGCTCCTCTCGAGTCCCCTTTTTGCCTTTCCAGGAGGGTTTTTGCCTCTGGGCCCTGGCCTTGCTGTCACCCGCCCACCGCACAGGAGCACCCAGGGCTCCTTGGTCCCCACTGGTCAGAGGCACTCCATCCTGGAATACACGTTTAATGCTGGGGTCCCAGCACAAGGCAGAGCTGAAGCTGCCAGAGTGGGTCCAGAGGAGATCATGGGAATGGCTGGGGCTGGAAGGTCCCTCCTGGGGGGGAAAGGTAGGGCGGGAGAGCTAGGAGAAGACATTCTGTAGCCTGTCAGTGTATGAGAGGCTGGTAGGGATGATGAAGATGGATGAAGGGTGACAGCGTTAGGCCTGAAGAGGATGGATTTAGGTTGGATATAAGGCAGGAATACACGGTAGGGGGGAAATGCCTCCTTGACTGAGAGGAGATGTCAGTGCCCAGGGCTGGGCTCGCACAAGGGGATCCATGACAGTCCTATTGGATGAGTCCATCCCCTGCCCCGCGGCGGGACGTGGGTCCCGCCACAGACACCCCATCACCCTGAGACCCCGCAGTGTCCAGCCCGAAGGGGTCCCCGCCGGGGGCGGCGGGAGGAGCAGCCACAATGCCCGCGGTCACAAGAGGGCACTGCGGGATCGAGCGTCCCGGGCACCGGACAGGGGAGGGCCCGGTGACCGGAGCGGCCCGGGACCCGCTGCCGGGTCCCCTACACCCTGCTAGGGCAGGTGCCGGGGGGCAGCCGGTCCACGGCCCCGCAGCCCTCCCTCCGGCAGCGGGGACAAGGGGATACGGCAGGAGGGGACACGGGGCGGCAGCTCCTGCGAAGGCCGGAGATGCTCTGCCCCACGGGGTGAGGCTTTGCCCGGTCCCAGCTCAGCCCCAGCTCCAGCGGCTTCTCCGAGGGTGCTCCGCCCCCCCCCCAAGGCAGTGCACGAGGCCGGGGGGGCCCGGGATGGACACACCAGGGGTGTCCACGGTGGCTTTGTCCAGCTGGGGCCGAGGTTCCTCCCCAAACACCGCGTTAAGGTGGATCGGGGGTTCCCACCACTCCCGGGCTGGGGGAGGGGGTTCAGGGGTGCAAAATCACCCCGGGGTGCTGCAGTGGGGCTGGGGCACACTCACCGCGGCATGCCCGTATGGACACCTGGGCCCAGCCCGCGAATGGCCGCGTCCCACCTCCCCGCCCCCTCGGGTGTCCCAAGGGAACCTCTCCCGAGGGACCCCACGGGAAGGTGGGAGTCAGTCTGAGTGAGGTCCCTGCCTGGGGACACCAGCGCCTGGTGCCAACTCACTGCGGTACCACCTCGACCCCGAGCACCCAGCGGGGGCTGTTTATGGCGTCCCTGTATCCCACGCCAATCCCGGAGCACACCCAGCCCTGCTTCCCCAGGAACCGGCCCCGGGCCACATCGCCCCGTGCCGGGGTCCCTGTGACCCGCAGTCGGGCTCTCGCTCCCCGACACCCACGGCAGACCCCCAGCACCCCGAACCGCCCGCCCGCCCCGCTCCACCTTAACCCGCAGCCCCTCCGACCCCTCATTTTCCACGGATTCCAGCAGCCTGACTTGTTTCAGCACCGCGCCATGGCGGGAGGGCCGCGAATCCCCCTCTCCCGCCTGGCCCCCTCCCCTTCCCCTCATTCTTTCCACCCTCCAAATTTACAATCCCTCATTTCCATTCCGCTCCACCCTCTCGCCAGGACTTTGTTCCCGGCCTGTATCATCCCATCCCAATTGTTCCCTGTTTATTTCAAACGTTTTGGCGGGCTGTCACTGGATGGACACTTAATTAATTGTGGGGCTGGCACAATAGCGGCTGGGGGGTGCGTGTAAAATCCCGAGGGAGGTTGGGGGGGATTGGAAGTGAGGGTTCGGGTGTGCGGAACGCCCCATGACAGACCCACACCATGTGTCTCCATGGCCCCGGTTAAGGGTGGCCCCGTGGGGAGGGGTGTGCTGCTGCTATAGGGGGTGTGTATGGAGGCTGGGGTGTGTGTAAGTCTTGGGGTGCACAGCTCTAGTGGCACACAAACCAGGGAGCTGGATTTTGGGGTGTGCAGCCTGTGGTGTGCATCAGTCAGGGTTTGTACAGGTTTGGTGTGTACAAAGCCTGAGGTGTGCACAATGGGGTGTGCATGGCTTGAGGTGTGCATAGTTGGGGTGTGCATAGTTGGGGTGTGCATAGTTGGGGTGTGTATAGCCTGGAGTTCCTGTTGTCTGCAATGTGCATAACTTGAGGTGTGCATGGTGTGGGGTGTGCATAACTTGGGGTGTGCATGGCTTGGGGTGTATATAGCCTGACGTGTGTGTAGCCCGGGCCATGCATCAATTGGGGTGCATATGACCTGGGCTGTACATAGCTTGGGGTGCACATAAGTGGAGGTGTGCACAGTTGGGGTGTCAATAGTTGGGCTGTACATAGCCTGGGGTGCCTGTAGCCTGGGGTCTGCATGACCTGGGGTGTGCACAGTTGGGCTGGAGCACCACACAGCCCCAGCCCTGCCCCGAGGCTCAGCCCCGGCCTCCCCTTCCCCCTGCCGGTGTGTCCCCGGTGCCGGGAGCCGCGGGGAGGTCCGGGGATGCCGGTGCGGGCGCTGCCGGTGCCCCAGGCGGCGGGTGCGGGGGGAGATGCGGGGGGTGTGGGGTGTCCGGCCCCGCCCCGCCGCCGCCATTGGCCGAAAGTTTGGGGCGCGGCGCGGGGTGTCGGCCCCGCTCCCCGCTCCCTGCCCGCGGCCGGTGCGGGCAGCGCGGGCAGGGCCGGGCCGCCCCAGGGCCGCCGCGGCCGCGGCCATGTGGGCGCTGCGTGCGCTGTGCCTGGCCGGGCTGGGCGCGGCGCTCGGCGGCGCCTCGGCGGATCCGTGCAGCTGGAGGGGCAGGTAGGGACCGGCACCGGCACCGGCACCGGCACCGGAGGCACACGCGGGTCCCCGGCTCAGCATCCCCCCTCCAAACCCCGCTGCCCGGCTCGCAGCCCGACCCCACCCGGGAGCATCCCCCTGTGCAGGGGCTGCCACCGCCTCCTGCGGGGCTGCGTCGCAGTGGGACGCTAGGATCTGTGCTTGCCTCAGTTTCCCTATCCCAGGGATGTGCGGGGGCCGGGCCCGCCTCACCGGGAACCCTTCCCGCAGCCCCTTCCCCCGTGAATCACAGCTCCGCGGCCCCTGGGGCCCCTCGGCAGGGCTCGAATCGCCGCTGGCCGCGGTGGGGAATGCGCCGAGCTCCGGAACAAAGGGCCGGGGCTGCCGCAAGCCCCACGCGAGGCCGTGGGGGGCAAGGGTGTGACAGAAGACCAGGCAGCAGCGTGGCCGGGACAAAGCAGCCCCACGGCTGTCTCCGCTCCCCCGGGTAGGGCTTTCCCGCGTGTCCCCTCCCCTAAATATTCAACAGGCAGTACGCGGCTTCGGGCCCCGATTCCACGCAAGCCCGAATCCCACGGGGGGTGGTAACCCGCCAGCTCCCACAGGGGATCCCCCAAAGCTGGGGAGTGCAAGGAACAGGTGACCCCAAGGCTGTGGGTCCTGTGGCTTGGGAGTCTGGGGAGTCCACTCTGGGTGCAAGGGGGGCTGTGTGCTGCTGCGCCACCCCCCCCCCCGGCACCTACCCAGGGGGTCGGTGGGGCCGAGCACCCCCAAATGATACACTTGCCGCCGGTGGCATCGAGGGTTTGGTGCTATTCCTCCCTGTGTTCATCCTGCACAGCTCCATGGAGTGCTGGGGGGATAAGGGCTGGGGGTCTCTCCATCACCTGGGGGGACATGGGCTGGAGGTCCCCAACACCCAGCATGTCCCGGTGATGAGGGTGCTGTGCCTCGCAGCGGGCTGTCGCAGGAGGCGGGCAGCGTGGAGCAGCTCTCCCTGCCCTGCGCCGAGGGCTCTCTGGAATGGCTGTACCCCACGGGGGCCCTTCGCCTGCGCCTGGCCCCCCGCCTGCCCCCCGCCACCGCCGCCGCCACGGGCGGGAGCCCCCAGCACGTTACCGCCTGCGTCAAACCCGCGGGCACGTTCCGTGGGGCTCAGCTGTATCTGGAGCGGGACGCGGGGCTGGAGCTGCTGCTGCCCGAGGCGCCGCGGCCCCGCGTGCGCTGCTTCAGCTGGGCGCCCCGGGAGAAGGTGGCCCTGTTCCTGCAGGCCACCCCGCACCGCGACATCAGCCGCCGCATCGCCGCCTTCCGCTACGAGCTGCGGGGGGACTGGCTGGCCCGGCCCGCGCTGCCCGCCGCCAGCCTCACCGGGGAGGGTGAGTGCCCCGCACCCCGGCTCGGCCTGCCCCGGCTGCCCTTGCCGGGTGTCCCCCGGTGCGTGCGGAGGGGACGGTCACCGGTGGCGAGTGGTGACAGGCTGTGCTTGGCCGTTGCAGGGGCTTGCCGGCCGTGCAACCACACCGAGATCCTGATGGCCATTTGCACTAGTGACTTTGGTGAGTGCAGCCCCCGCCCGGTGCTGGGAGCCCACGGCAGGGGAGGAAACTCAAACGCGGGGCCGAATTCCCCCCTGGCTGCCCTGGCCTGCCCTGCCTGGGCATCAGTGCAGACACTGCTGCCAGATGGGGATGGGAACAGGGATGGGGAGGAGGACAGGGATGGGAACAGGTATAGAGATGGAGATGGGAATGGGGACAGAGAAGTCTATGGCAATTGGGACAAGGATGGGGACAAGGATGGGAATGGATGTTGATGGAAATGGTGGGAATGGGGGTGGCAATGGTGGGAATGAGGATAGGGATGGGCACGGGGATGGAGATGGGAATGAGGACAGGGAAGGCTATACGAATTGGGACAAGGATGGGGTGGATGGCAATGGGAATGGTGGGAATGAGGATGGGAACGGGTACGGAGATGGAGATGGAGACAGGGATAGGGATGGGAAAAGCTACAGCGATCATGACAAGGATGGGGACAGGGATGGGGGTAAGGTCAGAGCCATGCTGATACCCTTCCCTCTTCCCCTCGCAGTGATCCGTGGCAGCATCCAGAGCGTTTCCAATGATGTGGAGCTGCAGGAATCCATCATCGGGGTGAGCGCCGCCCGCATCCACCGCCAGAAGTTCCCCCTGTTCCAGGTGGGGGGGCGGCCAGCGGGCAGCATCCACACCCCACTGCGCTGCGGCGTCAGGCCGGGCCCCGGCACCTTCCTCTTCACGGGGTGGCTGCACTTCGGCGAGGCCTGGCTGAGTTGTGCGCCGCGGTACCGGGACTTCCAGCGCATCTACCAGGGGGCACAGCGTGCACGCCAGAACCCCTGCGAGTTCCCCATGGACTGAGCAGCTCGGGGTGGGGGAGGACAGCTCGGCCCCGCAGGTGCTGGGGGGTCCCGCAGGCAGTGAGAGCATCCCTGGGGTTGGATGGTGCCTGGAGAGAGGAGCAGTGATTTGGTCCTCACCGTGCAGCTGGGCTCCAGCAGCACCCACCAATGGGCTAGGGGGTCCTGGGAAAATCCTGCTGGAAGGGAAGGGGTTTTCCCAGGGACCTGCCCGGGTGAGGGGTGCCATGGTGTGGGGCAGGGGGTTAGGGGCTCCCAGGGGACCGGGGTACTGCAGGCTCAGGGGATGCTGTGGGTGCAGCATGATGGGGGTGGCTGTTGTCCCCCCCGGGAGGGCACAGTGATGGGTGGCCATGGCAGTGGGTGCCACAGTGGGGTATGGAAGGGCCAGGAGGTGATTTGCAATGTCAGGGGTGGAAGTGGGAGCAGGATGGCAGCGAGCCTTGTGCTGGCCCTGCCTGCAGTGGAGGGCATGGGCAGGGGCCATGGGGTGGATAATGAGGAAGAGGAGCAAGGCTAAAGGAAGCGAGGGGATGGCGAGGGAGGAGGAAGGCTGGTGCAGGACCAAAGCACCGATGCAGGAAGGTGCCATGGGAGTGCGGAGAGGTTGGGACAGGCCGGGATGTGCTGCCCATCCTGCCACCGTGGCTTCACGGCAGCTGCCAGGTCATCCCGGTGGGTCACAGCCTGCCGGCCAGGGGGAGTGTTTTGACCGTGGGGGTGGGGGGCATTGTATGTGCACTACAGTGATAACGATACCAAATGTGTGACCTTTTCGATAAACTAAGCTGTCTTTGTAGAACACATGTGTGAGACTCCTTGGTTTGTAGGCAGCTGAGCAGGATGGCCTGTGCCTCCCCATGCGTCAGCTCCAGCCACTGACCCTGCCCTGGAAACAGCCCTACTCTTTATGAATCTCCCTACATAAAGTGATATATTGCTGTTTCTAAGTGCTGCATGCCTGGGATGGGTCATTTTGAGGTTCCTCTCCCTGGATATTGGCAGTGGTGCCATGCTGGGGGGTAAGCAACCACTGTCAGGGCTCATTCTCGTCAGAATCACTGGCCACAAGGCCTCATTGTGCTGGGCTGCACCGTGCTGGTGTCCCAGCCCCACCGCTGCCCCCCTCCATGGGGTCCTGTGGGCTGTGTGTGGTGGTGGAGAGGGGGACAGGACCCCAGCGGGGATGGGGCACAGGAACGCTGGCCAGGACCTTTCCTCCACAGCAGTGATGCCCACAGAAGCTCAGTGCTGGAAAAGCTCAGACCCTGAGCACCCAGAGCAGAGCTGCTCCAGCCCTCGCAGCATCTCCATGGCCTCCTCTGAACTCACTCCAACAGCTCCACATCCCTCTTGTGTTGTTGCCCCAGAGCTGGATCACGACTGCAGGTGGGGGTCTCCCCATAGCACAGCAGAGGGAGAGAATCCCCTCCCTCTCCGGCTGCTCACGCTCTGGGGATGCAGCCCAGCACATGGGGGGGTTCTGGGCTCAAGCGCTCACTGAAGCCGGGTCACGGGGAGCTGCTCATTGACCAACATCCCCAAGTCCTTCTCCTCAGGGCTGCTCCATCCAGTCTCCCGCAGCCTGTGTTTGTGCTGGGGATTGCCATGGCCCATGTGCAGGACCTTGCGCTTAGCCTGGTTGGTCTTCATTTGATGCCCTTGGTGTCTACAATGCACTTTTACTTGCCAAGAAACCATTTCCAATGAGTGCTGTGGGCCTTGGCATTCAAATATATACATGTAAATGTGTGTGTGTATAAAATGATCTGCTTGTGATATGATCCTGCCTGTGAGGTGGTGGTGGGTTCGATGCACAACACATGTTTTCCCCAGAGAAGAATATGATGCTTATTTTATGCTTTCCTGCCAAAGGGCTGGTGCTCATTTTGAGGCCAGGCTGGGCCTGAGGGCAGAATCCATCCCTGGTGAGACTGATGCTCCATGCCAGGCTCTTGAGGATGCCAGAATCCCCCTGGATTTTGGCAACAGGCAGGAACTGAGCAAGCAGTGGGAAAGAGGAAGGAGTGGGAAACCCAGTGGAGGAGGAGAGAAAATGGGGATGGAAAAGCAATAAATGAGGTGCAAAGGGAATTGTGCTGCCCACGGCATCCTCCACACACATCGAGGGTAAATCACGGCTGCTCCGACCCTGCCGCAATCCTGTGCATTCCTCCCTGCTGAAGAACGGGATATAATGTGCTGAGCATCCGGCAGCATCTGCCCAGCACCAGAATCTCCTGTTTTGCTTCAAATCTGTTTATTTGGCCAGAGCAGCTCACTCTGCTCCTGCGGAAAGGGCTGCACTGTGCCTCGCTCTCTGCTGCGGGGGGTTCGGGCTGTTTTTGGTGCCCTCTGCCCTGGGTCACGTTGGGTTGGCTGCTCTCACTTCCCGCAGCTGGGCCCCAGCCAGGGCACAAGCACTTCCTACGGGACCATCCCACAGGGAATCCAGGCAGCCAGTGCCTCAGTTTCCCTGCTGTAGGATGGGGATAACGGCCCTTCCCTACTGCTCAGGGCTGCCGTGGCAGCATCCTGCATCCCACAGCCCCATCATCCCCATCTCCCCAGGGCTGTTATCCCAGCAATTCCCTGAAAGCACAGTCCAGCCCTGGCCAAGCCAAATTCCTGTCCAGCCTCTCAGCCACGGAGGTTAAAAACACAATGAGCCAAACTCCATCCTGGTTAACATTTCCTTGGCAGGATGGAAAATGTGGCGCAGTGAGGGGGAAGTGCTGGGGACCATGTTGTGACGCGGCTGCTTTGGGAGGACCAGACAGGAGCTGGGGTGCTCTGGGGGGCAGCCAGGGCCCAGCTGGGCTTGGTGAGAGCAGTGATGATAGTCAAAGGGCTGCGAGGAGCACAGGGAAGGATCCCCCTGGGGTGCTCACCTGGACAAGGGTGGATGCAGCATCCCCACGGATGGACCTGCCAGACCTGCTCCAAACCCACCCCCCGCTATGGGGCGTTTGGGGACACCAGGGAGGGCAGCACCCCCAAACCACATCCCTAAATGGCAAAGTGCCCAGGGAGGTGCCCGGGGGTCCTCATCCCATGGGATCAGCCTCATTGTGGGATGCAGGTGTTGGGCATGGGGACACACATAGAGCCCTTTGGTCACGCTGCCGATGGGTGTCCGCGCTGGGATGGCAAGGCACAGAGGGGGGGCACTGCCGAGGTGTCCCCGTCGCTGTTCCCAGCTCTGTCGCACAAAGGCAGCGCCGTTTCCCGCCATCCCCCTCAACCCCCAAGCCCTTCCTCCCCCTCTCCTGCCCCTTCACCCTCCTCCTCCCCGGCTGCTGCCGATGAAAGCCCGAGCCAGTGAATCGAGGGGCACAAAGGGGAGGCACAAAGGGGAGGCCAGCAGGGGAGGCCCCCCGGCGGCCCCCGCAGCTACCCGGGGATGACCAGTCCTGCCCTGCCTGCGCTGCCCATCCAGCCCACGCTGTTCATCCTGCCTGCCCTGCCTGTGCTGCCTGCTTTGCCCACAGCACCCAGGAGCCGGCATGGGGCAGGAGGACGTTCCTGGGACCCGAGGGGGCTGCATAGGCTCAGGACGATATCCTTGGGATTCACAGATCCTCTACAGGGGTGGGTAATGTCCCTGGGACCAGGGAATGCACTATAGTGTCAGGTTCATGCCCTGCGGCCGGGCAATGTCCCATAGGGTCAGGATGATGCCCTTGGGGTTCAGGGATACCCCATAGAGTCAGGATGATCCCCTGGAGCCAAGGGAAGCTCCATAGGATCAGAATGATGCCCTTGGGGCTTGGGGGTGCCCCACAGAGTCATAATGATGCCCTTGTGGTTCAGTGATAACCCAAGGTTCAGGATGATGCCCTCGGGCCAGGGGAAAGCACAGCAGCAGATAGGATGAGGCAGTTTGGGTGTCCTCATTGGGCAGCAGAGAAGGGACCTGAGGGCAGGACCCTCAGCAACAAGAGAAGCGTGAGCCTGGTGGCCCCAGTAACACTGAGAGCGCCCAGCTCTTCCACCCCTTGGGGAGGTGTGCCCCAGAACCTACCATAAAGCGCTGCTTCGAGCGCCCCGTTTGGCCGGGTCAAAGCCAAGCCAGCAGCATCCCTCTGGCTGGAAGGGATGCTGGGGGCCCCGAAGCCCCTCACCCCGGCTCTCCTGCTCCAATGCGCCTGCGCCTGGTGGGTCCGGCTGCCAGCAGCTGTTGGGAAGCAGCTTTCCCAGCGCATAGTGGCAAATTCCTGGTGGTTGGGGCTTCTTTGCAGCCGCCGCGGCCCCGCCGGGGGGGAAGCTGCCCTGGAAAGAGGTGGATTAAAAGCTCTTTGGCTCCAGTGGCGCATCCCAATGGCCCCCTCGCACAGTTCCCTGATATGCTGTGGACACTGCGGGCTGGGGCAGAAGCGGGATGCTCCCACCCCTCACCGTGTCCCAGGGGCCCAGCAGGGAGAGCTCAGCCCTGTCTGGGAATTGCTTCCTTAATTAATTTGCTCTGCAGCACCACGGCGGGGCCTTGGGCTGCCCCAGGGACCAGCTCCTCCACACAGACCATCCTCCTCCTCCACAGCCCCTGCCCCCTCTTCTCCCAGATCCTATTTCCCCGGATTTTCTGCTCACTCCCAGACTTAACCGGCCCCACCAGAAAATCAGAGCAATCCCTATGGCCCCCGATTTGGCTGCAATCACATCGGCGTATGGAGGGGGAACACTCCTGGGCAATATCTCTGGGCTCTATGGATGGTGTTTTCTCCCCAGTGGAGCCACATCGCTGCTCCTGGGCTGTGTTTAATGAGGTCTGGTTGTTATTAAGCACCCTGAGCTGCATGGTGCGATATGAGGGTAGAGCACACATGTGCATATGTGTGCATCCTCATTCCAAGGGTGAAATATTTGGCTCCCGCAAACAAAGGTGAGACCAGAGTGGAAACATGTGCTTGCCTTTGGCAGCTCAACCCTTGGCCACTGCCTGTGTTGGTTCATTGGCAAAGGGGGTCTTCAGGGAGGCTGGTGCCTTCCACAGGGCTGGGGAGGTGGGAATCCTGTTCCACAGTCATAGAATCATGGAATAGTTTGCGTTGGAAAAGACCTTCAAGCTCATCCAGTTCCAACCCCCTGCCATGCGCAGGGACACCTTCCACTAGACCAGGTTGCTCCAAGCCCCGTCCAACCTGGCCTTGAACACTGCCAGGGATGGGGCAGCCACAGCTTCTCTGGGCACCCTGTGCCAGTGCCTCAGCACCCTCACAGGGAAGAACTTCTGCCTAAGAGCTCATCTCAGTCTCCCCTCTCTCAGGTTAAAGCCATTCCCCCTTGTCCTGTCCCTACAGGCCGCTGTAAAAAGCACCCCCAGTCTCAGTCCCCTCCACCCCAGAGCTGGGGCTGCCCACAAGTACTCAGGGATGGATGTCCCAAAGCCCCAGAGGAGGCAGGTCACCCTGCGGGGTGCCACCAGCCATGGCACAGACCCCTGGAGCCATCTCCATCTCCCAAGGGACACCCCAATATGCTGCTGGAGGGGACCCCCAGGAAGCCCTGACCCAGAGGCCCGAGGAAGCCCCGGGAGGAAGGTGACAGCAGGGCCGTGCAGGCCGGGAGCTGCTGCCCTTTGTGTGCCGCTGCCCTCCTGAGCCGTCATTGTTCCCACGCTGGGGTCGGGTTGGGGGGGGTTAATTGCGGGTGGGCAGGAGCTGTGTGCCCAGGCCCCCCCCCCCCCCCCCCCCCCCCGCATCCCACTGCCTGGAATTTTCCCACAGTCCTGCTCCCTCACAGCAGGAAACCCACCGCCTGTGGCACACACAGCCGGGAACAACCGTGCACACAACTGCTCACAGCTGTGAATGACTGCGCAGCCATGTACAACTACACAAACATGCGCACAACCGCACACAGCTGTTCACAACCGCGCACATCACCGTGCGCAGCTGCCCCAGTCTGCTCACAACCATGCACAACTGTGACTAGCTATACACAACCGACAGCAACAGCGCACAACCAATGTACAACCGCACACAGCTGCTCACAACACGCACAACCGCGCACAGCCGCGTCTGCCACCACCCGACCGTGCCCAAACACGGGCAGCGCTGCACAGCCACACGCGAGCGCGCACAGCAGCGCTCAGCCACCGCCATCCCTGCACAGCCGCACACGCTCACGCACGGCCGTCCATGGCCATGCACGGTTGCTCTCAGCCCCGCACAGCCCTGCACGGCCGCAACGGGCGGCTCCGCTCCTCCCGCCCCGCACACAAAGACCCGCTGGTGCGGGGCACAGCCGTACCCCGGCCCCCTCCCGGTGCGGGCAGCCCCGGCCCGGCCCCAGCGGGGGGCGGGAGCTGCGGAGCCGCCCCTTCCGCCCGCCATGGAGCCGGGGGAGCCGGGGGAGCCCGGGGAGGCGGCATGGCGCCGGCCGGGCGCGGGGCCGCTGGGCGGGCGGTCGTTGCTGGAGCTGGCCGTGGCCACCGGCGTGGCTGCTTGGGCTACCTGGGCCGTGCTGCTGATGCCCGGCTTCCGCCGGGTGCCCCTGCGGCTGCAGGTACCGCCGATGCCTCCACTCCCTAGCCCCGTGCCCCCCCCCGTGCCCCCGGCTCTGACTCCCCTCTCCCCAGGTGCCCTACCAGCCCTCCGGCCCCCAGCAAGCGGCCAACGCGCTGGCGCTGCTGCGGGGACGCTCCGGGAAGACGGTGGATCTGGGATCAGGAGATGGACGGCTCGTAAGGGCGGGCAAGGGGGTGCGGGGAGGACGGGAATGGGGCTGTGCTCAGCAGGAGGGTGGATAGGAGACCCCCCCCCCCCCAGTGGCTGCTGCCCTGTGCCTGGCTGTGCTTCTGATGGCCTTTCTGGGTGGTTCTAGACAGCCCTAGCTGGCCCTGTGTGGTCTTAGACAAGCCTTAGATGGTCCTAGGCAAGCCCTAGATGCTCCTTGACAAGCCCCAGGTGGTCCTGGTGGTCTTAGACAATCTCTAGGTGGCTGTAGACAGTCCTAGGTAGTCCTACACAAGCTCCAGGTGGTCCTAGACAAGCCCTAAGTGGCCCTAGACAGTTCTAGACAGTCCTAGGTGGTCATAAACAGCCTTGGACTGTTCTAGGTGGTCCTAGAGGATCCTAGACAGCCCTAGGTGGCCCTTGATGGCAACAGAAGACACCACATGCAGTGAGCAGGGTGGGAAGGTGCCAAGGACTGAGGCCATCCTGCCTGTGAGGATGGAGTGAGTGGAGCTGGGGCACAGCCCCTGCCCCCTAAACTGTGCCCCAGACTCGACCCTGACGTTCGTTTTAGTTGCAGCTCTCTGTGTCTCCTCAGGTGCTAGAGGCTTATAAGCAAGGTCTGAGACCAGCTGTTGGCTACGAGCTCAATCCCTGGCTCCTGTGTCTCTCTCACTACCGGGCCTGGAAGGCTGGTTACCATGGGAAGGTTTCCTTCCTGAAGAAAGACCTGTGGAAGGTAACAGCATCCCAGGGTGTGGCTGTGCTCAGGCCAGCGCTAGGGCTTGGTCTGCAGCCCCAGCCAGGGTCTGCTGGTGGTTGCTTCCTCCTTCCCCAACTCACGCTGCTCCCAAGAGGTGGAAAACCATCCTCCTTCCCAGGGCAACGCCAGCCTGGGCAGTCCATTTCTGGCTGCTGGTTCCACAGGCAGCAGTGCTCCTTCTCAGAGCAGCTTTAATGAGAGATCTGAGGTGCTGCTGACACAGGGTGACCTTCAGAGATGTGGTCCTAAAGGTGCCTGCAGCCTGACCAGAGAAACGCAGCAGGGAAAGGGGATCTGGGATGATGCTGGAGGCAGGCACTTGCAAGAGGTGCTGCTCCCAGGCACGCCAGCACATCCTCATCCCACATGTTGTGGGGCATCTCTGCTTCCTCTGAGGTTCAGAAGATCATTCAGAAGGTGGTGAGACACTGTTTCCCCCTTCTCCCCCTCTGCTTGTTGCTTCTTTCATTCCCCTATTCCATCTCTTTGAAGGTGAACCTTTCTGATTGCCACAATGTGATCGTGTTCCTGGCCCCCAGCGTGGTAAGTCCTTCCCTCCCTCACACCCCAGCTTGTTCAGAGCAAACTCCAAGGAGGGTTTTCTTAGGAAAGAGAGATAATCTGGGACAGTGGCAAAGACTCTTTAAAAGATAAGTCTCTATGAGTGGTTTGGTGCTCAGCACCATCCACATTTATAGAATCATAAAATCATTTAGGTTGGAAAAGACCTTTAAGGTCAAGTCCCGCCATTACCGCAGCACTGCCAAGGCCACCACTAAACTGTGTCCCTAAGTGCCACATCTACACATCTTTTAAATACCTCCAAGGACGGTGACTCCAGCATCGCCCTGAGCAGCCTGTTCCGATGCCTGACCACCCTTTGGGGAAGGAATTGTTCCTAATACCCAGTCTAAACCTCTCCCAGTGCAGCTTGAGGCCATTTCCTCTTGTCCTGTCTCTTGTTATTTGATCCTAGTCCCAGCCATGCACAGGGCTGGCACCAGCCCTATGTTTAGAAAGGGTTGTTGGTTGATGGAGCCTGCTTGGGCCACACCAGCCCTCCCGAGAAGCTGTTCTGTGGTCGCTGGTGGCACTGGCACCACATGGCTGGCTGTCTCTCCCCAGAAACCTCCCCTGGCCACCAAGCTCCTTGCAGAACTCCCTGACGAAGCCCGGGTGGTGGCCGGACGCTTCCCCTTCCCCTCCTGGACCCCCACCAGCACCCTTGGGCAGGGGCTGGAGCAAGTCTGGGCGTATGACATGAAGGAGGTGCGGCGAGCAGCGCAAAGCAGTGCAGAGGGAAGCCGGATCTAAGACCAGGCTCTTTAAGCCTGGCATTAAGCATTGGAGCCCTTCTAGTCCTTGGGCTCAGCTCAGGGCTACCTGGCCAGGCTTTTTCAGAGGGACTTGCAGGGTGGCAGTCTCTCAGTTTTCCAATGAATGGGCAGTTTGGGGGAAGCAAGGGAGGGGAACATCAGATCTAGAAATCCTGACTTATCGCAGGATTTAAGGGCTAAACCTGCAGTGCCTCTTTCTGTACGTTTGCTGCCTTATTTCTAGTGCAGTTTGCAAAATAAATGTTTGGTTGGTTCTTCCCTTGAGAATTTTGCTTTGCCTTTGAGCTGCAGGGTGCTCCTGGAGCCAGAGCTGCTCCTGGCCTCAGGCTTTGCTCTGCTGACCCTTTGGAGGCAGCTTAGGAGGGAGTTTGTCCAGCTCCCCTCCTGCTGAGGGATCAGTTTGGTCCTGCTCACTGTGTGTAACATTCTGTTTTCCAGGAAAATGGAATGTAATGAAACAGGAAAAAATGGCTTTCTCACCATGAAAGAGCAGCTCACCCCCTTTCTCCAGCCTCTTTCTTAGACCAAAGTCTGGCTCGAACCAGCCCTGGCCTTATCTCTGAGAGGAGAGTGAAGGCAGGAGCAGAGTTAGCCCTTGGACTCCAGTCTAGGTGTGACCCAGGGGAAATGCTATCACAGGAAAGGGAACCTGGAGCCCCTCAGTAAAAAGCTGCCTGGGAACCTGACCCCGTGTCCTAGGCGTGATGTGCTCAGGGAACAGCAGAATTCGTGCCGCTGAGGGGTCAGGACAGATGCACAGTTGTCTTGTCTCATGTTAGTGATGTGAATTTGAGACCCGGAACACCCACGTGGTTGCCCTCTCTGTGCCTCCCAGCTCTCAGCATGGGAAGGATACGCGCCCTGGCCAGTCCACAAAGCAGAAAGCTCTTTCCTTCGGAATGCTGCTCTTTCTGCTCCTAAGAGCCGTGGTGGAGAGCTATGGTTCATGTCTGACAGTCCTGGCTCTGCGCAGCGAGTGAGTATCAGCTGCCCCAGCACTGAGCACACGTGGCTTCCTCAGCTGGAGGATCTCCTGCTTGTACCTGCAGTGGGGAAGTAGCACCATGGTTGCCTGTGGATTTGCTATCCTGAGTGATTTGTTTAAAGGGATGCTGTGCCTTGTGTTTGCTAAGGACACGCAGTGTCAGTTAATGCAGAGCAGCCAGCCCAGGCATTGAGCCTGCTGGGAGCTGAGTCCTGGCAGATACAAAACCAGCCTTTTCCCAGGGAAGAGGCATTTGCCAGGTAACAGACCTGTGAGTCTGACCTGAGTTCACAGCAGGCACTGAGTCTGTGAAGTTAGAGCAGGAACAGCTGGACCATTGCTCCAACAGATGTGCTCTGCTTTTCCTCACCCTTCCATGCCGAAGCAGCTGTTCTGTCTGCTTTGGGGCATGATGAACCTCAAAGGGAGAGAGGACTGTACATTAGGGGCTGCTGGAAGATTGCAGCTAAGAGAGGGATTGCTTCTCTTAGCTGCCAGCTAAGATTCCTCCGAAGGATGAGTGAACACACAGGTAAGGCCAGGTACTACCCTATAGAAGAAGGACTGGTGGCAGCTGCAGCACAGCTGGATGTACTGTGGTACATCAGCCCTGCTGGCAGTGCTGTGGGAAAGCAGTGGCTGTTCCTGGAGCACAAAGAAACTTGGAGCACAAAGCAGAGAACGTGTGAAGGGGGATCCTACCATCTCACCTTGCAAGATGCTTGTCTATGTATTCCTGCAGCTCTGACACCTGCTCTTCTGCCACAATGGCCCGAGTCAGCAGCTGGCTTCTCTCCTGCTCCAAATCCTTCTGGAGGGGCAAAACCATAGAGAAAACTGTGGGATGGGAATGACCGTTTCCCCGTCACTTGGCTCCAACACCACTTATCATTAGGCTACAGAAGCAACCCCAAACTGATGTGCTCAGGGAAGGGAGCCTGGTGATGACAGTGCAGCTTTCTGCAGGCATCATCAGCTGGGCTCCCCTCCCTCACCAGAGCACAGGCTTGGGTGCCAGGGCCACCACACCACTGCCAACCATGATTTCCTACTCCAGGAGTTTCACAACTGGTGCAGTGGTCACTGGATTTGGCACACAGACACAGCTTCCACACCAGTGAACCAGTAGTTCATTGCAAAGGGAAGTGACCTTCCGCTTTAGATGGAACCCCAGTTGTTTTTGCACAGTGTCTCTGGGCAGTAGATGACCACCTCACCCAAGGTAACGATACTGTCCCTGTGTCACCAAGAGGACCTGAGATGTTTGTCTGAGCTCACTCCCAAGGTGCACAGCAGAGCCGGGAGCAGGACCTGCTCCGTGTGCAGTTCTCTGCCTCTCAGCCACGGCATCTCCATTCTTTTGGCCACAAAGATACACCCAAATTGGATGTTCATCTTTACCTGACCAGACGATGGTGAAGCACTTCCTTAGGCTGCTGTGGGCAACATGGGAGGGGTCTGGGAGCACATCTATAGTCTTGTCTACCACAGAAAACCAAACCTCTGCTTGGTTTCCAAAGCCCTTTTCCCCAAGTGTGGCAGGGACCCCAGCACCAAGTCTTCTTCCCACTGCTGCCGTCATTGCCAGACAGCAATCCCCACCTCAGACAAGTCTGCTCACATCACCTCAGTTTCCTCCCCGTGCTGGCCAGCCCATTCCCAAGTGTGGCACAAGCATCCATGTGCCCAGGGGAACCATGCTGGGAAGCTGATTCAGATTCAGCCTGGACTTGAACCAGGTTGAACACAGACCCAGTTTGTTGTACAGATGCCTTAATGCTTGTGCTAGAAACACAGGAGGGACCAGTATGGTCTGGCAATGAGCAGACATAAAGGCTGTTCTCCTTCTAGTAGCAGGGACAGTACAGCCTTGAGAGCATCACTTGGGCTGAGGCCAAAGCCACAGCAAGGCTCTATGGAAAGCTTCCCTGCTGCAGGCGGGAGCAGTGTGTTGACCCCGGCAGCTGGCTGGGGCAGCCCACCTTTGACATGTGGGTTAGGGATAAGCTTTGTTCCAGGCCTTTACCTGGGTGGTGTGTGTGAACTCCTGGAGCTGCTTCATGATCTGTGCCCAGCCCTCCTCATCCAGTGGCCTAGGAGGGAAAAGCAGAACTTAATCATGTCCAGACATTCAGATCCAGCCCAACCATAGGTCACACAGCTCTGTTGAGGGACTGGACACAACTCATGCCCATCCAACCATAAATGCCAGTGCTCTGAACCCTTTTTTCTCCTGATGCCCCAAATTTCAGGGCATGCAGCATTGTCCCTGTGCCTGGGCCCAAGAGTCACAGCCCTTCTGCCAATCTGGGATGCCTCACTGCGATGGCTGGGTTTGTTCCAAGCGCACATCAACACTCATACATCAGAGCAGTCCATGCAGAAAGAGTCCTTATCCTGACACTGAATTTGATGGAAACAGTGATCAATGCCAAATGCTGCCACTTTTCATGTTTCGGAGCTCAAACCCACTTGTTCTGGTCACCGAGCATGATAGGTGCTGAGCTGTCTGTGCAGCCCAGCGTGGGAAAGTTCTTCCTCTTCTGTCCCTGTCTGAATAAGCAAGATACAGGTCACATCTGATGCTGGAGGAATTTGGGTTGTATGAAGGAAGGAATGCATTGTGCTCCAGAGCTGCGACTGCCCGAGTTCCCTCTGGTGGCTGTAGCCTCCCAGTCCAAGCACACAGGAAATCGTGGCCGAGATTCCATGGGAGCAGAAGCAAAGGGAACAATAAACAGTGAAGCTACGCAGCTGATTGATTGAGATGAGAAGTAGCAGGCATTATAGCTGAAGTGCTGCAGTAGCACCAGCTAAAGGAACAAGGTAACAGCATGGATAAACCCATTGGCACACAGAAAACAAATATATCCGGTGGTCAAGTCTCTTGGCAGCTAAAAAGTGGCAGCTCAAGAACTACATATATCATTAAAATTAAGGTTCTGGGCTTTCTATGTCTTACTCCTGTGGTGAGTCTGCCAAAATTAATGCATCTGTTCAAGGACAGATGCATTCATATCTATATGTTCAGCTTGGAGAAGAGAAGGCTCCTTAAGGGGAGATCTTTGAGCAGCTTCCAGTGCCTAAATGGCCTGCAAGAAACCTGGAGAGGGGCTTTGGACAAGGGCCTGTAGGGACAGGACAAGGGGGAATGGCTTTAACCTGAGAGAGGGGAGACTGAGATGCGCTCTTAGGCAGAAGCTCTTCCCTGTGAGGGTGCTGAGGCGCTGGCACAGGTTGCCCAGAGAAGCTGTGGCTGCCCCATCCCTGGCAGTGTTCAAGGCCAGGCTGGACAGGGCTTGGAGCAACCTGGGCTAGTGGGAGGTGTCCCTGCCCATGGCAGGGGATTGGAATTTGGTGAGCTTTAAGGTCCCTTCCAACCCAATCCAGTCTGGGATTCTATGATGCTGTAAGGACTACAACTACTTTTCAATGTGGGAAACAGCAGAGCCTGGGTAAGGCTCAAGCTCTTCTTTGACTGACTCCAGCTCAGGCACTGACTAATGAGTGCTGGCATCCAGTTAGTGAAATACCTGACATGTTTTCTAGGCTAACAAACTTTTAAAAGGCTGAAAAATCCCAGCTCAGATTTCTTCACCATTTTGTTCCACCTTTACACAGATACAGTTTATTGATGGAGTTTCAACTGAATAACAGAGCAGGGGAATGAAACCCATCAAAAAGGAGCAAATAAAGGGCACGTCATGATGCCAGGACATTATCAGTACAGGGTCACTGAAGGGATCCAGCCTAGCTTCTGCATTGGAAAGGAGAAGAAACAAGACCAGCCCAAACTGGTGGTGTTTCAGTTGCCTTCCCCAGCTTGTGTTCCACCAAAGCACTGGGGCTTATGTTTAACTTCAGCTTCTAAAGAGATCAGTGGGACTAAAACCATGATGAAATCAAACATGAGCTTAAGAGCTTTCTTGGACCAATGACCCAAATGACCAGCTCACTTCACTGCAGGGAGCGCGGCACTGAGGTGACAGCTGGCTTTTCTTCTCAGATGAGCTCCTATCAGCTTGCTGTCTCCCTATTTATTGCCATCTCCAAGTAAAGCAGTAAAGACTTCTCAATCCACACAGCAAGAAGTCTGAATTAGAAATATCCCAAGAAACAAACAGCACTTACTGCTCAGGAGCCAGCGGAAAGGCTGAGGTTTCTCTCAGGCTTTTCTGAAGGCAAAGGAAGAAGAGTATTGCCATAAGCTTTAAAGCATTGCAATCTCACCACAGACCCCACCACTTTGAAGTGGCGCATCATATCCTCTAGCAAGGAGTGATGTGCGGTGGATTCTTAAGGTTTAGGCCTCACATCCTCTGAACTGTTAAATAAATGCATTTTGTGTGATTCGAGAGATATGTCTCTGCCCAGGCAGGCCCAGTGGGAGGACATGGAGGTGACTGGTGGGTTTCTGACTGGGGCCTCCTGATCAGTTAGCAGAGGCATTCAAGAACAGAAAGCCTCATCCCACCCTCCCTTCCCCACCTCTTCTTCTAGCAGGGAGTGAGTCTGCTGGCCTGGCAGCTCTCCTCTAATGTCAGCTACTCCTCAGCCTCCCCCGAGCTCAGGAACCCCCATCTATGGGGTTGCCCAGCCAGTAGCTACAACTCACCCCTACACAGCAGGGTTGAAGCAATGAGGGGACTGCTTGGACATTCCATCTTTTCCCAAAATGAGAAAGAGAGCACGCGCTACCCCTGCCTGTGCCGCAGGCACAGCAAACCCTCAGAGAATGCCTAAGGAAGGGGTTGAATCTGGCATGTGAGACTCTTCCCCCCACCCTGCAGAAAGCCAGCAGCGCAGCCAGCACCTTCTGCAGCTCATGTAGCTGCATTTCCAGTTTTGCTTTATCCTCCCGCAGCCGGTTTAGCTCCCGCGTGGTGTTTGTCAGCAGCTCTGGGTCTGTGATGGAAAAGTGGAGCTCGGCAGGGCCACAGTCTGCAGCGGTGCTGCCCAAGGACCGGATCTGCTCTCGCTGGAGTCTGGAACATACCAGAGGGGTTAGTGCCTGGTAGCTTTGGTTAGGTCACAGCGCTGAGTGTTTCTGCTGCTGATGGAGGTACCATTTGCTTGGGAGCTGATGGCTTCTGGCCACCAAGAGCCAGTTCCCCTGCAAAGGATAGGCAGGAGAGCCCAGCAGTATGCATAATATTCCTGGGAGTGTTTCTGAGGGGAGCTTGTCCTAGAGCTATTTGTGGCTTTTATGCCGCAAGAATTTCTGCTGCTTCCCACAGCCCAAGCTGCTGAGAGCTGTGGAGCAGAGCTGAGAGCACTGCAGGAGCAGGCTGGGAGGCAGGAGTTATTTGTGGTACCTCTGCCTTTCCACACCATCCAACGTGGAATCACTTTCTCACCCTAAATTTGACACAGGAGAAACATATGTGCAAAGCAGCTCCAAGGTGTCCAGAGCGCCCTGAGGGGCAGCTGGAAACACCTTGCTCCTGGCTTGTCAAGAGCAGGGAGATCAACATGCATTCCAGATCCTATGCTCCACCTGGGAGCCCTGTTTGCCTCCGTCCCCACCACGGGGCTGGGTGCTTCAGGGCACTTCCACTTGGGCCTTTGCAAGAAGCAGAAGAGACAGAGGAAACCCAGACCCTGGGGCTTAGCCCTACCTGTAAGCAATGAGCAGGTTCTCATGCTTCTTGACCAAGTCCTTCATGCGTTTCTTGTAGCTACGCGCCGCTCTGGCTAGCTGCTCCTCCCGAGCCCTGTAAGAAGCCCTGATGTCCTTCAGCATGCTGTCCACAAAGCGTTTCATGGGAGCATGAGCAGCTGGGGCTTTGCTAGGCCCTCTGATGTTGCTGGATTTGCTGTCCATAAAGTCCTTTGAACATACAGAGAAAGACGTCTAGGTGATTGAGTCATTCCCTAAGGCATGTAACCCATTTCCCACAGAGAAGCTCCAGGCATTTATATGTTCACAGCACAGAGGATAAGGCATATCTTCCATTTTCAAAGAGCAGAAAAGACTAATTAACTTCCATCATGGCCCTCCAAGACAGAGAAGGCATCTGTGCTGTACCAGATGTACATCTGTACTGTACTGTACTGTATCCCTGCCTAGGGAAACACAAGTTGGGGTTGAGAGTTACCATTTCTAGCCCATTCTCTTTCCCACTCTCTCTGCTAGCTAGGACATGGTTCAACATTGCCCTGTTGGGAATTAAACTATTTTTAACAGTAAAGATCCCTTTGCTGAGTGTCGGGATCCATCACCACACTGTGTTCTTTGGTACCACCCTTCTCCCAGCACAGAAGCTCTCTCCAAAACCTGCTTACAGTTAACTGGGGGGATGGATAGAGGGTGGCTGGAATCTCCACCCCCAGGGCAAGACAAGGGAACAGAGCCCCCTTCCAGCTGCAAGCATTGGCTCCCCAAGCCCCACAGCCAGCAAGGAGGGGAAACAACCTGCAAGAAGAGGGCAGCCAGCACAGAAAGGCATTCCCTGCAAGGAGAGCTCCTGGGGCTGGGAGTACCCACCGCCACGTCCTTGATGTACTGTGCCAGCCGGGAGCGATATTCCTCATTCAGCTCCTTCAGACGGAGCTGCAGCTGAGAGTTCTCCGCCTCCACCTCTTGGAGCTGGCTCTGGGAGCTGAGCAGCACCTAGGCACAGCAAATGAGCTCACTCCTGTCCTCCTCCTCCGGCCACACAAGGGGCACTAAGAAGCCCCATTAGAGATGGGTGACTTCATTGCCAAATATCCAGCTGCATTAGAGCTGGGAAGGACCTGGATTTTCACAAGATCCCACTGGAAATGTTCATGATCCCTATTCCCCTGCTACCTGCTGTCATTTACAATCCCCCTCTGCCTTGTGATTACATCAACTCTCACTAAACATCAGTGAACAAAATTCCTCCCACCACCTGTGGCAAGCAGCAGCTTCCACCAGCACTGCACCCCTGCAGAAGGAAACACGCATGAGCAGCAGGTGGAGAGAGGGGATTCTCCCCCTCTGCTGTGCTCTGGGGAGACCCTCCCTGCAGTCCTGATCCAGCTCTGGGGCAACAACACAAGAGGGACATGGGGCTGTTGGAGCGAGTCCAGAGGAGGCCATGGAGACGCTGCAAGGGCTGGAGCAGCTCTGCTCTGGAGCCAAGCTGAGAGAGCTGGGCTGGTTCCGCCTGGAGAAGAGAAGGCTCCTTAAGGGGAGACCTTAGAGCAGCTCCAGTGCCTAAAGGGGCTGCAAGAAACCTGGAGAGGGGCTTTGGACAAGGGCCTGTAGGGACAGGACAAGGGGGAATGGCTTTAACCTGAGAGAGGGGAGACTGAGATGAGCTCTTAGGCAGAAGTTCTTCCCTGTGAGGGTGCTGAGGCACTGGCACAGGTTGCCCAGAGAAGCTGTGGCTGCCCCATCCCTGGCAGTGTTCAAGGCCAGGCTGGACAGGGCTTGGAGCAACCTGGTCTAGTGGAAGGTGTCCCTGCCCATGGCAGGGGGTTGGAACTTGGTGAGCTTTAAGGTCCTTTCCAACCCAAACCAGTCCATGATTCCATGATTGTATGAAGCAGTGCAGGGAGGAGCACCTTGGTAAGACAAACTCCCTGGAGAGGGAAATGTGTTGGAATACTTCAATACAAGACATCCACCCCCTGCTAGCTCCAGGAGAAGCTCATAGTGCCCTGGAGGAGCTGATGAGCAGATGCAGTCCTGGAGCCGGGGTGCCAGGGGCTGCAGGGAATCCTGCCCTTACCACTGACTGCTCCGCCAGCTTGCGCTGGGTGTCCCCAGTCGCGCACTTTGCCTCCTGCAGCTCCTTCCCCATTGCCATCCTGGACACACAGGAAGAAGCTGTGTTTAGTTTAAGCCCCCAACATTCTCTGTAGGTCCGATAGAGCCAGTTTTGAGCAGGAAGTCACTACAGGATGACAGAAATCTCTCTGCAGCAGATGCCAGCCCCCAGACGTGTGCCAGCCAGCGGCCACAGAGCTCTCACAGCCAAGGTGACTGTCCTCCCCAGCCAGAGGGTCTAGTTCTGTAGTGCCCCTGCTGGGGCAGCCTTTCCTGGGACACCAACCCCATCCCAGCCTGTCAATGGAAGAACAGCCATGGGGGCAAGGGCTGGGTTCATCTCTGGGCTATCACGCACGTGCTGTGTGCATCACAGAAGGTGGATTTTCAAAGTTGGATAGGCCACTCGAGTACTTAAACACAACCCACTTCTAAGCAAGCAGTTAACTCCTAAAGAGCCTTGTAAACATCAGGTTTTGCTTCCAGGCCTCACTTCTCCCAAGAGTGAATCACCATTTCCCACCCCGTACCCCACCAAAGGCAGGCTGTCTCCTCTCCTGTTCCCAAGGATCAAATTCAGCTGCAACAAGCTCCATAAATGCCCAGCCAAACAGAAGTATGTGCCCTCAAACACTCACACTCTCTCTTCCATCTTCTGTTGCTGCAAATCATAGGTTTTCTTCAGTTTTTCAAGCTCCACTTTTATGTGATCCTGGTTTCCAAGCAACTGAGGGACAAACGAAGAGGAAGATGAGACAGAGGGCTGAGCTAAGAGAGGGATTCATGAAGAGGGAAGAAGTGGGGAGAGCCTCCAGCTGAGCAGTGACATACTGGGGAAAGGACAGGTTTCACTGGGAGTGAGCAGCTCTGTAGGACACCAGAGGCTGTGTGTGATCTGGAGACAGGGCACATGTGTTTCTCTCCCAGAGGAAATTCTCACACTGAGAGTCAGATTCCCAGCAGGAGCTGGTGGCAGAGCCCAAGCTGGTTTTGCATGGGCTGCACATGGGAAGGAGGCAGGGAGCATTTCTGTGCTCTCAGCTTTGGCTGCTTTATCACCCGCATCTTTCTCAAGTATTGGCAAGAAGAAAAGTAGGTGTCCTCTGCACTTGTTGGCTTCTAAACCTCTGCCTCTGTTTAGGCAGGGGCACTGAGAGAACCACAGCTGCCCTCTCTCAGCTTCTGCCTGCACGAGATTATTCTGGTCTCATTTTTCAACCACACTGCTTAAAAAATAGTGACTTCTAATCAATCAAGGCATCATTGAACAAAATTTAAGTTAGAAGCAGGAGGTGCCAGCCACAGTTGGAATAAATTCCCCCTCTTCTTCCCCAAGGATCTGGCACCAGACCCCCACACACTCACGTTTCTCTCCGGTTTTTGTTGCTCATGTTCAGAGGCAGCAACATCTTCTGGCTGGTTTTAGTAAGAAACCAAAGAAGGTGCCTGTTAGACCCTTGTTCTCCAAGGAGCTGGTGGTGGGGCAGAGAGGTCTGTCCTTACCTTCACCTTCTGAGCGGAGAGGTGATGCACCGTTGTCCTCACTCTTCCCAGCTCAGCAAAGGATTCACCAGTCATGGCAGGGGAGCGGTTGGCATTGGCCAGGTTAAACAGCTCTCGGCTGAGCTCTTCATTCTTCATGACCTGCCAGGTCAAACAAGAAGAAAAGAGCTTCTGAAATGCTGCCTCTCCAGCTCTGCACAGTGTCTGGTCAGCACATACCTGCTGCTCTTGGTGGGTGCACAAGGCAGGCACTCGCATCCTCTCCTGGAAGCAAGCTTTATCCTTAGTTGTCTCTTATGTGTCCAAAGATACCAATGATTTTCTAATCCTCATGGAAATGCAGGGTGCCATCATAGATTAATAGAATCATGGAATGGTTTGGGTTGGAAATGACTTTCAGATCATCCAGTTCCAACCCCCTGCCATGGGCAGGGACACCTTCCACTAGATCAGGTCACTAAGCCCCATCCAACCTGGCCTTGAACATTGCCAGGGATGGGGCAGCCACGGCTTCTCTGGGCAACCTGTGCCAGCACCTCAGCACCCTCACAGGGAAGAGCTTCTGCCTTATATCTAACCTGAACTTCCCCTATTGCAGTTTAAACCCATTTCCCTTGTCTTATTGCTAAAGTCCCTGATGAAGACTCGCCCTCCAGCACCCGTTGCCAGGCATCAGGATTATTCACATGGAACCTTTCTCCCTCTGGCCATCTCATCCTGGCATTGAAATCCGCAGCACAGTGCCAGCCCAGCCCAGCTCTGCCACCCCCCCCCCCGGCATCCTGACCTCCATCCTCCATCCTCACTCTACCCCTGCACCCTCCACACAGCTATCCAGTGCTTCAGCCACATCTTTCTCCACACAAGGGCTTTGAAGAGTGCTGGACTCCATGCGTAAGAGAAGGGGCAAATCTCCATCCGTCCATCCATCCATCCATCCATCCATCCATCCATCCAGGCTGACGCCACCCAGCTAATTCCAGTTTTGTTTGAATGCATCCCTCCAGCAGCAGCCAGCCCACAGCACCATGTAGGCAGTGAGATTCAAAGTGCTGCTGGTGTAAAGTGACACATTTCTAAAAGATAAAGAGGATCTGAATGAGAAAGGCTCTGTTACAGGTGATCTGGAAGGAACACTGGGGGAATTCGTGTCTCACGGGAGGGTTTCTATGTAGATTACAAAGCTCTGATGGGGTTTATACTGGGGACAAGCTTGAGTAATTGTTACCATGGCAGTAAATCGGGAGGATGGGAGGCAGAGGTCATCTGAGTCATCCGTGGAGAGAATAGCTTATCAAAAGATAGCACAGGGTGGGCTGAGGGGGAGAGAGGAGAAAGGAGGCTGACAAAGAGGTGAGATATACAGCTGTGAAAACTGACAGCTATGCAGAGACAGGCTGCTTGTTCTGCAACCGAAAATGATCCAGCTGCAGCTGCCTGCCCTGACAATTCAATCAGAGGGGGTCACACAGGCGCAGAAGTGCCAGCCTGGAGAAAGAAAGAGGCAGGCCCAGGTTTGGAATGGGCATCGCTGCCTTCTCTATGCTCCCAAGCCTGGCCTGGCTCCAGGGAAAACCCCATCATGGAACCAGTTTGCAGCCAGTTGGGTTCCCTCCACAGCCTCACTTTGTACCGCCGCAGACGGCGTGAGCCCGAGGAACAAAGGAGAAGGAGGAAACGGAGAGTCAAGGAAAGGTCAAAGGCTTGAAAAGGAAGAATTTACAACGAGTTAGAAAACAGGCACAAAGTGCCTGGCTGGCATCTTCTGGAGGCACTTCCTCAGGGACAGGCAAGGCCAGCTCCCTGCTCCTTCACCCAGGACGATGTGTGAATCCAGCCGTACAATGAGCACTGAGGACAATCCAGAGGCTCTCACTGCTCCTGTACAAGGGACCATGAATGAGCTCGCCGAGCTGCTGCTGCGCCAAGCAGCCATGACAACATATTGGCAAGGTCACAAGTAGCACTTGTAATTGGGAATGTGTAAAAGGTTCATTGTCTCCCCTGAAGAGCGCTGGGGAAGGGGAGGGGGCAGAACCACAGGCTGCTTTTCCCATTTCCTTTGGGAAAGTCCACACTGGGAAAATAATGAGCAAGAGGCCCATGCTGTGACAAGTCCCAGCCTGCCAAGTTGGAGCCTCTTTCGCTTCAGGCAGGGATAGCTGGTAGTCAGAGCCAAGAAACTGGGGGAAAACCCTTGGTCTACCGATTACAATCAAGGATTCACCTTTGGCTTCTGGACCCTGCCCCACCACCTCTTCAGGATGACTGAACCCAGGTGCTTTCACTCTTAAACATTCCAGGATCCGTGTGAAGCCCATGTGTTATTACTGCTAACCTGCTAAACCCATAATTGAGAGACACCAGCCACCTCAAAATCCCATTTTTGTCAAACACATTGCACCCCCTTGGGGACAAGAAGCAGCTCAGACTGCTGAAGGCTGAGCTGTTCCCTGGTGAGCCTGGCAGTACCGTGTCCCAGCAGCATGCTGCCTTGCTGGCAGTCAGCTGCACGCGTGTTGCCTCGTGCTCCAGCAGGACTAGGGGGCAGGTTCACACCCCTGCAAGAGCTGAGCTTGCCTCCTCCTAAGACATCTCCATTTCTCAGCTTATGGGAGACAAGTGATAGCTTCACGAGTCACTAACTCGCTTATTTGCAACGGGTTAATGATGATCTCATCTCCTCAGAGCTCCCTGGAGCAAACCTCTCCATAAAACCAGACCAGATACTGCCAAAACCAGCATGTCTGGGCCCAGCCCCACATCTTCCCATCACAGCTCTGCACAGGGCCAGCATGGGAAACCAGGTCATTTGGCTGAAGCAGCTAAACTATCTGCTGGGGGAGGGAGGCAGGAGGGTGTCAGTCATTCAATCCAATTCAAAAAGGAGAGAGCAGGAGGGGGAGAGGGAGGGGAGACAGGAGCAGCTATTCTTGCCAAAGAATTACACAAATCTGAGTCCAAATAACTTCATTAATAATTGCTAAACTAACAGTCATCAGGAAATTTACTATATTTTAAGGAGCAATCAGAAAACTTGCTTATATTCAGTGTTTTTCTAAACTTGCTGACCCCAAAAACCTCCAGGCCCCTTCCCGCGGCCGTCTGAAATGAGAGTGACTACAAGCAGTTCACGTGCAGCCTGCTCAAGCCATGCAGAAGGAAAGGGAAACAAAGCGTGCTGGCAGTCAGGAGGGACCTGCAGCGTGCACCCAGACGGGCCCTGGGATGGAGTGAAGAGAGGAGGACTCTGACAGCGGGGTGCCTGCATGAGCACAAGGTCAGTGTGGGCTCAGCACTGTCCCTGCCGAGCAGAGCGCGTTCTGCAAGCCCTGCGAGAAGGGGATCACCTTCCATGAGCCTGAAAACAAATCCATGCCCAAGCTCCGCTGGCTCACAGCTGACAAACCATTCTGGACCCAAGCTGTGACACACAACCCAAAGCCAAGCTGTGTGTAGATCAGGTGAACTGGAGAGCACTAGAGTGAACAGTGTCTCACCTCCTGGTCCAGCTCTTTGCCTAGGGCTAGGTAATTGCTTTTCAGAATGATGTACTCATCCGCCAGCTCCTTCCGGCTGGTCTCCAGAGCACGCAGGCTTTCCTGCAAGGCATCTCGCTCCCCACTGACCTTCTCACTGCGGAGCTCCAGCTCCAGCACACGGGTCTCCAGGGCCAGGATCTGCAGAGGGGAGGCAGCAGGATTAGACTGTGGCAGAAATTAGCAGCAGTCACAGGGTATTTATTTTGCCAAACAGGTTCTGGACACACTATGACTTAAAGAGAGATGAGTTTCATGTGAGTTTCTGGGCATTGAGGAGGAATCCCTTGCTCTAGCTAAAGCTAGGAGAATATGCCAAGCAAAATAAAGATGGATGTGCAACAAACTGCAGTTCTGAATTAAAGGTGTTGGCAGAGCTGAAAACAGCTACTTCAAATGTTGGGATACCATGTTCTTCAGTTCAAAGTTCTCTGTCTCGTACTGCTCCTTCATTTTGTTTGTCTCAATCTGGAGATCAACGAGGCCTTTGGAAATCTAGGAGAGAGAAAGTACACAATAAAGGCCATGGATCCTGAGGCCAACACACTGTTCCAGCAGGGAATTTGAGCACAACACACCCTACCCCTAGAAAGAGGCATTTCCCACCAGGTTTTCCACCACAGATCTACTGGTCTCATGTGGCTTCATGGCTCAGTTGTCTCCAACTCCCCAGGTATTTGTTTTACCTTCAGTTTTTCCTCTTCACTGAAGCCCATTCTGTCTGACAGATCTGGTTTGGAGCCAGCCAGCTTCCCCATCCTCTCGGGCAGGTCTCCGAGCCGTCCCAGCCTCTCATCCCTGTCCTGCAGCTGCACCTAGAGACACACAACAGCTCCCACAGCTGGTGTCAGCGGAGCCCTCAGCTCCCACTGCAGCGCTGCTGGAAGAGCACATCACATCCAGCTTTTCGGAGCCTGAACAGACTGCGGATGGGATTTTCAGCTGCCATTTTTCCTCCTGCAATTCAGATTTCTTTTGCAGAGAGCTGGTTCCACGAGCTCGGAAGAGGCTGCAGCCCTTCATACTTAGACTTTCATTAGCAAGATGTTGCACACGCTCTGTCAGAGTACTCACGTTCTCCTTCTCTGCAACAATTCCAAAATCCATGTGCTTGGAGGCCAAGGTCAGCTTGCACGGCAGCGACTGAAGAGCAAAGGCCGGATCTAAGGATCTCTATGGCACCAAATTTCCCCTTGAGGTCCGGCGCAAGCTATGTTGCTATCAACTTTGGTTACCAGAGGGTGCAGCGTCCACCTGGGTTTTAAGGTGGAGCCAGTTATTACAGTCACCTCAGAAGGGGGGTGTGTGTGTGTGCCTTTCCTAGAGGCAAAGAAATGATGCTTGTCAAGAGGCTTCTGCATTCGTAGACATCACACGGCTGAGACTGAAACAAGAAGCTTAGCAGGTACCTTCGGTGAAGCAACATTGCTAGCTAGGAGGTACCACTCTGTATTAAGGACCACTCCCAAAACCTGGCTGTAGGGATGGCCTTCATCTCTATTGCAGGCATCTTTAGAGAATTTAAGACCTGATTAACTAATTAATTAAATCATTCATCTAACCACCCAGTAGCATCTATCTTCAACTTGTTCCCAAGCGATACTCTCTCCATCTCTGCCATCCTCGTACCTCCTGTGCCAGTGAGCCATCCAAAGGGTGCCAGGATGTTCGAGAGCTGCCAGCTCTTCATCTCCTCACTTCAGGCTCATTATTGCTGCTATTTCTGGAGAGCGGGTGAGTTTAGGTAAGAAGCTGTCACAGAAGGAAAACTTTTGATTCTGAAGAACTTAGTACCTGTCAAAGCTAAGAGGAGGGAAGAGGGAGAGAAGCTCTGTGCTGAGCAGGGTTTACCAGCTCCTCACCAGCAGTGCCTGGTTCAGGCTGTTGGAGATCCTGTAACCTTTTGACATGGATTGCATGGACCATGCAAGTGAGACGCAGGGGCTGAGTTCTTTTGGGGCTCAGGGGAAGAAGAAGCTAACGAAGCATGCAATTGTCTTATATTTCTGCAAAAGAACTAAACAGACCTGAAGTGGTTGTATTAAGGTAATGAAAGCGCTGATGGGAGCTCACATTCTCTTCACACCCACTGCTGAGCAGAAAGCTATATTCACACACCGCCCACAGTGCCGAGGGGCTCACAGGTCTCCTACGGGTGCTACAGCACGTGAAGGAGCTGAGCTGCAGCTCTGCTCCCAGGGTGCACACTGGCTCCTCCAGCCCCCAGGCCCACATGGAACCCCCCAAAGGACAGGAGCCCCCAGCGCACACTGCCCAGAGAGGGAGCAGGGTGGCTCATGCCACTGCCACAGACAGCCCTGCCTCAAGCACTCAGGAGACCCAATTCAGGAGAGTAAGCAGCCCAGCTCATCGTGCCAGCAAAACTGGGTGCACCCTGAGCTGCAGCACTGCCTCTTTCGTAGAATCCCAGAATCCCAGACTGGTTTGGGTTGGAAGGGACCTTAAAGCTCATTGAGTTCCAACCACGTGCCACGGGCAGGGACACCTTCCACTAGACCGGGTTGCTCCAAGCCCCATCCAACCTGGCCTTGAACACTGCCAGGGATGGGGCAGCCACAGCTTCTCTGGGCACCCTGTGCCAGTGCCTCAGCACCCTCACAGGGAAGAACTTCTGCCTAAGAGCTCATCTCAGTCTCCCCTCTGTCAGGTTAAAGCCATTCCCCCTCATCCTGTCCCTACAGGCCCTTGTCCAAGACCCCCCCCAGGTTTCCTGTAGCCCATTTAGGCACTGGAGCTGCTCTAAGGTCTCCCCTTAAGGAGCCTTCTCTTCTCCAGGCTGAACCAGCCCAGCTCTCTCAGCCTGGCTCCAGAGCAGAGCTGTTCCAGCCCTCGCAGCATCTCCATGGCCTCCTCTGGACTCTCCATGTGCAGGACCTTGCACTTGGCCTTGTGAACTCCAGGAGGTTCACATGGTCCCACCTCTCCAGCCTGTCCAGGTCCCTCTGGATCCCATCCCTTCCCTCCAGCCCATTGACTGCAGCACACAGCTCCGTGTCATCAGCAAACGTGCTGAGGGTGCACTCAATCCTGCTGTTTCAGCTCACAGGCACACACATATATATAAAAGACACATATTAACAATATAATAGTATAATATATATAATATAATTAGAATACACATATAGAGTGTTACTCATGCTCCTGCAGTGCCCGGGAGGCTTTTGTTTCATGTGCCATCCCAGCACCAGGAATGACAGCGACCGCTTTTCCAGTGCTTTGGAAATACAAAGCAGATTCTGTCCCACTGGATGCCTCTAACAGCAAAACGAATGAGGAACGAAGCCTTAGGGGGTGACTGCAGTCCCGACTCCCCACCGCCGCTCCACGTGCTTCCAGCGCCACCGAAGGGAATCTACACCCGCTCCGGAGCCTCAGACAGCCCCTGGGCAGCCAGGGGCGCGCCGAGTGCTGCGGCACAACCCCGGTGTGCCCCCATCCTGCCCGGGCTGCCGGGAGCGCCCGCGGCCGCCGCACCGGTACAGGCCCCGCGACTCCTGTCGCCAGGGAAACGTGCACTTCCGGGTGAGGGCGGCGGAGCGGCAGTGCCCCCTGTCGGCGGGAGGTCTGGTCCGTCGGCTCCAGCCCAGCCTTGAGCCAGAGCCCCCTGCCCCGTGTTCCTGCCTTATATCCAACCTAAATACATCCCCTTCCAGCCGAAAGCTGATACCTTTCTCCCGTCTCCACAGGTGAAAAGCCGCCCTCCAGCATCCCTACCAGCCTCTCACATGCTGACGGGCTCCAGAAGGTCTTTTCCAGGCCCACCCATCCCATCTCTTGCAAGTGTTTTCATGCAGGGGAGCCCTTCCAGACCCTATCTGCTCCCGTGGTCCCTTCTGGACCCGCTCTGGCAGGTCCAGCTCTGCCTCACGCTGGGACCCGGCGCTGGACCTGTGCTCCAGGATGGGGTCTCAGGAGACTCAATGGGGAGATCCACCTCCCTTGTCCTGCTGGGCATGCTGCCTGTGACGCAGCCCAGGAGATGAGGGTTTGCCGGGCTCCAAGTGCCCATTGATGGCTCATGTCCAGTTTATCACACCCTGGCACCTCCAGGTGCTTCCCCGCAGGCTCCCACCATGGGGCTGCTCCTGCCGTCACCATCAGCCTTGGAGCAGTCTCTGTGGGACTGGGGGGAACCCACCAGCAGGAAGGTATGGAGAGCTTACATGGGATACGGAAAATCATAGAATCATGGAATGGTTTGGGTTGAAAGGGACCTTAAAGCTCATCCAGTTCCAACCCCCTGCCATGGGCAGGGACACCTTCCACTAGACCAGGTTGCTCCAAGCCTCGTCCAATCTGGCCTTGAACACTGCCAGGGATGGGGCAGCCACAGCTTCCCTGGGCACCCTGTGCCAGCGCCTCAGCACCCTCACAGGGAAGAACTTCTGCCTAAGAGCTCATCTCAGTCTCCCCTCTCTCAGGTTAAAGCCATTGTGCCTTGTCCTGCCCCTACAGGCCCTTGTCCAAAGCCCCTCTCCAGATTTCTTGTTGGTCCTCTATTACCCTTCCTCCCCCCCAGCACACTGGCACTGTCATGGAGAGGAGTTAGGCAAGGTGGCTGCTTCCCATCCCTCTGTTTGCCCCCATATCCAGCTTCATTCTGTATGACAGCCACCTCTGAGGCAGGCTTTCCTGCCACTCTCTGCCCCGTGCTCCTCCAAACCCTGCTCCCAGTGACAGCTCTTTTTCCCCAGACCTCAGGGTTTGGGACATTTCCCATGTGTGGCCACCCTGAGTCACAGCTCTGGGCTGCCCTCACCTTCGCCAGTCCAACCAGCCCAGCCAGCAGGAGCTCATGACGCAGTTTCATGTGTACACATGGGCCACTGTGGTAGTGCCAATGGTAATTACCATGGTGGCAATTACCAATTCCAAGAGCCAGCAGCACATCAGCCACCTTGCCCAGCTCCCCACAGGAGCTGTGGCAGCCATGGCACAAGTCTCCACTTGGGAAATGCCAACAGGGACCTCTGCCAGAAGCTGCCCAAACCTTTTGCCACTGCTACCGGGTCCCTATCTCCAGTGATGTGGGACCTTTTCAGTGTGGGACCAGCAAACCAGGCAGAGCCCGTCTCCAACTGGATCTTCTCCAGGAGGGAGCTTGATCCCTGCAGGTGTCCCCGGGAGAGCAGCACAAGCTCTGGGATGCTGTTGCCACCCATTCTGGCTCTCTTGGGCCGTAGCGTCATGGCTCGGGATGAGCAGCAGCGCCAGTTGCCCTGGCAACACAAGATGTTCTCTGGATTGGGACAATATTTGGCAAGATTTGCTAAAAGTACTTCCTGGTGACACCATCCATGTCCCATCCTGGCTCCCCACTGGGCTCAAGCCAGGTCAGTGCTGTCCCTGCTGGTACTCAGAGCTGGCCCAGGGACACACACCCTATGCAGGATGGGCTGGGAAGCTCCAGGGGTCCCACAGCAGACCTAGCAGGGCCACCAGCACCCATCCCTCTGAGGTGGCTGGGGACACAAGAGGGAGCTGGGGACAGCCAGTGGCATCTACACACGATGGTACGCGAAAGGAGCTCCTGGGGAGGGACTTGCAGGCCTGGGAGGGTAAATGACTCCTTAGAGTTTAACTAGGTTTAAAAGCTATTTTGTTTACGATTTTGCTGCTTTTCCTAATACCATTACAGCCTTCTCCATGGCAACCAGGTGGGACAGCTCAGACTTTGGTCCCTTACAGGGAGATTAGCTGCTGGAGCTGAAACCATGGGGGATCGGCTGGGGAGGTCCACGCTGGCCGGAGCCACCAGGACACCCATGGTGGGGTCCCAAACTGAGGTCCCCATGGTGTCTGTGGTGCTGCTGCACAGGCACAAAGTTCCAGCACGCAGAATGGGCTCAGGGTGATGCTGGAGAGACCAGCTGGGGTGTCAGAGCATCCCTGCCGCAGCGGCTGGACACGTTTGAAGGAGGCACCCTCAAGAAGTTTAAAGGTGGAGACAGGTCTAGCTCCTCCCTGCACCCCAACCACATCGGGAAGGGTTTATTATTGCCCTCTTTATTTTTCCTTTGAGCTCTTTTGGTGTTTTTCCTGGAGAGGGCTGTTGGAGGCAGGGACGAACCTGCTCCCAGCAGCAGGAAGGGCTAGTTTAAACCTCCCAAAGAGCTTGTGTAGGTTTTGGCTGGCTGGCCTGTGCTGGTTCAGCTCTTTTCAGCTTCCAGATTGATTACACCTTGTGTCAATATGTGCTTAGGGCTTATTAGTGGGTGCGTGTATCTCCATCTCTCATTTCACCTTTCTGATCTATAATTTCCCAGAAGAGAGGATTAAAATAGAAGAGGGGGGAGAGCAGTGCTCAGGGCCTAAAAAGAAAGGGAGAAACCAGTGCTTGTGGGAAAATTGGCTGGCAAGGCTGGAGCCTGGCTGCCGCTCTCCAGCACCTCTTCCCATGGGCACGGCACTGCTTTGGCTGCTGAGACGGCTGCTTAAAACCACCTGAGCTCGGTGGTGAGGAGCTGAGATGTGCTCTGCAGAGCTGAGGTGGTGCCAGGCTCCATGCGGATGGGTGAGGTAGGAGCACAGTGGGGGTGCCCATGGCATGGGGCTGGTGATGGAGAGCATCCCTGCTCCATCTCCATCTCACCACCGGCACGGGGGCAACCACGGCTGGGAAGAGCAGCTCTGGTGGGAGACACCCAGTCCTGAAGACGCGCATGTGAGCGGTGCCAGCCCCATCCTGGCGCCTCTTCAAGGAGGAAGCGTCAGCCCCAGCAGCAGGGCTCCTCTCGCTGGGGCAGAAGTGCCTTTTCATCTAGTTCTTTTTTGTTTTCTTTCCTGGAAACTGGTAAAAGATTCTGCAGAAACCATGTTGGACCCTGGTGGGGAAACGACCTGGGACACAGGGCGAGGTCACCAGCCTCCCTGGGCTGGTTTGATGAGCTGCCAGGCAGAGAGTGCGATCTGCCAGCCCCAGAGCATCACCCACCATCACCTCCCCACACACAGGGGCGGAGGAGCCCAGGGACCTTCACAGCCATCGCCTTGCGGGGGACCCGGCTCTGCTCTCTGCTTCCCCTTCAGCACAAAAGCACCAAGCCAAGCGGTGCGGAGAGCTCCCATCGCCATCTCCCCACACAGGACAAGATCCACCCGCAGGAGGGGGCTGCAGGCTTAGCCCCAATGCTTCTAATGCCACATGGAGAAGAGCTTTTCCCCTTTCCCAGCTCATTTTCCATCTGCATCACCATAACGCTTCAGGTGTTTCAGCCTGTCTACCAAGGAGATTAACCCTACACCTCTACTCCCCTGTGCAATGCAGATGCTCCAAGCCCCATGGGGTGTATTTCAGGTCCTGATGCAGCATGAGGAGTCGCTGCCAGGGCTTACCCCGGGCACCCCTAGCTGAGCAGGGTCAGTGCTGCTGTTCGGGATCCTCTCCTCGGGAGCACAGCGAATGGTCATTCCCTGTCAATCCCTCCCTGCTTGCAGCCCCACCATAGCGCATCCTCCTGAGCATTTCATTCCACCTCCCTGTCCCATGAGGGGGCCTGAGCCCTGCCATAGAACCACTTACAGACCAGTGAGGAGGAGCAAGGAGCCCATCCCGGTGACACCAGCCCCCGCCATGGCCCGTCCCAGCAGCAGTGGGGTTAAGCCCGGCCGGGCGGGCGGCTGGACAGGCGTCAAGGTGGTTGCTCCATCCATCCCTGCGCAGTCCCAGGGGCCGGAGCGCAGAGAGGGAGCTCTGCCCTGCCCGGCACCATGAGCGCAGGCAAAGGTAAGGCAGGGAACGCGCCTGCTCACACAGCCATGGGCGGGGGGTTTGGGGGGGAGACCCTAGAACCCTGCCAGGGCTTCACACCCGAGTCACCCTGCACTCTGCTGCTAATAAGAAATCTGGGGAGTCCCCGTGCTGCCTGGGTGCATGCAGAGCCCAGAGCTGGATGGGGTGCAGGGATGGGCAGGAAGCATCAAGATCCCGCTGCTCCGAGGAAGAGCAAGTTATTGGTGGGCAAATGGAAGGAAGGAGGAGAGGAGACTGAGGACCTGTCCCCCTGAGAGGGAGAAGCTGCTTCTGCAACGCAGAGATGAATGCACGTGGGGTCCATGCACCCAAGGGATCTGAGGTGCAGCAGGAGTGGGGGGGGGGGTGAACCAGTGCCCTCTCCCAGTGGTGAATCCAGCTCTCTAACCCTCATGCAGCTGCTCAGTATGTGCAACGGGCTGGGGCTGAACCCCCATGGCCCTGGCAACACAGGCACCCAGCGGGGGGGGTCCCATGGGGGTCCCTGTGAGCACCCAGGGCCTCACACTGATGCATCCCCTTTCCTCTGCACCCCGCAGCGGGCATCACCCTCTTGCTCCCCTTGGCCCTGCTGCTGGCCACGGCCTCCCAGCCCCCCGGGGGGGACACCCCGAAGGAGCAGGGGGACGCGGACCCCCCCCGCTGCCCCAGCCCTTGCGCCTGCAGCTTGGACGACTACACCGAGGAGCTCAACGTCTTCTGCAGCACCCGCAACCTGACGCGCCTGCCCGAGGACGTGCCCCCCAACGCCAAGGCCCTGTGGTTGGACGGCAACAACTTCACCCTGCTGCCGGCCGCTGCCTTCAGGAACCTCTCGTCCCTGGACTTCCTGGACCTGCAGAGCAGCCAGCTGGCCGCCGTGGAGCAGCACGCCTTCCACGGGCTGCAGGGCCTCTACCACCTCCACCTCGAGCGCAACCGCCTCAAGCACTTGGCTCCCCACACCTTCCTGCACACCCAGAACCTCGTGTCCCTCAGCCTCAACAATAACCACTTCAGCAAGGTGGAGGAAGGGCTGTTCGCTGGGCTCTCCAACCTCTGGTATCTGAACCTGGGCTGGAACTCGCTTGTGGTCCTGCCTGACAAGGTCTTCCATGACTTGCCCAACTTGAGGGAGCTGATCCTGGCTGGCAACAAGCTCCCCTACCTCCAGCACCAGCTCTTCTGCAGCCTTACGGAGCTGAAGGAGCTGGACCTGAGTGGGAACGCGCTCAAGGGCATCAAGATCAACATCTTTGTCAAGCTGCAGAAGCTACAGAAGCTGTACCTGAACCACAACCAGATCAACGCCATCGCGCCTCGTGCCTTCATGGGCATGAAGTCCCTCCGGTGGCTGGACCTGTCCCACAACCGGCTCGTCTCGCTGTTTGAGGACACGTTCCTGGGCCTCCTCAGCTTGCATGTCCTACGCTTGTCCACCAACTCCATCACCAGCCTGAGGCCCAGGACCTTCAAAGACCTCCAGTTCCTGGAGGAGCTGCAGCTGGGGCACAACAGGATCCGGAGCCTGGCAGAAAGGACCTTTGATGGGTTAGGCCAGCTGGAGGTCCTCAGCCTCAACAACAACCAGCTGCAGGACATCAAAGCTGGGGCCTTCCTGGGGCTGTACAACGTGGCAGTGATGCACTTGTCTGCCAACTGCATTAAGGTGCTCCCTGACCACGTGTTCAAGGGGGTGACCAAGCTGCACAGCCTCCACCTGGAGCACAGCTGCCTGGGCAGGATCCGGGTGCACACCTTCTCCAGCCTCACCAGCCTGCGGCGCCTCTTCCTGCAGCACAACACCATTGCCGTCATTGAGGACCAAAGCTTCAGCGAGCTGCACGAGCTCCTGGAGCTCGACCTCAAGCACAATGGGCTGAGCAGCCTCTCACCCCAGCTCTTCGTGGGACTGAGCAACCTGGAGTACCTCTTCCTCTCCTCCAACCAGCTCCTGGAGATCTCCCAGGACACCTTCACCCCGCTCCAGAGACTCTTCTGGCTCGACCTCTCCCATAACCAGCTGGAGACACTGGACAACTCCATCATCTCCCCCCTGGCCAACCTGCGGTACCTCAGCTTGAGGAATAACTCACTGGAGACCTTCTCAGTGGGCTTCCTGTGCAGCCCCTTTACCCTGGAGCAGCTGTGGCTTGGGGGCAACAACTGGCACTGCAACTGCTCCTTGAAGGGCCTGCGGGACTTCTCCTTGCAGCACCCTGTGGTGGTCCCACGCTTCGTGCAGTCTGTGGCCGAGGGGGATGATGCCCACGTCCCTGTTTACACCTACAACAACCTCACCTGCCTCCACCCCCCGGCCGTGGCAGGCCTGGACCTCCGCGACACCTCCGAGGACAGCTTTGCTCACTGCTGAGCTGCGCTGGCCCCAGGGATGGACCCTCAACCTGCCACCTCCCCAACCCTGGCCCAGGCTCCAGGGGCAGCAGCAGGAGCTCTGGCTTTGTGGTCACCCCAGCTCAGGCCACCTTTGCCACCACTTTACCTTGGTGCTGCGCGGGCGATGCTGCTTGGGCACTTGCTCGCCAGGCTTCAAACTGAAATGGTTCAAGCCTTTACTATTTAAACAGGAGCCCCCGGGTCAGGAAGGTTGCTCCCAATGGGAGCATCCCCCATCCCAGAGGCTCAGGGGGATGGGGCAAAGCTGCACCTGCAGCCTGGAGCCCTCCCCACAGCGAGGAGCAGTGCTGCTGGGGCTGGGACTCTGCAGTGGAACAAAGGAAAGCATCTTCCTCCCATGAGGAGCTGAGAAATCCTCAAAGTCTCCTGGTGAGGAGGGGGCAGACCTGCTTTACTCATTCCTTGCACTAGCAAGTGTAGGCAGGTTGCAGAAAGCCACACACGTCACCTGATAAACCGTAGCAGACAAATAAACCTTTGGAGCTATCGCAACCCATCTTGTAAGTATGTTCTTTCCAAAGCACATGCTGCACCCGGCCCGGGTTTCTTATCGGAGCCCCTCAGGGCTTGCAGCTGCAGCGCAAGTTGCTCAGGGTCCCCAGGCTGCTGGAGGAGCTTGCAGGAGGGTGGCTGCAAGCCCTGGGTGGGTGACACATGCCCAGGGAGGGAGGAGAGGTGCCCGGCCAACCCGCAGTAGCCAACAGCCCAGTCAGGCTCTGCTCCCGGTGCTCCAAATCCCAGATAACTGACCTTTGGCCATGCAGCAGCACATGGGGAAACCTGGTCAGGTGAGTTCCTGCTGTGAGCACAGCAGGAGCAGGGACAGATGCTCCTCCTGCTCGCTTCCAAGTGATGCTGCCAGCTACAACCCAGTTTGGTCAGTGGAAATCCTAGATTCCGCCCATCTCCCTTAAACAGCACTGTGAAGGTAAGTCTCAAGCATGGACACAGGCTTGGAGACCAGGAGGGAGGGAGATAAGAGGCAAGGACACCAGCTTTGTCTGCTTCACCAGCTCAACTCGAGCCTGCAAAAGGAGGCAGGTCCCACAGGAGCCATGGAAGGAAATCAAGGGAGTAAAAGACAGAGCAATGAAGCAGGAACCGTGTGGGGACCAGAGGAGCCTCATGCAAGGCAGAGATGTGGAGAACAGCCATGGCAATACATTCCCCAGGCCAGCTTCCAGCAAGACAAGGGACCATCTGGATCTTGAAGCTGGGATGAAAAGAGGAAAGATTTAACTGAACCCCAGCAAGGAAAGGGCAGAGCAGGAAAGACCTGGATGTACATGCAGTGCTCGTAACTCCAAGACTCAGAGCTACAACGAGCCTGAAGCCACGGAAAAAACTTAAGTCACAGACTTGGATTTTAAGAAAAGTATTTACTGCTTAGAACGTTTACAAATATTCCTGAGTGATGATAACTCCCAGCAACCAAAAAGGCCTCATTTCCAGCAGGAACTTAACACTCAGGAGGGTGGCAGATCTCCTACAGGCCTTTTCTCATGTGAGGCATACACTGTGTCCCCACCGGCCCATCAGGAACCAGCGAGCTGAGACTACAGCAGGGTGGCCTGGCTCGAGTGCACATGGGAGCATCCAGCCACTGAACCAAGTACCATATAATTCATCATGCAAGAAAAGCAATAGAAGGCAGCAGCACATGGAGCCACGATCCAGATGATTGGTGCTGGTTGGGTTCAGTGAGTGAAGAACAAATTGATGGTCTTTTTAGCTGTGCAAAGGCTAGAAGCACCACAGCATTCAGAACACTGGGGACACAAACTAGAGCTCCCCAAGCCCTGCACAAGGGCAGGCTGCTGAGGAAGGCACCAGGAACAACTGTACAATCTGGGCACAGCATCACGTCGAGAAGGCAGGAAGCAGGCTGCTGCCCGTGCAGGGGCTCCTTGGATCCAGAGGGATGGACCAGACCTTCCCTTTTTGGATCACTGTGAGCAGCATCAATGCTGTGCGCCCTCCCTCACCTCCCACTGAGACAGTTCACAGCTAAACAGCTTCCACAGCCCCTGTCCCACCACCATGGGTTGCTGGTGGTGCTGCCACGGGCTCTGCCAGGAAGTCCAGCTCCACACTGCCCTCAGGGGCTCTGCTGTGACGTACCATCCAAGATCTGCTGGGCAATACAAGCCAAGGCAGGGAAGGCAGGGCTCTTGGGAAAGTCTTGGATGAAGTCTCTGCCTTCTTCCAAGCTCTGGCTGAGTTGGGGGTCCAGAGGAACACAGCCTGTGGGATAAGAGGAATGGGAAGAATGACTGCTTGTTCACTGTAAGGCAAAAGCCTGGAGTCAGGATTAAAGAAATACCCTGGTGGAGCCAACTCCAGAAGAGGCGGTTGGGAAGAGCACTACCCTCACCAAGCTCTCCAAGAGCAGCTTCCTCTGCATGCAAGATCCCCCACACCACAGTGCTTCATGAGAGACATTCTCCCCCCACTCCAACCCAGAGCCCTCAACCCCATTTATCAGGGAGGCTCCAGGGCGTTTCAGGACAGCTCTTGTGCAGCTCCAGGCTTGCTTACTCCATCAGAGCAGGCTGCCCACCATCACCTCCTCTGCCCCAGCAGGGCCAGGTGCCCACTCAGAGAGGTTTGGATGGCAAAAACAGCAAAGCAAGAACCACCCCTCACCTCTGAGAGGGTGCCATGGCTCACAGGGACAGAGCGCAGCCTGCCCACTGCTCCAACGCTGTATCTCTGCTCCCACAGCACCACACAGACACCACCTCTGACCACAGAGAGCTCTGCTCAAGAGGCCACTCACCCAGGAAGGGGACCCCAGCATGCTTGGCCAGCTCCTCACCTCCTCCTTTGGAAAAGATGTTTGTGCACTCCTGAAGGAGGAAGAGCAGAGCAGTGAATCAAGAACTCCAGAGCACTGTGCAGGCGCTACCTGCACATGAGGAGGAAGAGCTCCCCTCTGCATTCCAGCCTCAGGGTACTTTTCCATTGGGAAAGTGGAGCCAGTGGCTTCTTCCAAAGCTGACATGCAGCGGCTCCTCATCTCCCTATATCACCCTCATGGCATCTGCACATTTTCCAACCCAGGCACTACATCTTACAACACCACATCACAACTGAGGCCCTGCAATAGCCCCAAGGGCATGATGAACTCACCGAGCAGTGTGGGCACACGAAGCCACTCATGTTCTCCACGATGCCAAGAACTCTTAAGCCTGTCTTCTTGCAGAAGGTCAGCTCCCGCCTCACATCTCCCACAGACACAGCCTGCAGGGGAGAGCAGCAGGGGTTAGGGGTGCCTGTCTGCCCAGGCTGACCATGGGTCTGCAGCAAGCACGCATCACAAGGCAAGTGTAGAACAAGCAGCCACACTCAGGCTGCTGCCAACACCCACCTCGGGTGCATATTTTCCTCCTCCAACCACGCCTGGAGGCGGAAGCCTGCCCAGGAGCGCCTGTTCAGGCCAAGGCTGCCCTACCTGGGGTGTTGTGACCAGGACTGCTCCGAGCAACTTGTGAGGCCGCAGGGCCTCCACTGTGGAGATGTGCTCATCAGACGTGCCCGGTGGCGTGTCCACGATGAGGAAGTCCAGGTCCCCCCAGGCCACGTCAGCAACAAATTGTTTGATCAAAGCTATGGAAATAAAAGGGGCAGGAAAAGAAACCCAACAGGTCTTAGTGGGTGCTGTGGGAGCTGGGGACCCAGCAGAACAGGGACTGGGAGACACGCAGGGTGACAAGGGCACAGGGAGAGACTGCAGAGCTATCTGACAGCACAACACATGCCGTACTCTCCCCATCTAAGCAGTCTGAACCTATTCCTGCAGAACAGGAGCCTTGTTCCTCCAGGGAATCACCTGCTCCCAGCAGGATCCAGCCCCACTTCCAGGAAGGTGGACACTTCCTAGCACTAGCAAGTGGCCAGCACCAGCAAAACCCAACTGTACCGTTCTTCTTGGGTCCTCTCCACACCACAGCATCATCTGGCTTCTCCAGCAGGAAGCCAATGGACATGAGTGAGATGCTCTTGTCCTGGTCCACATAGACTGGTACCCAGCCGCTGTCACACTGGTGCACATCGCTGTCCTGCACCCGGAACATGCGAGGTATGCTGGGGCCACACAGGTCCACATCCATGATCCCCACCTGCAGCAGGAGACAATGCAGAGCCCTTCAGCCTGGGATGAGCCGGGTGGCTGCCCCCATCCATGCTCCTTCCCAGGCCAGGGGAAGGCAGCACCTGGATTTCAGCTGCTCACAGCTGAATTTGAAACACAAAGAGCTGCTTTAAAGTCTGACCACCCTCCTCGTCCCCTTCCCTCAGAGGAGTATCTCCCAGGTATTTCCAGGTGCTTTGGAGAGATCTTTATGCCAGACACCTATCAGGATCCAATTGCCGCATAGCGCCTTTAAAAGAAATCCTCAGGGAATTCTGCCTGTCTCTTGCCCATACACAATTCCCTTTTATCCCCATCTTAAATCTGTCCTTTGGCTCCCCCTCTTTATTTTGGAAAAAGAGGGTGTGTTACACCACAGGGCAGCAAAATCATTTCTCAGCACCAAAAACCATTAAGTTTGGGGCAATTTTAGCCTCTTGGACAAGAGGGGAATGAATCTGCGTTGGATCAAGTGAACACAAAGAAAAGGATTCACTTGAAATGCTGTCACAAACAGCGTTTTCACATGCAGCCCACACAAGACACACAAAGGATGAGCAAACACAGCCCAGGTGGAGGTTGGGAAGGGTGGGATGGAGCTTAGTGCCCCGCAGACGCTCACTCACCCTCCTCCCGGAATGCCGCAGCGCCAGAGCCAGCTGGGTAGAGATGGTGCTCTTCCCAACGCCGCCCTTCCCCGAGAGCACCAGCAGGATGTGCCGCACCCCGGACAAGTTGGTTCTCTCTGGGAGGAAGAATAAGGAGGCATCAGTCTCTTCTGATGCAAGACAGGAGTACCCGTGGGGCCACCAAAGAAACACGGTCCCCACTGAGAGTGACAGTGGCTGTCACTATCCCAACAAGTTTGGTTTAAGCATAAGGGACGAGGAACAAAGAGGTGGATGTGCTGCAGGCCTTTCACCATCGGGGAAGGGACAACACGGGCAGGGGCAGAGGCTTTGGCCCCATGACCTAAGTGGCTTTGGGGCAGTGCAGCAATAAACACCCACAGGTCACGCTGTGCCAGGGCCGGGCCGAGCCCTCCCGGGGCCGTGGTGAGGTCAGGCCCTTGGCGTTTCCTTCCACCACACCGCCCAGGCGGCCTCCCCGCGGCCACGGGCTCCTCTCCAGCCTCCCTGCAGCGCTGGGCTGCACCGGCAGCACTGCTCGGGCCCATCAGTGGAGAACGCTCGGGGCCGGCTGCCCCGGCCAGGGCTCACGGGTGCCAGCGGGCCGGGTCGGGTCGGGCCGGAAGCCCACCCGGGTCCGCGTTCCCGAGCACCTCGTCACCGCCGGACACTGACTCAGCGAGCCAAGAACTCGGCCGCCCCGCGCCGCCCCGGCCTCATACCGGCACCGGCGGCATGGAGCCTGCACGCACCATGGCGGACCTCATCCGCACCTCTACAGACGGTAACAGGGAAGCGGGGAAAGAAGGGGAGGCGGGGGGGAGACGGAGCCCCGCAGCGAGGCGCTCCCGGGATTCCACCCGCTGATACCAGCGGCCCCACGGCACTGCCCCCAGCGGGAGCCTGGCCTGGGGCTCCGGCAAGGCCCAGCGACACCCCCCGGTAACCGGGCCCCACTGCTTCGAGGCCGCGGCCCAGACTGAGCACCGCGGGGCTCCCCTCACCAGGAGCCGAGGCCCATCACCGCGGCCCGGTGACTCCGGAACAGCACCAGAGGCCGGGCCCGACCACCTTAGAGTGGGACGAGTGGGACGACTGGGACGTGTGGTATGTGTGGTACATGTGTCCCGTGTCCCGTGTCCCGTGTCCCGTGTTCCCCCGAGCCCCGGTCCGAGCATTCCGGCATCCCGCGGCCCCACCACCACTCACCTCCGGGTGCCTCCTCCATGCTGCTGCCCCGGGCCACCTGCTTCCGCCTTCCGCAAGGTTAAAGTTCCGCCCCTCACACTGGCGAGCACCGACCCCAATCACAAGCCGCTCCCTCATGGAAAGCCCGCCTCTGAAGCCTCCGCAGCCAATCAAACCTTTCGCCCTCCCCCTCCGCCAACCAATGGGCTTAGGGACTTCGCTCTGTGACGTGCACTTGCCCTCGGCAGTGTTCACCCAATGGCGCGGCTCCCCGAGGATTGACGCCAGGTGCAGCCAATGGCGCTGAGCTGCCCTCAGACACCGCCCCCTCTGTGCTCCTTCAGCTGTGAGTGACGGAGCTCTCAGCCAATCGCGAGGGGGAACGGCGCAGGCTCAGCCAATGGGCGCTTGAGGGGCGGTGCCAAGAGAGGATTGTTTATGTCCCGGGTGGAGAATGTAGGTCGGAGTACGGCGGCGGAGCCGGGCCAGGCTTAGGGTAACGCGGGGCGGGACGCGCCGGGCAGGTGGACCGGGACCGGGACCGGGACCGGGACCGGGACCGGGACCGGGACCGGGACGCGGGTGGGAACCGCGGGCTGGCCTGGCCTGGGCTGTGCCGTGCGGCCCGGGCCAAGCGCGGCGGCCTGGCCTGGTCCGGCCCAGCTAGGGCCCTCGGTCCCAGAGCCGCGGGCTGCCCCTTGTGCCGCCGGTTCTGCCCACGCCCGCGGTGTGCTCCGCTCGCGGAGCAGCGGCCGGAGCGGCGGGCGCCGAGCTGGTCACGGCCTGCGGGAGGGCCCCAGCAGCCCTCGGTGCCAGCGAGCGGCCCGGGACAGCCACCGCGCTGGGCCAGCGCTACCCGGGTGAGCCGCCCGGAGGCCTCAGGCAGGTGCCGGGAAGCGGAGCTGCTGCGTTCAGCTGCTGCGGGGGGCGGAAGTGCAGTGTTCAGAGCCGGGCATGGCGGCTCTGCCACGGTGTTAGGTGCTTTCCCGGCAGAGCTGTGCTCGGCAGAGGTGGGGTCCACCTGATCCTGGGCAGGGGGGTGCCCGGAGCACTTCAGAGCATCCGGGGGCACCGGCACGGTGACTCGGCCTGCCCTGCTTTTCCAACAGCTGTCATCCCGTTCGGGAATGAGGTGCAGGAGGAGTAGGAACGGTGCCGTTTGGCAGGCACCGGCCTGGGTCGGCCCACCACATGCATGCAAGATCCACATGCTGTCAGGGCAGCACCAGAGCCGGTGTGGGTGCACAGAGTGGTTCTCTGTGGAAGGGAGCAGCCCTAGGGGCTGAGGAGAGGGAGGCGATGCAAGGGGTGGGATGGCAGTTACAGCCCTGTGGGTGCCTCTTGCTGAGGAGCTGTTATTTGCATCACCCCTGGTACAATGCTCCTGTGGAGTGGCTGGGAGCTGCTATGGTCTGTCAGGCTGTGCACAGGGAAGGAGCCTATGGAAATCTGAACAACACCCCCTGGAGCTGGGAGGCAGAGAGCTGCTTCACTTCTGTCTGGTGCCCTTGAGGCAAGCCAGCACAGGTCCACGTAAAGGCCGGTTTCCCTTCAGCAAGAGAGCATGCAGTGTCTCCCCCACCCCAGCCACTGAGAGCAAAGTCTTCTGTCCGTGGGCAATTGCTCAGAGGTGAACAAACAGCCTTCCCCACAGCGAGGCACACGCAGCTCAGCCACACAGGGGACACGGTGGTGGCCAAGCAGCACCCAGAGCCCAGGAGGGTGATAGGCGCTGGGGAGGCCAGATCTCAGTGGCTGACGATCCTGGTGGAGCCAGGCCAGCAGTGAGATGCTGGAGAGGGAGCTGCTGCTGCTGCCGGGTCTTGAAAGTGTTTCTGGGGTTAGTTCAACACATGGGCTCAGGGAGAAGTTGTCCCTGCGGGAATGTTTGTGGTGCAGGAGGAATTATTTTGCATCGGTTTGCTGATGGGGACTGTGCAGACCCAGGTTTTTGGTGACCCGTTCCTGGCGCTCTATGGGGACCTGGGAGGGGATGCTTCAGAGTGCAGAGCCCAGTGAGTGGTGAGTGGAAGCAGGCCACAAGTGCTGTGTGTAAACTCCTGTCCCTTGTCCCACAGCTTACCTGTCTGGGAACAGCATGGCGCGGCGCCCGCGGAGCTCCAGGGCCTGGCACTTGGTGCTGAGCGGGGTGCGGCGTGAAGCGGACACTCGAGCACTCGCCCTGGCCAGCAGCGCGCGGGGTTGGGGCTACGACTCTGATGGGCAGGTAGGCTGCTGTGACACTGAGCGCTGCGGTGACATGGGGGAGAGGTTTCCCTTGCCTGCAGAATCAGAATCAACCAGGTTGGAAAAGACCTTTAAGATCATCAAGCCCAACCGTTCCGCAGTACTGCCAAGGTCACCACTAAACCATGTCACTGAGGGTCTTGTCTACACGGTTTGCAAACACTTCCAGGGACGGTGACTCTACCACTGCCCTGGGCAGCCTGTTCCAATGCCTGAGCACCCTCTGGGGAAGGAATTGTTCCTAAAATCCAGTCTCATCCTCCCCTGGTGCAGCTTAGGGCCGTTTCCTCTTGTCCTGTCGTTTGTTCTTTGGGAGCAGAGACCAGCCACCTCCTGGCTTCATCCTCCTTTCAGGCAATTGTAGAGAGTGATAAGGTCCCCCCAAGTCTCCTTGTCTCCAGACTAAGCCTCACCAGGTCCCTCAGCTGTTCCTCATCAGATTGTGCTCCAGGCCCTTCGGCAAGGTCCATGTAACTGCAGAGCCGGTACTTCAGCAGGCAACTGGCCCAAATCAGAACAGACTTAATGAAATCAGAACACAATAAATAATGAGCCTCCTCCAAGCTCCAACATGGGCTGTAGGGCTCCCAGCACACCTTCCCTAGGCAGGGAATGCTAAACTGCTCCCCAGCCTTGCACCACAGCTCTCAGCTGAGCCAGGGAGGTGATCGATACTAAACTAAAGGCTTTTTTAAGCATATAAAGTGTGTGTGAATTATATTAAGTACATATAATAGGTTTTAAATATTCTTTGTTAAGTAGTGATCTAAATATGCATTAAACTGGATCATTTCTGAGCTCTGGCTCACTGTAGGGCAGTGCTGACATCTGGTCTTTGTGGAGTGGTGGAGGGAGTGAGGCTGCTTCAGTCTGTGATGTTACAGCCTCACATATCCTCAAAGTGAAATTCCTGCTCTGTAATGTGCACATCACTTCTGAACCTGGCCCTGGAAGATGGGAACCCAGCGGGGAGAAGTGGTCAGTAAAACAGAGTGAGGAGTGACTCAGTGTCCTGGGTTCAGCAGCAGCAGTCATTTTTTCTCCTTCTTGGTAGCTGGTGCAGCACTGTGTTTTTGACTTTCAGCCTGGGAACAGTGCTGATAACAGCAGTGTTTTCAGTTACTGCTTGGTGATGTTTAGGCTGGCCAAGGACTTTGTGAGTCTCATGCTCTGCTAGGGAGGAGGGGAAGCCGGGAGGAAGGAGAGACAGGACACCTGACCCAACCTGACCAAAGAGGTTATTCCATACCAGAGCACGTCATGTCCAGGATGTAAAGATGGAGAGCAGAGACCTGGAAGGGTGGTGGGGGTGCACGGTGGGGGGTGCACTGCTTGCTTGGGCTTGATATTGGGTGGTGAGCAATTGTATTCTTTTTCCTTGTATTTGTCTTGTCACTATTATTATTGGTGGTAGCAGCAGTGGTTTGTGTTATACCTTAGTTACTGAACTGTTCTTATCTCAACCTATGGGAGTTGCATTCTTTCGATTCTCCTTCCCATCCGTCCAGGAGCGGAGGGAAGAAAGAGTGGGGAGTGAGTGAAAGAGCGACTGTATGGGTTTATAGACTTAAACCACGACACTCAGGTTCACCTCCACTGGCCTTTACTCTTCTCCCCAGTTCCTGAGTGTGTGAGTTCAGGTCCCTGTGCAGCAGTTGGGGACACAAGGAACTGCTTCTGGAGCTTCAAAGCTAGGCTCTAGCCTTGCAAGGCACCTGCCAGAGCTCAGTCCAAACCCAGGCCCTGTGCTCCCAGAAAATGAGTTTTCTCTGCAGCCAGAGCAGCTTTGTGTTTCTGCAGTAATGGGAACAGCTGGATTGCTCCATAGCAGTAGTTGGGAAGTGCCAGTGAAAGATGGAAGTCAAGCTTCTTAGTATGCAGGTGGGAGAAGGAGGGGTGGGCACCACCTAAGTAAGCCCAAGTCATTTCAAGTCCCACTGTCTTAGACAGCCACAAGAACATGAGTTTAAAGGTGGGCTTTAAATACTGCCTGCAAAGTCTGCCAGGGTGTGAATAATGAGCAGGTACACCTGACCAGTGTGTAAACCCAGAGTAACTCGCTGCAGCCTGTCATAAGAGACTCCATGAGATGACACCAAGCCTCCCATAGTGGGAGTGAGATGGGGCATTGACTCTTACAGCGTCCAGTGAAGGGACACTTTGGTCTCATAGAATCAGTTAGGTTGGAAAAGACCTTTAAGATCATCAAGTCCTGGGGTGGGGGAAGAAGAAATCAAGTTTTTGTGTTCATGCATGAAAGCCAACAAAAGCCTTTTGATCCTCCTGTGGGTTTCCTGTGGGTCTGTCTGCAGTGCTAGCACGAGGAGCTGCCGCCCTGCTGCTGAGCCGCTTTCCCTTTGTTCTGCCCTCTCCCCTGCCTGGCCTCCTAGCCCTTTTCCTCCTCATCTTTTGCCTCCATCTCCTCTCTCAGCTTCCAGGCTCTCCAGAGCAGCAGTTTCAGCTGTGTGCTCTGCTGTTGTGACACTTCAGCTGGGGTTTCCAGCTGGCTGTAACCTGTCCATTGAAAACCACAGCTGTGTGATTAGATATGGCCTGTCCCACTGTGTGCAGGCTGTGGTAGCTACTCAGACCTGGCAGGCACAAAGAACATACCCCCATCGTAGAGTGCCTGCTGCTGAGAGGTCTCTGTGGCTCAGACGCATATGAACCAGGTCCCAGAGTGGGGTAATTTGCCTGGCACAGCCCCTCATGTCCCTGCATGGTGAGCCTGGCCAGGGCATGATGCAGCCCTCTACCAGCCCAGCTCCATGAGCCTGGGCTCCTTCAGTAGTGACCAGGGGAAACAGTAAACCAGGCAAGTTCAGGTTAGATCTTATGCAGAAGTTCTTCCCTGTGAGGGTGCTGAGGCGCTGGCACAGGTTGCCCAGAGAAGCTGTGTCTGCCCCATCCCTGGCAGTGTTCAAGGCCAGGTTGGATGGGGCTTGGAGCAACCTGGTCTAGTGGAAGGTGTCCCTGCCTGTGGCAGGGGATTGGAACTGGATGAGCTTAAGGTCCTTTCCTACCCAAACCATTCAATGACCCTATGGCTGTTCCTGTGTTCTCTCCGGCAGCACAGCGACTCTGATTCAGAGCCGGAGTTTTCCTCCCTCTCACCTTCCATCCCAAGTGCCATCCCTGTTACTGGAGAGTCCTACTGCAACTGTGAGAACCAGAGTGAAGCTCCCTACTGCTCCAGCCTGCATGGCCTCCACCGCGTCAAGGACTGCCAGTGCGGCGAGGAGGACGAGTGTAAGGGAGGGGCTCCCCATCACCCCACCATAGTCCTTTGCCCTGAAGATCCAGCATGGATCCCTTGGCTTCCATGGGGACTCTTAATTCTGCCCCAGCTCCTTTGTTTACACCTCAAGGCCACACAGGCTACAGGGAGATTACAATCATGTGCCTTGGTGGTGTTTCAGGGACTAAGTGCTGAGCTTGTTAATGCCTCCGAGTTCACCTCTGGGGACCTGCTTGCAAATCTGGCTTAGGCCACTGGTGAAACAGGCTCTCATGGTTATAACCCTCTTTGCCACTGGTCCTGGCAGAGTGCTCAGAGCAGAGGGGAAAAGTAGGGAAACGGTATGCTTGGGCTGGCTGAGACAGCCTGTGGCATGGTGGAGCTGCCACTTGAGCTTACAAGGAGTGTAAGAAGGAAGGAAAAAAGCTCCATCTGGGTCTGTGGAGCCTCGTGTTGGCCAAAATGGGAAGAGGTGAATGCCAACAGCTTCCGATTCAGAGCACTGAACCCTTCCCAGTGGGACAGTACTGAATAGTTCAGCCCCAAGGAACATCTTAGGATTTGCCCTCTTAAATGGTAAAACCCTAACTAAATAAACCCCACAACAGTTCTTCAGACCAAACACCCACCTGTGCTTTGGCTTGGGGATCACTCTCTGAGAGCCTTTGTCAACCGTGTCCCCTCTCTGCTTCCTGAACAGATTTTGACTGGGTGTGGGATGACCTGAACAAGTCAACGGCCACGCAGCTGACGTGTGACAACCGCAAGGTGAACTTCCACATGGAGTACAGCTGTGGCACCGCTGCCATTCGTGGCAACAAGGAGCTGGCTGAGGGGCAGCACTTCTGGGAGATCAAGATGACCTCTCCTGTCTATGGCACAGACATGGTACGTGCAGCAGAGTTGCTTATGGGCACACAGAAATGTCCAGTATTCCTTGAACAGGGATTGGGAAAATGAATTACTGAAGCAGAAGATCAGGTTTGAGACTAAGGAGCCTGAAGATGCACAAGTCACAGAATCATAGATTCACAGTCTGGTTTGGATTGGAAAGGACCTTAAGATCATTCAGTTCCAACCCCCTGCCATGGGCAGGGATGTCTCACAGTAGACCATGTCGCTCAAGGCTCTGTCCAACCTGGCCTTGAACACTGCCAGGGATGGGGCATTTATCACTTCAGGTCCATGGGACATGAATAGTATCTGAGGGTCCTGAGGAAATTGGCAGATAAAGTGGCCAAGCCACTATCCAGAATATTTGAGAAGTTGTGGCAGTCCAGGGAGGTTCCCACTGAGTGAAAAAGGGGAAACACAACCCTCATTACTTAAAAGGGAGAAAAAGGAAGACCCAGGTAACTACAGGCTAGTCAGTCTCACCTCAGTGCCTAGCAAGATCATGGGGCAGATCCTCCTGGAAACTATGCTAAGGCACATGGACAATAAGGGGGTGACTGGTGACAGCCAACATGGCTTCACTAAGAATAAATCGTGCCTGACAAATTTGGTGGCCTGTGATGGGGCTGCGGCCCCATGGTGGGTAAGGGACAAACAACTAAACGGACTTGTGCAAAGTATTTGTCCTGCACAGCAGCCTTGTCTCTAACCTGGAGAGACATGGATTTGACAGATGGATCACTCGCTGTATAAGGAATTGGCTGGATGGTCACACTCAAAGAGTTGTGGTCAATGGCTCAGTGTAGGGGCAGAGACCAGTGGTTGGTGTTCCTCAGTTCAAAAGGCCAAGTGCATAGTCCTGCACTAGGATCGAGGCAATCCCCAGCACAAACAGACTGCGGGAGACCGGATGGAGCAGCCCTGAGGAGAAGGACTTGGGGATGTTGGTCAATGAGCAGCTTTCTATGACCTGGCTTCAGTGAGCACTTGAGCCCAGAACACCCCCAGCGTGTGCTGAGCTGCATCTCCAGAGTCTGAGCAGCAGGAGAGGGAGGAGATTCTCCCCCTCTGCTGCGCTCTGGGGAGAGACCCCCCCTGCAGTCCTGACCCAGCTCTGGGGCAACAACACAAGAGGGATGTGGAGCTGTTGGAGCGAGTCCAGAGGAGGCCACAGAGATGCTGCGAGGGCTGGAGCAGCTCTGCTCTGGAGCCAGGCTGAGAGAGCTGGGCTGGTTCAGCCTGGAGAAGAGAAGGCTCCTTAAGGGGAGACCTTAGAGCAGCTCCAGTGCCTAAAGGGGCTAGAAGAAACCTGGAGAGGGGCTTTGGACAAGGGCCTGTAGTGACAGGACAAAGGGGAATGGCTTTAACCTGACAGGGGAGACTGAGATGAGCTCTTAGGCAGAAGTTCTTCCCTGTGAGGGTGGTAAGTTGCTGGCACAGGTTGCCCAGAGAAGCTGTGGCTGCCCCATCCCTGGCAGTGTTCAAGGCCAGGTTGGACGGGGCTTGGAGCAGCCTGGTCTAGTGGAAGGTGTCCCTGCCTGTGGCAGGGGATTGAAACTGGATGAGCTTTAAGTTCCGTTTCAGCCCAAACCAGTCTGGGATTCCTTGAACAGGACAGCAAGCTTCTCTAGCAGTTCAGCTGGGCTTCCTCATTTAGGAGAAGAAATTGGAGCTGGAAGCCTCTAACTCATGAAACCTCTGTCTTGGCTTCACCAAAACCTCTGGGTGACTTGGGCTGTGCCAAGAAAAGTTGGGGAGAGCTGAAGGCAGGGAGTCTCAGTTGTATGTTATTGCTTTTAAAGACACTAAGCTTGTGTTCTCTTCCTGGCCTTGCCTCCCAGATGGTGGGAATTGGGACATCAGATGTGAACCTGGACAAGTACCGCCACACGTTCTGCAGCCTGCTGGGCAAGGATGAGGACAGCTGGGGACTGTCCTACACAGGTGACACGGGCAGGGTGCTGGAGGGGCAGCATCAGGAACAAGCATTTTCTTAGGGCATAGAAAAACACTCTGAAGGGGATTGAGGCCACCAGACCTGTGAGTCCCTTTGTTAATGACAGCCAGGGCGGGTGCCAATGGCTCCCATCAGTCCAGGTGCCACTGGTGAGGGTTTCATGCTGCTGCCTATATTCTGGTGTTGCAAAACCTCCACTTACCCCCTTCTTGTCACCCCACTCTGGGGTGGGAGGGGAGGGATCAGGCAACAGAGGCATTTTATAGGCACTGGGTGAGGCTGGAGCATTGGGAACTTGCAGTGCGGGAGTTGGGGTGAATTTGCAGAGCACAGTCTTTCCACTGAATGCCTTTGTGTGTTTGTTTGAAGGACTGCTGCACCACAAAGGAGACAAAACAAACTTCTCATCAAGGTTTGGGCAAGGCTCCATCATCGGGGTGCATTTGGACACGTGGCATGGGACGCTGACCTTCTTCAAGAACCGCAAGTGCATAGGTAGGAGCGAGGGCAGATGCTGGCAGGGGACATGTGGCTCAGCTCAGAGTCAGGCTGCAGGAGGAAACACCAGCAAAACAGGAGCAAAGCATGGAGCAAGTGGGAGGAAGGCTACAATTGCTGTTTTATGGATTGGCATTTCTAAGAGCTGTTTTCCAAGCGTTTCAAACAGCTCTGTAGTTAATAGGTTCAGGGGAGCTGGGAGGAGTGAGGTCACCTGGTGAAAACTAACGTGAAACCTGCCCTTGCTGTCCCCTGGCAGGGGTTGCAGCCACGAAGCTGCAGAACAAGAAGTTTTACCCCATGGTGTGCTCGACAGCAGCCAAGAGCAGCATGAAGGTGATCCGGTCCTGCGCCAGCTGCACGTCCCTGCAGTACCTCTGCTGCTACCGCCTGCGCCAGCTCCTGCCCAACTACGTGGACACGCTGGAGGTGCTGCCCCTGCCACCGGGACTCAAGCAGGTGCTACACAACAAACTGGGGTGGGTCTTGAGCATGAACTATAGCACGTCAAAGCCTTCCTCCGCCTCCTCCTCGGGAAGTGACTCGGACAGCTCCTGTGGCTCAGATGCAGAAGCCTGCCGAAGGAAGAGGTGCCGGAGGACATAATGACCCTGCAGAGGAACTGCTGTGAGGGACTCGGTGGGGTTTTGTTCTGCTGTCTGTGAGGGCTGCCCAGGCCCGATGCGCCTCTTTCTTCACAGGGACATCCATTTCTACTTGGTTGCAAAGGTTTCTCTGTTGGAAATCTTTAGCCTAAAGATCCATCACGTGCATTGAAAAGCCTTGTTTGACTCAGAGAGGTCTCAGCTCTATGAACCAGGTAAACCGCAGCCAAATATCTGTGCTTCATCTCCTGATTTGCTTTCAAAGCCATCGCCTCTTCCTGAAGGATCCCTCTTCTTGCCATTGGCAGACAGCTAAGGTGGTTTTCTGGTTTCAAGGTGCACCAGACTCTTGTCAGATAACGGACTTGACTCATCAAAAGACAAACTCAAAGACCAGTCCATGTCCTCCTAACTGTTGTGTGTTGGTTTGGTGTCTGCCATGAACTCGTTACGCTGTGGGGCCCGATGGAGCAGCAGCGCGTGGGGACGTGGGCTCCCGGGGCTGCATCTGCATCGCTGCTCTGCAGGAGCGGTTACACGAGTTGAGCTGTGGGTGAGCTTGCTCGAGCCCCTGATGACTTTAATTGCTTTGCATGTTAGCTCCTGCCACTTCTCCTTTATCAAAGACTGTATTAAAATGTAATAATAAAAGTAAAAACTGTCTTTGGTTCCTCTTGTGGCCGTTGAAGGCAGGAATCTGAAGGCGCTGGTCAAAACCAGACACACTGGGACAGCTAAGAGGCTGGTGGGGGTGTTATAAGTGCCACACTTGTGTGTCCCATCTAGAGGAGGTAAAGGCAGAGGAGATTCCCGTGCCTCTGCCCTGGGAAGGGTTCTTGTGCTTCCTGCTGAAGCTCCTGGCGGGCTGGGATGGATCTTCAGCACAGCCAGAAAAGCGCCTGTGGCTGTGTGCTGGAGGAGAAGGAGGCTGCAGGATTTTTGTCCTCAGCTGGTTATACCAGGACAACCCCCACCAAATTCAATTCACAGAGCAGGATCAGTGCAACGTCTGCACACAGAACAGCTCTCATCGAGGCTTCCTGTGAGGGGAAGTGCCAGGTTAGAGCCTGGGTGAGCCACAGATGGAGCAGCGGCCTGGTTCTGTTGCCTGCCTGCTCTTTGCAGCTGACCCGCCCTCAGTTTTAGACAGGGAAGAGGAAAGAACTTGAGCTGTTCCTCGCAGAGGGCACAAACTGCTCAGAAGAGGAGGGTGAAGGTGCTTCAGCAGTTCTCACTGCCCAGCTTGAGTCATGCTGCTGGGACAGGCAGCTTCAGGAGCCATCACAGAGATGATCTGATCATGGCCACGTTTGGCACCTCCACTTCCTCCTGCTTGCACCCCTCAAAGTCGCAATCGCGATGCTGTGAGAGCGGATGGGCAGGATGCTTAGAAGTGAAACAAGGAACTAATAAATATATTTATGAAGTAAATATGATGCTATGAATGGCTTTTAACCTGTCCTCTCCACAGGATTCCCCCCAGCCCTGTCACTGAGGGCACAGAGCTCCAGCTGCTGCCTTTTCCCCTGCTCCTGTCACAGGCTGGCAAAGGCTCCAGTAGAGCTTTTGCTCCATGTGCATTTATTCCCCACCGAGCCCCATGACTCCATGCTTTTCCTTCCCACACCCCTGATCTTTAAGCAAAGGTGCTCTCACTTCTCTGGTGATAGGCTTTGAATGAGAACCTTAATGAGTAGGACATAAAAAGTCAGGACATGCTGCAGGAAATACATGGCTCATTGAACACCTCAGTGAAAGGCAGATCCCAGACGCTGCAGCCTTCCCTGAGCAGCAAGCAGTGGGCAAGTATTTCCCCCAACTCAATTTTCTTTCCTTTCCTGGAAAACTCCAGAACTCCGGAGTGAAAAGGTTTTCCTCAGGCTGTCATTTCCCCTCCACTCCCAGTGCTGAATCACCACTGCACTCACCACAAGAACAGAGGATTTTCATCAGCAGAGACTGACAGCCATCTCGGGACACATCTAGTCTGGGCCTTACCCTGATGGCATTGAGGACAGGCCGGCAGGCGTGGATCCATGGTCCTGTAACTTCTGCTGAGGCTTCTGAAAGCTCTGGGCTTGGGATGTGACCGTCTCCAGCGACACAACTCACTTGCATGGGTGTGTTGGTATTGCCTTCATCAGCACAGGGACCTGCTGCCTGAACTCCCGACACATGTTGAGGAGCAACACCTTGATGTTACCCCGCAGCTGCAGCACCACTGGGGCCGGGAGGAAAAGTGACAGAGGTGAGATAGCACAGCAACCACTGGAACACAGGCAGGCACGGGTGCGACAGACCCTGACCCTCCTGTCACCCCTCAGTCAGCAGCACCAGTGTCAGCCCTGACCACCAAAGGCACCCAGTGAAGCAGCAAGGGAAGCACATGGGTAGGACGCATCCCTGCAGGGTGAAGCTGGGCTTGGCTCCCTGCATTAGCTCTGTTTACACAGAGCTGTGGTAAATCCTGCTCATCCTTCTTGGCTCCCAGTAAGCCAGCGAGTCATGACCCCCTTTGGGGCATACTGAGGCAGGGCAGGAATTTAGTTCACGGGATATCAAGCAAGGGTTTAGATGGTATTTGACCTAGTTTATGGCTGCTGAGGCATCACAAGGAGCATTGCCGCTCTGCCATGGGGCACAGGCTCCGCAAGGCAAAGGACCAGCAGCTCCTTTCACAGCGACGGGGCAGTTTCTGGTGGGGCTGGGGAGGGGAGGCTGGACCCATTCTGAATCAGGGTCTTCAGAAGAAAAGGCTCCAAACTGTGCCTCAAAGCCTGCAGTCCCTCTTCAATCCCACTGCTGGCCAGGGTGAAGGAGGATGGAAGCAGACGTAACCCGGTCCAAGCCAGCCACCACCTCTCCTGGCAAGGCACTCCTCACACACAGGAGCCCACCAGTGGAGCCTTCTCCATACAGCTCAACCCCAAGGAACGTAAATCTTCAAGGACAGTAAGTTTTATCTCCAGTATCTCACACACAGGCTCAATGTATTCACACCTCAGCACTGCTGTCTGATTGATAAAGAGGAAGAGAGCAGACTTTACTCACCCACATCTGCCACCTCCCAGACGAGCTCTAAGGTCCCTTCCAACCCAAACCATTCTACGATTCTAGAACTGGGAACTTCTCAGCACAGCAGCACAGGCTGCCTAGATAGGTATAAACGTTAAGTTACAAAATGCTGAAGGACTGCACACAAATCTCTCTGCCTCAAAATGTGAGTGTCCCCAGGGCTGTGCACTCTCAACATTTCTTTCAAGCAAATCTTTTATGGACTCTCTGAGAATGGAAAAGCTAAATGCAAGAAGAGGCAAATCTGGCCTGTCCAGTCCCCCCTGTCCCGGGGTTAAAGGCAGGAGCCTGCATATACCCCTAAAGACCTGCACTTGGATACTGCTTCCCCACAAGTTCTCTCAAATCACCTCCCTCTGTCACATGGCTTTGTCTCACAGTGCAGCAATGGCATTTGTGAGTGAATCCTCCCTCCCCTTTGGTGTTCACTTGGCAAAGTGGCTCTGCTGTAGAGCACTTCGTGCTGGCCTGGCTCCGAGATCCATATTGCCAGGGTTAGGGAAAAGAGGCGCTTAAGAAAATCTGGCTCTACCACCACCACCTCTGCCACCTCTTCAGTCTTCACCACGGGACCATCCTAAAGAAGATGAAATCATTTTTAGCAGCAGCTGGGGTGAAAAGCAGACAGCAAGTCTCCACCTGTGCAGAGCCCATGAGAGGCACCAGCACTCACAAGGCTCTGTCAACACTATAGTGGTGACAGACCATGGCTGAGCTGAAAGGGAAGAATCCTCCCTGAGCCAGCAAGTCACTGCAGGTGCAAAAATAACCTGGTGAGGAAGCAGGGACAACAGCAGGTGATGCTAACTAAGACAAAAGGACACAAAATGCCTTTGCACTGCACACACTTAGATGACCATGTTATCTGCACCTACATTATCTGTAGTATATTATATGACCACAATATCTGCGATGTTTTATCCAGCAAGAGCAAACACAGCAATTTTCAGCCGGAGTGGGTGTGAACATGAGAACAGCCTCCACTGCCACGCGGGAAACAAGCTCAAATGGGAGCTGTAATTGGTATCAGAAGGTACCTGCCCTTTCAGGTTCCTCATGAGGGGGTCCCAGAAGCAATCACTGGCCTTTCCAAACGAGAGGCCTGGCAGCAAATTCACCTGGCAGCTTCCAGATGTGCAGTGGTGGCTGCATGCTGTGCCACACTCAGCATTCTGGCTGGAAACGCTGCTCAGTACCCCAGTGAAAACTCTGTATGAACACCTTGTGGTGGGCTCATTCCTGCTTACTGCCCATTCCCATGCCCTGGAATTCTGTAAGCAGTAAGCAGGAATGTTTACCCAGGTACACATCTACCGAAAGCCATGAGGTGTAGATGTTTAGAAGACACTGATCTGGGAATAATCTGTGTGAGAATCAGAGCCAGCTCCATTGCCCAAGCTAGCTGGTCAGGTTTCTGAGGCTCCAGTGTCTAGCCTAGAGAACTAAGTCCAAGCTTTCTTCCCCCAGCACCTCAGTTGCAAGCTCACATGCACAGAGAAGATGAGAAGGACTCACTGGAGTGAACTGTGTTTGGCATGCTTCTCCTCCAGGTTATGCTGCAGGGAATTGCCTGAGGCTCAAAAGAATATTTACAGTCCAATGAATTTCAAACCTTCATCCATGAGCCAGGATCCTTGAGGAGACCTGTGGAGGAGGACAGAACAAAAGAGGTGTTTCATCGGCACTAAGAAACACAAACACTAGAGTGAAACAAGGAATTCTGCAAGTGTCGGGAGTGTGGCTGCCTACAGCACATGCACATTGAACCATAGAATAGTTAGGGTTGGAAAGGACCTTAAGATCATCTAGTTCCAACCCCCCTGCCATGGGCAGGGACACCTCACACAAAACCATGCTGGCTGGACTGCTGCCTCAGTCTGTGACCATCTCTGCAGGCACCTACAAAACTGTCCTTCCTTCCTTCAGCCAAGTACCTGTGATAGCAATGGCTCATTTGCCACAGTGACTGTGAAAACCTTCTCACGCGTTCTAGGTGTCCAAAGGCAAACTTCCAAAGCCAGCTCTTCTGGTCACCAGGAACAAAGTTTTTACGTTTGCAGAAACTTAATCTCTGTGTGTGTGAAAGAAGACTGAAGCCAACAGGCTGAACAATTTGTGGCCAGGGAGCTGGTTCTGAGAACATGCTGCTTACCCACCTTAAGAACATCAGCACCTTCTGCTACGAGGGAGGTTTGCCAGCAGGACAGCCCAGTCCAAGGGATGGACCTTGGCGTGCAGGCAGGGTACAGGGCTGTGCGCCACTGTGTGCCTGAGCACGAAGGCGAAGGAGAGAAAAGCTGGTGAAGTGAGGTGAGGAGTAGAGAGGAGGGGTGGGAAGGCAGGAGCAGGGTTGAGACCTAGGCAGGAAAGGGGAGGAGGAGATGAGGTACAACTGAACTGATCAGCACTGGGACAGAGGGGAGCCCAGCGAAACCCAGGGACAGAGAGAGACTGAGGATGCAGTAGGTGCTGATACAGCCATAGTGGCCATCACACAGCATGTTCTCGGGCTGTGTGCTAGGTTACACCAGCAGCCTGCCTCACCAGGCCACCCTGCTCGAAGGGATCTCTCACCTGGAGAAAGGTCCCACTTGCGGAACCTCCACCATGTCTCGAGCACTAGCTGTACCCACCACTTCACAGCAAATCCCACAGCAGAGCGGGTGACAGCATTTATTCTACAAAGACTTTTCTACTGGCAGAACAGTCAGCACAACTGTGTTGGAGCAAACAGGGACAGCCTTCCTCAGGCAAAGTCATGCTATAGACCCCCAGAATATGACCTCTAATTATTTTATTGGTGCAAGCATGGTAATAATTTACTCAAAACCATGTCAGATAAAGCAACTGGGTCCCTGTTGTACAAAGAACTGAGAGTACCTGCCCAAGACCTGCACAGAGGAGAGTGAGCAGACCAGAAGACTCTGAACATTTAAGGATACAAACCATGTATCCTCAAAAAAACATGTTTAGTTAAACAAATCTTGCTGCTAGCAGTTAGCTGTGAAGTGAATGAGTGGTGTGAGGATAATGTAATTAGCGATACTGGCACATGACAGGTGCTAATGAACAGAGCAATTCAAGACACAGTCAATGAGCAGCTCCCCATGACCCGGCTTCAGTGAGCGCTTGAGCCCAGAACCCCCCCGTGTGCTGGGCTGCATTCCCAGAGCGTGAGCAGCAGGAGAGGGAGGGGATTCTCCCCCCCTGCTACGCTCTGGGGAGACCCCCCTGCAGTCCTGACCCAGCTCTGGGGCAACAACACAAGAGGGATGTGGAGCTGCTGGAGCGAGTCTAGTTCACTCTCCAGAGATGCCAGCCCGGGCTTGCCAGCGCCAGAGCCGCAGGAGCTGGCACTCCGCGGTGCTCGGGAGCGGTGCGGGCAGCGCAGCAGGTACCTGCCATAAGCAAACCACAGCTCGTTTGCCGCCGCGACAGAAGTAACGGAGCCAGACGAGTCCAACAAACAGGCTGGGGGCTGTGCGGACCCGAGGGCTGCGAGCCGGGAGCCGGGAGCGTGGCCGCCCGCACACGCAGAGCCAGGCGCACCCCGCTCGGGCCACAGGACCCGCCGCTTCTCTAGCGCCTCCCCGGGGGCCGTTTCCGCAGGGCTGCGGCACGACGGAGACGGGACAGCGCCGCACCTTCGGCCTCGCCGCTCCTCGCCCCCAGCACGATCGCTCCGCCGATCACGGGGCGGCACAAGGGGCGCTGTGAGCCCGGCGCGGCCCCCTTAAGAGCGGCGCCTCCATGATTTGCCTGGTGTTGGGCCTCTTCGCCGGCCTCTTCCACAGCGGTGCGGGACGGGCCGGGACCCTGCCGCTGAGGGCCCGCGTTGGCCGCCTTCCCCGCTGTGACGCCTCGCCTTGTCTTTGCAGGCTGTGGTGGGATCAACGAGCGCACGTTTGTGGCCATCAAACCGGATGGGGTGCAGCGGCACCTGGTCGGGGAGATCATCCGGCGGTTCGAGAGGAAGGGGCTGCAGCTGGTGGGGATGAAGCTCCTGCAGGTGAGCGGCCGGGAGCCCAGGACAAGCCCCGTTCGGTTCTGCCGGGGGCTCTGCCCGTTCGCCGGCCTGCTGGGGACCTTTGGGCACCGGGTCCTCACGGGTCAGCAGGATTTTGGCACCCAGGGGTGTAAATCGCTCCTGGAGAGGTGGGTGCTGGAGGGGGACTCTTCATACGGGACTGCAGCAATAGGATGAGGGGTGATGGGTTCAAACTTAAACAGGGGAGGTTCAGGTTACATATAAGGAAGATATAAGGGCCTGTAGGGCCAGGACAAGGAGGAATGGATTTATCCTGACAGAGGGGAGACTGAGATGAGCTCTTAGGCAGAAGTTCTTCCCTGTGAGGGTGCTGAGGCACTGGCACAGGGTGCCCAGAGAAGCTGTGGCTGCCCCATCCCTGGCAGTGTTCAAGGCCAGGTTGGATGGGGCTTGGAGCAACCTGGTCTAGTGGAAGGTGTCCCTGCCCATGGCAGAGGGTTGGAACTGGATGAGCTTTAAAGCTCCCTTCTAACCAAAATTGCTCTTTGATTTGATGACCCTATGCTAGCCATAGGGTGAAAGCTTGTCCCTTGGGGTGTCTATGCCCCAGGGCTCTCATGCATGGCTGCTGTAAGCTGCTCCTCTGACCGAGAAACTTCTTCCCTCTGTATGTCAGGCTTCAACAAAGCGAAGTTTTGCTCCTGGAAGAAAAGTGAAGTGTTTTGCTCCTGGAAGAGCGTATCTGTGCAGGAGCTTAAGTTCAACAGGCACTGTCCAGCTTTTACATGTCTTAGGTGTAACCTTGCCCAGGTCCCCACCTGCTCTGGCAGATTAAGCTTTGTGCTCTTTGTGCTCAGGCCTCGGAGGAGCTGCTGAAGGAGCACTACATAGTCCACCGTGACCGACCCTTCTACAGCCGGCTGGTGAAGTACATGAGCTCTGGGCCCATGGTAGCCATGGTGAGTGCTGGCCATGTTCTCCATAACCAAGGAACAGGAAGGAAGTGCAGTGTGTAAGCAGCACTGGTGTGTGGTATAATGGAAACAAGGTGACCTGTCTCTTCAGGAGGCCTCTCGAAGCTGCACTGGACTGCAGGGATGTTTTCTGTAGTAAATTGGGCCTGTGTGAACTTTGTGAAGTCCAGCCAGGCCACGTGCAAGGTCCTGCCCCTGGGTTGGGGCAATCCCCAGCACAGACACAGGCTGGGGGAGACTGGATGGAGCAACCCTGAGGAGAAGGACTTGGGGATGCTGGAAAACGAGCAGCTCCCCATGACCCAGCTTCAGTGAGTGGTTGAGCCCAGAACCCCCCCATGTGCTGGGCTGCACCCCCAGAGTGTGAGCAGCAGGAGAGGGAGGGGATTCTCCCCCTCTGCTGCGTTCTGGGGAGACCCCCCCTGCAGTCCTGATCCAGCTCTGGGGCAACAGCACAAGAGGGATGTGGAGCTGTTGGAGAGAGTCCAGAGGAGGCCACAGAGATGCTGCAAGGGCTGGAGCAGCTCTGCTCTGGAGCCAGGCTGAGAGAGCTGGGCTGGTTCAGCCTGGAGAAGAGAAGGCTCCTTAAGGGGAGACCTTAGAGCAGCTCCAGTGCCTAAAGGGGCTGCAGAAAAACTGGAGAGGGGCTTTGGACAAGGGCCTGTAGGGACAGGACAAGGGGGAATGGCTTTAACCTGAGAGAGGGGAGACTGAGATGAGCTCTTAGGCAGAGGTGCTTCCCTGTGAGGGTGCTGAGGCACTGGCACAGGTTGCCCAGAGAAGCTGTGGCTGCCCCATCCCTGGCAGTGTTCAAGGCCAGGCTGGACAGGGCTTGGAGCAACCTGCTCTAGTGGAAGGTGTCCCTGCCCATGGCAGGGGGTTGGAACTGGATGAGCTTTAAAGTTCCTTCCAACACAAAGCAGTCTGGGATTCTGTGGTAAATTAAATCCACAGAAAATTCTGACGATTTTCCAAAAATCAATGTTTGAAGGCTTTACAGGGACCCTTTTCTGTCTCTCACCCAGGTGGATCAGATGGGAAACGTAGAGGACTGATGGTATGACCTGCTGGGGGAGTTGTTGAAGCTGATTCTTGTTTTGGTGTCACGTAGGTCTGGCAGGGCCTGGATGTGGTCAAGACTGTTCGCACAATGATTGGGGAGACTAACCCAGCTGATTCCAGGCCTGGCACCATCCGAGGAGACTTCTGCCTTGAAGTCAGCAAGTGAGAGCTTTGCCTTTTTGGTCCCTCAGTATTCCAGGGCATCCTCTCCAGGCCTTCCTGAGCTACACGAGTCTGCATCTGCAGAGCACAGCTGTCTCCCTCTGACAGCGTGCAGAGCAGCCCTGGCAGGATGAACTGAGCTCTGCTTCCTGGAGCTTGCTTTCCAGAGCCTGGGTTTGTGCCTCTCCTGCTTCCTCAGGCCTTCTCTCTGGAAAGCAGGTGGGATACTTTTCCTCAGTATCTGAGGTGGTAACAAAAGGCAGGCTGGAGCTCTACATGTGCTGGGGCTCTTCACGGGTGAAGATCCACAAGTGGTGACCTGGGGTGTCTGCAGGCTGGCTTCTGGTAGACAGAGCTTGTATCAAATCCTCCTGGCTTAGGTGTCCATTCTGTGGTGTCTGATACGAAACCTGCTTCAACAGAGGGAAACCTGGAATGGGGGAAATCTGAAGGCAATGCTTGAATTCCTGACATAAACCCAAAGCAACCTCCAAATCAACAGCCGTGGGCAGCTCCTCATTTAGCAAACAAATGGCTCCTCATCACAGGAAGACACATCCATGGCGTAAGCCACATTCAGCATAATCATAGCCAGCCCCAGAGCTGGAAGGAGAAGGGCTCTGCAGCGAGAAGGAATGTTGTAGGATGTAACTGGATCAATCAGTTTAATCAAATCGCTCAAGGTGAAATTGTTCTAAACTGCAGCTTCCCCCTCTCACCTTTCTGTCCTTAGTACTGGCTTATCCCTTTTGTCTTCCCACCAGGAATGTGATCCATGGCAGTGACTCTATTGAGAGCGCCAGGCAGGAGATCTCCCTGTGGTTCCGGCCGGAGGAGCTGACCTGCTGGCAAGACACAGCCGAGCACTGGATCTATGACTGAGAAGTGCATACGAAGGAGTTAAGTCTTCCTGACTGGGCATGGAGCATTCCCATCCATGTCATCTCAGCTGCTCAGGCTGGTTGTGGATCCTGCTGTGGGAATTGTTGTGCAGTGTATGGCTGGAGGGGTCCTGGGAGCTGGTCTCTGGATGAAAGCTCTGGTTTAGCTCCCTGCAAGAGTAGTTGTGTCTTTTTTTCCTCTCCTCTCTCTGCTGTAGTATGTAGTTGGTATTGTGGCTGTTTGCTGCAGCATCTTAAATCCCAAATAAGGTGATTCATTGAAGTGAAAAGCGGACCCATTCTGGTGCATTCTCTGATCTGCCTGGTGTAGAACACGTGCTCCTGCTGGGAGAGGTGCTCTGGTCACCACAAGGTGGTGTGTTTGGTGTAATTTTATCTGCAGTTCTATCAGGCTTTTCACCCAAGGCTTTTAAAGAATTGGGCTGCTGTGGGATAAGGGGGCAGTGCCCCCTGGGGTAAGAACTCGTTCCAGGGCAAGGATTAAAGGACAGGACAAAATGCTCAGTCTCCCTTGGTGGGAGCTCTGTGTGCCAGGGTTGGCATGTGTTCACCTGGCTTCAGCTGGAATTAGTGAGTCTATGGAAGGAAGAATCACCAGATGCTGTTGAACACACAGTTTCTCTCTCCGTGGGTGCTGGAGTAGCTCATTCTGGTCCTCTCTGGTTCCTGGTGGGCCCCACTGCTGGCTGCATGGCCCTGGTCTCGTGTCGTCCGTCCATGGCACCCACCACACACTAGTGAAGCAGCAGCGCTGTGCACAGCACTCAGGGAGTGACAGGGAAGTGGGGAAGGGCTTATACAGCTGGGTCCCAGGAAGGACCAGCACTGTTCAGTCCTCTCCTGTGTGCAGTGCGGGCTGCGCAGCACCGAGCACTGGGGGATCCTGAGGTCTCTGATGATGGAGGTTTTCCTGGAGAAGGGTTTCTGGAAACCCCATTTGTAATCGGGTGGAGAACAGTTCACTGCTCCCGTCTGTGTCCCAGCTCCGGCACAGCCCTGCATGCGATGTGGCATCCTGCGGTGGAACAGGGGCAGGCTCGCTCACGTGAGGGGAGGCGTGTTCTGCCCGTGCCTTACAAGCCCATCTCTCTGTCTCTCCATCTCCAGCTCTGTATCTGCTGAACGAGCACAGCTCTCTGGGGGCAGAGTGAGCTCAACCCAGCTCCCTGCTTCGGGCTACCCCCGAAGGTGGTGGTGCTGAGGGCGGCGGTGCCGGCAGTGATTCAGGAGCAGGCGCTGAGGGGACTGAGGGCTCCCCTCAGCTGCCCGTCGGCCGCAGCCAGAGCCCTGCTGCCCCCAGGCCTCCTGCAGGCAGCAGCTCCCGGCGCTCCCCAGCCCGCCCCGCCGTTGTGCTCGCACCTGCCCGGGTCCCGCCGCGGCCCTGCGGCCTCCCGGTCCCGGCACCAGCCGCAGCCGCAGCCACCGCCGCGCGCGAGAGGCTCCTGCCCGCGGATTGGCCCGCGCTCGTCACGTGGGGGGTCGCCGACAGCGATCGGTTTCAGCGCGAGGGCCGCGCTCCCCGGCGGTGGTGGGAGCGGGAGTCCCCGCGGTACCGGCGCCTTTCCTTTCCCCCTCCCTTTCGGGCCGGGGGGCAGTAGAGCTGGGCCGTGCGTGGCCGGGGATGTCCGGAAGAGCTGAGGCCGGAGCGAGGCCTGGGGCCGTGTCGCCGGTGCAGTCCGGCGGTTCCTCCCGCAGCCGTTCGGAAAGGAGCGGCTCGGGGCGCAGCCGGAGCCCCGGAGCGGGCAGCGCGGCGGGAGCGCCTGGGTCAGCGCTGTCTTTACTGCTTGCAGCGAGCGCAGCACCCGGCGCTTCCCGAGGGAACTTCAGCTTTACCAGACTTTTCCCACCCCGACGTGCTTCGTTATCCGCAGCCGGCCCGTGACATTGTCCCGGTGCGGCCATGGCCAAGCCTCGCAGCGTAGGGTTCACCACCCTGCACACCGCACCGAGCAGCAACTTCAGGCCGAGAGGGAGAGACGGCGGGGACCAGCCGCGGGGGTCCCGCCGCGCAGGGGCAACCGTGCACATCAGCGCGCCGCTCTTCCAGGCCCATGACCTGCAGTATCCCGAGTTCTGCTACCCGGACCTGGTGGTGAGCTGTCGACAGGAAGGAAAAGTCAGTCCTTGGGGAGACAAGGTGAGTGTGCTGGTCGCTGCTGGAGTGTGTTTCGAAGCCAGGAGATGCATCACTGAGGTTTTCTCGGGTTTTCTTCCTCTCTTTTTGTTGTTTCCCATTACAAATAGAAAACGTTAATATCATATTTTACATCAGTTATTAACTGTTCTTATCTCAGGAGAGGCAGGCAGTGACCAAGTGGTTGCTTGGTACTTAGCTGACAGCTGGGCTTAAACCATGACAGCATTCACAGGAGGGATGCTTCCCCAGGATGTGGCTGTGTCTTTTTGGGGACCCTGCTCTGATGCATGTGAAGATTTCTGCCTTAGTGCTTGGCATCTCCTCCCAGGTGGCTGACGTGGTGCTGTGAGGAGCTGCCTGACAAGGCATTTCTCAGGGTACAACGAAATAAAAACATCTGTCGCCACTTTAACTGTATTATGGGTGTTCTTCTCTGGAAGGAAAGGTTGACTGTACTCTGCTCATTTCTGCTGTTGCTCTTAAGAACTGTTTAGCAGTCGCTTGATGGTTTCTGCTGCTTGGTTTTGTATTGTCTGTTGAGAGTAAGGAGAAGCAGAGACAGGTACAGAATAGTCTGAGAGAGCTCCCACAGCCTAGAGTCACTCCCAGAACACTGTACTGAAGGTTGATATGTCTGAGGTTCCACCTGGATGATCTGGTTGTGATGGGTTTAATGCATGGGGCTGTGGTGGCAGCATGACGGGATTGGTTCTCATGCTTTTGTCTCTCATTTCTACAGAACAAAGACCTGTCTGATCCCTTTAACGTCAAAGAAAAGGAAAGGCAAGAAGTAGAGAATCTGGTGAGCAAGTCTGTGGAAAAATGCGTATGTTTTTGTTCTTTATCTTATGTTACTCCTGAGAATGGGCAGTGCTGGTCAGATCTCAGCCAGTTAATGCTGGTCTGGTTCTGCTGTTGATCAGAGCACAAAAGATCCTGTTCCTTTTCCTATGCTGAGCCAGTGTCAGTGTCCTGTGCTGGGGCTCTCCCATGGGAATTGGAAAATGGGCTGAACACTGTCAATCTGTTCTTGTTTAGGGTGGCAAGAGACGCAGGAAGGATCGGATTTAGGACTTAATTGACATGGAGTACGGATGCGAGGAATCCGACTCCTTCATCAGTAACTCTGAAGCGGTGAGGCTGGGAGCATCAGGAGGGTGGTTAAAGGTGCTGCTGGGTCTGAGCTGGCACCTGGGGGGAACCTGTGCAGGATGTGAGCCAGAAGCGTGGCAGGGCTGGGAACAGATGCCAAGGGAAGGGGAGATGCTGGGGGAAGCTCCCAGAAGGCCAGTGCTGTTACCAGGTGCATGCACAGCCTGTCTGTTCTTGGACAGCACAAATCCCACTCCCTTCCCCAAGCAGCTCAGCCTCAGAATGAAGTAACAAAGTTTAATAGCTCCAACAGAGTGCAATCTCTCATTTCCCGTACCAGTTTGTTCCAGCTTCTCTTGATAAAAAGTATCAAGAATACGGGAATACTGAAATTTCAGCAAGTGATTGAATCTTAAGCTGACTATGTTAAAGAGAAGTGTCCCCAGGTCAGCAAAACAGCTTTCTCAGTTGGTTCTCCATTAGAGCTCTCAGGGTTTGCTGCACAAACGGCATGTTGACATTCAAGTAGGGAGACTTGGATTGGTCTGGATATCATCCCTGTTAGAATGATGAACACTTGAAATCATGATCTGTTCTCATATTGGATAGTAAAAGGATGGATATCTGGTGTGGATGGGGCTTGGTTCCCAGAGTAGAGATGACAGCAGCCCCCATCACCCTGAAAGTCACTTGGCATTATCATAGAACCATTAGGATTGGAAGGGACCTCTGGAGATCATCCAGTCCAACCCCCAGCCAAGGCAGGGCCACCGGGAGCAGGTTACACAGGAATGTCTCCAGAGAGGGAGAACACCACAACCCCCCTGGGCAGCCTGTTCCAGTGCTCTGCCACCCTCAATGGAAAGGAGTTCTTCCTCACGTCGAGGTGAAACTTGTGGTTTAGTTTATGGCCATTGCTCCTCATCCTGTCCCTGGGCACCACTGAAAAGAGTCTGGAACCATCCTCCTGGCGCCTGCCTTTGAGGTACTGATCTGCATTGATGAGATCCTCTCTCAGTCTGCTCTTCTCTAGATGAACCGTGCCCAGCTCCTGCAATCTCTCCTTGTAAGAGAGATGCTCCACACCCCTGATCATCCTTGTGGCCCTGATGATACAGATGCCAAAATGTCTTGTGAGGGTTCTTCTCTTGCATCTGCTGGCGAAAGCACTGATTGTGTGATGCTGAAGCAAGGTGGCTAAAAGGGGAAACAGCACGAGCCTTTGGCATCCCTTCCCCTTTCCCAATGGGATCATGTCTTGTGGAAAAGGTAGGTGCGCTGAGCAGTGTTGAAGACCACAGTGCTAGCACACACAGTGACCATGTGTGGGGTTTGGGTTCATGTATCCAGTGGGGAAGGAGCTGATCTCCAATTCTTGGGGTCTGGGGGTGCGGGGAGCATTGTAGGAGACACTTTAGTCATGATTTGGTTTTAACCCTCTCTAGAAGTGGACGTGGAAGATAGAGGGGAACAAATGAAGAAGAAAGGTGATTCTTGCAACAAGGAAAAGAAATCCAAGAAGTCCAAGTTTCCCAAAGCTGGGTAGGGAGGGGAGGGAGTGCTTGCCGCTGGACACTCTGCTTCAGGGTCACAGGGCCATTTGTCACACTTCAGTGGTACCTGTTGCAGTGCAAGTAGCTTGAGTGTGAGCAGTGGAACGACTAGCTCCTAGTGCCCCATTGTTCCACAGTGGGTGACAAGAGGCAGCTGGATCAGGGAGGGAGCAGAGCTCCACAGCAATGGTGTGTGAGCACAGGGGCCACCACTGGAGCAGTGTGGTGTGTCCTGGAGCTCTGCAGAGGTGCTGATGGTTGGCACAGGGATTGGAGAGCCTGAGGAGCAGGAGATGGAATTTGCTCTCCTGGTTTCAGTCAGCAGAAAGCTTCCAGTTGCTGTCTCGCTCACTCTCTTGCCTCAGTTCTTCTGCATTACTTGCATTTTCCAACCTTCCTTGCTGGAATAATGCATGCAGCTAAATAAGAATATGGGTTGGTGGTGATGGTTCAAGCTCCATCACCTGTCTTGCAGCGAGAAGGTACTTGTACATCAAGGTGGGTCTTGCGCTGTGGGAGCCCTGTCCCTGCTGTGAGTGATTGCACTGGTAATGAACCTGTGGCATCACCAATGCATGAGTCTTTCTGCTTTCCCTCACTTTCAGATTGCACAGCTGAGAAGGGCTTTCCCTTTGGATCCTCAGGGTAGGGGCCATGGATAGAGAGATGATTGCTCTGTGGAGGGCAGCTACACTATAGACCTTAAAAAGACAGCCATGGCTCAAATCAATCACAAAGTCGAGTTGAGAGTCACAGAAGTATGTGACCAGCAGTGCTGTGTGTCCTCAAGGCACAGTTTCCAGTACGTGGGAACAGTTTTCTCTGCTCCAGCAGAATCTGCGTTAGTGAAATTTCACTTAACATCCCCCAACTTGTTATTGTTCCCCGGGCAATGGATATGAAGTTTGAGAGGAGTGTGCGTCCAGACAAAGGCGTCCAGGGAGCAGACAGGATTCCAGAAAAAGAACCAAAACCTTAACTTTGAAGTTGGGAAGTGAACACCTGATGCTACTAAAGAGAGACCTAACTGAATGAAGATGCTTTGTGTCATTTAGGGCATCTGGTACCAGGTGCAGTGTTGGGAATTCAGTCTGATCTTTAGCTCTCAGTATGACCTGAGAATCATAGGACAATAGACTTATCTGGAGTTGGAAAGGCCCTGTAAGGAACATCGAGTCCAAGTCCCTGCTCCTTGCAGGACAACCGACAACTAAACCCTGTGTCTAAGAGCATCATGCAGATGCTGCTTGACCTCTGCCAGGCTTGGTGCCTTGAGAACTTCTCTGGGTAGCCTGTTCCAGTGAGCAACCACCCCTTGGTGAAGAACCTTTTCCTAATGCCCAGTCTGCACCCTCGGTCTCCTCTGAGGGAAACAAGCAGAGGGACCTTAAGAGGTAGTAGAATGTTTTTCCTGGTGTAACTGGTCAAGGGGCTGAGCCTTCCCAGGGAATTAGTGCCTGCAGCTGAAGTGAGCTAGGATGAAGGTCTCCTTCTCTCTGCCCCTTCGTCTTGTAATCGGTTCCCTTTCCTCCTCCCTACTTTCTTTACAGCTTTGTGGCATTAAATGCCATGAAGGAGGAGAAGAAGAAACATCATGCTGAAGCTCCTGGTGAACAGGGAGATGTTTGAGAAGTTTTAGAAGAAGAATGTTTGGAAGAAAAAAGATGAAGAGCAGAAAGTGTCAATTTTATTGTGCATTACTTGGGTTTATTGATGCTTTCCCCCTTTTGGTTTTATATTTTCTCCCCTTGTTATTTCCCTTATCATTATTATGTATATATCATCATTATATCAGTAGTAGTAGTATTCTATTGTACTTTAGTTACTAAACTGTTCTTATCTCAACCCATGGGGTTTATACTCTTCCATTCTCCTCCCCATCCCACCAGGGGTGAGCGAGCAGCTGCTGATGCTGAGCCTGGGTTAATTGCCTGGGTTTAACCACCACAGACTCCTTTATGGCACCACCGTGGGGCCAAAGGGTTGAGCTAATGCCAGGTCTGAGCAGATGCATCCAACCAAATCCATTACAACGGCTGTTGTAGCGGGTTCACAGTCTCTGCTCGGTGTCAGTTAATTTGCTCTTGGAGTTGCTGTTCTGAGTCCCAGAGTTGTGTTAGGTCCCACCTTACTCACAGTGTGTGTTCCTGCAGTGACATTTCTCCTCCATGGGGCCTGGGCTGAGGTTCTTCTACTGTTTACTCATGGCTTGTGGTATGATAGAATTGCTGGTGTGACACAACTCTGGGCTGTGTACTCAGCATTGCGTCACCTCTGTGCTTTGGGCTCGGAGGACCAACCTCTGGAGAAGACATTCCACCCCTCCCTCTCCCCACCAGGCTATTTACAGCAGCATCCAAGAATTGTAAAGACTCCGAGTATCTTTTGAGTACCTTTGAAACAACCTACTCCTTTTGCTGGGAACCAGCATGATGCTGCACATGGCTCAGGTCTTGTTTGAAGTTAAACATCTCTGAGAACAGCACCAGGAGATGTTCCCGAGCTGGACAGTTGTGAGTGCAGGGGTGTGGAGGGTGTGAGCAAGGACCTGGCCAGAGGCACCTCCAAGGCTTTGGAACTTCACCCCTGGACAAGTGCAGAATCCAGAACAACCAGTAAAACATTGGGAAAAGTCTGTATTGTCCTGGGAATTCCAGAGAGGCCAAGCCACAGCAACGGGCTGGGCTAGGCCCTGCCACCGACCTGCTCAGCACAAGCCAGTACCCTCGAGGGGGAGAGAAGGTCTGGATGTGATGGCAAAGCACAGACACTGCAGCTACTCCAAACACAGCTACATGCAATACAGCTACTCCAACCCAAGCTACAAGCACTACAGCTACTCCAACCAGTGTGTACCTCAACGGGATTTGATTTTGAGGTGAGACTAGGCAGTGAGTTGAGCTGTGTAATGCTGTAGAACATTGGGTATTGTCAGGTATTACAGCGGCTACTCACCCCTCACTGCACTGGACACCTCGTGGCACCATCTGCACTGCTCTAGATTTGGGTATCTGAACCTGACTCCTTTTGGATCCCCACATTCATGAAGAATGGACTTTGATGGAACTGGACAAGCACAGCAGGGATAGGATCAGGATGAGCTTCAGCATTCAACAACTCAACACCATACACCATTATCCTCCCTGCCTGAGAGACTGGTCTGGCAGATGGAGCCCCAGGGGACTGAGATCTCTGTGTATATATCTGTATCTCTGCCAAAAGACAGGAAAGGTGCTGGTGGCAAGTGTGAGGCCTGGCATGATGCGACTGGGATGGAATAAGGGGTGGATTCTCTCCTGCTTGGGCTGGGATAGTTGATTTTCTTCCTGGCCGCTGGCCCACTGCTCTGCTTTGCTTTAGGCTGACACTAAAGCTGATCCAGCTCCTTATCAGCTGCTGCAGCAGCACTGCAGCATCAGCTGCATCTGGTCACTGGCTTTCAGCTGATATGTGACCTGAATGGGAAAGAATTCATGGAACACACCACCCTGTAACTGTGGATGCATTTGGAACTGTCCAATATAACATTGCTCTGGCATTAGCTGCATCCAAGCTCAACTGTGGCTACCATCATAAGACAGGGTGATGAGGGCACCTCAGCCACTGAAATTCCAAAGTGATCTGGGACAATGCAGCTGAATTGGAAAGAGAATTCCAGTGCTGGTGGCACCAAGTGAATTTGACTTATAACCCATGGCCAGGAAAATCACAGCTTGTGTCCTGACAATCCGTGATACTTCAGTATATACCACAGACCCAACCATTCCCCTAGGATTAAACCAAACTCTATTCATGAGAGCAGAAAGTGTGAGCCCAACAACATGGAGATAAAAGGCAAACTGTTGATGTTGGTGTGTTCTCAGCATTAGTTTCAGACTAAAGCCAAAGCACTGCATCAGCAACTAGGGAGAGAATGAACTCTGTCCTAGCTGAAACCAGGCTAGGGAACACCAGGGCTTTATTTGTAACGGTAACGCCATTAAGGCCCAAGACATTTGTCTTGACACTGACCAAAATGTTCATCATTTTGAAATTATGAGATCCCTGACACTGAACTTTTACATATTGGAATTCCATGTTTATGGATGGCACTGATGTAGAAATACCCAAACACTCACATACCTGGAGATTGGACTTTACTAAAATCACAGGATGGGACTTTAATTTTCCAAGTACTATTCCATCTTTTCAATGGCTCCAATCTCATCCTACACTCCATCAGGATTCTGGTAACCCATTGGAATGAACCTCACATTGGTGAAGAACCTCTTGCAATGTGATGACCTGAATCAGTTGCTGAAGCAAGTTCAAACTAATGGACACAAGACTCTCATTACAGTGTACCATGATGCAGAAAGGGCACATCGTGTCCTAGAAAGAGTGAAGGACAGAGAACACCAGTGGTGGGAGACCCTGTTCACATGGTCACCAACAGCAACTGGGATTTCAAATCCAATGTTACATCTTACCTTAATTTTACTACTTTCTGGTACAGTGGGGTTGTTGCTAAAGGTTTTGCTGTACATTAGAACATGGAGATGAGCTGGACAAGGTGCCATTACTGCAAAAACCTCCTTATGTGTTTAATGTTGCTTAATCTCCTCTAACAAAATCTTAATGATTGAATAAACCAACCAAAAATGTCCCTCAAATTGTAATTGCAATCCAGCACTGCTCTGTTCATGGCACAAAGGCAAGAGGCCACCACGCCACCATGCCGTGAGAAAGATGGAGTGACTTTAGTCACGGGGCGGGCTGAGGTGGTGCATACCTCCCTTCCCTCTCCTGGACCCATCTGCTTCCCCAGGGATTCCTGCTGGGCCCCAGCTGGATGCTGGGTGCTCCCTGGCCTTGTCAGGAACTCTAAACAGGCAGGAAGGGCTACATAGCTATCAGGAAGGTTGGATACTCCCTTAGCTATCAGGAGTTCTTTTAGGATGGTCAGTCATTCCCTGACAAAGAACGGAGGCCAGGAGGAAAATTTACTGACTAAAGCCAACCCTCTTAAAGCATGTAAATAGTGGTGCCAAGAGACACCCTTTGAGCTCTCCTGGACCCAGTGATCTCCTTCGGAGTGGGATACCTCTGAGACCCCCCAAGCTTTCCAAGTTCAGGAAATAGGATGATCATTTGCTTGGGGTGTTCCTGCTGCTCACTGACATTCAACCTTTGCCTGTGAGAAGTGCTGAAAGGGCTGATGTATTATCAGTACTGTACAAGTACAATACACTGCACCCAAGAGAAGTGTGTGTATATAGTCTAGTGTAGGTATGTGTATATATGTCTACACACCTCTATATCCATCTCCATCGGGCTGTGTTGTGTTAGCTGAGATACTCCATTGTACATGAGCTTCAATACCCAAGTGTTGTTAGAAACCCTGTGGTTCATCTGAACAATAAAAACTGCTGCTCAAAGACGTTGTAATCCTTTAGACATGAACTGTTCTCCGGGCCTGAGACCAGGACTACATCCAGCCACACCAAGGCTGTCAGGATAGAAGTGGGTCTAGTCTGAACCTTGTGGCTTCATGGGAGGTCTCCCTCAGTCCTGTGTATTTTCAGTTCCTATACACATTATTTCAGTTCATTTCTGTATAAATCACTGCCAATTCTGACACAATCAATCTCTTTTGTGTGCAACAGAGTGGGCCATGCCATTGAGTTCTGTTGAATCCCACATTTACAGATTTCCATTCCAGTCACTTTCGTTACTATTCTGATGGTGACTCTTCCCGTGACCCTAAACACTCGCTTCTGTCACACGCCTCCTGCACCCGCAGCATCCCCGCGGCCCCCCTGCGCTGCTGCCCCAACGTCATCAGCGGTACTCTATTGCGCCGGCGGCCCCGGCGGCGCGGATTGGTCCGCTCTCCTCACGTGGCCCGGGCCGGCAGTCAGGACGCCGTTCCTCCGAGGCGTGACTTCGGCGCCGGCCGCGATTGGGCGCCGGGCGCGCGGCTTCAACGCCTGGGCAGCGTCCCCCGCAAGTGACGTGGGAGCGGGGCTCGGAGTCGGCCCCGGGAGCCCGGCGGCGGCAGCGGTGAGTGCGGCCTGGCCCGCCCCGGCCCTTGCCCCGCCCGGCCGGCGCCTCCCCTCAGCGCCGGGCCCCGCAGCCCTGCGGCCGGCTCCCCCTCAGAACGCCGGCCTCTGTCTCCCAGCAGCACCAGGGCCCGGGTGCCTCTGCAGCTCCGCGGCCCGCTCCCTCTCAGCTTCGGCCCCGCGGCGCAGCCGGCGCCCGGGCTCCGTGCAGCGCCCCGCGGGTGCGGGGCCGGGGTCGTACTCACAGGGCCAGTGGGTAACGCCGGCTGGGCCCGGGGTTCTTCCCGCAGCCGTTGGGAACGGAACGCTGGGGCGGGCAGGAGCAGCAGCCCCGTGGGGGCTACCCCGGGGCCAGCGCTGACTCTTTCTCTCTGCCTATTGCAGCGAGCGGGGCCTCTGTTGTTTCCCAAGAAAACTTGAGAATTAAATGTCTCGTTCCACTTCTGATGTCCTCCGTTACTCGTAACCAGCCAGTGACATCCGAACGTGTGCGGCTGGGGCAGAGCTCCTCTGGTGCAATGGGAACTATGCCATGAGAAGCGGTCAGAGTTGGCCATAGCCATGACAGAGCCCCACAGGGTTTCGTTCACCACTCTCCATGGTCCACTGAGCAGCACCTTCCTGAAGAGATCTCGGAAGGATGATGTGGAACCGCCCCAGGACGCGGAGCCGGCTGCCACTGCCGTTCGGATCACACTCACCCTCTTTGAGCCAGACCACAAACGTTGTCCTGAATTTTTCTACCCGGATCTTCTGAAGAGCTATCAAGGGAAAGTAAAAGGTGGTTCTTCGGGAGACAAGGTGAGCGTCCTTGTGGCCTGTGGGGACCTGTCTTGTACCTGAAGATCACAGAATCATGGAATGGTTTGGGTTGGAAAAGACCTTAAAATCATCCAGTTCCAACCCCCTGCACGGGCAGGGACACCTTCCAGCAGACCAGGTTGCTCCAAGCCCTTCCAACCTGGTCTTGAACACTGCCAGGGATGGGGCAGCCACAACTTCTCTGGGCACCCTGTGCCAGCGCCTCACCACTGTCACACAGAAGAATGTTTTCCTTATACCTAACCTGAACTTCCCGTGTTTCAGTTTCAACCCCTCATCCTATCACTATAAGATTTGAAAGGCTTGTTCAGCATTGTTGTTGGAGTGTGTGTTGAAGCTGGGAGGTGCTGGAGGTGGAAGGTGGAGGGTCAGGCATCCTGCAGGCAGAACTGGCATGCAGGCAGGGTCTCTGTTGTCAGGCCACACCATCTCACGCGTTTGCCTTGGCTGGAATTTCATGTTCCATAGGGGATGTTTTGCTGGCAGAGTGTGGGACATAATGCTCCCTTTGTTTGAAATTACTTTACAGTGATTTTTGGTACCTGGCTTGCTGGCAGCCATGGCAAAAAGGAGAAATGCTTCCGCAGTATTTGGTTGTGCCTTTTGGGGACCCTACTCTACTGCATGTGTGGGTGTTTTCTGTGAAGTGAAAGTTGTTTGGGTTCTACTTGGGATTGCAAGTTCTTTTCTGAACTGTTTAGCAGTAAATTCATGGTTCATGCTGCTTAGTTTTGTGTTTGCTTTTGAGAGCTGGGAGAAGCAGAGGTGGGCGCAGAACCGGCTGAGAGAGCACCCACAGCCTTGAGACACTCCTAGAGTCACAGACAGGTCTGAGCTGGAAGTGACCTTAAAGCTCATCCAGTTCCAATCCCCTGCCATGGGCAGGGACACCTTCCACTAGACCAGGTTGCTCCAAGCCCTGTCCAACCTGGCCTTGAACACTGCCAGGGATGGGGCAGCCACAGCTTCTCTGGGCACCCTGTGCCAGCGCCTCAGCACCCTCACAGGGAAGAACTTCTGCCTAAGAGCTCATCTCAATCTCCCCTCTGTCAGGTTAAAGCCATTGCGCCTTGTCCTGTCCCTACAGGCCCTTGTCCAAAGCTCCTCTCAAGGTTTCCTGTAGCCCCTGCAGGCACTGGGGGATGAAGTTCTCCGTGGAGCCTTCTCCAGGCTGAACCAGCCCAGCTCTCTCAGCCTGTCTCCAGAGCAGAGCTGCTCCAGCCCTCGCAGCATCTCCATGGCCTCCTCTGGACTCACTCCAACAGCTCCACATCCCTCTTGTGTTGTTGCCCCACAGCTGGGTCAGGACTGCAGGGGGGTGGGGGGGTGTCTCCCCAGAGCACAGCAGAGGGGGAGAATCCCCTCCCTCTCCTGCTGCTCACGCTCTGGGGATGCAGCCCAGCACACAGGGGTGTTCTGGGCTCAAGCGCTCACTGAAGCTGGGTCATGGGGAGCTGCTCATTGACCAACACCCCCAAGTCCTTCTCCTCAGAGGAGGACTCCTCCGTCCAGTGTCCCCCACCCTGGGGGAGATTTGTTTGTGCTGGGGATTGCCTCGATCCAAGTGCCAGCCCTTGCACTTGTCCTTTTAAACTCCATGAGGTTCGCATGATGCCACCTCTCCAGCTAGTCCAGGTCCCTCTGGATCCCTTCCTTTTCCTCCAGTGTGTTGACTGCAGCACACAGCTCTTGCTGGCGGTGTATGCTCTTGATTCCACTGTCTATGTGGTTAGTGAAATACTAAAAAGCACTCTACTATATGCTGTACCGAAGGTTGATGTGTCTGGGCTTCACCTGGTTGTGATGGATTTACTGTATGGGGTTGTGGTGGCAGCATGACAGGTTGATTCTGATGCTTTTGTCTCTTTTCTTTCTCTAGAGGAAAGAGCTGGCTGATCCCTTTAATGATGATGAAAAGGAAAGGCATAAAGTAGAGGCTCTGGCGAGGAAGTTTGAAGAAAAATATGTATGTTTTTGTTCTTTTATCTTCTGTTATCCCTTAGAATGGGCACTGCTGTTCACCTTTCAGCCTGCAGTATTCATTCAGTGGCCCTGGCTTTCACCTTCCTGTCCTCTGGCAGTCCTGTTCTCGCCTGGAAGCTGCTGTTTTCTTGTTCTTTTTCTGTCTCAGGCCTGTGGTCTGCAAAAATAGTTCTGCTACATTCTTCAATCAGATGTGTCTGATGGAATTGAACACCCTTCTGTCTTGTAGTGACAAATAACCTACTGTTATTTATAAAATTTACTCTTCTTGGGCAAAAATGAATTTCTAGGCCTGGTGGCTTTGGCATGATGCAGTCTGTCAAGTGTCTAAGTTCAGTATGTGGTAAGTCTCCTGCCCTCAGGACAGCACTGGCTGCATAGCTCGAGAGAAGCAGATATGTCCTGCCTGTTTCCTCTGTTCTTCCCCTCCCTTTGATTCTGTAGGTGGCAATAAAACTATGTTCTGCTTTACAACTGGCACTTTGGATAGTTAGTTGTATTGTCTTGTGATACAAATCAGACCTATGGGTCAGTCTCATGTGCTTGATGTGTGTAGTCTGATGCGTGTAGTACCATGTTTATGTGGACTATGTAGCAGTTCTGGAAGAACACTCCATCCCTGCACTGGCAGAAGTGTGGAAGGGGTACAGACCCAGTTCAACCTTGTGTCTGCTGGCACAACATCAGTCTGTTGGGCAGCCCACTGTTTTGTTTCATTTGGCTGCACTGCTTTTGTTCTGTATGACAAGGCCTAAACCTGGATTTACCATATCTTGAGGTTACAGCATGGTGGGGGTTACTGCTGGTCTGGTTCTGATGCTGTTTGGAGCACAAAAGAACGTGTTCCCTTTCCTGTGCTGGAGCCAGTGTCAAGTGTCCTGTGCTGGGGCTCTCCCATGGGAATTGGAAAATGGGCTGAACACTGTCAATCTGTTCTTGTTTAGGGTGGCAAGAGACGCAGGAAGGACCGGATTCAGGACTTGATTGACATGGGGTATGGATATGATGAATCCGACTCCTTCATCGATAACTCTGAAGCGGTGAGGCTGGGAGCATTGGGAGTGTGGTTAAAAGTGCTGCTGGGTCTGAGCTGGCACCTGGGGGGAACCTGTGCAGGATGTGAGCCAGGAGCGTGGCAGGGCTGGGAACAGGAGGTCCTGGGGGAGCAGGAGATGCCAAGGGAAGGGGAGATGCTGGGGGAAGCTCCCAGGAGGAGAACACTGGTTACCAGGTGTATGCACAGCCTGTCTGTTCTTGGGGCAGCACAAATCCTGCAGTTCATTCTGTAGCTCAGCTGCTTACAGTGCTAATGAATTGTTCTGGTTTATCTCCAGTACGATGAGCTTGTTCCAGCTTCGCTTACTACAAAGTATGGAGGGTTTTACATCAACTCAGGAACGCTGCAGTTTCGCCAAGCATCTGAGTCTGAAGATGACTATGTTAAAGAAAAGAAGAAGAAGTGTCCTAAGGTCAGCAAGGCACCTTTCTCAGTTGTTTCCTCTGTTAATGCTCAGAGGGTTTCATAGAGTGCCAGACTGGTTTGGGTTGATGGAACCATAAAGCTCACCCAGTTCCAACCCCCTGATATGGGCAGGGACATCTTCCACTAGACCAGGTTGCTCCAAGCCCTGTCCAACCTGGCCTTGAATTTTTGCTGTGTTTCATTGTAAATGGTGTGTGGACTTTCAAAGTAGGCCAAGATTTGTGAATACGTATGGACAGAATAGGGATGGGCACTTGAAATCTTTTTCTGTCCCTGTATTTGACAGTAAAATGAGGGATGTCTGGATGAGACTCTGGTGGTGGTGTCTGATTCTGAGAGTAGAGGTGATAGCAGCCCCCTGTCATAGTAACTATGTGTGGGGTTTTGGTTCATGTATCCAGTGGGGGAGGAGCTGGTCTCCTGTTCTTGGGCTCTGGGGGTGCAGGGAGCATTGTAGGAGGCACTTTATTCATGACTTGGTTTTAACCCTCTCTAGAAGCGGAAGTTGAAAGACGGAGGTGAAAAAATGAAGAAGAAAAAGAAAGATGATTCTTACGACAAGGAAAAGAAATCCAAGAAGTCCAAGTTTCCCAAAGCTGGGTAAGGAGGGGAGGGAGTGCTTGCCGCTGGACACTCTGCTTCAGGGTCACAGGGCCATTTGTCACACTTCAGTGGTACCTGTTGCAGTGCAGGTGGCCTGAGCGTGAGCAGTGGAACCACCAGCCCCTAATACCCCGTTGTTCCACAGTGGGTGACAAGAGGCAGCTGGATCAGGGAGGGAGCAGAGCTCCACAGCAATGGTGTGTGAGCACAGGGGCCACCACTGGAGCAGTGGTGGTGTGTCCTGGAGCTCTGCAGAGGTGCTGATGGTTGGCACAGGGATTGGAGAGCCTGAGGAGCAGGATAGTGACTACAGGGACAAAGCTAGGGGAGGAAAGGCAGCAACTCAGAGCTGTACAATGGTCAGGCTAGTGGGGAGGAAGAGGTTAGAAGGCTTTGGGTGACCATAGCAGAAAGGCAACTTGTGTGTTGCTGCTCTCGCTGGCAATTGTTTGTACTGCTGCCTGAAGTATTTCTTGGATGAGTGATCACCCTTCTGTATCATTTTTCTCCTTCTGGCTGTAAACCTGAGTGGCTATTTGTCTTGCTGAGTTCTTTGGTTCTGTTGCTTTGCTCTGCATGGCCTCTCTGTTTCAATGTCTGTATCTGTTGGTTTTGTCTATTTTCCTACATTTTCCTCCTATCTTTTTCCTTTTTTCTTAATTATTCTTCGGGATTTCCTTTTTTCTGCATGGATATTCTTTCTGGCAGCACCAAACCACACATCTAATATGGTACTGCCAGTGCATGGTTCCTTCATGGTGAGACGGGAAAAGTAATTTGCTCTTCTGGTTTTAACAGGCAAAATGTATCAAGCTGTTGTCATACTAACTCACTCCTGAGTCAGTTCCAATCCACTAGTGCGTTTCCCAATATTCCATGCTGGAATAATGCACGTAGCTAATAAGAGCATTGCTTGGTTGTGATGGTTGTAGCTCTGTCACCTCTCTGCAGTGAGGAAGAACAGCCTTCTCTGAGCTTAACAAGCAGAGGGACCTTAAGAGCACCTTAAGAGGCAGTAGAATGCTCTTCCTGGTGTAACTGGTTGTTGCGTTAAGAGAATAACAACTGGTTGTTGAGAAAAGATAATTTTTTGGCAGAAAATAACCTCCCCTTGCCTTCCAACTGGTCCTCAAATATTAGAGGGGCTGGGTGTGGCGAGGCTTAGATTCTGAGTGATGCCCAATTTACCACTTTCAGTACAGTTGTGTTTGATATATTGAACTATCATGATTCCAGATGCACTAATAGTGCACTGCACTTTCAGCCTCATCGTGCTCAGGAGCTAACACGGCCACATGTAAAAGGATTTGGTCGCATTCAGTGAGAAACCTATTACGATTAGCTACTTCAACAGTACAGCTTATTGAAGCAACAGATAGAGGTTCTTATGGATTGCCGGTGATAAATACACTGTCTGCAGAAAGCATGTGTAAATAATAGGATTGTGAATTATAGAAATGTGTGACAAAGTTGTGAATAACATAGCCTAGCTTCAAAATGTAGAAGTAGAAAGTGACTCTATATAGAGATTCCCAATTTTCCTGTGAAGCACTTGGTACAGTGCAAATCTTACCTGAAGCCATCCCTGTGTCGGGGAGAAGAAAGGTCCAGCCTGTCAACCAGTCCCAGGAATCAAGGGTAATCTGCTGATGGAATCTTCCTTGACTTGTCCACAATGATGTCTTCCCTGATATTCCCCCTTCCTTGGGCCATTTTTATACTGTTTTTCCCCTTCCGGGTGGAGCTTGAGTGACTCTAGTCATACATACCTTTATTATTATTGGTGTAAAATTCTCTTGCTTCTCTTTTAAAGATATATACCAAAAAGAATTCAAAGAGCATGCTTGAGGAGGGGTGGTCTCACCTTGGAGGCGGGTAGCATTGGAGATGGATGTGGTTTTTTGTATTAAAATGAAGCAAAGTTTGCACAAAGGACATTTTGTCAAAAGATGACAAACTTGGCTCAGGGTAGCAAGTGTGCAGCTTACCCATCCTTATCAATTTTTTGTGCCACCTAGTTCCCATCTCTGCTTGTGCTATGATAGAGCTTGGCCTCAGAATCTCCACCCAGCCCCATCCTTGTGCAATGTTGCCACAGGAACCACTGTGGAATGAATTCCTTACATACCAGGTGCAGTCACACCTTACCCTGAAAGTGCGTTTAATTTTGTACCTTTCCGTTATGTGTGGACAATGCTACATTTTCAAATATAAGTTTAATTTCTAAATCATGCTCACTAATTATTCCACACTGGTCAAGGGGCTGAGCCTTCCCAGGAGATTGGTGCCTATGGCTGAAGTGAACTGGGATGAAGGTCTTCTCCTCTCTGCTCCTTCGTCTTGTATTCAGTTCCCTTTCCTCCTCCCTACTCTGTTTACAGCTTTACAGCATTAAATGCCAGTAAGGAGAAAAAGAAAAAGAAATACTCTGGAGCTCTTAGTGTCAAGGAGATGCTGAAGAGGTTTCAGAAGGAGAAGGATGCTCAGAAGAAAAAAGATGAAGAGCAGAAAGTGGCGACTCCTTCACCAGCAGAACCCCCAGTCCCAAGGGAGGCGGAGGCGATGGCCGACCCTTTGCTCTCACTCTTTGGCCACGCCAGTGACAATGACCTGCTTCAGGCAGCGACTGCCATGGACTCCTTAACTGACCTCGACCTGGAGCGGCTCCTCAGTGAGTCCCCGGAAGGAAGCCCCTGTCCTGATGTGGAGGATGGGAGCAATCCTGCAGGGATGGGCTTGGAGCAGGATTTCAAGCAACCGCCCTCGCTCCCAGATGGCCTCCCAGCCCCTTTGGAGAAACGCATCAAAGAACTGGCTCAGGTAGGGCAGGTTGCTGCAGGGCACTGGGATTGTGGGGTTACCAGAGAGGGGGCAGCTCTGCTGGGTTTGGGTAGCTGCTCCCATAGTGGAATGGGGAAGCATTCTCCAGTGGGATTGTTCTGCAGTTCTGTGTGGGATCACACCTTTGTGTCACCCAGGTTTCTTTTATGGCCAAGTTGCTTTCTTGAACACCCACGTCAGGGAGTGTCAGATTCTTTGGCATTGTTACCTACTGAATGTAACACTCAATATCCCACCTGGCAACAAGGCTTCTTTACCTCTGCTTCTTTACCTCTCCTGTCTAAGTATGGACCTGATGCCAGAGGTAATTTCCAAAGTATATTGGAAATAAATTAACTTAAGATGCAAGCTGAGGCTGAAGGACTAATTCCTATGTAATGGTTTTAATGTGCTATTGACAGTCAGGACGTAGCGTATGAAGTGGTGTGGGGTGTTCTGTGTGTGAAATGAGTGGGTGCAGCTGGAAAGCATTACCTGTTCTGCAGCATGAGAAGGCATGAGAAGCCCTGTAGATGGGGCTTGAGGATTTGTTAGAAGCATTTCCCATGTCACATGCAGGCAGATGCCTTCCTGAAACACAAGTTTTATTGCTGCGTCACTGGCATTTTGGGTTCTTTACCCATCTCTAACATCTCAGTGTTGGGGTATTGTTTAAGGAGTGGAATATATTAATTTCTAGAAGGATGCCACATAGCTTCTCCTGCAGCTGGGCTCCTGTGGGACTCTCCCATCTTCTCCAGAATGTTGTGATGCTTTGGGAAGTGCCTGGTGCTGGTCAGGGATCCCTCTCCTGGCCCGTCAAAGAAGCATGCTTTCAGATCTGCTGTGGGGCTTCTGTGCTGTCAGGGCTGTCCTCATCAGCCTGTCAAACACTGAGATGTTTTGTTCCTGCTACTAGTGATGTTTTGGAGCACTGATTTGTAAGTTGTAAATGGTGCTCTCAGGCCTTTGCAGTGGTTTGTGTTCTGCCTCCCAGGGCACATGCATTTACAACACCTGCTAGTTGAGCAGCTCTTAATAACTCCTGTTACTGAAGATAGGCTTCTGTTAGAGGTCCCTGTTGAGAAATGTGAAGTGTACATAGTGATGAGCTATGGAAGAGAAGGAGGAATTGAAGAAAGTATTGCCACAGCTGATAAAAAGAATGGTCTGTTCATGGGTTTCTGTTTGCTATTCAGGCTGTCAACAGGAAACCCTGAAACAGCTGTTCCTAAACTATAGCTGAGTTAAAGGAGAATGTTATGGAGGCTCTCATGATATCAAGTTGATTGTTATGTTGCTGCCAAATAGGCTAATAGCACACTACCCACAGATTTTCCTGCTGCTGTGCCTCTTGTTGGTGAACTGTGTATGTTAAGGAAAGAAACTATGGTGCAGAAACAAACTGAAGCCTCTGGGTCAGTTAGGAATCTGGGACATAAGCTCTGTTGCACGTGGGAAGGAAGAGGTGCCAGTCCTCTGTCTGAGGGAAAGGTCTCTTCATCTCGGCAGGTGGGAGCATCTTGTGAGTTAAATGGAGCCTCCAGGCATTTCTTCTTCTGCTTAAATTGGGTTGACTTTAACCCTCTGCTTCTGGTTTGAGGATTCTCTTTAGCGTTGAGCCTTCTCCTTTGATATCACAGCTGTGTGTGACTGGCTGCTGACAGAGAGGAATGTGCCCCTTCTGGGCATAAATCAGTCACTTCCTAGTCCAACCTTGGAGTCTTAAATCAGGGGTTTCAGAATCAGGCCCTGTCCTTCTCTCCTGGTCTCCTTTCCCATGCAAGGAATCACTAACTTGATTGCCTTGTGGTCAATCCCAGTTTTGTTTACAGCCCCACTCAGAAGAGTCTGAAAACTCTTGGCAGTTTCCTACTATCTTGTTCAGCTCTTGGGATTATTTCCCCCTGGACACGTTTTCCATGGGTGTGATGTTTGGGCAGCACTGTGTGTGCTGCAGTCATAGCTCAGGAAGCTTCCTGAACAGGATTTATTCATTATTTTCTTTTTAGTTTCCATGGTGTTGATTGGGAATAGCACATCCCCTAGGGCTGCTATTCTTTCTGTTTCTTGGCTTAGAGTCCAGATTGAGCTAGGAAGCCTGGGGATAAGTATCCCTGACCCTCATTCAACATGACTAGGATGATCTTTCCTGTTCATGGAGAAGCTCTATGCTCACATTAATCAATCTAACAGCTCTAATGTGGAGTTATAACCATGCCCTCAAACTGCCCCTTCTCCCCGTGGGAAACATGCCAAAGAAGCCAGTTGCACCCAAGCCGTCTCCTTTGCCCCATTCAATGGAGAAATCTTTACTCCAGTGTAGTGACGTGAATGCATCTGGACAGCAGAATCCAGAGTGCGAGGGTCTTTGGGCAGGATGTGGTTTTACCAGTTCAGATGGCAGGCTTGGACTTGAACTAAGGATGCAAAAAGGAAGGGACACAACCTCTCTTCTGCCTGTTGATGGGGGCAGCTTTTAGCCCATCTGCAGCAGGTAGCTGGAGAGTTTGGTCAAAAAGACTGTGCTCTGAAGTGGTTTAAAAAGCACTGGATTATCATAGAACATGAGGTTGGAAGGGATTTCAGGGATCATCTGGCCCAGCCTTTCTAGGCAAAGCGTGACCTAGAGTGGATGTCCCAGCACCCTGTCCAGCTGAATCTTAAAAATGGCCGAGTGTTGAGGAGTCATCACTTCCGTGGGGAGTTTATTCCAGGGGCTGGTTGTTCTCACTGGGAAAAATTTCCCTCCTGTATCCAGTCAGAATCTCCCCTAGAGTAACTTGTGCCCATCACCCCTCCTCTTTTCATGTGACTCCTTGTAGAAAGGGGGTCTCTGTCTTCTTTGTAGCCACCCTTTAAATACTGGCACACGGTCGTAAGGTCTCCCCTGAGCTTTCTTGACTCAGTGGTGAACAAGTCCAGCACTCTCAGCCTTTCCACACATGCTTCCCAGTCCTTGGATCATCTTTGTGACCCTTCTCTGCATCCTCTCCAGCTTGTCCCCATCTTTTTTGTATATAGCGGGGGCCAAGACTGAGCACAGTATTCCAGGGGTGGCCTGACAAGCACTGAGCAGAGTGGGACAATGTTTTTATCTCTGCGGGTGATGCCCTTGCTGCTTGCTTGTGCGTGTCTGTATATGGGAACTGATGGTGCCTTGTGTTATTTCCTAATGTCCAGGCTGCCAGAGCTGCTGAGGGAGAAGGCAGACAGAGATTTTTCACTCAGGACATCAACAACATCATATTGGAGTAAGTGCTGCTGGGGAAGAAGAATGGGAAAGGAGAATACTAGGCAGAGCGGTTTTGGTAAATTCAGGAGCAGGTTTAGCAGGAGTTGTGGGGTTTCTCCACATAGAGCATGCCTTGAGTAACATGAAAGTCTCCTGGAGTGGCTTTCCGGTGAAGCATGGTGTATATCTGAGGTAGGAGAGTGTTGGAGGGGCTATATCCAGGCCTTCTGGTCTCAAGGTGATGCTTGATATCCATGTACTTAAATTTGGTCATTTGACCTGTGATTATAACTTGAAAGAAGAGCAGTAAATCTCTCCCTGTCAGAAATATCAGGCATGTTCTTTGCTGTTGAAGTTATATGGAATATATTTATATATAAGCTAATATATATACATATATAATATATATATTTTTATGACTGGGCTACAGCTGCTCTATTCAGCTGGCTTTATGTCCAAACTGGAGGAGCTCTATCACTGCTCCGTGTTATTGAGTCCCCCAGTTACAGAATGTCAGTGTTGCTTCACGCAGCTGTTGATAATGGTTTCATTCTTCTTCAAGTGCCTGGAGAAGGCTGCTGAATGCACACAGCTTTGTGATCATCACAGATTAATAACACACAGAGGCTTTAATTTCATTAAGGTTTATCGAGCACTTGAAGGGAATTGATGAAGGGAAGTTTGGGAGCGTTTCCCTCGTGTTTCAAGTGGTGATTGCTACCTTTCAGCATTCCAGTGCTGGCTGCACAAATAGTCATCAGTTGTCAAACTGAAAACTTTAAGCACATTCAGAAGAGATTTATATTTGTATGACTTTGCTGTAGAATCAGTTACAGATTTTTACACTTAGTGACACTGAGAGGTGGCTTAAAGAGCTGCTCTCCTAAGATATATAACTGGATTTAGCACACACTGGCACCTCTGATCTTCTCACTGGGAAGTAAGTTCAAGCCCAAGGGATAAAGTTTGAATCTATATTCTCCTGAGTTAGACTGCTGTAGATTCTGACATCAGCAGTGCGTTGCTCTCATTTCTCATTGCCTGATGCTCCTGCACTTGAGTTGTCAGGAAGAGCTGCAGAGTACATGAGGGGGCTGACATCTTTTTGTTCCTTTTCAAGATTCTCTGAAACCAGATTAAAAGCCGTAGCTTGGGACAAGGCTTTAAGTCTGTTGTTTGAAAACCTGAAGAACCATCATGCATGTGGCTCGTACGTTGTTCCTCTCTCCCTGCCTCTGGCTCTTCAGGTTGCATCGAGGTTGCATTGTGTTGTGCAGTGAACCCCTGCCAGCTCCCTCCTCAGCGTTGTTTTTTTCTTGTTCCTCAGCATCGAGCTGCAGACCCGGGAGCTGAACAGCCAGATCCGGTCAGGGGTTTATGCCTACCTGGCTGCTTTCTTCCCCTGCAGCAAGGACACTCTGGTCAAGCGTGCCCGTAAGCTTTATCTTTATGAGCAGGTGAGTGGCTTTGGCAGCACAGCCCCATCTTGTGTGCAGGTTACCCCTGATCTGTGGAGCACAGCTGTTGTCTATCTTCTGTGGTGGGATGGTGCCCTCCAGCCAGCAGGGTTCAGGCCCTGCATCTGGTCATGTGGATCTGGGACTGGGCAGGTCTTGACCTACCAGATTTGGGTGTCCTGGCTGGAAGATGTCATGTAGAACATCAGTCTGTTTGGTGATTGCTCTAGGGTGGTCGGTTGAAGGAACCTCTGCAGAAGCTAAAGGAAGCCATTGGAAGGGCCATGCCAGAGCAGATGGCCAAGTACCAGGAGGAATGCCAAGCCCATACTCAGGCCAGGTTTGCCAAGTAAGCCCCTTGTTTGCATGTTGTAATTCTGCAGCTCTGCTCAGCGGGCTCCCTGTCACCTGGAGGCATGAAGTTTAAAACCTGTTTTTATTCTGTAGTCAAAAATTGCTGATGGGCATTAGTTGGCCTCATCAAGCTGTGTGTGTCTTTGTGCCACCTGTGGCAATGCCAACTGCAGCAGCACTGATGGGACCAGAATCTGTCTGGTGTTTCACTTCTGCAGGGTGTGCCTTTAGGATCATGGCAGTCTGAGAACAGGAAGGCTGGGTTAGTCCCATGGTCTTTATTTCACGATATTGGGACATTTCTTAACCTTGAGCACTTGGCTCAGCTTGCAACCAAAGCAAGAGATTTGAACCCTCTTTCCATGTGTGTGTTACCATTGACTACTGAGACCTGAACAGTGTTGTTCAGAGATACTTAACCTTCTCCTAGAACCTCCAGGACAATGACTTCCTCATTGTCTCGATTTTAGAATGCTGGAAGATGAAAAGGACAAAGAGCAGCGAGACCGAGTTTGTTCTGATGATGAAGAGGATGAAGAAAAGGGAGGGAAGCGCGCTGCGGGACCACGAAAGAAGTTTCAATGGAATGATGAAATCAGGTTTGCATAATTTAGATACTAAGTGAACCTGTGATATGTATTACTCTGTGCAGTTGGAAGTGGAGTATTTTGGTACCTGTATCTTGTTTTCAGAGCAGTGCTGATCTTCTGTAGTAAGTCAGCTTGGAGATTTGTGGCAGACTGTGCTCTTTATGGAAGCCACTGATTAAATCTCACCCTTATATAAATTGCTGATCTTAGGCACAGGCCAACTCTGAGAGAAGTTCAGGGGCCAAAAGAGAGAGGGGCAGATCTTTGGGAAAAGAAGGAATTCAGCTGAATTGCTGAAATCCTACAGACTGGACTCTGACCAAGACCAGATTCTGGTTCTGAAAGCAGTTACAGCTCCTGGGGATTGCTGCCCCTGGAGCCCAGGGCTCTGACAAGAGAGTGCTGGGAGAAGGGAAGAGTGACAAAAGATAACGAGACTCAATTTTGCTGTCCTTTTTGTCTGCTTCTGTAACAAATTGGGATGCTGATCTGTAGATGGCTGATTCACTTAGAACAAAACAAGCTTTGCTTCCTGCCTTCTCACTGCCTCTCAGTACAGGGGTCAGCAGAGAGGTTCAGTTCTGTGGTTGTTAGTGCCACAATTACAGGTGTCACTGGTTTAGTACCTCTGCTGGTTCAGGAGGTTAAAACAGGAAAGGGTAACATGTCTTTTCTGCCCTGGCACATGGATGTGTGCACACACAGAACAGGGAATGTGCTTTTCCCTTCCTCTTTCTTGTGCAGGCAGCATAAGGTCTGTTTTACTGAAGCAAGGTGTTGTGCAGAGCCAGGCGTACCTAGGTGTTGTTATCCAGCCCTGGATAAGCAAAATGACCTCCAACTGGGGGCACTTAATCCACATAACTGTATTTGAAATCTTCCTGTTCTTCAGGGAGCTGCTTTGCCACTTGGTGAAGATTAAGTTGGATGGTTATGACCTTGACAAGAATAAGGCTCAGTCTCTAGAGGATTATGTGAAGACCTTCCTAGATGGAGAGGTGAAGCCCCTTTGGCCAAAAGGCTGGATGCAGGCCAGGTGAGCAAGAATCAAGTTGTACCCGAGGGATTCCTTGTCTTGTGGGATCTTAGAAGTTCCTGCCCCTGCTCAGAGCATGGCTAGCTTCAAAGTTAGATCAGAGTGTTCAGGGCCTTGCCCTGTGGAGTTCTGGGGATCTCCACAAGTGGAGATTGCCATAGCATCTCTGGGCCCCTGTTCCAGTACTAAATCATTCTTCATGAAATCTTTTCTTGCTTCCACTAAGAATTCCCCCTGCTGTACTGAACTGAATGTTCCCTCTTTTTGCTTTTGACACTCTTGAGAAAGGTCTGGCTCCATCTTCTTCATGGCTCCCTGCGCTCCACACTCTTTAGGTAGTGGAAGACTGCCTTTAGATCCCTCCTTGGTCTTCATATTTTCCAGGCTAAGCAAACCAGTTCCCTCAACCTCTCCTTGTCTGTCATGTGTCCCTGTTCCTCAGCCATCACAGTGGCTGTCTCCAGTTTGTCAGCACGTCTCTTGTATTGTGGGGACCCTGAAAATGGATGTTGCATCCAGATGTGACCTCACAAGTGCTAAACAGAGGGGAATAAGTGCTTGAACTGTGAGCCGTGCTCTTGCCTAATACCTCCAAGTATACGGTTTGCTTTCAGCAGTACACCCTTGCACCAGTGGTTCATGTTCAACTTGTCCACCAGGACCCTCGGGTCCTTTGCTGCACCCCCAGGTCCTTTTGTGCAGGCTGTTACAGAGCCAGTTGGTCTCCAGCCCATGTTGCTGCCTGAGATTATTCCGTCTGACCTACAGGACTTTGCCTTTGGCTTTGTTGAACTTCACAAGGTCTGTGTTGTCCCTTTCTCCTGCCTGTCAGGGTCCCTGTGAACAGCAGCCCGGCCCTGCAGCATATTCTTCTCTCTCTCTCTGTTTTCACAAACTTACTGAGAGTGCAGCCATGTTGTAGCCCAGGTGAATGTGTTGTCTCGGCCCCTCTGTTGACCTCTGATGGATGCCATTGGTGGTGACAAGCTACAAGGTAGAACTGGGGCTGAGGTGAGGCTGACTGGCCTCTGGTTTCTTGACTCTGTGTTACAAAGGGTCACTTTGTAATCTGTCTCACAAAGGATACATTTTTCAGACTCTTTGGGAAGTCTTTCCTAGGGTATTCCCAAAAGAAAGCAAAGCAGAAAGTTTTATGGGCTTATGGACTTGCACAGGACGCATCAGAGAATCAGTAGAGTAAGTAGGATTTTAGTGTGGTTTTATTTACCCTACCTGGTGTCTTTGCTGCTGTTTCCTGCTCTTTCATACCCTCCAATATCTATGCCATTGAGCTGGCAGTTGCAGAGGGTCGTTCTGGAACTGTAATCAGTGCCTGGCCTGCTTTGGTTTGCTCCATAGTTTTAAAGAAGAAACAACTGTACAGTCTTACTGCTGGAACCTCCATCTTTTTGCATTTAAAGAGCTGGGCAGCCTTGTTGTCTTCTCTCTGCTGAATTTGCTTTTTGGGTTTCATGGGGGCTAAAGGAAGAAGTAGGTACCAGTTCTTAAGAGCAGTAAGTAGCATGTTGCAGATGTGTTTGGAAAAGTCCATGGCCGTTAATTGCAGGTGCACATGAAGTACATAATGTGCACAGTTGTAGTGTGGTGTTGTAGTGTATGGGAGCTGAATGATGGCACTAGGAAGTGGGTAGAGATTCCTACTTAGTTGATGAAGATGTTGCTGGCTTGAGGATCTGAGCTTGCCAAGTTTGAAAGACTCTTTTCTTTGAATAAAAGAAAATTAAAGTCTTTCACCCTTAGTTTGTAGGTGAAGTATTTAAGCATAGAACTGCTCACCTCAGAGTTGGTGTAGAAAGGCCTTCCAGTGAAGTTAACTACAGAATGACTGAATAAAACCAGTTTTCCTGGTGGTTTTCCAATGGCCCAAGGATGATGTTTTTTCTTGCTGGGGCTTGATGGAGTTGGACTTGATGATCTTTAGGGGCCTCTTCCAGCTTGAGATGTTCTGTGATTTGTGGTTTAAAGACAGGGTAGACTGACAGCCACATGAAAGGGTAGAGGAGGGATTGGCAACACTAGGAGAACTGTGAACAGCTTTATGGACGCATCAGCTTGAGTCACTGTCATCACATAATAGAAGCTCATCTTTAAGAGGAACCTGAAGATGGGCAGAGTAGCAACTTTGCATATGAGTTCAGAGAGGCTCTGCCATGCTTTTTCAGCTAGCACAAAAAGGTGATTAACAGAATAAAAGGCTAAAATAAGCTTGCTTTTTGAAAGAGAAAGGATGGCAAAAGGCTTTGTCAAGCTATTAGCAGCAGATGGGAAGTGTGTTCCACATGCCAGTACTGAAGGTTTATTTATAAGCATCTCACCCTTACAGCTGAGTGACAGCTGATTTAGGTGAAATAGTGTTTGAGATCCTGGTTTACTTGGCCTCAGGGATAAAGGGGTTTGGCTGAAGCTCTGTTTATTGGTGGTGGTTAGTCAGTTGTTGGAGATGGTGGTGCTTATTGAAGAAGTCACCTTGGCTGTTTGCTGGGGATGTGAAGGCAGCAGAGATGCAGCATATGGAGACTTCTCATCCATGTTATTTGAGGCAGGGGAAGGTAACCTTTCTCCCTGGAAGTTGGTGAAGAGCTCTTGTATGATCTGCCAGCTCTTGGGTGATGCATGGCAGTAATAATGCCCAGCTTGAATGACTGTGCTGCCTTTCCATTTGGCTGTCAACTTTTCAAGCTGGCAGAGCTTCTTCCTTAGTTATTGACCAACAACTGCCTTAATGGCCTTTCCAGCACCTACAAGCATAGCTCCAGAGAGGGAGCTGTGTGGGGGACTTCAGGAGGATCTTCCTTGAAAAGGAATGAGTACCTGTTTGCTCTCTGTGATTATAATTTCACCAAGTCCCCTGCTGTACTGTGCAGCTCTGTCTCCAGTGATCCCAGCTGCTCTACTGGGTCTTGCTGGATATCACTTCTCATTGCTCTCTTCCCTTCTTAGGACACTGTTTAAGGAGAGCAGGCGTGTACATGGACACCTCACATCAGTCCTGTGAGTATCGTGTAGCATTCCTTTGGAGTGATAACTGGTGAACTCCGTTCCCTGGGGCTTGGGTGGATCACACAGGAGCACCAGAGCTTGCTTGGCTCCCATCAGATAGTTTGGCGCTGCTTTGTTTGGGGAGGTCTAGGAAGGGTAGTTGTTTGTGTGTGACATCTCCCAACAACAGCCTTCCTGAAGTGCTTTAGCCTTAGAGTAAGCTCAAAGAGAAGAATGTTGAAGCCAGGTTGCCTCCTGGCCTTGTTCAATAGACTGGAGTCTGTGCTAGTCCCTGTGAGGCAGATGAAGGTAAAGTGGAGTGTGGTGCAAGCAGTGTGATTATTGCTGCCTGTTCAGTCGCTCTGATTCTGGATTCCCTCTTTCTTGTTGCCTGGTTGAAGGAGGGGTGCAATGAGCTCAAAGTAGTGAAGATGGGTGCAACGGGCCTTGTGGGTGGCAAACCAACAGTGCCCTCAGAATCCTGCTGGACAAGTGCTTTAATGCCAAAGGGTCTCATGGATCTTGCTATAATAGGGGATGATACAGACTGAGGCTGATGTCTCTTGGACAGACGGCCCTGTTCGTGGCACTGGGTAAGTGAGGGGAAGTGTGAGGAACAGTAGGAAATAGTGTAGAGTCGTCTTTTCCTCCGCCATACCATTACAGCAGTTCAGGGGTGCTTTGTACCAGAGATTGCATCTGACCAGACCAAATGTTCTATTTTCTGTGAATCTGGCAGATGCTTTTTCATCCTTGACTTCTTCCGGGAGCCTTAAAGAAACGTGTAACTTTGCTCCAAACCAGTCTCTGTATCACTTTCTCTGTGGGTATTGGTGTAGTTAGGCCAGCAGTGGGTTCCTGAAGTAGCTCTGAGCCCTGGAGCTGGTGCAGGATGTGTCTGTTGCGTGTTTGCACTGCTCTGCTGCTGTTTCAAGACTCTGCTCTGCTCTTTGATTCATTCCCCTGTGTGGGAGTCAGGGCGTCCTAGAGCAGCAACCAAATGTGATGTGGTTTTGAATCCTAGCAACCTGAGATGCTGCCTCTGTTCCCTTGGTTCTTTGCAAAAGCCTCAGTGGATCATAACTAACAGGGCCAAAGTGTAATCCCTCCCTAGGGAGCTTCCCTGTGGGCATTCAGTGAAACTGTGTTTCTTTTGTCTCCCTCAAAACAGGTCAAAGAAGAAAGTTATAGCTTCTACTAAAGTGAAAGTGAAGGTGAGTTCTTTGTTTTCTGGTTCTCATGGTTGACATATACCAAGAGTCAAGTGACTGCTATCTTAAATCCTATATTTGAGCTTTGTATTTATACACTGGATACAAGGAATTTGTACTGTGAAATAACTCTAGTCAGTATTGGCCTTGAAAAAACAGCTAGAAGGCAGCTAAAATTGATGGCAGCAGCAGCTGGGAGGGAGGCAGGTGAGCATGGAACATGCTTATCCTGCCTTTTATCCCCAGACCAGGATCCCTTCCCTTTCCAGCGGGAAACCCTGTCTCTGTCCTGACTCTGCCTTCTCTTGTGACTTCTGTTCCAGGAATCTTCCTGCAAACCAGATAAAAAGATGTCAGTTTCTACTCCTTCAATGCACTCGAGCAGCACCTTAGCTCTGTCTTCAGAGCCCCAGGGAGGAGCTTTGGGCATCAGTGCCCAAACCAGAGAACTTTTGTCCCTTGGGACAGCCCAGGCAGCCAGCAGCGCTGGCACTCCCTCTGCCTTCATGGATAACTCCTTGGATGAGGACTTAATTCATAATCCCACTTCCTCACTTGAAGCAGTCTCTAAGGAACTGGCTGTGCTGAACAGCAGAGTAGGAGGGAGTCCTGACTTTACTCTTCCTGGAGCTCCAAAAGCTCCACCAGAGAAGGTCCCATCCTCAGAGGAGAAGAGGACGTTTCCGAAGTCCAACCCTACCCCTACATCATCCTCTGGTTCCCTTCAGTCTCCTCTAAACTTCCTGGCTGAGCAGGCCCTGGCATTGGGCCAGTCTTCTCAAGACAAAAAGACAGAGAACTCTAATTACAAAGAGCTCTCCTGCCAAGCCTCCCCTAGCAAAATCCTTCCTGATGCACACCAGGCTAAACAGAAACACCACAGCCTGGTCCGGCCAGGCCATGGCCCTCAGACCTCTGCGCCAGTGCCGGCTTCTCAGGTGAAGGTCTTTCACTCAGGCAGCCAGCTCCAGAAAACGTTCACCTCCCCAGCTCCATTTGTCAAACTGCAGAGTCCCAAGTCCTCCTCCCCTCTGCCCCAGCGCTCCCTCCTCCAGCAGGTCAAGTCATCAACCAAAGCTCAGAGCTTCCATTCCTCTGCATCACCAGGCAGCACCCAAAACTCCAGCAGCTCCCACAAGAGCCCAGGCTCATCATCGTCATCTCTCAGCTACACAGGAAAGCACTCAAGTGGCTCTAGCTCATCAGGACAATCTTACAAATCACCCTTTGTTTCTGGTTCTCTCTCCAAGCACGGAGCTTCTAGCAGCTCTTCATCTGGAGCTTCTGCAAACCAGGGCTGCTCCTCTGGGAGCTTGCTGCCCAGCGTGCAGACACCCTCCTCCGGCCAGGCATCCAGCCGCCCGTCCTCAAGCTCTTCGGTGAAGAAGACACCTGTTTCACAGAAGCTGACTCTGGTGGCACCTCCGGGAGGTTCAAACGGAGATTCTACTGGGGGCACTCAAGGGGTGGCCAAGTTGCTGACCTCCTCCCTCAAGCCAGCTGTCGTTAGCAGCACCGCATCTTCTACCTCTGTGCCGGTAAGCAGGGCTGTGCTTGGCCAGCCTTGAGCCAGGGGAGTGCGTAGCATTCTGTCAGGCGCCTCCTCCTGTGTTCAGACCTGCTGTAAAGCATTGACTTCAGAAGAGTTTCCTGAAATTCCCGACTGACTGTCTGGATCTTGGCTGCTTAGGCTGGGAAGTCCTGGCCTTTGCCAGGGGCTTGCATGCCACAATTCCAGCTTCCGTTTTCAGCTTTAACTGCTAAGCAAAATACCTTCCAGACTGCAGTTTTTGCATAGGCTGTGGAATGTTCTTGCCCTGCCTTTGAGACTTCCAGGAGCAGTAGAATTCCCATTTGGATCAGAAGTGCAGTAGGGCAAGTCACCACTAGAGCTAGAAATCATTGCATAAACTGAAATGGTAGTGATTGGTTTGCTGTGAATTGGGTCTGCAAGCTTGACCTTTCTTAAATTATTGCAAGTAATCGTAGTATTATTACCACTTATTTCATGACTGACCTATAGAATAAATAGTCTCTGATTCTGGGCTATAAACTCAAATCCCTGGCCAGCTTTGGTGGTTCTCTGTCCCTTTCCTGTTGCTCCCTGTTACTTCTGTAAGCTACTGAAGTGGTGTTTGGAATTAAGCTCAGTGGCACACTCTGGAATGCAGGGTCTGACAATTCATGGGGTTATTATGTCTCCTGAAGGACTCCTGGGTTACCTCTACCAACTCATGTTTTTCAGCCATTGGATTTAATGGTATAAGTGCCTGAATTTTCACCTGTAGCAAAAAAGGAATCAAAGAATCAAGCAGGTTGGAAAAGACTTTTAAGATCCTCAAATCCAAACATTCCCCAGCACTGCCAAGGCCACCACTAACCCATGTCACTGAGGTCCTTGTCCACACAGTTTGTGAACACTTCCAGGGACGGTGACTCCAGCACTTCCCTGGGCAGCCTGCTCCAATGCCTGACCACCCTCTGGAGAAGGAATTGTTCCTAATATCCAGTCTAAACCTCCCCTGGTGCAGCCTGAGGCTGTTCCTAATGCTGTCATATTAATTTGTTGTTGGCTGTTCATACCTGTCTTTGGTAGCACATGGAAAGAGCTGAGCAATTAAATGCATGTATTTAAATGGGCCTGAAACCCATATGCTGCTAAGCCCATGTACTTTGATTGTTACTGAGGTAGAGAGCTGAAAAACACTCTCCCCTGTGGTGTCCTCAAGCTTCTGGGGTGCAGGAGTCCACCAAACCTTGGCGCCCTGAGTTATCAGCAGTGATCTGCTGCCAAAACAGAGTAGGAAGCATCCTGCCTGGAACTCACAGGCTTTTCCTCTGCCTAATGGAGACGTTGTTGCAGAGTAAGGAAGCAGGAGTTTAATCCAGTACAGTCCCATTCAGAAGAGCATAGATAGCATGTATGATGTGTCCTAGGCATCTCCAAGGTTGGCAGCTCTTGGGGTCTGGCTGGGGAGGTGCTTCTTGCAAGGAGGAATTCTTGAGCACTCCATGTTTTGCAGCTCTTTAAGTATGGATGATGGTATTGGCTTTCCCACTCCTGACTGACCTTTTTTGTTGCTTTTCAGAAAGGAACTAGTGGAGCCGTGCTGCTAACAAGTTCTTCCTCCTTAAGTGTACTGGCTCCATCCTACAAGTCCAGCAATCCAAAGCTGCCAGCTGCCCTGAGCTCCACGCCGTTAGGTATTATCTCTCCTATTCATTCCTTCCCTCTTCATGTCATCTCCTTCAGTTCAGACTCCTCCCCAAAAGCAGGAGTATCAAAAGATGCAATAGTTACGGGACCTGCTCCAGGAACTTTCCACCATGGCCTTGGCCACAGTGAGTGTTCTCCTGGTCACATATGTGTGTTACTTGTGCCTGTGCTGTCAAATAACACCACCGCCATTGCTCTGCTGCATTAACCCATTGCAGACCAACTCATCTCTCTTGCCATTGCTTCATGCATTTTTATCTCCAGTAGTTGCATTTGGAGAACCTCCGGCACGTCCCAGTAGCTAACCCAGAAATACCAGTAGCTGGAAGCTGAGCTATAGGCAGCTCCTCTGCTCGTTTCTGTCTTCAATGCATATTTGTTCCTGTTTTCCCCTGTCCCTTCTTTGTTTTTCTCTCTAGGTCTTCTAGCTGGCTTGCACTCCAGCCCCCACCATGCTGCGCCACTCCCACACTCTGCCCTGTCCGCTCATTTACCACAGAGCTTGCCAGGTAACTTGTCAGTCTGTCGCGGTGTCTCCTGCCTCCTCAGCTGTCCTCTGTCTCAGCAGATGGTTCCTCTAGGGGTGAAAGCAAAGTGGTTGTCAGGCCAGTGTGGTTGTCACTAAAGCCGAAGGCCACCCTGAGGTTCTGTTTCGTTAGCCAGGGCAAACTTGGGCATTTCTGGATTGAGGAGCCCTGGGTGCTTACAGCAAGCGTTGGCTCCTGGAGGTACTCAGCTTTGCTGCTTGTGTCGTGGTGAAGAATTATCCAGCCAGGATTAAAGCTGTGAAGTTTATGCATAGTCTGCCAGGCACTGCTCAGGAATGAATATTTGGGTTTTATAGAGTTTTGTTACTGGTGACCTACATAAAATATGTCAGAGCAGAATGCCCCATGTCTGTGCACTGAGCTAATTGCCTGCATCTCCTCTGCACCAGTTTGTGGTGTAGATGGAGTTTGCTTTACTTGGTGTGGACAATGGGATGATTTTGCAGTTAAGCCTGAGTGTGATGCCTGCAGAATCAATGCATAAACCAAGAGTTACCTGAAGAACACCACCTCTGCTTGTAAGTGGAGTCCTGCCTGGTGGGCTGTGCTCATGTGTAAATAAGCAGCACAATGGAGGAAGGAGGGAAGTAAGGGGGATCCATGCAGCACTTGGAAAATGGAAATGCAGGACCAGCAGATTGGGTTGATTTGCTTCAGGGAGTTGCTTTCCCTGTTGGTAATCACTGTTTCTGCTTTCTTGATCAAGTGTTCTTCAGCACTTCAGTGCAGTTCAGTGCTGTCTTGGTGCCTGCTCCTGTTTGTCTCCCTGGGGAATATGGGCCTGCTTTAGGAGTGGATATGCTACTGCTGCCTTAGATGTGCTGGGGTTCAGGTGGCCGCCTGTGGCCAGCATGGGCTAAAATGCCCTTGACTGTGGAGCTGCTCTTTGCTGAAAAAAGAAGCAAGTGCTGTGCACTGGGGAGATGGAAAGGGTTTGTTGTCTTTGCTTCTTTGGCTGAAGTTGGTCTCGGGTGGGTTGTTACGCTGCTCTGGTGTGGTAGAGCAGAAGCAGCAGCTACTATCAGCAGTCACTGGTGTGACAGCCCCTTCCTGACTGTAAATTCAGTTACTGGAGAGTGAGATAGTTGATTTCAGTTTGAACATGGCTTGTGAAATGTATTCTGTGTCACTGAGGAGTTTTTTGTCCCATTACCTGAGGGAGTTTCAAGTGGTTACTTCACTGTTGCTTACAGGGCTTCTAACAAAAGAACTTCCTGATGGCTTCCTGCTCTTTAGCAGGATGTAGTGCCAGAAGCTGTGAGTAGACAAAGGGTGACTAGAATAAGTGAAGAAAAACAGATAATTGAGACAGCTGCGTCAGGGACCTGCCTTCTCACTGTGTTCGCTCATAAAGATTAGAGATCAAGCCTCATGCTGTCATCTCTGGGAACATTACCAGTCATGGTGTTCTGCAGAAGGACACAGTCGATACTGAAGCGAGCACCATAATCTCAAAATGTATTAACTTATATTGTGGCATAAACTGTACCTGGCTGCCTAAGCGGGTGGCCAGAACTACATTGCTCTGTCTGAAAGCTGTGAGGACTCTGGTGTGTTGGGAGGTTGCTACAAATGCAATACAAATGCTGATGTATCTCATGAAAATGCTTATATGAGCATTCATCACACAGCACCTGAGCAAGGAGCAGTCAGTGCTTGCTTGTGTGTCTCTGCTGCTGGGGGAGGTGCTTGTGTGCTGGTGCTGTGGTGATGGTTGTGACTGCTCGCTTCAGAAATGTGATGTGCTGGGGCTGAGCTCTTGCATGGAATGGGCTGTCCTTGTCCTGGAGAAGAAGCTGTTGTCACACTGCTCAGTGCTGCTGCTTAACTGTGCATCTCGGTACGCCCATTTGTTCATCATTGATGGTACTTTAATTGCACCTGGAAAACTTCTGCTTCCTTAAACTTCCTTCCTTTTTCTCTCTTCAGTGCATTTTCTCTTTCCCCTCCACTTCCGTTCCTTTATGGTACTTCAGTAATTACATTCCTGTTTCCTGTTCCTGTTTCAGTGGGCACCTAAAGCCTTCACTACAGCAGCAAAGGTGTACTAACGGTGTTATTTCAAACCACTTTCAGATGCAAGGCAGCCAGTACCACATATTTCTAGTTTCCTGAATGGGGAGAAATGGTAGGGTGGCTATTAGAGAAGGGCATAGGGTAGCTATCAACCACCAATATGAGTCTATGCTGTGGTGCCTTTGCTGGGATGCCACAGGAGACCCTCAGTGCTTCCCAAGTCCCTGACTCAGGTGCAGAGCCAGGGCTGCTCCCAGTTGTGAGATGTCTCTAAGCACATCCTCTTACCCCAGTTCCTTGGAGCTGGTAGGCAGAGGGAGGTCTTGCTGTGCAGAGGGATCTGGCTGCCCCAGCTGCACGCAGCTCTGTGGAGCTGATGCTCAATCCTGTTCCCACTTGGTTGTCTTTTCTTTCAGATGCTTCTCAGCTTCACGGCAAAGGGTCCAATGCTCAGCAGCGCAAATTGTGACGTCTGCGAGCAGCATAGGATACAGCACGCATAGGATAAAGCCAAGAGGAACAGGTCATGGACTTTGAATACCGGCTGTGTCTTTGGGTTTTTTCCCTCCTTTCTTTTTTCGTTTGTGACAACTGGAGACTGAACCACAATAAAGATCTCGTTGGTGTGTTGGCTCAGAGGCGCTCAGAGCTAAGCCCCACACAAGGGCCACCTTGCGCCATGCCCTAATGAGAGATGCATTTTGTAGCACTGTTTTATTGCTGCTGCCCTTCACACATTCCCTGGCACTGGCAGGAGCTGGAACTCGCAGGGAGACACGGGTGGCTCAGCTTCTTGCAGGGGATTCTCACCCACCTCTGTCTGTACCTGCCAAGTACCTCCAAGTCCAGTTACCTCCTTGGTCTCCCAGTGGAGGGTGTGGAAGGTGCTTTTTTCTTCTGCTTTCAATTTACTTGGATAATTCTAGCACTGCCAGTGCTTTCTGAAGACATTTAAGGAACCGTTCAATTGTACTATAAAACACTGCTACAGTTCAATGGAGAACTTAACATTTCCTGTGTGGTGAGTCTAACAAACCACCTGATGTTCCCATCTGAAGGAGAAGGAAGACTCTTTAGAGAGACATTTTTAGATTCAGTCATTGACTCTGAGAATTCTACGTGTTCTGGGTTTTGGATTTTTTTCCTCCAAAGGGATGCTTTTTTCCTGCTCAGTTTTATCCTCATTACCATCTAACGCATTGGATTGATTGGGACACTTCTCAGCATGTCACATGTATAGGAAGACATAATTCCAGTGCCTTTTATGGTGGAGCAAGAATGGACTAGCGACACACATTTCAGCCCTATTTTGTGTGCTCCTTAACCCTTTTTTAATCATTCTGTATTTAAAATGTATTCTGTTTATTTAATAGAGCTTTTTATGGTTGCACATCAAAAAAGAAAAAAACAAAAAGCTGCACTGTCTGGACTTCAGTGGTGTCCTGGTGCCTGTGAACACAGCACCATACCCAGCAAGAGCACCAGTTTGTCACTGAGGACGTGCAGGCGGGTTCCAGACCCTCCCTTAAAGCCATTCTTTCCTAGGGTCGCCAGTTAGGATCTCTTTGGTGGGCAGAGGGAATGATCTATGTTAACCAAGGTCACTACTAGTCAAGTGAATTCCAGAGAATAATACTGCTTTCCTTACTGACTTCTGCACTAGGATCATGTGTTTGTTGCAGCTGCAGGAATGGGACCTTCTAGAACTGGGGGGTATATTGTCTTGTGAATTTGTAACTTTCAGACTTAAATACTTCTCCTGAGCACCCTTTCAGTCAATGCACTAAGGGCAGGCTGTGGATCCAGCGGAGCAATGTGGGGTTTGATTTTCTGCTCTCCTCCCAGTTTGCCTTTGCTCAGCCTCCCCACCCCCCCAGCCACATCTGAATCGTGCAGTAGTAGTACTGATCCACACTGACTTCACTGGTATTTCAAGCAAAAGGTTGGAGCCTTCCTTTGGGAGCTTTGGGAAGGATGCTGACACGGAGTATACCAGCAAATCTTTACTTTAGTTTTCCCTGGTTTTGACTGTTTTCAGTTTGAGCTGATAGATAATTTCCCAAGGTCAGTGCATTGTTTGTATTCAAATAGAATAAGCAGCTCAGATTTAAAATTTGTTTACAGAAAATACCTAGGTTGTAGCAAAAGAGCCAAAGACAGAACTAGATATTAAAACTAAGCACAGCAGTTATTGATGGACTCTGAGCAGTGGATGTCACATGGTTCTCGTTGAAAGCCTGGTCCTGCTTCCCCTGGTAGCTGACAGAGTGCTTGGATACCTGCAGGATAGGGACCCTCAGCGAGTGACTTGAGGTACTGGTTCTACTCCCTCTCTTTGCTTTCACTTGACTGCTTCTGCTGGGAAGCACCGTGTGCGTGGCCGGAGCAGAATGCCCTCCTTCTAGGAATTTAGCGAAGCCTCTTGCCTCAGGGAAATGTTTCTTTGGTGGAATTTCTGTGGGATATTTTTTCTTTACATGCGATAATGAATGAGTGAATGGGATGGAGCAGAGTCATGGCAAGGCAGAACTGTGCAGAGGCCCAGCAGTGGATGGGAGCCAGGATTCTGGCATTTCTGCCTTGAGAGGCAACTTGAAATGCTCCCGTCGCATGTGCTTCAGACAGCAGCTCCTTTTGGGTGTAAGAGCTGCAGGTTACTATGGTGTTTTTTAGTGTGTCGGGACTGTCTTGCTGAAGATGGTGGGGGTGGTATGCAAACTGTTCATCTTGTACAGAACAACAGAATAAATTGTTTCAAAGTTTCCAAAATGCTTTTTTTCCCATCTCCTTACCTCTAGTTTCATGATTTTGTTTTCAAGCATTTCAGCTTGGGTGATCGTCTCTTGATCATCTGTTTCTTGATTAATGAATTATTCACTGTTTAAAGTCTCGTATGTAGTATGTAAACTACAGCTCTGTTTCTAGCCATGGTGGTGGTAGATTTACATATTCTCATACAATGTGCTCCTGCTGGTGCTTAAAATTGACATCTGCTGGAAAGAACATCTGTGAGGTTCAGCCCCTGCAGCAACAGTGTGATCCTGCAAGACACTTTGATTCACAAAGGTAAAATAATGGTGTTAATCCCCAGAGCCTGGTGGATGTGCAGTGAATGCTTACAGCTGCTTTTGGGGACAGCAGAGTTTCATAGAATCAGAGTGGTTTGGGTTGGAAGGGACCTTAAAGCTCATCCAGTTCCAACCCCCTGCCATGGGCAGGGACACCTTCCACTAGACCAGGTTGCTCCAAGCCCCATCCAGCCTGGCCTTGAACACTGCCAGGGATGGGGCAGCCACAGCTTCTCTGGGGACCCTGTGCCAGAGCCTCAGCACCCTCACAGGGAAGAACTCAATCTCCCTAAGATCTCAATCTCCCCTCTGTCAGGTTAAAGCCATTCCCCTTGTCCCATCACAATCCAATCCTTATCTGTTTACTGAGGTTTGGGTATTAGCTGAAATTTTTGGGAAAAGAATGTGCTCTAGATGTGGAAGCTCCTGGTACCAACCCTGTGTGATTTCCTGTTTTCCTGCAGCTGCAGGTCCCATTCCTTAGTGCACTTCATTCTCATCTAATACTAAGCAGTGCCAGCTTTAATGCTGCTCCAGCAATTCCCCTCTTGGAAAAAAGTCAACAGCTAAAATGAACAGTCTCGGTTTTTAACTTTGACTCTGAAGTGCCATCTTCTTGTAAAGCCAAAGATGAAGAGACTGTGCAACCGAGAAAGAAAACCCAACTTCTGATTGGAATCACTGCCTTTTTATTTTGTACTATAAATAGAATTCCCCTCTATTTCCCATTCCCTTACACGAGTAAATGAAACATGTAGATGCGTGTAACTCCAACCAGTAAAATACCAGCACAAACGGCTTTGAACCATGAGGTGAGCGAGCTGTTCTGAAGGCACTCTGCGTTTGGGTACAGCTGCTTGTTCTACACGACCCTCTCGTGTTGGGCAGTACTTGCCACCTCTTCACATACTTTTTGTTGACCTCTCTGGTCTGTGAATGCTCCTCCTGGATCTACAGCTGACGCCGTCAAAGTACATCTGCTTCACTGTTCCCCAGCAGCATAGGCATGTAGGTGAACAAGATGATGGTGTTTAGGTGTTGGCGTGGTGACACTGAACTGAGTTGTGTAGCATACCTTTGTTTTTACACAGCTGGTGTTCTCGGAAGGTGATCCCATCGTTCATAGTGAGTTGTGTGTGATGGAACTGTCTGGCATACCATCATGCAGCTGATGGAACCAGCTGCTGGAACCAGCTGCTGCTGGTCACCTCAGAGTCATCTTGACTTTCTGTCTCTAATGACTGCTATGTACAGCTTCTTATGCGACTACACTGAGGAAACTGCAGGTTCTACCGAGTCTTTGGACTTCAGGTACTTCACTGTCCTGAGGCTTTTGTCTTGGGTTTTGTTAGGTTGAGTGAGTAGGTAGGGATGAAGAGGGGTAGAAGGTTTTGCTGTTGTCCTGACAAACGTGTTCTCTACTGCTGGTGGTGCTTTTCTGCAGTGTATGACAGCAAGCAGTGTGGCTTCGTAGCATGGCTGGGGCAGAGGCTCTAGCATTTTGGAAGATGCAAAGGAGGGCAAGGATTTGCAGTGATCTGATAGGTAACAACTGGCGCAGCTCTTATCAGCTGCTCTTCAGGAAAGTTTCTAAAGTGGAGGGAGCGCCGTGCAGTTACTTCCCGACACCAAGACTGCCAACTCCTGGATCGACATCTCCTTGTTGAGGTAACTGTTGTACTGAGCCGTGGTTAGCCTCCCGCTCTTCAGGGCATCCTCAATTGAGAACTCTCTACCAGACTTCCTGTCAAGGATCACAGACGATTCCCCGTTGGGACCCTTTATTGAGATCTCCTCCCAGTCACATTCCTGGCTCTTCAGTTTGACAAACAGGCTCCACTCAATGAGGCCAAACAAATGAGCTTCCTCTGGAGACATTTCTTTTCCTGTATCAGGGTCAATGACCACAATGGAGCGCCTCAAGTGGTTCTCTCTTTGTTCCCTCTTGATAGCCACTGTCTTGAGGCGATTTTGGAGTTGCTCAATCTCTGCATCTTTTTCTCTGGATAACTGCTTCAGATCATCTAACTCTCTTTCCAAAGCTTGGAATCTGGAGTCTAGGCTTATTCCACTGTCCACATGGGTCATGTTTCTCAAATCCTGAGCTTCTGTTGCTGTGAGTTCAATCTCTGACTGCAGTCTCCTGGTTTCCATCAGCAGGTTCTGTTTCTCAAGGTGTAGTTTATGGTTCTCCTCCCTTAGTAAGTCTAGCTCCTTTGACGACTTGGAGTTGTTGAATTCCACCTCGGATAGCCTAGTTTCGAGGCGATTAATATCTGCATCTAGCTCCCTCTTACGCCTACTTTCTTCCTCCAGATTGCTCTTCAGCTTTTGAATCTCATACTCAGTGTCTCCTTTGTCCACTTGGACACTCTCTGAAAAGACGACTTTCTCTTTGACCTCCATCTTCTCTAAAGAAAGGAGCTTCTTTCTCAGGGCTTCTAGTTCAGTTTGCAGGACTTGTCTCCGGTGCTTCTCTTCTTCTAGCTCCAGCTTGAGGAGGGAGTGCTCCTTCTCTTGCTGGGGATCTTGCTGAAGGATCACTTTTTGTTTCACAGTTACTCGTTCCGTTGTCTCCCTTTCCTGTTCTTCCAACTCATTCAGCCTAATTCTCAGCCTCTGCACCTCCAGCTCGGCCTCTCTGCGTGCCTGTCTCTCCTTCTCCAGCTCTTCGAGCTGACGCTCCAGCTCCGACCGCCTCCTCTGCAGCTTGCGGAGCTCCTCACGGAGGCCGTCAATCTGCTTCAGCTCGCTCTCAATGCTCTGAGAGAAGGAGTTGACTTCGGCTTTCAAGGCAGGATCTTGCTCGTATTTCACTACTTCCTGCTGGACCACTTTCTCCTTCACTTGGGAGAGCTCTTCCTCCTTCTGTCTTACTTTCTCTTCTTGAAGAAGGCGCTCCCTCTCCAGGTCAATGTGTTTCATCTGTTCGTCTGCTAATTGCACTCTCAGGGACTCGACCTCCTCTCTAGTCTTGGGGTCTTCCCGAAACTGCAGAATTTCTTGAACAACTTCTTTCATATGCACTTGAGGTTTGGTGTCTTTCAAAGCTTGTATCTCTTGTTTCAGCTGGTAGATTTCAAGGTCAGCTCTCTCAATTGCTGCTGTCCTCTCGATGATTTCCTCCCGGAGTCGCTGTAGTTCCTTTTCAGTTTCTGGATCATTCTTGTACTTAATGACCTCCTTAATGACTTCTTTGACTTCTACCAGTGGCCCTCTGTTCCTCAGAGCAGCCAGCTCGTTCTGGCAGCTCTTCAGCTGTTCGTCACCACCTCGGTATTTCCTCTCCTGTTCTATCAGCTCCAACCGAAGGTTGGCAACTTCATTTTCAGCCTTGGGATCGGGGCGCACAATCTCACGCACTTTCTCCTGGACGACCACCTTGGAGTTCTCTTCCTCCAGCAGCTGGATCTTCCTGAGCAGCTCAGCCTTCTCCCTCTCATTGGAACGACCCTTGGACTTCTCATCTTCGTATTGGCGCCGGAGCTCATTCACCTCTCTCTCGATGGCCAAGTCTTTCTCTACCTTCAGCACCTCCTTGACGGTAATTTTGCCCTCGGCGATGGCCCGTTCCTTCTCAAGACGTTTGAGCTTGTCCTGGAGGAAGCTGAGCTCTTCCTCGTGCTTCTGCCGAAGGGCGCTCTCCCTCTGCTTGTTCTCTTGCAACATCCGGAATTCCATCTCCAGCTGGGGATCGTTCTGCAGCTTCAGCACCTCCTTCTCTGTTACCTTCTCCTGCTCTTTGTTCTTCTCGCTGGACAGCACAGCAATTTGTTGGCGTAAGAGGATGACTTCATTCTCTCTAGTTCCTTCCTGCCTCCTGAGCTCTTCCAATTCTTCTTTGAGCTTCAGGATTTCATCAGCTTGAGCCCTGTCTTGTTCAATACGCAGTACCTCTTTCACTATATACTCCTGCCCTCCCTCCCTCTTCTCATGCTCCAGAACACGCAGCCTGATTTTAAGAGCCTCCAGCTCGTCCTGGAGGACCTGGTTCTTGCGCTGCTCTTCAGCCAGGTTTTGCTGCAGTTTGTGGAAGCTCTCCTCCAGCTGAGGGTCAGGCACTTTCTTCAGCAGCTCTTTCTTAACGACAGTTTCTTGGGGCTTCTGGTTTTGCAGGTGGACAATGTTGCTCTGAATGGCTTTGATTTCTGCTTCTAGCTGCTGCCGACGCTGCGTCTCATCTTCAAGTTCCTTTTTCAGCTTCCAGACTTCTTCCACAGGCCTCAGGGATTTTTTGCTCTGGACAAAGTCTTCTGTCACTTGAACCTCTGGTTGCTGTTGTTGAGAAAAGAATGCGTAGTCAACAACTACCAAACAATCATATTTTTGGTGCTCATTTTCAGTGCTTCCTGTGACAATATGACAGGGGGATGTTGAGCTTGCTTTATGGCAGTTGCCTGCTGCCAATGCTGAACAGGGGATATATGCAAACAGGCTGCCCTTGAACAGATCTGTGGATTCCCAGCATGAGAACTGCTTCTGCAGTGCCCATTGCTGTCAGAACACAGCTTTTAGCCACGAGGGACACTAATGCTGGCCTGGTTTGGCAAAAGTGTTAAAAATGATGCAGAGCTTCCTAGGGTGAGTGGGAGATGGGGCTGGGAAACACAGAGGGGTTGTCTGTCTGCTGTGTCTGCTGATTAATGACTGGGGGCTATGAAACACTGCATTTGCTTCCAGTTCAACTTGTAACACAAAGGCACACGTGTGTTATTTCCATGCCTCCTTTCAGTATCACAGTGCTTCTGGTGATCACTTACCTGCCGCAGGAGGCTCTGAGCAAACTCCAGGTTCTGCAGCCTCTGTTTGTTCACAGCATTTACTTCGGTGAACTTGGCTGCCAGAAGAGCTTCCTATGGACCAAAAATGCATTGAAAAGAGGTGGTGGAACCAGGGGAGCTTTACTTCATAGAAACAACAGGCCCTAAAGAAGTAACCCTGGGCACTCTGCTAAAAACCTTCTACCTGGTTTGGGGGAGCTTTAGGGGAGGAAGAGTGATTCTTGGCCGCACACACACGTGTTGTACTGTGTGTTTCCTACTGAAGATACGCAAAAATATGCAGCTGAGGAAGAACCAGGTGGACACTTCCTTCAATAGGCAGGATGAGTTTGAGGCAGACATTGAACAGATCCTGCATAAAGAAGTAGCTTGTGGGCTGCTCTCACTGTGTTTCCGTCTAGCGTGTGATCTTTGGTGGTGAAATCTCACTCTGAAAGTTTGGAGGGATAAAAACTTTCAGGGCTTGGCTTTTCTTCCCCTTTTCCCCCTTTCTGAAAGTGCTCCCTCCACTGTCTTCCCTTTCTTACTCTGGCCAGCCCAGCCTAGAAAACGGATGGGTTAAGAATGATGAAAAATCCCTTCTTCCCCTGCCTCTCTGCCCTCCCCTACAGTCCCTTCATGATTAAAGTCACTGACAGTAACTAGAACTGCCTGCAAAACCCCCATTAGTTCCATAAGCTGTTATCTGCTTTAGCTCTCTCTGAGCAACCCATTCTTTACCTCTTCTTTCACTTTCGCAGCTGGAGACTGGAGCCTGGGCTTCTTGCTCATATACCCATTGCGGCCGTTCTCCAGGTCCAGGATGGACCGTAGCTTCTCAGCCTCCAATTCATAGTCCTGTGGGAAGAAATTCCCAGGCAGAAAGTGAGATTACCAGGTCCCTATCATGCACAGATCCCTCCTAAACCCTGGCTTTAATGACTTCTTCCCTTGACCTGTGTTATGGGTGAGTTGCTGAGGTTGATAGGACCCAGAGCACTGGAGGCAGAACCTCCCAGCAGTTTGGGTCAGGTACTACCAATTGACCGTAACAGTGCAGCTGCAGCATGTGCTGACTTTGGAGTTACCTCTTACTAATAACACTGGGTTTGGAGTGGAAATCCTCCTCTGCCAGACAATAAATGTGAGCCAGTTGCCATGCTAATGGCCACATGATGTCAATGTTAGAGTAGATACAACCTGTGTTGACTGAACAAGAGCACTAGGCTTTCTTTATGGAGCTCCTTGCAGGATGTAGGTGATTCTCCCCCTCTACTCTGGTGAGACTCCACCTGCAGTCCTATTCCAGCTCTGTGGCTCTCAGTACAAGAAAGATCTGGACCTGTTAGAATGGGCCTGGAGGAAGCCATAAAAATGATCAGAGGGATGAGCACCTCTTACGAGGACAGGCTGAGAGAGCTGGAGTTGTTGAGTCTGGAGAAAAGAAGGCTCCAGGGAGGCCTTATTATGGCCCTTCAGTACCTAGAAGTATGAGCTTAGAAGAAAGCTGAGGACAGACTTTTTGGCAGGGCTTTAGCAATAGGACAAGGGATGATGGTTCTAAACTAAAATAGTGGAGATTCAGACTAGATATAAGGAAGAAATTTCTTACTATGAGGATGGTAAGGCACAGGTTGCCCAGAGAAGCTGTTGCTGCCCCATCCCTGGCCGTGTTCAAGGCCAGGTTGGATGGGGCTTTGAACAGCGTGGTGTAGTCGCAATGGGGTTGAACTAGATGGCCTTTAAAGGACCCTTTCAACACAAACTATTCTGTGCTTCTATGTTAGTTCTCCCAGCAGCAGACTCGCAGTCCTTACCTTCACTGCCTGCTGGTACTGCTGAGCTGTGGCAGAGACCTTCTGCACCTCCTGTTCCTTGCTTGCAATGTCACTGAGGAGCGCCTGGCATGCACAGAGACACACATCAGAGGGAACACAAAATCCAAACACATTGTTCAGCCTTTTTGAGGGTTGCCATTTTAAAATTACAACCCTGAGAATGACAACCTTCTCAAGCTACCCTGCTGTGTGTAAGCAAGGCACAGGTAGGACAGTGGGACCTTACAGCATAAAAACATGTAAATAAAGTAACTATTGATCATTTTCTATTTGGCTTTCAGGAGCTATCTCAGTCCTATTCCTTATCTTTTAGTGTTGCTCCTCCTCTCCCTGTGGAGCTCCCAGAGTGCTCTCAGACAGAATTACCGCTTGGTTCTTCAGCTTGATCTCCACTTGCTGGATGTTGTCAGTCTCCTGCGGCTCATAGTTGGGGATGTTGCACAGGAACCGGTTGACTTTGTCATAGTTGCTGCGGTAGTTGGAATAGGCACTTTCTGCTTTCTGCAGGGTCTGCATTCTGCAGGAAGATTGGCTCAGCTTCAGCACTGTCACATCTCCCTTGTCTCCTGCAAGCACCTCCTAACCCATCCCCACTTCCCGTGCTCCCTAAAGACAGATTTGAGACAGAGTTGCTCCCTTGCCAAAATCCCAACCTCTGCTGCTGAAGTGTTTAATCCTACAGGCTGCCCAGATTGACCCAGCACGCCAGAAACCACTTTCCTGCCTTAGGCCTCCCTGGAAGCCCTTTTGCTACTCCTCATTCCCCTGATAGTGTTATGCCTCTTCCGGATTAACAGAAACCCAGATTGGTTTAGGTTAAGGACCTTAAAGCTCATCCAGTCCCAACCCCTGCTGCAGGCAGGGACACCTTCCACTAGACCAGGTTGCTCCAAGCCCTGTCCAACCTGGCCTTGAACACTGCCAGGGATGGGGCAGCCACAGCTTCTCTGGGCAACCTGTGCCAGCACCTCAGCACCCTCACAGGGAAGAACTTCTACCTAATGTCTAATCTAAATCTACACTCTTTCAGTTCAAAACCATCCCCCCCTTGTCCTATCACTACATGCCCAGTGGCATTCCACATTCAGTGTAGTTCCAACTCTAAGTATCCTGGCTATCCAGGTTGGTCCAGTCCTGGCTACATTCTGTCTCAGAGTCTTACCTGTGGTCGATCTGCTTGCTGAGGTTGTTGAAGCGCTGGTTGAGTTTGTAGAGCTCAGCTTCCTGACGTTCAATGTCAGGGCAGTGCTCCTGGAACTTGCTGGCCAGCGTGTTGGAGCATGTCTTTGTCCTTAGCAAGTTCTGCTCTGCTTCATTGAGCAGGAACCTTTTGGACTGGAGCTCGCTGCTCATGGCCTGTGGAAAAAGCAGGAGAGAGGGATTTTCCAGGGCTGCACACGTGCCAGACTTCTGTCACTGTTCCCCAGCAACTTCAGCAGCTGCACTGGAGCTGCAGAGGATGCTGAGGAAAGCAGAGCTGCAGTAGTGCTCTGAGCTGCGGAGAAGCAAGTTAGAGGCCTGCACTGTAAGCAGAGCCAACTGATAAACCAGATGGGGTGAAAAGCTAGCTCTTGCTCCCTTCCCCACCTGTTAACCTTTAAAAGCAAGCATCCTACGTGCAAAATATATCTGGTGCTCCTTATGCAAGCCTTAAACCCTGCTCCTGCCACTGCCACAACTCCAGAAGGAGCTGTGGAAGTTTTGCATGCTGCTCTGAACCTGGGGACTTGATGGAAAAGCTGAAGAAGGTCAGAAAGCTCTAGCCTAACCAGTTCTTGGCCTTTCTACAGCAGAAGGATTGCCCATTTTGGCTGGTAGCTTTTCCTAGTGGTAAGTGTTCTTGGAGCCTTGCTAGGTCCAGTTTTTCAAGCATCAGGCTACTGTGTAGCTTTTCCCAGGCTATTTCATCCTTCACTTCTCCATTAGTCCTTTTGCCAGTTGAATACTTGTGATCTGACATTTGATTTCTGGTTGGGGACTGGAAATGGCTTGTGTTTAAAGTAAGTGAGATTACTGCAGTTAACATGAGGTCTCATCTCCAGCTGGGGTGAGACACCCCTTTACCAACTGATTCGAGCTTGTGATGTGAGTAGCAATTGCCCCAGCTCTTGGAAAGTGGTTTTGTATGTGGAGCATGTCAGTAGGGCAGAAAACGCTCCGGGGAAAGCACTCACCAGCAGCTCTTCTTTCTTACGGTCCACCACCCGCAGGTCCTCTGGTACTGTGTCATCTGTGACCAGCTGGTTCTCGTAGGTAGACAACAGATCTCGGCCTTGTTGGAGGCTTCTCTCAAGGTGCGTGGCCACCTCGACTCTGCATGGACACAAGAGGAAAGGTGTTTATGCGCCCCTGCACCTACCTCCTACATTATGCCAGGCTCAAGCCATGATTTAAGGCATGACTTACTTTTCTTGGGCAGCACTGAGCAGCTGGACCACGCGGTCGTACTTCTTGTTGGTGTTCTCCACTTTGTTCTTTACCAAGGTGGCGCTGCCGGTGTTGGGCACAGATTCAATGAAGACCTCACACTCCTGGATCTTCCTCGTTTTCTCAGGTTCAATGCGACGGACCTCATTGGTGATGTTCTGCAGTAGGAATAAAGCCACTATAGCAACTGAACTAGGGCCTTGTGCCTACAAAGCAGCTGACCCTTGGCTGTCCAGCGTGAGAAGAGAGGTCAGGGCTGAGGGCTTGTTTGATGGCAGGTACCTTTCAGCCCTGTAGGGCTGAAACAATACTGTTTTGGCTATTTTCTGTTGTTTTTTCCTCTTGACTTTTGGGCAGTCTAGCTGGCCCTTAGCAAAGAAAGTGGCTGGGGAGTGGTTCCCAGCAGCTCCGGCTCTGTTAGAAATGTGCTGGGCTCCTGCGGATCACTGGGCTCTGCAACCTGACGGATGAATTCTGGCCTAAACATCAATGCGCTGCAGGCAGTTGGAGCAATTTGCTTTCAGTTGTGGTAGCACTTGGATTTTTACACAGCCCTTGGCAGGTGACGTAACCAGGACCTGAACTTCCTCCTAAACCAAGGGAGGTTTGTGGCATTGAATCTGGCTTAATTATGGCTCTGAAGGAGAGGAAAGGATTGGGATGCTACCAGCAGTGGAGCCTAGCAGAGCAGGTACACAGGGAGAAACCGTGCCCTGAACCATAGGTGTTTTTCTGCTCCTTTCTGAGCTGGTGATGGTGGTGGCGAAGTTTAACAGCTGCTTGTTGAGACAAGGGAACAGGGCATGGGGCAGGGCATATGGGCAGGATCAAAACTCAAAGGCTTCCCTCTGTTCCTCACAGCCTGCACTCTGCAGCCATCACCTTCTTCGCATTCAACCTTTCTGCGACTGAGCTGGGCCAGGACCAGGGCAAAGGTTTATGGCTTGTGAGGCTGCTCAAAGGGCTGCCCCCCATCCTCTGGGAGCAGCAGCTGTAAGCATCACTCCATCCCTGTGTGTTCCTGGCTCAGCGAGCACTTGCAGCACCCAGCATAGTGAGGCCCACCCTGCGGACCACCCTGCAGACCCCCTGGGAGGAGCACGGTCCATGTACAGAACTGTCCATGTGCTGCCACAGCCCCGTACCTTGAGGTCCTTGGAGCGCTCGGTGCTGTCCTGCACAGCCCGGCTCTGCTCCAGCGGTGGACGGAGATTTGCTGTTATGGCTTTCTCCTGCTTGTCCAGGTCACTGTTCACCTTCTCCAGCCCTGCCAGAAGCTGGCGCCCCTGAACCGATGCAGCATCTGGATAATGGGGGGGACCAGGCTCAAGACGGTTGGAAGCTGGGTCTAGGCTCAATCCCACTGGTGAGTGCAAAACCCGCAGCCTCCTCCTCTCCCTGAGCCCTGCCTGCTGCAACTGCAGCCTGGCTGCTCTGCACCTACACCCAGCCCAACACTCTTGTTCCCAGGACCGTTAGGAGATGGAAAGCTCTCAGTGACATCCCCCTAAGGTGGACCACCACCTAAGCTCAAGGCTACAGCAGCCACCTTGTGCCTGGGAAGGGGCAAGACCCAGGCTGCCCTTCCAGAGCCTCACCTCCAATGCTGTCTGCCTTCAGCCCCTCGTAGCGCTGCTGGAGGATGTTCTTGCAGTTGGTTGTTTTCTCCTTCACCCTCACATAGTGATTGGCAATTCTGCATAACAGGACAGCATGGACATGAGATCAGGCAAGTCCTTGTCCCCTCTATCGCCCTGGTGCTCATCTCAGTGCTGCTCCAGGAGGGAGATGCAGCTCTAGAGGGGCTTGTGGGACCTGGGCCCTCACAAGGCAGCCTTGAAGCAAGGTGGTGAAAGGCACCTTCACCCTGTGTTGGTGAAGGGGTAGAGCAGTGTGGTCACTGGAGGGTTGAGAGCACGGGACAGGCAGCAAAGGCAGGCACTTGCCTGCTGAAGGAGACATGGGTAGCTCTCCCTGCCATAATGCCCCTCGGAGGAGGGGGGACCTGGATGTCTCTGAGCTGACCTCAGTTTGCCAGGTGGGATCTTGTGTGCAAGAAGGAGGGTGCAGGAATTCCTCCAGGAGAAGGAACCAGCTTAGGCTGCAGGAGTCGAGGCAGGAGCCCCCCCATCAGCACTGCTAGATGCATTGTGCAGCACTGGTGGCATGGCCTGGGTTGGTGAAAGCAAGGGCAAAGGCTGTGGGGCATGGCATGGCAAGCCTGGGAGGCACGTACTGGTCTGCCAGCGCTATTGCTTCTGCATCAGGCGGGGGGATCATGAAGCAGACCCCTGGGGCGCTGATCTTGTCTCCCGAGCCATCTGCCACTTCCCAAATGTCTCCGGTGTTCTTCTGCAGGGTGTAGTGGGCTCCTCGGCTTATCTGGCCCTGAGGAACAGGAACCAGTCACAGCAGCAGGTCAGGACACACCACCCACCCTGCTCCATGCCGGCAGCCCTGGGGAGCTGCACTGCAGGGGCGCAGGACCGGCATAAACCCTGATCCCTTCGCTTGGCACTCTCTTGCATCTCCAAGTGTCTGCTGCTTGCCAAAACCCCATGTGCCTGCTCCTCCCTCCCCAGAGCCTGCAGGTATTAAGCCATGCCTCCTCTTGCAACAGCCACAACAAGAGATTCCCACTAGGGCAGAGATGAGAAGGCGTTCCTAAGGCTGTGCTGTGGCTTTCCTTTTCGGAGAGGCAGGCAGCTGAGTCAGCTGGAGCTGCTCGCTCCATGCCAGGCCCCTGCCACTCCTGGGGTGGCTGCTGGCTTTGCTGGCCCATCCCTTTGGTCAGCTACTCAGGACTGATCCCCTGATGGCAGGGATGAGGGGATGCCAGCTGGGGCTGTGCCAGCGATAGTGGGGAGTTCCTTTGACCAGAAACATGCCCGGACACCTTCATCCCAGCGCAGGGAGTGTGGGAATGTGACAGCTGAGCTGTCACAACCTCCTGAAGGGTGTGTGATGGACACGCAGTCCAGAGGCTGTGCTCCCCCCAGATCCCTGTGCACAGCCCCTCCTGAGCTGCAGAACCTGCTTTCCCACCGGGGTGAGCACAACCTTCACCTGATCCCCACTGCAGAAGACACTGTTGCTCGGGCACTGGCAAAACCTCTTCCATCCCCGGTGCCCCCCAAGCAGCTGTTCCCTCACAGCGCCCCTGCACTGCTCATGGGATGAGGGGATGTTACCTGCTCGCCTTCATACTCGCAGAGAGCCTCCACAGGGACGGGCTGGAGCGGCGTCTCGCGGCGGTACCGCAGGGGCAGGATGTGCTGGCTGCGCTCCTGCAGCGACTTCACCACCTCCTCGTACTTGTCCAAGGCCTTCTCCTGGTCCTAGCACAGGGCAGTGACCAAAACCAGTAGGGAAATGTGGGAAGATTGAGCTTCTGCGCTTTCCCAGCTGGGAGGAAGGTGTACCAGTGTACAGCCGGGACAGAGACTGTGGCTTCTCCTTTGCTTATGTGAGTGAAAACAGCTCCTGAGTCCTGCTCTGCAGCCATTGTTTCTACACCTGCGCTCCTGTGCTCTCCTGCCTGCTTTTGCAGCCATGCTGAGGACTGAGATTATGCCCGTGAGTTCCCATGTCTCAGCACTAACCCCCAGGCAATGCCAGGCATGCCTGGTTCTTGATCCATATTGGTGTGGCTGCATGTTGATGGGTAGCCCCCTTTCCGCTATTAGCTCTAATTAGAGCCCCATGGAAAGGCTCTCATCAGCTGTTCTATCTCTAGCTGTGCAAGTGGGTATCCTGTAATGTGGAGTGGGCAGGAACAGGCAGGAGGAGAGGGACAGCTCTGGGGAGCAGCTATCAGCTGTCCCGGGACATGTGCATCAGCTGGGCCTGCTGCAGCATGCTGCAGCGGGGCTGGACCAGTGGCTGCGCTCAGCACAGCCCTTCCCGAGTGGGTGATCTCTCTCAGCACCAGGCTCTCACAGCACATCATGTTCTGCACCTCCTCTGGCAGCAGATCTAAATCTGCTCCCGCCCTGAGTGAGCAGTAACTGAGAGAGAACAAATAAAACCAGCTCAGTGAGCAATTAGGTTGCTATGGGAGAGGCAATCTCTTAGCTGGAGGGGAAGGAAGAGTTGTGTGAAGGCCAGGCGAAAGGAGGCAGCGGCATGGTCCTGGTGCTTGCCGTGGTGAAAGCTGGGCTAGATGCCTGCAATGGCAGTGCCTAAGGGCCACCAGCTCCTGCTGCTGTGGATCTGCCTGCTCCAATACTCACATCCAGCTCCCGGAGGAGAGACTCCAGCTGATATCTGTCCTTGAACTCCGGGCTGAATTTTTGGTCCAGGTCTGTATCCACCTTCTTCAAGAGCTCCTGGGCATCCTTGGTGTCCTTCTGAAACTGCAGAAAGGCCAAGCCTCTTGTGAGAGAGGGCCGTGTTGAAACACAGAGCAGACCCACTCCAGCACCCTTGGCCTCTCACTGCCTAAAACAGGGACAGCCATGGGCAGCTACGATAGGCATGCGGACGCTCAGAAGTACATGGAGAAAGGCAAGGACCTGCCATTTCCCATGCTCAGGACAACAGAACTGTCAAGACAACCAAGGGCAGCTTATTCTGTGGTCTTCTGCAGTGTCGCTAAATCCCACCTTTCCCTGCCCTCGCTTATGTTTCAGTTGGACAGCATCATGACGGGTGTGTGATGCCTCAGCTGAGGAGGCAGAGCCAAGCCCTTCAACACACAAACCACCCCCTGGGGCAGTTGTTCTGTCAGATCCCCACAAAAGGCACTGCCTGGGCTGGGCACCGCAGTTTAGCTTTGGCAACAGACTCATCACGTCAACACACCCAGGCTGTGGGAGAGGAATCCAGCCCGACCTGCTCCCTGCAGAGCCTCCCTGGCTGGCGGATGCCATTTAGCCACAGACATCTGTCTGCTGAGCTCAGCCGGGTGCTGAGCCCCAGCACAGGGCTCCCGAGGCACAGCTCTGCTTTCTGCGGGTGTCATTTCCCCATGTGGACCTGCTCCACTGCTGAGCGGAGCATACAGATTCTTGTTTGGGGGTGAGGTACATCTGTGAGACACCTCTGCTGTACCGCAGACAAGGATGTCCTGCAGACACCAGGCCGTGGCTCCTGAACCTCAGCATTGAGCGGATGCTTCCTGCAGGTCATGCTTTGGCCAAGCAATTACTGGCTTTTGAGCAGCTATGACTTGTGTTATAGCAGCTCAGGGTAGTCTTCCTGGCCGTAAACCCTCAAACACTAACCAGAGCACTCAATCTCTTCTACTCTATTTCCAGAGCAGCAGGAAATTGTTCACATTCTCAACTCAACGCCTACTCTCTGTGCTGCTCAGAGCAAGCACCAGTTTTGCTGGGATCTGGTACCTTGTGGAAGTCCTCCATGAACTTCAGGTGGCTCTCCTCACAGATCAGCAGGTTGAGGTACTCCTTCCAGTCGGCGTGCACTGCCTCAATGTGAGCCTGCGACACAGGGGTGGGAGCTGGATGTCAGCAGGACTCCCTACAGTACCCCGAGCTGCCCACCAGAAAGTACCAGTTTCCATCTTGAGCAAACAACACCCTGGCTGCCTCTGAAGCCACCCAGATGCTGTCAAGTCAAAGCGAAGATGGGCATAGCAGAGAGCTAGACCAAAGCTGAGATGCTGTGATGGGAACGTGGGGCTGGGTGGAAGGAGGTGGCAAATCCTGTTGCCTTATGTCCATCTTCCCATCAAAGGTGGAACTTGCCACCATAATTTCTCCTTTGTAGGCAGGCACAAAGTAATTAGCACAGGAATGAAGAAGATGAGAAGAACTCCTTATGTTTATATCAGCTCCTCTGATGGTGTTTACATACTTAGAGGTGAAGGAGACTATTTTCCTACTTGGCATCCCAGGAAGTCACGACAAGAGTCACACTGGCACCAGGTCCCACACTGGAGAAGGGCTGGGTGAGTCCCCTGAGCTCTAGGGCGGGTAGGAAACGGGAACACATTCCTGATGCTCACCTCGATGGCGTTCTTCCCGGGGTGATTCTGGGCGAGCAGCTGATCTCCATCCGCGTGCAGCTTGTTGATGGCTTCCTCCTTCTCCTCCAGCCTCCGGTGGATGAAGTTCTAGATGGAGAGAGGTGAGATAAAACCAATCCCCACACAAAGAGAGGCAACCCCGGCTGCATCCTGTGGTTGGGCTACTCTGAAAGGGCCTGAACAACTTCGCAGGACGGGCAGTGTGATGTTCCCCCACTGCAGCTTTTGCTTTTCCTTCCCTTGCAGATGTTGCTGAAGATGGGACTCTTGCCAAGTGAATGCTGAGATAAGGAAGAGGAGAATGAGGAAGCCACTGAGCTTCCTTCTTGTGTTATCTTTGGCAGGAGGTAAGAATTAACCTTACTATTCATACACTATCACCTACACATCTCAAAGTGCTTCACAGAATCACAGACTGGCTTGGGTTAAGGGAACTTAAAGCTTACCCAGTGCCAACCCCCTGCCATGGGCAGGGACACCTTCCACTAGACCAGGTTGCTCCAAGCCCCATCCAGCCTCCTTCATGATGGAATGGCAGAAACCGAGGCATGGGATGTGTCCAGCCCCCAGCCTGATCCCCAGCTCCATGCCCAGCACCCAGCCTTCACGGGGTGCGGCGAGCGCACACACACCTCATACTGGCGGCGCCGGCTGGGGTAGTCCAGGTTGTGGTCGCTCCAGTCGTAATGGGTCCTGTCCTTTGCCTGCTGATCCAGCCAGTAGAGCTTGTTGGTGCAGCGCTGCATGTAGTCCTGCAGGGAGTTCAGATCCTGCTGCCGCTGCTGGGAGCTGGCCTGGGAAGGGTTAAAGTGGAGAGCTCAGCCCAAAGCTCCTCTCTGGATGGGCCACCCAACAAGGAACCCCTGCCAAAGGGGATCCCCTTCTCTCAGGACTCCAGAGATCTCTTACCAGCAGCTTCTGGTACTTGTCTTGGAAGTTGCTCATGTATTCCTGGTAAGGGAGGAGGAGCAAGGCAAGAGTTAGGAGTGTGACTCTGGAGAGTGGTGGCCTGGCAGGGGCTTGCTGATGGAGGGAGATGTAGGGTTTATGGAATGTGCTTCACTGTACAGCTAGAGTTGGTGTGTGATGTTGAGCTCTGAGGTGTGGATCTGGGCACCCACCCAAGCAGCTTGGGTGGTGGGATGCCCTCATCTTCAGGAGCAGCTTGGGGCAGAGGCAGCAGGGAGAGGGCAGGAGCAGGAGAACTGACCTTGCTGCCTTCCTTGGCGATGTGCGGGCCAATGGCCATGACCTCGTTGTGGAAGATGTTGTGCTCTTCTACTTGGCTGTTGACCAGCGGCAGGTCGGTCCCGAAGCCTTTGCTGCTTAATGCATCCTGCAGTGCACAGGAGCTGGGGTTAGTGATGATGGAAAGGGATGGGGTGGCTGAGACCTAGGAAATGCCTCTGGGAGGTGGCTGTAAAGCTCGGCTTGGATGGGCTCCAGTGCTGGCAGCATGTGGATGCTCAGGAGCATGTGAGTGAAACTGGCTGTGCTGGGGGGCAGCCATGGGAAAGCCATTTTGGGGTTTTCTAATTCTTTTCTGGCTGAAGAGTGTAGGGAGTGGGATAAAATAAAAAATAAGGGCCGTGTCCTCTGCACCCTCCCCTGCCACCCAGCACCCCAGCTCCTTCCCATCCTGATTGCTGCTCCCAGCATAAAGATGCCGAGATGGATTCCAAGAGCCTGTTTCTCCATAGGGAGATGCATGAGGTCCTGCCCAGCTGGTACTACTGGCCAGGCAGTGGCACTGATGGTCTCTTTGGTACCTGTTTCTCCTCAATCACTGTTGTCCAGTTGACCTGGGGCTCAATATGCTGCAGGGGGAAGCTGTAGATCTGGTTGTGTTTCACGCGCAAGTTTGCCACTCGTTCCTTCAGCTGCCGGATGCTGCAGGAAGGGAAAGATGAGGGTGGGATGCAGGATGTGGGTATGGACCAGCATTAGCACTGGGAGCTGTAGGCAATCCTCTCCCAGGCCCTCAGAGAGGGGGGGATTGTCCTTAGGGGCCCCTGGAGAGCCCAGTGCTGCAGACAGCTGCGTTGTGCAATGGGCTGGGGAGGGAGAGGGCAGAGGTTCCTGTGCAGCCCAGGGCTGCTCAGCACATTCACCCACTCGGCGCAGGCTGGAGCAGGGGACAGCGTGGTCTGCCTGCACCATGGGCAGATGCCACCCCTCCATGCTCTGTGCAGAGCTGCCATCAGCAGGCATGCAGCCGTTCTCACTCTACACATGCCCAAGGATGGCTGCGGGTTATGACCTTCATGTGAACTGGGACATAAAGAAGCCTGTGGTGACCCGCCAGCTGCAGGCAGGAGCTGAGCAGAGCCCCTGCAGAAGCATCTTTCCCCCTGGAGGCTCTGGGGTACTCACTCTTCTGTGATCATGTCACCCTGGGGGTGCTTCATGTGCCGGGCGATGGCTGCGTCCCCATCCAGAACATAGAGCAGCTTGTCAGACTCAGTGAGCTTCTGCGCGGTCAGGTCCTTGTACTGTGCTACCTGGCATGCCTTGATCTTGTGCAAGTCCTGCCCAGGAGAGAGCAGGAGGAAAGGTCACCAGGAGAAAACAAACCGTATCCAAAAGGTCATCCCACCACACTGTCCCTGGGCACCAGAGATAGGCAGGAGCTTTGCTGTATCCCATTCTCCCAGTGATGTATTTTGCTTTCCCTCCCCGGTGTTAGACTTGAGGCAGGGCTGTGGCTGGGGGGCTGCATCACCTTGGGCTGCATTATACCCTCTTGAAGAGGAGAATGGTTCAAGCCCACTCTCCTCCATCCTAGCTGCCTGCCTGCTGGGATGCACATCCAGGGATGCGCATCCCCACTCTGCCCAGTCCTGAGCAGGGAAGAATTCTGGGGCCCTGGTGCCTATTACACCTTGCCATGAGCTGGGGGAACCCACGCACCCCTCATCACAGCCTGGAGACCCACCACAGGGCAGGGCAGCCACACACACGTGTACTGGAAGAGAGGAGATGGCAGCAAAGCGGGAGGGCTGCAGCGGGAGGACAGGGCTGCTCGGAGGAGCCCGTGTGCTTACGTTTTGCATCCGGGAGTCAGTCTCCACAATGTTTTTCTCCACCTGGTCGGCATTTTTCTGCAGGCGCTCGATGAGCTCAGTCAGCTCCTTGCTGGAGATGCTGGGGACAAAGATGGGGACTCGTCACCCCACAAACACGGCCACAGCCCCAGGCTGCTGCCGGGGGCTGCCCTCAGGGTGCTGTGACCCTGGGGGTGGCCAGGGGCCAGTGGAGCCTGCCAGGCCCTGCAGCTGCCTGTGACTCACTGCAGCATTCCCAACACTTTCCAAAATACTCTGCTCTGCCAGGAAGGGGGGGGTGCGTGGGGACACAGTGTATCCCACACGGGGAAATGGAAGTGATGCCCTAGGAGAGCCTGAGCCTCCCCTGCCTTCAGAGCAAGGAGAAGAACTGTTTGCAGGGGACAGGGAGAGAGGCCCTAGACCCCACGCACACAGTTTGAGGCTGTTCTCCATGCCCTTGGAGCCCTTGCTGTGCCCCTCCATGCCGTGGGCAGAGCCTCCTTGCTCTGCAAGGAGCTATTCAGTATTTAAGCCAAATAAGGGGATGGGGCAGCACATGCTGTATCCATCTTTCCGTGCTTCCTCCCGTGCTAGGCCCCAGATTTTGCCCCCAGGGTGATGCTGGTCCAAGCCTCCCTGTTTACAGGCTCAGCCCAAGTCTCCTCAGCCCCGCTGCAGAGCCAGAACAACCCGTGACACAGCTCCTGCGCTGCTGGGTTATTTTAAACATTCCTCCTGCGGCTGTCACTGGCTGCAAGGGGAGGTCGCAGCCTGCCAGGGCCAGCTCCAGAGGCTCTGTGCCCGCAGCAATGCCGCTGCAGCTCCGCAGGCAGGGAGCAGGACAAGGTCCTCAGCAGCCCCTGCAGTGGGAGGGTTCATCCCGCAGAGGTTGGTGGTGAGCCTGGGGCTCGTGTTCCAGCTCAGCCGCTTTGCCATACAGGCTTAAGCCAAGGGCTGGCTCACTGCATCCCAACCACTATGGAGTGGAGATAATGAGCCTTAATGGCCTTGTTATGTGGTGGTAGAATTAATCTTTAGATGGTACTTGGAAGTGTTAACAGCTGTTCCCGCTGCTGGTAGGTGAGCTGTGTGTCTCCTGGGCAGGCTGGGGGAGAGTGGAGGCCCCTGGTGGAGCACCAGCATCCCAACCCCACTCATCATGGCACAGAAGGCTCCTGCATGGACATCCTCATTCAGCAGCGGGGTCAGCCCAGCTCCGAGGGGTCCTGCAGCACGGAGGTCCCTCACAGGGCAGGGGCTGAGCCTTTCCAGGACAGCACCAGCCATGCTTTCCACTGCGTGGTTGGCCAAAGCTGAGAGTGGACGTGGCTCGTCGACCGAGGCAGTCCTGGTGCTTTGCAGCGGCTTCCTTGGACATGTCCCAGTGCTCAGCTGTAAAAGCAGTACACGGCCTTGTCTATGCTGTGCACCGCAGGGACTGCATGCAGCCTCCAGTGGGACATCTCACCTTACTGCCTTTCCAGTGCGGGCACTGGGGGGCAAAGCTTGGCCAGCCTGGTCTGAGCTGCAGGACATACTCCTGCTTGCCATGCGTGCTATCACTTTCAGTGCAGCAGAGCAAAACAAACCCCAGCTCTGGCCTCGTTCCTCCCACCCTCAAACCCTGCCCCAGGCTGCAGGAGCCTTGTAACATCCTACAGCACCACAAAATTTCCACTTTCCCAGGAAGTTTTGGTGTGGGAAGGATTTACGCTGATTCTCCTCTTTTCAGAGAAGCTGCGTGATGAGGACAGTGCTCGTCAGGGCTTGTACTTTGTGTCCATCACTGCTGCTGCTGCTGGCACCTCCTGATGAGCAGAGGGATGCTGTGGTTATAGGCCCTCTTGCATCAGCAGAAATGATCCAAGTTGGTGTTTCCAAGCAGAGGAGCAAACGAAGGGGTGGTTGTGAGTTGTGTGGCTGGTTGCAGTAATGGCAAGAATGAATCTCATTTTCTGTTCCATAATCACAGATGGAGGGTGCAGGGGTGGCTGGATCCTGCTGCAATGGTAGAAACAGCTCCTCAAAATCCCCTTTGGGGTTTCTTCTAATCTGCGTCATCCCATGTAAACCAGGGAAGACACCAGATGAAACCAGTGGAGAGAAAGCGGTTTGAAGCAGATGACTAAGATGTGCTGCATGTGTTGGTGTGTCTTCAGATGATGGCTGCTCTGAGCTGGCATCTCCTGCATCCTGAGAGAGCTTCCAACTGCTATGGAGCCTTCCTTATGTCTCACCAAAGAGTGGAGGCCACCTGAGCTTTGAGCATGGGAGAGGCTGATTATCCAGGTGGGAGCTTGGGATGCTTCACTGCCATAGCCAGGAGCTGAACCGGCACTGAGCGGGGCTGGGGGCAGGCTGGCAAGGCTTGCTGGTTCATCAGCATGTTCCCTAACTTGGTCCTGGTGTTTCCTAGCAAGCTCAAGTGAATCTACAGGGTTTCAGTGGATCTATAGCATGTATGGAAAAACCATCCCCAAAAGCACAGGAATCCAGGGGCTTTTCTAGTTCTGGTTTTGACTGAAGCTTCTGAATTGTATTGAATATAATTGAAATAAAATTAAGCCAGGAATCACTGTGGATCTGTGGCCATGCTGCATTTCAGCCACGGCTTCCTGAGCTGTTGCTGCTGATCTGGTCTAGCAGAGCTGAGCCTGGAGCCTCTGCCTGGCCTTTGTGCTCACTTTGCATCAGCAAAACTGACCTCGGGAGCCAGGAACCAGGGAGTGCCCTGGTCCTCTTACTCAGGCACCAGCTTTGCCAGGACAGTGTGTGATGGGGGTGACGTGTCAGGGCGAGGATGACCCCTTGTGCCCGTCTTTCCCCAGGTCTGAGCCATAAGCTCTAATCGCCCCCATCAACCACCCTGCTGCCGAGCCAGTGCTGCCTGCGCCCTGCCTGCTCCCAAGCTGATGGTGCTGCCCCAAGCAGCCCCTCCCACCTTCCCACCCACCCAGTGCTGGGGAACCCAGCGTCGGGGCAGAGCCACCCTCCAGCCCCATCCCAGTGGTTCCTGGGGGGTGAAGGCCCCTACTCCAGCACTGCAGGGAGCAGGAGCGTGCGCTGGGGCTGGGTGAGGAGGAAGGGCAAAGGATGGGGTTTCGCTGTGTCAGAGGATGGTTTGCCTGGTAATCCAGAAACTGCTGCTTCAATGTGCAGCATCTGAGTGACCAAGGAAGAGAAAAGACAGAGCTTGCTTGGAGCAAGCAAGGACATGCTCGGTTGTAATGTGGGCACGGCTCTGCTGCTCAGCCCCACTCCACTGACGCACACGAAAGAGCTGCTTGCTCTCTCCACCTCTGTGGTTTACACAAGAGGTTTACGCCAGCTGAGGTTTTGGTACAGGGAAACCTAATATAAACCTCCCATGGCAGCTGGATTTCAAACACCGGCTGCAGCAGCAGGGGAGCTGCTCCTCCACACCCCAACCTGCGCTGAACACAGTGCAGGACCATGAGCAGGGAGGCTGTGTGTGCTCCTGCTCACCTCACTGCTGCCTGAAACGGGGAAACATTGAGTGTGCAGAAATAAACACAGGAAAAAGAGAGCCAAGAAAGGAAATAATGGAGACCTTACTCTCTTTCATAATATCTCTCTTTTCTTCTCACACTTACTTTTTCTGTGCCACTTAACCAAGCAACCTGGACATTACTGATATGAGAACATCAGCCCTATTAAACAACTGCCTGTCCCCTCCATAGTAGGGTCTGTGTTAATGTTAATGTTAATAATCATGATGATGAGCATGATCCTTGCATCTGGATGTCAAGCAGGGTGCCAGAGGGACTGGCTGGGAAAGCTGAAGCCTGGCTGAAATCACCATGCCAGGGGATGGAGGATGTCAACTTCCCTGTGCCCTTCATCTGCTGAGAGGAGGAAGATGCAGGAGAAACACAAGGTGATGGGTGAAGTGGTGAGGAAGCTTTGGCTGGACCAGGAAACGTGTGTGGGTGGGATGTGCAGGAGATGGCTCGTTTGGGAAGCTGCTGGGAAGAGCCGTGGGTGGCTCTGGGCTGTAGAGAGGAGCTGCTGGCAGGGTAAGGCAAAGGGCAGCCAGAGCCTGAAACCAGGCAGGAGGGGATGGCCGGAGCATGGAGTGGAGCGAGGAGGGTGGGATTTGGCTGTGGCCCAGCTAGGAAGGGCAGGAGCAAAGGCGCCCGGGGCACAGCCCTTGTGAGGCAGGGGGGGAATGCAGAGCTCTTCTGCTAACAGATAAGCCTTTGTTTGAAGGATGAATAAATAATAAAACCGGCCTGGAAAACCTGGCTTTGCCGTTGCTGGAGAGCTCCAACCTTTTCTGATGAGGGAGGAAGAACTGATGTCACTTCTGAGAAGCTGCCCGGGGCAGAAGGGTTATTTCTCTCCAGCGCTGCCTTGAGCAGCCACAGCATCATCTGTCCCATGATTGTTCCCATGAGGACTGGGAGAGTTTCTCCCAGCTGCTGCTCCGTGGCAACCATCACTTCATCCATGCACCACATCTGACCTCAGGTGATGCACTGTTTCAGAGGGGGTTTTGGGATTTTTTCGTCAGGTTTTGTTTGTATGTTTGGTTTTTGGTTCTTTGGGTTTTTTTTAAGAGAGTTTCTTATCAAACACAATGATAATTATTGTGATATGGAAACTCTGCTGCTAAAACTTGGCCTTTTTCCTTTATTCCTACCTTCCTCTCTCTTCCTATTAGGTTCCACCCTCACTCGTAAGAGCACTTTTTGGAGCAAACTTCCCCACAGGTGACATCTCTGTGCTCTCCCTGGCTTTGTCCTTCTGGCAGGTGGTAGGAAATCCCTTGGATTGCTCCGTTTCCTCTTCTTTCCCCAAACAAGGAGGCAATTTCACTAACCCCCCAAGTGAGGATGTTCAAACAGATACTCCCTGAGTTTTGACAGCTTCAGCTGTCCCCGGGAAGGCTCCTGCTGGGAGCTTGTCCTATGGATCAGATATTTGATGGGAGGGTTAACAGGAAGGGCTCTGTGCTGGATCTACCCCTGCTCTCCTGCTGGGAAACCTTCCCATGCCCAGAGCTTCTCCACAGTGGGAATGCTCAGCCAGGGACAAATGCTGGCTGAGGATGGGGTCGGGGCATGGATCCTGGTCCTGCTTCCTGCATCCCACTCCTGGGATGCAGTGGCTGCTGCTCTAAATTGCATTTCCATTTCATTTCCATCCATCCAGATTTCATAAAGCCCATACCCATGCGAGCACTGCTGCTGGAGACTGGACTTAAACTGCACAAATCCTTCAGAAGGCCATGGCACAGAACCATCAACACCCTTAAACCTCACTGAGGCACAGCTCCCACTGCATGATACTCCCTGGTGCAGCTGTGATACTGGAGTGAAACTGCAGCAGAGGACAAGGGCTGGGCTTTGGCTTCAGTAATTCAGGTTTGGGAGAGATTAAAATCTGGCTCAAAACTCTGGAGCAGTGTGCCATCAAGCATCAAGTAAGGGCGTAGCTGGACAGCATGGTTGTTGTGCTTAGTCCAGCTTGTTTAAGTTGTATTTATCTTCCCTTGTAGCAATGGTGATTGTAATGTGCATGGAAATTAAAGCAGAAATAGGCCAAGGCGATGATGGTGAGGTTTGCTCCGGCATAAATACAGAGCAGGTCCCCTGACTCATGGACTGTCTGGTCCCTAGTGCTGACTCCAGCCCTACCATACAGCCTCAAGACACGATGCCAGCCCTGCAGGCAGAGCTCCTGCCCCATCTCCTGCCCCCCTCCTCGGTGGGCACTGGGTTTCCTGACACTGTTAAGGGTCTCCAGAGCCCTCCATGGTGGATGTTCTCACCAAGGAGGAACATCTTTCCTAGGGGCAGGAGGGTGAGTTCCAAGGCTGTGAGCTCAAGGCTGAGCTGTGTTTTATACCTCCTCTCTCTTAGGCTGGACTGTCTAAGAGAAAACCAACCTCCTGTTTTCTAAGCGTGGCAAAGCGCTTTGTGAAGGTAATGGAGAAGGAGGGTGAGGGTTTCCCCCCATACTAAGTCCTATTCAAAGCTTCTGCCTTCCCTTCTAAGGGACACATATATGACCTGCTAACAGCACAGTAGTCATGGCCAGCCCCACATGAATCCCTGGGATACTTCTGGGATGGGATGAGCAAGAGCATAAAGTAACCAAGTCCCTGAGACAAAAGAAACGTCATCATCGTCATCCACATTCCCCAGACAAAGTAGGGAGATGCCCACACGTCTCTGATGGGCCCAGGGTCAGATGGAGATAGCTACTGAGCCTGGAGACCACAAGCCCCAGCCAGAGCTGCAGCAGATACTCCCACCAAGAGACTCAGACCCTGGTCCTTCTAAGGAGTGCATCAGAAAACCAAATCCCGGGGAGTGGTTCAGGAGCATCACCTGCACTGGGGATAAAGAAACTGCTGGTGCTGTGAGTGGTGCTGGGAGGTGGATGGATGGGGATGTGGTCCAGGGTGCTCAGCAAAGGGCTTTGCCAGGGTTTTCCTCTGATGCGTGGCCGGTGTGCTCCGAGGCTCAGCTGGTGTTGCTGAGGATGGCCGAGCAGTGGCAAGCGACAGGACCTGGCACCAAGCCATCTTCAAAGCCTTGCAGGATTTCATGCTGCTCGTGTTCTTTTCCCACTGTTGCTGTATTAGAGCTGCAAAGCAGGCTGGCTTCCCTCCTCACCAACACCGGTGGGGGGCTGACTGGCCTCGAGCCGCAAGAGGTGGTTGCATGGAAGCACACAGGCTTCCAACAGATTTGGATGGGAGGCTGAATTCAGGGCTGGGGAAGGGTGGCTGGCTGCATCCAGAGGGACAAAGAGTGTTTCCATGGGCAGATTGCAGTGCCTGTCTTGAGCTGCACAGACTTACAGAATCCTGACTCTCCAGAGCTGCTCATCGAGACACCACCAGCATGGGAAGGGCTTGTTCCCAGGCTGGAGAGGCCACCAAGACTCAGAGGGGCTCCTCATCGGGCTGTGACCTGCTGTAGGATGGTGCTTGCTGGGCAACCCCTCACTGAATCAGCTGAGCTCGCAGCCCTGGCTCCTCACGGCTTGCAGGAAACATTCCAGCGTTCCGGCACACTTGCCAAACCGGAGCTTGGTCGTTGCCCTGTCACCACTGTGCTGCCAGGGCTTGTCACCGGCAGCACCTTGCACTGAGCCCTGGTCTGAGGTGCAGCCCCTGCAGCCTCACCGCAGCGCGGGGTGAGCCCGGGCCATACCCGGTGTCGCAATCTCCATCCCTGTTCCCAGCAGGGCGCTCGGTGGGTTGATTTTAGGAGTGTTGCTCTGTTTTCCTGGCAGCAAAACCAGGCGGGAGCCCGGCAGTGCCTGGAGCAGGGGTTGGGACAGGAGCTCCTTGCTGCTGCTGCTTCGCAATCCTTCCCCAGCAAGTTGTGTAACCGGTCCAAGCACCGGCTTCCCCATCTTGATGGTGGGGCTGTTTCCACACGGTGGGAGTGTTCCCTGGATTCAAAGGTGTTTGTAAACTCCAACACAGGAATTAACAAATTGGGGCTAATGAGCAGAGCCCTCCCCGAGGTGTGCGTGGACAGCCAGGTGCAGAGAGGGAGGGTGGCCCGGGGCCTCAGCCCTGCGCTGCCACCTCAGCCACCACCAGCCAGAAAAACGCAGATTTCAGCCTGGCCCGAAGCCTTCAGAGGTGCTTTGGCACCGGCCAGAGCTGCTGGGCTCTCAGGCAGGGCACACAGGGAAGGACACCTTCCGAAGCTCCATCCATTCTCGGATGCTGTGAGCATGGGGCACACAGTGAGGCAAGGCTCAGGGTGCAGCAGCGGGGACCCCAGTCCCAGGGTGGGAATCACAGGGTGTCTCCTCCAGCATCCTCACATTGCTCAGCATCCTGAGCTGCCAGCCCAGGTGTGGTGTTTCTTGTTTTCAAGCCTTCCACTAACATCCCCAAAGACTAGAAATGCAACCGGGTATTTCATAGCATCACAGACAGGTCTGGGTTGGAAAGGACCTTAAAGCTCCTCCAGCTTCAACCCCCTGCCACGGGCAGGGACACCTTCCATGAGAACAGGTTGCTCCAAGCCCTGTTCATCCTGGCCCTGAACACTGCCAGGGATGGGGCAGCCACAGCTTCTCTGGGCACCCTGTGCCAGTGCCTCAGCACCCTCACAGGGAAGAGCTTCTGCCTAAGAGCTCATCTCAATCTCTCTTCTGCCAGGTTAAAGCCATTCCCCCTTGTCCTGTCCCTAGAGGCCCTTGTCCAAAGCCCCTCTCCAGGTTTCTTGTAGCCCCTTTAGGCACTGGAAGCTGCTCTAAGGTCTCCCTAGAGCCTTCTCCAGGCTGAACAGCCCCAGCTCTCCAATTCACACCATCCTTCGACCATGGGAAAACTGGGGCCACCGGGGAGGAGCGTGCTGAGCCTTAGAGGGCTCGGGGCCACCCTGTCTCCTCCTGCCAGCCCTCCCCAGAGCAGGAGCTGGCAGCGGAGCGTGCCCCAGGCTCTGGGAGCAGCAGCCTGGGAGTCCCTGCTGAGCCAGCCCGGCTGGGGGGAGCCGGCCCCAGGGCTGGAGCTGGGGCCTCAGCCCGAGCAGAGGAGCTCAGCGAGTACCGCAGCCTGAGAGCGCACAGCGCGGGCAGCACCCTCCTCCCTCGGGGAACAGCCCTCCAGTGCATCACCGCACGGCACCGCACCCGCGGGCAGCGAGCACCGAGGGGCTCCCCGCACGTCACTCCCTTCCGGGTCCTCAAAGGCTCCTCAGCCCCTACACCAGCTCCCCAGTTTCCTCCCAGAGGGAGATTTCTGGCTGCTCTGCGTCCACCGGCCAAGGCAAGTACCTCTAGAGAGGAGGACGAACAGGCCATGGGCTCGAATGTGCTCCAGCCGTCCCGCTCTGCACGCTCCAGAGCCGCTGCAGCTCTTCTGGGAAACACGGGACACGATTCTGAACTGACGCAAATATCCAGCTCTTTGGAAAAACGTGCCCTGTGCCACCCGCTTGGTGCGGGCAGGGGCTGTGTCTGCCCAGCCTCCAGCCCCCTCCTGTGCAATGCACAATGGGGCTGAGCCTGCCGGGGGAGAGGGAGGGCGCGATTTTTTAACGTCTTTTCCCTTTTAACAGCGACTTTCCATAGAACGAATCATAATCAAAGAATGGTTTCGGTTGAAGGGACCTTAAAGCTCCTCCAGTCCCAGCCCCCTGCCACGGGCAGGGACACCTCCCACTAAACCAGGTTGCTCCAAGCGCCGTCCAACCTGGTCGACTCAACACGCTGCTCTCTTTTTTTATGGCCAGTACAACAGAAATGCGTCGCCACCCCATCAGACGGGGCTGAGGGGAGGGCGATCGGCACCACTCTTGGTCCTGCCGGAACAAGTGGCTAAGGACAGCCAGGCTTGTCTCCCCTGGGATCCGACCCAGCACACCCCTGGGAAGCAAAGGAACCTGCTCCCCAGAGCTCCGGCTACTGCCATGCGAGGGGACGGGGGAAAAACCCTCCCTGTGCCCACACGCGTGCCGAGAGGTGCGGACCCGGCTCGGTGAGGAACCGACACAGCGGCGAGTGCCCGGGCTCCGTGCGGGGATGCTGCGGGATGAGAGCCGCTGGATCGCGGCGCTGCTTGTCCCGGCCTGGGGGGCAGCGGGTCACTCACCTCTTCTTCTGCACGGAGGGGCTGTATTTGCCTTTGTTGCGTTTCCTGAAGAGCGAGTGCATCGCGTCCCCGGCACGGCGCCCGCCGCGCTCCGCCTGCTCTGCCCCACCGCCGCCCGCAGCCTCTGCGCCGCCACCGGGACCGGGCGGGCCGCGCCGGGAGGCGGCCAGGGGTGCCCCGCCCCCTGCCCGCAGCACCTCCCCCGGTGCTCCCCGCCCTTAGGAGCGCCCCGGTGCAGCCCCGCGCTCCTGGTCTCAGCTCTGCCCGAGAGGGGCTCCGACGGGACTGGACCCCCCAAAACCTGCAGGGTCAACAGTGACATCCCCCCGGATTCAGAGTACCGGTGCATATATACACGCCGTGTATACCTATATAGAGTCAGGTGTATATATATGTGTATATATATAAACGCTTATACACTCCTCCCAGCCCCGACGGACCGGGGGTAATAGCCTCAGGGCACAGGCATGGAGAGGTTGGATGTCCCCACTACCAGCCTCCCCCGCACGGTTTTCTTTGCTCCAGCACCTCCTGGGGGTTTTCTGTCTTTGGGAACAACCACGGCTCCTTCCAGGAGCATCCCCTTCCCTGGAGGCTGCAGCCAGTGCCAGCGCTAGGGCAAGTCCCCTCAAAATGCAGGACCCCTCCTACCTGGAGGCTCAGTCATACAGGCAGCAAGAAGGCAAAGAGATGCCCCCGTAGTCCCCCCTCCCCTGGCCTGCTGCAGCCTAAGAGGTTTTGCTCACACACCCAGAAACCCACAGCAGTCAGCAATTAGGACCAGCTCTGGCCTTTTTATCCCGGGATTTTGTGCCCATGTGGGATTAAAGGCCTGATTGTAGCTTCCCCACCAGCCCCAAATCCTCTGCTGATTTTCATTCTGTGGGTAAGGCTGTGCATGCTGTGACCTATTGATCCCGATCCCCTGCGTGTATCAGATTGTCTCTGCCAGAGAGTACGGAGCCCTTTGTCCAGGAGACATTCCTGCACGGATCCAGCTGCACCTGCCTTGGGTTGCTGGGGGCTGTGGGGCCTGGCAGCGACAGTGAAGGCCAGTGCGTGTCTGTGGGTGAGTTTCCTCTATCCCGGTTCAGTAAGGGTTGCCTTCCTGGTTGCTTTTGGGGGGTGAGGGGTGGTTTCCTTGCAGGGGCTGAGTGCTCTGGCACACAGTGGGGAGACTGTGGTACTGGGGTGGTCTGAGGTGCTCCCTGGCTTTGCCAGCTGCTTCTCAGTGGTGAATTAGGCATCAGAAGCCAGCTTGTTGTGAGGCTGAAACCTGCAGAGGAGCCTTGGACCCGCTCGAAGCCAGGCTGTGCCCCTACTTTGGCTTTTCATGGCCTCGTCCAGCCGAGCACCTTCAGGTCTTTGGTGAGCAGAGGCAGATTTAACATGCTTGCCCCTGACCTGGGGCTGCTGGCCTGGCCCCGTACAGGCTGGGGCTATTTCTGGGCTTCACCAGTTACCAGCCATGATGAATCTGCTTTAACTAGAACTGAGGTTACAGCTTTGTCTTTAGGGTGCCGAGCTTCAATCTTTGCTTCCAAAGAGACATCCTTTGTAAAATAAGAACCGTTCATCTGATCCCTGCGGGACCAGTTAGTCTTGGGAGACTGGCACACTCCCTGCCATGGCCACACACCCGTGCCGAGCTCCTGCCCAGGTGAGGCGCAGACCCGGTTTTCCTCATCTTTTGAGGAGTGAGGATTTTCCCAGTGCTGCAGCGTGCTGGGAGACTGAGCATCGCTGCAGCGGCACCCGCATCCCCCATCCATCTTCCCACCTGGGCAGCATGCACTGGCTCCGATCCCAGAGCAAGGCATGGGAGAAACCCAACCTGCTTGCTTTTATTTTACTACATGAAGTTCTGAGCAACTTTATTTACTCAAGAAACACTCTCTGGTTTTCATGTGGTTCTATTCCCCCCAATATCTATTGACAGTGCATTCCCAGGTGCTCAGGGGACTGTTTGCTCCTCTGCCACCTTCCCCCCATGAGCTTTATGCATCCCAGAGCCCCTCATTATACCCTTTGCAAGGTGAGCTGTGTTTGGGATGAAATGTCTTTGCCCATGGGAAGTGAGGGGGTTTGCACTGCATCTTCTCTTGCACCAGCTCCCTTCTAATCTCCCCACATCTCTGGCATAGCTCATTTTTGTGTGTAAATGCCCTTGAGAGCTGCAGAGTTGCAGCTGCTGGGTGAAACATGGGGTGGAGAGAAACTCTGTTGTAGTGGAAAACTATGCCTTATGTAAACTGCCCAGGTATTTTGCCTTTGTGCTGGCTTGGGATCAGAGGCACCATACAAAGCCGTGTTGCACAGTGTGCTTTTTGGGGGGCCTCAGGCCTGTGATTTGGGGGTGCTGGTGGCTCATGTCCAAGCTCCGGTGTCTGCCCAAAGCACTGTGTGCCCCATGTTGAGCTTTTCCCCCCAGCTGGGATCTGCTGGAGCCTCAGAAGGGGTTTTTTTGCACCATTTATTCAACAAATGAGCCTTTCTGTGGCTTTACTGATGCAGCAGGGCCCCTCTGCGCCCTGTGCCCACCCTGCTCCTGCTGCCCCCATGCTGGTACCTGGACCTGGGGCCACCGGCTCCTCAGAAGCCTCTTGAGAGAAGTAGGGGTGTCCTACCAGCTAGGAGCCCATGCTGCAGAGAGGGCTTTGGCTCCGTAGTGCTCAGGGTATGTGAGCTCATAGGAGGGTGCTGAGCCCCGGGGTGTTGCTCTGTGGTCCCCTGGGAAGCCACCCGCAGGGCTGGAGCCCACCCAGCCACACTCCCTGACTCCTTCCAAGCTCCTAAAGCACTCACCAAGCTCTTTCCACAGGGGTGAGCCCCTCGACAGGCAGCGATGTGGCAATATTGACTTAACCTGAGTAAGGAGCTCTCGAGCGGGAGGGGTCCATGTTTTTATGCAACCAGATTGCATTTTTCTGGCAAGCCCTTCTCTGGTGTGGATCCCACACCCTGCCAAGTGCGCCCTGCTCCACCCTGAACCGGCCCCATCGTCACTGGCCACCCCTCTGCTGCGTCCTGCTGACACGTCCACCATGGGCTTGGCCATGCCACCACATCCCACTGTCCCAAGCCCATCCAGACTTGGGAAGGCATCAAGGCTTGCTGGGCCAAGCCAGCATCGTGGCAGCGGTGTTCCCCTCCCTGCACACCCCAAAAGGCACTGCGGCCCCAGCATGTCCTGCAGTGCTGAGCAGTTTTGGGGATCCATTGCAGCAGAGGAGCCAGTCACAGGGGATACTCAGCCCCCGGGGCTTTTCAGCAGGGCTTCCCAATGAAGAAGTGAAGGGTTTAGCTCTGGATGCGGCGGTAGGGTCATTAAGAAGAGTCAGAAATGCCTCCCAGAAGCCAAGACACGTGGTGGAACACAACAGTGGGGCCAAAACCTCATCTATTTCTGGGTGGGACCTCATGGCAGCCCTTGGAGGGGCCATGCAAGCCCTCGCTCCTGCAGCAGGGGTTTGCCGGTGTCAGGCTGGGAAGGGAGCTCCTGCCTGCAGCCGGTGCAGTGCAGGAAAGCAGGGCACAGAACACCTCTGTGCTGCTGCTGCTTCCTCCTCAGCAGCTCCCACATGCACAGGAATGCAGCCGTGCTCGTTCCTAACTGGTCCTGTGCAGGGCGAAACCTCCCTCAGCTCCGTTTAAGGCTGGGTTTGCTCTGAAAGCAGCAGCTGGCCTGGCTGTTCCAGCCCCATCCCACAGCCTCTGTGACCCCCCCTCCCTCCAGCTTTCAATGGGTCTTGTGGGGTGCTCGAAGGATCAAACTTCATCCATCCGTGAGAAATAAATGGAATAAACAAGTGTGTCACTCCCAAGCGGAGCTGGAGGGCAGGAAAGCTCCTGCCCCAGCAAGGAAGTGCCTTTTGCTGCTGCACTTGCTGGTTTGAGCCCAAGTGCCAATAAGGGAGTTAAATATTGAACAAACACTAAGCGAAAGCCAGTGCTAGCAGCCAAGCAAAACAAACGCCGAGTGAGGCCAGCGCTCTGACTCATTTGGCATGAAAGCACAGCATGGAATAGATTAAATTTGGCTTTTCCTCATCCTCCCGGTACAGAACAGAGCAGAGGGGCTGTGAGAGAGGCACTGAGCACATTTACCAGCGCTGGTGGCATCAGGGGTTTTAAAGATAGCGATGCGATTTTAAGGTCCAAGGTGGCAGCAGGTCCTTATTCTCCTGTCTCAGGAGATGGAGAGGGATGGGGTGCCCCAGGGTGGACACGGGGGTTCCCCTCTGCCTCCTGTGTGGCATGGTGAGCCCCACGCAGCCCCTAACCACTGCAGTGGTCCTGATGCCCACAGCAGAGTCGCCCACAGCCAAGGTCCTGGCCAGGATGTCCCAGGCAGGGTCCACCCTGGCGAAAGCCATTGAGATGGAGAAAAAGGTCAGGGCTCCACGGCAGGCCTTGGACCGTGATGCAAATCTGGGAATTTCTGGGGTGTATTTTTTTCATCTCTGTAAGTATGCAGATGGAGCTCACCCAGGGGCAGCTGCCACCAATGGGTAAGGGAGTTAATGCTCTGCTTCCACCAGCACGGAAGGAAGCACTCGGAGGAAACGGCAAGGCAGAGCCTCGCTCCCAGCACATCTCCATGATCCACCCCACAAGCCTGGCTCGGGGGATGCTCTGATCCCCCATGGCTGTGGGCAAGGGGGGATACAACCGTGGGATGTCCCTGTGGGCTCCTGTCTGCTGTGAGGAGGGAGGTGGAAGTGATGCCCCGAGGCACTGTGTGCCTTGGCAGAGCTGGACCACTGGCACCAGGGCAGGACCAGGGTGGCCTCAGTGCCCCCAAGGCTATTGGGTGCTGTCACCTCCCAGCACCCAGTGCCCAAAGACACTGACACCACCTTTGACAATCCTGACCAGTGAGACTGGGAGCGGCCGGGCCAGCGCCCGGCTCCCAGTGCCCTGCGCCCGCTCCCAGCGGTTTCGGCAAGCCCGGCTGCCCGTCCTCTCCCGGAGGCACAGCCTGCCCTGGGGCTCCCACCCGGCACCTCCCGCACGGGGTTGCGACAGCGCTTGGGAGCGGGGGCTGTCCCCGCACCAGCGTGAGCCCCAATGAGTGCCCCATGGATGGGCTCCCAGCCAGGGATGCGTGTCAGAGGCATGGGGCAGGGTGTAAAGCAGAGCTGCGCCCCTAAAGGTGTGCAGGGATGAAGCCTCACTGGTGGCGGCTGTGCCGGGCGGAGGGAGGGCTGTGCCTCCTCAGGGGACCTGTCACCGGACTGGTAGGTGACACAGTCACTCGGAAAGGATGCAGAGCGGGATCAGCCTTAATTCACCCCCTTCACTGGTGCGTGGTGCCTGTGGGCTGTCACCCAGGGCGCGGGCGCATCCTCCCCACACCCCTGTCCCGGGTTTGTCCTGGCCTCCTCCCTGTTCTTCATCACAGCATGGGCTGGGGCAGCTGCATTGGCCCCAAGGACTGAGGTTCCCTGACTTGTCTCCATTGGTGCCCCGGCTGGAGATGCCACCGGCCACCACTGAGACCCCAGAGACCCACCGTGCTCCCTGCCTGCAGGACAGCTTGGCTCAGATGGGCAGCAGTGACCAGACAGACAGGCTGCCACCATCTCTACCCTTTGGTGTTTTCCCCTGTTAGTCCCAGGTTACCTGGAGCTGGGGGAAGTGCTGAGCACAGGACCTGGACCGTGGTGGGGCTGGTGGCTTTCCTGAGACACACAGATCCCTGGGACTCACAGACATCCAGGTTCCGGCTGCAGGATGGTGCCTGATGGGGAGAGGGAGATGTAAAACACTGCATGCGGCAGGTTGATGCTTGTCTGTGTCCTTTCCATCGCTCTAAATTGGGGACCTGTCTGCCCATGCTGCTGTCTGTCCATCCCAGCCACAGCTGGGCACAGGGAAGCAGGATGTGACCTCCCTGCTCCAAGATAATGTACACAGATGAGCCCCCACCTTCAAACAGTTTCCATCTACTCAGCAGAGCTCACTCCCAGGGCTTTCTGAACGGTCTAAAGGATCAGCCGGATGCTGGGGTATGGCCAGACAACCTCAAACGAGGAGTGGGGAAAAACCCATGTGAGAATTGTGCCCCAAACGATATCAGGAACTGGAAATGCTGAGGCCTGCTGGCAGTGCTCAGGAGGAGCACGGTGCTGCAGCCCGGGCTTAGTGCAGGTCAGCAGCACCTGCAATTGGGTTTAAATAGTTTATGGAGGCAGGTTAACCATTGATTCTAACCACCCTGAATGGCTGTACCCACCATTAGCCACCACTGAAAGTGCAGGGTGAGGGGGGACCTCGCTGGCAGGAGGGTAAAGGGGTCACCCTGCTAAAATCAACACTTATTTTATTGAACCATGCGGCTGCACGCTGGTGATGGGTGCCACGGGGGTCCCTCAGCCCAGGCACTACTGTGCCGTGTCCCAGGCGGTTGGACCCATGGGCTGGGGTGATCCGCACTGCAGCATTCCCAGGCACCAGCGCAGCCGCCCCGAGGCTGGCTGGTGCCTCACAACTGGAGACATCGGCGGCGTTTAGCTGGGGGGAGCCGGGAGAGGGGCGATCACATGCTCGCCCGCCTGGGATTAGATGTAGTCGGCTGCAGCAGGAGCTGCGCTGGGAGAGGTGCCGGGAGCCTTGCAGGGAGCTGTGCCAGCCACTGGCACCCTGAGCCCATGGCCCGGGGCAGCAGGACCCAGCCACAGCAGCCCTAAAGGCTCAGTGGGGAGGGTGGCCCCAGATGATGTCCTACCGCCAACCTCCTGGCCATGACCTGGAGCACTTTGATGGGCTTTCTCTCATCTACTGGTAAGCAGGGCAAGATGCGGCTGTGCCGGGAATGGGCATCACCCGGTGTCTTGGACACCAGCTTAGGGAGCGGCATTAGGAAGGATGCATTCTGTAACCCTGTAGCTTTTTGTGGGGGTTAATTCATTTTAAGATGGTCTTGTGGGGGTCCTGGAGCACCCACACCCAAGCTCCACTGGGATTGCAGTGCACGGGTGAGGCTGGTTTCAACCAGGAGTGGGGAAGAGGATGCATTTTGCAGGCAGCAGCTGGGGAAGCGCCTAGTCCGGGGTGCTCTTGCTTCTGTTGCAGGACTTTCACATCTGACAACACCAGCCTCTCCAAAGGGACGGTGTCCACCCAGTGCCTGGGGATGGGTGTGTGTGGAATGGGGACCCCCATGTGGATGCAGGAAAGGCTGAGGGGATGGGAGGTGAAGGCAGGTGCTGGGCAGCTGCAGATGTCTATGTAGGGCAGAGAGAGCCAGCGGGAGTGCAGCTGCACCGGGGACAGGGTTCAGAGCGTGCGGCTTTAGCCGATTAACTGGGGGTCAGTGGGCCGGATCCAGAGCTGGCGGGGGCCCGGCGGGCTTTCAGGGCCACCCTGCGGCTTGGCAGAGGCTTTCTTAGGCTGGTAGAGCCTGGGCATCCCCACTGGGGCTCGAGACAGGGGACCCTGCAGCCACTGCGGACCATGGACACTGCTAGGGCACAGTCTGCCTCCTGCTGAAGTAGGTCATTGGAGCTTGGGCTGTGGGGGCTGTGGGGTGGCAGCACCCCATGGGGGTGCAAGCGGGCTGGTGAGGGCAGTGCCACAGGGCGACAGCTATCTTCACCCAGGAGCTTGGTTTGGGGTGCTGTGCCCAAGCTTTGCTGCTGCTTTTGTGTGCAGAAAGGGCAGAATCTTGCCGGTCAGAAGGAGGTATTGCAGGGCAGGAGTGACCTTGTGGGGTGAGTTTTGGGGAGCACTGCCAGGCTGGTGCCACTGATGGATGCTGATGTTGTGGGGCTGTGGTGTGTGTATGGGGCAGGCAGAGCTACACCTCTGCCTGGCAGCATCAGCAGGATCCTGCTCACATCCCTAGCTCCACAGGGCTGCTGAGCCTCTCTTCCCTGTAAGGCAAAAATGCTCTGACTCCTTTTCCTTCCTTGGCAGTCTGCTCATGTGCCAGGGTTTGGAGTCAAAACCTGCCCCAGCTTTGTCCTCTGGGTTGCGCTTTGTGTGGATGAAGAGTCCTGGTCAAGGGGTGGCTGACTTTGTGCCCGGGGACTGTTCCTGCATGTGACGGGCTCCAGATGTGCTGCTGGTGTCTGTCTGTCTGGCAGCTCCTCTGGGATGTGGTGGAGGGTGGCGAGCAGATGGTGGGGAGATAACACCTCCTGGTGCTCCCGCAGCATGACCCCGCTCTGCCGCTGAGCAAAAGATTCATCTTGGAGTTTGAAATAGGACTTCAACAAAACACTGTGAGCTGCTGGTGGGACCTCACCCGAGCCATCACCAGGGCTTGGGACGGGGTTGCTGTGGCTGGACCCGCACCTTGTCCATCCCGTGGTGCTGATTTCTCTCACTGGTGATGCTGGTGTGACCCAACGGGGCTTTGCTCCTCTGGGCGCGACTGCTGGAGGCTGTTTGTAGGTTTTGCAAAGGTGGCTGTTGTGCAAGAGCTTTGCCAGACCCAGCGGCAAATAAACCAGCCCCAGAGGTGCCCGTTGATGCCAGGCAGGTCCTGTGGCTGGACCGCACTCTGTGTGCCCCAGGCGGGTGAGAAGCTGGCAGTGGGGCTGCACTGGGCATGGCCAGCGGGCAGGACTCTGCATTGCTATTGCTGCTGTGCTTATGGCTTCTGCAGGGTCTGGGTTTGAGCATGGGGGGGTTCCAGCTCAAGGACAGGGCAAAGGTCTTCCCAAGCCTCTGCTGCGCTCCTGGCTCAGTGGCTCATTCTGGAATCTTTCCTTAAAGCACAGTTTTCCTGTCTTTCTGTACCCAGCTGTTTCCCTCCCTTTTTCTTTCCATCCCCTTTCTTATGGATTCGCTTGGGTGAGTTTCCTGCCATTGTTCTCATGTTTTCCCTGGTTAATCTGGTGACCAGAGCAGCAAAGCCGGGTCCACAGCCCCCACCAGTGACTGTCCCCTGTTAATAAGTTTATGACCAGTCCAATCCCACAGCCCAGGGGATTTAGACAGGCAGGGAGGTTTATAATCCCCTTAACCCTTCACAGGAGCTCACACCCAAACCAGGGCCACAGCATGAGACCCAAGCAGAGCAGCAGATGACCTACCGCGGCGGAGGGTGAGGAGGAGGGAGGAAGGCTTTGCCATGTGTGAGATGCCACCATGCCTTGGTCCCCTGGGATCCCTCCAGAGGAAGGGGATGAAGGAGCACCAAGGTCTGCATGACCATGGGGAGGAAGGAGATGCCTGTAGGGTGTGGGGACATCAATATGTGACTGCTGCCAGCCCAGCAGCTCTGCTCATGGGGATGAGGTTTCACCATGAGCAGTGCCACTGGGAAGAGGCAGGACCCCAGCCTTAGGGGAGTGGTGGACTCCCCAGAATTGGTAAGGTTTGTCTGGACAGGGTCATGCATGCCTAGGAAGGTTGGGCCAGTTGATCGTTGGGGTCCCTTCCAACCTCGTGTGCTATGATGCTATGGTTGTTTTTCCCTCTTCTGTTCAGACTTGTCTGTGACCGTCCCTCATCATATGAGCTCACCTGAAGCAACTCCACGGGTAACATTAATGAAGCTGATGTGGACTGCACCATGGCTGTGGACAGCAGGCAGCTCATTCCCAGCTCCACAGCAGCAGATTGATTTAGTTTGAATTGTTACCAACGCTTTGCAGCTGATCCCGTAAGCAGTACTGTTGCTTTTTTCTGCTTTCTAATCAGATGTAAATGCCTCTTCAGCCTACGCTGATTTCAGTTTGTCACGAAACAAATGTTGGATCGTTCTTGATCAAGTGCCTGGTGCTGCCCGGGCAGCACTTTTCTCTCGCTGCATCTCCTGGTGGTGGGATGCAGGCAGAGACCACAGTGCAGTGTCCCACTGAGGGCTGCTCCCTGCAGCCTCACATCTTACTGCTGCTTCCCGGAGCCGACACACTCAGGCAGACCTCACTGCAGTGCAGCATGTCTTCCCACCTCTAATTCCCACCCACTCAGACCTGCTCAGCCCCTATTCCTCTGCTAAGCCATGAGCAGAGGCTCCCTGCGGGCTCTGGGGTGCTGCTGTCAGCACAACGTGCTCATCCTCAGCTCTGGCATCCTTGTGCTGCTGCTTTGCTGAGCTCACGGTCCTGCCTGGAGCCACCAGCAATCTGGGGTGATCTATGATTCTATAAACCACCTGATTCAGTCAAGGGATGCTTGTGGGACCTGGCCAGGCCGGGCATCCGCACAGGGACCAGCCATACCCAGTCTCTGCTTCTCTCCTCATGCTCACCAACGTGCCTGTCCTTGTGGTTGGGTTTTCTCTCTTTCTGTAGCTACCTTTCACTGTAAACCTCACAGTTCCCCATCCTGAAGCCAGTACCACTGCAGTGAGTGCCTGCCTGTGGGGAGCCTGCCCTGGTTTGTGGGGACAACCACTTGTGGTTCCTCCAGCTGCGAGTGTGATTCAGTGGCCACTGTCCACCAACTTTGGTGCTCACGCTGGTCTTTCCCAAGAAGCAGGGAAGGAAGTAGACAAGACAGATCAAAGGAGAAATGTAGAAGAGTCTTTTATCCACAGACAAGCTAAACACTGCTTTCTCAGAGTATGCTTTGACCAACATGTAGAGGAGAGGTGGATATAATAGGTTAGATCTTAGGCAAAAGCTCTTCCCTGTGAGGGTGCTGAGGCGCTGGCACAGGGTGCCCAGAGAAGCTGTGGCTGCCCCATCCCTGGCAGTGTTCAAGGCCAGGTTGGACGGGGCTTGGAGCAGCCTGGTCTAGTGGAAGGTGTCCCTGCGCATGGCAGGGGGTTGGACCTGGAGGAGCTTTAAGGTCCCTTCCAACACAAACTGTTCTACAATTCATGATTTTATGATAACATAGCAGAGAATTGCACCTGCTTGTGATTCCCTGTTCGATAGAAAGGAAAATCTCATCAATTTTGTTGCATCCCTACCTAAACTACTACTTTGTATTTCTGATCCTAATGGTGCTTTCTAAAGCAAGAAGGTGGGAATCTCCTGCCCTGGGTGCTGAAGGGGAGGGAGCCTCAAGGCAGCTGTCCCTCAGCTGGAGGTAGAGGAAGATTTGTCATTGTATTTAGAAGAAAATCCAAATTTAAAATGTGCTGCCAGAGAAGCGAACGAGCACATACTTCCCATGGGGTCTGCAGACCTTCACGAAGAGCTTGGAAACTGGCATCATGTAAGTGCAGGAGCTGGTCACTTCAAAGCCTGGAAGCCAGAGATGCTGTGTGTCCCTGGGCAAGCAGCCCTGCTCTCTCACAGCACTGTATGCAGGGCCTCTCCAACTGGGGAAGTGGTGGAGTTGTCTTCCTGGCTGTCCCACCAGGAAAGTTGCATCTTCTTTGATATGCTGGAGACATTTCTCTCCTTCTAGTTTCAGGCAAGGTGGCTTCTCCACCAGCTGAAAGAGTTCTATGAGCTGTGGCTTGGGCTGCACATGCCTTCCAGATCTCTGCCATCAGTCAGTGATGAAGGTTAAGATGCATGAAAATATTAGTTCCTGGGTTTCAGCCTCAGTGTTGGGGCTGGAATAAGTGAGATTGATGGCTCTACGTCTTTGCTTGTGCGGCCTTAATCCGACCTGGAGAAGACCCTGCCTGAGCAGACAGGCTGCAAGAACCCTCAGTTTTAACTGAAGGTGTGTGTCACAAGAGACAAGCCTTGAGCAGTGCCTTCCCATGCAGTTTTGCATTTTCTGCTGAGCATCTCTCTGTCCCCATGTTGACCATTGATGCTCCAAATGACATTAAACTCATGAGCTCTACATCTTGTGCACCAGCTGTTCCCAGAGCTCTTTGCTTGTAATCTCTATAGGAAGGGCGAGGGGAGACTTGAATGAGGAATGAAAGTAATTGCACTTGGTTATGCTTCTTTCAGGCATTCTCTTCCCCTCTTTTCTTTCTGAACTCCAAATATAGAACTTCCAGCCTAGTTGAATCTATGAGTCAATATTGCCACCATCTTCTCCACCTGCTTGCTCTTGGTGGTGGTTGGTTTTATGGTGTTGGAGATGGCATAATGCCCCAGAGGAGGCAGTGGGTGGTGTGTAGGGCACGGGCACACTCTGTAATCCACTTCCTTTCTCTGCCTCTCCCCGGTGCTCCCAGTTTCTCTCTCCCGCACTCGCCCTTCCTCACCTCTTAGGAAAATGTGGGTTTTATTTTGCTGGTGGCATGTTTTTTCCTTATGGTCCTGCTCTGACACTTACTTTGATTCCCCTAATGGCTCTGCCCACCCACACTTACACATGCTAGTGTTAAATAAAGCTGACCGATAGAGTTTCACTCAACTGTTTAGATTAACAATTCTTTTTCAAGGAAAGAAAAAACTTTGTACATAGAATGTTGGGTGTTTTTTTTTTTCAATGAGTTTAAAGAGTTTTCAAACTCATTTTCTAGTAGATGTCTAAAAAGTGAGCATCCAAGTTGAGGATGTGTTTGTGTGCTGTCAGGCCCTATTGTGTTAGTTTGTACTTCTCATGCTCCTTCCATTCCCCCATTTATTTCAAAATGCAAAGTCCTGTCAGTGGTGTCCTCTGGTAAGGAAAGCCTGGGTTTTCCAGCTGGATTTACTCGAAGTTGCTCGGCTAGGTCCCAGCTCAGGAAAGAGCCTGACCATATGGTGTATCCCCTTTGCCACGTTGAAGGTTTGCCTTCAACATGGGTTTTACAGAGCAGGACTGGAACCCTTGGGCAGGTTCTATGCGGCCTGTAAATCATTCCAGAGTGTGGAAGTTCTCAGTTTTAAACACTGAAAACTTCAGAAACTATTTTGCTGCAGCTTTCATTTAACAAGACAGATAGATGTGGATCAGCAGGAGCAACATCGACATCTGATGCTTTTGCCAGGGTCAATCTGTGCTTCTGAGTGATGGATCTGAGAGTCTGGAGATAAATCTGGAAGCTGAGTTCTGCTCCTCTGCCCCAATGGCCTCCTTCATTCAACTTTCATTTACTTCACAGGGTAGGACTATCACAATCTTATGAACTGATGACAGGACAAGGAGGAATGGATTTAACCTGACAGAGGGGAGATTGAGATGAGCTCTTAGGCAGAAGTTCTTCCCTGTGAGGGTGCTGAGGCACTGGCACAGAGTGCTCAGAGAAGCTGTGGCTGCCCCATCCCTGGCAGTGTTCAAGGCCAGGTTGGACAGGGCTTGGAGCAACCTGGTCTAGTGGAAGGTGTCGCTGCCCATGGCAGGGTGTTGGAACTGGGTGAGCTTTAAGGTCCTTTCCAACACAAACTATTCTATGATTCTATATGATATGATGGAGTTAAGGCCAAGAGCTTACTATGACCTTGGCTGTCCCCCAGAGCTTGTAGGGATGCTGGACTTGCGTCCTCTCACTGCCTGCAGCTCCTGGGAATTTCTTTCCATTTCACACCATGGCCACCAAGACCACAGCCCTGCTGCTGCCAAACCCTGCGGGGACTTGTTCTAGGTGTGTGCCTGCTCACTGGACAACCTTGGACAATCTGGTTTCATCCCTTTGTCCTCACGTCCCACAAAACAGGGCTCATGGGCTCATGCTGCTTCTCCTGCTGGGTGGCATGCATCAAGACAGGGTAGAAGAGGCTGTTAAATGCAAATCATACTTCTAACCTCCCAACAGGCAGTGGAACAGCTGAACTTGCTTTGTATTAAGAAGGAAATGCTGTGGGCTGGAAAAGATGCTCAAAGAAAAGAAAAAAACAACAATACCACCCTAAACCCATAAATGCTACAGTCTGTTATTACTTCCAAAGCTTTGTGACAGATTTTAAGCCTTTAGGGATGGTGAGCACACATGACCTGCACTGAACACTGCCCTTCATCCCTGGAGGGGCTGTTCCCAAAGATACACAATAGGATTCATCCAAATAATTATCCTGTTGTCTTAATGATGGGCATGACAGTGCCGCTGGGGGCTGGCAGAGCTCCCACCCCGCTGCTTTGGGAAGGCGCTTGCGATGGGCAGTGTTGGCTTTGGCTTGCGTAAGCTTTAATCTAAAGTTGGAGATGTTTTTAGCTGATCTGTGTTAATGTTGGGTGGAATTAACATGCATACGGGGAGACCACGTGACCCCCTCTGGCCTTCCCCCCCTTCCCGTGTTTTTGTTGTTGGTTTTTGGGCTTTTTTTGTCATCGCTTGAACGGATTCCTGCCAAGTCGGAGTGGCTGGCGCCGGGCAGAGCTGGGCTGCTGCTGCCAGCAAGATGCCCGCCGTCTCTGTCCTTTACAAGGGAGTCATCATCATCAGCAGGTAACCTCCCTGCAGCTGGGGCAAGGACTGGAGAGGGGGCATGGGGCAGTGCTGGGGTTGTGGTGGCCACCTCTAGCCAAGGGTTGCCTGCTGTGGCTTCTCCAGGACCAGGCTGCAGTGGCAGAGGAGTCCTGCGCGCAGCAGAAAGAGACAAGGATCTCATCACTAGCGCCTGTTGCTGGGTTTCTTGCACCTCTAGATTAGCAAAGCTCACTTCTGCTCTGCTCTGCCGTTCGGGCATTGCACAGGGATAAAAGTTGATCGTATCAAGTAGGCATCTGCTTTACCAAGCCCTCCATCCTTATGTCGCGTTTCAGCCCTGTCTGAGCTATTTCTGTTCCTTCTTGGTGTTTTCTCGGTGTTTTACCCAAAAGACTCTGAAAATCCTGGTTAATTGAAGCAGCCTGGGCCCAGGGCTGCTCTGGCTTCCGGGGACACCTTCTAGTTCCAAGGCACCAGATGCGGCCAGTTGTTAGTCCAGTCTTTTGAATGTGTGAAGCATTGCAAGAATATCAAGGGTGGGCACTTTTAATGATGTGAAAAAGCTTCCAGTCCAAGCCTTAGAGGGGGTGTTACTGGCTTTGCAGAGCAGCTGGATATTTTGAGAGGTACTTTGGAAAGAGAACTTCTGAGATTTATTCCTCTCCTGCATCTGCCGGACTTAGAGGAGCCTGTTTGTGCCCCATAGCATTGTCCCTCCTTAGCTCTGTCCAGGTTTGGGATCCGACATTGATTCAGAAACTCTTTTTCTCTTGCAAATTAAATCCTGGGAAGTGGAGTGGGTTTGGAGCTACTCATCCCTGGTTTCCTGCCTGGCTCTGGGTTTTTCACATCAAGGTCCTCCTGTCCTCATGGAGTGCCCACCATTGGCCACCCAAGGAGAAGTGCCAGCGGTCTGGGTTTGGAGTCTGGTGTCACCTTGCCAGAGGAATGTTTAGGGGGAGGCTTGGGTGTATGGTGCTTTTCCACCCACTTTGGTGCACAATGAGAAGCTCCCACCTCAACCTGGCAAGGCAGGGACCTGAAGCAGCTTGGCAGATGTGACATCCCCCTTTTCCAACCCCCCTCCCAGAGGGATGGAGGCTGCCCACAGATCATGCCTCGCCGTCTTCATTGCAGGCTGTCTGTATTTGTGAAACTGGTTTATTCCTGGAACATTGGTCCTAGCTCTGATCTCATTTCCTGGGAGCTGGACAGCTGTCCAGCCCCGTTAATCTGGGGTAATGAATCACAGACAGGTCCATGAGATTTGCTGGGTGGGGAAGATGATGTCCAGCCCTGCACATATTCTCTCGTTTATCTGTAGAAACTTCACGGGTGGGTGGGAAAGGATTGATTTTTGCCAGCATGGGCTTCATATGCAGTACCGTGTCCTTGAACCTGTGTGTCTACATCATTCCATGGGCAGCATCTGGGGCGGTGGGAGGGCTGTGCTTGTGCGGGTGTTGGTTGGTTACCTGGGTGTCTGTTTGTTTTGGCCTGTGAAAGAAAGATGCTTCTCTTCTCTCCCCCAGGACACTCATGGGACCATACGGGATGGATCGAATCGTGCACTGCTTTGATTTCTATGACTGCGCAAATGGGCTGGGTGAGTTCTGAGGGGCGCCAGGGTGGGCTGGGGCAGCGTGAGCATCCCTCCATCCCCAACACCTCTGTCGTGATGTGCCTCCCTGTGTGAAATCTGGTCTCTCACAGGAATACTGGTCCTTGTGCCTGCCTCTGTCAAGCATCTGCTGGCACCTTTTGCAGCTGGGAGGTTAAAATAAGGTCAAAATCCTGACTAATTCCCTGCGGATGGTGAGCAGCTGCAGTGCTGAGAGCTGTGCAGGAGCCCAGGGCCAGAGCCCCTCCCCTGAGCACGAGCAGGATGAGGGGAGGCTTGTCAGAATGTTCTCAATTTATTGCATTAAAAGTTACAATTAAACTAATAATAAAAGGTAAATACAAAGCCAAGCCCTTCCCGGCTGCCTGTCCCTGCCCTGCTGCAGGCCCTGCTGGGAAGCCACCCCGATGGGTGACGCAGGGCGTTGCAGCTCTCCTTGGGCACAGGGCTGTGTGAGCTGGTTCGGGAAAGCTTGGCCCATGGGTTAGAGTATGAGCACTGAACGAGTCAGATGTCCTTCCATGGAGCTCTGAACATCAAAGCATGGGAGAGAAAGGAAAAGAGAAGGCAATATCCATAAGAATGTGAGAAAGAGTCACAGGTACATGAAACTCAGTCCCAAAGGAGCCAGCATAACCTCTCATCTGACCTCTGCATATCCAGCAGCACAAATGCTGCTGCTCTTCCGTGGACTTGATAAAAACCTGTGATCCTGCATTAGGATTTCTGGGGGTCCACCTCACAGCCTCTTCCATAAGTTTCAATTGTGAGCGCAGCCTGTCACCCCAGAAAGCAGTTGTGGGCCCCTTGGTGGGGTCCCTGGGCGACCATCGAGGACCCCTCCTGGGAAGTCAAACTCACCAAAGAAACAAGTTCAGGTTTCCTGAGACTGCGATTAATTATAAACTCATTACTGGCTGTTTCCAGCTGCTGGGTAACGGGGCTTTCTGCATGGAGCAGGTTTGCTGACTCTTGCCCCATCTTCTCTTTATGAGGTTCGTGGGAGCTCAGCGAAATATGGTATTTTAATCTCCAGAGGTTGATTTGGTCGAGTTGATGGGATTTTAGCTTTTGGGTTAGAGTAGCTTGTTAAAGGAGGAGACCCAGAAAAGCCAGACTGGGCTGGCACTGGCCTCTGGAAGAATCACACAGACACTGCAGCCCACTGTGAGTCACTTTGCTGGGTCCAAATACTCTTCCTTTCCCCCAGTCTGTGTGTGAGGGTCTTCGCAGGGTCTTGCAGACCCTCTGCAGGGTCTTGTGATGTGCTGCAGGAAGGTATGGTGTAGGAGTTTTCTAATGCCACCATCAGCTTTCTTCATCCTCTCGAAACACCCAAGATAAATGATTGTCCTCCAGAAATCATTCCTCTCTGCTGAGGACCAGGTGGTGCTTGCAGGAGCCCCATGTCTACCACAGGTGTAGCTGCTCAGAAAATGCTATTTTGGGGGACAAAAAGTACCTCCATGAGTTTCTTGTGTTCGGATGTGGGTGTTATTCCAGCAGTGTCTATAGAGCAGCATCAGCCTGCTCAGTGCCAGCTTGGCAGGTCAGCGTTTGGCCCCAGGTCTGTTGCTCCGTGGCTTTAGGTGGCAACCCACATGTGAACCTCAGCACAAGTTCAAAGGGGTTACCTGGGCAGCTCCTAGAACCTGAACTTCGAATTAAAGAATAGCCATCAAAGGGAAGTGCTGATTAAGAAGCATTTCTCAGAAACACTGAGATCCCATTATCTGGACCTTCATCTTCTTAGGACAGGGCAGCGAGTGATTCACCTCCAATCTGTCCCTTCCTCCGGACAGAAAAAGCTGGCTGGGGCTGCAAGATCAACAGGGGGATTAAAGGAAATGTAATTGAACATTGCTGGCTTAGGTCTGTGCCGGCAGCCGGGAGCATGGCACAGCAGCCGATGGGATCAGGATGCGCCAGAGATGATTACAGTTGGGGCAAACAACTGGCTTAGCCAGGACACCCCTTGACCTGTGGTACAGGGAGCCAGGAGCAGGTGAAATTACAGCCTGAGAAGCTGAGAACTGTGACAACAACATCAGTAGGAGTGGGATTAGATGCACCAGAGAAGCTCGAGGGTCTTGAAGGAGTTTATAGGACCACTAAGAACATAAAGAAAATGCCATCTGAGGCACTCTAGCCTGTATTCCCACCTGGAGTTTCCCCCTAAGCATTTGTCCTGCAAAACAGAAAATACTGGGGATGTGGGCATCAGCACCAGGACCTTTGCCAGAAAGCAAAGATTAAATAGAGGGATCCAAAATAGGCTAGATTATCTGGCCCTAAGTATGACTTAATAAGCATTATACCAGGACTATGATAATTAAAGAGCCATTATTTACCTAAACTGCATCCCAAATAGAAATTTAATTAAAGTATAAAATACTTAAATCAAATACTTTTTATAATGTTTGTAAAATGCAAAGACTCACAGGAATTCCGCCACCATAATCTTGGACAGTTCAGGTTTGTTGCAAGCAGCCCAGGGCTGTCCCATGTCTTGATCTGAGCCCTGGTAGGGGTAAGCCCTTCTTTCTCCTTCTTTTCCTCCTCTTCCTCCTTCCTGCCATGGTGAGGACTCCCCAGTGCATTCCTTTGGGGTAGAGCTGCCATCCACAGTGTCTCCATGGCTGGGAGGATGGTGTGGGCAAGGCCTGGCAGCACCCGGATGGTTTTGGTTTGGGTTAACAGTCAGGGTGTTTTTCCTCCCCCCATCAAAGTTGGAGTGTGTCTGGGAGCAATATTGTGAGTAATCACCGATTTTAATAACAAGATCGGATTTTCTCCTGACATCGTTGGGGATAAAGGAGGATTTGTAGATACTTCAGCTATATTAAGGCATTATTACAATTGCCTTGTGGACACAAAAGGGAAATGAGTCATTATTGAGTTGATACCTCAGCAGAGGAGCCTGTCACAAGCAAGTCCCGTTGCGCTGCCGGGTGATGCTGCAGCTGTGCCTCTTCTGAGATGCAGATTTTCACATCATTTGTCTAATGTGTTTACCATTCCTAATTAATTCATGTTTGTGTGTGATGAAAGATGTAGGATGACTTCCTGACCTTGGCTTAAGCTGAACTTCCAGTGTCCTCCCTGTCCTGGAGAACCGACAAGGCTTTGCTTCTGCAGGACCCCCTATGCCAGGGATTTCCCAAAACCATCCCAAGTGTGAGACTGCTTCCCAGGGTCACCCTCCCAGCAAAGCCCACTAGCAGCCACCACAGGCTGGTTGGAAGCTGAGGAAATTTCCAGCTGAGCACCTTCAGGGATGAGAAGGTTTCACTTTCTCTTACCATCTCTTCCCTGCACTGGTCCCATTCCTTGGTGAGGCTCAGACCACTTGGAGATACCTCTTTTGGGCCGTATTTCCAATTTTGATGAATTTCTTTTAAAATCATAGAATCATAGATCAGTTTGGACTGGAGGAACCTTTAAAACTCACCCAGTTCCAATCCCCTGCCATGGGCAGCGGCACCTTCCACTAGACCAGGTTCTCCAAGCCCTGTCCAACCTGGGCTTAAACACTGGCAGGGATGGGGCAGCTGCAGCTTCTTTGGTCAATCTGTCCCAAACTGCAATGGAGAGCAGCACTGGTGCCTGTTCCTGAGGTATTCTCCTGTGTGTTCCCAGCACCATCAGTAAACCAGCTCCTCACAGGGACTTGGGTGTTAATACATGAATTAATACACAAAGACTAGGGAACAAACTCCAGCACTCAGAGGGCTGGGGTGTTGGTTTTGGGAGAAGCAGTGATTGGTGCATACAGGAATGAAATGAAGGATTGTAATGATCTGGTTTTAATCACAGTTTTAATATGAAGGTGACTTGAAAGACAGGGTATTTCCCTAGACGTAGCTGAAAACGGTGTGGGTCCTCAGAGCAGGAGGAGGAGAGCTAGGGATGGGGATAGCATCATAGTTCTGAGTAATCCTGATCCAGGGTTCACTCGGCTTCCTTTCTGCTTGTTTTGGAAAGCGGTCTTGTGTTCTGGGGAAGAAGCTGTGCTCTGCTCCCCTGGAGGATTGTGTTTCTTGCACGGGGTCACTTTGTGCATCTCAGGACCTACCAAGGCTTGGAGCAGCTCATCACCCCAGGCAGCAGCAGAGGATGAAGCTGCTTGGTGCTGGCAGTGCCTGTCTCTGCGGTGCTGCCTGTCCTCAGCGTGCCCTCCTGCCCAGAGCAGCCAAATGCCTGACCAGCGGCTCACAGGAGAGATTTGTTAATTAAAGCCAGGCTTTTTAATCCTTCTGTCCATGGCCTGGATCTTCGAAGCAGGACTTAATGAGCCCTGGACAAACAAGTCTCTTGGGCCTTTTCCTGCCAGCTGGCTTACGCATGGCAGCAGAGACAGGTCCCATGGCTGGAGAGGTGACTGTGCAGAGCATGAGCCCTTTGCCAAGGTGCTGTGGGGCACCTGAACCACCCTTGGGTTTCAGAGCCATGATAAAGGTGCATCTTGCACCCTGGCTTCTGCCATCGGGCTGCTCCTCCAGGGTCCAGGCACTGATAAGAGGCGGCTGCTCCTGATGTCCAGCTCTGCTGCTGATGGCAGCTTCTAAGGCTGTGGTGGAGATGCTGCTGGACCCTGTCAGGAGGGTGAACTTGCAGCGGGGATGTTCTCACAGCTGTACTGAAGCTGGGGCTTGTCCAGCCATTGCACCTCAAAGGAGATCTCCCAGGGAGAACACCCCAGTAACGCTCCTTCCTGAGCACAGGCTGAGACACCCACAACAGAATAGGATCCTTTCCCATCAGGGATGAACTTGGAGTGAGTACAGGGAGGCCATGGAAATGAGAGAGCTGGGCTGGTTCAGCCTGGAAAAGAGAAGGCTCCTTAAGGGGAGATCTTAGAGCAGCTCCCAGTGCCTAAAGGGGCTACAAGAAACCTGGAGAGGGGCTTCGGACAAGGACCTGTAGGGACAGGACAAGGGGAATGGCTTTAACCTGAGAGAGGGGAGGCTGAGATGAGCTCTTAGGCAGAAGTTCTTCCCTGTGAGGGTGCTGAGGCGCTGGCACAGGGTGCCCAGAGAAGCTGTGGCTGCCCCATCCCTGGCAGTGTTCAAGGCCAGGTTGGACACAGGGGCTTGGAGCAACCTGGTCTAGTGGAAGGTGTCCCTGCTCGTGGCAGGGGGTTGGAACTGGAGGAGCTTTAAGGTCCCTTCCAGCCCAAACTATGACTCTGTGGGTTTTGTGGGGGGAAGGTGGTTGCTCCTTACCTCCTTACCCGCACCTTTCTCAGAAACTTTGTCTCCGCAGTTGTTGCTCCAAGCAGGTGCTATCGGATGCCTTTACCCTCTGTGTTGTGTCAGCAGCTGCATCCTCTTGCTTCTGCTGCTGCTGCTTGTGTAGAGCAGGGGATACAGGGGGCTTTCCACAAGTGGTTTTTAAAGGGGTGTCAGGCAGTGCTGGGTTGCCCGGGAGCTGGGACAGCATGTGAGATGTTCTGTGGAAACAGCAGCTCTTCAGCCTCTGTGTCATGGCACTTCTTTTCCTCCAGGCATTAAAGTGATCGGTGGCATCAAGGAACCCACTGGAGACGAATACGGAGTTTATGTCAAGAGGATCCTTCCAGGGGGTGTTGCTTATGCGGACGGTGAGTTGAATCTGGTGCTGAGTCCCGCAAAGTCTGAGAGAAGCCCAAATCCATTGTATTTATTTTATACATTGTCTTATTAAAGATTTCAGGCTCTTCCTCCACATTTTCTGGCAGTGGAGGCATTTGTTTAGTGTGGCAGTCACTGTAGCATCCACCAGCAGCCTTGCCTTGGCTTCTCAGAGTATGCATGATTGCTTCATGTCTTTAAAGCAAGATCCACCTCTGCCACACAGATCTTCGCTTTGCTGCCTATCCCTTCCCACATGCCACTCACTGCGTGTAGCTCCAAAAGGACTCGAGATCCTTCTGCTTATTCAGCTCTGCTCTGCGGCACTGATTCCATTTGTAGCTTCGGATGAGCAGGTATTAGGCCGGGCTGTGCAAAATTCACCTTTGGTAACTTAAGCCAAAAAGATGTTTTGTTTTGGGTTGGTTTTTTCTCCCAAATGTTACAACACCATTTTTCCACCTAATGAAGAAAATCAAATGGAGAGCAGGTGGAAGTGCCACTCGTGGTTTTCTACCTGGCCTCAAACTGCACGAAGTAAAAGCTTTATTGTGTTTTTTCGGGTACCGGCTTTCGTAACTTCCCCCAGCTGAGGAAGTGCTGCAACACCGGCATGAGCTGGTCAGCGAAGTTGCAGAACCCTCATCTCTGGACACCTTGAAAAACAGGTTGGATGAGCATCTCAGGCACAACCTATGCATAATTCATCCTGTCTCTGGGCCAAGGGAGGAACTGCCCAGCCTCTCCCAGTCCCTTCAAGCTGTATTTTCTGCAGTTCCTACCCATTAGTTTTCTTTTCTAGGGCGCCTGCAGCCAGGAGACCAGATCCTGGAAGTCAATGGAGAGTCCCTAATTGGGGTTACAAGTGAGAGGTACCATATCCGGATGGAAATTGTGCATTCCTGTTGCTTTTGTATAACTCTGGAAGTGGCTCAGTCTGCAGGTTGAGGACACAAGGACACTGTTTCACCTGCACTCTGATGCAGCCTGTGCTGTTCCTTAGGGCCAACCTGGGAATTATCAAACAAAAAGATTCTATACAAAAATAGATCGGTGAACTCAAACTGTGCTTGTGAGATATTCTGGCATCCCTCAAAATACAGCTCCTGGCATCCCCACTCCATCTGCTGCAGGTTCCCAGCAAGTCCCACAGTTCCCAGGACAGGAGATTAGCCAGTGCCTAAGCAAGAGCGCTGCTCTGTGCAGGGATTCCCTCCGGAGCTGCAATCCAGCCCCTCAGCTCCCTGGCAAGGAAATACTTACCTGATCCAGAGGAGTACTGTACTTTTGGGGCACCTCTTTTCATTAATCATGGTGTTAGCCTACTGGCTGCCTTCCATCCCTGCAGGACGGATGCTTGGGAAGCAGCATGAGGAGCTTCTGCTCTCAAACCCCCAGAGCGGCTGGGTTTGGTGAAAGAGGCCCCTGAGGACATCTCCGCAGTGTGTGTCCCCAGCACACTGCCCTGACTCCCATGGGGACACATGTATTTTGAACCAGAAAGCAGCCATCCCTGAGAAGGAAACTTCCTGAGGAAGAAGATGTGCTGGGAGTTATTTGCCCACTGCCATGTGCATCTTATAGGTCTCCTTTGTTATTGGGGACTTCTCATTTATTGCAGAAGTGGGAAAATCAGGCTGCAACTTGGCTGCCCTGTACAGGGCAGGGAATGGGGATGTTCCACAAGCATCCAGCTGAAAAAGGTCACTTGTTCCTTGGTGGGCTGGGTCTCTGCCCAGTTTGCCGTGAGCTTTGATAGGTAGCTGGGTGAGTGGTGGAGCACTGCTGTGAGCTGGCATTGATGTGGGGCGATCCTTGTCTTGCAGGGCTGTGGACATCCTGAGGACAGCATCGGCCACCAGCCACATGCGCCTTCTTATAGCCCGTGATGATGATGCCAGGTAAGAGGTGTTACATGCGCTGGGACTGGGGATCACAGCACTTGTGGGCACCTGAGCTGGGCTGCCTTTGAGCTAACCAGGCTGAAAGCCCACTGTGAAGACAGAGGTGGCCAAGGGTCTTTGATAACTACACTGGTGGGAATGCACTGGAGCTGTAATTGGGAGCAAGCAAAGCTGGTGGCTCCCAGCTGCAGACTTGGCTCCAGCCCAGACTGTGCCAGGTCTGTTGGGCAACCCGGCATCTAGCAGGTTTCTGCAGGAGGACCAGGGCAGCTCCAGCCTTGGCTGAAGGGGGATATGGACTCCTTCAGCTCCCTGTGGCCTACCGTATCCTGCACAGACCTTTGGATGAGTATGTACAGGGGCAGCAGGGTCTTCTCTTTCCTTCTGAGTTAGACACATTGAGTTAAGGTCTTCCTTCCTCAGAGGATTCCTCTTTCTCAGGGAGGATGAGCAGTTTCTCCCTTAAAACTCTCCCCTTGCTGCTCCCTGGAAAACCTTGCTTTCTCTAGAGAAGCTTGGAGGATTTGAAAAGAGAAGGAAAGAACTCAGTTTTGTCTTGGCTGGATTTAAGCTGTGTTGAACAATGAGACAGGGCAGGGTTGTGGAAACCAAAATATGGGATTAGTGGGGTCTTTGCCTGCATCCCCTGGGAGATCTGGCATGATCTGCTGGGGCATCCTCTCCCTTGCATAGGAGCACATGTCTGGACACTTGAGGTGCACTAGGAACCACCAAAATGAGAGTGGGTCCGGGCAGAGCGGTCATGGGCTGGTGGCACTGAGGCTTTGCACTGCATGTAGGTGGCTGGAGATTACAGAGGAGTTTGCTCAATGTTCCCACATACCGTTAGCATCAGAGGTGATGGTTTCATTCCTTATCCATCAGCAGCTGTGGAGTGTTACCTCCTTGGCAGGGCAGTGAGAGCACAGTAATGACAGGGATGAGACTCATTTTGACACAGTAATACACTGGTGGAAGAATTATTTGCTATTAATGACACTATTACCTGTGCTCTTCCAGTGAAAATAGCACCTCAAATGGTTATATTAAGTGCAAGTGGTTCAGCAGCTGCTGAGGAAGTACCGGGTGAAGTGAGCAGGTCACACAGCCAGACTTCTTTGGAGGAAGGATGCAGAGGATTCACTGCTGCACCCCTGTGGTCCCTGCACTTGACTTTGTGAGGAAGCAGCAGTGGGCATAACACACTGTCCCCTCTGTGTGGCTGTTTCCAGGACTGGTCCCCAGCAGGAGGGATAGGTTGCTGCAGCTAAACACCTCCCTGCACCCATCAACAGCGGGACTTGCTTAGGGAAACACTTCATTTCTCAGCAAGAGCCCCCAGAGCAGGTTCTTCTGCCTTCACCCAAGCTTTCAGGTGTCTCGATGTCCCTCCTGTATCTTAAATTACAGCAGATATATCTTAAAGCCCTTGGCTCTGTCAGCAGCTCTAGCTCCTTGCTGCATCTGCTGGCAGTCCCAATCACCCTGTGAAGGAGCAGCTCCAAAATCCACTGAGGGACACACAAAGGGCAAGAAAACAATTTATTTAGCCTCCATTTGCTGTTGGCTATCTGTTAAATCTGCAGAAGGCTAGCCAGCAGGAGAGCGGGGAATAATCACTTTAGTTAGTTATTTATTTTGTTTAAAGATTTGCAGAGATTTCACTTACGTAATCATCTTGCAAACTGTTTAATACACAAATACATAGTTCCAGGATTAAGAGCTGTAGAAATGGGGAAAGGGTTTTAATGCTTTCTACTTTCTTTTCCCCTTAGTTTTGTCTTTATTGGTGCCCTACTATCTTTCAAGTCTGTCTTTGAGAGGAGACAGCTCTTTGGGTTGGGACTGACTTCCCAGGGACTGTCATCTCTGGAGGTGATACCCACGGAGATGCTGCACCATGAGCCCCCACGAGCGGAGGGCAGCCTTGCACCTTCCCACTGCCCAGCAGTGTGGCTCATGAGGCATGAAAGCTGAAGGAAGACACAGGGAGGAGTGTAACTCGGTGTATCCACAGATATATGCATGCAGGTTGTCTTCATAAACTCTGAGCACACAAGGCACGCTGGAGGAGGAAACGCAATAGCTCTGGGTTTGGAAGACAGTCCAACCCACATGCCAGTTTTCTCAATGACTCAGATGAGCAGCGTTTTGTTGTGGTTGCCCTTGGGTGAATTTGACTCAGAAACACTATTATTTGTCCCTGGAGTTAATTATAGGCCCAAATTACCTGTGCTTTTAATGGAACTCAGTCCTGGCATGTATAAGATGCATGTTTTCAGCCTGTCGCATCAGCCATGCTGCAGAGAGTGGCTGTAATGCTAGGGCTCAGAGCAGAAAATTCAGATTTTGAGCTGGACACACTGCATTTGGAGAATGGTTGGATGTGATTTTTGTCAGTGCTCATCTTTAGCTAATGAGGATAATTCTATTGCATACACATAATTATTGTTTATTCATTCTCAGCCTGAAAGTTGCAATAGTTCCTTGTTCCGGTGCATTGCACAGATATCATCCTGGTCTTTCAGGTTTATCACTGTGAGAAAGCCAGTTTGCAATGCGCCTCATAGTACTTGCATGATAAAATGCTAAATACATTGCATCTCCACATGACATGCACTGTCATCTCGGGGGAAACGGGTTGTTGCATTGACAGGGCTTGCTCAACAAAGAGGAAGGAAAAGAAGAGCAGTTTGCTTTCCTCCAATATCCAGGAATCAGCAGAGAGGCTGTTGCGGGAGTTCACAGAATCATAGAATGGTTTGTGTTGGAAGGGACCTCAAAGCTTATCCAGTTCCAACACCCTGTCATGGGCAGGGACACCTTCCACTAGACCAGGTTGCTTCAAGGCTCATCCAACTTGGTGCGAATGCCAGGGTATCCCATTTTTCCTGTGAGTCCTGCATGTGAGAGCGGCAGCTCAGCCCATGGGTTGTTCATCTGGTGCTAAACTGGATAGGAGCTGGGCCAGGTCCAGTGAGCCTGGGGTGTACCAGTGTCATCGGCTGCTCCCTGGGGAAAGCCATATACCTTTCTACGCAGAAGCTGGGATGCACCGCTGCGTGTCACTGCCTCCATAGCACAAATGGAAAAGTAAAGCCCAGCAGCAGCGTGATGTGCTGCCCCGTGCAGCCAGGACTTGGGCTCTGCACCAGAGCTGCTGCTCCAGAGCATCATCCCAACTGGACAACTGTGGAAATGCTGCAGCGGCTGCGTAGGAAAACTTACTTTTGTGTCGCTTCGGGTTCATGGCTCCCACTGCCCTGCAGGCTTTGTTCTTTTTTGAGACAAGCTATTAATTTATCTGGTGTCACAGCCTCCTCTTTCTCCCCCAGCTGTGGTGCAAAGCTGAGGTTCCCAGATGCTCTGCTCCCGCACAGCCTTTGATATAGGATTCACCCTTTTTGCTCCCCAAGAACAAAAGGGCAGGACAAAAAGGTATTATGAGATAACCCAACAATGTTCTGTAGGAAGATTGATCCCCCATTGCTTAATCTGTAGCAAAGTCGTCCTACAGCTGGCTGCTGCTGGCAAACCCCATTATCCCGCTCCATGCCACGGATACGAGCTCTGTCACAGGGATCCTCCAGACCTCAAATGAAAAAGAGCTGGAGAAGCAGTTGTTAAAATGAGCTTTCCACCTAACGCAACCCCATGGTTTGATTTTTCTTAAATAAAGCTGGGCATTTTAGCCCTGCAGGCATCTGACAATTTAGAAAGTTTTATTAAGGGTCAGATTTTAAATATTAAAGACATCTTCTGGTGTTTAAAAGTACAAAGCAAGACCTGTTGGCATTCCTTCAGTGTACTTCATTCAGCAGCAGCGTTTGGGCATCATCTGCCTGCTCGCAAATTCCTTCAAATACAGCACAAAATTAATTCTTGGGAGATTGACACCAGAAAGTGTGCTGCTTGCTGTTGGGAGAAGCGTGTACTTCAGGATAGTCATGTGTTTATGTCCTTGCTGGAACTGGGGCTGCCAGTATTGACCAACAAAGCAGGAGCTGGGACAGAGGTACATGATGCAGCATTTAGTCACCTCGTGCCTACAGCGAATGGCTGGGCTGGACCTGGGCTTGACAGCAACCCTGGCTGAGAGCAAGTAGTTCAGGCTCTGCGCAAATAATGATAAATAGTCCTTTGTGGACAGACTTAACTACATGGAATAAACAACAACAAAGAATGCTCAGGTCATACCTGCCCTAGCTTATAACAGAGGTTGACGGTGGATTGGTGATTGGGGCTGCATTGTTTAGTAAGATTTAAAGAGCTGCTTGACTAGTTGCATTTGCATTGACTAAGAGTTTTTCAGCCATTGTTTCAAGTTCATAACCTGCTCTGTGCTCTGGTGAATTATTATCTGAGGAAAACGTAACAATAGATGACCACAGAAACATCCAGCCTGGAACAAAAACCCGGCTGCTCGTGGCTTGGTAACTATTGGAAATAGTACGTTAGTTTCCAGCATGTTAGACCTGCCATTGCAATAGGTCAGGGAGGGACAAGGCCATCCCTGTATGTGTTACCAGTGAAATGGGAGCGTGAACCACCCGTGGGAACGCAAAGGCTTCATTGGAAAGTTGGAAACACTCTGCTGAGGTAAGACCTATCCAAGGCTTAATCCAGGGGATCACAGACCAGCAAAGCACTGTCCTGCTGCTATAGGATCTAAGTAGCCTGCCAACTTTCTCAGTGCTTTTACATGTATTTCAGTGTCTAATGCCATGAAACTCCCTGTTAAAACAGGTTTGTGGAAGGTGGGGTTTCTGAACAAAGCCGTTGTCTGTCTTTAAGTCCATGGGTTCAGTTGATAAATAGAACAGTGTTGGTGCAAAGTACTGCGATTCACCAAGGCATTCCACCGAGTATTGTGTGACACTTGGATTTGAAATTAGCATTAAATGGAATAAATAAGGCATAGATTTGATGGCAATATTAGATAAGGCAGGCACTGGTCTTTGAAGTTTGTTTAATGAGCTGGTTGCTAATGGGAAGATGGAAATTACTGAGAGTACTTCCAGCAGGAACCTAAGGAGCTGATGATTCATTCATAATTTAATATTGTTGACTCTAATCTAGTCAATAATATATAACTTCTGTCCTGGTAAAGTACGTAGATGACACAACGTCTGCTTGTGTGTAAGAGCAGTCTCTGCACTGAGGAAACTTTACTGTGGCTGGCTTACTACAGATTTATGTCTTGAGTTTGTCTGACTGTCAAGTCTGAGAGCTATTCACTCATAACCAGGTTTTTCCTGTGGCTATAGCATCAAGAAGGCACCTTCCCATGGGGATTCCCTCCTGCCTTCAAAGAGGACATCTAATGTGGCTACAGAAACAACACTTTCAGGGTCCCTCCCCATTGCTCGGCTGCTTGTGTAGTGACACATGTAAGAAATGAGTCATCCTTGAGGCTCTTCTCTCTGTCAAAAAGCTGGATCAGTCAGGTAGTGCTGGGTTATAAAGGGAGAGGACCACACAGTTGCAGAGGGGCAGCATACTCCTGGGAGTGAAGAGCCACCATGGCAGAGATGGGCACAGCAGGCTGATGCTTGAGCATGGCACCCCCTTTCCATGCCTCCTCATCCCAAAGGATGTGAGAGGCTCACAGCAGCTCAAAGGGTTACTGAAATGATGCAGGAGGTGGTAAACATGGTTTACGGGGGTTCTTAATGGGCTTTAAAAACTCAGCATGTTACATTTGACAAAAGGAACGTCATGAAGCAGTTAACTGTTGTGCACAGGTAGTTGCAGCTCATCAGGGGCTTAGCATGCTTGAGTGGTCAAACTCAACCTGGAAGCGAAGCATTAATGAAGGCACTTGGGTGCTGAGCCATCCTTCCGGGGATGGTGTGCATGAGGTTGCTTTGCTTTTTTTCCCTGTTCCTGAATTCCCTGACAAGCCTTCTGATCTTGATACCTGTACATTTAGCATGTGCCTGCTGGTTCAGCATCTTCAGCCTTGAGCTGCTGGGAAGAAAAAGTCTGTGTTGCCCCAGCACGCTTTATGCATGCAGGTCTTTGTTAAGGAATTGTACTCCAAGAGTTTAGCCAAAGATGCTCAGGAAGGACATTGCCATGAATGGATTCAGAGTAGTGGGCTGCTTCTTTTGCATGTGCTCCAGAAGCCATCTTCTACCTTTACCACAGCAAGAGCTAGAAGGATCTGCTTTCTGTCTAGGAAAGGAGAATTAAAACCAGAGTAATCAACACTTAACTGTTTAGAAGGAGTCAGCAACAGGCCAAGCACTTTTTGTTCATGTTTGCACAGTTACAGCTCCTTCTGGCAGTCTGTGTGATTTGTGCGGCTTGCTAACAAAACTTTGGAGCCTTGCACTTGGGGGTGAAATTATTCCAGCTGATTCCTGGGAGGCTCCATGTGGTAGGGTGCAGGGCTGGGGTACAAGGCAGGGCTCCTGTGTTCATCAGGCCTCCCTCAGGAAGAACAGTCCCCAGCACCACTGCTTGTCCGTATGTCCCTTCCCAGCTCCTCTTGCCCAAGTTTGCCCCGAACGCTTCTCAGAGCAGGGAAGGAGCACCCCAAAGCTCCAGCCCATCATGGGAACATACACTGCCATGGGATTGATTATTGACCTCAAGCCTTGCATAACCTCCTGAAATCAGGGGGTTACCCTTACGCATGAGGAAGCTCTGTCTGCTCCCCACTGCTGGCAGGCACTAGCCCTACAAACATAGCAGTAAGCTGCTGCCATCAGAGGCATCATTGTGGTATAATCAGGCGGGGAATAGTTTTGAGCAGCTGCTGACTATGCCCTGGTTTTGTTTGCAGGAGAGAGTTCTCTGAGCTGCTGGAGAAGTTCGGCTCCCAGAGCAACACGGGCTCAGCACGGAGCTCACCGATCCTGCACAGCGGCAGTGAGTAGCTCAGGATGCCTTTGGGGGAAAGCAAAAGCCCCTCTTGCTGCTGAGACAGTTTTCCTTTGCCCAGTGTTATTTTGCAGGAGCAGTGATTGGATTTGTGTGGGTGTTTGGGTGGAGGTTTGAGGAGGAGAAGTCCTGTAACTGCTTGCCAGATCCCCACGCTCTGCTTAATTGATGTGCTGGGCAGGTTAACCCATCAGCACCTGCCTCTGCAGGTGCAGATTTCTGCTATGGATTTCAATGCATTTCAGCAGTCATTCATTCAATGATTATTATGTTTTCATTTGCAAAAGGGAAACATTCAATGAGATAAATGAGGTCAACTCAAGCAAGATGCCAGGGCACCAAATCACGTGTGCATAGGGAAAGAAGCCATCCCTCTGGCTTAGCATCCTTCTCTATGTAGAGGTACGTAGGGCTGTGTTCCCTGCACTGATTCTGACTTTGCTGTTCAGGTCGGTACCTGGAAAGTACATCTTCAGGCTCCTCCTCGCGCTCCCAGAGCCCGCTGCTGCTGAGCCCTGCCAATTCCCACGGCCCCTTCATCGGGAACCCAGCGCATCCCCTGAACACACAGTATGTATGGGTCACATGGGGCTGGCCCCGCAAACCTGTCCCTTAGTTGGTCATGAAGATCAGAGAATCATAAGAATGGAAGAGACCTTAAAGCTCATCCAGTTTCAACCCCCTGCCATGGGCAGGGACACCTTCTGACTAGACCAGGTTGCTCCAAGCCCCATTCAACCTGGCCTTGAACACTGCCACGGATGGGGCAGCCACAGCTTCTCTGGGCACCCTGTGCCAGCACCTCAGCACCCTCACAGGGAAGAACTTCTGCCTAAGAGCTCATCTCAATCTCCCCTCTGTCAGGTTAAAGCCATTCCCCCTTGTCCTGTCCCTACAGGCCCTTGTCCAAAGCCGCTCTCCAGGCTTCTTTTAGCCCCTTTAGGCACTGGAGCTGTTCTAAGGTGTCCCCAGAGCTGACACTGTCTTAGAGGTAGATCAAGTAAATAATTCCAGTGCTTGAAGAGCTGCTTTGTCCATCTTTATGCCTCTATATGGCCGTATCACCACAATGGTGAGGAGACTACAGCATCTTCCAGAAGTCCTTGTTGCGGTGGCATCTTGACTGCTCCTGGGAAGCCTGGGCCCAAGAGCTGAAAACTTCCTTGTTGAGGCAGTCAATACACCTGCAGCATGATTAACCATGCAACTGCTCCCCTTCCTCTCCTCTGACACCCAGGGGGAAGCTGTAGCTTAGAGCCCACTGAAGTGACCCTGCACAGCACCTTTATTGACCATGTCATGAGCCGAGTATTTCTCAGCTCAAAGTTTCCTGTGTTTGAGTGTTTCTGTGAGGCCAGTGGTAACTTCAGAAGGTGTTTCAGGAGATTGTTTTCTATTGCCCTGCGTCCATCACGTTGGCATCGTGCAACAAAAGCACAAGCACTGCCTTCTTGATGCAAGTGCTCCTGGCGCCCTCTGCTTTGGTGTCAACAGCGGCTGCCTACAGTCACTGCATCCTTTTGTCTGCAGAGCATCTCCTGGAGCATGTGTTTTCATGTGGTCATCTGTCCCTTTCATATTTCGCAGGGTCAGAGGTTGGGACAGGCAGAGCTTGTTTGTCTGTGAGTCTCACTTCCGGGTGCTTGGGATTGCCCTCTTCAAGAGGGACAGCTCAAAGGCTGGTAACAGTTGTGGAATTGGGACTAGTTGTCCCCAGCATTTGCAGCTTCCCATCTTTTGCCAGTATAAACAAGCCAAGTTGGTGGTAAAGAGAATCAGCCCTCACTGCAGAACCAGTAAATCCTCTTGCTAAATACCAGCTTATTAGGGATTTGCAGAGGACAAATATTTGGCACCAGCGGTTTAAGCTGCTTGTGTGAAGTGAGAGACCCTTACACAGGAGAGACCAGCTCATCTACTTGGCAGCTTGTTTGGACAAATGAGACATCCTTGCTCTGCTGTTAACCCACTCCTGGCTGTGTTATAGGCTGGAGGGGACCTGGTTTGGTGGCCTCCTCGCTCAGCTGCTGTTCTGCTTGTCTCCATGGCACTGCCAGTTCCCCATGGTATTCTCCTGGGAGCAGCAAGAGCCATTTCAAATCCCAGACCACTGACTGCCGCTGAGCAAGGTCAGCCACAGAGATGTCATTTTGGCCATGGGTTTTTTCATGCATGTGGCTGCCATCCCTTCTACTCACCACAGGTTATTCCCCGGCTGTGGCCTCTGATCGTGGTATCATCTGAAGTTCCATCACCCCATGGAGCAACGGGACTTAGATATGGTTCAATCTCGACCGAGATAGTGTCTGATATTTTGATTTTAAAGGAGGGGTTTAGAGCTACATTTTGTGGTGCTGTTTCCCTAAAATATTTCTTAGAGCAATTTTTATTCATAAGAGTAAACTGCACGTTGCATGAATACAGTTTCTTTCCCCATCAAAGCCTCTGCCAGGGGCCCACTGCCAGTCTGGGGGTGCTCTGTCACCAGAGTGTCTGACCACTGGGGATGGCATTGCCATGAGCATGGGGCAGTGACGTGCTGGTGTCACTGCGAGGCATGGGATGCACATCAGTAGCTATTGTTGTGTCTCAAGTTATCAGATAACACAGAAAGGACCAGAAACTGCAGCCTGTTTGCTGAGTGCCTGCTATAGAAGTAAACTGAGAAAGAGAAAAGCCAGCTGCCTCCACCCCATGAGGAGGAAAAGGCTCGCTGAGGCCACCAAATCCTTCCCCAAAACCTCCCTGCTGCAATGCATCAGTGCATGTCTGGTCTGTGAAATCCGGCTCCCACAAACACTCGCTGCAATCCCTAAACCTCCCTCCTGGCATGGAGCTGCTGCTGTGGCCTGCTCTTGGTGGCTGGTTGGGTCCCGTCAAGCAGGCAGCTCTCAGAGGGTAGCATTCAACATTAGTGCTCCATCTGCAGCGTGTCTTTGACTGGGCAAGGCATCCCTCCCACTGCCAGCAAAGACAATCACAGGTGGTGCATATTTGCTACGGAGATGCTGTGGGGCTCATTTCTTAAGGCATCTTGTGAGATTTTGAGTCCAAACCTCAGGTAAGACATAGCTGTGTATCCTGAGCTTCAATTTAACCTTTGCTAAGGGCTGGTTAATAGCTGGCCAATCTGTAAATTGGTGTCTGGTGATTTAGCTGGATTTGGACAATAACCACATTGATCCTTTGCATCCTTTTGCCTGTAAAAAAAACCAGACTGCTAAATATATTCCTGTTAAAACTTTAGTTTCTTCTCTCTTTATTTGCTAAATGCAAACAAGTATTCCCCAGCATTTGGGATTATGCGAGCCAGGCATCTTCATAAAGTTGCACAATGTCTGCTGAGAAATGGGAGTCCTCACCTCCTCTTTCCATGGCTGGCTGGAAGAAATGATGCAGAGGTAGGAAAAGTTGGAAGAAGTCAGAAGGCTCATGCGTGGAAAGAATCTCAGGCGGTTTGTTCAGTGACATTGGAAAATAAACCAGATCACCTGGAATCACCTGCTAACATCTCTCCCTTGCAGCTACTTCACTGAATCAGGAATCCAGAGCATTTCTATAGCAAACTCCTCGGGCTTAGGGCTGACAATCAGTGGTGGATCCAACAGGCCTGATGGCCCCATGATTTATGTTCAAGAGCTTCTGCCAGATGGTGACTGTTACAAGGTAAGGCAGCATGGAGGCCTTCGGTGACTTTGCAAACGGGGGCCTCTCCCAGAGGCTGTAGCTGTTCTGAAGCAGCTTTCCTAAGAATAGATGAATAATGTGTTGCATGGACTAATGATGATTTGTGTTGCAGGAGAAGGTTTTGGGCAGAGAGACATTCCTTCCCAATGCTGTGACTTTCTCCTCTTTGTTTAGGATGGTCGTCTCCGACCTGGTGACCAACTGATCGCTATCAATAAAGATTCTTTGGTGGGCAGCACATATGAAGAAGCCAGAAAAACAATTGCAAAAGCCAAATTAAGGTGAGCATATTTCATGTCATCATCATGGCACTGTTGAGTCTTGGGCAGAAACTCTTCATTTTATACCGATGCTTGGCTTTAAGAAGCATGAGGCTTGTTAGCCTTAATTGATGCTTCAACCTTTCACAAGGGCCTGTACGGACAGGACAAGGGGAATGGCTTTAACCTGAGAGAGAGGAGATTGAGATGAGCTCTTAGGCAGAAGTTCTTCCCTATGAGAGTAATGAGGCGCTGGCACAGGTTGCCCAGAGAACCTGTGGCTGCCCCATCCGTGGCAGTGTTCAAGGCCAGGTTGGATGGGGCTTGGAGCAACCTGGTCTAGTGGAAGGTGTCCCTGCCCATGGCAGGGGGTTGGAACTGGATGAGCTTTAAGGTCCTTTTCAACCCAAACCCTTCTGGGATTCCATGGTCCTGATAGGTGGTCATATGAGGAAATCTTGAGTGCATGGATCATCCTGAAGTGCAATCCAGACCTTCCCAATGTTTTCATCCTCATGAATATTCCCTATCACTGCCCAGGAGAGTTCTGCAACAGAACTGAAGTTCAAACAAGCAACACAGAGAGTGAAGATCCAGCTACACTGGTGCAGGCTACACAGGCTTAAGTGAGATTATCTTGGAGAGATAACCACAGGCATGGAAGTTCTTCAAACTTGCGCTTTGTATTTTCTTGTTCTTAAAATGTTCTGTACTTGTTGTTTGTTTAAGACATGAGGGAAGCACAGAAGTGGCCTTTATTCCTGGAAGGGGACGGTTACATCCTGGACTGTCAGTTCATAACAACATCCCATTGCCGTCTCCAAAGGCTGTGGGAAACGGTCTGAGTTCCTGCAGGCTAAAGGTCCATGTGAGGTCCCCAGAGGTAAGCTGACATTCATCTTTAAGACTTATCTTACAGCCATCAGTTTCTGATCTTTCTTTGATCAGAAAACTCTTCTTTAGGGACTTCGTGGCAGTCCTTCCGGATGGTGGGAAGTCTGTAATGCTGATGTATGTAGCCCTGGTTTACAGCCAGGTATTTTAAATCTGAAATATTGTTTCTTCTGTCTTGGATTTGAGACATCTGTGGAGGTAATGAGAGGTGTTTCATCTCCAGAGCCTGCATTCAGACCTGCTTCAGAAGTCTCAGGTCTTAAAAACACAAACCCCTTCTGTGGATAGGAACCTGCATCTCATTCAGCACCAGTCATAGAGCTGGAAGGGATCTCTGCAGTCGGGTTGATCTAGTCTCCTACGCAAAGGCAGGAACAACTTCCTACCCAAAGGCAGGAAACACTCTTTATTCTCCTCTGATGAGGATGAATCTGCAGCATTCCTAAGCAGCCCAGTTCTGTTCTTCACTAGTCTAATGATAAACCAGGCTAATTCTTCCCATGAAGCCTTGCTCTGTATTTGTGTTTGCAGAGCCAAGTACCCGAGCTGTGCGTGGTGAGACAGGGTTTAACCACACAACCCTCAAGATAATTTAGGTCTGTGGCTGGATTCTGTGCATTTGCCACCCCTCTCCTGGACTGCTGCTATTCCAGGTGCCTCTTCTGCCCTCTTCCACATAAACTTCCGCTAGCAAAGGCCATCAGGGTGCTCCCTCCATACAAGCATCATTCACAAACCATCTTTCTTTCCAGACCCTATGGAGGCACAGACTGGCAGGAATGTCATACACATGCTGCCTTTGGGTGTAACAGGCTGGAGACATGCTCATGAAAGTCAGCCTTAGCCCACATATGCATAGCTGGGTGATGCAGTTAGATCCTTCACTGGCAGAAGGTTGTGCTTGTGTAAAGTTGTGCACCTATATGAAATCGCACTGCCGGCTGGAATTCAACTGCTCCTTTCCTCCTCTTGCTGCTGAAAGATGGAACTTTTAATGCGGTCTGGGCTTCCACACTAGGGAAAGTGTGCTCAGGCATCCGTGCTATCTGCCTGTATGTCCTCAGCACTCGTCCTGTGCTCCTCTCAGCATCTAAGATCCCAGCTGTGGAAGCTCTGTCTCGGTGGTGCTCAGCATATCCTACCCTCTGACTATTTTTCCAGCCATGACCTGGCCCTTAAGAAAGGCTCTGCACTGGGCTCGGCCTCCTGCCATGCTCACTGTGATAACTCTGTGTTTTGGGGCAAATGATAAACTGGCTGTGGTCAGACTCAGGACCTCACTGCTAGGTTGGATGCAGAGCTTTAGGGAGAACCTCTATGGAAAAACCATACAAGGTTAAATGCACCCTCAGTTCTCAGTCACAGGTCCAGTTTAGCCAATCTGCACAAGAGATGTATGTGGGGCCTTTGCTCTTTATGGGGCAGATGGGCTCCTCTCTCTAACACATATCTATGTTCTGCTTTTTATTTGTCCCAGCAGATTCTGCTTAGCGACTGTTCATGCTGTTTTCTCTTGTTTTTCTAGAACAGACATGAAAGTAATTTTCCTATGCCTTCTTTGTCCCCGGACATTTGCCCACCAGAGCTTACTGTGTCAGGTAAGAGCCCTGCTAAACTGTTTGCTTTGTGTAGGTGTCGAGCACAGCCTCTGTTCCTCAGCTTTGAGGAGGATGGAATTCATTCTGCTCAGCGTTTATTCTGCTGTAGTGGAATCTAAAGGGGTGATAATGCCCCTCAGCCGGCTGGGAGAGAGGGAAGGCAGCAGCTTGGCTTTCTTAACGGGTAGTAATTATGTTAATGTTTGTCCATAGTAGCAAAATTCTTTGCTAAGGCCTAAGAGGTCTCAGGTATTCGTAGGAAACAACTTCTCCCATTCCCAACCTGTGCTTCGGTTGCAGCAGTGTCTTTGCTCATATGCAAAGATCACGTCAGACCTGCATGCAGCAGGTCTCCTTGCAGGCAACATTCCCTTCTACTGGGGATGGTGGTCCTTTGGGACACAGTTAAAAGTGTCAGCTAATGAGAGTTGTGCTGTACACAGCAACCCTGGGCATTCTGCAGTCTATGATGGCAACAAGAGGGGGTGAACTCAAATCATCCTGTAGCTTCACAGGTCTCATAGAAAACAGAAGAAACCTCAATAACCGCCGTGGTCCACTGTCAAGGGAGATGACCTCCAGTAAGATACTCCATATTGCTGTAACATGAAGGTTACTCCTGCCACAAGGAAAAGATGGGCTTCCCCTAATGAATCCCTAGCAAGTACAAAATCATCCTCATGGTGCAAATTTTCCAGCCCTTCCTTCCCCATGCATTGCCAAGGCACTGGCCCTGCTTGCCAATCCCTGGGCCGTGTTGTAATTCCCATCTGGAAGGCTGAGACAGGATTGCAAGGTAAATTGTGTTTAGTCTATACATGGGATTAGTGGGAGAGAGAGGGAGCAGACAGTGCTGGCTTGGGTGTGCATCAGTGCTCTGCTCTCAGGGATGCCTGTCTCAACTTGGGCAAGATCAGCAGGCTTCATGCTTCCATGCTGCTCTCTGCAAAGACCCTGGGACTGCCCTTGGTCTGTCCTCCCTGCCCCGAGCATCCTGCAGTCTTGATTTCGAGTAGGCTCTTAGGTGGCCACCACTGACAGCCAGAGGTCACAGTGATGGGGAGTAAACCCTAGGTCATGTAGAGAATACAGCAAATAGCAATGACCTAATCGCTTCCTGACTTAGCCAGGAGATTTTATTACATACAGGTTTTTCATGTGAGACGCTGAGGAGGCTTTATGTCAGTGTTGTCATCCATGAAACCAGACAACTGGCTTTGAAAGAGCAGCAGCCAGGCTTGGAGCTTGGGCCAGTGACTGCCGCTCTCTCTGTGGCTGATGGCTGCCCTAGATATCTGCATATCCAGAGCTGGCAGGAAAGCCACATGGAGCTAATCCTGATAAGCCATGCGTCGAAGGGTAACAGCTCTGCCCTTGAAGCTGGAGAGTAAAGTGTTGGTGGCCACTTGAGCAAGCCCATTTACTACCTCTTGCTGCTTCCCAGCTGCTGGTGTTAGCAGGGCAGATGAATACCTGGATTACGAGGATTACACTTGTGCAGCACCTCCCCTGCCTCTTGCTGCCTTCTCCTTATGCCTGGTCCCTGCCCTCATGGCAGGAGGAGTTCAGGAGAAGCGGTGCTCATTGGCAATCCAGGGCTTCCCATGATGCTAACCAAATCCCAGGCAGGGGAAAGAAACTGCTCCCTCAGCACATCCGTGCCACTGGCACGAGAAGGAATTTTGCCACCAAGAAGGGCTGACAGTTAGGGTGCGAGCAGGGCAGGTGGGCAGCAGGGCTGCACCTTTCCGGAGTCTGGGAGCTCTGCAGCAGCCCTTCTGCAGCCCTTTTCCAGGGAATGTCACAGCTCCTTATAGACAGTGGTTAATCATAATGGGAAAGGCAGGGTTCTCTTCAGGCAGGCCATGGCAGCAGGGCTTGCACTCTGGACCATTCCAGCTGTGAAGGCAGTGCTGGTAATGATGATCTCAGGGCAGGTTTTCACCAGCAAAGCAGGTGCCTTTTCTGCCTCTTTCTCCCTCTCTGTCTGCCTCATAAAGTGTGTGGCTCCTTCTACCCAAAACCACTTTCCTGCCCAACTGAGGGTGCAAGGCTTTCTGCAGTCTTGGGGAAGGAAAAAGTCTTGCACCAGTGATTTTCTGCCTTGCTTTAAATCTATTGACTCCCTTTTCCATGGATGTTGTGAAAGCCAAGGCTGCATTTTCCAATCTTTTATCTTCCAGCGCCTAAAGGGGCTACAAGAAACCTAGAGAGGGCTTTTGGACAAGGGCCTGTAGGGACAGGACAAGGGGGAATGGCTTTAACCTGACAGAGGGGAGACTGAGATGAGCTCTTAGGCAGAAGTTCTTCCCTGTGAGGGTGCTGAGGCGCTGGCACAGGGTGCCCAGAGAAGCTGTGGCTGCCCCATCCCTGGCAGTGTTCAAGGCCAGGTTGGACGGGGCTTGGAGCAACCTGGTCTATGGAAGGTGTCCCTGCCCGTGGCAGGGGTTGGAACTGGATGAGCTTTAAGGTTCCTTCCGACCCAAACCAGTCTGTGGTTCTATGATTTTCTACAATGTTCCATTTCATTTCTGTTTAATCAATCAAAGATGGCAAAACCAGGCAGGTTGTTGGTTGTTGGGTTTTTTCCTTTTCACAGATCATCATAACTCCAGACTCCACAAAAATTTGTGATTGGACATTTTCAAAGTGCTAGTTTTGCACTCCTAGGTCCATGGATGGAACGTCCCATTTCTAACCCTGCAGAAGCCCAGTTTCAGCAAGGGTTTGCCCCAGTATCCAATCTTTTCAACAGTGTCCTAACTCAGTCTTCCAGGACTGGATTTAGTAAATCCTGGTCTTTGATTTTTTGGCTTTCTGCACACGCTTTATATTTCATGCAGCAAGAGTTCTCAGCTGTGCTTTGCAGGTATCTCTTTCCTCTACCCAATCACTCCTTCATGAACTATATATTTGCTTTTTCAGCACCTGCTTCAGCATCTAATCACAAAGCAGGTTCAGGCACCAAACCAAAAGTAGCACTGGATCCTCATATCCGGCTCAAGGATGGGAAACTGGAGCTGGTAAGTGGAATGGGCCTCTCTTCCCAAAGTGAGATCTCCTCTCAACTCTCTCCCAAGGTATGCTATGCAGAAGATAATCCACTGGTGTGATACCTCCTTGCTTCCAGCTGCCAACACAACAAGCTTAACATGAACAGCCTCTTTGTATTGATGTTGTGTGAAAGAACTGACCAAGACCTTTCAGCTTTGATTCTTGGACCATTGTCACACTCGGGCATGTGACGACCAGGCCAGGGGGTCACTGTGTTGCTTATTTTTTTGAGAGATTAAAAAATGCAAACCTGAATGGATACAGCTGAAGAGCCCCGGCCTGCCTGCTTGCACCGAGTAAAGCTATAGCACTTGATCAGTGCTCTCACCTACACACACACCACCCTCCACCAAACTGCCTGCTCCAGCCTAATTCCCATTCACCTCTCCGGGATACCAACCAGGCTGTGTGGGGAACAGCAATAGTGATGTGGGGTGCAGAGCCACTGTTCAGCCTCTGAAGGTAAAAAGGGAAAAGAGGGTGTATTAAAGCATCCCAGCTGAGTCTGAAGGGGAATTTCAGCACACTTTGTTTCCTCTTGGCGATTTCCCAATGCTCCAGGGAGCTCTGGAAGTCTCCTCCTGGCAGTTGCACCTCCCTTAGACGTAATGCATTTTACTCAGGGCCGTAGGTGTAGGCAGCTGCCCTCCAAGCTTGCTGCTGTCGCTGCTGGGGTGACCTCAGCAGCCCAGTGTGGGCAAGGGAAGGCTGAAATACGGGATATCTCACCGAGGATCCAACCAGAACCACCGCTCCTTTCATCATTGTATAGAAAATCCATCCCTTGGGCACCATCACAGGGCAGGGAGTGGAGCTGCCCATTGCCCACCGAGACTCCAGTGAAGGGCGGAGTGTCCCTGGGGATGATCCATGCCCCCACTCTGGTTTGGGGGCGCATTTTTCGCCCTCCAGGTACTGCTGGAATTTGAAGGGCCCTTGCGCAGGGCCCGGTGACTGCGGGGGGGAACCGATGCCACGAGCATCTGCTGCCACCCGACGGCAGCCGGAGCGCTCGCCCTGCCGCTGCTTTCGGGAGGGCAGCTCGCAGCCAGGAGCTTCTCTTCCAAACCCGCATCAGTCTCTCAAAGCGGGATTTAGGACTGTGTTTTCGCAGCGACCTCTGCTTGTCACGAGTATAAACGCAGCTCCTCTCTGGTGGGAGGAGTGGGGACTCTCGGGTTCGCCTTTTAGAAGCCGGTGTTACGAGTGAGCAGTGTTACGAGCGGTCAAGATATGCACAGCAACGCACCGCACAACCTGAGATGGCTTTGGGGTGGCCCAAGCCGGGTGCCAACATCAGCACCTCAAATCCCAGCAGCCTGCAGCACCACCTTGCACAGGGGGGGTAGGCAGGGGGCAGGAGGTGGCACTCCAATGGGCAGCACATGAACAGGGACAAGTCCCATGGGCTTGCTGGTGATAGGAACATGCACAAGGATTCACTTCCAGCCCCTTCCTATGGGACTATGATGAGCCATATGTGCGCAGGAACTGTGTGTGCAGCCTGGGACTGGCAAGTGTTTAATTCTGGCTCTTTCACAGAGTCTGCTGAGCTTGACTTTGTCTTTTTAAAGCTTTTACTTGCTGCTGCCAGCAAAGTGGGGTTTGCACAGGTTTATCTGCTTCTGTGTGGTGCCCTGGGGTTGAACAGATAATATCAGTAAAAGACAGAGCATGAGGCATAATGAGAGAGCAAAGGATGCAGGGGAGAAGCAAAGTGTTTGAATGTCTCCCGTTGCCACAGGAAATACTCCGTGAATAGCTTTTATATTCTCTGTCCCAAACACAGTTCCTGGGCAGTGAGAGAAAAAGCAGAGGCTGAGCTCTTGGCAGCTGAGCCTTGTTACAGCTCTACCAGCTTTTGATAAAGCTCCTGACAGTCTGTTATAGCTGCAAATTTGATTGCAGTCTGTATAAAATGTTCTTGGAGGGATGTGAATGTATCCCTGTCTTTCAGGAACAGACATTTCTGTCCACGTGTAGGAAGAGAGAGGCTGGAAATCTAGCCCAAGCCTGCTCCTTTGGGAGATGCTGCCTGGAGAGCCACTTCCAGCAGAAACCCAAGCGTCTTCCCAGCACTTCCTTCAAAGAGTTGCTTTTCCAGTGCTTTTCTTTTTAAAGGCTCCTTGTTTCTGCTCAAGGTGCTGCAGTATCTTGGTCTGGATGTGACCGAGGAGAAGAAGAGGCAGTTACGTCAAAGCTTGACCACAGACTCGCAGGGGACAGTGGCCTATGGAGGTGAGCAAACAGCTCTGTGTGCGATGGGCTTTTCATTTCTGTATAGCTTTTCTGGCTGCTAGGAAAGGACAGAAGTATCTGCTGAAGGGTGGCAGGTAAGAGCCCTGCCTACATATTGATGCAGCCTCAAAACAGCTCAGAAAAGTCACTAATAGAAAAGAAAGCATTTGGCAGAAGCATGTGTAAAATCAGAATAAAAGAAAGCTGGGGTGAGAGCCCACTTTCCCTTAAATCCCAGCTTTCCTGGTGAGAGCTGGCCAAAGGACATGCAGAAGATGGAAGCCTGCTCTGGTTTCCATGACCTGCTGCAGCTGATCTGGCCCACAGGGTCTGCTCCCTAGAAGTTTTTCCACCAAACTTCAAAGCCATCAGCATTGTCCCCACCAGGCAGAGCATCTTGGCTGGATGTTGTGCTGAGTGAGCCATGGCATCTGGAATCATGCACCTCTCCAAAGAGCTAAGGGCTTTGTAGTTGGCGACAATAGAAACAAGGACAATTAGGGGTGTCTGGCAAATGTGCTGGCAGTAAAGATGCTGCTTATGTGGAAAGGCTCCAACCCCTGGTGCAGCCCAAGGGGTGAGGACTGGAGGGGTTGAGACCCGCTCCACCATCAGCCCCTCGTGCTCCCCTCCCTGTCAGGAAGAAAATGAGCCTGGATTTTCAGACCTGACAATGTGACACCTTTTCTAAGTGCTGAACACATTGAGTTGGGCTTTTTTTTGTTTAAATAAGCAGCGTGAGAAATGCCAGCAGGCAGGAGGGTGCCTTTTGTCAGACAAACGTGGTTTTGGCTTAAAATGTAAGAACTCTGAGGACCACAACACGAAAATTTTGCTGTGAAAATATCTGGAGTTTGGGGGCTTTAAAAGATGAAGTCTTTTTCAATTGGGTAAGAAACAAGAGTCTGGTAAAGAACGTCAACAACTGCAGCTTGATGAGATGGCCCAAGAACCCACGAGTGTTAGAGAAGACTTTGGCAGTCAGTGGATATCCCCACCATCAGTGGCATTTTCTCCTACCACACTTTTAGCACTTTTCTCTTTTAGCCTGGTAAAAACTGCTTCTTTCTCACAGATCTTCTCCAAGCACTTAGGGATCTGCTGCAGGAGGAGCTGGACGTGGCTGGTCTGGATTCCAACTCCATGCTCTTCACGCAGCATGAAGTGGCCAGTTTGCTGGATACATCAGCTTTTCACTCTCCGGTCAGTCCAGCGCTCTTCTACACTGAATCTGTGAATCTTCCCTGTGAAATCCATGAAATTCTGAGATGGGAAAAGCTAAATTATGATTTTCTCATCATCGTAGAGCTATAAAGAGAAAGCAGAAGTACGCATTAATCCTTTTGATTATAGGAAATGCTATAAAAGACCTCAAACTTCTCATTTTTTATAAGGAAATTATGATGTCTATGGGATGATATGAAGGAAGCAGCCTGGCAGGGATGCAGAAGGAAAATTAGCTATACTCAATCAATTCCAGCTAATTTCACCTGGTTCACAACATGAAAGCTCACTGTAGCACAGCTATTCCAGCTGTGTCAGGGATCAGAGAGTGAAATCCCATGGGGTGAAAAAAATCCTACACAGTTGAATTCTTTAATGTGCCTTTTGATCTGCTGCATAAAACTGCTGACTCCTTTTCAAAGTGATTCTGATTCATCCTTATTCCGGGTAAGGAAAGCAATATGCCTGCCATAAAGCCCCATGCCTTTGGTAAAGCATAAGCAGCATGTAATGACTGTTCCTCTGCCTTGTAGACCTTTGACTCTCTCAGCTGTAATGGCAATGAGGAGCTGGAGCAGCTGCAGCTGGAAATGATGGATCTGCGGCAAGAAGTCCGAAGACTAAAGGTGGGGCCTCTCCTCCGAGCAGATTTCTTGGCTGGTGCCTTCTGCTGTAGCTCGCTGTAGTTTATGTGAGGGTAATGGTGTAGCTTGACCCTCTTAAGAAGTCACCCGCTTGCATTCTGTGCATTCCTTATTACAAAGGAGACTCACCCTCAGCTCTCCTTAACTGCCTCTTTCTCGCTCTCAACCTCAAATGAAAATTGATTTGTTCCTATCACTTGGAACAAAACTGATTTGCACTGAAAGTATGCAGTCACTTTTTTTAGCATTGAGTAAATGTGTTTAAAACTACACAAAGATCTCACAAATAGCTCAAGTCCTTGAATAACAGAAGCACATCCTCTAATCCTGACCCAGCTGCAGGTTGCTGGCATGGATGTTAAGCACCATGGCTGTGTCCAGGTGGATCTCTGCAGGCATGTCACAGCCCGAAAAGCACTGTGTTGAGGAGAGTGCACATGACTGCTTCTGTAAAATATTAGTATAGGGGCTACAAGACCAGGGCGTCTTTTGGGAAAGTCCTATCCCTTGTTGTTTCTAATGCAGTGAAAATATTTTCTGTAGTCTCTCCTGAAAGAGACGGAGAACAGCAAGAAATTGATGGAAGATGAACTTCAGAGGCTGAACCAGGTTAGTGAAGAGGTTGATGTGGGCCTTAGGGTGGTTTTGGTGGTTGGCAGCATGTGGTGCATTCATGACGACTTCTCACTGCTTCCAGAAGGCACTGGGGTTCCTTTCTGAGAACCGGACGCTGCACAGCAAGCTGCAGATGGCAGAGGTCGTGCAGAGACAGGCTCACAGTGCAGAGCAGGACTATGAGGAAGTGATCCACTTGCTGGAAGCTGAAATTGCAGAACTGAAGATGCAGTTGGCAGGGAAGAAAGCAAAACACGCCTCTGAAATAGAGGTAATGCAACCCCTCAGCCTGGGAAAAACCCCACAGCCCTCCTGGACCCTTCTTGCGTAGGTTCTCCTCCTATTTATAAAGGAGGAAAGGAACATAGCACATACATCATTTGTTGCGTATGACCACAAGGCCAACATGGTCTCTAGCTCTGTGTTACAATCTGTATCATTTCCACTGTCCATTCCAAAAGAATAGTGCTTTTCTATTTGTAGCAAATGACATAAATCGGTGTTTCCAAAAGCCAAGGCTGAAGTGTCATCACCACCTTTCTCTTCTCCCTCCTGGTCACAGGAGGACATCCTGGAGCTGAAAAGACAGTTGTCCCTGGCTGACGGCCAGTTACGAAAATCAGAAGTCTCACGGAAGCGCCTGGAGATCTGCAATAGGAAACTGCTCCTGTTTGTGCAGGTGAAGTGCTGAACCGGTGCTGGTGGCATCACTGTGGCCTCTTACCTTAAGGGTGGTTTTGCAAGTCCAAATAGCTTCCTGCTCCATAAGCAAAAGATAGTCATTTATTTTGTCTATCTCACCCTAAAAAGGCACTGTCTGTTGGTTAGGAGAATTTAGGAAATGAACTCATATATCTTCATATACCCAAGAGCTGTGTACAAGCCATGGTGCAGGTTTTGCCTGGTGGCTCTGTTATCCCCGGCTCACCCCATCCCACCATGATGCTCCAGCTGAGGCTGTCGAAATCATGTCCTTTAACCTTCCCTTTGTATAACTGATGGTTGCTTCTCTACACAACAAATGTGAACTTGCAAAGTGGGTTTGTTCTTCCAGTGCTTCTTTCCCTCCATATTTCCTGCAAAATCTCACACGTAATTGCTTTAGTCTTTTAATTGACTCTTCTTCCACTTCATTACCTGTATTAGGAATACAAGCTTGTGTAATTAGTAAGCTGGCCAGCATGGGAAGCACTAGTATTCAGTATATTTGCTGCAGCTACTAGTAGGCTGTCCCAAGAGCTTTTGAAGTCAATAGGAAACAGTGAAGCAAAAGGAAGTGTAGATGCCATGTCCTGTGCTTCAGAGAAGGAAGAGTTAAGATGCCTCTAGATTGCAGCACTACGTGCTGCTGCCCATGCGGTTTGGGACTGGACTTTGGAAATGGATTTGACTTGGCCCCAGGGTCAAGCATCAACCACTGGAGCAAGATGTCTTCCTTTTCTATACATCCCTCAGCAGTGTTTTAGAGCTCTCTAACTGTGCATGGTAATGACAGCTCACACGTGCAGGTACAGTCCAGAACCCAGGGATTGCTGGTAATGATGCTGAAGGCTCGCTGAAACACAGCCTGCAAAATTGTTCTTTGGAAGAGTATTTTTATATTGCATTTCATAGATTTCAGTGTTGGTATTAAAATACATAATTCAGATGTGTTTGTATATTTGCATAGGCTGTGAATGCTGCTTGAGTTGCAAAAGGCCTTGAGATATTCGCTTCAAGGGCAATGAATAAGTAGAGGCTGATTACTTTCATATTAAATCTGATCACCAGGAAAAGCCCATGGGGTTTGTTCTCAAGAATTATTCATTCCTACAAGTTTGAAACCCTTTTTTCTCTTTCTTTTTTTCTGTTGCACGGCAGAACGTTCACAAGGTGCTGAGCACAGCCCGTCATTTACCAGATGAGAAAAGGTAGGAGATGGCTTCTGGGAATCACGAACAGCAACGTGAAATGTCCTTTTCTGACCTTTCCCAGGGGAAGGTGGTTCACACGTAACCTACCCAGAGTTTCTAAACATACTGCCACTTTGGAAGCGAAACCCTGGCAGAAAGATGATCTGGAGGCTGCTGCTGGATTGGCACTTGGTGGGGGCTGGCCTCTATTCAGGCTTTTTTTAGGAGTGAATAGATGAAACGCTCCTCTGGTTAACTTGTTCTTGTCAGCAGAGGCCCCAAGCAGGTTCCCTTAAAGAAGCTGAATTTTAACCCTTCTGTTTTTCCTAATATAAGCCATGTTTTGGCTTCAGGACCATGTTATTTTTTATTGGCAGTTACCGTAACTGACAGGATGTAGCCAAACGGCTAGCATGACTCTCAACTGCAGGCATGGTTGCAGAAAAGAAGTTCAGATAGGTACAATCCAAACCTATCTCCTATCAGTTAGGAACAAAATGCATTACAACTCTTGGGTGTGTTGTTATCTGGGTAAACCATTGGAAGGTCACTGTCCATGGATAATGACCTGAGCCTTTAAAAAAAAAGTCAGTGTGAAGACTGATGGGAAACCCTTTTTAAGTTCCAAGATGGTTACTTCTAATACAGCGAAGGAAAAATGGGTTTGAGACACTCTAAAAAATACTTTGCTACCTGTCTGTAACACAATGATGTTTAGATGTAAGTATGTAAAAAAAAAGAGAGTCTCCTGTGCTATTGAGTGATCAAAGTGCAACCTTCCCTGAATACACAGAGTTTACATATAATATCCTTCATGGGAGGCTGGCCAGGATGTTCAATGACCAATCTATGATAGATGTATTGATGGCACTTTCCGTATTTATAAGAATCAACAGTGAAACAGAAGAGGATAAAACAGACGCAGTCTCAGATACATCTCTTCCATCTTCAGATCTTGTTGACCTTTTGCTATCAGAAGCTAAAGAACTGCTAGCGCCAATCCTCTCCAGCAAGGATGGTAAGCACTGAATTAACTGGAAAAACCTGAATCCAAACAAGTCTCCAGGATATCTCTTTGAGTTATTTACAGTTTCCACCACTTTCTATATCCATATTTTTTTGCCATACCAGTTAAGCCTCCTATACATGTACCAGACGCTTCCCTCCTAACGGAGATATAATTGCCCTCCCTGTACCCATGTGACTCATCTTTAAATCTGAAATGCAGGCTCACAGCCTAAGGAGACAAAGGGTGTGATCCGTGTCCTGGGCCAGAGGAAAGGCATTTATCCAGGGGAAAAACTGAACAGGCAGGAGGGTGGTTTCACTGAACAATAGAAATGCTGTTTGAAAGGAACTGCTGGAGATCAGGAGTCAAATCTTCTGTTCTATGTAGGACCATCACACTAGATCAGGCCTGTGGCAGGTTTATCTAGCTGTGATTTCCGCTCTGGTGCTGGAGATCCACAGTCATTCTGGATAATGCATTCCCCAGGCTGCGTTATGCTCTTGTGAAGAAGATTTTCCCAGCATCTAGTCTGAACTCCCCTGGGTGCAGTAAGTGACCATCGGCCTAGTTATGTTGTCTCCCACTGCCAAGGAGAGCTTGGCTCCAACATCCTCCTAACTGCCCTTGGGTAGGAGCGAGATTGTCTCTCAGCCTCCTCTTTACCAGGCTAAACAAGCCCAGCCCTTAGTCCCCGCCAGCCTCTCCTTGCAGGTTATGAGCCCTGGGGCTCCCTTTGCTGGATCACATCCAGTTTCTCAAGAGCTTTGTACCAGGGATACAAACCTTTGTTACACCATCCAGGTATGACTACAGCAATGCTGAGTGGATGAGAACAGTAATCTCCCTGCTTCCTTGGTGTACAGTCGGCCTTGATTCCCATCCTTTTATATGTCTGTGAATGGGAGAAAATCAGAGAAGAGGCACCTAGCTCCAAGGGAGCCAGAATTAACTTTCCCAGTCCAGGTCTCTGAGCTCAGTCCATGAGCTATAAAAAATTTTTGGCAGCAGTTATTTGACCCCGCTTGCCTCTTTCCATGCAAAACAAGAGTTTCTGTTCTCCTCCATGTCACGACCAGGTGAGCATGCAGCCCCAAACAGGTGCCCAGTCTTTACTCTTTGATGCTATTCACCAACTGAACATGGCCATGGGCCAGCGTTGTCTTTGTTTCAAAGCACAAACAGGAGGAAAATAATTGTAGGCTTTAAGGAGCACCTCTGATATATGAGTGTGTCAGCATTTTCTGGGTTCCTGCATCATTTAAATGTGCATTATCATCATGCAGCAGTCCTACTTGCTTTGGGCGTTTTCTAACCCTACACTTATACTTGGCTGTGTGCTTCCATCTGCAGCTTCGCCATGTGACAGGGACCAGTGCCTGCCTGCTGAAGGAATCCCAAATTACAAGGAGTAGGTGTCAAAACGACTGGTTTGTAACACACATACTAAAAATTCCTGTTTGTTTGGTCGGGGTATTTTAATCAACTCTTTTGCTTGACAACTTTTAAGAAGACAATCAGGTAGAGGCCTCCAGATGGCTATGTCACAGAAATACATCCCTTCTTAGACAGCGAGAGACTTCCTGCCCTGCACAGTACAGTGTGAATTCCTGGATCTCTTTTGTTTTCTAAACTGTTCTTTTTCCTTCAGGCCAGATTGGAATTTACAGGTCTATGGCTTGTCTAGCTGGCATTTTTATAGACCACTGTGTGTTCTTAGTAAGGGAAAAAGCATCACTCAATGTGTTAATCTTTTATATTGGGGTATCAAGATGCTGAGAAGTCCCAGCCAAGGAGAGCAGGGCAATATGGCTTCGTTGGGACCTTCAGTGTCTTAAGAATTTCCCTAAAACCTCTTAAATGGCTTATATTTAACAAAGCCATGTCCTAAAGATATCTGTTGAAAAGGCATTTTGAGACCTAAATGTCTACATCCACTGTCTTAGCTGATCACCTTAACTCAACCTGAACACCTGCCAACACAGCTTTTAGTTAGGCACAGTAGACATTTGCAAACCATGGTTATGAAAAGCATCTTCAGACAAACAGATGTCCGGTACAATCCACTTAGCCATGCAAGACCCATGGGCTCCTCCTCTTTCCTAAATAACCAGTGTTGTCTTCGTGTTATCTTCTGTGTCCTTCTCCCCAGACTATGTAAAACATTTCATTCCTCGTTTACAGCCACCTTCATCAGAAGATCTCATGGCCCCCTCCTGCAAGCCAGTCCAAGAGTGACCAACCACAGCCACCAAGTCCAAGCAGCGAACTGCCTCAGAAGCCCACCTAAACCTCCTGTGGCTTGCTCATGCTCCAGACCACCACTGTCCATAGCACAGCTGCTGCTGTGCTGGGAGATGGGAAGGACGTATCACAGGTGCTTCAGCTTCCAGGCAAACCAGGCTGAGAAATGAGCTTTTGAACATAAGACTAACTCTTCCTAACTACCCAAGACTTTTTCAGCAACCTCTCCTGCGCGTCTACCTCCGAGTTACTGTACAAGGCTATTTGCTCATGGTTTTGCAGCTTTATAGGAAAAGTAAGAGGCTACAAAGGCCTGGATTTCACTGGCAGCCTTTTAGAGCTTGTATTCTGGGCAGTAAAAGCAAGAACGTACTCAAGGGACTCAGGGGTCTCCAGCAGATACCTTTTGGTATTTCATCAGAAAAACCAAAGCATATTTAGCAACTGTAATCAAAGCAGCTTCATCTGTAGCTTCCTAGCTGTCTTGGGATAGGTACTTCTCTTTTTATTCTATTTGTATAGCTTATCCCAGCCGCAATGCTTGAAATGCAAAGCACCAGCTCAGCTAGTTGTTGGACAAAGAGTGCAGAGATAACCAGCTGTTTGCTACCAGTGAGGACATCTTGCTGAACACCAAGCACTGCCCGGAACACAAAGCAAATAGTGAACATAGCTCAGTAAAGGCCCCGCAGCATCACTTGGAAATTAGATACACATGATGCAAGATTGTATTTCAAGATAGCAGTGAATGGGTTAGAGCTCCGAGATGAACAGAAGCTCTGGAAAATAAAATGGAAACTCTACCCATAAGGCAGTTGCTTTCTGGGTTGGGATTGCAGTTGCTAGTTCAGCATCTCTGCAACAAAGACCTTGCCCGAGTCCATTTTTTCCTCCCTCTTACTTTGGCAGCTCTTATCAAGATGCATTGAGAAGCTGCGGGAAAATGCGGTGCATTCTGGCTTCTGCACAGGATTGTTACGATGCTTCAAAGCTCCTTTGTGGGGGTTCAAATCATGTGGATCCTTCATAGCCTAAAATAAAGGCTTGAGAAAAATCATGACCCTCACCAGTATTTACTGTACTCAAAGGTATCACTGCACTTCTAAAACCATAACTGTGTGGTGGAGCTTCACAGACACATAAATAACCGGTCTGAAATATTGGTTAAACTCAGTTTCATAGCACAGGGTAAATGAAACTTTTTGAATGCATGCCTCAGAATATAAACGAAAGGACTTCTTTTAAAGGGAAACATAATTTTTTGGACCACTCACAAGGAATACTCCCAGGAAGATGTTTGCAACAAATATTAATCTTGGGATACCCTATGCCTAATAACTTGTTCCCAGGTGCTTCTGTTTTGATGGAATGATAGCAAATACTGGTGTTACTTTGAGGTTTAGCCCTATGGCTTTGTTCTCATCTCATGTGTTACGTAGACAGGGCAGAGCTGCAGGAAGACAGGTAAGAGATGCACAGAGCAAAATCCAGTTTCACCAGTTCGGCCTACCCTGTCTCTGGAAAAATACCTCCAGTTCCCCTGGGGTTAGATGGCAGATCCCAATCTGCTCTTAGCAGGGTGTCTTCAAAAGCATTTGGCCGGAGGTTGCATCCTACGGAGATGTCTCCAGCCACTGCTAGCCACATTTGCCAGAGAACTGTGTAAACAAGATGCTGGGAAGCAGCAGGTCTTCAGCTGCGCTGTGTCATTACACATACCCAAGGGCACTTGAGAAACCTAGGAAAAGAGACAAACAGAATTGTTTAGGTCAAACTTTCATCCTGTGGAAGTCATAGAGTCATAGAATCCCAGGCTGGAAGGCACCTTGAGGATCATCTGGCCCAATGTTTCCAGGCAAAGCATGATCTAGACTAGACGTTCCAGCAGCCTGTCCAGCCCAATCTTAACAGTGTCCAGCACTGGAGAGATTATTGCAGTGGCTGGTTGCTCTCACTGTGAAAAATTTTCCTCTTGTGTCCAGCCAGAATCTCCCCAGGAGTAACCTGTGACCATCACCCCTTATCTTCACGTGACTCCTGCTAAAAAGGGAGTCTCTGTCTTCTTTTTTAGCCACCCTTTATGTCAACAGGAGCTTTGCCACCAACTCTGCGAATCATGGAATTTTCTGAGAACACATGTACAGAATTCCATGCCCCTGCATGCTGGAAGGGCACAGCCCAGGCCTGTCCCAGCACGGATCAGTTACATGGTCTGAAGAAAATGCCTGACGATGCTTCCATAGACAAGTGATTTGCATTCTAATGTCCTAAGAAAGAAGATTTTCTATGAAAGTATCACAGTGGGGGAGGCCATGAGCCAAGCCTGACAAAGCCCAAACATTGTGATGTTTTGTGATGCTAAGGCAAGGCAGAGGATGGAACCAGCGAGATGCTGACCCAGGGCTGCTGTATTTTGCGTATCCTGAGTTGCCTGCTAGCAAAACAGCTGTGAAGATACTAACTTTTTAAAACACCCAGATAGTTCTGTGCTCTCAGCTTACTCCAACCTCTTTGAAAAAGAAATCCTCCAGGTTCCTGTCAGCCACTGGAGATCCTTGCACTGAGTAAGGATCAAGCATAGTGAGCTTTTCGAAGCAGTCATATTCCTTAGCTGGTTTTCATTATTTTCTTTGCATTTATTATGTTCCTTTTGCCTTTGCTTGAAGCACAGAATCCTTTCTGTTCTCTATTAATAGCATTGTTGCTAACTGCTACCTTCAGAGCAACGTTGAAAGCTAAGATATGACAAGAGATGTGCTCCTGGAGGTGATGTTGATTTCAGTGACCCAGAATAATAAACCTGTGTCAAGATTTATTCCAGGCAAGTAGAAGTAGGCAGAGCTCAGCAAGTCATGGAGCAACGACTCCTCACAGAACTACTGAGAGGCAAAAAGGGAAATGCATAAAGGAACAAACAGCAAAGAAAGAGAAGCTGAAGTCTGTCATTCAAAGAGCACTGATTTTATTCAGACAGGGTCTGCCCAGCACTCTTGCAGAAAGTTGGATTCTGCCTATATGTGCAATATGACAGCCTGCTTCTAAGATTGTGGAGATGTGCTGCTGTTACAATGTGCTGTGCTGTATCTAAGAGGGTCCCAGTATGACTGAACAGAAATGAGGAGGAGATTCTGAGGAGACCTTAGAACAGCCTTCTAATACCTAAAAGGGCTAAATGAAACCTGGAGATGGGCTTTGGACAAGGGCCTGTAGGGACAGGACAAGGGGGAATGGCTTTAACTTGAGAGAGGGGAGATCGAGATGAGCTCTTAGGCAGAAGTTCTTCCCTGTGAGGGTGCTGAGGCACTGGCACAGGGTGCCCAGAGAAGCTGTGGCTGCCCCATCCCTGGCAGTGTTCAAGGCCAGGTTGGACAGGGCTTGGAGCAACCTGCTCTAGTGGAAGGTGTCCCTGCCCATGACAGGGGGTTGGAACTGGATGAGCTTTAAGCTCCCTTCAACCCAACCATTCTATGATTCTAGGAGGAGTATTTCTGCTAAAAATGAGTCCTGCATGGTATCAGACCTTCCTAAGTAAGATGGAAAATGGCAAGTATTTTATAAGCCACCAGAGAATATGCAAACAGTGCCCTTAAATGGGCATACCAGACTATGTTCCACACATTCCATGTGTATAAACTCATAAAGATCTATTGAAAGTGTGGTCAGGTGTTGACCTGGAAGCTTTAGGGGTTAAATATCACTGACATGATGGGTTTACTTTGTACTTTTCTTATTCAAAGCAGAACTTCAGTTCTTAACAGTTGGTGGGTCAGAAGCTGGGAGACCTCTTTCTCTCACAGAATAAACCAAACCAAGATATGGACGTCTAAGTACTTAAACAGCTGCAGAGAAGGGAAAGTTGGGCAGGTAGCCACCACGGCATTATCTTAAAAGGTGAATGTAGCAGCGAGCCATTAGCACAGTGTTTATCTGCAGTCTGGTGGGTAAAGTAACTGAATCTGCTGTAAATGTGCCAGACTAGAGCTCATTAGCTCTCCAGTTTCACCTCCACCCATGATCTCTGCCATCTCACTGCGTGACCTTGGGCAGCACGTTTCATCTGGTCTGAACCAGAAAAAAATGGAACTGAAGTGTCAGTTTCTCTGAGTTGCATTGGGAAGGCAAAGCTCGAGGGGATACAGGGCAGAATGTTCTGGCTCAAAAGGATCTGGCGGATGCTGCGGTCTGAGGTACTGCTGATCTGCACGTTCAGTGAAGAAAGCCTTGGTATTTTAACTTCTGCTGGCTCTTGAAACAACAGATCCAACTTTGCCTAGCTTTTGTCAAACAGAGCTAGGTTAAGTGCAAAAGGACTTTCCGTGTTCAGTTCTGGGCCCCTCACTACAAGAGAGACATTGAGGTGCTGGAGCAGGTCCAGAGAAGGGCAACGGAGCTGGTGAAGGGTCTGGAGCACAGTGTGATGAGGAACAGCTGAGGGAACTGGGGGGTTTAGTCTGGAGAAGAGAAGGCTCAGGGGGGAACCTTATCCCTCTCTACAACTACTTGAAAGGAGGATGCAGTGAGGTGGGGTTGGTCTCTTCTCCCAAATAACAAGAGACAGAACAAGAAGAAATGTCCTCAAGCTGCCAGGGAAGGTTTAGACTGGATATGTGGAACAATTCTTTCCCCAAAGGGTGGTCAGGCATTGGAACAGGCTGCCCAGGGCAGTGGTGGAATTACCAACCCTGGAAGTGTTCACAAACCATGTAGACAAGGCTCTCAGTGACATGGTTTAGTGGTGGCTGTGCTGGCGAATGGTTGGACTCAATGATCTTAAAGGTCTTTTCCAACCTGGTTGATCCTACGATTCTGTAAATTAGAATCATAGAATCATAGAATAGTTAGGGTTGGAAAGGACCTCAAGATCATTGAGTTCCAACCCCCCTGCCATGGGCAGGGACACCTCACACTAAACCATGCCATCCAAGGCTCTGTCCAAACTGGCCTTGAACGCCGCCAGGGATGAAGCATTCACAACTTCCCTGGGCAACCCATTCCAGGGCCTCACCACCCTCACAGTAAAGAATTTCTTCCTCATATCCAATCTAAACTTCCCCTGTTTAAGTTTAAACCCATTACCCCTTGTCCTCTCACCACAGTCCCTAATGAAGAGTCCCTTCCCAGCATCCCTATAGGCCCCCTTCAGGTATTGGAAGGCTGCTATGATTCTACTCAGTGGCAGAGGTGAAAGCTAGCCCTGAGCACTGCTGTGGAGCAGAGCAGCATGTCTGTTCCAGCACTGAAGGCTGCAGATCCTCCTCTTTCTTTCAGCTCCACTCAGTGACACGGGCTGGACCGAAGCCCGGTTCTAGAGAGTGGAAATACACTTCCACACGGCTTTAGATACAGCTCTAAAAAGCAGGTGAACTTTGCTGCTGCATTTTTAAAGACACTCTTTAATGTTTAAACAATGCTGGTTTTCTAACGGCTGTTGAACACATGTGTAAGAGGGCTGGAAAGAGTCTTAGTGAGACGACGCAGAAAAGGCTGGGCTGGCTCCATGACGCTGGTTTCTGCTGCACCATGATCTTCCTGCATGGGGCTAACCCTATCCCAGCACCTCGAAGACAGACCACAGAATTTTCTGGCCTCACTGAGTACACAACTGCCACAAACCTCCCCGGCAGCTTCTTCAGAGGCCAGCTGCTTTTGTAGTAAGGTAAACAGGAATAACAATACCAGGAACAATCCAAACACGTTTTTTTTGTACCAGCTCACTTGAATTTCTGCTGTGTTTTTCAAATTTATGCCCACGGTTGAGGAATAAAAGTCGAGAGGAAGAGATAGTTTGCAGTGAAAAGCCCTTGGTAATGGGGGAAGTGGAGGATGAATGGTATCTATCTCCAGACCAGGTGTCCTTCTGGCAGATGTTCTCCTTTCTAACTACAGAGACTGGCAGGAGCTCCTGGGATGAGCTGCTAGGGGTTGAGAACTTCTTTCTCAGCAGCTCCCGTGAGAAATACTGAGGGTTGAATGCCAGCCCTTGAAGCAAGCACCACTCCTAGGTGGTGGAAGAATAGCAAGAGGCTTCACAGCCCTGGGAATGCCATGGAGTGCTGGCTCCGTGTCAGGAGAAAAGGCAGCCTAGACACTGGAAAACACCAAGGTGACCTCTTACTGGCAGTAATCATAGAATCATAGGACAGTTTGGACCTTAAAGCTCATCCAGTTCCACCCCCCTGCCATGGGCAGGGACACCTTCCACTAGACCAGGTTGCTCCAAGCCCCATCCAACCTGGCCTTGAACACTGCCAGAGATGGGGCAGACACAGCTTCTCTGGGCAATCTGTGCCAGCGCCTCAGCACCCTCACAGAGAAGCACTTCTGCCTAAGATCTCCTCTCAGTCTCCTCTCTGTCAGGTTAAAGCCATTCCCCCTTGTCCTGTCCCTACAGGCCCTTGTCCAAAGCCCCTCTCCAGGTTTCATTTAGCCCTTTTAGGTACTTGAAGCTGCTCTAAGGAGAAAATGGGAATTCCAGTCATGGCTGCCCAGCAGAGGAAAGGATGGGATGTTACTCACCAAACTCTCAACCAGCTTTTACATCTAGAACAAAAGAAAAACTACTGCAATTAGGCCATAAAGTAGTAATGGGCTGGTGTAAGTTTTGTAGCAAGTGAATGGAAATAGTTTTTTATTTTTTTCTTCTGTTTCCTCTGAGGAAACTTAACAGTGATGGAAGAACAGGAGACAAATACCATTTCTCTGGGAAAAAATCCCAACCCAAGTTGGATTCTGAATGGGAAAAGGCAGCACTTATTTATAAAGAACGCAGACGCTGCAGGCCTTGACAACTCTGTTATTTACAGAGCAGCGTCAGGCTGGGCTCCTTGGTCTGAGAGAGCAGAGCAGAACACCTCAGGAAACACTGCTTATCAGAAATAGGACCGCAGCTTCCTGAAATGCCTGCCCAGATAAGGGGATGCTCTACCGCTGGAAGTGATAAGGAGGCAGGAAAAGAAAAAGCCGTGGTGAATGGGAGTGTAATGTTTTTCAATAACATCGCACAAAGCAGCAGCTGGTCCATAGGAAGATATTGAAAGGAGGCTTTGAAGGTACAAAATATTCCCAGGCTGGGCTCCCAAATCCCTCTCCTCCACCACTTCTTGGAGCCACATGCTCCTCTTGCTCCAGGACCAGGCACCTGCTCAGCAGCTGCATCTTCCACCCCAAAGCAGCCGCAGATTGGGCATCTCTTCCTCCAGCAGAGCCATGGCCTCAGGGCCCCTCAGCAGATGGTGACAACTATCTCCTACAGCCTCGTGGTTTGACAAGCAGGGTCCACTCACAGCACGCGCTCCGAAGCACGGGGCAGGTACAATCCCCCCGAGGTACACGAAACAACATACAGACTTTTCAAATATACAGTGGGAGAAAAAAAGGAGGAGAGGTGAGAGTGCACCTCGGTGTCCTCCTCAACGCCACCGAGCTGGATGGCTGCCTTTTACCTTGAAAGGAGAATCCAGTTACGGGAACATTTAACAGAATCATAGAATCCCAGTCTGGTTTCAGTTGAAGGGACCTTAAAGCTCCTCCAGTTCCAACCCCCTGCCACTAGCAGGGACACCTTCCACTAGACCAGGTTGCTCCAAGCCCAATTCAACCTGGCCTTGAACACTGCCAGGGATGGGGCAGCCACAGCTTCTCTGGGCACCCTGTGCCAGTGCCTCAGCACCCTCACAGGGAAGAACTTCTGCGTAAGAGCTCATCTCAGTCTCCCCTCTGTCAGGTTAAAGCCATTCCCCCTTGTCCTGTCCCTACAGGCCCTTGTCCAAAGCCCCTCTCCAGCTTTCTTGCAGCCCCTTCAGGCACTGGGAGCTGCTCTAAGGTCTCCCCTTAAGGAGCCTTCTCTTCTCCAGGCTGAACAAGCCCAGCATAAAATGTGACTTTTCAGCTGTGTAACAAACCAAACCTCGGTGCAACACAGCGACAGTTTAAGGACAGGGTGAGCTGACACCTCTCCTCCTGAAGTCCTGACACCACTGTGATGTGCAGGGCCGGGCCCAGTCTGGGAGCTGCAGCTCTGCCCCCTCTACCCCAGACCCCAGGTGGGTTCCTGCTCCTCGAAGGCCGGTGCCAGGCTGGGAAGCTCCTGAGGTACAATCCTGCCAGTCCCGGCCCCGCACCGGTCGCACTCGCCTAAGTCCGCCGACAGCACAGCCCCGCTCCGCGACATGGCGGCGGGCGCGCACGTGGCGGGGGCCGGGCCCGTCTCCCTCCCCTCGCCCCCCGCAGCACAATGGACAGCGCTCTGCGGCGCCGCGCGGGGCGGGCCCGGGGGCGGGCCCGGGGGCGGGCCCGGCGGTGGGGCGGGGCTGTCGCGCGCGGCGGTTGAAGCGGCGCTTGGAGCCGGCGGGAGCGGTGCAGCGCGGGCGGGGACCGTGACCGGCACCGGGGGCGCCGCGCTCGGGATGGGCCCGGTTGGGCCCCGTCGTGCCCGCGGTGAGGGGGGGCGGGGCTCCTCCTCTCCGGGGATCTCTCGAGGCTGCTCTGTGAGGGAGGGCGGGGGGCTGAGGGCGGTCGCTGTACCTCGCGGTGTGGCGGAGCCGGGGGACGCGGGGCGGGTGCCGGTGTGAAGGTGCCGGGAGCTGTGTCCGTCCGGCTGTGGGCAGCTGAGCGGGACATTCCAGCCCTAATCCTGCGGGGATTAGGGAGGGAGCGGGTGACCCGCTCCCGCGCGGGCCGGGACTGGCCGAGGGTCGCTCCGGGTTTCGAGTTCGCTGGTTCGTGTTAGCGCGGGGAAGGAGCAGCGAGCGGGACCCGCCCTGCGGCCGTGCCGGGCTCGGGAGCGGCGCCTCCGGCCCCAGCCCGCCCTCCGTGCCCCTGCAAGTCCGAAAAGCCGCCCAAAACCGGCCCTGGCGTGTTTGTGAGCTCAAAGGTAAACTGCTGCCAAAGGTACTGGTGGATTTGGGTCAGCTGCCCTATAAAACCCCTCTGGCTGGAGGGCAGGGTTAAGCCTTGTGCTGTACCTGGGTCACTTGGTTTAACTCTCCAAGCAGTGGATTTGGCTTGTGGGTGGCAGGGTGGGGTTGTGGTGGTGGCACCACTGGGCTGATGGGGTTCATGTGTGTAAGGAAACTTCACTGAGGAGGAGCTGAGATGGTTTTGGCTGGGGCTTTGCTGCACTAAATGACCTGCTCACTGGAACTGCTCTTGTGTGGCTCTGTTCCTAAATTGAACCTGGGTATTGACCATAGCACTGACGGATAAAGTGGCATAGTAGGAGTTCTGATGGAGTAGAGGGTGCAGAACAAGGGGCTTTCCTTCAGGAATGCTTGTGTACTGCTGCAGGTTGGCAAGTATCAGTAATTTTTTAGGTGGCTGTGCATAAGAGGTCAATCGGTGGTTCTTTGGTGAGAAAATTGACTTCTGGAGGTGTGGAAGCATTAGTCATGAAGCTTAGTGTGATATATATATACAAGGCTTTGAGAGCAGAATGCTGTACGCTGTTCCTTTTTCTTCTTCCCCTTTCAGCCAAAGAGACTGTTCCTCATGGTGTTGTAAAGAATGTGTGAACGCCAGTTGAATGTTTGTGTTCTTGGCCTTAGATTATAGTCTACAACAGAACCCCAGGCATCTCTGCAAGGTGTACAGAGTGGTGGCCAGGCTCTGTGCTGGCCTGCAGCCCTCTGTGCTGCTTCACCCTGGGACCACAGGGATTTTTCAGGGGTAAGATGAGGTTCTGCTTGAGAAAAATGTCTGCTTCTAAAAGATAGTAAAGGCTTATGGTGGCCCCATTCTGCTTTGAGACTTCCTTATGTCAAGCTGTGAAAGACTTGTTCTCAAGTTCTTATGTGAAAGAGTTCTAATGAATATTCTACAGCTTGGTACCTTCTTATCATGGAATGGTTTGGGTTGGAAGGGACCTTAAAGCTCATCCAGTTCCAACCCCTTGCCACGGGCAGGGACACCTTCCACTAGACCAGGTTGCTCTAAACCCTGTCCAACCTGGCCTTGAACACTGCCAGGGATGGGAAGATGTTGTTGTTATATGTTAAAGCATCAGCTACTGTGTCAACATCTATGGAGCGAAAGGCATCTCAGCAGAGGAAGTATAACGCACCTTTCTCTTCATCTTGCCTTACACGGCCTGCAGAGTCTCCCTTTTTCTAACTGGCAATACCAACTTAGCGGGCTGCTGCAGCTGCCTTTCACATGCTGCAATAGTAGTTGAAGAAGTCTGGAATTCTGCTATTTTCAGCAGTTCTTTGTCAACAGCAACTCAAGAAAACTGCTCAGTTCTCTTTCAGCTGAAATGAAGCCACCACAGGTGTGAGAAGTTAATAAAGTCACTTGCTGCCCATTTTTGCCGTTCAACAGGCAGCCCTAATGCGGAAGTAGCTGAGTGAGTTTGTATTAGCCCAGATAAGAAGCAGGGGTTTGGGGCTTTATGGGTATTTGATATAAAAACTCAATTTTGGATTTCCAACCGTCTGCGTGTTCTGTATTTCATCAAATAAACCTCACCTACAAATAGCAGAATGAAAGTTAAGCATATGGAAAACTCCTTAGGTACATAGTTGATGATTCTGAATTAAATGGAAACACAGTTGATATCCCTGCCTCTCTTCCCTTTTCTGTGTGTGTAGTAATGTGCGTCCCTTATGGGAGCCTGTGCAGTCTCCAAGCTCAGCTGATCTGTAGTGGTAACTTTATGTGCTGTGTGTTTGCCACTTCTGGTTAAGAATTTGCCTTTTCTCTGAAATGCTCCCCAAGTTACTGCAGGGAAATGCATGTGCCATCAGGGCTTTGTATCCTTCCATGTCATGCCCCCTTCCCTACCCTCCTCCCCTGGTACAGTGCCAGCTGGTGTAGTTCAAGCTTATAATTGACTCTCTGCCTTGTAGGGTTTGGTTCTTTGGTTCATGTGTGAGTTGCTGCATAGGCTGTGGTGAAGGGGACACACAGGCTTTGCAGGGAGCTGCAGCCTGTTGGGTCTCCATGCTGCTGGCACTGCCGTCAGCATGTTTTGGGGTGCTTTGTGCAATGTGGTAGCTGCTGCTGCTCCTCTCTATGTTCGGGTGTGCAATAGGTGCATTGGTAGCTCCAGCTTTTGAATTGTTTGTTACCAACTGCACTGGGCTTGGCTTGCTGAAATGATGCCCTTCCCTGGTGCTACCCTGTATATGGCTACAGGTCTGCCTCTGGCTGTGGGTTGGGGTTTCCAAGTGATCAGGCTGTAGTTTAGTGAGTCACTGCTCTTCAGCTGAGCTGTGGCTCTTAATGTGCTTTTAGCCTAATGCAAATGCAAAGTAAGCAGGTAGGCTGGAGTGGTATGATGGGTGTTGATAGGCTCATAGTATAGTTAGGGTTGGAAAGGACCTTAAGTTCATCTAGTTCCAACCCCCCTGCCATGGGCAGGGACACCTCACCCTAAACCATGCCACCCAAGGCTCTGTCCAACCCAGCCTTGCACACCGCCAGCGATGGAGCATTCACAACTTCCCTGGGCAACCCATTCCAGTGCCTCATCACCCTTACAGTGAAGAATTTCTTACTCATATCCAATCTAAACTTCCCCTGTTGAAGTTTGAACCCGTTACCTAATGAAGAGTCCCTCCCTAGCATCCCTGTAGACCCTCTTGAGATACTGGAAGACTGCTATGAGGTCTCTACGCAGCCTTCTCTTCTGCAGGCTGAACAGCCCCAACTTTCTCATCCTGTCTTGGAGCAGGCTTATTCTGTAGTTGTGTAGTTCCTTTCTGGTTTTGTTTAGAAGGTGGTCAAAATTATCTGTTTATAACTTGAGTGGAATGCATGAGAACTTTAAAAACATGTCTGTCTTTTTGGTGCTAAAGCTCTATGAGAATGTGTGTCTTCAGCTAATATGGCCCAACTGAAAATCTTGTCATTATCACAGAATCTCAGACTGGTTTGGGTTGGAAGGGGCCTTAAAGCTCATCCAGTTACAGCCTCTTGCCACAGGCAGGGACACCTTCCGCTAGACCAGGTTGCTCCAAGCCTCATCCAGCCTGGCCTTGAACACTGCCAGGGATGGGGCATCCAGTTCTAACTATGGGTGCTAATCACCATCTGTATCTGTGAACAGCTTTCACTGCCTTTCTGATTCAGTTTTTTCTTTTCCCCAGGAATTCTAGCTGGAGTCCCCTTTGCTTTGAGAAGCAGAATGACTGTCTCGTGGCTCTGTTCCGAGGAAAGGGCATAGGAAGTCTGTCACTGCTCTTTGCCTAAGGTATGCAAGGTTTCTAGGGCAGGAGCGAGTTATCGGCTCTCTGTCTTCCACAGCTTCCCATGGACATAATAGTCACTGATGTTTTTTCTCAAGCTTCTCTCAGCTAGAGGAGTACAGGGCAATAAACATGTGACGATCAGTTTTGCAGTTGCGGGGGCCAATCGAGCTATTCAAGCAGCATGGATAAGGCTGTTGAACTATAGCTTGTGCTACCCAGTTCTGTTGGGGATGACTTTGTTCGTGGGCTGTAGGTGATTTCTAGACTGGTCTATCCTGAGACCTCTTCCTGTGGAGGTCCCTGCCCCCTCCTACAGAGGTGCAGGAATTCCTGGTTTAGCAGGTGAGGTCAGAACAAGGAGCAAGTTACAGCTAAAAATGTTTGAGGCTTTTCTTGCTATATTTGCACTTCCTCAGAAAGTTCCTGCACAGCCAAGGCATGGCTCTTGCATCATCATGTTACAGCATTGCGTTACAAGGTGCCCCGTGCCTCTTGGCTCGGGTATCTGATAAATGATAGCAGCCTGGGCTTCCTGGGTGTTTGCTCGCCCCTGTCTGCTCACTTCAGTGGGAGTTGGATGCTCTGCTGATGCATTCTGCCTGCGTTTCTGTGTGGACTGGGTTTTAGCACCAGTAAAACTGCTAGAGATCCAGCAAGTCCTGGACATTGCTGCTTGGATAACGTGATCCTCTGCAGAGTAACTGTCCGATTGCAAGACCCTTCTTCTACAGACACTCCCAGGTACTCCTACTTTCTGAAGTCTCTTCCCCCTCTCCCTGGCTTAGATTTTAGTGTGTAATGGCATTTTGCAGCAGTCTTTATGAGGGATAGTCTATTGCTGTTTGCCTTTTAATTCCTGTTTCTCCTTCATTTTTGGGCTTAAAATATCAAGGATAAGTTGACTTAATGCTCTGACTGTTGAGTTCACTGCGTCATGTTGCCGAGGGCTGTATCTGCTTAGCAGTAGAATTTGAGTGGGGTGGAATCAGCATCATGTCTCCAGCAAGTCGTCCAGTCCTTTGTGTTTCTGATGTTCATAGATGGTATTAATAGAAGCAATATAATGGAACCTAAAGGAATCACAGAAAGCAGCCTAATAACCGCCTTTAAATGGTCTGTGTACTTCCTTGAGATGCTGGTTATTGATGCATATTTGAGGGTTAAAGCTCCAGCAAGAGAGTCTGAGGGAGGAATCCTGATGAGCGCAGTGAGAGGAGGCTTGGAGAAATGAAATGCTGAGAACGGAATTGTTTCCATTGCATGCAGTTATTGCCTTGGTTCAGCTGGAAGCAGTGGGCATCCAGTCAGTGGGATGTGATTGCTGGCTTAGCATCAGGCATGTTCTTTAGGCATGCTGCTTCCTTTTCTTTTAGTGGGTTAAAACAACTGCTACTTTGTGCACCACAGCATTTAAAACACCAAGATATAGGAAGCTCTGGAAGCTTTCAACAAGGGTGATTTTGCATAGTGATTGCAAATTAAATGCAGAAAAGTGAGGTAGGGAGAAGAATTGCCATTTCAGCCTTGCAGGGCTCCTAAGACAGGCTCCTTCTCCAGTGTACAATTGATTCTGGCTTTACATCTGTTTTGTGCTTTAATTATTGTGAGTTTTGTTGGAGCTCCAAGTTGAATTTACTGCAGTAGTGTTGGAAAGCAGCAAAGGATGCTACCGTGTGCTGGATTGGGACTGCAGAGACTTACCTTTTGTTCTGTCTCTGCCACTGACTTGCTAAGCAAGATACTGTACCTAATATGTCTCCTCCTCTCTTGTCTGTGAGAAAGAGTTAAGGCTTCTAGTAAGTTGTGTGTGAGAGAATTGTTGGGATGTATTGTAGTGGTTGGTGTAAGGGTTCTAAAATTTTCCAACTTCTTTTTATTACAGGCGTGTAGTAAAAATGGTGCAGAAATACCAATCCCCAGTTCGAGTCTACAAATATCCATTTGAGCTCGTCATGGCAGTGAGTAGCACTCAGCACTTTTACTTCTCCAGCTGCTAAGGGCTGTGACCTCAGGCCAGTGGGAGGTGGGGGACTGCAGCTTTGGCTAAAGTGTCTTTGTGGCAACCTTATGGGTACGCTGCAGGAACAGAGATTCGGCTCTCATTATCTTTTTTTCCTTTCTTCTGTTTTCCATGAAAAATAAGAATCAGCATCTCAGAACTGTAAGAGAGACATTAGGGGGAAAGGCGGGGAGGAGCCCTCCCAAGACAACAAACCCAAGCCTGCGGTAATTACTCTTTCACAAGGAAGGGAAAAATTGTGACGTTCAGGTTGGCAGAGTCAGTTTCTGTCTTGACACTGTCTTTGCCTTATCACCAGATGCCGTTCAGTTTAGAATCTCTCTAGATATGATCCAAATCAGTATTGTAGGATTTGTGTATCTAGAACTTAATTCTAAAGTGTACTGAGCTTTTTGGTTGAAAGCTAGAAATCTTTGGAAAATTTGTTTTCTGTTCACTCTGTGATTGAAATGTTGGGAGAGATTTCTCCAAATTGTGATTTCTACAAGAGGCTGTAATTGAAGTTCTGCTGGTGATGCAGAAAGCTGATGTGACCATGGCAGCGTTTAATGACATTTCTGATATTCTGGACTTCGCTGCTGCTCCTCAAGGTGTGAGTCAAATATCATTCTGAAAGGCTTGCTGCTTGCATTTCAAGGGCAGCACTAGCATTTGGGCATTTATCTATCCGCTTGCAGACTCTTGCAAGGCTTTGTTTTGTAATTTGTTGGGCATTTCAGTCTACTGGAGGCAGACTTGGTATGTGCCACTTTGCTGCTTTCTCCATCTTCTCCCCTACTGAACAAGGACACCAGTTTTCTTTAGTTTATTAGGGATCCAGAGTAAAGGTGGCAAGCTGCAGCCATTTCAGGTAGCTGACATTCCCATAAATGGGAGAGCCTGACTTAATACACTGCATTCCTCTTGACAATTTTGCCTCTTCTGGATTCAAGTGCCAAAAGATCTCTTTTACCCCAAGTGGCCTCCTTCTATTTCAATAGTTAAAACTGGGGGAGAGGTTCTTTTGGTCTTTCGTGTGACTAATGGACCCCAAAGGTTCCTCAACTCAGAGTGGTTGCCATTCATATGATGCTCTCTGATCATCCAAGTAAACGCTTTTTTTTGACAGTTGGGCTCCCTCCCGAATCCTCCTCTGCTTATTTTTACAGTCTTTCCCAGATTTGCCATGTCTGTTAATAGCTGAGCCAGTAACATGCTGTAAAAGCACCCCAGCCAGTCTGAGGCTGGTGTTTGTGTTAGTGAAACTTTCCTGGCCATGTGCTTTCTGCTCTCAGTGCATCCTGAATTAGATTTAGAGCAGTATCTTCATAACAAGCCCTGGTGTAGTCTTTGCTCTGTGCATACCTTTCTACATTCTTGTTGTCTATATTAGCAGGATAAGCCTAACACCAGATGCCTGTCAATAGACTGGCCGCTAATATAGGAAGGCTGTCTCTAGACAAATCCTCTGTAAGCTTGTTAGCAGAAAGCCTAAAGGCAGCAGTTTGATGGGTTTTGTTTTCAAGTGTTTTAGTTTTATTTGCTTTCAGTTTTTCAACATAACAGGACTTAAATTCCCTGGGTTTTCAGGATGGGGACTGTAAACATTGTTCAGCAAACTCAAATTCCCATTACCTTAGCAAAGATATTGGTCCTCTTTCATATGATGATCAAGTTACTTGTCCAGGGTCATCCAAAGGACTGTGGTGGAGTAGGGAGCTGAATATAGACCCCTTTAGTCCCACTCTAATGTCCTGTGAAATCATGCGTTCACAGCAGGATCTGCTTTCTTACCAAGACTGGCATTACAAAGCAGCGTTTGAATCTAGTGGCAGGGCATGCAGGCTGTGTTGGATGCAGCTTTGTTGTTGTGTTTGTGTTCAGATGGCTCTTCCATGTGTGTGGAGGCAGTGCAGGCATCACAGAGCTGTCAGGTGCTTGCTGTCAGCTGCTGGAAGTTCTGCAGGGAGAGTGGGTGTGCAGTGAAGCTGTTTTGCTCTTCAGCACGTGGCATTGCTGTTAATCTGCTTCGACATAAATCTGACAGCAGCTTCCTCGGCACTGGCAACCTGCTGTTCAGCGGCTTTCATCTTTTTCCCCCTCAAATGCTTTGTGTGAACCTTTTGGAGTGCTGAGGGCTCATACTGTGGTTAATGGTAGGAAAGCAGGGGTCATATGAGCAGCCTCAGGAGACCTTATTTTATGTGTCCTTGTGCACCCTGCAGCCTGATACACTTGGGCTTGATTCCTCATCTGTATATCAGGAAAGGTCATACTTCCTGTGATCTGTTCAGGGTTTGTCATGAGGGAAGTAGTGTTTGTTAGGAAAAATACTTTTTTTTTTCCCCCAGAACCTTAGATATTTGGACCCCACTATAGAAAATAGTGTGTGCTTCATTGAGAAAGGGGGCCTGAGAAATAGGGTTGTTGTAGCCAAATGAGGCAATGGCTTCATTGCTTCCTTGTTCAAACACACATGGGAACGCGTCTTTTGTTGAGCCTTGCCTTCAGTTTCAATTTATCTTCCTTGGGCTTGTACTGGGTGCATGTGCGTGCCGCTCCTCCTCTAGACAGCACAGAGCTGTGCTTGACAGATGAGCTCATGCTCTTGCTGTTAATACCTTTGTTATTGTGTATCTATGGGTAATTGTTTATGGATTTACACTGACTAATGCTTGTGCAGATTGGGTTCTGGCATTCACAGGCAGTAGGTTTGACATATCTTCCACGGCCTTGGAAGGAGGATCTCATTTCCCCTTTTTGGTTTCTTTGCCAGTCCTGTGCCTCTGGGGAACTAAAGAGGAATCTGCTTACCAAGCCTCTTCTGGTCATTCAGGAGGTCTGAGTTTTTTCTCCTTAGAAGAACCCTTCCTTCTAAAAAGGCTTAAACAAAGGATGATCTTCCCACATCTGTTCTAATTCACAGTACTCGTATTCACCTGCTTTGTTCCTAACCAGCACTCACTTTAAAGAATCAAAAATGTCATGCTCTTCAAATTATAACCAGTGCCTGACAGCTTTATCCCTTAAAAAGAACCGTGGTGTTTTGTTATCTTGTCACGTTTTTCTTTTCAATTTTATCTCTTCTATTTTGCATCTCCTTTTAAATGGGGCTGCCCCTTCGAATGGCTCATCTATGCTTCTTTGGGCCTGATCTTGTCTTCAGTTAGATCAGTGGGTTTGAAATTGCAGGTGTCTTCTGATTTTATTTTACACACAAGAAAATCCATAAATGTAAACATACCCTTTGGTTTCTTTGTGTAGTAGTTGTACTTTTAAAGCTGAAAGGTTGTGTTTGTTTTTTGTTTTTGTGGTTTTTTTCAGGGGTGGGGTGGGTCGTTGTGTGTGGGTTTTTTTGTGTTTTTTTTTTTTGTTTGTTTGTTTTTTTGTTTTTTTTGTTTTTTTCACTAAAATGTTATAATGGGGGAAAAATCCAGAAGGTAATTCTGCAATAGCTCCTGAGTGGTGGCTTACTCTGTAACTTGTTGTGAGCCTTCTCTGTGTGGAGATGAGAATTTGATTTGGGTGAGCAAGTCCAAAATGCATAGCTATACAGGAAACAAAGCTGAGACCACATATTTAGCATCGTTTGCCAGTGAATTATTAGGTTTGTTAGTGAATTTATTCGTTTTAGCTTTGAAAGCATAGGGAGTTTTGTTCCCATTCATTTTAGTAGTCCATTCAACTCTTTGCACTTGCAAATGACACCTGCTATTTTCACATGCTTTATAGTATACACTGAGTGTGCTTTGGATGGTTCCTAAAGCTACAGATCTGAAATAACACCCCCAGGGTCTCTTCCCTACTTGCTGTATAGTCCGAGTTGCTGCAATTGTGGTGTAAATGAGAAGCTTCATGACAGCACTTGTCAGTTATTTGGTCCTCTTGCCACATTGACAATGCTCCTCACATTCAGCTCTTATCGCTGCTTATAGGTATTGATAGTTTCTACTGCAAGCCAAGGGTCTTCCTGCACAGCCTGATGATGCTGAGGGAATGGTAAAGGATGCAGAGCCTGAAAAGAAGAATGATCTGCTTGCAGGTTTTGCACCTTGAACCAAATCAAACCTTTATGACATTACTCTCTGAGATTATATATTTTCTATGAAATGAAAGCTCTGCAGAGCATGATACTAGTAGGTTAAAGGCTGGGTTTAGTTCAAAGCTAAAAAGCTACATGCATATGTGAATATATATATGTAACTTGACATTTAAGCTTGCTGCATACAGGATATCAGCTTTATGTTTGCAGCCTTTGAGAGATTTATTACTGTTACCTAAAAATATGTCATGTCTTTGAAAAGATAGACCAAAGCTCTGGCATCTGGTAGTTTGCAGCAGCGGCACCAGCTCTCACTGCATGTACAGGTTGTACGCCGTGTTTCAAACCAAGCTGCTCTTGAGCCCTGCATATGCATGATGCGAGTCAGTGCTGCTTTCTGCTTGACCTCATTTCTTGGTGCTGCCCATGGCATGTGTTGACACATATATGAGCAGTTCAGAGCCCTATCTTTTGAAAACGCACACATGGACAGCAGTGGTGTGTGCTTCTCACTGCACCAGTTGAGTGGTACACTTCAGTCTAGGGTGTTTCTGCTGTGTGCAACATCCTTTTGGGAAGGGGGGTGGTTGTTCAGTGGATGCATGTGTGGTAGATGAATATTTCTTATCTCAAGCATTGCTCAGTCTATAATAGATCTGTTGGGTGGTAGCCTGTGATTCTTGCCTATGTCTGCAAGTGAAAGCTTGGCCATCTGAGATTCTTCCAAACAGCTCTGTGACTCTCTTCTAGTTTTAGTGGCAATGTAGTTGATGTGAAGTGCTCTGTTTTTCAGGTAAGATAAAGTAGGAAATTGTGTATACATCTGTTTCTTCTCGGTATGGTTTGAGTACAGGGGCCACTAACAAGCAGGGTGGCAAATATAATTCAGCCTCCAAATGTTGCAGGTTTATTTAGAGTCAGAAATGGAGCAAGCAGCAGAAAATATTCTTCCGTCATATTTGCTCTCTGATCTTGTAACACAGGGTTGTAGCCCATCAGAAGCAAACATCTGTGGTCCCTGTGTGAGATGCCTTTCTCATGCCTGACTCTGCTGAAGCAGTCTGGGTGACAGTGGCTGGATTTGGCAGGGGTCCTCACTCTTGTCCCTGAATAATCCCCCAGCAGATCAGCCTTGGCTACACTGGCTATTTGCACGCTGGCAAAGCTGCTTTGCAGCCACTGAGGCTTTGCTTCTTTCCAGCAGTTGAGGTTCTGGCTCACAGTTACATGCACAAGTCAAACATCCTGTACAACTAAAATCAAAGTGCATCACTTCTTGCATAATCATCTCAACGTTCTTTTGTGCCAGTAGTGTTGGAGGCTTGTGTATGCAGTCTCATTGAAAGCCGCTCTGTGCTATTTCAGCTATCAGGTTTGGCTGCAGAAGAAACTCTGAACACTGAAGTTCAGGTCCTGGCAGCTACAATTGCTTTCCATGCATCTTTTCAAAATTGTGCCTTTTCAACATCCGCATGCATTGTGTTAAAGATGTTAGATCTTTGAGTAGCTTCAGTTAATGACTTCTTCCTGTTGCATTTAGCACATCAAATGTATAAAGAGACTGCTTAAATCCTGCTGTATTGTGCATGCTCTCTAATGCTGTGGTGTCTTCAAGCGTTGCGTTTCACTGACTGATGTGGTGACGCTTTTGCTGCAGACCCTCTGAGCCCTCTTTTGCTGGGTAAGCACCACAGTGTGGCCCAAACAGCTTGCAGCGTAAGTTGGTGACAGATAAAATGGGAGAGGGGTGTGTGAAAGGAGAGAAAATGGTGTGTGAAAGCAGTACAACATACAAGCAGACTGATGTCTAGCAAGGATCACATTAGTTCTGTGGGTTTGTTTAGAGTGACAAGTTCAATGTGTGTGTTCACAGCTCATCCAGGTCTTAGGCTGCTGCTGTCTTGCTACATAAGGTATGCAGATGCACTGTCTAGGTCAACTACAGTCTAGTATCTTACAGTGCCTACAGCACAGATGCACCACAGTATACAGTTTTGGGGATTCCTCTATATTATAATTAGATAGAATATCCCCATCTGGAACTCCAAGTTGTCATTATCTAGTATCATCCCAGGCTAGTTTTAAATAAAGTAGAATCTTAACTGAACTACTTCATGTTTGTTCATAGCCTCTACTTTCAAGTATGAACACTGGAAGCAGAGGAGCACGTGCTGCAGGGAGAGCAGAGCGGTCTCTGGCAGCTGGAATGGCTCTGAAGCAGCAGCGATGGTGCAGCTGATCAGAGGGCTCTGCAGAGGAGCCAAAGAAATTGGAGTGGAGCTCTAAATGCAGCATCTGCAGAAGTGCCAAAGAAGTTCCTGCAGTGGCCTGCTACCCACTGTCCTTGGATAGCTGCAGATAGCATAGGGTAGAGCTTTGCAGTGTGTAGCCTGTACACCTAGAGCTCAAAAGCTCCACTGGAGCTGCTGGGATGTAGATAATGATGTGCAGTTTTCAGATACTGTCTGAAATAGTATTTCTGGTGGGCAATACCCTGGAGATTGAGAAAGAAGGAATGTGCAAGGGGGGAAATGTTTTGAAATAGTTATTCTTTGGTGTTCAATCCAGGTTGCATGTGTAATCTGAGCAGTAGTTAGGAAATGAATACTCCCCTACAAAACAGAATGTACTGTGTCTGGCAGGACTGTTAAGTCTATAGCACTTGCCTCTTGACTGCAGACAAATCATCTCCAAATGTGGATGGACTGTCTGCAGGCATGGTTTGTGCCAGGTATCTCATAGAAGGCAGCTTCCCTTGTGTCTCTTTTTGCCATATTTTGAAGGTAAGTTTGTTGTGATTGTCAGAAGCTATTGGGTTAACATTCTATACACTTACAGAGGATCTGGTGTTGACTCAAGACATGATGGTTCAGTGTGACTTGATGGTTTGAAACTGTGCTGTCAAGATACACTATAAATATCCCATCATCTTAATGCTAAGAAGCATTTGGCAACAGAAGTCTAAAAGTAATGATCTCTGTCAGCTGGAATGATTCTTCACAACTGTACTTGTGTGTCGAGGCCCTGTGCCCTGCCACCACCTCCTTCTGGTATTAAGCAGGCTGAGAGTGAGTAATAGGCTGAGAAAAGAGCTGATGTTTCCCTTGAGATTATGGTGCAGGACACTTCCCCTCAAGCGAGTAGAAAATGTTTTGAGTGCTGGTTTACCACAGCTGCTGGAAGTGGATGGAAGAACTGCTGATTTGTTCCAAGTCCTGGAGAACTGCTGGCAACCTTGCACATCTGGCCTGCTTAGTGTGTCCTGTGGGGATCATCCAAGTCTCTTCAGCTTTGCATTTCCACTGGTAAGACTGCTGGGCAAGAATGGTTTAGGAGTTGATGGTGCTGGTACCATGTGTGGATTGGAGAGAAGATGTACAACAATTCAAAGAGTCTGTACAGGATAGTCCCTGTTAAATCACCTTCTCCAGTTGCAACATGGAGGCTTATTTCTGTGCCTCAAATTTAACCTGGTAGTACAGTCTAGTGCAGGAATGGACTTGCTCTAAAGTAAGCTACAGTTCAATGGCACTGATGCATAGCACGAGGAGACAACAGAGCCAGAGGTATCACCATTGGCTTGTATTCCTGTAGTGACCAAAAGACCCTTCTCTCTTCTATTGAATGTGTAGGTGCAGAAGACACATAATAAGCTCTTGAGCAGGGATTAAAAGAAGTGAGAAAATCCAGAAGCATCACAAGTTGCTACATCTCATGTAGCATGGATGTTTAAGCTGCTGAGCAGTGATCTGTCCAGGTTTGACCCTACATTATGGCAAACTTACGTTCTCACAGCAGCTTCTGGCAATGGCAGACTGTCCTTCCAGCTAGGCATTACTTTGTAAGCTGGCCTTTTTGCCTTTGTGACTCACTGAGCAGTGAGTGTGTGATGTTGCACTTGATTGCTGTGATTTGCTCTTTAAGGTGTTAGTCACCTGAGATGTCTGCTCCCTTGCTTTCCTGTTTCTGTATATCTCATGCTCTCCACCACAGGCTATGGCAGATGTGTCATAGAATCCCAGATTGGTTTGTGTTGGAAGGGACCTTAAAGCTCATCCAATTCCAACCCCCTGCCACGGGCAGGGACACCTTTCAGTAGACCAGGCTGCTCCAAGTCCTGTCCAGCCTGGCCTTGAACACTGCCAGGGATGGGGCAGCCACAGCTTCTCTGGGTTCCTGGGTAAGGCATCACTTCTGCAGTTCTTTGTAAAGGCCAGTGTGTTGTACTATTTGACTTGACCTGCTCCAGCACCAAGTGCCCTCTCTAGGAAGCAGAGGAGAATGCTATAGCAGAATAGCTGCAGTGGGATATTGGTTCTTCCCAGGCAGGAGGTCAGGCACGTTAGTAGTTTCCTGAGCTAGCTTTGTGCAGCTGCAGTGCATGTCCTGGTTTTGCTGTGTCACTCAGATGTGCCTTTATTGTAATAGACAGCTGCTGCTCCCTGAATTGTTTCTTTCACCAAAATCTGAAGCAATGAGGCAAATTATTGGCTGGAGTCCAGGGAGAGAGAACACTGGGGCAATACTTGTAGCCTGGGTACTGTGGTCCAGTGGACTTCACTGGCAAATCTTCCTCTTTCCAGCAAGTGTTGTGTGTTTGTGTTTTGTTTGTTTGTGTCCTGCTGAACCCAGGACAGTTTGTTTTTCCTTGGGTCCCAGAGACTTTTTCTGCTATTCTGTAGATGCTCTGCACCTCCTTAAAATTAAGTTCCCTTTTCCCTAACTTCAGTACACTTCTGTATCCCAGCTATTCATTTGGACCCTCCCCTCTCTGTTGTTCTGTGTGGTTTTTATTTTACATTACTGTGGTTAGCAAGTAGCTGGCATCTGTTGTAGTGGTTACAAAGCGAAGGGGTTAACTGTGTCTGATGAATACATATAATACATATAGTCTTGTTCTCTTTAGCACTGAGATGAATAGGAGGGACTGCAAGATGAAATGATGACAAACCTTCCTAGAGGGTCATAATCTGAAAACACATGAATCTGGAGAAGAGCATTTATGTATGATCAGGCTGCTTAAAAGCTAGTCCAAATGCATCCATTTCCTACTTAAAAGTGATGAGGGATCTTGTCTTGCTTCTAATCTTTCCTTCTCACAGGGTTGGAGATCTGGCCATCTTTAGCTCAAAGCCTGTTATATACCCTCCTTGTTTCTCGTTCATCTGAACATAGGTGTACACGTTCTTCCTTTATCCTGGCAAACTGTATGTGACTGTAACATGACCTTGAAGAATCTTGTTAATACAGCTTAAAACAGTTTGATCATGAGAGCTTGAAGTGTTTTAGCTTTTAGCACAAGGATGAAGTTTTATCCTTGTAATATATTCATACAATATTGACCGTAGCAGTTTCTGTCTACATCAGATGCGTAACAGTTTGGTTCCTTCATGTGTTCTACTCAATGTAATTTTTCCCCATATCTGAGCTTTTACACTCTGGAAGGTCCTTCTTAAGTTCATCTTGGCATCATATAAGAGTCAGTACGTACTTTTTCCATTTTCTGTGCTCTTGCTTGAATCTGAAATAGCAGATCTCCATGATGCTCTCACTAAGGAATCACTTCAACTGTGAAAAACCCCAACCAACAAAGCCCTGAGGACACGATGGCCATGCAGCCACTTCAGAGCATCACTTGTCAAGTAGAAGATTAATGTTTTCCTGCCAACTGCCATTCCAAAATAGCTTGATGTGTTTCTGCATGACTTCATGGACAGCAGCATTCAGCATGCAAGCTTTACTTTGCTAAAGGATCTGCATGCTGACAGGGAGAGCCCGAATCGGTTTGCCTATTTGCTGTGTATTGGTGAGAAGCTTGAAGAATCACCTCTCTTAGGTGACTGGTGTGGGGAGAGCTAGATCTGCTGCTCTGGGAGTTGGTGTGCAGCCACAGGACTGAGGGGATGATGTTCCCTCTGGGATATTAATGTATGAAACTAGATCATCTACCAAAAGCTGCCTCTTCTTGGAGCACATCGGAGCTACCCAGGACCCAGCAGACAGTGGGCTGGTGGAAGCTGACAGAAGCCTCAAGGTATGCAGGAGGATTTGGGTTTTGAGGTGTTCTGTTTCGTGCAGTAATTCAGTGCTTGAAAATCCTGTTGTTTTGGATTCCTGAGGCCTCTGTGTAGTTGATTTCAGGGTCACTTGCTAGGAAGGGATGTTGAAACCTGCAGAGGAGAAACAGGAGTAGCTGTTAGAGAAGATCCTGCCCTCTGGCTGTGTTCTCTGGCTTATACAGGGAACCGCAGTGGTACAGCTATTGTCAGTTTGCAGGAAACTGAACTGGAAGGGGAGCAGGAATCCACTTGCGTTGTCAATATGTAACACCTCAGTTCTGGTAAGGTGAAGGACTCTGCCTTGGAGAGGAAGGGGTGAGGCAGGTGAAGTAGGGGGATTCTAGAGGAGGTAATTTCTCCTTTTCTCTGGTTGTGAGGCTTTAGAATGTTGCTTGGTTTGGTCGCTTGTAGAAGTTGTTAATGTTTGGCATCTGGCTGATCCTCAGGGCAATCTCACAGATGTGCTTTTCTTTTTTTTCCCCTTTTTTTTGTACTGGTTATGGTGTATTTCATGTCCCTCCCCCCCCCCCACACCAAGTGTTAAGAACACTGAAGTGTGGCTTCCTTCTGTTTTCAAAGACTCCTCTCACAAGTTGATTTTCTTCTGTCTCAGTGTTGGTACATGTTTGGCCAGCAGAGGTAAAGCCACTCAGAGGCATCTCCTAGGAGACTGCAGGGACACCTTAGTCAAAGCACTCTTTACTGATTTAATCTTCAGCCATATCACTGTTGATTAATTATTGCTCGGTGTGACAAATTGTTTGTCAGCTTTGGCTAAGACAGGGCCTTAAAGCTCATCCAGTGCCAACCCCCTGCCACGAGCAGGGACACCTTCCACTAGACCAGGTTGCTCCAAGCCCCGTCCAACCTGGCCTTGAACACTGCCAGGGATGGGGCAGCCACAGCTTCTCTGGGCACCCTGTGCCAGCGCCTCAGCACCCTCACAGGGAAGAACTTCTGCCTAAGAGCTCATCTCAATCTCCCCTCTGTCAGGTTAAAGCCATTCCCCCTTGTCCTGCCCCTACAGGCCCTTGTCCAAAGCCCCTCTCCAGATGTTTTGTAGGCCCACTTTAGGCATTGGAAGACTGCGCTAAGGTCTCCTCAGAGCTTTCTCTAGTTCTAGGTCTGGCAAGGGCTTGGAAAAAACACCTCGCAACATTTATCTGTCTTTATGACTTCCCTCAAGTTCTCTGTTGGAACAGAAATCTAGTGTCTTTGTGGAGGATGCTGGGTGCACAGGATGGGTTGTTCTCACAGGTCAGTCCCTTCAGTGGTAGATCAGGCGTGTTAATGGCACAACTTTATTGTGACAGCAGTGTGGTGCTTCAGCTGTCCTTCATATGATCTCAGGCATCTTCAGCTGCTGTATTTTTAGAGTAGTTGTGCAAAGACGATTAGCCAAGGATTTGGAATCCCTTTCATACATTGGTATTTTCTCAAATATGGAAATGTTATTTAGGTGATGGGTTCAGACTGATCTTAGTTGTATCACCAGGATTGTGCATAGACAATTGCAAAGGTCAGTGCCTCTACAATGGCTCTTCTTTATTTTCCAAATGTTCTTTAGTTGTCTGAAATAGTGACTGCACTCTGTTAGTAGTTGAACTGTCGGTAAAACCAAGACCAGGGCATTAGGAAGCTGGTCTCTGGGTCAAGTGCATACTTAGTGGAGAAAGAAACAGCTGTGTGATGAGATCCAGTGGCTTTACCTTCAAGTGGGAGCCAGGGTTACCTGGATTCGGTGGTGTGTGGGGCTTCAGATTGGCCAATGTGCCCTTTCTGTGGTGAGGAGGCTCTTGCAGCTCAGTACCCCAGTGAAGCTGTTGAAGTGAGGCCTTGGAATGGTATCTGTACTTTGATCATTAGTAGAACAGCTCTTGTTTCTCTGCAAACTCCCACAAATGCCTCTGGCACAGCTGTGCCCCTGAAAGAGCAGAGGCTGAGAAGCTGAGATCACCCTATTTAGCAGTTCCTTCTGCTCCAACTTGCAACTCTTAAATTTGTGGGAAATATGAGTACTTGAGGCAAGAAATCCTTGGCCAGCCCTAATCCAAGAGAAACAGATAGTGTTGGCTCAGCCTGTGGCTCCTGCTTGGCGAAGGTGGAGCCCTGGCACATACCATGTTACCTGCTTCCTGGCAGTGTGAGCTGAGGTGCAGGAGGCTGTGCCTGTGTTCAGGCAGCATGGGGCATGGTGCTCCTTGCAGGAACAGAGCCTGTAGGATTTTATGTGTATTTGGGTGAACTTGTGATGTGCTGTCAAAAGTATGGACGATCCTAGTACCATTCTCAAGGTGACCTTCTGGCTCTAGAGGTGGTGTCTAACCTCTGCTAGCTGTTGTTTTCCAAAGCCATGGGCTTATGTGGGGCAGCCTTCTTTTAGGGTAGGAGTTTGTTATACTTGTTGCAAGTGTGTTAAGGGCATGTGTAAGAAGTGGCATGGGACAAACAGCTGAAAAATAGTTACTAAATATTCTGGTATTCCAGTGGCCTATAAAGGTATTCACAGCTTTCGCTGTCCACTGAGGCTTCAGTAATGAGGAATGATGGCCTGGAGAGGCTCTTGCTAAGCTTTTCTATTCTGGCACATACAAGCAGGGTAAAGGCTTTGACCTCCAGATAGCATTAGATGATGGGTTAGAGTCTGGAGGATTGAGAGAGGACAGGTAGAGGCACAAATAGGAAGTATTAACTTTGCCTGAGAGGATTAATCTGCTGGCAACTGCAGGTATCTGAGAGCACGTAGTGAGGGATGCAACCCCTCTGCTCTGTGACCCTTGAGGGAAGTGCAGTGTAACTAGGAGTGGATAGCTGGGAGCATCCTTTGGCAATGCCTGATGGACATCCATGAATTCCCATCATAACAAATAAAGCTGCTTAAAGAAATGTGTGTGCTCTTGTTGCGCAGAGCCAGGTGGATTGGTGTTGGAAACTCTCACTTGCTGTGGGAAGTTCTGTATTTATCAAAAGAGGTTTTGTTGTTCTCGTGACCAGGGCTGAAGGCATGTGTAGCGGTCTCTTGGATATGGGGGAAGTTCTCAAAGAAATGTGGCAAAGCAAGCAGAACGTTACTCAGTGACTGGGAGAGGATGACTTCAAGACCCCTGCACCTTGTTTCTGGCTAACTCAATGCTGGCAATCTGCTCTTTCCTCTTGATCCTATAGCAACATGATAATCTGAAATAACTTCAATTCAGAGGTCTAGGAGCAGGAGATAGGGAATATGTCCTTAAGTGCCTGAGCTATTTTAAGAGCAGGTGTTATTTCAGGGTAGAGGAATGGGGCAACTAGCCTTCAAACTGCTGTGGTAATGGAGACTGCATCCACCCGAGGGTGCCCACAGTGCTGTGCATGTGCTGGCAATTGAGCTGATCTTTATCATTATCACATTAATGTTTTCTTTTGTGATAGATAAAGATATAAATACTCATGAGAGCAATATGCGCTGTATAAAACAGTTGTCTCTTACAGAAGACAGGAAGACAGCAGCTGTTTGTAGAGGTTGTGCTCAGCTCTGGACTGATGGCAAAAACATCTTCTGACCAAACCAGTGTAGCTCTTGGAGAGCAATGGGAAGAGAACACAGGTTCTCCTCCTGTTGTAGCTGTAGCTGAACCCTGGGCTGCTTGTACTATTGTTGCTTCAATTACATATTTACAACAGCATCACAAAATGCAAGATGTTTTTCAGGAATGCAAGGAAAACATTCCATCCTGCAAAGATCCTGTAATGTAATGAGAGGTGGGAGAGGTTAGAGAGGAGTCATGGTAGGTGCTGTTTATGCAAGGGCCATGGAAAGCTGCATTTTTGCTAGAGCTGGTGAAGAAGCCTTGGGTAAAAGGCTTTTCAGAGGGTTTGGTTAATTAAAACAAGGAAGACTTCAGAACCAGGACAGAATTATTTTAGCAGTGGATAAAGTGAGTAGCCAGTAATTGGTGGCCTTACCCTTGACAGTCCCGGGCAGCTGGAACCATTTCACACATCACATTTTAAAGCACAGGAGTACTAAATATTTTACAATAACCTTCTTCATACAGGCAATGTCTGACTTGAATGTTATTATCTCTGGGTCGAGCCTTTAGCTAGCAGAAATCAGCAGAGCTGTGCTTGCTTTTGCTAGACAAAGATTAGGTTCCTGATGTTTGAGTTACTTTGCTTCTACTTCTTGTGTGAAGTATAAGTTATGTTTAGACATGCTTAGCTTTATGGCTGACATGAGCAGATCCTGGCTCTGTTCACAACTATTTGGCTTTAATTTTAACCTCTGTGTTTGGTTCCCTTTTCCTCGGAGGTGAAGGGCCTCTGTTCTGTGTAGCTTTTACTGTAAGGGAATTAATTCATTTGGAAAGAGTTAAGTTGATCTATCCAGAAGCTGAAACTTGTTTTGTTTTCACTCCCAGGCATATGAGAAGCGCTTTCCTACATGTCCAGAGATCCCAGTCTTCCTGGGGAGTGAAATCCTTCATGAATCCAGGAGTGATGACGGAGCTATACATATCATTGAACGGAGCTGCAAACTGAATGTGGATGCTCCTAGGCTGCTGAAGAAGGCAAGTGGAACGCTGGGGTTTGTTGACTGGGTCAGATAGATAAAGGCTTCTAAAGTTACTCTTTCTCTCTTTTTTTTCCTTCCTTTTGGTTCTTCATCCTTCTCAGATTGCAGGGGTAGAATATGTTTTTTTCATTCAGAAAAACACAGTCAACTGGAAAGAGCGAACTCTCCGCATTGAAGCCCACAACGAGACTTTTGCCAACCGTGTTGTCATCCTTGAGACATGTAACTACTCAGTAAGTGCTTCCAACCCTTCCTTCACAGACAAACTGAAACAAAATCATGCACTCGTGTACAGGGTAAGGTTGCTTGACTGAATTTGAGCACAGGACTGGACTGTAGTGTACTATGGTTAGACACTCCTGGACTGGGAAGGCCATTGGATCTCAGGGTTTTCCAGTGCTTTTGTAGACCTTGAGAAACTTTCTTATGTTGATTGTGCTTCTCTGGAGTGCTAGGCCCTACAGTGAGAGTAGAAAACACAGATAGTGTTCCCTGAGTTTGTTTTTGGTTGAAATTCAAGCTAGTAAAAGCATTTGGAGCTTGAGCATGGATTTAGATATTTAGAAGGAAATCCTCAATATTTATTATGATGAAGGCCAGAGAGAAGTCTGGCAATTAATTTTGCCCACAAATAAGGCGCTAAAACTTGCACTTGTTGTGATCTTCATGCTTGAAATATTTGGAAGAAGGTCTAGAGCCCTGTTTGTGGCCTGGAGTGTCTCACTTTGTGGCTGTATCTTCAGCAGTAGTGTGCTTTTTCGTTGTAACTATGCTATTAGGGCTCAGTCACCATTAAATAGCTTCATCTGTTTCTGGAAGCAATCAGATACTACTCTTTGTTCTCTAAACAAAAGTCCAGATCCTGTTACTTACCTGCCCCTTTGGCAACTGGACAACAGCTCAGCTTCTTGGGAGTAAGCAAACTGTAAGTAACTGCTGTTTCAGGCAAGACAAAGAGTTGAAAAGCTGCTAATGGTTTTGGTGCTGGGGGGTTTCCTGAGGCAGAGATTACTTGCTGGCTAAAAAGGGCTTCCGGAAAAAGATCAGGCTTCCGTCACTGTGAGGGGTGCTGACAGCTCCCAGGTCAGCTCTGGAATTGCTCAGATGTTGTTGCACTTGCTGATTTCGGCTGTGTTGCCTCGTGCTCATGTCCTTGGGAAGGAAAGTCAGCAGCAGGGCTCGGAGGGAAGCACTCTTCCCGCTCCAGGGCGGGAGCTCGTGGGCTGCATCCTCACAGCGCTTCCCGGCTCTATTTTTACCAGTTCCCTTTTCCCTGCCAGAGTGCACCGGAAACAGGTTTATTCTCATCTTTCCTTTTCTGCAGTGCTCTCTGAAGCAGCTTGGAGAAATAGGATCCTGCTCTTGCAGTTACTTAATATGTTCCCCTGAGGGAATATGTGTCCTTTATAGAGCTCCTGTCTTTGTGTGTGGGCTGGAATTTCTTTGTCATGTCAGTTTGTGAACAGCAGTACCTACAGAGAAGAGGCTGAGCCCTCTCAGAAAAGGGTTAAATTTGAAAGAGGAAAAGATCACTTGGGTTTTATATAGAGTAACTGAGAGGAACTGGCTAGAAAGGAAAGCTGTATATGGATACTGAAGAGGGAATCAGAGGTTGCCCAGAGAAGCTGTGGCTGCCCCATCCCTGGCAGTGCTCAAGACCAGGCTGGATGGGGCTTGGAGCAACCTGGTCTGCTGGATGGTGCTCCTGCCCATGGCAGGGGGTTGGAACTTGATGAGCTTCAAGGTCTCTTCCAACCCAAACCAGTCTGGGATTCTATATTGAACTGACAGTGGGAAATCCCTCTGCCCTGCCATGTCTTGTGTTCTGAGGGGAAGACCAATGTAAGTGGTTGAGTTTCCTATGCAAAACTAGAAATAAAGTTTTGTGTTTCTCCTCTTGCAGATGTAGGGGTTTTCAATTATATGTGCAGTCCCTGTCTTGCTGTAAGGAGTCTTTGACATGATTTCAAGGGAGCAGTCACTATTTTAGTGCAACTTTTGCTATGAATATTACTGTTCAGGTCAGCTGGAGCAGAGAAAGTTTTTAATCTTGTGCATGTGAAGAATGCTGGGGTTAACCACAAACATCAGTATTTCCAGTTCATGGTGCATTCCATTACTCTGGGAGAATTAACCTGACTGTTAAATATGGGTCTGTTGGTGCCTCATAGGAAGCCTCTTCTGTGCCCTTGGTCTCTAGCTCTGGAGATTAAATAGCCAGTTGTACCAGGGGCAAGGGCACTGATATGTTGTGAGATGTCTGCTACCATTCAACCCTGTGTCTACCTTTGGGCTTAGGTTCACCCTGAGAATGAAGAGTGGACTTGCTTTGAACAATCTGCATCTCTTGACATCAAGTCATTTTTTGGCTTTGAAAGCACAGTGGAAAAGATTGCCATGAAGCAGTACACCTCAAACATCAAGCGGGTAAGATGGACTTTCCTTTGTGCCATAAACCCCAGCACCTGCTCTCAGTGTGCCTCTGAGATAGACCCAGTCTAATTTTATACCCTTGCTGATGTCTCTGAAGTCTCTCAGTAAGAAAAAGCCAGTGTACAATGAGCAGAAAACTAGTGTGCTTCCTGGGATTTGTCTGTGCAGAGGGAGAAGGCTGTGCCAGAGGAGGATGGCAGTGGATGCAGTGGGTGCCAAGCTCCTTGCACACTGAGGACAATGTTCTTCTGCAGGAAGAGAAAGTTCTGAGTAAAAATTAGCACCCTGTCTCTCAGCTTGGGAAGAGCTGCTTCCTTTTGGTGGCCTTTTTTTTTCCCCTGGGCTGCATAGGAACAGGGCAGCTAATTGATGGCTTGGGAGCAGGAGAGAGGGTACAAGTGTTATAAAGGTAGCTGCATCCGTAGCATTGGCATTTGCTTGGCCAGTGTTGTAATTCACCATTTGTATGGTGCTTTCATACTGAAAGTTTTCCAACAGGGTTGTGCAGATGGAAGGAGACAACTATTTTCTTCTGTTTACCAGCGTTAGTCATCTGTCCTGAGGGAAGCTCTCCTGCACCTTGCTGGTTCTAGGGAGATGGAGTGGTGTTTTCCTAATGAGAGTTATCCCCTTCAGGGCAAGGAGGTGATTGAACACTATCTGAAGGAGCTGATCTCCCAAGGGATCACGTTCATCCCCCGCTGGACACCTCCGCCTGTGTGTGGGCAGAAGGATGAGCAAACCCCTGCTGCTGGAGATGCTGCTGATGGTGATGCAGCCCTTGACTCTGTGGCTCTTGGAACTACCAAAGAGCAAACTGGCAGCTCCTGCCCTCCAGCAGAAGCTCTCAGCTCTGATGGTATGTGATGTCCAGATCTAAGTGCCTTGAATAATAAGTTTATTCTTATTGACTAATAAGTTTAGGTTTATTACTTTTGGCATGAGGATTTTCTTCTGGATTGTGGGTGGGGAGGGAGAAAAGTTATTTTCTTCAAGGAAAACACAAACAATGGATGTTTTTTTTCCCCCAGAAAAACTGTGCAGGCAGTGCATTTAGTTTGAGCATAGGAAGACAACTTGGTTTTGATCTAACTTTAAGGTATTTTGTCCCTTAAATTTGAGAAACTTAAAGGTGTCTTGAGTATGCTATAACTAAATTATAATGAAACTTTTGGCTGCTTCTAAATTCATATTCTTGGGGGTTCGTTTGGATGGTTTTTGCCCCTCTCTCAGGCCAAGACCAACTTGTGGAATGTTACCTAATGCCTTTCTCACCCAAGATGCTTGAATTGGATTTTATCTTTCTAGGTCTTTGTGTGTTGACCTGATGGTATCTTCTAGACTAAATAAAATTCTTCTCTGCAAGAAGAAATAGGAGGGACTTCTAATTGAAAGCTGTGGTATTAGAAAGAGGAGTTGTCCTTCCTCAGGAGGAAAGACAGCACTTGTTTTGCTGAGTGTAACTAAGGGAAAAGCTTGGAATTTGGAACTATCAATGGTTCTGGTGTCACCAAACCTCTGGTAGGAGAGTTGGAATCCATCTGGAAAAAGAATTAAAAACCTCAAAGGGGTAGACTGAGAAGTATTCATGTGCTTTGGGATTCAAGTTAATCTGAGAGAGGGACTTCATCAGGGACTGTAGCAATGGGACAAGGGATAATGGGTTCAAACTTAAACAGGGAAAGTTCAGGTTAGCTATAAGGAAGGAGTTCTTCCCTGTGGTGACATGCTGGAACAGACTACCCAGAGAACTGGTAAATGCTTCATCCCTGGCAGTGTTCATGGTCAGGTTGGACAGAGCCTTGGGCGACATGGTCTGGTGTGATGTGTCCCTTCCCATGGCAGGGGGTTTGAACTGGATGACCTTAAGGTCCTTTCCAACCCAAACCATTCTATGACCCCAAGAGTGGCAGATCCCATCTAACAGAAGAGGAGAGTAGCTCTTATTTATTTGCTTATATTCGTGTTTAGGAAGCAATCAACTTCCCTGACACTGCTCTCCAGTTTGCTGGCTTGGTGGATTAAGTGGGGGCATAATACTTCTATGCTATAATTTCTGTATTATCAGTCAGTACCAGCCATATCCTGTGGGTGTCCAGGCCTTATTCTGTAGTTAATGGTACTTGCTAAAAGTATTTCCTGCTTGATGAAGAGCTAGCTCAGAGGTGGGTCTCCCAGCCCTCCTTCTCATGTGCCTTCGTACCTCCAGCACAGCTACTGGCCTGTGCTTTGCTCCCCTTTGGGTACCACTTTCTCCTTGCTGGCATCTGCACATCCAAGCTTCGGATGGCACATCTGCTTCTGTCTCTGAATGCTGGCAGTCTCACACCCCTTGTCCTTTGTCTCTGATCTAGAGAGAACTTGAGCTGCTGGTTTGCACAGGGTTTCTCCTGGTGCCTTAAAATCTCCCTTGCTGTCAGAAATGGTAGTGTTATGGTAGTGTTGTCCGTTTCTGGTGCCTGTAAGCAGAACAATATTTCAGTTTTCAGCCAGCTGGTTTTTAGCTGCTTGTCATGGGAATTTTGCATAGGATCTGTAGGGCACTGGAGGATTTAAGTGTTCAGGTGTTGGAGATGGGTGCCAGAGCTCATATTTCTTAAGTTCGTGCTGGAGCAGTTCAGGGTTGAATGAAATGTTAGCATTCCAGGAGACAAGAGGAGTGATTCTTACATGCTGTCAGTGTTGTCATGCCCTAATCACCGTGAGAATATCCCTCACTTCCCTTAGGCATCGAAAATTAGGGCTTCTGAGCTCTTCCAGTGTGAATCCTAAGTAACCTGCTGTGTAGAAATCTCCTTTCTGGCTATGCCAGGTCTCCTCTGAACTGTTCTCTTTTATTCCCTCTAGCTGACAAGCTGGATGCTGATTACATCGAGCGCTATCTGGGCCAGCTGACCCCGATGCAGGAGAGCTGCTTGATCCGCCTGCGCCAATGGCTGCAAGAGACGCACAAAGGCAAGGTGGGTAGATGAGGCAGGGAGCACGCTCTGCAAGCCTCAACCCAGGGTTCTTGTACCTCATGTATCTTCAACCCTCCAACAAAACACAGGCTTATGGGCAAATGTGTGCTGAGACTGGGCTGTGTTGGCAAGGTTGGGTGAAAGGCCGTGAGCGGAAAAAGCCTGTGTGACCTTGCAGTGGCATCTGGTGGTATGAGACCTATGTTGCTTGACTCAGTGCTCTGTGTGGGAAAGGTCCCCAAGCCCGGAGGTTTTGCTGTGGGTTTAGAGTAGGCATTGGCTGGGGCTTGATTGCCCAAAAGTAGAGACAGTCATACCTTGTATGTTGTGTAAGCCTCTAAAATAGAGGAGCTGAGGGCACTAGATGCAGGCAAGTACAGCTGGAGTTGGCCAGCTAGTACAGATAGAAATGCATTTCCCTAAAAAGCAGCAGAGGTACTGTGGGCTAGATGTATCCCTACTCGGCTGAGATACAGCTCTGCTTCAGCAGCTGCTTGGGCTCCTCCTGGTTGGAGTATCTAGATCAGGCCAAGAGGTAACTGGTATGTGGATGAGAAAAGAAAAAATCTAGAGCAATTTGAATGCCTCAAGGGTGATCTAACTTGAGATTTCTTGATAGCAAGAGATTGAGTGGGACGGAAGGACCAAGGATAGCAAAAGGCAGTAACTGGGTGAGCTGAACAGGTAATAGTGGAATAGAGTTGCTTACGAAGAGGGGAAACCAGGAGAAAGACTGTTGGAGCAAGTGACCCTCCTTGAAAACAGAGTACAGCTAGATAAGGGTTTCAGTAGTATTAGCTTCCTGGCTTAGAAGGTCACTTCTCTGTCAGCCATACAGAATGAGTTGGGAGGTATTCTGCAGTCACACGCTTTGGATTTGTCTTTTTCTTTGAACTGGCCTTTCCAAAAGAGGCTACTGTGCTGTCTGTGTGCCTTGCTGTATCTTTTAGAGCTGAGAAGGGGGCATGTCTCATCTGAGTATAAGGGGAGGTATAAGAGCTTAAACATGACTTATGAAAGCCTGGTTTCTTCTTGGAAAAACTGTCTATGTAGAAATACGATGTAACAGAAGTAGTGCTATAGTTCTGTTACTGAACTTGAAGTCCCCTTCTGTGAGAGCCTGTATGTGGGTTTTGTTGCTACCTACCAATGTGGATGGAGAAACAGTTACCAGAAAACCACAGGCTGAAGAGAAGAGCAGAAGGTGTTGAGGTAAAGTGTGAAAGTCTCCCACTAGCTGACAGGCTCCAGAGAATACCCACACTGTTGAATCTGTGAGCTGACAAATTGAGAACACCAAGCATCTGGCAAGTCTGTTCAAGGCCACTGGTCTACAGTAGCTCAACAACAGGTTGTATAACTCAGACCATGTCCAAAAGTATGCTGGCTGCTAGATACAGGTAGAGAGTACAGGAATATATACACCCTCAGTAGAAAAAAAGGATTGAAGGGCTGTCTGAACACCTACCTGCAAGCTCTTATGTCACTAGGATGCGCTGTCTGAACACCTACCTGCAAGCTCTTATGTCACTAGGATGCTCTGCCTCTGAGTAAACAGCTGGGGCTGGCCTCCCAACTAACCAGGTAACTGTGAGTGCACTGTGTGAATAGTCACCTGGTAATAACAGCCCCACTGATGAAATGGACTCTGCCAAGTATTGGTTGTGGTCTGTTTCCCATGATCAGCGTCCTGTCAGATAAAAGGGGCTTGACAACAAGCAGACGGAAAGCAAAGGGTGAGGATCAATGTCCAGGCATAATTATGTTATGGAATATGGGATGGAAGGCTTTTCAAGTTGATAGTGACCTGTCCAGTAAACTAGTGTGGACTTCTATGTGGTAGGAGATGTCTCTGCTATTGGGTAACCAGCTGAAAATGAGCCCTGGATGGGAGTAAGACAGTGAAACTTTATCCATGCATAGGATCTCCAAGGATCCTGGTTTCAGGTGGAAGAAGCACAATTTGAATGGTTGGGGATATTTTGGGGGGTAGGGGTAATGAGTTATGTGGATTTTGATTGCTTGTCAATCTAACAGGAAATGAAGAACTTGCCCTATGTGAGTTGAGTTTTCTCTGGCGATGCTGTTACCTTGCTGTGAGAATCTGCTCTCAATTTGAAGCAGGCCTGTCCTTATTCCTCTATCAAAAAATACGTGTAGATTTTCTGTTTCTTGGAAAATCGTAGCATCCCAGACTGGTTTGGGTTGGAAGGGATCTTAAAGCTCATCCAGTTCCAACACCCTGACATGCATAGGGACACCTTCCACTAGACCAGGTTGCTCCAAGCCCCGTCCAGCCTGGCCTTGAGCACTGCCAGGGATGGGGCAGCCACAGCTTCCCTGGGCACCCTGTGCCAGCGCCTCAGCACCCTCATAGAGAAGGTGGTGATGTTCCTTTTTATTCTTGTCTTTTTTTCTCTTTATCCTATTTCACTCTCCAGTCCGTGTTCCCTCCAAAGAAGTTATCCTTTAGCACCAGATTTATCATTGCTTTAAAAACCTGAGTAGCTGAAGAAACAATCATCAGATGGTGTTAAAATTGCAGATACTTACAGCTAGTAATCAATGGCTTTGCACCATGCAGAAGAGTACATGTAGTTTCACTGGTAAAGAGAAAACCAGGCTGAGATTAAAACTTCATATGGGAGTTACTGCTTTGTTTGGACAAAGATAAGAGACTACACTATGGAGTAAGTCCCTGGAGGTCCCTGCCTTTGTCTAAACAGAAGTGCCAAATTTGCCTCTTATAGAATCATAGAATAGTTAGGGTTGGAAAGGACCTTAAGATCATCTAGTTCCAACCCCCCCGAGGCTATGGACTGTATAGGCTTGAAACATAGCAAAACCTAAGAGCCATTCCTTCTCCTGCGTCTTACAGTTGATGTGGGGGCTGTTGTAGATGTTTGTGGTGTTTGCCTGTTGTCTGGGGAGTAACAGCTTCCTCTGAGCAGCAGAAGCACAAACATGTATCAGCTGATGAGAGTTCTGCTGCTTTTACCCTTGCTCTGATGCAGAAAACTGGTGTTCTTATGAATACCTTGGAGATCTTATTTGGAACAGCTGCCCTCTTCTTTCCCTGAGAGATAAATGCAGTGTTTGCAGCATTAGAGTATGCTGAACATTGTTAATCTCTTGTCTCTTCAGGTGCTTCTAGGCTTTGCTTTAAGCTGCCTGAACCCTACCCCATTCTTTAGGTGGAATCAATTCTTAGTATCTCTTGCAGATTCATACCAGATTGTGATTCTGGGGTTGCTCCCAGCCTGACACAGCTGATGGCTCTGCTTTCTATTGTTGTGAGCATGGCAGTGAACAAACAAAAGAGCTTTGACTCCCAAGCTTGTACTTTCATTTGTCCTATGGCAGGGCTCAGATTGCTTATGTTGTGCTCAGTCAGTACAGACACTCCAGAGGGGGCTATCCCTGCTTGCCAGAACTTGAATCTCTAATGGAAGTTTGCTGTAGCAGATGAGGCCAAACACTTCTGGGGGAGTTGGGGTGAGGAGAAAAAAGCGGCGTATGCAGCTAGAATCCATTTGGGTTTGCAGCTTGACAGGCTTTTAGTCACATTTAGCCCTGCTGTGGAATCTGTCAGGTTTATTGTTAGTTCCTGATGCTTAATATTAGTGGCAAATCTTTGATTTTTATTTTCAGCTAAGGGGGAACATGTGAGATTGAGAAGGAGGTTGGAATAAGCCGTTCTACAGACCTGATTTGGGAAAGCTTTCATGCTGCTAGAATTACTGATAGAAGGTGTTGGGATAAGTGATAGAGAAGGGGTATGTTGTAGGTCTGGCCAATATGTTTGTGTTGGCAGGAGTTAGTATGATGTGATGTGATGGGGCAGGGAGGCTTGTGAAAGAACTCTAATGATTTCCTGTTGAGGCAATACCAGGGAGGGATGGTCAGCAGCAAAGTAAAGCAGAAGGGGGATCTGCATGAGAGCTGGAATTGGTGTAGGGGGTAATCACGCAAAGACTGTGGTGTCATGATCTGCCTCCAAACAGTGCTTAAGCTCAGGTAACATGTTACCTATGGATGCTTTCCATCCTTTGATTTCGCCTATGGGCAGCCAGCTTGCAGCTCTTGCTTTCATACAGTATTTTGTTTGTCCTTTTGGGATAGCTACCTGAGGGAAACTTCAGCAAGCTCAGTTTGCTGAATCAGTGAAAGGCTTCTCACAGGCTGTGAATCAGTCCTTTCTTTGTGCTCCTAGCACCACCTGCTGCATTCAGCTGGATTAGGTGAGGAGGGAGGCAGAACGAATGTAAGTTTAGTAGTTATCTTCATTTTAAGAGGCTAAAAAATGGTATGTGCTTCTCCGTGGGCTTTGTGGAGTAGCGGTACAAGTAATGTGGCAGTCTTGATCTTGGACTTTCTCTTCTCTCAGATCCCCAAAGATGAACATATCCTTCGGTTCCTGCGGGCACGGGACTTCAACATTGACAAGGCTCGAGAAATGCTCTGCCAGTCGCTGTCTTGGCGCAAGCAGTACCAGGTGGATTACATCCTCCAGTCCTGGAGGCCCCCAGCCCTCCTGGATGAATATTACACTGGAGGGTGGCATTACCAAGACAAAGGTGAGAAGCTGCCCTTTGCATTAGAGCATGGGTTGATTGTAGGACCTTGTAAGTATTGACAATTTAAACATTAACAAAGCCACTCACATGTAAATAGCCACTCTGTTTTGCTGTAGCTTTATTTTCTCTGCACAGATGAGGCAGACTAGAGTGAGTCCAAAGCAGCACCAATTTGATAAGGTTGCCTTTGGATGTGATTTTTATCCTTTTAAAATATTTCATATATCAAAAAGAGCGTGACTAGCAGGTCAGTGGAGGTTATCTTGCCCCTCTTCTCTGCTCTTGTGAGGCCCTACTTGCAGTACTGTGTGCAGTTCTCATGCCTTCAACATAAGAAGGACATGGAGCTGTTGGAGCAAGTCCAGAGGAGGCCACCAGGATGATCAGGGGCTGCAGCACCTCTGAGCCTGGAGAAGAGAAGCTGTGTGGAGACCTCAAAGCAGCCTTCCAGTATCTGAAAGGGGGCTGCAAGGATGCTGGAGAGGGACTCTAAATCGGGGATTGTAGCAATAGGACAAGGGGTTTAAACTGAAATGGGGATGTTCAGGTTAGGTATAAGGGAGAAGCTCTTCCCTGTGAGGGTGCTGAGGCGCTGGCACAGGTTGCCCAGAGAAGCTGTGGCTGCCCCATCCCTGGCAGTGTTCAAGGCCAGGTTGGACGGGCTTGGAGCAACCTGGTCTAGTGAAAGGTGTCCCTGCCCATGGCAGGGGATTGCAACTGGATGAGCTTTAAGGTCCTTTCCAACCCAAACCATTCCATGATTCTGTGGTTTCATATGGCCTTTATAAACGGTGCTAGAGCAATAGCCTGGGACACTGGGGTACTTCCCTCTCTAATCCTTATTTTTCTCTCTGTTTTTTTGTTGTTTTTTTTTTTAAGACGGACGACCACTCTACATCCTTCGTCTTGGCCAGATGGACACAAAAGGTTTGGTGAAAGCTTTGGGAGAGGAATCGTTGCTGCGACATGTGAGTTGTATTTTCCTTTCTCACCCAAAGTTCTCCCATCTCCCTTGGGGTGTTCAGACCAGCAGCAATCTACCTGCCTGACACAATTCCTGTGTTGTGTGGCTGGCAACTCAAAGTTGGCTTAGTGATTTGGCATGGCACAGCTGCTCCGTCTTCCTGCAGAGATGGAAGTGAAGATTTTGTAGTGGTACAGATTGGCCGGAAAGAGGCTTTCTGATAGCCTGCAGCTTTCCATGGCCCTCTCATGTAGCTCAGCTAATAACATTTGATCTTGAGGTACTTCTACTTCATCTTAGATTTTCAGTATCTGTACTCTTTATGATCAGCTCAACTTTTCAGTGCAGAAGCCTTTTTAAATGTAGACTTCCATTGTGGTTTGCCCCCTGCAAGTTCTCAAGCTCGTGTGCTTCTAGGTTTGATTTTTGAAAGAAGATCTGCTGCCTGTCCTGGTTTCTCACTCATACTGAAGCTGACCCCACTGTACTGGCTTTCATTTCAGGTTCTGTCAATTAATGAGGAAGGACAAAAGAGGTGTGAGGAAAACACCAACATCTTTGGCCGCCCCATCACGTTAGTACAGTGAATTTTCTTGTATCCTTACAGAGTTTGAACTGATGTGTTGAGAAAAAACCTTCTGTGTGAAGGTTTTGGATGATGTCTTTAGGATTAAGCTGCAGATAGATGGCAGTGGGTCCATGTTCTGGGCTCTTCCTGGGCTTTGGGTACTGTACATAGTGGACTTAAATGCAGATTAATTCTACAGCTTCATATGAAAGCAAGTATTGTTCCTTCCTTACATCTTTTTATGCCCCATTTCAGATTAATTTAATCTAATATTGGTGATTTTAATCCAGATCCTTGAAATTCTTTTTTATACAGGAAACTGCCAGTTTCCACCTTCATTTAAAATATACTTTTTGAATTATTTTTAGGAATAGGCCTGAATGCCTTCGTCCTCTTCCACACTGAGACCGTATGTTCTTGCCTTTGGGCTTGGCTGTCTGTTGTACCTGAAAGCTCAGCCAGATTCAGGCTGTCTCTGCCTCAGTGAAGATTGCTTTTCATTGCAATGCTGCTCTCCCTTGTTGGAGTCACTAGGTCCTGTACAGGCTGCAGTGTTACTGAAATAGTCTGTGGCTCATCAGCTGAGCAGCCACTGTGCAATGAAGTTCTGAGAGGTCTCTTTCCATGTGTTCTTTTAGATCCTGGACATGTCTGGTGGACTTGGAAGGATTGAATATGCGGCATCTCTGGCGGCCTGGAGTTAAGGCCCTGCTTCGGATAATTGAGGTTGTGGAGGACAACTACCCTGAGACTCTGGGGAGACTGTTGATAGTGCGAGCGCCCAGGGTTTTTCCTGTGCTCTGGACTTTGGTGGGTGAAATCTGGACTGCAGGATCTTGTGCATGTACAAATAGCTGAATCATCCAGTCAATGTGAGCTCTGCTTGTTTGAAAGGTTAGGGAGGGAAAGGCTTCCAAGGAGCTTGTGGCTTAACTCCTGAAGAGGCCACAGCATCACTACAGAGCAAGCCATAACATGCCTGTAGGTCATTTGGTTCCAGTGGTTGTCATCCACCAGAGCAGGACAGGATGTCAAGGATAAACTGCAACTCCTCATGCAGCAGAGGTAGCCCAGAGTTGGTGAGGGTTTGTATTGATGGGAGAAGACAAATGGGGTTTGTTTTTAATCTCATGCTGGAGGACATTGAAGAGTAATAAAAAATGTGGTTCTGCCTGATGGCTGTTGTGGCAATGTGAAAACATGGTTGTTAAAGTTCTTGTGAGGTTTAGATGTGATGTGGTGACTGCAAGCTTATTTTACATAAGGTAAAACAAGATGAAGATACCATACACTTGCCATTTGTTACCCTTTCTCTGGGGAAGTGGTCTGCTGGTCTGCATTCTTGCTGCTGAGGTCTTCCAGTCTAGAGCCTAAAAGCATCCATGTAAGATGGTGTAAACGTTGTCCTAACTTCACTCGGTGACACTGATGTCTTCTGTCCACTTTCTATTTCAGGTTAGTCCCTTTATCAATGAGAACACAAGACAGAAGTTCCTCATTTATAGTGGGAATAACTATCAGGGTCCAGGAGGGCTGGTTGATTATGTGGACAAAGATGTGATCCCAGACTTCCTGGGAGGAGACTGCATGGTGAGTTTTCCTTCCTGTTGTGCAGGTGGAATCTGCAAGCATCCTCCATTCCCTCCTCCTCAATGCCCTGGCCTTCTTCCACTCCCTTCTGAAAGATGGCTAAACCTCTGTTGTGATGGGGGTACTTCTGCTCTGAGCACAGTGAAGTTAACTTGTGCACACACTTCACCCTGAAGTGGTGATGTTGCCTTGGAGAAAGAGGGTTTGAGGTTGGGCCTACATGGAGCTTAGATAAACTATATTGTAGTTCAAGTAGTTAGTTTCACTGTGGAATCTTACACCAGCTGAGGGTGTCAGCCTCTGTCCTGACAGGCTGCGAGGGTTTGTGGTACAGGTGACTTGATACTTTGCCATTAGATTAGTTTAAACCCTCATGTTTGTCTGACTTTTCCAGTGTACTGTCCCAGAAGGTGGCCTTGTTCCCAAGTCACTTTATCAAACAGAAGATGAGTCAGAGAACTCGGATCACATCCGGTTATGGACAGAAACTATCTATCACTCTGCAAGTGTCCTCAAAGGAGCTCCACATGAGGTACAAACCAGCACTTCACAAGGCTGCAGGGAGGGTATGTTGCAGGTGTGTTCCTTCTGTTAAAGGCTGACTAGAACAATGAAGTGCTCCCAAAGATGGCTCAGCAGCATACCTTTCCTGGGAAGCCTAATGCCAGCTAACAGCCAGGAGTGTGGAAGTGAGGAACAGTGTCTTTTATTTCTACTGTGGCTTCATCTTCTGTAAGATACAATCTCTTCCTCCTCCTCCTTCAGGGAAATAAAGCTCACTCAGTTTGCCTTCTTGATAGTACAGCTTCCATTCTCAGTGGTGTAGCTGGGACAGCAGTAGTGGTGATTTAAGAAGGTAAGTACAGGGAATGTCCTGATGGGGATCATCAGAAAACAGTGTCCAAAAGAGCAGCACTTGAGTGTCAAAGCAGTCCACCAGCTTGGCTGATGGTGAGTAACTGACTTGGCCTGCTTGATTCCTTAAAAAGCAGCAGTGCCTTTTGGAGTGCTCTTTGCTGTCTGGAATGCTTTGCTGCAGTTCTGCTGAGGTTTTCCTAGAGCTAGTAAGTTATTTACAAGGAACTTTGATACAGAGGAGAGATGGGGTAAAAACACTTGAGTAGATGTACCCTGGCAGAAGTCTGGTGATGGGAATGGGTTTGTATCCTCCTTAGGAATCCAGGCCAATGGCTTAACTGAAGGATGGTGGAGGAAAGCATGTTTGCAGAGTGGCTGTCACTTGAGAGTCTGACTTATTACAATGGGCTTGTTTTGTTCCCTTCTTAGATAGTTGTGGAGATTCTGGAAGGGGAATCCGTCATCACGTGGGACTTTGACATCCTGAAGGGAGATGTGGTGTTCAGCCTCTTCCACTCCAAACGAGCTCCTGAAACAACTCGCAAAGAAGCTACGTTACCAAGTACCTCTGCTGCTGGGGACAATATGCAGCTGATTGACAAGATGTGGGTCCTTGGGGTGGATTACAGCCATATGGAATCTCCACTGGTTTGCCGGGAAGGAGAGAGCATCCAGGTCAGATGTCTTTGGGTCCTGGCATGGGTGGAAAGGAGAAGGAATTGATGGCAAGGCAAATCATGTCATGCTTAGAAACAGTTGTTGTGGTCATTGTTCTCTGTATTCCCTGTGAAAGTGGCTGCTATTGCAGCCCTAATTTAGAGTGAGCGATTGGAAAGCGACTCCATAATCTAGGGTAAACTAATTGAAAATAACCTTTTGTCACTAGCCTTAGAGGTGTGCCATGATGTGTGCTCCCCAACGTCGGCAGCTCCACTAGTTGCTTTTGGTTTTGTTAAATTCAGCTATTTCTTAAGGCACGTGAGAGTCACTTGATGGCACTTTTTCTCTCCCAGGGATCTCATGTCACTCGCTGGCCTGGCTTTTATATTCTTCAGTGGAAGATGCATGGCCCTCCCCCCTGTGCTGCCACCAGCCTCCCTCGAGTGGATGATGTTCTTGCCTCTCTGCAAGTTTCCAGTCACAAGTGCAAGCTTATATACTACTACGAGGTGCTTGCATCCAAGGACTTCAGGTAGGAGATGTACGGGGGGGAGTTTTCTGTGTGACTTGCAAGAGAAGCCAAAAGAGAGAACTGTGAGTTAAACACTGATACGCACGCCCTGTGGAGGTCATTGATTTCAGTGAGAAGTTAGATGGGGACAAACTTGGTGGCATTTTGTGCAAAGAATCTCCTTTAGTGCTGTAGGTAATGAGAGACCCCTTGGCTGTATGTTCACAGTAGAATCTGTGCTTCAGTGCTTGCTGACAGCTACCTGAAGAAGGGGGCAGAGTTTAGACTGAGGAGTCTTTATCTTAGGACAACTATGAAGAGTTACTTTTGGGGTAACTTATCAAATACCAGCTGGGTTATTTCACTCATAGTTCATTTGGCACTTGAGAAAGCTCAGTGGTGAATAGGTGAATACAACAACCCAGGCAGGATTTGTCTGGCTTCTTCTAATGCTAAAAGTACTTCTCCAATCACCCAGTAATTTAAATTCTTTGTAAGTACTTGACCTTTTGCTAGGAGATGGAGAAAGTAGAACGGATTTGCAGGTGGTGGCCTTGGGAATGTGACCTGGCTAGATCCTGTGGAGTTGGAGCAGCAGCAAATTCCTCGCTCCAGCCATTCAAACCTGTTACTTGTCACTTGACCTGCATTAAGTATGATGGGAAGAGTAAGCAGTCACAGCTACAGTGAGCCCTGTCTGCTTGGCCAGAAAAAACTGAAGCCCATGGCTGGACATGCTGAAGTTGAGACTCTTGTGCTTAGCAGGCTGGAGTTCCTGGGTTAGCAGTGACAGCTGCATCACTGAGCATTTGGAGTGCTCCTGAGCATTCCTTTCTGCTCAGGGGCAGTGAATGCAGCTCCGCAGCAGCTCCAGCTGCATCCTGCTCCCAGAATAACTGCAGGAGATGAGGTGTAGTATGTGCAACATGAAAAATGGATGTCTCTGGCAAATTAATTTGCCATTATGACATGGAGATTCTTAGTTGAAAATGATGGGACAAAATATAAACTACCTTTGCAAGTGTTACAGAGTGCAAGTTGATCTGTTAGATGTGTAGAGTTCTTCGTTAATAGCTGCCTTCCTAACAAATCTGTGTTGTTCCATCCCAGGGGATCCATGTCAAGTCTGGAATCGTGCAACAGTGGCTTTTCCCAGCTGAGTGGAGCCACCACATCGTCCAGCCAGTCTCAGAGCAGCTCTCATCTTTCTAGATAGCAGGGCTGAGGCTGCAGCAGCAAGGAAGAGTCACCCAGGGCTTCCTGGCCCCCTAGAGCTGCTCTGTGCACCAAACCAAAGAGCCTGGAGGCAGTCGTTTGCTTGACCACAGGGAGCAGCTGTTTGGACACAGAGAGGCTCCTGGGAGCTGCTGTGAGCATCAAACCTTGGCATTTATATGGCAGGCTTAGAAATTTTTATATCAGATGCCTACTTCTCAGTAGTCTCTTTTGCAAATGGGATGAATGTCAGTTTGCAGGAATCTGTTACTCCACTTGAAAGGGCTCTTTCCAGTCAGTCCTTTTCCTACGTAGAGGAGACTGATGTTGCCTTATCTGTTTGCTCTGTAGGACTGTTCATCTGTAGCAAAACAAACCTAATTTCCTGGGTGCCCGGGGTACCAGTTACACATCAGAGTGTGAAATGGGCACTTCAGGTGCAAGGACTTAAACTGGAAATTCCTTTATACAGAGAGGATGTTTCAAAACTCAGTTCCAGGGTCAAACCTAAAACCTCTTCTGATCTGACAGGATGCTACTAGGAAATGGGCTGGATTGCTGTTAACCCACTGAGACACAAGTCGAAATGGGTTTTGAGAAGGGAATCTGACTCCAGCCAGCAGCATCTTTCTGAAAGACTACTGTTCCTCTTTCCTCAGGTTTATAAGCAATAATGAGTATATCTGACCTATCTCATCAAAGTGGATGGGAGATGAATCATATTATCAAGGGCTAAGAAAAGCAATATTTTATTTCCTGAAGGCACAGAATTTTATGGCAGTATTACAGACCTTGCTTTATTAAAACACAGGTTAACTTGAAGAGAACCTTAAGAAAAGGCATGTATATATTTAAGCTCTTACTGAAAGGTATTTATTCAAATACTAGCTTATCTAAATTAATTTTAACTTATTTGTAACTTCAGAAATTACTATTTATTAAATCCAGTCACCTTTTTTAATGGGATGAACTTTGCTGTAGAAAGGCATAACTGATTGTCTTTGATCCCAAGAACTCTTTCTACTGAGGTTCTACTCTTTGGGATCACTGGATGCTCTCTGTTAAGGGCTGTATCATACCCAGCACTTGGGTAAGGGCTGTGTGTTGCTGTCTCCTGCAAGGGGAGGTGACACTCCAAGCCCTGGGGACTCCGGAGGGATGTTTCTTAGTATTGAGAAGTGAGGATGCAGTTAGGAGCTGGACGAAGATTGTGCATCTTTGACAAACCAAAAATGCCACCTTTGTCCCTCATCTCCACTGATTATTCTGGAGAACAGATGTGCAACAAAGGCATCAGTGATCCAGTTATCAGGTTGGGTCGGGAAGTTGTGTTCTTATCTAGGTGGCAACAAAATGACAATAGGTGTCACATACTCCATTGCCCTTGGGCAGTGTCTCCAGCTGGCAGGGCTGTGACATGGACAGATGTTTGCTTTTTGATCCAGCTATGCTGTGTGAAGACCTCATCCCCACCATGGAGGTTACCTCTGATAGATCTGCTGCCTGCAGAAGCATCTGGAAGACTGTTGGATCCTGTGGGGGTTGGAGCTATCGCAGCCAAGCAGCTCATGTCACATGTGGCCTAACCTGAAGGAGCTTCCAGTCCCCAGCTGGGGAGCAGCACACACTGGGAGCACAGCTGGTGATGGAAGTGCAGTTCCTCCTTAGGCACGGCCATCTGTGCATCACCCATGGCACCTTCCTCAGCAAAGACTCGGTGCTGCCTTCCCTCTCACCAAGCTTTTAAGGGCGATGGAATCCTTCTAATCCTTTTTTAATGACTGCTTTGGAAGTACCAGGCATTGCTGGAGAAGAAAGGACCCCTGGTATCTGCAACAATGGGAGATAAAGAACTCACTGTGTTCACGTGAGCTGTTTGGGTGTTTTCAGGGTTGGAGGCAAGGCAATTGCTCTCCCACCTTGCATCTCGCACTGTAGAACAGGTAACTAATGCAGGCCATGGGGAAATTCTGCTTTCAGAGTTCTCCAGGTGTTCCCATGGACTTCATTGTTTCTCCCAGATGAATGAAACTTCTGGCTCTGGCATTACAGCATCATTGGAGTCTGACAGAGGCAAGAACACTGCCTTTGCTGTGGAAAATCAAGAGTTCTGGAACTAAAAGCACATGTGTGTATCCCTCATGTCAAATCCTTTACCTGTAGCCAATTCTGATGCTAGAAATAGTTTCAAATGGACTCCCAAAGCACCAGGAGCAAACCCGGCCTCACCCTCCCTGTGCTGATGCAGGATTTCAGCTTCTTGCTTAGCTGGTCATGTCCCATGGTGGTGACATTTCAGTTTCTCTTGGCTTGCTCTGGTTAAGAATCTCTTCCATTGCACTGGATTATTATTTTACTGTCAAACACAGCCTGTGCTCTTCTCCCACCAGTAGCTGGTTTGGATATTTAGCTCCTGTCAGTGGGGCACCTGGAGAGAGGCAGGGCTCTGAAGGAGCCAGGAAGAGCCAAAGGGTTGGTTGCTGCGAGCACTCCCTCCTTCTGCCTCCAGAGAAATCACAGCCTCCTTTTTATCCCTGTTCCTCAGCAGTATCATCACCCTTTGGTCCAAGAGATTCCAGCTCATGTCTGTTTAGGAGGCAGCTTGTGCTGGCTTCTTTGTCTATTTTAAGCAAAACTGGCTACCAGTGTACTTGGTACGTTCAATTACTAGTACTTGGTACTATTACTTTCAGTAATCCAATAGAGATTGCTTTCTTCCTGAATGTTAACAGGAGAAAGCTGGCACCAGCCTGGATGTCGTGGCAGTGCTCTGCTTTTTAAATGTGACTTTGTCAACTGCACAAAAAAGAGAAGCAAAATTCTTTTAAATCACCTTCTCCCCCCACCAAACGACATCAGAAAATAAACCATGCTCTTTCCTTCATAGCAACCTCTTGTGAGTTGAGATGGGGACAAGTTCAGTGTCCCAGCAGCAGCCGCTTGGTGGTCCAGACAGTTCAGGTAACTAAATGGAGCTCCAGCTTACTGAGGAGCTTTCCCCTCGTTCCAGTATCCAATATGCAAAACACAACACCTACCTCGAAGAGCTGTTGCCATGGCTCATGTGCAATGATGTGAGGCTGTAGGCACAGTGTTGTGCATCAGTTACAGTTACGTAGGGCCATGGGTGAAATCTTTATTCTCGGCAATTCCTACAGGTTTTCCCCATCCTGGCATTTGCTGGATTCTGTTCCAGCAGACAGGGAAAGGCAGACAGTGTGGCACCAGAGGGCAGGTGCTGGAGAGGGCCACGAGGCTGGACTGCAGTACTGAGTTCTTATAGAATCCAGACTGGTTTGGGCTGGAAGGGACCTTAAAGCTCATCCAGGTCCAAACCCCCTGCCATGGGCAGGGACACCTTCCACTAGACCAGGTTGCTCCAAGCCCTGTCCAACCTGGCCTTGAACACTGCCAGGGATGGGGCAGCCACAGCTTCTCTGGGCACCCTGTGCCAGCGCCTCAGCACCCTCACAGGGAAGAGCTTCTGCCTAAGAGCTCATCTCAATCTCCCCTCTCTCAGGTTAAAGCCATTCCCCTTGTCCTGTCCCTACAAGCCCTTGTCCAAAGCCCCTCTCCAGCTCTCTTGTAGCCCCTTTAGGCACTGGGAGCTGCTCTAAGGTCTCCCCTTAAGGAGCCTTCTCTTCTCCAGGTTGAACCAGCCCAGCTCTCTCAGCCTGGCTCCAGAGCAGAGCTGCTCCAGCCCTCACAGCATCTCCGTGGCTGCCTGGTGAACCTTTGTGGCTGCCCATTTTCCTATCTTTCACATTTGAAAAGGGCTTTTTAAACTGCTGTAGACAGAAGTGACAGGCACTGAGGGCACCTCCTGGTGGTTTCTGGGTTTCTTGCACTTTCGGGGGGGGGTGAAGAGTGATCCTGTCTGTCCCAGGGGGAGGAAAGCCTGTGTGACTGCAGCCACTGCAGGTCTGCAGATGCATTTGCTACAGGCACAGCCTTGTTGCCATCGCTCTTGAGGGCTGGGTGGGTTTAGGGGTATCCCTTCCCTTTCAGTAACAGGAAAGCAACTTGTACTAAGAATTTATAATCCCAATTTAAAGATTTCGAAAAGGCCATCATCACATCATCTTAAATCTGTAACACTTACTGCAGTTTGGGATTCCTGGTGGGCAGTGGTGAGCCCAAGTGGTAAACTTGTTCAACTCCTCAAGGGGTTTGGTCTTAAGAACTAAAACTGATGATTGCTTGCAACCGGTTTGTGATGATCCTTATACCTAATTATTTCCCTCTAGGAAGGGGAAACTGGAATCACGTGCACTGGTTTTTACTGACATCAACATCCACTCCAAGCTATAAATTACACTTAGAAGCTAAATGGGCACTAATACTTTTAGCAGCACTTTCTCTCCTTGAAGCCGTTTCATTTATTGCAATCCTGTTTTTTCTCAGCCAAAACCCTCCAAGTGCTTTTTAAGAGCCCACCAGCGGCACACAGGGAGCTTTGTAGTGCGATCCTGGCCAGCACGTGGACGTGGTTACAGTGGCTGGAGGCTTGAGGAGGATCTGAACATTCCTGTATGTTGGAAATAAAAAACCTTTCTAAAGCATGTAGTTAAGTGTTTGATGCAACTGTTGAAGCTGGGTGAAACTTGGATTCAAGCAGCAGTGAGTGCTGCTCCTTCCCCCCAGCCCTGGGCTGAGGCTGGGTTCAGCCATTTCTGCTTTTAACTCGACTGTGCTTGAATTTACTGCTGTACAAGCAGCGTTTTTGTCTGTTTTCCACACCAAAGCAAGGCCCAAGCCCTCATCCTGCACTGTAGCTGTCAGTTACAGTAAAAAGGGCCCCAGGCCCTTCCAGTGGCCAGCCACCATGACCTTGGAAAGACTGTGTTCTCCTGCAGCTGAATAGTAACCTGAGCTCCAGGCAGTTACTGTTAATAGGCTTTATTCAGGGTTCAAATTGCCTCTGTAAGTAATAGAAAAATAGAATCTCCCATTTACAGGTTGATTTGATGCCAACAGTGGCAGAAAAATTACATAGCCTTTTCCTTGAGAGATGAAAAGCTGCATAAAAATGTTAATATCGGGCTCATATAGGCTCTAACCCCCTTGCAGCACCAGAGGTGCACATCTGGGCTGGTTGTCCCTCAGATGGAAGCAAATTCAAAGCCTAAATGGGCTGTGCAAGGATGCATTCCAGTAAAATACCTGATTCCAGACGAGGTGCTCAGGCTCTGGGGGCCTGAAGCACTTCCTGGCCATTGGCTTGTCCTGCTGAGGGAAGGGCAGTTCCAGCAGCAGTGAGCAAGGACCACTGCCTGTGCCACGCTGCTGCTCATCACATACCTCCTGGACTACTCCTAGGATGAAGGATTAGGCAAGACAACACCCCAGCCCTGTGGTCAGCACAGGCCAGGTGAAGAACATGCTGGCAGCAGCCACCATGCTGTGCTGGCCTCGGAGGGTCCCATGGGGCCAGGAGGGGACTGGAGAATGCTGGTTTATTGTGATCTGCTCTTAACAGCCTCCACCAGCTGCATCAGTGTTCTGATAAAGCCTGAGCTCAGTAGGGAAGGGCAGACATCTACAGGCTGCACCATCCTTAGGCTGGCTTCCTTAAGCCTAGCTGTATGCAAAAGGCAATTTACCTTGCACCCTAAAAGCACTTCCTGCTGCTGTAGTGGAAAGGGACCTATCTGAGGTGCCCATGTCTCACATTCCTCACCCGTTACCCTCAAGAAGGGAAGGGAACCAGCCCCTTTCCTGCTGTAGCTTTGGAGTTCCCTTACCCACCTGTGGGGGGGGGCACTGGCCTCAGGGCTCATGCCCTGCATCCTCCCATGGCACCTAATCACTCCAGTTGGCCCTGGCTGGAGCAGCAGGGGATGGCTGATAATCTGGCCATGTTCTCCACAGGGCTGGGCCAGCAGGGAAGGGAGTTTCTCGGACTGAGGGATCTGCTGCTGCTCTGGCATTAGTCAAAAGTTTTAGATGTGAGGTCAGAATAGCCTCTGACAGTCAGTACAAGGTGCAGGTAAGATCCCTTGCCTCTTCTTGGCCAGGACTCTAAAGGAGGGCTTGATTCTGGTCCTGAGCATCTTCTGTCTCCCAGGCCGCCAAAGAGGAGGTAGGACTGGCTTCCCCGTTCATCTTCCTCAGGGGCTGGTAAAGGTAGTCGCCACCCTCGTGGCGCCTCTCTGACCTGGCCTTGAAGAAAAGGCCAATATTGCCCATGGCACTGATCACGAGCAGCAGAGCCAAGACAGAGGTTGTGGTGATCCAGGTTTTCCTGTGAGACAAGAAAAATGCAGGTGAGCAACACCCCATGGCCTGCCTTCACACAACCCAGTGTGCAAATGGTTCCTCAAGGTTTGCACTCCCTTCTCTGCCAGCACAAGCTTCTGGTTCTGCTCTCAGGCAGGTGAGACTACGATCTGTGAAAGCCTCTGACAGGCAAATTGCAGAATCCCAGAATGGTTTGGGTTGGAAGGGACCTTAAAGCCCATCCAGTTCCAACCCCCTGCCACGGGCAGGGACACCTTCACTAGACCAGGTTGCTCCAAGCCCCATCCAACCTGGCCTTGAACACTGCCAGGGATGGGGCAGCCACAGCTTCTCTGGGCACCCTGTGCCAGCGCCTCAGCACCCTCATAGGGAAGAACTTTTGCCTAAGAGCTCATCTCAGTCTCTCCTCTGGCAGGTTAAAGACATTCCCCCCACGGCTGGGTTTAGCTTTCCCTCAGTCAGCAAGAGCCCAGCTCTGCTTGCAGAGCCACAGCAGCCTCACCCACATGCCAGGAACTGTGTGCTGCTGTGGGACCTGCCCTCGACTCTGTTGCAGTGTGGTGGTGGTGGGAGAGGAAAGTGAGCTCCTGTCTCACTGGAGGCACGAGCTCTCACTGATGGGGGCCTCAGCTCAGCACTTGGCTTATAATGAAGAGTTTAGCACCTTCCCTTTCCCATCAGGAGAGCTGTGGGTAGCACAGAATCCCAGCTCGAGTGGAACCTGAACACAGGTGGTTTGGGCAGTGAAGGGGCAGGTCTTGGAGCTGCCCTGGCACCCAGGAGGTGGTGTGGACACCTCCACCTCACAGTGAGCAGCTACTGGCACAGACTGTGTGTACATGTATGTTATGAGTATTACACACTTACTCTGACAGAGAGAATTTTTCTTTGCTCCTTCCTTTACTCTGGGAAGCCAAACACTGCCCGGCTGAAAAAGAAGAACAGAGGGAAGAAAGGCAGTGTTGGGGAAGGCTGTAAAACTCCACCAAGAACGAGCAAGCTTAAGTCAGGGGACAAGCTACACAGAGCTGCTAACTGAGCAAACACAATGTTGGGTGTTTAACTGCTCTTCTAACTTTGGTTTTCAAGCCACAAGCCCTGACCAGAAGTACCTTTGTTTAACTGGCTGGAGGTGATGTTGCAGCTGCCCGTCTCCTGGTCGCAGGGACATGAGTGCTCACAGGGACATCGTTCCTGGCAGTTTGGCCCGTACCAGCCCACGGGACACTCTAGGGAGTTGAGTACAGAGAAGTTGGTCAGTATCAAACCTTCACATGCCTCCAATCCCCCATCTATCACTGCAGCTGCCCCAGCACAGCCCTGACTGCCTCCCCAAGCTCACTGCTCAGAGCTTCAGCCCACATCTCACCAAGTGTTCACGTCACTTCTGCCTCTGCAGCAGCCTCTGGGCTTGTGGAAGCACAACAAGGTGGTTTTCTCCCTTTCCATATCCGCCCTCCAGCCCTGCTGTGTGGCTCAAAGACGCAGCAGGGGCATCAGTGGCTGGCTCCTACATGCAATCAACGGCTCATGCCTGAGCACTAGCATGTGGAGGCCTCTGCAGCTGGGTCCCAGGTTTCCTGCAGACTGCTATGGCTGTTCCACCTGCACCAGCCTGTAAGATCACTGCTGCTGCAGTTTGTGTCTAGGAGTTTGGGTAAAAGTGATGGGTCTGGCTGAGAGTTCAGAGGCTCGGAACAAAGTGTCACTAAAGGTACTACACACACAAGAGCTTTACACCCACACTGTAATGAAGTGGTGCTGTCACCGGAGCAGGCTGCTCAGTTAGATACATGGGGTGGTTGAGTACTGCAGCAAAGCTGGAGTGGTTATGCCATGGAGAACATCACCAGCTCTGGCAGCACTAACAGGTGTAAAGCTGGAGGTGGAAGGTTATAAGCCAGAACAGCTCTTTGGAGCATTTCACCGTCATGGCCTTGGGGTCACCTGAAGCCCAGCTACATGCACGGCGCAGTGCAACACCCTCAAGGGAAGGATGCCAAGTATCCACGTTCTACCCTCACGAGCTTTGGGGAAGCTATGCTGTTCTCTGGGGCAGAGTGGAAGGAATCCACACTTCTATAACAATGAAGAAAATTCCTCCCTCTGTGCTCCCTCCTTTCCCCTCTAGCCAGCCTGCGTAGCACAGGGAAGCCACTAAGAGCTGGGAGCTGGCAGCTCACGCTCCAGCTGTGAAGCCCTGAGCCTGTTTGGCAGAGCTCACCCTTGCTTTGCCTACACTTTGAGGTGGCTCAAAGGCAACACAAAGCCCTCTCCCAGCCCTCACCTTGCTCGCAGCTGGTGCCGTGGTAGCCAGCTGGGCAGGAGCAGGCTCCATGCACAGGGTCGCATGAGCCGCCGTTCTGGCACCGGCATTCCCGGGCACAAGCAGCCCCGTAGAATCCAGGAGTGCAGGCTGCAGGAGACAAGCAGAGGGGTCACCATGGCCCTCAATCAAAGCCAAGCAAGCCCACCCATGCTAACCCCCACCACCAGTCACACACAGCTGATGGCTGCTCAGAGAGCAGAAGCTGAGTCTGTGCTGCCTTGAACAAGGAGCCAGGGCTCCAAAGCTTCGCCCCAAGCCACCCTTCAGATGCTCAGGCTGTAGTTAAAATCATGCTGCCAAAAAAGAGCAGCACACTGTGTAGCCTTTCCCTTCCTGCTCCCTCTTGGGGAACCCCCAGCCTGCCACTGCAGGCAGCCAGCTCTTGGGAAGAGGTGCACACGTGCTGGCTAGGAAGCGGTGGAGTGGAAGTCAGTGTTACCTTCGCTGCAGTTGCTGCCAGTCCAGCCAGCATCACATAGGCATCCAGCTGTGCAAATACAAACAGGCATTAGCAACAACAGAGAAAGGCTTGGAAATAGCAAGAAATCAAAATCAGGAGCCTCTGCTTCTGGGGTTCCCTCTCAACTCTCCCTGCCAAGGAACCCAGGGAAGAGGAATCCTCAATTCACAGATTAAGTTCAAATACGTACCCACTGCAGCTGCCAAACACAGCAGAACCTCCCACTGCTTGGGTCTGAGACATTAACTCGGGGTCAGCAACACTGAGCTCTGCCCAATCGCTTCCACAGCACTGAGTGTGGAACTAGGGAGGCAGCACAGAAACAGGAGAACAGGACTGAGCAGCCACAAAGAGCAGGAGTCCCTAGAGTCGAAGCAAGTTCATGACAAAGTAGCAACTGCACACCGGTAAAAATCATGAAGCAGAAGAGACAAGTAAAGAAGGAACAAGGAGAGAAGGGGCAGAGCTCAGTGTTAATACACTGCCCTCCACATCAGGTTTACAAACAAACCAGGAGCAAAACCCAGGAGGCAGAAAGGGAAACAGAGACACTGAGTTTGAAGCCAGGTCCAGTTTTCAGACCTGAGCCCCAGCCCTCCTGCAGCCTCCAAAAGCAGCATGTTCCAACCAGATATACTGCTGCTTGGGATGCTGGAGGGGAAGGGCAGAGCAGCTCAAAACACAGCAGGTCAGACAAGGGCTAAGGCACTCCGCACCAGCTGGCTTCCAGCTCATGGGCTGGCCACACATCCACACCTCCAGCCCCAAAAAGGCTATGCCCCACAGCCCCACCTCTACGAAGAGGTAAAGGAAGTGGCTGTGGCTGATGCCAGTTCCACACTGGCAACACTTCCACACACCAGAGCGTGTGAACTTCTGAGCAACATTTCCACACACCAGAGCGGGAAAGGGCTGTGTGAAGCACCCAGGGCTGTGCACGCTGATGTGCTGAGGCTGCCCATGGTGCCACACAGGCAGGGGAGCACTATCCCTCAGGGCTGTGCTTCCCCTGGAGCTACCCACAGGCACCCACTGGCATCTATCTCAGTGTCAGAAGCACCACAGGGACTCACAGTCGGTGCAGACACCGTGCAGGCTGCAGTTGGAAGGGCCACAGTCCAAGATGTCACAGGCTGGACCTCTCCAGAAGGCCCCAGCGCAGCGGCACTGCCCCTGCACACAGGTCCCGTGGCCACTGCAGTCCGTCGGCTCGCAGCTGGGCTCGTGGATGCACACAACGGTCGAGATGTTCCGGGGGCAGCGCCACATGCTGTCAAAGGAGCTGGGGAGAGATGGGTACCCTGAGGCATGCAGGCACCATGCTGCTCCCAGCCCTGCACAAAACCAGCTGATCTAATCCACGCTGGCAAACATCGATAATGGGAAAATACAAATGTAAAACTGGGATTGAGTCAATGTCTTAACTAGGTGTTGACTCCTATGGGATAGGAGTCATGTCAAACACAGCACTATAGACAGCAACATGCAAAGTCTTCCCTTAAGCAGTCACAACTTCCCCAACTTTGGCCTTTCCTTGAATATTTTCTGCTCTGCTATAGGTGATGTCATTGCAGTTATAGCGACACTTTGGCTTTCTTCTCTAAGGAAGTTCTTCCCTGTGAGGGTGCTGAGGTGCTGGCACAGGTTGCCCAGAGAAGCTGTGGCTGCCCCATCCCTGGCAGTGTTCAAGGCCAGGTTGGATGGGGCTCGGAGCAACCTGGTCTAGTGGAAGGTGTCCCTGCCCATGGCAGGGGGTTGGACCTGGATGAGCCTTAAGGTCCCTTCCAACCAAAACCAGTCTGGGATTCTGGGATTCCATTCTATGAACTGTCAGACTGCAAACTGAATTTTAAATCCTTTTGTGTTTACAGTCAGAAATTACTAAAAAGCTAAATCAAAAGTAAAACGCTTTTTAGGTTCCCTCACATGGGGCAGGGCAGAGTCTCCAAGTCAGTGTTCCTCTTCCACAATAATAAGCTATTGACAGATCTCCACGAATTCCTGAGCACATGCAGCTCTGAGTCTGCCAGTCTAAGAGCTGTTCTTTATGTGATTCCCACATTGGGCCACTCAGTCATGGCAGCAGATTTGTTGCATGTCTGAAAACAGCTAAACTGTAATCGTGAGTGACTAAGTGGAAAAAGATATGCAGTCACTAAATGACTTTAGAGTCTCTCTGTCCCTCAAACCTGTTCCTCACGTGATGCTGCAAAGCAGGGGCAAGGGCCGAGCTCTGCACCCTGACAGGAGCTGTGCGGTTCCTGTGCCACCAACACCTACCAGTGCTCAGAGGGGTAGCTTGCCAGGGTCCCGTTCAAGACCAGAGTGGCAGAGCCTCCCCCATCCAGGTTGATAGCATTGATGAGTCCCTGCTGCTTCAGAAATTCAGCCATTTCCCAGAGGTTGACCCTGCAAAAGCAAACACTTGTTCATTGCTCTGTTTGACTGCAATGAAACTGCTCTACCAGGAGCTTGGTCCCTTCTCCTCAGTGGAAGGGGGAAGCTCTCTCTCATCCCACATAAGATGACTTGCTGCCTGGAGGCTGCACTGGCCTCTTTTGGCTCTGCCCAAAAGACACCAAACAGCAGTGCCTTCAACTTGAGCTCTCCAAGTCCCCACCTCAAAACACATCACTGTCAGCTGCAGCATCCCTCATGTTCCCATCTTGCACCTGCCCCAAGACCCTTCCCCAGCCCTGATCTTACCCTCTGGATTCTGTCTGTCCATCTACATGAACCAACACCAGCTGCCCCTGACTGTTGTGTCCAACTGCAGTCCTGGCTGATATCACATTGATGAACTTGTCAAAGGTTCCTGTGAGGAAAGGGAATAATTCACACACCACCTGGGTGACAGAACTGGCTGTTGAGACAGATCTGGCTGTGAAACAGCTCCCAGAAAGGAGCTTGTCTGAACTGAAACATGAGAACAGAGCCAAGGATCCTCTTGATCATCCAAGCCCATCAGAAGCACAACCCATGTCCATGCTGAAGCCAGGCGCTGCAGGACTTACCTGTGGTTTGAGTGTCACTGCACTCAGCCAGTTGGCTCTGACTGATGTATACTTCTCCACCTCTCAGGAGCCAAACTACCCCGCTCACGAGCTGCACAAAAGGGTTTGCTTCATCCAAGACATCTTCCTCAGACAGGTAACTAGTAAAGAGAAAGCAGGATGAGGACAGGATAGAGTGCACCCTCAGTGAGTGTGCAGATAGCACCAAGTTGGATAGAAGTGCTGGTCTGTTTGAGGTTAGGAAGCTCTACAGCGGTATCTGCTCAGGCTGGGTCCATAGGCTGAGGCCAATTGTATGAGGCTCAACAAGGCTCAGTTCCAGGTCCTGCACTTAGGTCACAACAACCCCATGCAATGTTCTAGGCCTGAAGAAGAATGGCTGGAAAGCTGCTTGACAGAAAATGACCTGGGGATGCTGGTCAGCAGCAGCTGAACACAACCCAGCTTGTGCCCAGGCAGCCAAGAAGGCCAATGGCATTCTGGCCTGGATCAGTACCAGTGTGGCAGCAGGGCCAGGGCAGTGATCATCCATCCGCCTGTACTGGGCACTGGTGAGGCTGCACCTCAAATCCTGTGTTCAGTTCTGGGCTCCTCACAACAAGAGAGACACTGAGATGCTGGAGTGGGTCCAGAGTAGGGCAACGGAGCTGGTGAAGGGCCTGGAGCACAAAAGTGATGAGGAACAGCTGAGGGAACTGGGGGGGTTAGTCTGGAGAAGGCTTGGGGGGACCTTATTGGCCTCTACAACTACCTGAAAGCAGGTTGTAGTGAGGTGTGTGGGGCTCCATCTCTTCTCCCGAGTAACAAGTGATAGGATGAGAGGAAACAGCCTCAAATTGTGCCAGGGGAAGTTTAAACTGGATATCTGGAAGAATGTCTTTGCCGAAAGGCTTGTCAAGCTCACACAGGAGCTGAGGGCTGTGGGTGAGGACCAGAGCTCTGGCAGAGCAGTGCGGGTGCTAGCACGGTGGGTGTCTGCCGCAGGCTGCCTGCTCAGGAAAGAGGGTGAGACCTCCTTCAGAACACTGGAAAGAGCCTCATGTTCATAGGCCTGGAACTTCTGAGGAACTTTAACCATCCTGTCACCTGCTGAAAGGGCAACACAGCGCAGCACAGGCAATCCAGGAGATGTCTGGATTTCTGCTTAACAGTGACCAACTTAACGTGAGACAGTTTTTTACTGTCAAGGTTGCTCAATCCCAGAAACAGGTCTGCCCAGCCAGGTTGTAGAGTCTCTGACCTTGGAAATGTTCAAAACCTGACAGGACACGACCCTGAGCAACCTGTTCCAGCTAATCCCGTGCTGAGCAGGGTGTTGGATGAGGCATCTCCAGAGTCCCTAACAATCCCAAGGTTTCTGTCCTGCAGCCAGGTAGTTCATTCTGCCCCTCCTCTGTGAGGAGGAGAGAGACCTCTCCCCCTTTTACCATGATCAAGTGTACCTGCTGCGTGTTGGGAGGGGAGACACAGGAACCTAAACAGATAGAGACCATCAGAATAACTGAACCAGCTTCTCTTCATCCTGAGAAAAAAAGCCAACGGCCAGAGAGAGCTCCTTGTGGTGCAGGTAGGACAGCCCTCATTTCAGCACTGAAAGCATTCTTTTCCTCTGACTGGGAGAGGCCAAAGAGGCAGTGCCAGTGCTGCCTGCCTCAGTGGTGCCTACCAGTCCTCAGGGAGGAGAGAGCACTCCACAGACAACCCCAGGTTCTTACCCAAACACCATGGTGCCATCCTTCCGGATGCCAAACTGGGCATTCTGCAGGCCTCCTGAGTTCCTCACCAGCTTCCCATCACTCACAACATTCCCAAAGCACTCTCCAGTTCCCATGTCAAAGTACCCGCCGTTCTGGGCCACCAGACACCTCCGGAGCCTTGCGGTCTCTTCCACAGTTGCCCTGCGGTGCGCCTGGCAGCCGCCTATGCCACCCGGCTCCAACACAGAGAAGGTCCTCAGGGGGTTCCTCACAAAAGTGAAGTGGCCATAGATCGCCCTGCGGTCCTCACCCTCTGGGGGGACATAAGACACAAACGTTCTGGTGGTGGCCACTGGGCCAGCTGTGCTGTTGTCGCTGGGCCAAGCTTCATGTGTTACGTTGCCGTACTTGAGGGGCTGACAGTCTCTGACGTGCCTGTGGCTGTGCTGGGGGCCGTGCGGGGAGGGGAAGTAGGGCTGCAGCACAGGGTCCACCGGGGAAATCCTGCAAGGAGAAGATCCAGTTGTCCCAAGGCTGCCCTGGCCAAGTGCGTTTGCGACCCTGCCTGGTGGGGAAGGCCTCGCCACCATCCCTGTCCCCGGGAGATGCCGGTATCTCTGTAATCCACCCCAGCATGAGGGGCGCTGTCCCGCTTCGAACCCCCACAGCCAAGCCCACCTCGAGGCACCGGCTCGGCGCTGCCGGGCCAGAGCCCCAGGAAAGGAGCAGCAGAGAGGGAAGGGACCCTTCACACCGGGACTGCAGCGCTGGCACCGCCCCGGGCACCCGCGTGGAGACTCACCCGGCGCCGCGCACCGCCTGCAGCCAGCCGAGCGCCGCCAGCGCCGCGGCTGCCACTGCCCGCCCCACCGAGACCGACACCGGCCTCCGCGGCCACCCGCAGCCCCCCGCGGCACAGGAGGCCGCCATCTTGGAGGGCGCAGGCAGCGCGCCCCCTGCCGGCCGGCGGTGGCTCAGCCCCAGCGCTGGGGCCGCTTCGCGCCGCTGCCGTCGCTCGGCACAGGGAGGGCAGGAGGAAGGGAGGGGATCCTGCCCCTGGGCTCCGCTGTGGTCAGACCCTCCCTGCAGCCCTGATCCAGCCCTGGGGCAACAGCACAAGAGGGACATGTAGCTGTTGGAGTGAGTCCAGAGGAGGCCGCGGAGATGCTGCGAGGGCTGGAGCAGCTCTGCTCTGGAGCCAGGCTGAGAGAGCTGGGCTGGCTCAGCCTCGAGAAGAGAAGGCTCCTTAAGGGGAGACCTTAGAGCACCTCCAGTGCCTAAAGGGGCTACAAGAAAGCTGGAGAGGGGCTTTGGACAAGGGCCTGTAGGGACAGGACAAGGGGGAATGGCTTTAACCTGACAGAGGGAAGATCGAGATGAGCTCTCAGGCAGAAGCTCTTTCCTGTGAGGGTGCTGAGGCGCTGGCACAGGGTGCCCAGAGAAGCTGTGGCTGCCCCATCCCTGGCAGTGTTCAAGGCCAGGTTGGACGGGGCTTGGAGCAACCTGGTCTAGTGGAAGGTGTCCCTGCCCGTGGCAGGGGGTTGGACCTGTATGGGCTTTAAGCTCCCTTCCAACCCAAACCAGCCTATACGACTCTGTGTCACCCACCTCCTACCACCGCTCTATCACCAGTTCCGTCCCACTTCCTCACTCCGCGCCGTCGCAAGGGGGCGTCCCCCCACCTCCTTCCTGTCGATGGCGTCGCAAGATGGCGGCGGGCAGCGCGGTGCTGGCGCTGGCGGCGGTGCTGGCGCTGGCGGCCTGGCTGTGGCGGTGGCGGCGGGTAGAGGCGGGCGGCGCGGGGCGAGTGTGCGTGGCGGTGCTGGGCGACCTGGGCCGCAGCCCGCGGATGCAGTACCACGCGTTGTCGCTGGCCCGGCACGGACGTGACGTCGCGCTGCTGGGCTACCTCCGTGAGTGAGGGGAGCGGGGAAGCGGCGCCCGCGCGGCCAGGCCTCAGGGGGCCCTACCGCGGCGGCCGGGCACGGACGGTTCGGTAGCGGGGGTCGCTCCTCTGACGGGTCTCTCCCATCTGTCAGAGAGCAGGCCGCACGGAGACGTGTTGCGGAGCGGGAGGATACGGCTGGTGCCCGTGACGGACCTGTGGGGACTGCGAGGTGAGTGCGGGGCGGCCCCGGCGCTGTGGCGCAGCGAGCGGGACAGGGGGCTGGTGTTCGGGAGGGGAAACGTGGTTTAATGGGGGAAAACCAACAACCAAGGGCGATTAGGCCTCGTTGCCGGCGGCTTGTGCTGGTCTGCCCGTTCTTGGTGCGTTTTTATAGAGCACAGTGTCGTGGTTTAAGCCCAGCTGTAACTAAGAAAGCCCCGCCGTCTCTGTCTCACTCCCCCCCACTTCATCCCGCTCCCGGAGGGATGGGGAGGAGAATCGAAAGAATGTAACTCCCACGGGTTGAGATAAGAACAGTCCAGTAACTAAGGTATAACACAAACCACTGCTGCTACCACCAATAATAATAAGGATAAGGGAAGAGAATACAACCGCTCACCACCCACCGACCGATACCCACCCCGACCCGAGCAGTGATCTGACCCTTCTGGGTAACTGCCCCCAGTTTATATAGTGGGCATGACATGCTGTGGTATGGAATACCTCTTTGGCTAGTTTGGGTCAGGTGTCCTGTCTCTGCTTCCTCGCGGCTTCACCTCCTCCCTGGCAGAGCATGAGGCTCAGAAAGTCCTTGGTCAGAGTAAACGTTACTGAGCAGCAGCTAAAAACATCGGTGTTACCAGCACTGTTCCCAGGCTGAAAGTCAAAACCACAGCAGTGCACCAGCTACTAAGAAGGAGAAAAATGGCTGCTACTGCTGAACCCAGGACACACAATTGTTTTAAACCTTTCTGGTTCTGTTACAACGTGCACGTTTCTGCCCGGAGAGCTGTTAATATTCTTACAGGGTTTTTTGTCCTTTCCCAGTTGGTCCAAAGCTTTTCCAGTATGTTGTAAAAGTCGTTGTGCAGGCAGTGCAGTTACTATACGTGATGCTGAAGATAGATCAGCCATCCTATATTCTTCTCCAGGTATGTTTTGGGGCTAATTTTGATAAATACTGCCACATTGCAGGGCATTTTTAGCAGTCTCAGACACATTCTAATTATTTGAGAGCTACAACTGGCCAAAGCAATGGTGTAAATCTATATCAGGTGATATTTTTGGCTCTAAACTTGGATTTTCTTGTTAACATCTCATATTTGTTCTTTGGTTAGCTGTTGATCTTTCAGTCTTCCTTAGCATGGATAGTAGTAAAGAATCAATCTTAATAGCAATGTATGTGTATTTATTGGAGGGGAATGTTGATCCTGATCCAGCAGTAAAATTCAAAGTGCCTACCAGTCCGTGTAGGAGAAACTGGCAGTTCTGTAGTTGGTGAATACAGGATTGTTCATTAAGATCATTTAAAGCGACGTAACTTCAGTCATTTTTATTTTCCTGGTAACAGCTTAGTGTTTGTCACTGGACTTCAGTTTTATGCTATTTTGACTTGGTTTATTCCTTAAACAGAACCCTCCAGGCTTACCTGCCATAGCTGTGGCCTGGCTAGCATGTCGCTTCTGGAGAAGCAAGCTGATCATCGATTGGCACAATTATGGATACACTGTAATGAGTCTGAGCCATGGAAGAAATCACCCACTAGTACAAATTGCAAAATGGTTTGTACAGTTATTTCTTCTCCTCTTTATAAGTTACATATCTTGCTGAATTCAGAAGGGTGAAAAACCGCTGGGAGAATATGTTGATATTCTAATGGCTTTAATCTGCTGGAGGGGAGAATGAGATGAGATTTTAGGCAGAAACCTAAGCCTCACCCTGTGAGTTTTAAGGTACCTTCAGTCCAAACCAGTCTGTGAATGTATTAGCAGAGGGCTGGTTTTATGAAGGATTTCTGGATATTGCTGTGTTAAACTTCTGTTTCAGAAAGCAGGTTCTGTAGAATGCCTTCATTAGGCATGTAGGAAGGTGATCTGATGAAGTAGGCAGTTGCTTTTATGTGCATGTGCGAACTTTGATCTTGTTATTATAATTTATTTATATGTACTGTTGTGGGGTTTTTTTATTTACTCTCTAGTGCTGCTTTAGACTCCAGCTCATCTTTAAATGTTTGTTTCCCTGCTGAATCTAGTTGATTTTATGTAGATAAAGGCTTTAAAGGCTTTTGAGTATGGTGTTCTTAGGCCTTAAAGGATAAGGAAATGATGCTGCATCCCTTCTCATAAACTGATCCTGCCTCAATACAAGGAATCAGGCAATAACTGGTGATTAAATTGCAGTTACTGGGGGCAGTTGGGTTTCTTGTGGTTCTGTTTGGCTTTACATCAGCATGCGCCATGGTGGGCAGTTGTTTGGCTGATGCAATTGCCTGCCTGTGATTTCTAACTATGATTTCATTTTTGTCAGGTATGAAAAGCTTTTTGGACGTTTGTCTGACTATAACTTGTGTGTCACTAATGCAATGAAAGAAGATCTCTGGGTGAATTGCAACATAAAGTAAGTCACACATCTCTAACAAATGAGTATGCAAAGTAAAATGAAACAACATATTCCTGACGATTCTAGATCCAGAGGAATCATATGAAAGCAACTTTCCTAAGCTCATCCATCAGCACTGAAACACATCAGCTCAGTTTTGTATGAGGTTGTGGAGTGGGGGCATTCAAGCATCTTCATTACTCTTCATAATTAACACTCCATTGATGAGAAGGTGGAAGGCTGGGGTTGTGGAGGTTTGCTCCCAAGCTCCTTAGAATCAGAATGAAGCAGACATTACTGCATTTCTTAACACTTTGTCTGCCCTACAAGTTTTTGTTTTACAGTCAGAAGGCTTTAAGATCCAAGTTGCTCAGGGTCAATTACAAAGTAAGTTGAAAAGTCAGGACTATGATGCCTGCAGTTCTTACAGTTGCATTACACCCCTTGGGTGTGCACAGGATAAGGGGGGCCTTTGTACAGGAGTAGTATGTCCACCTGGGTATATTCGAACAAACTTCAGGAACACGGAAAGTTGTCAGACTCAAAAATTAATGATTTTACTGGTTGATTTACTTGATTACCTTCTGCGTTACCTTGTTGTAGCCTGTCACTGCACCATATATATGTTGTTACATGTGTTCTTTACTGAACTTGTGAATTTATTCCACTGCAGGGCAGTAACACTGTATGACAAGCCAGCTTCTTATTTTAAGGAAACACCATTAGAACTACAACATCGTTTGTACATGAAACTAGCTGAAGACTATGAGCCTTTTAAACCACGGTATGTGTAAGTCAAGCGTGCAGTTGCTGTCCTTAAAGGGATTACAGAGTTATTGCACTGAGTTACCAGAAACACTGTTGCATGGGGTCAGGACTCACTGAGCACCAGCAGGCAGAGTGGGCTCTGTGCCCTTAGCCGACAGCTGCTGCTGTGCAAGTTACCTTCATTGTCCTTAGGAGAGGCCAGAGTAAGTGAAATGCTTGAACTGTGATAACACAGTGCTTGGTGTGTGAAGTAACAGAAGTGTTTGATTTTTGAAGCAGTTGGCAGAAGCACTGAGGCAATCTGTAGTAGGATCTCTCTAGGGTGGACTTAGCAGTGGTCTGGTTCCCATTGAGCTGGGGGACAGTGGCTGGCTTCATTAGTAGTATCCCTTCTTTTAATTGACCACGGAGAGTGTTCAGGATCTTGGTCTACATTAAACATTCTCCTCTGTCTCTGTGTAGGATGTCTCCTATAGCAGGTTTATAGGGGAGTCACTTTACCAAACTAATGCTTGAAAAAGATGTGAAAGCTTTAGTGTGTAGCAGTTTCTTTTTGGAAATGACTGCCACAAAATGAGTTCTGAGTTTGATTGAATAAAATGCACTCTTGGCCTCCATGCTGTACTCTATGTTTGAAGCAGAGCTGGAAAGAGGCTGTCTGTTTTCTCAGCTTGTTGAGGAAAACGCTGTCAGAAGGTGGAGTCGTGTCCATAGCAGTAGTGTCAGGAGGCTCTTGCTAGCAACAGGAAAGAGTAAAATGGTCTCTCTTGTGATCAGATCTCTTTGTCTCTGCAGCTCAGTATTGTAATGACTGTGTTTCTAGGGAAGTTGAGCAGCAGATCTGACAGAAAGTGTTTGGAAATGCAGGTCAGTTCAGAGTAGTGTTGCCTCTGTGTGTGCTGGCTGTTTGTGTAGCCCATCCTCAGAAAATTCTGTTTCCTTAGTACAGAGTCTGTCAGTTGGAGTGGTGAGAAATCAGCCTTTACTGAAGTGGATGGAAGCAATGGACATGTGAAGAAGAGCAGAGCACGGCCAGCACTTCTCATCAGCAGCACGAGTTGGACAGGTGTGGAGACAGAGGGGGTTATTTCTAATGTTTAGCCACTATTTAACAGAACAGAAAATAAGGGCTCTTTGTACTTCCTCACGCTTGACATGCTGCAGAGGCACGTCACCAGTGGCAAAATTGTGTTTTTCATCAAATCCTAGAATGGTTTGGGTTGAAGGGACCTTAAAGCTCATCCAGGTCCAAACCCCCTGCCATGGGCAGGGACCCTTCACTAGACCAGGTTGCTCCAAGCCCTGTCCAACCTGGCCTTGAACACTGCCAGGGATGGGGCAACAACAGCTTCTCTGGGCAACCTGTGCCAGCGCCTCAGCACCCTCACAGGGAAGAACTTTTGCCTAAAATCTCATCTCAATCTCCCATCTGCCAGGTTAAAGCCATTCCCCCTTGTCCTGACCCTACAAGCCCCTGTCCAAAGTCCCTCTCCAGGTTTCCTGTTGGCCCCCTTTAGGTACTGGAAGATGTTGCGAGGTCTCCCCTGAGCCTTCTCTTGGCTGTAAGAATTTGAAGACAAGTTGTAAATTATCTATCTTGGTGACTAAAAATGAATTATTTGTAAAGTTGTTTTGTAATTGTAGAGGCTCAGCTTCAGGAATGATTAGAAGAGATTTCCTGCTTTTAACTTTAATTCAAGGTGTATTGACTTGCATGATGGTGTAAATTAGATTAAAAAATTAAAACATTTACTGCTTTATTTCTGATAATGTGTGGAAACAAAGCCATCGCTAGTAACCATGGGCAGGGTTGTCTGTACCTCTGAGTTAACAGGGCAGTTTCTACCGTGAGTTATCTACCTTTACAATCTAGAAAATTTTAACTTGATAGCTTTGAGGGTGTGTGGTATTTGGGCTCAGTTGTCTGCCATGTGGCCAATAAGGGGAGCAAGTAAGCATGTGATATGGTTGTACATTTATGAGAACAGTTACAGCAGATTTTTAACAGAAGCGTGGTCCATGCTTCAGTCATGTAGGGGGAGATGAGGAAAGTTTTGGTTATGGTTATTTAATGGCAGTAATTCATTATAAATGATTGAATTATGAATGTCACTAATAAAGCCTTCTCTTTCAGAGGATGAAGACTTTTCAGTCCTTTTAAAAGCTTTAGAAGGTAGGTGTGAAGGATTTAATCTCTCCTGTTCCAAGGGGAATGGTTGTACCCTGGACAGTTAGGAAGGGGTTTGCTAAAAAACAGTACATACAAAGGTGTGTTGAATTAATTAGAAGTGGTTTAAAAGTTGTAGCTGCACTACAGAAGTGCAAGGTCTGGATTCAATTAGAGTAGTTGTTACAGAGAACTGTATTTCTAGCTGGCTTGTGGACTGCAGTTTTCTTCTCTTAAGCTATTATATACACTACCCATAAGCATCTGCTCATAGGAAAGCACCTTGTCTTACTTCATGCACTTTGCAGCTGCACTTTTGAACTTGATATATTGAAGCAGCTGATGTGGTGTAGTCAAACAAATGCTTCATGAATAGTGCATGTGAAATGGACCATCATTTATTTCAGTTTTGACACCAGTTTATTATTTATTTGTTTGCCCCTGTTTTACTAGGTATATGCTTTTAAAGAAATTACTTGAAGTAGGAAACTAAACAGTTAATACCCTGTGATCATTTTTAAACCAAACACTGAGTATTTGTCAGCTCTAAACAGTTTTTATTTAACTTCTCCAGGTTATGAGCAGTACGTCAGTGAGGGAGTCAAGCTTCCACCTTTAGTATGTGTGATAACAGGTAATAGTTTATTTGCATTACAGTTCTTTCAGTGCTAATACAGAAGACTTCACTATCACTTCTGCTCTGTGCTGACTCTTGTGTTGATGGAGAAGAGACAGGAGGGAGTAGTGATTTACAGTTGGGCTGTTACAGCCGTGCAGTTGTGGCACACCTTTAAAGAGGAGAAGCTCTCAGCCTCACTGTAGTACAGCAATGCATTACTCCACATTCAAAAGAATTTATACTCAGCATTGAGATGCTGCTGCAAAAGAAACATGAAATTTGATGTTTGGAGTGCCAAGCAGAACAGTTATTTAGTGCTGGAAAAGAGGAGCATCAAATGAAGTTTTGCCAAAGAATTACGTAGACATAGTGAATGTTCCTTGGTTAACTTTCTCATTAAGATCAAACTAAAACTTAGTGTGATTTTGAAGGGCCAATTGTACTGATTAGATTTGTCATTAGTTATTTGGTTATCACATGGCTATAGGCAAAATGCAGGTCAAGACTGAGGAAATCGATGGGCTGATGAGGCCAGTTGTATGAGCTTGAGCAAGCTGGAGCGCGGGTCATGCACTTAGGTCACAACAACCCCATGCAACACTCCAGGCTTGGGGAAGAATGGCTGGAAAGCTGCTCATGGAAAATGACCTGGGGATGCTGGTCAGCAGCAGCTGAACACAACCCAGCTTGTGCCCAGGCAGCCAAGAAGGCCAACAGCATCCTGGCCTGGATCAGTACCAGTGTGGCAGCAGGGCCAGGGCAGTGATCATCCATCCGCCTGTACTGGGCACTGGTGAGGCTGCACCTCAAATCCTGTGTTCAGTTCTGGGCCCCTCACTCCAAGAGAGACACTGAGATGCTGGAGTGGGTCCAGAGAAGGGCAACGGAGCTGGTGAAGGGCCTGGAGCACAGTGTGATGAGGAACAGCTGAGGGAACTGGGGGGGGTTAGTTTCGATAAGAGAAAGTTCAGCAGGACCTTATCACTCTCTACAACTACCTGAAAGGAGAATGGAGCCAGGAGGTGGCTGGTTTCTTCTCCCAAGTAACAAGTGATGGGACAAGAGAAAACAGCCTCAAGCTGCACCAGGAGAGGTTTTAGATGGGATATTTGGGAAAATTTCTTCCCCAAAATGGTGGTCAGGCATTGGAACAGGCTGCCCAGGGCAGTGGTGGAGGCACTGTTTCTGGAGATGTTTAAAAGATGTGTGGATGTGGCACTTAGGGACATCGTTTAATGGACTGGACAATGCTGGGTTAAGCAGTGGAACTTCATGATCTTAAAGGTCTTTTCTAGCCTAGATAATTCTGTATTGATGCAGATTCTTCTAAATACTGAATAAGAGAGAAGTCTGTGTTCATATGGCTTTAAAGGAGACATGTTTTTTATGTGTCTTTCTGAAGATCGTTTGTAGTGTCCTTTTGGGTACCTGATACAACAGGAGTTTGTAGTTGTATAGGCATATGCACAGTCCACAGTGTTTTCAGTCATCTTGTTAAATATTATACATATTTTTTTTGTGTTTTTAAACAGGTAAAGGACCATTAAAAGACTACTACAATGGACTGATAAACAAGCTGCACTTCAAACATATCCAGATCTGTACACCATGGCTTGAAGCTGAGGATTACCCTCTTCTGCTTGGTAAATAGTGGCTTATGAAATAGGCTTGAGAATGTGTGAGAAACTACTCAGCACATTTGCAGAGAGCCATCAGAGACTTTGCACAGGAGCTGGTAGAATATAGTAAGTGAATGAAGCTTCTGCTTAGTGATGGGGTATTTGTGAGTTTGGCTTGTGCCAGCTAAATTTCTCTAACTAGAGTTCTTCACTGTTATCCCAAGAAGTAGGTGTAGTACCTGAGTTGCTCTTTTAGCGTGTTCTTTGTATTCTGTTTCTTTTAACTAGGCTGGAATACAGCATGCCTGTGGATGTGGATGTTCCAGTTGACCTTCAGGGTCACTTCAGTACATGAAATCGTAAAATTCTTGGCTGGGCAACCAAAAGTAGTCGAAATTCTGAATTGACACCTCTTTGGAATAGTATTCGCTCAGCATGTTCATTGTATTAGCATGAAGTGTGAATAAGCTTAATAAAGTAGTAAAATACATATTCAACTTGATCTGCATTCCTCAGGGTTAGAGCCTGCCAATTTCTGTGGCTGTAAAACACTGTTACTTGGTACTTTTTAACTAAAGTCTATAAAATCACGCTGTAATGCCTCTCTTTTGAAACCACTTGATCTAAAAGTGGTCGCTAGTGCTCCATGCAGTGATCCCTTCTGGATCGTGGTGGTGTTTTCTGGGACAGTACCCGTTCTTAGCAGGTGAAGAGGCAGAAAGGCTGATTTAAAATACCTGAAATGTTAAAATTCCCTGAAATGTAACATGCACTTGCCAGGGGTGTTTCTAAAGCCTGACTGATGTTAGTCACAAAATATACTGTGCTTTTTTTCCTTCCCAAATGCTTGAAATGGTGTCAGTCTGGCTGGTGCAGAAGGTAACTCATGTTCAGCTCCCATCACCCACAGAAACAGGAAGGTTTGCAGTAAACTGGCAGAGTTGCTATGGGGAGTTCAGCCTCTCCTCTCTTCTCTTTGCATTGCAGGCTCAGCAGACCTGGGTGTTTGTCTCCATAAATCATCCAGTGGTTTGGATTTACCCATGAAGGTGGTAGATATGTTTGGCTGTTGTTTACCTGTGTGTGCAATACATTTTCAATGGTAAGAGCTTATTTATGCTGCTACACTGTGAGTGGATGATGCAAAGCAGCATTTATACGAAGCAGGAGTTCAGTAGCTGCTGCATGTATCGGATGCCATCACAGTATCACACCATAATCATGTTTTAGTCCATAAATTGCAGATAAAGGTGGTTTTATTTAAAATTTAAAAATTAACTTAAGTTTCTACAGGGTTGGAAGCATTTAAGGCAACCATTTGCCCTAAAAACCTAACTACCCTGTAATCCTTTGCTTCCATGTAGCTCCTTTAAAAAGAAGCTTCCTTATGCACAGATGTGTCTGTGTTCTGGGCAGGGGGGAGTGTGTGTATAGTCACTCTTACAATTTATGGCCTTTGGGGAAGCAGGAGGTTTAATAAAGGAAGACAAATTCTCTGTGAGGATCTCGTGAACTGGCTTGTGGACAGATTTTTCCTTCTGGGTTAATTTTAAAGTAAATTATTGTCATAATTTTTAAAGTTTGTCCAGATAAGTGGCCCAAGAACAGAGTGAGAGGACTTACATACTGTAATGGTAGATTTAAATATCCTGATATAGAAGGGAGAAACGCTCTTTAAATTTAAATGCCTTCTTCATGCCATGTGCAAGGAATCATAGGCAGGTTTGGGCTGGAAGGGACCTTAAAAGTTCATCCAGTTCAAACCACCTGCCATGGGCAGGGACACCTTCCACTAGAGCAGGTTGCTCCAAGCCCCATCCAACCTGGCCTTGAACACTGCCACAGATGGGGCAGCCACAGCTTCTCTGGGCACCCTGTGCCAGCGTCTCAGCACCCTCACAGGGAAGAACTTCTGCCTAAGAGCTCACCTCAATCTCTCTTCTGTCAGGTTAAAGCCATTCCCCCTTGTCCTGTCCCTACAGGCCCTTGTCCAAAGCCCCTCCACAGCTTTCTTGTAGCCCCTTTAGGCACTGGAGCTGCTCTAAGGTCTCCCCTTAAGGAGCCTTCTCTTCTCCAGGCTGAACCAGCCCAGTTCTCTCAGCCTGGCCCCAGAGCAGAGCTGCTCCAGCCCTCACAGCATCTCTGTGACCTCCTCTGGACTCTCTCTAAGAGCTCCCCATCCCTCTTGTGTTGCTGCTCCAGAGCTGGACGCAGGACTTGACCTGCTGCTCACGCTCTGAGGATACAGCCCAGCACACGGGGGGGAGTTATGGCCTCAAGCACACACATTTTGTCAGGTGTGAAGCTCGTATCCAGACATCTCAGATGATGGAGGTTTTGGGTGGCATTGAGCAACTTTTACTTGTGTTTGTCCCACTCCCTGCTGTTTTTCTCACATTTTCTTCTGTGACTTGTGTTCACAGTTTACATGAACTTGTGAAACACAATGAAAATGGTTTGATATTCAGGGACTCGGATGAACTTGCAGCACAGCTAAAGGTAAAGGCCTGACTGGTTTTTCTTTCCTACTAGCTATAAGTGCAGAGGCACCACCATGTGAGCTGCCCTTCCATATGTGCTGTTACCTTTGTGTTTTGCACTCTCTGAAGATATGGCTTTGCCTGGGGAATGTTACTGGCCTCACTTCTATTTGAATATGAATCTGAAGCTGGTTTAAATGTAGTTCATTGTAGTTGAGGGTTCATGTTGGGGAGGCTAGAATGAGCCTAAAACGTGATATGATGGTATTTTAATGTGGTTTTCCTTTTAACTTACAGATGCTTTTCTTGGAATTCCCTACCCTGGAAGGCAAACTTCACAGCTTCAGGAAAAACCTCCGTGCATGCAAGCAGTTGCGCTGGGATGAGAGCTGGGACCAGACTGTTCTGCCTTTGCTTGGGCAGAATGAGTGACTTTTTGTGGGGAGGAGGGTGTCAAAAAGGCTGATACCCTACTGCAGCTGCCTGGATTTGCTCAACAGTGAATAAACACTTTGTATTGTCTATAGTTGCAGTTTCTAAGTACTTCATCTTGGAATCAGTGTTTGCGCGCACCTCTTCCTTTACCATTTGAGCTTCTTGCATGAGTACTCGTGCTGACAGTGCAGCCGAGGCTGTTTGCTGTGTGCTGACAGCATTACCTCTTGAGGGAAGACATGAGTCCTATGCTGAAGAACTTGAGCCTTGCCATCTGCACTGCCCGCCCTTCCTTGTCCCTTGGGATGAATCTTTAGAAAGTGGGGGGGAGGTTTAGTTGCTCTGGGAACTCATGTTACTAGATGATCTTGAGGTCCTTTCCAACCCTAACTGTTCTATGATTCTGTGTGTGCAAAATCTGTTACCTGTGCTGCTTAAAGGTCACGTTTTGGTGAAGATACTTAAGGAACTATTACCAGATAGACCCATTTGTACAGTACGCACTCTAGGAGGTGATGTGGGTACGTTTTCTTCCAGGTGGGAGATGCCCTTTATTAGAATTACTCGGGCTGAGGCTACAGTGGGGATTTTAATTTTTCCAGCCAGTTAAGATCACAGAACCATAGAACATTTGGGTTGGAAGGGACCCTGAAAATCATTAAGGATTCTTGGCTTGTCTGGCCTAGACAGGCTCTGGCTATCCTCTTATATGATTTACTGAGACAGAACCATTTTGTTTTAAAGTTGTTTTCTTTTTTACAGTGTGTACAAGAAGGTGAAAGCACAGCCACTGGTATATGACAGCTTTATGGAGCACTTAGGAAAAGAGACCTGTCAGTGAATATTGTCTTTGTACACTGAAGCAAATGTGCCCATTTACTGTGAGGAAGAACATCAAAAGCTTCCCTTTTTGAACAGGTGACTAGAAAAGGACAAAATAAACCCAAAATATTTTATTAAAGTCCATATAACTTCATAAAAGGGTACTTTGCTTCATGAGTGCTACTAAGGAGAAAAATGACTGCTACAGCTGAACCCAGGACAGACACCTTCCACTAGACCAGGTTGCTCCAAGCTCTGTCCAGCCTGGCCTTGAACACTGCAAGGGATGGGGCAGCCACAGCTTCTCTGGGCAACCTGTGCCAGTGCCTCAGCACCCTCACAGGGAAGAACTTCTGCCTAAGAGCTCATCTCAATCTCCCCTCTGTCAGGTTAAATCCATTCCCCTTGTCCTGTCCCTACAGGCCCTTGCCCAAAGCCCCTGTCAAAGTTTCTTGTAGCCCCTTTAGCTATTGGTTTTCAAGCAAAATCCTCTCAGTAGTTTGGCCATTCCTCTGTAGCCATCAGTGTGCACATGGAGATAAATTAAGCACATCCCTAATTAAACAGTAATGTCAAAAGCTTCAGAGAGGTTTCACCTTCCCATAATGCATTTTTTCAGATCCAAGCAAGCAATCTGTACAGAACTTTGAGGGACTTGAAGAATTTGGTGTTGGGGAGATAAAGGAGCTCCTGTGGGGGCTGCTAACACACGTTTACTCCAGAAATAGCACCTGTGAGTTCTTCCTTTTTGGGAAGAGGTAGCTAAAACCTGTGTGGGGTTCCTTCTGCACATCCTACTTACAACTAGTAGTCACGGCCTCCTTCAGCTTGAGGAGCAAGATGACTTGCTCAAGATGATTCAAGTTACCCATTATCCATTTTCTCCATCCTACAGACTGAGGAGGTGAAAGTATTTGCTCTTTTGAGTAGCTTTTAAAACAAGGCAAAGAAAAGGAAGTCAAAGAGGAGAAAAAGCGGCATATTTCATGTTGTGCTTCAGGACCAGTAGCATCCAATAAGAAAATGATGAATGGATTATGAAAAGCTTCAGAGAAGGTGAGGTCAGTTCTTCCTCTACATAGAGCAGGGATACAGTGTATTATTCTGGTTTTGCTTTCTGGCTAGTCTGAGAGGATGGCTTCCCAATGGCTAGTTGGGAAAGTGACAGTCCTTATGTGACAGGAATGTGAATCAAGTTTATGTTATCACTGCAGGGTAAAGATGCACTTGATTTACAGCACCTGATTTACCTCCTCTTTCAGCTTTTGGCACTATCTGCTATATGCACTGTAGGCAGTTTTCATTACTCATTTTTAAGATGACCCAGACTGCAAGTATGCAGGTGCATACAAACAAGTATAAAAAGACACAGACTGTTACAGCTGGTTTTAATATTAAAAATGTATGTATTCCAGCGAAACACTACTTTGCTCCCTTGTTAGTGAGAGATACTCGTCGTGTGGTCCTGCAGACATTACTCCGTTAGAAAGCAAAACATGGTCAAAGAAATCCAGTTCATTTTTGTTGTCTTCTACAGAACCAGAGCACAATATGCTCAGGACTGGTTTTCCTATTGCTTAAGGTTCCCAGGTACCTTTCAGGGGCAGAGGTAATTCGCTTGCTGGTAATCCACTTTGACAACAGCCCGTGCATGGAGTTGCATCCTCAGTGCCTCTCCTCATGGTGTCTAGAACTTAAGATCACCTTGTTGCCAGGATGGGACAGCTCCCGTTGCTCTGAAAACTGGAGTTCTATTTGCCAAGTCTATATAAATAGCTGGAGAATAGTTACATTTGGCTGCACATCACAGAGGAAAACACAGTTGCTGTGGGCTGGAATAATCTGCCACCCAATCCCAGCTTTATCTGTAAGGATAAACACTGGGAATCAGATTTCTGCTTCATAAAATGAAGAGCAAAGGCTGCATGTCCAATTCTGTACTAAGATCTCTAGCATGCTGTTAAAGTAAGCCACAGCTGAATGCTTACCAGTAACTTTTCTTAAACATGAGCAGCAATGCTTCTGCTATGCACTGGGTGTGATTTTATGAGTTAACCATGGGCTGCAGATTAGCTGTGCCATGGGGAGACTACAAGAGATGGGCTTTTGAGGAGTCTGTGAAGGAGAATCCCAAATCGCTCCCTATTGTACTTCCTAGAATCATAGTTAGGGTTGGAAGGGACCTTAGGGATCATCTCCTTAATCTCTAGCTGGGTTCTTTTAACCCTCAGATAAAGGTCTGAGGCTGTATCTCTCTTATCACTGTGACAGTGCAGCAGGTTTTCCTCCTTTAAGCTTAACCCTTTGTTAGTTCCTTCTTGCCACCACCCTTCAGATTCATCTCGGGTTGGCACTGACAAACATGAATTGTGATAGATGGGACGGAGCAAAAAGCTAAGTTCCCATCTCCTGAGCAAATCCATGAGGGACAGGGACTGCTTTTAGGCAGAGCATTCTTAAATCCAGTTCTAGGATAAAAACCTCACTGTTGGGCAATACCCATCATCAAAACCCACTCCCGTTCATCTCTACTTGGGGAAAGAGGCCAAGACTGTTGATGAAAAAGGCACATACCGAGTTGAGCCTGGAAGAGGTGGTAAGTGTCTGGATTCCGGACTGTGGAAGCAATGTAGACCTCAGGAGGTTTTCTGTCTGCTCTGGAAGTGGAGAATTGCCGTAGCAGACCAACAAGGGCTCCAATGATCTCTGGATCATACACCACATCTGCACAAAAAGGAAAACATGACATATTTCTTGAGAATGGAGTAAAAAGCAGAATGGAAGCTACAAAACAAAAATATAAGATATTCACCTTGCCAGAGAGTACAACTTTTGTATTCAGGATTAAAAATTCCCAAGAAGAGCTCCTGGAAAACGCCTCTATTTTGTGTGCTATGTCAAGCTGCCCTCATCTCTAGTATCACTAAAAATCAGTGCTCCTTATTGTAAAGGCACTGTCAGATAATGTAATTAAGCCCAACGAGACAAGCAAAACCACTGAGCATTGGTGTTCTGCTACGACTGCCCTTAGCAGAAACTGGGTTGTTACGAACTGTATTTTAGATGCTGATTGCAAAGGAGTTGGTTTGAACTGCAGCTGTTTTCATCTCAAATCATTTCCCTGAGAGCAGAAATAGTGATGCAAGCTCAAGCTGATGATGAAGGGGCACAAAACATCAGCCTTACCAACGAGCACCATGACCCTGAAATGTGTCAGCCCTGCTGGGGACTGAGGCTCAAGAGGTGGTGATTATTACACCCAAACGTGCAGGTATGTGCGTGCACCACCAACAGACCTCTCTGTTACTCTTAGACTCATAGAATCAACCAGGTTGGAAAAGACATTTAAGATCATCAAGTCCAACCGTTCCCCCAGCACTGCCAAGGCCACCACTAAACCATGTCACTGAGGGCCTCTTCTACACGGTTTCTGAACACTTCCAGGGACAGTGACTCCACCACTGCCCTGGGCAGCCTGTTCCAATGCCTGACCACCCTCTGGGGAAGAAACTTCTTAATATCCAGTCTAAACCCCTCCTGGTGCAGGTTGAGGCTGTTCCTTCCTGCTCTATCACTTGTTACTTGGGAAAAGAGACCAACCCTCACCTCACTACAACCTCCTTTCAGGTAGTTATAGATACAAGTTTTGATACAACATAGTAAGGCAACATCCTCAGTAACTACTGACAGCAAACAGTACCTGGACTTATGTAAAGCCTTTGACACTGTCTCGCATGACATCCTTGTCTCTAAGTTGGAGAGACATCCATTTGATAGGTGGACCACTCGGTGGATAAAGAACTGGCTGGACGGCCGCACACAAAGAGTAGTGCTCAATGGCTCAGTGTCCAGCTGGAGACCAGTAACGAGTGGTGTCCCCCAGGGATCGGTGTTGGGACCGGTCTTGTTCAACATCTTTGTGGGTGACATGGACAGTGGGATTGAGTGCGCCCTCAGCAAGTTTGCCGATGACACCAAGCTGTGTGGTTCGGTTGATACATTGGAGGGAAGGAATGCCATCCAGAGGGACCTTGACACGCTTGTGAGGTGGGCTGATGCCAACCTGATGAAGTTTAACCATGCCAAGTGCAAGGTCCTGCACCTGGGTCGGAGCAATCTCAGGCACAGCTACAGGTTGGGCAGAGAAGAGATTCAGAGCAGCCCTGCGGAGAAGGACTTGGGGGTGTTGGTCGATGAGAAAATGAACATGAGCCATCAGTGTGCGCTTGCAGCCCAGAAGGCCAACCGTATCCTGGGCTGCATCAAAAGGAGCGTGACCAGCAGGTCGACGCAGGTGATCCTGCCCCTCTGCTCTTGTGAGACCTCACTTGGAGTATTGTGTGCAGTTCTCGTGTTCTCAACATAAAAAGGACATGGAACTGTTGGAACAAGTCCAGAGGAGGGCCACGAGGATGATCAGGGGACTGGAGCACCTCCTGTATGAAGATAGGCTGAGAAAGTTGGGGGTGTTCAGCCTGGAGAAGAGAAGGCTGCGTGGAGACCTCATAGCAGCCTTCCAATACCTGAAGGGGGCCTATAGGGATGCTGGGGAGGGACTCTTCATGAGGGACTGTGGTGAGAGGACAAGGGGTAACGGGGTCAAACTTAAACAGGGGAAGTTTAGATTGGATCTGAGGAAGAAATTCTTTATTGTAAGGGTGGTGAGGCCCTGGAATGGGTTGCCCAGGGAGGTTGTGAATGCTTCATCCCTGGTGGCGTTCAAGGCGGGGTTGGACATAGCCTTGGATGGCATGGTTTAGTGGGAGCTGTCCCTGCCCATGGCAGGGGGGTTGGAACTCGATGATCTTGAGGTCCTTTCCAACCCTAACTATTCTATGATTCTATGATACGTATTGATCACCTCCAGGTTTGAGCTGCCTTCAGGAATCCAGCTTGGGCTCTACAGTACAGCTGGCATGAGGTAACACTCAAACCCTGACTATTTTATAAGATTCACATATTTAATGCATTAGGTGACCATTTAATGACAAAGGCAGAATATTTTGTCATATTTCACCTGAATTCTTAGGTAATTCTTGCTTTGCAAAGCCCCAGATGAGGGAGTAAAATCCTCTAGCTACAGCTCAGAAATGTTCCTATTGCTACCTTTTGCAGTATTAGATTGTTTTTATAAGATTCCTCCAGATTTATATATAGGGGAGATCCAAAGAAGGGTTGTGATTTGGCTTTTTGGTGGGTTTGGTTGTTTGTTAGTACGTTATCCCTCAGGAGAATGCCAAGATGGCCTGTTAGTATTGATCATCGCCAGTTAGTATTGATGAGGCTCTCAGCAGTGTTGGATTTATCATCTGTTTCTGGATATTAAAACGTACAAGGGATAAATAATTTGCTTTTTAATGTTACATACGCAGGTGCTGAGCATCTGGGAAGACTAAATGATGAAATGGACTGGGAGAAGATCTGCCACACACCTCCAGACACGGTGAGTGAGACAGGGCTGAGCACATCCTGCACACAGACAACTCCGTGCTTCCCCCTCTAACCTGTGCGATCACCCACCGTGAGGCACAACCAAGAGGAAGGTACCTGCTGCAATGATGACATCAGGTTGAAGAGCCAACAGTTGTTTTTCTGTAACTGAGCCCCACTCAAGTTCTGCAACAACTACTTTCGGGTTTTGATGATTTGCTCCTTCTGCCTTCTGGCCTCCAGATTCCAGCTGGATATGCTGGGCAGCTTCAGGCTCCAGAACAAAGCCATTCAAACAGATGTTTTCCTTCAGCTGTTGGAGAACATGGTGGTGGTAGTCACTAAATATGTATGTCTTGGGATTGCAGGTTTTACAGATGGCAATTCCAGTGAAGCCGATCCCACTTCCTAATTCCAAGACTGTCCTGAAGGGTAAAGAAGTACTTAGCAGGATTTGAAGTGGAGTTAGGAAATCAAACCACCTACAATCTAAGCTTTGTCTCAGATAACAGGGACAGCTGGTGAACGCTGAAGAAGCCATTTGTAAGGACAAAAATTAATCATTTGAAATACTGCCCTGGCGTGTTGTACAAAGCTTTCCCACCATGGGGATGGGACACGTTCTCACCTGGTTTTAGCCTTCTGCAGCATGGGTGGCTTGATCTAACCATGCTCTTTTCATGCTTAGTGGAGAGAAACAGACACTCGGGTGGCACAGTTCCTTTCTTTGTGAGGAGCTCCGTATTTTAAATTAACTTAGATGGATATTTCCTCAAAAGTGCCTGTTCCTCTCACCTGCTTATAAGCAAAGCCCAGGGGAGGAGATCAGACGTGTGCACCTGCACATCATCTGTATAAAGGCAGATGGGATGAACCTCACCACACAGTGAGTGCAGTAGTTACTCACTAAACACTGCAGTAGCTGAAGTTGAGCAGCCAACTCCACAGAGCAGGTCAGACCACATGGTGTGACAGCTTTGATCTTAAAACCTGTCTTAAAAGCACTGCGAGGTCCTCTGCTGGATTCAAGTTTGACTCTAACATCTGACTGTCAAGAATAGACCAGAGCAGCAGTTACCAGCAGCCAGAGGGTGAAGTCACTGTGGTTCTTTTGGAGGTACATTGTTAAGTTACAGTTGTGTGGCTCACTCACACTGTGAAACCTCTCTCCCCGTCTCTCTGTCCATGCTTGTGTCAGTACCTGTTCCTGAAGCCAGAGGGGTTCTGCAGTGCCCACTCAGCGAGGTACAGAGCAGCCTCCCACGTGACAAGCCCTGTGGTTCCTTCAGAGATCACTGCCACACTCTCACAAAGGGTGACACACTCTCCTGCAGGCTGCGGACACACAAGGCAGCCAAGGTGGATCAGCACAGACACGAGCTTTACAGTTTACAACCAATATTAGCACCTGGGAGAAGGAAGGAAGCACTCCAGGGGTTATTGTTAAAGCCAATTATTACTTGCTTCAGAGGATTAAAGTGATTTATAACACTGCAGCATTAGTTCTTACCAGTAAGTAGTGTTTGTAACAGTGAGTAGATTCTTCTTCATTTAAAATAGCTGCCAGTGCATCGTACAGTTCATCTAGGGGCTCAGCTGCAGCAGATTCATGCTGTGGGAGACAGAACAGGCTGGGTTTGGGTAGCAAATTGTTGTGAAACAGGAAACATACATAAAGTCATGCTCTAATACACTCTGCCATTATGTTTTATTCTGAATGCTGTGGTTTGTTATTACACAAGGTCAAACAGGCCTCTATTCAAGGAAAAAGATAACTAAGTTGCAAGGCACACCAGAAGCCTTACCTTTTTGATGAGTTCAGTTAGAAAGCGTCTTCTGTACCGGGCTGAAAGGGGATATTTCACACACAAAGGGTGAAGAATGGTCTAAAACAAAACCAGCAATTGAAACCAGTTACCAAATGATGACTTTATGCCTGGCAGGAAGGGACTAGGGAAAAAGCAGGGCTCTTTGTGTCACAAAGTACATTGTGATCTAGTCAATAGCTAGAAGAAGTGATGCTGAGCCAGAAAAGGAAATTGGGTGACTTCCGGTTGGTTTTCTAGCTCCAGCTCTGTGGCAGAATATGTGGTCTTCCTCTTTTTGGAAAGTAAATAGCAAAACCAAGTGGCAAGAGAGACTGGGTTGGTCTCTTCCTCCTCTTGCTTTTTTCTCTCTTCCAGAGAGGTGCAGAGGAGGTCACGAAGATCCACCAAGGGGCTGGAGCAGCTCTGCCCTGGAGCCAGGCTGAGAGAACTGGGCTGGTTCAGCCTGGAGAAGAGAAGGCTCCTTAAGGGGAGACCTTAGAGCAGCTCCAGTGCCTAAAGGGGCTGCAAGAAAGCTGGAGAGGGGCTTTGGACAAGGGCCTGTAGGGAGAGGACAAGGGGGAATGGCTTTAACCTGAGAGAGGGGAGACTGAGATGAGCTCTTAGGCAGAAGTTCTTCCCTGTGAGGGTGCTGAGGCGCTGGCACAGGGTGCCCAGAGAAGCTGTGGCTGCCCCATCCCTGGCAGTGTTCAAGGCCAGGTTGGACGGGGCTTGGAACAACCTGGTCTGGTGGGAGGTGTCCCTGCCTGTGGCAGGGGGTTGGACCTGGATGGGCTTTAAGGTCTCTTCCAACCCAAACCAGTCTGGGATTCTATGATTAAAGACGCCTGTGCTCAGGCACATGGGTCTTAACGTTGACGCTAAAAACAGCTAATAGCAGGAAGAGCAGGAAACCTGCTGCTCTGCCGGGCACAACAAAAAGCGATGGCTGATCGTCGTAATGATGAGCAAGCCCAGCTGCGGACAGCGAGCGTTCAGCTCCCCAAGATGCACGAGGCAGCCCGGGCACCGCTGCGACACCCAGCATCCTGCCGTACCCTGTGCAGAATATCCAGGAGCAGAGAGGAGTCCCGCGAGGTCCGCAGGCTGTGCTCGAGTTCCTGAAACACGATAAATACAGGTAACGATGCTTCTCCGTACCCCCGGGGCCCCCGCCAAGGTCAGCCGCCTGCGCCCGCTGTTCCGTACCAGCCACGGGAAGGAGCGGAGCTGCCGGGCCGGCAGGAAGCAGCGCTGGAAGCGGAGCCCCAGCTCCGGCCCGGCCATGGCTCTTCAGCGCGGTCCGAACCGCGATCATCCGTAACGAGCCTGAGACTCCCCGGTAGGAGCTCCCCGGGCCCGCAGCGAGCACGGGCGGCCCCTCGGCGCACCCTGACCACGCCCTCTGCGCGCCCGAGAACGTCATCGCTGTGCGCCTCGGCGAAGGACACGGCGCCCGCCTGCCTCCCGGAGCCGGAGGCCGCGCCGGGAGCGTGAGCGGGGCTGGGACCGGCGGTGTCATGACCGGATACACCGAGGACGAGAAGCTGCGGCTGCAGCAGCTGCGCGCCCTGCGGCGCCGCTGGCTGCGGGACCAGGAGCTGAGCGAGCGGGAGCCCGTGCTGCCGCCGCAGCGGCTCGGGCCGGTGGCCGCCTTCTGGGAGCGGTTCCTGAGGCCCGGGGGGCTGTGGCGGCAGCAGGTGAGCGGGGAGGGACGGGGTGGGGAGCGACGCCGGAGCCCCCGGGCCGGGCCTGACGCAAGTCCCGCTGCCCGCAGGTGTACAAGGCCTGCCAGACCGGAGGGTTCGTGCTGGTGCGGGTCCTGATCCCCGCCTGGATCATCCTCTACTACCTGAAGTACCACGGCACGGTGCGTGTGAGGGCGCGGGGCGGGGACACGCGTTAACCCCCGTGCAGGGGGACGATGTGACATCAGGGTTGGCATTAACGGGCTGGTTCAGTGTCTGGTCCGGTGGCACTGTGCTCTGTCCCCCCAGGTTTCTCCTTGCTTGGGTGGCACAAGTGTGTGTTTCTGGGGGGGTCTTTCATGGCAGTGAGCAGATGTGACCGTGCCATCTCCTGTGAGCTGGGAAGCTGTGTCCTAACCATTGCTTTCCTGCAAGAGCAGTGACCCTGGGGATAACCAAGGTGGTGTGGGGAGGGGGTGGCCAACATGCTGCTGGTGGGACAGACCCCTTGCTCATGCGCTCTAACCTTGCCTAAGAGGTGGAGCTTTGTTACCCTCGGGTATTGCTTTAACTGGTGGCAAGAGCACGGCTGAACCAGCCCTGAACTCGGTTGTGTTTAGAACGGCCCCTTCTCCCGTGCTGGAATTCCTGTGTACCGCCTCTGCGTAATGCTCCTCTTCCTTTCCCCTTTCCCTCTTTTCTCCTGCCTTCCAGAAAAAGCCTCTTGGTATCGTTATGTCAAACCCACGGATATTCCCAGTAAGTCTTTCACACTTGTTTTATCTCCTAGCTTTGTAAACCAGGTGGGAAGGGGGTGATAGGGGGTGAAATATAGCGCTGTGCAGTGGCCACGTGGGGACAGCTTCTCCATGGATATGTATGCTCCCATGGGCAGGACAGTTGCAGTATGTCGAAGGGTTTCCATCCTGACCTTGGAGCTGTCCCTGTTTCAGCAGGATATTTGAGTACCTGGCTGACAGCACTGCCCATCCTGGGAGGAAAACACATGTTCCTCGTGGGAATGCAAGTGTTAGTTACAGCACAACAGCGACTTTGTGAAGGGTTTGGGTGTTTGAAGCCCCTGTGAAGGTGGGATTAATGCATGGAATGACACCAGCAGGGTTTTCCTTCTCTTGTAGAAGCTGAGCTCTGCTGTTTCTGATAGTTGCAAGTTTTTTGCTTGACACATCCCTAATTGTGCTTTATCTAAACTAAAGCTAAACAGTTCCATCCTTAACAAGCACAGAGCAGCATGCTGAAGGTCAAGCTGTGAGCCTCAGGCTTCAGCCTAATTACTCAGCCTAATTGACTTGAGTTAGGTCAGCTTCATAGGCCAAGACAGAGCCTGAAGCTGTAAGACAGCACTTGGGCACCAGATACATGTCAGAGGGGTTATGTGAATCCTCATGGGCTGCAGGGCATAGGTTTGGAGGGTCATGTAAAGCTGTGCTGTATGGAAGGTGGTTGTGGCATCCACAGGGACCGGGACAGGCTGGAGAGGTGCTCCATCGCTGGTGGTGTTCAAAGCCGGGTTGGACATAGCCTTGGATGGCATGGTTTAGTGTGAGGTGTCCCTGCCCATGGCAGGGAGGTTGGAACTCGATGATCTTGAGGTCCTTTCCAACCCTAACTATTCTATGATTCTATGATTCTATGACCATGTGAACGTCATGGAGTCCAACCAGGCCAAGCGCAAGGCCCTATACCTGGGTCATGGCAATCTCTAGCACAAACACAGGCTGGGGGAGACTGGATTGAGAGCAGCCCTGAGGAGAAGGACTTGGGGGTGTTGGTCAATGAGCAGCTCCCCATGGCCCAGCTTCAGTGAGCGCTTGAGCCCAGAACCCCCCCATGTGCTGGGCTGCACCCCCAGAGTGTGAGCAGCAGTCGAGGGAGGGGATTCTCTCCCTCTGCTGTGCTCTGGGGAGACCCCCCTGCAGTCGTGATCCAGCTCTGGGGCAACAGCACAAGAGGGATGCGGAGCTGTTGGAGAGAGTTCAGAGGAGGCCATGGAGATGCTGCGAGGGCTGGAGCAGCTCTGCTCTGGAGCCAGGCTGAGAGAGCTGGGCTGGTTCAGCCTGGAGAAGAGAAGGCTCCTTAAGGGGAGACCTTAGAGCAGCTCCAGTGCCTAAAGGGGCTACAAGAAAGCTGGAGAGGGGCTTTGGACAAGGGCCTGTAGGGACAGGACAAGGGGGAATGGCTTTAACCTGAGAGAGGGGAGACTGAGATGAGCTCTTAGGCAGAAGTTGTTCCCTGTGAGGGTGCTGAGGCGCTGGCACAGGGTGCCCAGAGAAGCTGTGGCTGCCCCATCCCTGGCAGTGTTCAAGGCCAGGTTGGATGGGGCTTGGAGCAACCTGGTCTAGTGGAAGGTGTCCCTGCCCATGGCAGGGGATTGCAACTGGATGAGCTTTAAGGTCTCTTCCAACCCAAACGCATCTGGGATTCTCTGCAGTACTGTAAGTCCAATATACATTTTTAAACCAAGACAGTCTCGGAACATTTAGCTGCTGTTCTGTTGCTGAAGAGCTGGGGTAAACCCAGGGCAGGTTTTGGATCATGTGGCTGTGGTGTGATACCAGCACCTGGGGAAATGCTGAGTGAATGGGGGTGTTGTGAGTGAGTGGATGGTGTGTGTGTGTGGAAGCTGAAGTGAAGGCCTGCGCTGGGTGCAGGGGAGGTTCTAACGAGGCTCTCTCCTTCCCTCAGGGGGACAGAATTTTAGAGACTGGAGAAATTATTCCACCCCTGAAAGAAGAACCTGGTGGGCACCACTGATGGCTAAAGGCTGATTCCTTCCTTCAGCGAGCAAGGCGAGAACTACAACTGCTCCCTCTCTTCTATAAAGGAGCCTGTATTCTGCAACACCTCAGCTTTTCTGTCATTTACTTTCCCCTTAGTCCACCAGATTCCAGTTGCTACCAGGAAGGGAGTTTCTGTTGCCTTTGGTGAGGATTATTGCAAAGTGCTGGTGATTCCTAACCCCCACATCCTCAGGTTTTTATCTGACTGACAGGAAGTGGCAGCAGGATAACATGGGCCTGAGAGTAGCAAGAAGGGTGCTCTATTCCCTTGGGATTGCTCAAGGAGGGGGTCACACACAGCAGCTGTCCTCTCCCAGTCCTTTTCCACCAACCGGTTGTGATGAAGCCTTCCAGTGAAGGCTTCCACCTACATCATCCCACTTCTCTGTCAAGAGGGGGGAGCAGAAGTGGTGCTGCTGCCAAAAATCCTTCTTTCTTTGCCCTTTAGCACTTTGTCCTTTGTCTTCAGCCCTGAGTTGAGTCTTCCCACTCTCACTGGCCCCACGTTCCTGCAGAACTTCCTTCTGGGGAAGACTGGCTTCCATGACCCTTATGGATCATAGAATCATAGAATAGGATCCCTTCTAACATGAGATCTTCTGTTATTCAAAGTGTTTTGGTGGCTACTTTGGGGATAGAAATGGTTCAACCAGCAATCCAAAGGGTTAACCTGAGGTCCAGAACCTCATGGAACCATGTGCGAGCAGTGTTTGTGATGTCAAAGTTCTAGGCGGGAGCCCCCCCACCCCGCTGTGCCTGGGTTATGAGCCAGAGCCCTCGGAACCCTTCCAGCCACACACCAGCAGGGCCATGGCCAAGGCCAGCGTGGAAACTCTGCTGCAGCCCACTGAGATAAGGGAGCCCATGGAGCCCACAAGAGGAAACTACTCTCAGCCCGTGACCTCCCGGGCCAAGCTGAGCCTCACTTCCTCCCAGAGCCTCGCCGAGCCCATGTCCGTCTCCTCGGGTAAAGGCAGCTCAGGAGGGAGGGCAAGAAGGGAGTGACATGGAAGGGTGGGCTCAAGGAGCTGTAGTGCCCTGGCAGGGGGAGCTGGGGGGTCACTGGAGGCTGCTGGGAGGCACCTAGGAGTTGGTGCGGGCTGAGTGGGGTAGCCGGGGGGGGCAGTTGGGGTTAACAGAGAAGTTGTTAACAGGGGCGACTGAGAACTGCATGCCCTTCCTGTGGCCTTGGGGGTGGCTGCCCCATGACCGTGGGGGTCTCCGTCCCTACCAGTGCCCCACGGTGTGTTGGCTGCCCCAGCACAGAACTCCCCATGGGCACTGCTACCCTACACTACTGCGGCCTGAAGCGCACCTTCGCCTGCACCAACTTGCTGCTGCTCAGCCTGGCCGAGGATGAAAAGGCTGATGATGCAGAGGAGGATGGTGATGCAGACAGGAAGGCTCCCCCCGGCCCCCCCCATATACCCACTGAGCACCATGGATACCACCAAGCCTGCCACCCCACCAGTGAGTGACTGCTGGGGGTGTCCCACCTCTCTGGGGTCCCCTGACACCTTCTAATGAGACACTGGTTGGGGTACCCCACATCTCCAAGCTGTGTATTTCCCCCCACCCCCTTCTCCCCCCCCCCAGCTTCTGCAGTGCTTGTGAGGAACTGCAGCATCCCCTGGGGGCACCCTGCACCATGGGGGTGCCTGATGCCCCAGGGCTCCCAGATTCCCTCAAGGAAGCCCTGATACTTCCTCTAGTGGGAGCTCTCTGGGACTACAAGGAATTCGTAGCACCCACAGAGTCCCAGGGACATCCCTACAGGGATGCACCCTTAGAGCCACCCCCATCTCCCACATCCCTGTGATATGGTGCCAGGGTGGCTGTTGTAGGCCATGGGCTCAGTCTCAAGGACTGGTGTGGATCAGGTTGTGGGTCCCCAGGGTCGCCTGGGCATTTTGGCACACATAACCCTCCCCAAGCAGAGGGGATGGATGCCTCTCCCTCACCCAAGGAGGGGCCAGTGTCCCAACCCCTCCAGCAAAGGCAGTTCAGGACACAGAGCATGTCCATGTGCAGTTGCAGCGGGAGCGTTCATCACCATCACCTTGCCCATCCCAGTGAAGAAGACGGCACATGGTGCTCAGCGAGGAGGTGCAGACACCCTTTGTAAGACACCACCCTGGTGACAACGTGCTGGACCCCTGCAATCCCTGTGACTCTCCACAAATACAGTGTGGCCCTTCCCTGGGGAAGATGCGTTATCTCCACAAGGAAACCAAAACTCTCTTGGGGTTGTGCAGTATTGTTCCCTTCCATGTCCTCTGCGTGACACACACCTTACATATAGGAACATGCAGGAGTACAACTTCTACATAACTTCCTTCTGAGATCTCTTCTAGCTAAAAAAGATCACTGTGATCAGTGATAGGTACACATAATATCTAGGCAAGAGTCAAAAAGCCTCCAAGGAGACTCCAAGCAGCTGAAGGAGATGGTGGACAACCTTCTCCCTCAGAGGTGGCGGACCTGGGCCATGACTTTCTGCCCAGCTCTTGGGAGCGTTGCTGGGACCACTTTGTTCCTCAGGCTGCAAATGAGAGGGTTGAGGGCAGGTACCAGGGAAGAGGCACTGGCCAGTCCTGAGCTGGGGTGAGGATGGGAAGAAGTGCCCATGAGAAGCTTGGTGTCGTGGGGAGTAAGGACTGGGAGCCCACCCTTCCTCCCAGCTGATGCACCTTGAGCAAGAGCTGCTGGTTCCCCATGTGTCCTTTGGTACTTGTCACCCCTGAGCATCCCATCCTTCGTGCTGCGAGAGCTGCCTCTGCTCCTGCTTGGCTCCCAGTTCCTCCCACCCCACACAGTATCCCTGATAAACTCCTTTACCGGAGGAAGAGATGCTGAGGATACAGAGCCTGTGTCTGCGCTGACATACAGCAGAAGCCGTGAGGATCCATGTGGCGTTTGCTTGTTGGATCTTGACTATAGGGCTAGAGGTGCTGCAGCCTGGGGCGCTGGGGGAACTGGCTGATGCTCTTGCTGAGCTGCTCTATCAGCTTTAACAGCTCATGGTGACCAGGAGAGCCTTTGTGACTGGAGGGAAGCAAGTTGCACTGTTGTCAAGAGGCTTGGGGTGACACAGGCAGCAACACGGCCAGCCACAGCTTCACTTCAGTCCTCTGGAAAACCATGGAGTGAGTCCTTCCAGAGGGCACAGCAATGGAGGAGGAGATAGGGAACAATGCCTAAAAAATGTGATGGCTTTGGTGATAATGTGATGAGGTTTGGTCAGGGCACAGCAGGGGATGACTCTGACTTGCCTCCCGCAAGGCTTTCAGTGCTGCTTAGACATTGCTTACCAAATGCACTTCTCTGAATTATTGATGCTGTGCTGCGGTGGTGAATGTTGCTCTTTATAATCAATGACACAAATAGGAAGTTCCCTGCAGTGAGAGGAATGCTCCCCCTTGCTCCGCTGCTCACAGGTGAAGATGCGATGGTATAATTTACACGCCTCAGTTTGTACACCTAAAATTAGGTGGTGTGAACCGCAGTTCATGGGACTTCCCAACAGCTGGAATTCAGCCACTGCTTGAAATGGCTTTGTACCCGGGTGAAATTAGGTTTATCCATTTATTCTCCAGAAAGAGCCACGCTGATAAGGTAATTCCAGCTGGGAACTCCCCTGTCACGCCAGAAGAGCTGATGGGAGCAGCAGGTTGTTTCTGGCCATGTAGGTACAATATTGAACCTCCCACTGAGCATGCAGTGACTCCACCAGTGCCTCCTTCACTCCCTGCTACCCAGTGATGCTTCTTACATCTCCATTAATAATCATATGCATAACAAAAGGGGCTTAATTCAGTTGCCCACACATATGAAGAGACATTTTAGGTGCATTGAGGATCTTTGTCTCAAGGTGCTGCTCCTTAAGGATGAAGAAGTCTCATGTGATGGGCTTGCGTGGACATCTCGGACACCCCAGGGTACCACACATGGCACTGGTGCCAATGGGCAGGCACCAAATGGTGTCCAAGTGTGTCACAAGCTTGGTAGTTGAGATGATGAAAGGTCTTGGACATCATTATGGTGGAAATGCACCCATCCACCCAGCTCCAGCTCACCTGCCTGGAGCTTCCCACAGGCACAGGCTGGGAGAGCATTGAGCCTTGGGATCTCTCCAACCCAGGGGGCAGTGGGGGATGGCTCTCCCTCTGGTCCACCCTTAAGAACAAGGGTCCCCATGTTGTCTTTACAGAGGACTGATGGGTCTCACAATGCGTGGCTATCACAACTTCCCGCACAGAAAGCCTGACAACCGTTTATTTCCCATCTCTGTGCCAGCCTGGCCTGGCTGCCCCACATCTGGGGTCCTGCTCCCTGTTTTCACTTGTAACGGAGGGGAGCACCCCTGCACCCCGAGCTCAGTGGTGCGGCACCAACTGCTCCACTTCTCATCTCAGTGGGGTGGGAGGGTTTGAAGGTGCTGCTTGAACAGGCGAGTCTGGCAGGGGGTGTGTTGGAATGCCATATAGAGTCACAGGTTGGTTTGGGTTGAAGGGACCTTAAAGCTCATCCAGGTCCAACCCCCTACCACGGGCAGGGACACCTTCCACTAGACCAGGTTGCTCCAAGCCCTGTCCAACCTGGCCTTGAACACTGCCAGGGATGGGGCAGCCACAGCTTCTCTGGGCACCCTGTGCCAGCGCCTCAGCACCCTCACAGGGAAGAACTTCTGCCTAAGATCTTATCTCAATCTCCCCTCTGTCAGGTTAAAGCCATTCCCCTTTGTCCTGTCCATACAGGCCCTTGTCCAAAGCCCCTCTCCAGCTTTCTTGCAGCCCCTTTAGGCACTGGAGCTGCTCTAAGGTCTCCCCTTCAGGAGCCTTCTCTTCTCCAGGCTGAACCAGCCCAGCTCTCTCAGCCTGGCTCCAGAGCAGAGCTGCTCCAGCCCTCGCAGTATCTCCGTGGCCTCCTCTGGACTCTCTCCAGCAGCTCCACATCCCTCTTGTGCTGTTGCTCCAGAGCTGGATCAGGACTTGACCTGCTGCTCACGCTCTGGGGATGCAGCCCAGCACATGGGGGGGTTCTGGGCCCAAGCACTCACTGAACCGGGTCACGGGAGCTGCTCACGCCCATGAACTCGAAGCAGGGGCTGTGATCTGCAGCCGATGGACGCGCAGCAGCAGCAGCACCGGGGGCTGTGTCAGCGGGGCAGCGCTCTGAGGGCCGCCCAGGCCCCGCTGTGCTCTCCCCGCTGGCACAGCTGCTGTTCCCGAGCCCGTCTGCACAGCGCCCGAGGGCTGAGGCAGCTCCGTGCCAGCGCGCTCCAAGTGCTGCCAGCTCATTACTGTAATTAGCCGGGTGCGAAGGGCAGGGGCAGGGCCGCCAGCCCGGGGCTCTGCTCAGTGCGCAGGGGCCGCCCCAGCCCGGCTCATGCATCTCCTCACGCGGGTGCCTTCCCGGCCGGGGCTCGGAGGGCTGCCGTCGCCTTCGAGGACGCGCAGCGTTGCCCACCCGTAGCCTCGTTCCTCCCCCATCCCGGCGCCGGGCAGCTGCGGGCCTCGGCCCGGGCCTGCTCACCGGGGAAGCACCGCCCTCGGCACCGACCCCGGCCCGGTGACACCCCCCCGCCGCCGCAAAGCACGCTGGGAGCTGTAGTTCGGCCGCGCAGGGCCCCCTCTCCCGGCCGCGCCTTGCTGCCGCCAGCCACGCTCCCACCGGGAGCGGGTCGCTCAGCCCCGCTCTCCCGGTCCCGGCCCGCCCTGCTCGCCCCCCTCCTTCCGCTTCCCCCGCGCGACGCCCCTCGGGGCTTGTAGTCCCCCTGCGCTATTCACGACGGCCTCTGCGCCGCTTCCGCGCCGTAGCGCCCGGAGGCCGGGATGGGGCGATACGCCACGGCGGCGGCGTAAGGGCGGGCTCGGGGACTCCGGGGCAGGCCGGTGCACGGCGGTGGAGCGGGAGGAAGGCGGTGGCGGAACAGCCGGGCGGGAGCGGGTGGAAGTTGCTCTGCTCGGGGCAAAGTGTGGGGCCGGGGGAGGGACGCGAGCAGCAGCGCGGCTCCTCCATCCCCAGGTAAGCGGCGGCGAGGGGCGGCAGGAGCGCGGAGGCGGTGGGAACGGGCCGCCCGGGGCCTCCCACTGCGGTCCTGCGGGCCGCGGCTCCCGCTCGCGCCGCCGGGTGGGCGCTTTCCTGGACGGACTCTCCGGGTGGGCCCCGGCACCCCCCGGGGCCCCCCCGCACGACCTGTTGCCGGTGGGCCCGAGCCCGGGGGGGCGGCGGGGAGTGGGTCTAGAGGCTGGTGTCTGGGGTTTCGGTGCTGGGGCGAGCCGGAGAGCCGGCAGCGCCGCCCCGGGGCTCTGCGGCTGCTTGGGTGCCCTACCCGCGGTGAGCTCTGCGTACCTCCGCCCGGCCGGGTTTAATGCATTTGCGAACCGCGCAGCAGCCGTGCGGGGCCGGGGAGGTTCGCGGGTTCCCGCGCTGCAGCCCTGAGCCTGCCTGCGCAGGGCTCGGCACAGCCTAGAGCGGGCCTCCGGGTCTCCTCTGGGCAGCGGAGCCTCGCCTAAGGCAGCGAAGCTTCGCCTGTGGCAGCGAACTGGCTCGGTGCTGCTGCGGGCCAGGTCCGGGGCTAGAGCACGGCAGAGCCCCCGTCGTTCAGGTCTGCGCTCTAATCTCCAGCTTAGAAACCTGCCTGCTGCGGGCTAAGTGGGGTTTTGTGCAGAGTTTCTGGAGCGTTGGGGAGTTTGCCCTTCAGAACCGGCTGGCTGGCTCTTATGCTTGGCTCCCTGAACCATCCTGGGGCTGTTTGGACCCTGGTGCCTCATCAAGACCCCTGGATTTTACTGCATGTCAGCTCAGCTGCAGTTGTAAGGCATGTCAGCCTCTAGATCCTGGATGCAGAGGTCTGTAACAGTGGTTGGAAAGGCTCTGTACACTGGCCAGCCTCTCCATTTTCTGAGCAGCTCTCCTCTCCCCCTCCTGTGCCTGCTGCTGGGGTACATCCCTTCCCTCCCAAGCAACAGGAGACAAGCAGTGTGGGGTGATCATCTGGTGAACTGCTGGGGAAGATGGAATAATGTACACGTTGTGTTTGAAATGTCATCCTGGTTCCTCCAAGCGTTTTTCCAGATCGGAATCTCAACTGCCGCGCTCCACAGGCCTTTGGGCCGGGATGCGGATGGGTGGGTTTCCATGGTCAGACAGAAGGTTATCTGAGAAATGCTTACTGCACATGGCCAAGGGAATTGGAGCAGGGATGCTGGTGTGCTGCTGTGGGTCAGTCAGGAGGTAACAGAGACCAGGAGATGTGTTTGGAGGGGCTTGAGATGGAGATGAGGTCCAAGCTGGTGGAGACAGGCTGCAGATCCCAGGCTTAGCCCCTGTTGGTCTGAACACCGAGACCTTGCCGTACTTTGCATGTTGTCACAGGGACTTGTGTTTCAGGGCTCTGCAAGCTGCCAGCTTCCCTAACCTGGAGCAGACCTGTGGTGGGAGGGCAGCAGAGTGACAGACCAGCCCCCCTCAACACTGCTGGTGGCTTTTACAAGGCCATTTCTTGAGCCCCAGTGTCAAACAGACTGGCTGGTGCCCCTGAGTGAACCAGAGCAGGACTGAGCTCTGCCTGAGGAGCAGGCTGTGGTGGCATAATGTGTCAGAGAGGCATGATTCAAATTGCCTTGATTTTATGTACGTGGGGATATTAACTCATTTAAAGTTGCATCAGCTCCTGTTTGTGTCCAGGGCTTTAGCAGTTGGAGGCAGAAGACAAGACCCAGCAGTGCTCCCTTCTCTGGTTGGGGTTGGAGGGCTGGAGAAGCCTTTGAAGGTTTGATGTGACTTGCTGTGTTTGCCGAGCCGTATTGCATTGGCAGGAAAGGAGGCAGCCTCCTTGAGCCTGATGACTTAGTGCATAAGGGAACCTGAGGCATGGGCCAGGCTTCATGTTTTCTAACTTGGAATAAATATTGAAAACCAACCCAAACCTGCTAAAGTTGCATGTAAAAACGATTGGGCGTCCTGCCCAGGCTTGGGGCTGCCTAGCAGTGGCAGAAGGACTGGGTGACCCTGTGGAGGGGCCTGGTGCCCTTGTGAGATGCAGTGACACCCCACCGTTCTCCTGGGCTCTTCACCCCTTGTGTATGCTTTGAATCCCAGAGCTTTGCAGAGGGAAATGAAGATGATACTGCAATTGAAATTGGTAAGAATCATCGACTGGTTGGCTTAGAAGGGACCTCAAAGCTCATCCAGCCCAGCTCTCTCAGCCTGTCTCCAGAGCAGAGCTGCTCCAGCCCTCTCAGCATCTCCGTGGGAGGCTGGAGTGAAAGGCCCTGGCTGCAGGGCAGGAGGAGGGACCTGGGCAGTCGGTGTCCCGCTGCTCTCTCCTCGCGCACAGTGCTGGCAGGAACCTTGTGAAATGCTGATTTACTGGAGCGTGGGGCTCTGAGAAAGGTCATGTTTGATGCAGGCTGGGGAAGGCTGCTTGTGCGGGTGGCACAGGTGAGTCAGTGGCTTCCTCCTCATTTTCCATCATAATCCCACCTCCGGAGCGCAGCCTGCTGCCTGCCTGCTCCCTGCAGCCTCCTGCCTCTGCCTGCCTGTGCCTCAGCCTTGCTGGCAGCTGTTGGACACTGTGTGCACGCACAGCCCTTCCCAGGCCACCCGCACAGAGCAGGGCAGGGAGAAGCAGGCTCCTAACGAATTCCTGCTACTTGGAATGCTGATGCTTGCCTTGTAGTTAGCAATGGCAGCTGAGGCAGGCCAAGGGAGGCAGAGGGGTTGTTGCCTGCAAATGAGACACATTTAACTCTTGCCTTCACAGCTCCCTTCCCCCTGCGTTGGCAGCTTTCAGGTTGGCTGATAGGAAATGCCAGTGCTATTCCCAGCATTACCTCGTGTTCAGCGGCTTAAAACATGAGGAGGGTTTTTGTGTGCCATTTCCTCTCGCTGCTGCCGTGGTGCCTGGGCAGAGGGAGAAGAGGGAGCCTTGGAAAGGAAATCAGATCCAAAGCAATGTGTCACCAGCAGAAAGAGCAATTGTTTTCCTGCATTTACATTGCAGAGTGTCCTCCTGCTCAGGCAGCCCCTGTTTGACAGCCAAGATAATACATTTATATGGCTGTAATTAGTGGGACGTAGAGTTTGCTGGATGTCCCGGGGGCAGCATGCTTTTTACTCCAACTCCAGCAAATAGATCAGGGAGGATTGGAAAGCCGCCGTGGGCTGCTGGAATTGGCCCTTTGGGTTTCTGGAGGTTGAATACATAACTGCTGATATTTCCTATTGTGCAGTACCCTGCCTAGTTGAAAAGAAAATAACTCGGGGGAACATGGGGCTATTTTTGCCAGCTTGAGATGATCAAGTTTGATTTCTAAAAACTGAAGGCAGGTCTTTAGGCTTGTACATTAAGAGCGGTATTAGAACCATCTCTGTTCCTCTACATATGCATGCCTCTGCACTGTGCCAGTGGTGTAAACTCTAATATGCGTTCACAAAACAAGAAATGGCTTTTCTGTTCCTGCGGTGCAGCCCCTTCTGTAGCCAGCCAGGGCATGAACTGAATGCTGGGGGCTTGAGTAGCGTCAGAGGAGGGTGATGAATGTTCTGTGTCTGGAGGCCGGTGGGATTGGAGCCGTTACCAAAGCTCTAGGGGTATCAGTTCACCTTTGCTTTGGTGACATGGAGACCAAGACCTTACCAAAAGCCGTCCTTCCCCTCTGGTTGTATCACCCAGCTGCATTTCTAGTGTGGCACTTCCTGTGGCACCAAAGCTTCCCCTTTGTCTTCTTGGTCCCAAGTGATTTGGGTTTATCAAGGACTGAGGAGATCACGGGCTGCTTTGCAGCTTATGTTGTGTTCTTCTGACCGCAGAAGGTCCTTCCGTAACAAACAGGTTTGCAGAGAAGCCAACTCTCGGGCAGCCTGGCTGGGTAACAGCTTCCCTCTCCTGTGTTAGTGCTGGTCGGTGGAAGTGGGATCACGGTGCAGGGGTTCCTGTGTGCTGGCCTGTTTCCTCCCCCTGCGGCAGCTCTGCTCTCCAGAGAGGCCTCTGCACTGATGTGCTCAGGGTCTTGCTCTCCAGCTCATCCGTGTCAGTCTCCTGCCCGCACCACTCGTGTCAGCAGGCAGAGCTGGGGCAGTCTTTGGAATTGCAGCACAGCCACAGGCTTTGTGTTAAGCTGCCGGGTGTTAAGCAGTTTCTCTTCCTAGCCCATGCGTATGCAAACACATCTGCTGCAGGAGCAGTGATGTGGTGTCACGCAGGCTCGAGTAGGCATTTGTGGGTTCTCCATCCTCTCAGCAGCCTTTCTAGGAGTGCCTTGGAGATGCTGCAGGCTTGGAGGTCCTGATGGAGCCAGTGCTGTGCGAACCCTTGGGCTGGACATATCAGGATGGTTCTTTAGAACCTTAATCAGCCCCTGATTTACTTCTTACTGGTCCCCGTGTGGTATCTCTTGCCTGCACCATAGCCTTCTCCAGTGATCTGAAGGGGGCCTACAAGGATGCCAGAGAAGGAAGCGTTATAAGGGACTGTAGCGATAGGACAAGGGGTGATGGGTTCAAACTGAAACAGGGAAAGTTCAGGTTATAAGGAAGAAGTTCTTCCCTGTGAGGGTGCTGAGGCGCTGGCACAGGTTGCCCAGAGAAGCTGTGGCTGCCCCATCCCTGGCAGTGTTCAAGGCCAGGTTGGACAGAGCTTGGAGCAGCCTGGTCTAGTGGAAGGTGTCCCTGCCCGTGGCAGGGAGTTGGAACTGAATGAGCTTTAAGGTCCCTTCCAACCCAAACCAGTCTGATTCTGTGATTCTTCATTTGCTGGTTTGATTCCATCAGCAGCGTGTGTCCAGGTGCTCACCATAGGTTGCCTTTTCCTCACTGCCTGGAAGCCTGAGTAGTGCAGAGCACTGAAAGAGAAAAGCTCTGTGTGAATTCACCGTAGCCCACCCCAGGGGCACCATGCTGCATCTGACCATGTGGCTGTGGGAGAGAGGGTGAGTGGGTCAGGTAGAACCAGATCTGTTGCTCTTGCGTGCTTCTGCCATGCTCCCAAAGAGGCTCAGTCATCACACTGTTCTGGCTGAATCCTTATTTGCTTTTTTTTTCTCCCTCACCAATCTAAAACAGAGAAAATGAGACTGTGCTGGTGAGCCAGTGGGTTATGGTTCTTGTTGCCTCCATCTGATAAAAGCCTGTCCCAAAGGAGAAAGCACTTTCACAAAGTATGAATTTTGTTAAAACACCTTATTTCAGGAGCAGAGAATATGAAAGGGGAAGGCAAAATGTCTTGGGGGAGTGAGGTTTGCAGAGGCAAGTATTCAAGCATCGTGGTTTTCAGGGGTGGAATGGGCATGTTTGGCATCATCAGATGAATTTGTACTTTGGAATTGCCAATGGATGTAACTGCTAATGATGTCCAGGCCATGTGGAGTAATGAACATCTCTTTCTGTGTTTGATCATTCAGGCAGTGTGCCCCTCCAGTCATTCCCATGTTCACATCCGTACCCCTTTGAAGAACCTGTCCTGCTGCTGTCCAGAATCCTCCTTGTTGAGATCCTGCAGTGCTCCAGAGGTGTTGCGTTACCTGGGATGGTGACAGCTCTACCAGGATGCTAAGCAGGGAGTAAGGCCGGTGGTGGGAGCAGGACTAAAAAGTTAATGCCGAAGGTTCTGAAATCACGAGTAGAGGATCGGAGTTGACCCACAAGCAGATGGGTTCCTGTCTCCCAGTGGGACCAAGCTCCAGCCCGGGATGCTGCAGGAGGCACGGACACTTCGGAGCGCTGCATTCAATTGGATGCTGAACGAGTGACCGAAGATGCGAGGTTGGTTGTGTGTGCTGGTGTGATACTGAGCGGCCCGGGGTCTGAGCAGCCATTTATTCTCATGTGGCTCTCTTTCCTGTCTGTCCCCTAGCCTGGTGCAGCAGCCACTCCTTCTAGTAGGCTCAGTGTGCTAGAGACCATCTAGCATGTTTCTCCACCCTCGCCGCTCCGCCGGTGCCAACAGCAGCTGCTCCGTTCCAGGCACACCCGGCTGACTTCGCACCGGCCGGGCATTGGACCTGCAGAGCAGAAACCCTGCTGGGTGAGAGGCTTTTCTGGCTCTGTGCTGGGCTGGGAGGGGCTGGAAGGAAAAAAGACCTTTTCTCCCCTGGCCTGTAAGCACCGTTACCCTGCTTCTTGTCTCGCACGCCTTGTTCTTGTCTGTCTTCCTTGTGTTGAATCCTTTGAGTGTTCGTCTCTCTTCGCTGTGTGTGAAGGCCATGTGCTCATATGAGTGGGGATACTGGTGTCCCCTGGTTTTCTCATGGTTAAAAACAAACTGTAAGAGTGGAAGAGAAAATGTGAGGTCCTCCAGGACCTCACAGCCCTAAGACGTAGAAACTGCATGACTGCCCCAGGGGGTGTTTGAGGCAGTGCAAAGGTAGGGAAATTGGTTAATCTAAGAAACTCTGCTTTGCTTTTCCTGCAGTCACCACTGTGTGTGGCAGTTCCCAGCCCAGGACTGCGACATGGAGATGACTTTGTTGTACCTTACATGATTGGGCTGCTTTGGTCTGGTGATGCAGAGCCTGCTCTGCAGAGACAAGATGAGGTGGTGGGAAGCCAGATTGAGCTTGTACCTTCAGGTTATGCTTGTGTGTCCGCTGAAGGAGAACCTCTGATGGTGGTGTCCATGCATTCAAATGAGCCAGGCTTATGTGGCCTTATCCAGGCCAGGGCTTTGGATTAATGGAATGGACGCCACTGTACTGTGTGTTGGCTGATCTGGTCTGCTTATAGGCTAGCTGAGTCTTGATGGGACTTTGGTGTCCAGCTGCTGCGAAAGGTCTGCAGGAATTTCTTTCAATTCAGGGTCAGAGAAGCCAGGCCATGAGCACTCTGTGGTCTTTGAGTGGTGACCGTCACCAGGCAGGGGTTGGCTGAGACCTGCGCCATGGCTAGTTCTCAGCTGTGAAGTAACATTCCTGGTCTTGGATCATTTTGGATGCAGCCTTGGAGTGTCTTGTGAATGCTACTGCAGGTGTGCAAAGCCCTTGCTCTGTTGCCTGGCCTTGCTGTGCAAGGTGCTTTAGAAAGCAGAGCCTGCCGGAGGGAAGGTTGGGGTCTGTAGCATCCCATGAGGCTGAGGCAGCATGACACATCTCGCAAGGCATTTGAGAGGGGCTCCTGTGATGTCATCTCTCCGTCTGCTTGTTTGGGTTAACTGGGGTTCAGGGTGCCACCAGCAGCTCTTGGTTAAGAGGCCAGCTCTGTCGTGGTGGACAGCCGGTAGGGCTATCTTTGCTGTAGCAAAGGCAGCTTCTTACTCAAGGCATCTGCATTATACTTCAGCCTTCTCATCTTAAAGTACAGCATTTTCCTCATGTGATCGTTACATTTGTTCAAATAACTGCTCTCATGGGCAAATATTGCTTAAGGCGTTGTGTAATTGAACACATCCTACAGTTCCAGCTGCAGCGGTGTAGCTGAAGAGGAGCTGCTTGTGGTGGAGGCAGTGAGCCAGTGCAGCTGCTCTGGTGAGGGAAGGGGAGTATCATAGTGTCAGGCGCTGTCACATCCAGATCACTTCAGTTGTATCAGGTGTTAACACCAGCTAGGAGGGGCCACGGAGATGCTGCAAGGGCTGGAGCACCTTTGCTATGGAGACAGGCTGAGAGAACTGGACTTGTTCAGCTTGGAGGAGAGAAGACTCCAGGGAGACCTTATTGCTGCTTCCAGTGCCTAAGGGCCTACAAGAAAGCTGGAGAGAGGCTTTGGACAAGGGCCTGTAGGGACAGGACAAAGGGGAATGGCTTTAACCTGACAGAGGGGAGACTGAGATGAGCTCTTAGGCAGAAGTTCTTCCCTGTGAGGGTGCTGAGGCGCTGGCACAGGGTGCCCAGAGAAGCTGTGGCTGCCCCATCCGTGGCAGTGTTCAAGGCCAGGTTGGATGGGGCTTGGAGCAACCTGGTCTAGTGGAAGGTGTCCCTGCCTGTGGCAGGGGGTTGAAACTGGATGAGCTTTAAGGTCCCTTCAACCCAAACCGCTCTGTGCATCTATGAATTCCAATTACAGTATCGTCTCCTGACAGAAATAACCAGAAGCATTCACGTGTTTTTCAGGGTGGCCTGGGACAGTTACAGGGGTGATTTGGAGATGGAGAGGGTTAAGCAGTAATGCAATGCTTCTCCACTAGTTTACTGCACTGAGCTGTGCTAAAAGGGGAACTGTCATCTTGCCCGCCCTTGGTTTTGCTCTGCCTGTCCCACCTCCTGTGTGCTCTCCCAGATCCCTGTGCTCTCCTGGATCCTTGTGCTCTCAGGGAAGGTGGCAGCCTGTTGTGCACTTCTCAGTGATTCTTCTGCTTTTGTGTCCTGGTTGGTTGTGATGAAAAAGCCAAAAGCCACTGTTGTCTGTCAGGCTCATCCTGCCTTTATGCTTACCTGAGGCACAGCCAGAGACATGGTGGTTTAAATCTAGGCCATCTGGTTGGAAATTGGGACGTGGTGCTTGACTAAAGCCAGGAAAGGCCAAATTGCATAAAATTGGCAGGAGACACCCAGGTACTGCTGCCCTTGTGTGAAGAGCCTGTGTGACTCTAGGCAGGACAATGCAGTGAAGACTGGGAGCTGTCTATAGCAAGGGATGTAGCTGGATGTGGTTTGGACACGGTTTACTGCCTGTCTAATCTGTGTTAGAATTAAAGCTGTGGCTGGCGTGTGTGGGGGCGACAGCGTGCTCAGGGACATCTCCCCCTTTTGCCATCTCTGAGACTTTGCTTTCCAAGTCTGTACCCTGGGTTTTCACTGGCTGCAACTCTGCTTCTTGCTGCAACTTTGTTCCCCTCCCTTCTGCAGTGGCCAGCTCTTCATCTGCTTATCTGTCAGCTTAGCATGATCTGAAGATAAAATCCCTGGTGTCCTTTTGGGTCTGACCTCGTGTTTGTTTGTGCTATGCCTGGGCACCTACGGCCCTCTTGAGTTCAGCTTGCTGGGTGATTGGGAGGAACTTGATGGGTCATCAAGTCCAGTTTCCTATTGCTGAAGACAGTCATCTTGTCAGTGCAGGTCAGGAACTAACTCTGTGCTTTATTTCCCCAGTGCTTCTGGAGAAGCTGATCCAGAGATCTGCTCTTTGAGAGGTTAGAAACCCTCCTCTGACTTCCAGTATCCCATTTTCCTAGGCTGGTTTATTGTACCTATGCCATTGCAGAGTGTCATCTTGCAGATGAGAGATGACTTGCAATTTTCCTGTTTCTCTGTAACCTTTATGTCCTGCAGCGGTTGTGGCCCTTGATGCAGATTTGTCCTGAGAAGCGTGTTGAAAGCCACTTTATTTTCCCATTGCTTCTTTTGGGGAGTTTGGTTTGGCTGGGCCCCTTTGTTTCCGTGTTGTGCTTTTGAGTGTCTTACACGCAGGTGGAGTTCTGAGCTGCGCAGTTTGTGCGTGGTAGAGAGTACAAAAGAGCCTTTTCTGTGCTGCTGCTGCTTTTTTAAAGTTTGTCCTTGCTACTTGTGCCATCTTGCTCCTTCAGGAGGGAGAGAGGTTGTCAGAAATGGTTGAATCAAGGTGAACCTGATAAAGAAGTGTATTGAAGAGCCAATGCCTGGCTCTTACTCGTGGCTCTTATTCATGTTTATCTCTAGCTGTGAATGTGCAATAACAACAGTTCTGTTCTGCACAGGCTGGCACAGCCTCAGACAGGAAGATCTGCTGTTTACCAATCAACACTCTGCTGTAAGTGAGAAAGGGGGGAAAGAAATGTTTTATTGCTGCTGGGTAACCCAGAGTGTAGTTAAACCTTTCTGGGGGAAAAAAAGAAAGAGGAAACTAAGAGCACATGTGTTACTCAAGATGCATTTTTCCTGGCAAGAGTCCCGTGTGTGTGTTCTTCCAGCAAAGCATCCCTGCTTCTGCTCCTTTCCATTCAATCTAAAGCATATTGGTAGCAGGCAAGTGAAAGCTTCCTGTTTTTATGACAAACTGCTCGCAGCAGGCAGTATGTCGAGGGGATTTTTCAGCCTGGCATGTTTTCTAGCTGGGGCAGGCTGTGGACTGAGTTGAATGACAGAGCTCTGCTGCAGGGATTCTAAATACAGGGAGGAGAAGATCTGGAAATCAGATCTGCTGGTGAGGCTTCCCCAGATTGGGTGCTGTGGCTTGGCTTGTTTCTTGCCCTTGTCTTTCTTTCTGTGGCATTACCGCGATGTTGCTAATGAGACAAACCATGCCAGCCCACACAGGCTTTTGTTAACACTGCACTCAAAGGCAGCCACAATTAGCTGGTAAACCAGAGGGTACAAGCAGCTTGTTGCACTTTGTTGCAGCAGTGTTAATTGGCTTAATAGAGCGCTTGGGTTTTAGAGGTTTGGTTGGGTTTTGTTGGGTTTTTTTCAGACCCTTCTTCAGCACTGCCTTTGTTGCCATTTACATGCTTATTCAGAAGAGGACCTTCCTGCTCTTCAGTTGTCAGTAGAGATGGTGTTTGAAGTTAACCTTTATTTTGAAGAAACCTTCTTGTCTACTGCTTCTCTCTCTTTTTCTCCTTGTAGCTTGTAACTAAGGTGTTGATGGCCCTTTCAAATCTCTATAATCCTCTCTCTCAAAGTCGCCATACTAGATTTCCAGTAGCTCACTGGATAATCTATCACTGCTCTGCAGTGTCCTGTGCAAGGGAGAAGAGGAAACTTTTCAGACTTTGATAGCAGTTGCTCTGTGGCTAAGTTGGCTCTACAATAAATCTGCTTTTCCTATCAGTCTTTCACTTCGGGCTTTGGACACCTCTTCCTCTGCCTGCATAGTTATGAAGAGTGAGTGCTGGGCATTACCTGCATTTCAGCCCAACTCAGCTGCTGTGTATGAGTTTCTTATGTGTTAAAGTTGGGTCAGAACCAGTTTCAAGGCAGCTGAAGGAAGGTAAAGGTCCTCAAATTTGCCTCTGCATGTTGATGTCTGTGGCTAGAAAGCTGTGCTGCTCTTCTGGACTTCGTTAAAGCATAGCATGAAGTGTGAAGTCCTGTTTGGTGCTGGTCTAGGACTCAGGTTAAATTATCTTCTTACCTCATAAATAGCCATCTGGCAATCCAGGCAGCTCATTTCATCTGCTGATACCTCTGCAAGCAGTGCACCAAGCTTGTTTCTCACCTGATTTGGAAAATAGCTCATTTGCAGCTTTCTGTCCCCCAGGTTTCCTCTAAGGCCATAACATCTGACTGCCCTCTCTGCTCTCAGCCCTGCTGCCCCATAACAAATGTTTGGGTGGCAAGTTTTACCCTTCTCTCCATGTTCCCTGTCCTCCCAGCACTGCCTATCATCCGAGTGCCTTGTGAACCTGGAGACTTCCTGGCCCTGGGAGGTGAGGCACACTTCCACAGTGCCAGGGCTATGCCCTGAGACACGCAGGAAGCTCTGTGGTAGAGCATGAGGGCTAAAATAGCCTCCTACATCCCAGCTGAGTGTTCCAGCGCTGGCCCATCCTTCCTGTTGTACCTATGCCTCAGTCTGTCCTTGGAGACCTTCCCATCTCTCCCTGCCAGAAGCTTTGCAAAGGAACTGGAACTTGCTGACTCCTTAATATCCTGCCAGACTGCAGCGCTCGGGCTGCCTTGTAGTGCCGGCTTGGCAGGTGAAGGCAGGGAGAAAGCAGCAGAACTTTGTTTCTTATCACTAAGACACTGGCTTTGTGCAGAACACAGAGCATTCCTGTCTGCTTGGCTGCTTTGCGCAGGGGTTCTGTGGGTGATCATGGGAGCTTTTGCTACACTGGAGCCATAGAGCTCTTGTTGGGTCAGTGTTTAACATCTTGGATTGCATCTGCTGAGGTGGATGTCTTGTTGCTTGACGGCTTTTTCCCCCCTGCCTTGTGGAAGAAGAGAGGTTATTCATTCTTCTTCCCCTGGGGTTGCTTCTGTTACCAGGGTCATTGCAGGCTGGTGAATCCACGTTGTGCACTGCTTGGTAGTTGCTGGTGCTTGGTTTGTCACATCCTCAGGTTGGGCCGCGCTGCTGTGTGGAGCTGGGAGCTGGCTGTGTATCATTTTCTGTGCACACAAATGCTTGAGCTTCTTTTCTTTGCTTGGTTGGCATGACACACCCCCTGGACTCCACTAAGCATCCTTCTTTAGTTATCCCATACCATATAAGCCTCCTCTGGGGCTTTATAACCTTTGTATGCTGACATGTCTCATGCTGTGCACTTTACCCATCTTTGCACACTGCTCCCTGATTACCCTGGACCCTGTTTTCACACACGTCCCTCAGTGATAGGTGGGGAGCTCTGCTGTGCATGGTGGCAAGATTGGTAGAGGGCCAAGGGTCTTCGTGATGTATGAAGTGGTCTCCTCCAGCTTGATGCCCCAGGCCAGCTGTGCTCGTCTGCCCCAGTGAACTACTTTGTGTTTAAGGATGTGCAAGTCACATTCTGCAGTCCCTAGGGCTGTGTGTGGGGATGGGACATTCAAAGCTCTTCAACAACCCTTATTTCTCCCTGAAGGCAGCAGGTTGCATGTAAGTGAGAATAGAGAGCTCCTCCTTTGCTGTTGCCGGTGATACCGGGTCCCAGCTCATCTTAGCCCCCAGGCAGGGGAGTTCACACAGCAGAGGGAGGAGAAGGGCTGGTACTTGCAGCCTCCTCCTGTGTGGCTTCTTCTGCACACAGCTTTGAGGGATGCTTTTCCCCCAGGTACATAATGCACCTTTTCCTGGGCCAGGTGCTGGCCCACCACCTCAAACAAGAGCTGTGTACTGTGTGGAGTGACTGCATGTTCATTCCTGGATCTTCCCTGGAGCAAGAAGGTAGTTCAGAGGTGAGCTTATTCAGAGGCTGAGATAGTGGAGGAATTAATGACTTGACAAAGTCTTGTCCCTGAGTCTGGGAGGCTGAAAACCAAGAAGCAAGGACCTGTCTCCTCTTCCTGCTGCGTGCCAAAAGGAAGAGCTTGGGGCTGATCTTAGGAGGATCCTCAGAAAAGTTGATCCTGCAACCTCCTAGATAGAATCATAGAATAGTTATGGTTGGAAAGGACCTTAAGATCATCTAGTTCCAACATGGAATACTTCCCTTTTTTTCTGTTTTTTGCTCCCTTCAGAGCCAAAACCCACTTTGAAGCAGGAGGGAAGGAAAGGGGTTGGGCACACTCCGCTTCCCACCCTTCCTGCCTGCTTTGCTCGGGGTGGTGTGATGCAAGAGCAGGGCCCAAAGGGTCAGACTACTGTCTGCTGTTTAGGGTTTGTCTGGAAGCATCCAGGCCATTGCTCTGCTGTCCGTGCAGCAGCAGGAGGAACCTCCATGTGAGAGCTTTGCCATCCTGAAGTGCCCTGTACTCAGAGTGCTGGTGGGGCACTTTGAGGAAGGGCCCTCATCACGTACGACTGATCAGGGTAAGCATGTGCACATGGCTTGGGGGTAGGAAGATCAAATCTGAGTTTATTTTAGAAGCAGTATTTTGGGAACAGTTAAACAGTGTCAGCTGAAACCTGGTAATTATTGCAGCTGCAAGGGGCAGAAAAAAACAAAATCCAAACTCAGCATCTTGCTAAGGTGCTTAACTGTTAATTTCCATGAGTGAGATCCACCCTTCTCAAGACACTTCAATCTGTTCACATTGTTGCTTCCTCTCCGGATTAGATAGGTGGAAGCAGTGCTTTATTAATTAGGAGAAAAATCCTGCTCCCTCCTGCCAAGGCAGAGGAGCCGTTGGCAGTTTGCTCCCCTTCAGCAGCTGAAGCCTCCCCTGTTCTGCTCTGGGCAGTGTGCCTGCAGGACATCTCCCAGGGCATCTCCCTGCCCAGTGGGAGAAGTTCCTCCAAAATGAGGGTGAGTGCTTCCAGAAAGGCTTTCTTCTTTGTGGGCTTCTTTAATTGACCCCTTCCCTCCCTGTAGTGTAGTTTCCATTCTCACCTTTCCTTCTTGCAGGCTCCTCATTTGCTTAGTGTTGGCCAAAGGCATTCTCTGGTGCAGCATGGTGAGCATGTACACGCTTTGCATTGAGCTGTAGTGCTGCTGCTCTTCCTGTTCCAAACAGGTGTGCCCTCTCCCCTTCTTGAGCCACCATTCCCCCCTAAATATTGTTCACTGGCTGCTCTCACCTGGCACAAGGGGTCACCCTGAAGAAAAGGATTTACTGCTTTGCCTGGAGAAATCCGATTTCACACAGCACCCTCAGCCAAGCAGCCCACTTAGACCAGACAGTCTTGGAGATCACTACGACTTTGCTGGGTTATCCTCCACCTATTTATAGAGCCCTTCCTCTCCCCAGCTCCACCCACTGTGGGCTCTTACTGCACTGCTTTAAAGCAGGATTCCCAGCCTCTCCTGTCCGTGCGGAGCATTTGCATTGAGCTCAGAGACCCTGGTGCAGGGCTGGCGGAGGAGGATGGGCCGAGACCCAAGCAACACATTGGGAGCCAGCAGTAATACGGGCAGGAGGCATGCCTGTCGCTTCTTGTGGTGAGCTAAAACTGGTGTTTCCATGTGGAGGAGGAGGCAAAAGCTTCTGCTTTTCCAGCTTGAGGAAGTGGTCTCAGAAGAGCCTGTGGAATTGCTTTATTTGGCAGTTGAGCTCTGGAGAAGGGGGGGAAGCTCTTAACTGAGCATCCTGCCTTCTGTTTCGCTCAGCCTACGGTGAACTCTGCAGGGCTGTGTTTCTACCCATCTTGCCTTTATTTATGTACTTCGCCATAGTGGAACCCAAGCCTTGCGGTGAGAGGCAGAGTTTGCTCTGTAGCAGGTCTCAGAGTTGCATCCGCTGTGCCTTTGCTGGGGCATATACAGTGCTGGTGATGGGGCAGCTGCAGGTGTGCAACAACTGATGGCTCCAGCTAGACTCGAGCTGATGGTACTTAGAAGTACTCCTCCCCTCACATCACATGGCTTTCATTTAGCCAGATATTCAGATTTGTTACAAATGAACTGCTTGAATAGCAGGAAATGAGGGGGGAAGCGCCAGGGATCCTCTTTGGCTGGATCTGCAAAAATCACTGCACTCTTGCTGCTGGGCAGGTAGCGGGAAGCACAGTGTAGGGATGTGTTGGCTGAAGCTCAGGAGTTGGGCAGACCAATTAAACTGAGGAAATCAAGGTAGGGAAATCTGTGTTCTTGGGCTTTTTCTTCCTCAGTTTTATTTTGTTAGTCCAGGCTTTGCAGGTTACAGAGAAGAGACCGTGACAGAAGAGTTGACATTCTCCAGCTAATGGCCTAATGAAAGCACATTCTGGTATTAAGCTCGTAGCAAAACTGCACCTGCTCCTTGAGCTACTGCATTTGGGAGTCTGTTATCTTTCGAGGCCTTCCTTGATCCCTTAGATCAATCCTGGGATTGAAAACCTGTATTTTAGGCGTCTTCATTTCAGCCTTTTTATGGCACAGAGTAGTTTCTTCACAAAGTCTGTCTGCTGTTCATTCATCTCTCCAAATCCTGGTGGGTAATTGAATAAGCTCAGCTGTGCTGGTTTTTTCTTCTTCCTCATTTCTTCTTTTTCGCTCTGTTAAATGTTCCCTCGATCCGTTCCTCCTGACATGCATCCCGATTGCCGGGCCTTTTTCCATTAAGGAGAGACATGTTTAACTTCTGTGAATACTGGAGGACACAGAATGCTTCTGTAGTTTAACTGTGAGGATGCTCAAAGAATAAATTCTGAACTGTAGGAAAGAGAGAGGGAGAAAAGGAGGAGCAGTACCTGCCCCTGTGAGTAGGAGCGTTCTCAGTATTGGCTAAAAACTGGCTTGAGCTGAAACTATTTCATTGCACAGTGTGAAACAGCCACAGAAAACATGCTGGTGCAGATACCCAGTCTGCCCAGTTTCAATCTTTCTGTAGTGGGAGCGGGAAAAGAGGGATATTTCACTTCATGTACAAGAAAAATTAAACATCCTGACCGCACACAAGCCATCCAGTCATACTTCTTGTAGTGGAGGTTAACAAAAACCTGTGTGCTGGTCAGAGCCCAGAGCTATCAGAATAAGATCTCCTTTCTGTGTGCGTGGCTCCCCAGGGTGTTGGTTTGGGCTTTCCGTGAGGCTTGCTTGTCCCGTTTTCTCCTGCTTTACTGTGGTGGCAAGGGCTTTCTGCTGGGCTTTCCTCCTCTAGTGGGGCTGCTTCCCCTGCCTGGGGGAGTTGAACTGGGGAGAACCTCTTCTAGAGCCCCTGTACTCCCAGTCTCCAGGCAGCAAAAGCTGGATTTAGTGAAAGAGCCCTTCTCATCCCCATGATGGGGATCCTGGTCAGAGCATGCATGAATAGGCTTCTAAAACTGAAGGGTTGTTGCTTAAATCATACCTTATCTTTCTCTTTTTTTCTTTCCTTGTTTCCCCTCTCTCTTTTGTTATTTTTTGTTTGTTTGTTTTCTTTCAACTCTTGATCAGAACCAACCTCCCTTTCTCCAGTGTGTCAGGATCTTTGCAGCAGCCCATGCCACAGCACCTCGCCTATTCCACCCGAACTACCATGCCACTGGCTTGGACCTAACCTAGGATAAACCTCAGCGTGGCCTGGGTAGGGGGGAACCATGGGGAGCTCTGCCTCATCGCTGGCCGCAGAGACGGAGTCGGACCATGGCTTCAGTAGCACACCCTACCCTGGGCACCCAGCCGTGAGCTGGTATAGGAGTAGTCACAGTGGCCCTGTTTGGGAAAGTGCCCTTATAACTCGGCAGCATCAGCATTTACATCACCGGGTGCGAAGGTAAGGAGGAGGGGAAGGAACCTGCTTACCTGCTTACCTTTCTGCTTGAATCCAGGGTGGTGCATCTGGGAGATGAGTTGCTTTGCATCCTGTTGGGTGTGGGGTCCTTCTGTTCAGAGGCTCAGTGCAACTCCTTGTGAAAGCTGGAGCCAGATTTCCATGTGCGATGCCAAGCTGTGTGATGCAGAACAGACTGCAGGACTCATCCCAGCATTCCTCACTCACTTGAATTGTGCAGGTGGCTGCCTGGGAATGTGATCTCCATTCTTTTAATGAGTGTACCATTGGCTCCTTTCTGACCTCCCAGCTGCACTAGGTATCACAGATGGAGGATTGTGACTCCAGGTTGGGTGGTGATAAGTAACAAGAGCTTCTGAACTCAGCAGGAGGAGCTGTTAACATGCAAAAGCAGCAAGATGCTTTTGAATACCAGATCCAGGGGAATGAAACACACCAGAATTACTCTGCAAAAGAGCTCAGTGTTTCCACCCCTCAGTTTCCACCCCTCAATTTCCACCCCTCAATATCCCTCCTCAAAACACCTCAAATGTGTCTCCAAGTCATTGCCTCTGCCCCTTTCCCATCAGCCACTTGCAGTGAGGAATTGTTCTTCATGTTGAAGGGCTGGTGTCCTGCATTCAGTCTCTGACAGGTTGAGAGGTATGTTAAAAGCATCTAAAAACCCTCTGCCCGGGGGCTTGGCTACAGGGGCTGCTGTGTTGTGTGCTAATAATATTTGAGCCATTGCCTGGTGCCTGCTCTGTGTAGATTCCAGCCTCTGTGGGTGGTTGTGCCTGCTTGGGTCTGTTTGGAGTTGCTAGCCTTTTAGGAATAGCTGCTTGCCGCTGAGTGTCCCTGAGCTGCTGTGGCTTTCCACTGGAGGTGTTTGCTGTGATGGTCATGTAGTATCTGTAGTGTAGTCCCTGTTTTCTCACCTTTCTGCTGCTGTGAGTCCTGGAATGTGCTTCGCGGGGTCTGGTGCATGACTCTGGGAGACTGAGGCAAGTGCCATCACACTTTGCTCCTTTGTAGTCTTGTCTTCAGTTTCTTTGTTGAACTGGTAACAGTGTTAAACCAAGCAGCTGTTGTCTTTGCTCTCAGTCATGGACTTGAGTTCCTAGAAATGCCCAGGAAGCATTTATAAAGGCTATTTTTTGCGGTTCTCAACATCTGTAGCTGTGTGTACCAAGCATTGTGGCTGGCCCTCAGTTCTGGTTGGTGGTCTGTTCTGGGAAGGTTTGTCCCTTCTGGTTTAGAGTGATCCTTAAAATAGAGCTGGGTGCTTCCTGCAGGATTAGAAAAAGCACTTGGGGGTGTTGGTCAATGAGCAGCTCCCCATGGCCCGGCTTCAGTGAGCGCTTGAGCGCAGAGCCCCCAGTGTGTGCGGGGCTGCACCCCCAGAGCGTGAGCAGCAGGAGAGGGAGGGGATTCTCCCCCTCTGCTGTGCTCTGGGGAGATCCCCCTTGCAGCCCTGATCCCCCTCTGGGGCAACAGCACAAGAGGGACATGGAGCTGTTGGAGAGAGTCCAGAGGAGGCCATGGAGATGCTGTGAGGGCTGGAGCAGCTCTGCTCTGGAGCCAGGCTGAGAGAGCTGGGCTGGTTCAGTCTGGAGAAGAGAAGGCTCCTCAAGGGGAGACCTTAGAGCAGCTCCAGTGCTTAAAGGGGCTGCAAGAAAGCTGTAGAGGGGCTTTGGACAAGGGCCTGTAGGGACAGGACAAGGGGGAATGGCTTTAACCTGAGAGAGGGGAGACTGAGATGAGCTCTTAGGCAGAAGTTCTTCCCTGTGAGGGTGCTGAGGCGCTGGCACAGGTTGCCCAGAGAAGCTGTTGTTGCCCCATCCGTGGCAGTGTTCAAGGCCAGGTTGGATGGGGCTTGGAGCAACCTGGTCTAGTGGAAGGTGTCCCTGCCTGTGGCAGGGGGTTGGACCTGGATGGGCTTTGAGGTCCCTTCCAGCCCAAACCAGTCTGGGATTCTATGGTTATTCCTTCCACACTGCTGGTTTCCCTGCATTCCTTGCAGAGCTGGGGAAGGTGTCAGCAGCTCACAGATGAACGCCCCAGTTTGCCTCTGCACAGTACTGAGGTTTAGGGGCTTCCAGTGCAAAGCTGGCACAGGGCACTGGAGAGGTTGTGTCTCTGCAGCCTCGTGTATGCCAGCTGAGACTGCTTGTGATTCAAAGTCTGTAGCTTGGAGGTGCTTGAGAAGCTTAGTGAAATCTTGACATGTGGAAACAAATTTCCTGAGCACCCAGGCTTTGCGGATGTTGGGAGCGGATATTGGGGCAAGAACAGGAACTGCCGGTCTTGGTGCAGATAACACCCAGTGTCCTGTTAGGACAGGAGTGGTTCTTCTGATGATTTCGCATTTCCCCTGCTAAAGGGAGAAGAGAGCTCATCCCAGCAAAGTGCTGCATGATTCCTGGAGACAGGAAAATCACTGGCCATGATTCAGTGAGCAGTGAATTGCGTGGGAAGAACTCACTTTAGGCAGTGATTATGGAAGTGGGTTCAAAAGACCTACTGAGATCAGCCAGGCTGTCAGGCATCAAAGTACCTGCAGTTCTTATGGCGAGGTGGGTGAGACAACACGGTGAAGAAGCAGCGGAAGGCTGGCTTTCAGAGAGGAACTGATAAATATATTCCCTTAAAAGAATGAAGTCAGTTAACAGAACAACGCAGGGGAGGCAGCCCCTGCCCGTGAATGGCCTCATCCCTGGCGTCCTGTAGCACAGGAAGGAAGTGGAGTACTGAGAAGTCAATTCAAGGCTAGACAGGAGTTCTGGGGTAGACCTGGCTTTTCCTGCTGATTTTCTGTCCCTGCCTGTGGCCACCTTCAGAGCTGGTAATGCTTCAGGTGCTCTAGAGCAGCGCATAGCTGAGCCTGCTCTGGTCATCCCCTGTGGGAAGGAATGCAGCCCTTCCCTGGCAGCAAAACAGGGAGGCAAATGCTTCCTAAGTAACTTTGGTCTGTACTGGGGGGGGGGCGGGGGGGGATCACAGGAAGGTGTTCCTCAGGGTGAGGTGCGAATAAGGGCAGAAATCAGTGCTGTTTGGCTTTCAAGGTTTTGGAAGCTGGGAGGAAGCTGCATTGTCTCTTGCTGCCTGGGGTTCTGATGGTCTGGAATTCTCTGTCTCACAAAGGCAGGTGGACAGGAGGGAGAAGAGGAAGGGCTGTCATGGTAGAAGCAGTAGACTTATGACATCCAGATTTGAAGCCCTGGTCTCTTCTGGGCCAGGCTGCGGAATCTCTTTCTCTGTGGCAACTTCCCACTTTTTAAACAGGAGCAGGTCCCTGTCTTCTCCAGTGTGCCAGGACACAGCTGCTTAAGGACTAGAGGCACCAAGTGTCATATGCCTGTCAGTTACAGCGATCTTACTGCTGAAATCTCTGCTTACGGCAAAGATGTTGTTTAGAAAGACATCCCTGGTAGCTGTGTGTAGCCAGGCAAATTTCTGGCTTAGTTACAAGTTGCTTGTACACTTGAAGTTGTTTGGCCCAGGCTCCTGTTGGATGAGGTGTCCAGTTAAGCCTGCAGACCATCGTGGCCAAGCTTCCTGATGTGCCAAACCCTTCATGAAGCTGAAAGCAGCAAGATACCATGCCACAAATCTGTGTGGTAGGACAAGGTCCATTGCTGCAGCTGCTGGAATTGAATGGTTTGAGAGCTGTGGGCTAGTGGTGGCTTCTCCTGCTCCTGGAAGTGGTGGTGGCACCTCTCCAGTGTGCATCCTTCCACAGCTGCAAGGTGTTAGGAGGGAATCTGGGCACTGAGCTGTCTCCCAGATGAGGTTCAAGGGAGTGTTTCTGTTTCATAAAGTGGATTCATGAAGACAGACAGCGGGGTCCTGTTGAGAACCGAGAACTGCTTGAGTTTGCTCTGCTCAGGAGAGGCTTTGTGGGGGAAGCATTGCATGATCTGTGCAGCTGAACCTCAGTGGCTCTGCCTAACACTCGCTTTGGCTGAAGCTTTCAGAGCTCCTTCCTTTTCCAGAGAATATGCATTTTCTGGGGTTTCCCGCAGCATTCCACAGAGTCTTTGTATTTTCTGTACAAGCCTCTTCAGAATGAAATACCTTTGGGCCTCGATGACTTGTGGAGGGAGGAACAAGCTTTATGTTTTAATGCTAAAAATATCTAAATCTCTCCGCTTTTAGAGAGGAGCGAGGAAACCTGCTGCTGTTGTTGGCAGCTGGTGGAAGGGCTCTTGTGTACCCCCTGCTCCCCAGGAGCACCACAGGAAAGAAACCCGGAGCAAGGCATCGTGACCTTGGTGCTTGTGAACAATGTGGCTTAAGTGTGTGAAAAGCAGCCAGTCAGAACTGCTGGGTGGTACCACACGCTCCTGTCTTGGGGACTCTGAGCTATTTTGAGGCTGATGGAGATGTTAGTAATGGGACACAATTGTACCCATGAGTGGCAGGGAGCCATTTGGAGGGGGAATGCGGTTGTGTGCATCTCCTTCCCACCCTCCTGTGTGATGGCGCTTTGCCTCCAAGCACAGCATAAGCAGAACTGGTGTCTGGAGGATGTTTCTTGCTGGGGAAACCAAGGCCCAAGGGCAAAGGGAGATGTCTGGGGGGGAAAACTACTGGTAAAGCATTGGGTGACTCTGGAGGGTGTCCCTGCTTCTGTTTTCTGTTGTCAGACCTCAGGCTGGGCATCAGCCTCAGTGGGCCACTGTCCATGCTCTGTGTCCCAAAAGAGCTGGGGTTGGGCACGCACAGCTCCCTCTTTCTTGCCAGCAACCTGCTGGGTTTGGGTGTGCTCAGAGAGTTGATTTTGCGGAGTTGATTCTTGAAAGAATCAGACTGGTTTAGGTTGGAATGGACCTCTGGGCTCCAGCTGGTCCAGCTCCCCTGCTAGTGCAAAGAACAGAGGCATATGTGCCTGTGGAAAAGTTGGGGATAACCAAAATCTGCTCTGACTCTATATCCGCAGAGGAGGGATGAGGAGGGAAAAAGAGACAACTCTTCAAAACCACAAAGGTGCCAACAACAGCTCTGATATTCAGGACATGCCTGTTCTTTGCATCAGGGCCGAGCTTGTCTTCCCCAGGGGCTGCAGTGAGGTGGGCGCATCCCTCTGCAGGTTGTGCTCCCTCTGGAAGTTGCTGTGGCATCAAGTTCAGCTGTGATTTGATAGAGTAAAATGATGCTGCAAGTTGTCGTGGATACCTGCTCGATGGGAGCATCAGGCTTGTAACTGTTTGCTTGCCAGTTCTCCTGGAAGCACACAGCAGCTGGAATAGAGTCTTGCTTAAGCCAGTGCAGTGCCAAGGAGCTGGCACTGGGACATACTTCTTCCTGTGCCTGGAGCTTCCAGTCCTGCCCATCCAATTTCCGTGCTTGCTGCTCTACTCCCAGAGCCTCGTAGTTGTTTAAATTGAGACTATTTATAGCTCTGGAGCTGTGAATAACTTGGAGGATGGTGCAGAGTAGCAGAGGCTGACATTCTCAATAGATACCCAGACAAACTGTCCCTTTGCTCCCCGTCTGCCCCCCAACCTTCCCCATTTCCATCCCTGCAAGTGCCGGTAAGTGCCCTCTCCAAAGACAGGGCAAAATCCAGGGCAGAGAGTCAGTTTGAGCCCCTATCCTCCTGGTCTTACACAGTGGGATTGGCTAAAACCTGAACAGAAATGCCTGAATCCCTTGCCTGGAATGTTGCTGGCACAGCACAGAGAGAGAGTGGACCTGTCCCTTCAATAGTGCCAGCCTTAAGAAGGGAAAGCAGCGCCTACCTGCTTTTGGGGTGCTCCTGGCTGCTCCCTCTTGCTCCAGGGAAGTTGGTTCAGGTCCTTCTCCAAGTGGTCTGTTGGGTAGTTTTGCTTTGATGCTCTCAGGATACTGCACTGCATGAAGGAGGTTAGTTAGCATCCAGCTTTGGCTGGGCATGGATCTGAGGTCCTATCCTCTTTGTCTCTTTTGGGAAGAGATCCCAGAGATGTGATTTTGCTGGGAAGGAAGCCAGCCTCTTGTACTGGGTGCTGCAGGGATGTGTGGTCAGAGGGCCTGGGGGAGCCCATTGGTGTTCTGTTTGGAGCAGGCATGCTTCCAGATGCAGGTATGGTGGGGCGGGAGAGGGATTGGTAGGTGGTGAATTTTTTAACTTTTATGTATTTCCAAAGCAGGGAATAGTATGAGGAGCCATAGAAGGGTTTATTGTTTTCCACAGCAACCCTTCTGCGTTGTTCCCTGGATGGCTTTTGGTTGTGGAGGAAGCAGTTTCGTCTAGTGTTTCAAGACAAATCGCTTGCTCCCTGAGAGGTGTCATGCATGTAGCCTGGAGCTGTGAACCATTCCCAGTTGTCCTGAAGGAGCTGATGGATGGATGGATGTGATGACAGCAGGAACCTCAGGAGCCAGGCTGAGCTGCTGCAAGGAAGGAGGAAATGTAGGGAAGAGGTGCGGGGGAGACATTTCATTGGTTTTGTTGGTCAATGAGCAGCTCCCCATGGCCCGGCTTCAGTGAGCGCTTGAGCGCAGAGCCCCCAGCGTGTGCTGGGCTGCACCCCCAGAGCGTGAGCAGCAGTTGAGGGAGAGGATTCTCCCCCTCTGCTGTGCTCTGGGGAGACCCCCCCTGCAGTCGTGATCCAGCTCTGGGGCAACAGCACAAGAGGGATGTGGAGCTGTTGGAGAGAGTCCAGAGGAGGCCATGGAGATGCTGTGAGGGCTGGAGCAGCTCTGCTCTGGAGCCAGGCTGAGAGAGCTGGGCTGGTTCAGCCTGGGAAGAGAAGGCTCCTTAAGGGGAGACCTTAGAGCAGCTTCCAGTGCCTAAAGGGGCTACAAGAAAGCTGGAGAGGGGCTTCGGCCAAGGGTCTGTAGGGACAGGACAAGGGGGAATGGCTTTAACCTGAGAGAGGGGAGACTGAGATGAGCTCTTAGGCAGAAGTTGTTCCCTGTGAGGGTGCTGAGGCGCTGGCACAGGTTGCCCAGAGAAGCTGTGGCTGCCCCATCTGTGGCAGTGTTCAAGGCCAGGTTGGATGGGGCTTGGAGCACCCTGGTCTAGTGGAAGGTGTCCTTGCCCGTAGCATGGGGTTGGACCTGGATGGGCTTTAAGGTCCCTTCCAGCCCAAACCAGTCTGGGGTTCTATGGTTCTCCCAGGGTCATGTAAGAGCTCAGGTGGAAGCCACGAGCCCATCCACTTAAGAGTCTGCAGCATCTGTCCTGGGCTGTGTTAACCTCATGCTCCTGCTGTCCTGGTCCATGAGAGGGGGTGTGAAGGCAAGAATGGCCTCCTGCTCTCTGCCCATTGGAGGGCAGGTTGCTCCCTTTCTCCCTGAGCTGTTCTGTGGCTGGCCTGTTTCCTGGGTTCATTCTGGAGCTCATTGTTTTCCTCCAAAGTTGCCAGGCGCTGGTTGCTGCAAAAGCCATGTGCTGGATTCCTCCGACCAGTAACTAAATCCAGTTTGGCATTTGCTCTGGCCTTGGGTCTCTAACTACCACGATTCAGGAATGGAGAGGGGAGGACACCCACAGTTGCAGGCTCCCTTCATCCACTCCAACCCCTGTGGCCAGCACTTGGATTGCAGCTGAAAGGCTGCCTTGATTCCAGCTCTGTTGGTGCCTGGAGGAGATGGAGGGGAGTGTGTGCTGAACAAACCCTCTGCAGGCCTTTGTTCCCTGGTGAAACAGCCCCTCCAGCACTGCAAACAGAGAGGCAGTTGTTCAGGAGACACAGGGAAGGTAAGATGTGCTTGGGTGCTGTTTGTGTGCTGTGAGCTGGGGCTGCGTCTGCCTGTTCCTGCCCAGGAATCCACAACCAAGCCACGTAGCTGTGACTTAGTGCTGGCAAACTGCTCTGGGCTTTTGAATTGGTTCCCATCCCGTGCTCCTGCCCTTCCCACTCTGTCCGATGCTGGCACACCACCAGCATCGCAGCAGCAGCCTGTGCAGGCTGGGAGCATCCTGCAGCATCCCTGCCCACAAGCATCACTGACTCCCTGCGAGGGGTGGGTGCTGAAGGTCACCATGAGGAGCTGTGAAGAACTGATCTGAAGAGAAGGAGGCTGCTCCTGTGTTCCAGATGGCGTTTCTGAGGCTGCAGCAGGACATTCAAACCAGAAGGGAAGTGGAAGTGAAGTGTGAACGCAGCCCGCAGCCCTTCTGGATGGTGACGGGACACTCAGCAGGAGGCTTGGGGCAGTGCATGGGGTAAGGATCAGAGTTTAGGCTGCAGGTGCTTTGGATGCTGTGCCAAGTCAGCAGCTTGCTGGGAGCTAGAAGGGCCTGGCCTGCCCTTGCCCGCAGCAGTGCAAAGCTCAGCGTTGACCCATACCTGTGGGTTGAAGCTGTACTGCTTCCAAAGCTTAGACGAACATGGAGTTGGGCTCCTGCCTTTGGAACGTGGCAAGTTCACTAGGGCAAAATATAAGGCATTGTGGGGCTGGGCTTGCCACCTTTTGGTGAGGAGGTGACAGGGTTTCTGTACCTCCTTGCATTCCATAGCGTTCCCCAACTGTGGAGTCAGAGAAGGTGGGCACAAGCAGGATCTTCCTGAAAATCTGATTTTAACCTGCGTATCTTGAAGAAGTGACACTGTAAATAGGTAGACGGATAGATGTGTGTGTGTGTGTGTGTATGTATATGTATTTCCCCCCTGCCCTGATTCCTTGGGACACAAAGGGCAAGACACCTTTTATTCAGCACCCTGGTACATGGTGGTACATGCCCCATGTAGCACGGGGTCTTGTGCCGCCAGCTGGAGCAAACAGGTTCCTCTTTAACCTTCCCTGCTGAGGAGCTGAAGCTTCTGCTGCCTTACCCCACAGCTGCTGTGTCTGTCTGAGGGAAGGGACAAATGTGGAAACACTTGGTGTTTCTCAAATGTGGAAAAGACTTTTCTGCAGGAGCTGCAGGGTTACAGCTGTGGCACTGGCTGCGTTGGGCACCCCATTGCTTTACACCTTCCCTTGGGGAATCTCCCAGCCAAGCTTGGCACAACAGCCTGTTTTCATCAAATCCCAGACTGGTTTGGGTTGGAAGGGACCTTAAAGCTCACCCACTTCCAACCCCCTGCCACGGGCAGGGACACCTTCCACTAGACCAGGTTGCTCCAAGCCCCATCCAACCTGGCCTTGAACACTGCCAGGGATGGGGCAGCCACAGCTTCTCTGGGCACCCTGTGCCAGCGCCTCAGCACCCTCACAGGGAAGAACTTCTGCCTAAGAGCTCATCTCAATCTCCCCTCTGTCAGCCTGTTTTTCCCATGGGCTATGTTTTCCTACAGCAGAGGTGGATGCTCCGTGTGTTCTGGGCATGCTGGTGTATGCTCTGCAGCCCTGGTTCACTCGGTGCATGTGTGAGCGGCTGTTGAAACTGCTGCTGGTGGTGACGTGGTGGGGAGGGCACAGCCACTGACAAGACCCATCTGTCTTGTGCAGTGTTTGAGCCTGCTACAGGCAGGGCACACATGCTCTTCTTCTCCTCTCTGTCCTGTGCACATGGGTTGGCAGTGATGTCCATCAGGTTGTCCTTGAGGAGCATGTGTGCTGAGGTTACCCAAGAGCAATTTGTGTGGGACTTGAAGAGGATCCAGAGCTTTAAATGAGAGCAGGGGCTGCCCTCCTTGGTAGGAAGCGCTGTGTCCTGCTGCAGGGAGGGATGCTGAGCTGCTAGAGGAGCCCCAGCGTGGCCTCATTCATGCAGGATGCTTCTCTGCGGCATGTGGATATGAGGGTTAATTGTACGTGCTCAAGCCAGGAGCATCCTCTAGGTTCCAGCTGTCAAAGCACTAACTTAAGTATGTGACATCTTTATGAGGCAGTAAACAGGCAGTAAACAGTTCTACAGTCTGAATTAACTGAGTCAGGGCCTCCAGGGTCCTGTATAACTTGTAGGGGCTTCCCTGGTAATTCCTGCCTGCTCCAGGAGCCGGCTGGGTGTGTTGCTGGCTCAGTTAAGGTGGCAGTAGCTCTAGAGCATGGAGCATGAACAGAAGGAGCAGGTTGGGGTGCCAGGGGGGGGTTGTGTGGCTCAGCCTGCCCCAGCACAGCCTTGTTCTGAGGGTTCGAGGCTGGTAGAGATCTCATGTTGAAGGAGCCTGTCTCGCTGCCTGCACTGGCTGCTGTGCAGAGCAGGCACAGGTCTGGCTCTGCTCTCCCCATCCAAGGGTGGTTTGTTCTTGTATGTACTAAGGCTGTTCTAGAAGCCATCAGTGTAAGGAAATGGAAATGGCAAGTAGGCTGGGAAGGGGAAGCATTCACAGCCAAGCCACAGTGAGATAACATGGTTTATCTCACTGATTATCTTGGTAACTGTTGATAACTGTCCTTGCTAAGGTTCAGACACATGAGAAAGAGAAGTGACCTTTACAGGTCAGCTGCAGAAAACCCCACTGCTGTTGGTGGGACTCAGCCTATGCGCAGGATCCTGTCTTCTCCCATCTATTCCCATCTGTGGAAGGTGTCCCTGCCCGTGGCAGGGGCTTGGAACTAGATTCCTTCCAACCCAAATCATTCAGTGATTCTCCCTTGCAAGAAGGAACTGGACCCAGTTGCTGGCTGGAGCACCACAGGCAGGTGCTTCAGCTTGAGAGCTCACCGGTGCTATTGTTGGGTTGGTATTTTGGCCTGCTCTGGAGGTACAGGGCATCATTTAGCTCACCTCTGAGCCGCAGGTAGGAATGGTGTTTAACCAGTGCTGGAATGAGAAGGTAGAAGGCAGGGGGTGACATCTGGGGTGAGAGTGATCCTTTTCCTGTTCTCTGGAGCCTTGGTGGCTGCAGTGGGGAAGTCCTGTGAGCAGCCACCAGCCTGTGCATGCCCTGGACTTTCTGTGCCATTCTCTGCCTGCTGTATTTATCGAACCTGACACTTGAGCTGCTGTGGAGATGGATGAGTTTCTATTAACTGTACCCTGCGTGTGCCCCCCTGTGAGGGGAGTCCAGGCATAGCACTGCAAGAGCTGAAGGCTGGAGCGCAGCAGCTGGAAATGCAGCATGATTTATTCACTGGAGATGGGAGAAACGGGAGCAGGCAGCTTTGGCATGGTGTTGCTGCTCCTGATCTGTTTCTCCTCCCTCCCCTCTCTTTCTCTTTCCCCACCACTCTTCCAATTTTATTCTAACAGCATCACAAATTGCAGCATAAATCTCAGCTGAGCAGCAATGTGGATTGGCAGCTGCCAGTAAATCCCCTCTTCCAGCCTCCCCACATGAGAGGGAGGTTGCGCTGGGAGTAAGAGGCTATGGGTGAGTCCGGAGTGTGCCTGGTTTGCATTCCCATCAGGTTTTCTTGGTTCTTTCCAGTTACAGGATGCAAAACATGTTTTTCCTTAGTACCACATCTCTAATAATGGGAAATGGGATAATTCTTCTCCCACCCCAGCCTCCAGCACTGGCACATGGTGTGTTGGAAAGTGATGTGGAACAGCCTCCAACATGGCATGGGAGGGATACTAGCATGGTTTGCTGCTGTTTGGGTGTGTGACATTTAATGTCATTCCCTGGTCTTAGAGATGGTAGAAGATTGTCTTCCTCTGGGCAAATGGACCTGTGCTTCCAACCTACCTGGCACATGTAGGTGCTCTTGTTTCCTGATGTGTGTATCCTCTTGGGGCTGTACTGGGAAGAATGGCAGGAAATAGCCCTGTGTGGTGCATGGAGGGCAAAAACTTTGCCATTTAGTTCATGTGAGGCTTCTGTCTACACACTCCCACACCAGGACGTTTCCCAGCGCCTGCCCTGTCTTCTTGGGTGGGTGCTCTGCCTGTGTTTGTAGCCCTGTCCACACCATGCTTGAGCTTGGCCAACCTTGTGTTGAGACCAGATATCACCACACCAGAGTAAGAATACAGCTTGTGCCTTTATCTTGGCCTCTTCTTGGCTGTGCGTGGAACTTCAAAGACATTTTCCACTTTGGGTTCTTGAAACACTGAGCAAGTGCTGAAAGACACAAGGATGGTCTGCCTGGAGTCGGCATGACTTGTGTGATGTACAGTGAGAAAACCAAGGTGCAAGGGGGAAAGGCCTCTGCTGCAGAAGTGCTTTAGAAAAGAGTGAGATACCAGGGGGCTGGAGTAGCTGGGATTTAGCAGAGGAGAAGCACTGGGTCAGCAGCCGCTGTGGTGTCTGGGCACTGCATGGCTCCAACTCCAGATATGCACCTTGTCCTGCTCTGCTCTCCAGGGAGCACAGGCTCTTTTGAGGTAGACCACAGACCCTCACTGACAAAGAAATTCCTCGACTGGCTTAAAGAAGGAGAAATGCAAACAACTTGTAGAGCTTCCTCTTCATCCAACTTGCTTTCCTCTGCAGGGGTTGCTGTTGAAGTGATTGTTCAAACACACCTCGGGTATGGGAGCTAGGGGGGGAGAATCAAGTGTCCTTTGGTCCCAAGTGTCCACCTTCCTTGCTGAAGCTGTCCCAGCTCCACAGATGAGAGCAGTTTCAAGAGTTCAGCTTCTTGCTCCTTTCCTCCTGTGCTCCCTGCTGAGAGCAGGTGAGTCTACCTGTAGAAGCCAGCCCCGTCCATGTTTTCTTTCCTTCCTTCCCACTTCCCCATGAATGTCTCCTTGTTCTGCGCCTCCATGCTTAGGTCTTCCTTCAAAGAGCAGCCTGTGGTCCGCTTCTCCAGGGCCTGTTTCAAATGGGACCTGGAGAGAGGCGATCAAGACTTACTTGAAGGATCACCATGCCCATGTCTCTGAGCTCCTCCAGTGCTTCTGCAGCGGGGGTGAAGGAGGAATACTCTGCTCCCAAGGTAGCTGCTTCAAACTCCGGGTTAGATCCTTTTTAACCTGATCTTTGGCTCCGGCTTTGTCTGGAGATTGGACCTTCATCCCATTCAGGAGTGCTCTAGAAAGGGACCAAGAGTCCTGATGGTCTCCTGGGTTGCTATAAATCTCCTCATTAGCGCCAGAGGACCTAGTGCAATGTAGGTGAGAAGCTGGAAACTCATTCCCAGCCGTTGCTCTGATGTTTGCAGGCAGAGGTGAGGTGATTCTCTGCTCCTTTAGGGCCAGGCGCTGGGTGCTCGGAGGTCCTGGAAGCTCTCTAAATCCAAAGTTCAGATGCATGTTTTGTTCTCTTCAGATTCACACGCACACGTACACAAACCCTTGAATATCTGGGATCAACCGTATGCCTCTGTTTTGAGCTAGAATAAATAAAGTTGGAGATTCTTCCCAGGAGCACCTGGAACTTCAGCACCTGAGGAAAATCAGCAGCTAAAGGAGCTGTGTATGTGGTGAGAGCGAGGAGAAGAGCCATAAAGACAGTTTCAGCAGAAAAAGAGGAGTGTCTGAAAGTCTTTCATCTTCCCATTGGCAGTGCTCAGATGTGACTCCAGCTGCTGTCTGTTCTGGGATGCAGGCAAGTGCGTGCTCCCACACTTGGTTATTACTGCTCAGACAGCAGGCCTGGACTGACCCAAAGCTTTGGAAATCATTCTGCTCTTGAGTAAGAATAATTTAGAGGATGGTAAAGGAAGGAGCATTGTCAGGACTTGAGAAATTCATGTTTGGTTTCTGGACTTGTCTTGGACTTAGTGGTCTGTCAGTGCTTTGGTTGCTGCCTAAATAGCAGGTCACGTGGAAGGAGAATCCAGGGCTCTCCAGAACTCCTCTGTCTACTGCAGGCACAAGGCTGCACAGATATGTATGCAGAAGTGAGTACCTGTGTGAGGTCTTGGTTTTTTCAGGTGCTGATGGTGTTTTTTGGGCAGCAGTGAGAAAGTAATTCCCAGTTCTGACCAGAACCTTTATGGGAAGAGGGAATGTGACAGCCAGGCAGATGTCGCAAGCCAGGGAGCACACTGCCATATCTGTGCATTCACTGGAGACCACACTGGAATTACACTGCTTCTGAGGGGGCTTTTGTGATGCTGCCTGTTCTTTCCTGGTTAATCCCAACAGCTAGCATCCCAGATCTTTCTTGTTACAAGTCCTCTACAAGTTACAAGCTTTTATTTCCTGGCCTCCTGGACTGTGAATGCTCCACAGCCAGCCTGGACTTCATTTATAAGCTCAAGATGCAAATACGAATATCCCACCTGTGCCACATTGCTGGATGCTCTTTAACGCTGTGTCTCAGCCCAGAGACCTTTGTGCCCAAACGGTCATCCCGTTTTGAGGCTGAAGGGTTGGAACGTGACCCCTCTAAAGAGGGTTGTGCGGAGCCCTGCTGCTCACTGGCAGTCCCAGATGCGAGGGCAAGCAGTGGTGCCTGGCTAGCAGCCATGGTGCTTGCTTGCCACCAGGATCCCAGGTGGACAAGTAGGTACCTTTTTCAGCCTGGTTCTTCTGGGCTGCTGCTTATCTGTCTCCGTGAGTGATGCAGATACCACTTGACTGCAGTGCCCTCCCCTCTCTGCTCCAGCGTGTGAGCCTCTGTGTGGTACACCAGCTTTTGACAGCAGGGGCTGACCCCGCTGCAGGCTTTCATCATTTGTCAGAATAAATTGCTTCTTCCTCCTATTGCATGGAGGAAATGCTGGTTCGTTTGCCCTGAGTCTGAGGAGCACCTGAGGCAGCTTCTCCGCTCCTTGTTGTTCTTCTTCCCCGAGCCTGCAAGGTAGAGCACAGCCTGCTGGCTGCAGCATGGCAACAGGCTCCCAAATCCACAGCCAATGTAGCAACAAATTGTGTGCAGTCTTGTGTTCATCTGCTTGACCTGATGTAACCTGGGAAGGGGATTGGAGCAGGAGAATGTACAGATGATGCGGGAGCAGGAAAGGCTGGAGCCATTTCTGAGGTCGGTGGGCTTTGCTGCTCTTCAGAGCCTCTGCTTTCCATGCTGGCCCTTGCAGCCAAGCTGAACAAGCAAGCCCTTGGCCCCACTTCACTCAGGTCAGTAGAGCGTGGAGGGACATGGCTCCAGGGAGCACCAAGCTTTGCTGCATGTTTATTCCAGCATCTGTTAGTGAATGTGAATGCACTTGAAAGCTGTGTGTGGAGTCAGGACTCAGCAGAAAGAGTGAGTGTGTGCAGAAAGAGTGTGTGTGTGCATGTGTGTACAAACTCTGATATCCAGTTCCTCAGGGACAGTGCCCTGGGCTTCTGTTCTGTGCCTCGAGAGCCTTCTTTGGCATCGCTGTTCTTTGGAGGTGTTGCAGATGTGGTTCCTGAAGAAGAGAGGACGTTCAGGTTTCCCCTCTGCCTTCTGATCTCCCATCACTGAAGGAGCTGCTCAAGCATGTCAAGAAGTAACAGGGCTTCCTAGTTTGTGGCACTGGCTCTGGGAGGAGCCTGCATCCTCACCGTTCCCCTTGCTGCCAGGTAACAGCTGTAGTGGAGCTGTGGTGGCTTGATCACCATGCCCTGGTCTAACCCTAGGCTTGAACTCCAGAGGTGCCAGGAGTTGCCAGAGCTCTGCTCTCGCCCTCTGTCCCTCAGCAGTCTTTCTTTCTCTTTGCACATCAGTGCAAAGCTTCTTGGCTGGGTTATGAAGCATGAGCTGCTTTCCTGAGGCACAGGGCTAGCTTAGCTTCTCATTATGGCTGGTTAATAATCCTGAAGAGAGCCTGACGGCCGCTGGCAATGGACACAAGTGTCCTGTTGCATCCATCTTGCCAGAAGGCATCAGGTCCTGCTTGTGGTACCTTGAGATGTTGCCTGTGGGAGGGCACTGTCTGGTGTAGGACAGTGATGCTGCAGTGCTTGCTTGGTTCTGGAGAAGCTTCCTCATGTGCAGGAAGAGGGACTATAGCAATAGGACAAGGGGTAATGGGTTTGAATTTAAACAGGGGAAGTTCAGGTTAGATATAAGAAAGAAGTTCTTTACTGTGAGGGTGGCGAGGCACTGGAATGGGTTGCCCATGTAAGTTGTGAGTGCTCCATCCCTGGCAGTGTTCAAGGCCAGGTTAAACATAGCCTTGGATGGCATGGTTTAGTGGGAGGTGTCCCTGCCCATGGCAGGGGGATTGGAACTCGATGATCTTAAGGTCTTTTCCAACCCTAACTATTCTATGATTCTAAAAGAGCGCCTGACAGAGCTCTGCCTGGAGCTGGGGTGGTGGCCAAGGGAAAGCCTCAGGAGAGGAGGAGGAGACTCAGGGCTCTGCTTCCTTCCTCTGCCAGGCTGCAGCACTGATCTCCTCAGTCTCAGACCCCAGGAAACACAAATATTTCTCTCTCCCTCCATCCCAAATGGTACCGAGCTCTTGATTACTGTTGCTTTTTCCTTAATTGCACCTTGGAGCTGTGCCTTGATTTATTCTTTCAGGGAGAATTCTGGGGGAAAGATGGATGTTTCTCAAGCAAATAGCGGCCTGCCCTGTGCAGCTGATGATGAGCAGGGCTAGGAGCTGGTGAAACAAAAGGAGAGGGGCTTGGCAGGGTCCTCCTGCCACCTTCCCCCTGGTCGTGCCTGCGTTGCAATAGCTCCCACGACTCCTCAACCCCTGCAGGGCCATGCGAGGGGCCAGGCCGCCTTCTCCACGCTGCATGGTGTCTCCAGCAGTGGTAGTCTGCCTTTCGGGCCTCAAAGGCAGCAAATAGCTTTGAATTTCCTTTTCATCCTGCGAAGAAGGGATTTAATTTACACTCTGAAAGTACAGGATGGTGTTTTGGAGCTGAGCTGGTGGCACTCGCTAAGAGAATGAGGCGGGGGTGTGGAGTTGCTCACAGAGCATCACGCACGGCTCCTCAATCCTGTCCATGCTCTCTAGACATGAGACACCTTAAGTGATGCCCTCTAGTCCATTCCCTCCCGCATTTCATGTGAAATCCTTCCACTTTGAGCTGTTCTGGCCATCCCTCCCACTTTTCCCAACCCAAGCGTCCCCATCCTGTTGGCATTCCTGTGGCAAATGTACAGATGTTGATAATAGATGTCCTCCCTAGACTTGGTGAAAACAGTTGATGGCAGCACCTTGGGGAAGAGCCAGCCCACGAATTATGCACTGGAGATGGTTGAGAGGCAATAATAGAGCAGGGAGCACAAAGGAAGGCCCCTTGATTGTTGGATCTGAGCGAATGGCACAAGTTCTTGATGGAGCAAAAAAGCACATCTCTCCTTGGTATGTAAGCTTCTTGTAGGTCTCAGTGATGTGCTTAAGACAGCAGTCTTGCCCTTCTGTTAGGTTAATACTATTTGCCCTTATCCTGTCCCTACAGGCCCTTGTCAAAAAGGCATGTAGTGATAAAAAAACCTTCAGTGGGGGCTTGGAGGTGTGTGCTCCTGACAGGGGTGACACCTGCATGGTGTGTCCTGGTCACGTTAAACTGCTCACCAGTTTGTCCACATCAGCAGGAGCCCTCGTGCCTTCAGGACAGGCTGCCTCGAGAGTGACATTTGGTGTCATATTGGTCCAGGTGTGTTTGTCCTCGGGTTCCTGTGGGCACAGGAGGCCTGTGGATGCTCCTGGTACCTCCTTGGCACACCTTGAGATTTGAAAGGCATTGTTGCATGGAGGGTTTGTGCTACAGCCTATCCCAGAGGATTTGATGTCTTGCTGGTCCTTGCTCATTGCATGATTGAATCGATATCAGTTCTTGCTGTTGCCAGGACCACATTTCCTCTGTAATCATCTCTTCCCCTGCCATGTCCAGAGTGTTTCAGGCTGAAGGTAGCAGCTGAATGCTGCAGTGCAGTCAGCAGCATCACTCCTCTTCTGCCAGATACGAACCTGTTTGGCCTTTGACCGTGTCCAGCCTTGCTGCCTGGCAGCTCAACCACCCTCCCCTTATCCTGATGCACCTTTTTCAGTTCATCTATATTACCAACCAGGGAAAGTGTCTACCAGGATTGACCCCTTGTAGGCTCTTGAGAAGTTTTGCGAGCTGCCTCAAGGCAGGGGAGGATTTATGGGCCAGTCAGGAAATGATTAGATAGGCTTCTGGAGCCCCTGCTTTCCTTCAAAGCCTACCTTCCTAACCAGAGGGATCTGTTCAGAGGTTGAAACTTCTTTTCAGCAGAAGCATTCAGGCTTCTCCCCATGTGAATAATTGCAAACTCCCTCCTGCTGGGGCTGTTAAAGTGAAACTGTGATACGCATTTGTACTGAGCCTGTTATCAACATCAGTGAGCAAGTGGGGCTCAGGCACCCATCACTGCGTGTGCGCCATGAGGGTGTCATAGAACCAGGAGCATCCCTGGCACTGGATCCAAGTCTTGTCTCTGGCCGCTGCGGTGTGGGATCAGCCTTTTTTCTTGGTGGCTGATGTTGAGCTCTTGTCCTGTCACCTTGGCACGGAGAGTGAAACATCCAGGAGGTTTGGTTGGTGCCCACTGGCTTCTGGCTGGGTCACTGTGGGACTTGGCTCAGCAGCAGGTTGTTCTCGTGAAAACCTCTCAAGAAAACATCATTTCAAATTCTCTTCTGCTGCTTCCAGAAAACCTTTCCCCTGGAGTTGCTTAAAAGATGAGTCTGAAGAGCCAAAAGCTGAGTTCTGGCAGCTCTCGTAATGCCTGTGTTTCTGAATCATATTGGCAAGAACCTTCATCATGATCATAGAATGGTTTGAGCTGGAAGGGACCTTAAAGCTCATCCAGTTCCAACCCGCTACCACGGGCAGGGACACCTTCCACTAGACAAGGCTGCTTCAAGCCCTGTCCAGCCTGGCCTTGAGCACTGCCAGGGGTGGGGCAGCCACAGCTTCTCTGTTGGGCAACCCTCTTTTGGCTGTGGATCACTTTGGGTTGGGGACCACGCTGTCTTTCAGTTTTTCAGCATGGAGGCCTCTGTTTGAATGCTAGGTGTGAAAGTCTGGGGCTTTTGAGCCTTTCTGTACAAGCCATCTTGCAAACAGGTGATCATTTTATTTAATAGAAGATCTGTATCATCCTGATCTGTGGGATTGATTTCATTGGAGTCTGGACTTTCCTCCATTTCAGGTGCTCATGACTTTTGCTGAACAACTTTGTTTTACGTGGGGAGTGTTCTGGAACCAAAGATGGAGTGTAATGATGAAAACCATACAAGGTAGATGAGCCCATTTTTACCAGGCTTTCTAATAGCAAAACTGCTGTTCTGTAAGTGTCTTTGTGGTGCTGAATTCCTGTCTTCCATTTGCTGGAGGACTGTCAGACTGAAAGAGCAGCTTTTGTGGGAGCTGCAGGGACTTCCAAATGTTTTAGCAGAACCAGGATATCTTTTGCACTCTCTACACCTAAATTACACCAATTTCATGTAGGTGTGACCAACCCCTATAAAACTGGGGTTTTATAAAATAATACCTTCTTTGTGTGTTTGCTCTAAAGTGGGTTCAAATACGTATGTGGGTTTTAATCAGTGTCATATAGTCAAAGTAAGGCAAGATACGAATCGAAGCCATTCAGGTCATCACCACCTAGGGGGTTGGAACTAGATGATCTTTAGAGTCCCTTCTAAACCAAACCATTCTGTGATTATCAAACCTGTTTAAGCATCTACATAGTATGGCACTGGCCTGAGTTAATGACATAGATTTTCCTCATCTAGTATAATACTTGGGTGCAATTGGAGCTTGATATTATTTGCCCTTAATTTCTCCAGATACCCAGAAGACCAGGGGAACTGGGTATAGAAATGGTAAGTGAAGTAGTTGAGTACAGGAGTGATGGCAGCAGTAGCACTGTGCTAAATTGATTCCTTTGAAATGAACTGTGATTGCAACTGTGCAAATTTCCCAGGATTGCATGCAAGGAGGCAAGACAATGTTAGTAATTATAACCACAGGCTGGAATTGGTCTTCATGAGAAAGAGTGTAGTTTGAGAGGAGCTGAGGCTGTGCTGGTGGCTATCCCCAGGGCTGGGGCTCCAGAGACACTTTCCCAGGCTGTTCTCCCAGCCTGTCTCATGCTGATCCCGTGTGCCAGTGTAGCACATTCCCCATGTCTCCATCCTGGGTTTTGAAGAGGTCAGGTTGCCGTTGGTCATCTCCTCTGGGCCCTACATCCCAATAACCAATAGCACGGGAGGTGCTACTGGTCCCTCATCAGAAGCTCGTGAATCCAGAGCTTGCAAAACCTCATGATGTTTGCACAAAGCTAGTACTTGGCCTTTGCTGGCCTCCTTGAGATACTTGGTCTGCCTCTTCCTTTCATAGCCCCAGGGTTTCTTCTTGCCCTAGCAGAGATCTGGTTCACCTTTTCATTAGCAAAGGAGCCTTTGAGAATGGTCTTGTCTCAGCGTGCCTGTGCTGCAGAGTGCTCTGCTAGCCAAACTGGTTTTCTTCTGAAAGCCAGTATCTTACAAAACTGAAGCAATTAATGTATATTAAAGGCTAAGGATGCACGTCCTGTTTTCTTACAAGGCAAGCCTTCCAGATTCTGGTTCTGCTTTGATGGTTTTACTTGAAGAATGATAAAAGCCTCTTGTCTCCAGTCCATCAGTTCAGGAGAATGCTGCCTGCGTGTCCTTTACCTTGGAGGAAAGCTCACGTGAGGCATGCTCCTTCCAGACGTGTGCCACTTTGCATTCTTGCGGCAGCATTGTGCCTGCAGCTCCAGTGACCATGTATCCAGACAGGCAGATCTCTTCAAAGACTCTGCTCTTCTTCTTCCTTTACCTGTGCCAAACCCAGGGATTTCAGCTGTGAAGAGGGCTCTCTAAGTAGTGATGGTCTCATCAACTTCCTTCCTCGTCAAAGCCAGACTTTGGAGCATACTACAGGAGCTTTCAGGGTGTTCCTGTCCCAGCTGTGCCTCTGCCCTTCTCCCATTTCCCACCCCACTCTTGACATGTTCTTTGATTCCTCTTTATGGCCAGCAAAGCGTAGAGGAGCATGATCTCTGCCCCACTTGCATCCTTTACAAGTGGTTGTACTTACAGAGCATTGCCTTGGAATGCCTTGCGTTTCTTCCCTGTCCTGCAGCAAAATGTCCCCTCCTCTCACCCTTAACATGTGGCAAGCCCTGGTTTTGAGGAGGTGAGGACGAAGCAAATTGCAGGGAAAGCTGCAGTTTGAGAGCATGTGCTGTGGTTTTGTTGGCTGCCAGGAAAATATCCAGCTAACTGAGCTCCCTCCAGCTGCGGGAGTGTTCTTTCTCTCAGGCTTCTCATTAGCAGAGTTCAGTTTTCCCCTGGGAACTTCTCATTAGAACTTGCAGCCTCTTCTCTCCCTGGCTGGCGGAGCACATCTGAGCCGCTGGAGCCTGTCCAGTGGGGGAAAAGTAGAAGCTAAATAGAAAATGTGCAAGAGCCCTCTTGAGGTTTGGTGCAATGGAACCAAGAATTTCCCAGGGGTGTGTCATCAGCTTGGGAAACTCTTAGGGTCTATCTGAGCTTCTTGGCACTTTCTGGGGAGGGTTATGTCGTATTGATGGGGCATTAATGGCCCCGTTCACTGTCAGGTGCTCACCCTTGCATGGTCTCCTGCTGCAGAATGGGATTTTTTTCCCTTTCTCCTTTCTGCTGAGTGGTTTTCATCTGCCACTGTTGCCTTATGAAACACAACAAGCCCAGTTGTCCTGCTTCAATTCAGTCCCAGTTATTATCAGTGGAAAATGCTGTTTTCTGCATCAATGTAATTGTCCTGCTCCAGCGAATGGGCAGGGGCTGGGTCAGGTCACCCCCCCCCGCTGTGCTGGGGCTGGGGGGAGGTGACCTCCAGAAAGAAGGGGTGTCCTGGCCAGGGGAGAGTTTGGGGTGAAAGTGGGACAGGCTGGTCTCTCAGATGTTTCCTCCCCCTGTCTAAGCTGTGTTTCTGGGAGGCAGTTGACAGGTGAGGCACTGGAATGGGTTGCCCAAGGAAGTTGTGAATGCTCCATCGCTGGCAGTGTTCAAGGCCAGGTTGGACAGAGCCTTGGGTGACATGGTTTAATGTGTGGTGTCCCTGCCCATGCAGTGGGGTTGGAACTAGATGATCTTAAGGTCCTTTCCAACCCTAACTATTCTATGAGTCTATAATTGCTGCTAGAGGGCAAGAGCAGATACAAATATATGATAAGTAAGTACTTGTGTGATCTCCGACCTGCTCGTCTCAACTAAGAGACGTAATTCCCAACAGCCCCATATGTCCTGCAGCAAAATACACTCTGGGAAGCGATAATTCTGTGTTATTGGCTCTGTGGTGTGTTCTCTCCTAAGCAGGCCGAGGAGGCTGCACTCAGTTGGTTGGTATATGGGGTATTTTAATCCTAAAAATATCTTTCCTGGAGATAGGAAGAATATTGCTGTCCTTCATGGCTTCATCTCCTATTACAGGGTAGAGGGGTAGTGGATTATGTGGCTGAGAACACTGGGGCTGTTCAGCCTGGAGAAGAGAAGCTGCATGGAGACCTCATAGCAGTATCTGAAGGGGGCCTACAAGGATGGTGCCGAGGGACTTTTCATCATGTCTGTAGCGATAAGACAAGAGTAATGGGTTCAAACTAAAACGGGGGAAGTTCAGGTTAGATATAGGGCAGAAGCTCTTCCCTGTGAGGGTGCTGAGGCGCTGGCACAGGTTGCCCAGAGAAGCTGTGGCTGCCCCATCCCTGGCAGTGTTCAAGGCCAGGTTGGACAAGGCTTGGAGCAGCCTGGTCTAGCGGAAGGTGTCCCTGCCCATGGCAGAGGGTTGGGTCTGGATGAGCTTTAAGGTCCCTTCCAACCAAAACTATTCTGTATGGTTCTATGAGACATCATCCAGAAGACAGAGCCAGGCTCTTCACAGCAGTGCGTGAGGGAGAGCAAGCGTAGGATGAAACAGGAGAGGATCAGACTGGATATCAGGAGAAGCATGTTTGGCCCAAGGACACCAGTTAGTGGGGTTTACTGCCCAGAGAGGTTGTGTAGTCTCCATGCTTAGAGGTTTTCAAGACCAGAGTGTATAAATGTGAACAATTTGCTGTGATATCAGAGATGCAGCTTGGAGGATCTCTGGACTGGAGACCCCTCCAAGGTCCCTTCTGACCTGAGGTCTGTGCTGGTGCAAAGCAGGAGCAGAGGCCAAAGGGACATGCTTCTTCTGGTGCTTAATTTCTGCCTGTGCCCCTGTGAGTTTGGGGGATGGTCACTGGTATTGCAGCCTGGTTTATTTTCTTGTCTCGCTTTGGATGAGTGGGAGAGGCAGGATTTGGAAATACTTATGCAACCTGCCCTGTTTGTATGATGCTCGCACTGAGCTGGTGACACTTCTATAGCCTCAGAGGGTTAGAAGTGTGAATCAGAGGCTGTTTTCCTCCACTGATGCTCCTATAGAAATCTGTGAGATGTGGAAAGTCCCTGTTCCAAGTGTTTTTGTGTTGTTGTGCTGCAGCCTTCCCCCGGTCCAGCCTACCAGCCCTTGCCTGGCTCTGCAGGAGTGAGTCAGCTCAGCCAACAGCATCTCCTCGCCCAGGCTTCATGACGTGGAGGCCCCGATCCCAACTGTGCCCTTCTAACAGTTCAACTGCCAGAGTGATGGTGTGTGGTTCCTGACTTCCTGCGCCCCCTCCTTGCCCAGGCGCTGGGTTCTTCTGCTCCGGCTGGCGCTGGAGATGTGGTAGGACCACGCAGAATATGATGCTGAACCCTCTTAGGTCAGGGCATCAGTGCTGTTGAAAGATAGAGAGCAAAGAGCTGGATGGGGAGGAGGGGAAGCGTTTCACAGACAATTGAAGCAGGGTTTTGTTTGGGGTTTTTTGTGGTTTTTCTTTTTCCCCTCCAAAGTTCCAGTGCCTTTTCTTGTCTTTGTCAAATGAGGCTTTTGCTACAGCGTGTTCTGTCTCAGAGAGCTCAGGGTTTGTGTGGTACTGACTAGAACAATTGATTTTTATTTATGTGTTTATTTACTGCTGGAGAGAGCTGATGCAGGAAGTTTTAAGGCTTTAACTCTTCTGGAGGAGTTCTATTTAGAGAAGCAGCCTGATTCTGTTGCTGTGTGTGATTGGCGCAAGTTCCTAGCATCAGTGTGTGCTCTGCAGTGAAGCCCCAGGATCTCTTACTCCAGTGCCCAGGTCACCTCAAGCCATTCGCTCTTGCAGTCTCCATCAAGGTGCTCCTGTCCAGGGCTGGTTGCCATCTCTTGCCCTGGAGATGCGGATCATACCAGCTTGGCTCACCACCAGCAGGAAAGACGCAAGCTGCAGGTTTTTGGGCACTTCCTGGCCCCGCACCCTGCCCTGTTCCTTCCTGTCTTATTCTGCTCTGCTGAGGCTCCAGAAATGCCCAGATGACACCCAAAGGCAGTGGAGACCCCCTGGCTCGTTCGATGGCTGTGCAGGAGCCAGGGCTCTGTAGCAACAGGACACGTGAGCTCAGCAGAGGCTCGTGGCTTCCTCGCTCAGCAGAGCCCTAGGAGGGGTCCTGAGGTGGGTTTGGAAGGTCACCACCTGGTGTCTTCTTAATCCCTTCCTTATCTTGTCCTAACAATTCTACCCCGCTTTGGTTAGATGTTCCTGTGCATCAGCAGGAAGCAAAGGGCTGGTGAGGTCCCCGCAGCAACTCTTCATTCGCTCCTACTGTCATCCTTCCCCTGCCACTTCTGCACACTTGGAAGTGGTGTCCTGAGGGTAAAAGCCGCATGTCTTCTGGGCAGCTCTGCCTCCAGGTCCTGCCTGCACAGGCTGCCTGCCAGCAGCCCTCTCCAGATGCTGTCACCTCGGCAGTGGGCTCCCTGTGGCTCTCCTAACTCAGCGAGCAGCGTGGTTCAGCATGCTGAAAGCTGTCTACTTGGTTGAGTACCTTCTATATTACTTTTTAAGTGTTATAATTACATTGTTGTGATTGCCAAGGTAGATGCAGTCCTGCCAACATGGTGCTGTCTCCTGCCAGCTGATGTACGCCGTGTCTTAATTGAATAGAGCAGCTGTGGTGGGAAGCGTGGCCATGTGGGGCCAGCCCTGTCTGTGCTGCTGGAGGTGTGGGGCTTTTGACTGTTTTCCACTTCCTTGCTGTGTGCACCCAAAAAGAGCCTCTACCAGATCCCAGGCTGCCGGGAGCCTGCGTTATCCCTGTAACGTGTCCCCTTCCCGAGAAATGATGTCTCATGGGTGGGTGACTTTGCCAGGTCACTGTGTCCTCTCCCACACATGTGCCTGGAAAGGTGGCAGGCGATGTTTATCTCAGTTGAGTTTTGTGGGGCTGGTGAGCATGTGTGTTATCATACAGCAGATGGGGCTGGTGAATAGGTGCTGGAGACAACTGTGTTTCCTCACGCAGGCTCCTTGCCTGCCAGGAAAGGAGCCAGCCAGGCTTTCCAGGGAGAAGTACAGGCTTGGGCGGGCTGCGGATGGCTGTTTCTCCTTCATCCACTTAACTCTTGAGTGGGAGCTGCTGCTGTGATCCACCATGTGCTGGTGTGGGTTGTACCATGTAAGGGCAGGTTCCAGCCTTGTGCCCTCTGTGGTCTTTGGACCCTTAAACTAAGCCTGGTGCTCCAGGCAGGGACTTGAATTGTCCATCAGTCCTAGCTGGGGATCTGGTTGCTCATGGGGGACAAATGAAGACGGGTGTCCCATGTCCTCTCCCATTTCTGTGTATCTCCCACTAGCTTCCAGGGAAAGCTGCGTGGCTGCTGGGCACCAGTACGTGGTGCCTGGGAGAAGCAGGCAGGGATATCTCCTGTCATAGCTTGCCACACTGGTGGCCCTGCTGCTGCAAGAAGAGACACATCAACTCTTCCCACCCTTGAGGGAAGAGCTGGTGGCCTGTCTGGGAGGTTTGAGGTTTTCCTAAGAGCTGACAGTGGAGAAAGGCAAGTAGGTGGAAATCCCAGCAGTACACAGGATGGTGTCCATGGAGTGGACAGTGTTGGGAGCCAGCTCCTGTGGCATGCGAGAGAGGAGGGAACCAGGAGAGGAACAGTGCTTCCAGGGAGCACCACAGCTCCTAGGGTTGGTATCAGAGCTTGGAGGAGAGCATTGTGGTGTCCTGGCTTCCACCTCCCTCTTTGCTGCCTCAAGCTCGGATCTCCTGCCCAGCCAAATGAAGGTGCTGCCTCCCCAAGCCCACAGCTCATGGCTGATGCTTCATCAATCAGGTCTGGCGATGCAGATCACCCCACCATCATGAGGTACCTCTGTCTTTTAGTTACCCTGGTTTTTCCTTTCTCTATTGCAGTGGGAAGGGACAAGGTGATTTCTTTCCATGATCCTGTGGTCACATGGCCAGAAGCCTTGGCCACCTGAGTCGGTCCCTGAGTGTGCGTGATGTGTGCAAAGGTTGGTGGCTGGAGGCTCCTGATCCACAGTGAGCAATGCAGCATCTACATGCAGGGGTGGATTTTTGGGAGCCAGTGTACAGTGGGTGACAGTGTGGGACACTGCAGGATAGACATGGCACAGGTTACTGACAGCCTTTGCTTGCCTTTTGCTGATGCCTGTAGTTTGATGAACCTCAGCCAGTAAAACAAATGGATGTGACAGGATCACAGTGCCCTTCATGGCCCCATTTGCTTCCCTGCCTCTGCTGGGGCTGGGCTGGCAGCTCCTTCACTCTCGCTGCTTGAGGAGTGATCTCTCTTCTTTCCAACCTGGGCATGGTGCTGCCAGAGGGAGAGGATGTGCAGCTCCACAGCTGGAGGCCTTCAGGCAGAAAAATCAATGTTTATATTTCTCTTAGCTGGGAAAGATGCCTTAAATAACTGCAGTAAAGAAATACCTTGTAAAGTTCAGGCTATGAAGTCATGGTGCATGAAGCAGAAGGAATTTTCAAGCTCTCTCTTGCAATAAAATGGAGTTCTTGAGTTCAGGCTTTATTTAGAGAAATGGTTGATTTAAGAAGGGAGATAAAGGCTAGATCTGATCTCTTGCTGAGGCGGAGCTGCAGTTCCTATGGCTGTGGAGCACCATCCGGAAACGTGGTTGGGTTGCTGCTGCTGAAGTATTCCTAGGGGAGTTTCTCATGTGCCCAGCCAAGGGGAGGGTCACCCTCCTCCTCCCTGGGGTGGCTCTTGCTGCATCCTGTGTTCCCTCAGGACCCCACTGGTGCAGTGCGGGCTGCTCAGTGCGTTGGGAAGCTGGTTGTACAGGTGCTGAGCTTGGGATTCTGGAGAGCAGCCGGAACCTGGATCCCTCCGCACTGGCATCTCAGAGTTTTTCCTCTGTGCCATGAAACATCTTTCCCTTCTTTGTTCCAGCCAGTGTCAGGGTTGAACTAGGTCATTGCTAGAGCAGGAAGAGTGGTGAGACCACTGTGGTGCAGCTCACATGATTTAGGCTGCTTGTTCCTTGGTCTGGCTTGGCCTGATTTTGCTGTTCCTGAGAAGAGCTGAGGGCATGGGGTGGACTTGGAGGCTTCTCCTGCAGAGCTGTCCCTGCCCAGGATCTTGGGCAAACAGGGCAGTGTGGAAGGGGGTGGATGGGGATCAGCTCGGCTGCAGAGAGGCACAGCTGGGCTGGAGCTTGGGTTCATGGTTGGGACTTTAGACTTGGCTGCATTATCTGGGAGCAGGAGTGCACAGCAGAATAGCTCCAGGCTCGTGCTGCATGGCTACCTCAAGAACTGGTTTGCCCTTGTTTGAAGGAGGAGGAAGCAGAAAGCTCTGTTTCAGCCCCACCTTTGCTTAAAGCTCCAGGAACTGCCCCTGAGCAGGGGACAAAGGGCACCAGGCAGGGCTGGGATTCCTTCTGCCGCTCATCAGCATATGTGTGAGCATGGCTGCGCCTTCCTGAAAGTATCATGAGGGCTGAGGGGAAAGAGAGCTGCTTCCTGCAAGCCCTGAGGTTGCTGTGGGCTGCAGATCTGGTGCTGCTGCTGCATGGCTCTTTCTGAGCATTGAACCTGCCTAGAAAACATTGTGAGGACCTTTTGCCCTGGCACAACGTGCGTCAGAACCATTCGCCATTAGGGTTTCAGGCGTCTCTGAGCATCACTGGAGGTTGAAACCAAGGGTTGGTGCTGATGGTGTTGCTTCTGCGCTTCCCAGGTAAGCAGGGCAGGACCTGAGCTGGGACACAGTGCCCCTGACCTCAGAACCTGCAGGGGACATGTCCCAGCACTGGTGCACCACGATCTGCCTTGGCTCCAGCGCAGAAGCTGCTGCAGACTGGCCAGGTCAGGCTTCTGGCCCCAGAGCCTATAGCTGGGTGAAGGCACCACTGTACACCACAAACCTGGTTTTCCTTGCTTGGTGGTGCCTGGTATGGGATAGCACAGTTATCCCAGCGTAGATAAGCAGCGTGCCCGTGGTGGCCAGCCGAAAGGAGAGAAGAGAGACAGGAACAGATAGTGAAACTGGAGTGACACCAAAGGGGGAACGAATTTGCCCTCGGAACAGCAGGTAGGCACAGCATGGTATCACCTCCTCCAGAGAGTTGCAAGCAAGCTGCAGATGTACCAGATGTTGGGGTTGGGTGCAGAGGCAGGGTGCTTGCTCCCCAGGATGCATGCCTGACATGAGGGTGGGGCCAGTAAGGTTGTGGGGCTTTTTCTTGTGCCCTTCCTGAAGTGTTTTGGGTGGAAGCCAGTGTGTTTCCATGCACTTGGAAAAACAGTTTGTCAGTGCCAGAGGAGCAAGTGCCCGGAGAGCAATGACTGGATTGATGGTTGTCCCCTTTCTGGAAGCAAGGTGCTGACTGTGCCAGCCCAGGACACATGTGGTACCCCTGCAGTCAGGGTGGCCTTGGCCTCACACTGTTGTCTTCTCTCTTCCAGCCATTCCCACTCTCCCGGCTCCATGGCTGCTGTCCGCGAGTGGTCCTGCACCCGCTGCACCTTTCTGAACCCCGTTGGCCAACGGCAGTGCTCCATATGCGAAGCCCCCCGCCAGAAGCCCGACCTCAACCACATCCTGCGCCTCAGTGTGGAGGAGCAGAAATGGGCTTGTGCCCGCTGCACCTTCAGGAACTTTCTGGGCAAGGAAACCTGTGAGGTATGTGGCTTCACCCCAGAGCCAGGACCCAGTGGCTCCCCCTTGCCCGTCATCAATGGCATCTTGCCCAAGCCCACCGTGCTTGTGGAGCCCAAGGGCACGTCCAAGGAGGAGGCTGCCAAGGCAGAAAGCAGCAGCGAGGACCTGGAGGGGAAGAGCCCTGATGAAGCGGAGCTGGAGAGTGGCTGGGCTTGCCAGCGCTGCACTCTGCACAACACACCGGTGGCCAACTCCTGCTCTGCCTGTGGTGGCCCACGCAAGCTCTCCCTGCCCAAGATCCCCCCAGAGGCGCTGGTCGTCCCTGAAGTCATCACCCCCGCTGGGTTTCACGTGGCCCCCTCTACCCCGCAGCCTTTAGTCCCTGCAGAGATCTCTGACAGTGATGCTGTGGCCACCCAGGGCCCAGTGGCTATGGAACAAGAGGGCCAGAAGGTACCGGCCTTCGGTCCCTTCTCCCCGGGGCTGCAGAACAATCCTGTCCCGCGGAGCCGCCGGGAGGTACCCCCCCACCTGCAGATGCCAGGTGCCGAAGCCCCCCAGCCCGTGGCTCAGGGTGCAGCGGGGCAGAAGGGCTCTCCCCAGGGTCAGGCCAGAGCTGCCCCTGCTGCCCGCTTCCAGGATCTGCTGCCCAACAAGCGGCTGGGCGTGCTGGAGGAGGAGATGGAGGTCAGTCCTTCCCATTGGAAGTGCAGCTCCTGCTCTCTGCTTAACTCTGCCGGGGCCGGTAAATGTGAGGCTTGCAGCGCACAGAAGGGCAGTGACACCATCAATCTGGCAGGGGACACGGTGAGGTTTACCCCGTGCAGCCCCTCCAGCCCAGACTTCACCACGTGGTCCTGTTCCAAGTGCACCCTCAAGAACCCCACTGTGGCCCAGAAGTGCAAAGCCTGTGGCTCCTCCAAGCTGCATGGCTTCCAGGAGCATGGCACACAGGGCGAGCCGTCCCCACGGTGCCCTGACTGCGGCACTGGTGACAAAGGTGGCTGCTGCTCCTCATCCTGTGGTGGCAGGGCCCCGTCCGCACGCAAGGTCGCCCGTCTCTTCCCATCCCAGCTGCCCTCCGGACAAGAGAGGCCGGGCCAGTGGGCTTGCCCCGCCTGCACCTTGCTCAACGAGCTGAAGGCCAAGCACTGTGTGGCCTGCCATACCCCGCAGCAGTACGTGGCCCAGCGCAAGGGCCTCAAGCCCCTCAAGAGACGGGAGAGCATGCATGTGGAGAAGAGGCGGCAGACGGATGAGGGGGAGGCCAAAGCCCTGTGGGAAAACATCGTGACCTTCTGCCGGGAGGTGAGTGCTCACTGAACTGCTCTTGCTCCTGGCTGTGCTTGGAGAGGGCCCTTCCTGCCTCCTCCATGGGGCTCGGCCATTGCTTGTCACAGGCAAGCTGCCTTCTGTGCCCCAGAGGAGGTGTTCACCAGCAGTAGCAGGGTTCTAGTTGCAAACACTGGAGGGTAATAGTTTAAACAGGTGCAAGAGAATCTCTGGGGTGAAAGTGACCCGTGCAGTTCACTCCTGGTTCAAGGGTGACAGAGTTTGAGTGTTAACTCTGAAACCTAGTGATGTTTAGACCTCATAGCAGCCTTCCAGTATCTGAAGGAGGCCTACAAGGATGCTGAAGTGGGACTCTGTCAGGGACTGTAGCGATAGGACAAGGAGTGTTGGGCTTAAGCTTAAACAGTGGAAGTTCAGGTTAGATATAAGGAAGAAGTCCTTTACTGTGCAGGTGGTGAGGCACTGGCACAGGTTGCCCAAAGAAGTGGTAAATGCCCCATCCCTGGCAGTGTTCAAGGCCAGGTTGGACAGAGCTTTGGGTGACATGGTCTAGGGTGAGGTGTTCCTGCCCGTGGCAGGGGATTGGAACTCAATGATCTTAAGGTCCTTTCCAAACCAAACTGATGTGGGATTCTGTGATTCTATGTTTTAAATCAGTAAGACAGAACATCTGGGCTGAAGGGGGTTTCTTAGCTAGTCAGTGCAGCTCCTTCCCTGTCCAAGTGTGGGGAAAGCTGGGAAAGAGTGTGCCCAGGTTTGCTAGTTGCACTAATGACGTGTGTGTGCAGGAGATACAGGGATGGAGCAGACAGGCTCAGAGCACTGACAGGGTGCAGGCAGGGGAACTGCTTCCACTGCCAGCAGCTGAACATGTTCAGGAACCATGAGCTGGGCCTTGGTGATGTTTGGGAATGCCCAGCTGCAAATGGCTTGCCCCTGTTCTGGGAGGGATGGCTGAGGTTTGGCTGAAGCCTCAGTCCGGGTGAGGGTTTCAGGAGCACACACCACTGTGAAGGATCTGGCTCCATCTATTGGGTTTCAGTCTGAAACACTGCTCTGATGGCCCTGGTTTTAATCTGAGTGGCATAAGATGCTCCTGTGAATGCTGCTCTTTCTCTGGCCTCTTTCTGGGGAAGCCTCCAGCTCTTCTGAACCAGATGGAAAGGGTGTTGCAATCCCATTATGGCATACAGACAAGGCTTTTCCTGCCTGGTCTGAGGAGTGTGCCCATGCCTGCTGATCTCCTGCAAGAGTGGGACCATAGGGATGTTTGACTTGGGTGGGGATCTGTTGAGAATGATCCTGGTTTGGGGTTGTGGGGTTTTTTAATTGCTGCATGTGCATCCTAACAGATGCTCTTGCTTATCCCACTGTCACACGTTTCTCCTATGATTAACCATCCTTTTCCCTTTCTGAGTTACAATATGCAGCAGCGCATTCTGCAGATCCAGAAAGACAGCCCAGAGCTCTTGCTGTCTGTGTCATGCCCTGAATCTCTGCCTGCAGAGCATTCCCATGTGCTGGGGAGGCCCCATTTCATAGAATCATAGAATCATAGAATAGTTAGGGTTGGAAAGGACCTTAAGATCATCGAGTTCCAACCCCCCTGCCATGGGCAGGGACACCTCCCACTAAACCATGCCATCCAAGGCTATGTCCAACCCCACCTTGAACGCCGCCAGGGATGAAGCATTCACAACTTCCCTGGGCAACCCATTCCAGGGCCTCACCACCCTCACAGTAAAGAATTTCTTCCTCAGATCCAATCTAAACTTCCCCTGTTTAAGTTTGAACCCATTACCCCTTGTCCTCTCACTACAGTCCCTCATGAAGAGTCCCTCTCCAGCATCCCTATAGGCCCCCTTGAGGTATTGGAAGGCTGCTATGAGGTCTCCACACAGCCTTTTCTTCTGCAGGCTGAACAGCCCCAACTTTCTCATCCCTCTTCCTCCATCCATCACACAGTTGGCAGTGCTTCCCTTGGTCCATGTGGTCCAGGGGAGGTGGCAGTGGAGATGGTCACGTCCCTGCTCCAGAAGGGCTTGTAGGGGGTTGTTGGCAGAGCAGGAAGAGTGAAGGAGGTCCAATGCCCGGATTTATCACCTTGCAGGAGAAATAAGCAGAGCTTGACTGGCACCATCTGTGAGCAGGCTTATTGCTGCCCAGGCATGGGAGGAGGTACCTGCTTCTCTTCCCTCCACTCTGGTGCTGCTCCTGCAGCTCTTGTGCCTCTCCTTCCCTCCATCTCACAGGCATATTGGTGATGATAACTTCTCTAAAGCATTTAGAAATACATGAAGGGAGACATCATGCTGTAAAGGTAACTAGCTTATTAGGCAGGCTTCCCTGTTGCTGCTGGGGAATGCACTGCTATGGCCCTCACATTGCCTCCATTATCATGCTGGTGAAGTCCATGGGCTTCTGCAGTCCTGTCCTGGCTCTGCTGAGACCCTGGCTATGTTGCCAGCAAGGCTGAAGGCTGCTGCTCCTTGGAAAAGCACCACAGGGACTCCATGGGGAACAGCAAGCTTGTGCTGTGACTCCAGGACTGCTGCGTGCTTGGTGCCCTGCGCAGCCGGGTCCCAAGGAGCCTAATTGCTCCCCGAGGAGGGAGGTCCGGATGAGGCTGCTGTCAGGAAACAGATGCTCCCCGGGGAAAGCCAGCACACACTGCGACGTGTCCTTGGCTCACTTCAGTATTTGAATAGTGCCATCTCTTAGCTGAAAAACACCCTTCTGCAAGATTGAAGCTAGAAGTGCTAATTGAGGCACCATGTAGAAAGCATTGACGCAGGACTGCAACAAAAGAGGAAACACAACTACTAGTTTGCTGTGCATAAAAGCTTTGGAATTTAAATTGTAGCTGGCTTTTGCTGAAAGAATTTAATTTCATTTAATTACCAATAACAAAGAAATCCTGATTCTTATTTCACCCTGTGTTAAACTGTGTGGAAAAGCCACCTTTCTCCACTGGCTGAAGTTCTGTGCTTTCATCCTGACAGTGTGGCTAATAACTTCAGGATTATCCACCCTTCAGACCATTTGTTGTTCAGCCTGGAGAAGAGAAGGCTCTGAGGGGACCTCAGAGCAGCTTCCACTGCCTAAAGGGGCTACAAGAAAGCTGGAGAGGGGCTTTGGACAAGGGCCTGTAGAGACAGGACAAGAGGGAATGGCTTTAACCTGAGAGAGGGGAGACTGAGATGAGCTCTTAGGCAGAAGTTCTTCCCTGTGAGGGTGCTGAGGCGCCGGCACAGGGTGCCCAGAGAAGCTGTGGCTGCCCCATCCCTGGCAGTGTTCAAGGCCAGGTTGGCTGGGGCCTGGAGCTGCCTGGTCTAGTGGAAGGTGTCCCTGCATGCGCATGAGCCTTAGGGTCCCTTCCAACCCAAACCAGTCTGTGATTCTGTGATTCTGCAATTCTATATTATTTTATATGCAGCAGCTATTACATGTGGGCTCAGCTATGGATACCCTCACTCTGGAATTCCTTGCCTGTCTGTGGTCTGGCCAAATACAATTGCAAAAGCTGCCCATAACATCCTCCATGGATGTTCCTGGGGGGTGGCACAAGACTGCCAAGCTCTGGAGCAGGAGCAGCTCAGACCTTAGCACAGGGCTTAGGTTGAGCAGTGTTTGCCAGCTGGCTCCTCACAGGCTTGCTCTTCTCATGCTTTGCCACTTCTAGAGGCAGCCAAGGTCCCCCCTGGGCCAGCTTTTAGCACCAGCACAAAGCGTGAGACAGTCCCTGCCAGGGGAGGTTCCTGTGAAACACAAAAAGGCAGATTTGGGTTGCAGGCTGGAGAGCTGAGCCAGCTCGTGACTGGGCTGGATGCTGGACCCGAGGCACAAAATGTATCTGTGCCGTTGCCAGCAGACACCCAGCCCCAGTGCTGTCCCCTGCATCGGAAGGGGCTGCTCAAGCAGGAGGGCTGAGGGTGCAAGGGGGGCTCTCCAGGCCAGCCTTGTCCTAGGGGACCCCAGGATGCTGCACAGCTGCACATTGATGCTCTCCTTGCCTTTTGCTCTCACAGAACAAAGTCAATTTTGTAGATGACAGTTTTCACCCTGGGCCCAAGTCTGTGGGATTCCCAGAAGGCGACAGCGTGCAGCAGAGGGTGAAACAATGGCTGCGACCCCATGAAATCAACTGTAGCATCTTCAAGGACCGGTCGGTGAAGTGGTCAGTGTTTCGGACACCCAGGCCCTCAGATATCCTGCAGGGACTGCTGGGAAACTGCTGGTAAGGGCAAGTGAGCTGGGCTGACACCTTCCTGCTCCTTCCTCCTTTCCCCCCTCCTTTATCCAGATCAGACCCCTCAGCCCTACTCAAACCCATTTATACCCCCAGGCGTGTAGCCCATCCTCTGCCTCACCCCTTACCCCTGCATGGCTGGGCAGCTGCCTGCTGCCTGCCCATGACACGTCCCCTCCTACCGGCAGGTTCCTGAGTGCTCTGGCTGTGCTGGCCGAGCGGCCCGAGCTGGTGGAGCGGGTGATGATCACCAGGACACTGTGTCCCGAGGGTGCCTACCAGGTGCGGCTCTGCAAGGACGGCACGTGGACCACGGTGCTGGTGGATGACATGCTGCCTTGTGATGAGTGCGGGTTCCTCCTCTTCTCGCAGGTCAGCAGCCCTGGGGGGTGAAGGAGTGATGGGATGGGCTGGGAACTGCTCCGCAGGTAGGGAGGAGGCTTGTCCCCAGCTCTCCCAGGAGAGGCAGTGGGAAGAGGTACTGCTGTGAGACACCTACTCTTGTGCTGCGTGGGGGGTTTGCAGCTCAGGATCCTGCTTTTTGCTGCACCCTCAAGACAGCTGAGCTCATTGAGGCCATGATATAAAGCTATTTAGTCCCCTTTGGGCATTTTCCAGGCTGTGATGGAGCAGTTTCATTTGCAGTTGCCTTTCCCTCACTCCTCCCTGCAGTTCAGTAGCACGAGAAGCCACCTTCATTCTTCACAGAAAAAGGAAGCTCTTTTAACCTGAGTGTTTCATGCTGTGGGGGGCTGAGGGAAAGCTGTTGCTTTCCTCTGCGGGGAGGTCTGGCAGCTTGGCTTTGCCAGGGAGGGACTGTGGAGAGGGAGGGACAACAAATCAGCCTGTTTCGAGCCAGTGCCCAGTTGCTCTGAGCACACTCAGGTGGCATCTGCTGGGATGAATGGAGCTCCCGCAGCCACTTCAGGCCGTCAGTGCTGTCATGCCCGTCCTGCTTGCCAGGCCCAGCAGCACTTGCTGGGATCACATCCATGAAGGAGACTGGGAACGTCTTTATTGAAACTCAGGCAGCAAAATCTGACAAAGAAAACAAAGTGTCACTGTCAGGAGGAGCCACGGACCGGACTGATGGGTTGGACTTTGTTCTGTCAATTCCAGTCCTCTTTTAAAGTACACACAGCCCCACACCACATCATCTGTAGATGTTAGGACGGAACTCTGGCTGGGGAAATGGGGCCTGAAGGTAAGGACAAGGGGGAATGGCTTTAACCTGACAGTGGAGAGATTGAGATGAGCTCTTAGGCAGAAGTTCTTCCCTGTGAGGGTGCTGAGGCGCTGGCACAGGTTGCCCAGAGAAGCTGTGGCTGCCCCATCCCTGGCAGTGTTCATGGCCAGGTTGGATGGGGCTTGGAGCAGCCTGGTCTAGTGGAAGGTGTCCCTGCCCATGGCAGGGGTTTGGAACTGGATGAGCCGTAGGGTCCCTTCCAGTGCGAACCACTGTGTATGATTCTGTGGTTTGGGGAACCTTAATGTTGGTACAGCTTGAGTGTGCTCAGTAGCCTGTGCCATCTGCAGGGTGGAGGTGGTCCAGTGCTGGGGCAACTGCTGGTTGTCCCAGGGCTGTGTCGAAGCTCACAGGCGTCTTGGGGCTGCAGCACAAAACCCTCCTTACCCCTGGCTCCAGGCAGGGACTTGCAGCTGTCCAAGCTGCCTGGCCACATTCCCAGCAGCATGGTGGATCTTCCCCTGGGATACAGGGACACTGGGGCAACGCTGCTGAAGGCCAGTCCTCTTAAGGAGAAAACTTTGGAGAGGGGAAGAAGAAGGAGTCAGTGTCTACATTTTGCCTCTCAGTACACAGAGGATCCAGATGTATTTCTTTATTTTCAGTGTAAAATTTACCTGTCTCTCATTTTCTTTTTTAATTTCCATCTATCTTTCCTCTCTTACAAATTTCAAGTCTATTATTATTATTATTGTTGTTGTTATTATTATTATTATTGATGGAAGGTTTTCTCAAGGGCTGGCCTTGCCTTACCTGTGTCTCCAGGGGCATCTGAATGTTACCAAGATTTTTTCCACCGAGTGTTTAGCTGTGGGAGCTTATAAAGGGAAACCAGAGTTTTAAAATCAAAGGAAAATCAGGTTCTTTCCCAAGCTCCCTGACTGCAGCTCAGGAAAAAAAACAACATGGATTTTGTTGAGGGAACGACTCAAAACCCAGTGGAAAGCGCTTGCAAGCTTGCTTTATCCGTGGGAAAGAAAGCTTCAGTGCCCTCCTTTCCTCTCCCAGCTCTCGGCTGCCACCTGGGAGTCGCACACAGTCACACTGCACCAGCGCTTTTCCCCCTCCAAGCACTGGCTAAAAACCTGATTGTCTGGGGTTGTAGAGAACGGTATTGTCTCCTTGCCTTTTGCCCTCATGCACCTTCCCCTTGGCATCCTCACTGCAGGCAGGGGATGGAGCTGAGGTGTCTCAGTTGCTGGGGATGAGAGGTGAAGCACTGCTGGAGGCTGCATCCTGCAGTGACTTGGACATGGTGGTGACGGCTGCACTCTCAGCCCGTGGCCGATGGAGGCTTTGCAAACCTGGGTGCATTAATGCAGCGTCTCCATTTCTTCCCATATCTATAATCAGCCTGGAGATGCCAAGAGCAATAGCCTGGCACCAGAACAAAGCGTCTCCAGGGGGAGCTTTCCACCACGGAAAACTTGCATCTTGTTGCAACATCTTGCCACTGTCCCTGTGCTGGAGTAGAGGACTTTCCCATCTGCCTGAGAGATCTTGGAGCTTGTCCTTGAAACAGTGTTACTGTTCCATGATAAAATCTACCCGGTCCCACCTCCCTGTGTGTTCTGGGCAGCCTCCTCCGCCAAAGGTGTGTTAGTTTTGGTTTGCAGCAGTGTGAGTGAAAGGCAGCTGTTCCAGATGTGCTTGAGAGTCTCTTCCATTATACTCCATCCCTGGCAGTGTTCAAGGCCAGATTGGACAGAGCCTTGAGCGACATGGTCTGGTGTAAGGTGTCCCTGCCCATGGCAGGGGGGTTGGAACTGGATGACCTTAAGGCCCTTTCCAACCCGCACCAGTCTGGGATCCGATGATTATTAAACCCTTTTCAATCCAGGTTGAAGCAGAAGGAAGGGACAGTTAGCTTGTAATGTGGGCACCCACCCTGCCAGCCTGACTGCCTAGGCACCTTAGAGTGCAGCTCTGTCCGACAGACATTTACTCTAGGATGTCTTCCTAAGTGGAATTAAACTGTGCAAACAAAACACTGAGCAGGTGGAGAATGGGTTCTTCCTCATGTGCCCAAGCTCCTGGTGTCTGGTCTTGCTGCTCCTGCCTCTCCATCTCCAGCAGAAGGGTGGCTGAGAGGGGCTTTGCCTTGTCTGCATGTGCTGTGTTTGCTTTCCCATCCCCTGCCCGTGCAACTCGTGACGTGTTTCTCCCTCTTTCTACAGGCCCAGAGGAAGCAGTTGTGGGTTGCCCTCATTGAGAAGGCTCTGGCCAAGCTCCATGGTTCGTACTTTGCCCTCCAGGCGGGGCGTGCTATTGAAGGCCTGGCTACACTAACGGGTGCGCCCTGCGAGAGCCTGATGCTGCAGGTCAGCTCCACTAACCCTCGTGAGGAGCCCATTGACACTGACCTCATCTGGGCCAAAATGCTGAGTTCTAAGGAGGCTGGGTAAGATGAGGCAGGAGGGTGCCGTGGCAGGAGCATGGACACTTGGAGAGGGGGGGAAGGGGGAGCACTCTTGGAGAGGCTCAGAGGAGAGGGGCTGCTGGAGTCCACCACCTCATCTGGAGCACTGGTGGAGCTCCCCCTTTAAACTCCTCAGAAATTCTTTCTCCGTTGTTTCATTCTCATATGAAATGAAAACGCTGGTGAAGTTCCCTGTGCACGTTTACTGCTGTCTTGTAGGAGTTGTGAAGTGGCCGGCATCCAGCCCGCTTGCTTTGCTTTCAGTGGTGTTTGTATTGTTAAGTGCTTGACTCTGCACGTGTCTCCCACCCATACACATTGCAGCTTTGCTGGCCATACCTGGGCATGACTCTAGGCAGTCTGTAGGAGACAAAGCATAAGTAAACATATAAGCAAAAAAGATGTGGATGGGCTGAAAGGATCCAGAGAAGGGTCACAAAGATGATCCCAGGACTGGGAAGCATGTGACAAAAGGCTGAGAGAGCTGGGTTTGTTCAGCACTGAGAAAAGAAGGCTCAGGGGAGAATCTTCACCCTGTGCCAGTACTTAAAGGGTGGCTACAAAGAAAAGAGACTCCCTTTTTACAAGGAGTCACACGAAAAGAGGAGGGGTGATGGGCACAGGTTACTCCTGGGGAGATGCCAGCTGGGCACAAGAGGAAAATTTTTCCCAATGAGAACAACCAACCACTGGAATAATCTCTCAGGGAAGTGGTGACTCCCCAGCACTGGACATCTTTAAGATATGGCTGGACAGTGCTAGGACATCCGGTCTGGGTCATGCTTTGCTTAGAAAGGTTGGACCACATGATCCTTGAGATCCCTTCCAACCTGGTATTCTGTGATTCAAACACCTTATTGCTCTGGCAGAAGGAGTGGGAGGGCAGTTTGGTTAGCTGAAGGCACATGGGAGACTGGTAGGTCCCAGCATGTGGTGTCCCCCCAAGCCTGGCTGGTGCAGATCTCTCACCCCAAGTAGTCTGTCCTCACCCCTGCAGGGGCCAGCAGCCTGCAAAGGGGAGGCAGATGCACCACTTGCCTTTCTGTGTGGCTGGGGAGATTTAGTGTTGTTGCAGAGAGGGAATATCCAGGAAGCTCCTGGGGGAAGCCTGTCCCATGCCGTGAGGAGTAGGGATGAGCTTCCCCCCATACCAGGCCTGGCAGGACATGGAGGTTTTGCTGTTCCCTTGTGCAGGTTCCTCATGGGCGCGTCCTGTGGAGGAGGCAACATGAAGGTGGATGATGTGGCCTACGAGAGTATGGGTCTCCGTCCACGGCATGCATACTCCATCCTGGATGTGCGGGATGTCCAGGGCTTCAGGTGAGCCCAGGGTGGAGGCTGGTGTGGTCCCACAGATATCCCTGCCACAGGCCAAGGAGAAACCCTGGGGATGGATAATTGAGTGCAGGCCGGACAAGACCTCGGGGGCTCTTCAGTGTCCCATCCTCATGGCCAGCAAGGGCTATTTCTGCATCCCAGGGTGTCATGTAAGCGCTTTTTTCCATATGTGCTGTCCTTTCTGGGCACTGCCTCCACACGCAGGGCTGCTCTGCTCCAGCACACCCTATAGCGCAGAATGGTTCACCAGGTCTCACAAGACAGAGGATTGAGTTGAGCTCTTGTATGAGGTAGTCATGGCACCATTCTCAGCTTTGGAGGGTGGGGGATAGAAATGGGTGCTGCCTCCAAAAGCCTGGGTGCTCTGTTTAGCCCCATTTGCAGCCACATCACACTTATTAGCCTCTTCCCTGCTGAGTCCGTTCCCTGCAGTGCCTGTCTGCAGGCCCCTTGGTCAGGGAAGGGCAGAGGAAGCTGCAGCAGGTCCAGGGCTGCTGGTCAAGAGCATCTCCAGCCACAGTGGGGGTGGAAAATTCAGTCTAGGATGCTGTGAGGGCTTTGAAAGGCAGGGGCAGAAGTGGCACTGTGTCCTCTGCAGGGGGCTGTCTGGGTCTACAGAGGTGGGAGAGCATCTCAGAGGTGATCTTCCCTGTGCTGCCCTTCCTCCTGGGCCTCTGACACTATTTCCCCTTTACCCCAGGTTACTGCGGCTCCGAAACCCCTGGGGCCGCTTCTCCTGGAATGGGAGCTGGTCTGATGAGTGGCCGCACTGGCCGACTCCACTGCGGCATGACCTGATGCCCCACGGCAGCAGTGAAGGTGTCTTCTGGATGGAGTACAGCGACTTCATCAAGTACGGTAGCACCCACGAGGCAGAGCCTGTGGGGTGGGCAGCAAGGCAGGGGACAGAAAAGGGGTCAAGGTGGGGCGGGCAGGAGAAGGTGTCGCCAGGGTCTGCGTGAGCGCAGAGCAGTGTCCACACAGAGCCCCTGCCGGGGCTGAACCCAGCTTCCCCACAGGTATTTTGACTCAGTGGATATCTGCAAACTCCATTCGGACTGGCACGAGGTGCGTGTGCAGGGCATGTTCCCCAACAAGGCCAGTGGGCCGGTGACAGTGACATCGCTGACGGTGTTGGAGCGAGCTGCCCTGGAGTTCGCCCTCTTCCAGGAGGGCAGCAGGTGAGCTGGACCTGGGAGAAAGCCCAAACACATCACCCTTTCGTCCTAGGCCATCCCACACAGGGTCACAGAGCTCAGGGGTGAGTCCCCATTCCCCATTTCTCCAGTTCTCGAGGTCTACATTTTGTTGTAGCCAAAACCCAAGCCCTGAACGTGTGCTCGTTTCCGGGGCTGGAACTTGGGGCAGCAGGAGGACTGGATGAGAGAGTTTGGATATTCAGCCTGGGGAAGAGAAGTCTTTGGGGAGACCTTAGAGCAGCTCCAGTGCCTAAAGGGGCTGCAAGAAGCCTGGAGAGGGGCTTTGGACAAGGGCCTGTAGAGACAGGACGAGGAGGAATGGCTTTAACCTGACAGAGGAGAGACTGAGATGAGCTCTTAGGCAGAAGTTCTTCCCTGTGAGGGTGCTGAGGCGCTGGCACAGGGTGCCCAGAGAAGCTGTGGCTGCCCCATCCGTGGCAGTGTTCAAGGCCAGGTTGGATGGGGCTTGGAGCTGCCTGGTCTAGTGGAAGGTGTCCCTGCCCATGGCAGGGGGTTGGAACTGGATGAGCTTTAAGGTCCCTTCCAACCCAAATCAGTCTGGGATCCTATGGTGACCCTTCCTCTGGATCTGCCATCCTGCCTGTGCCCTCCCCATGCTCTGCAGCCTGTCCCTGGGGTGATGTGTTACTGTTCTCCCCTTCTGTCGCAGGCGGTCAGACGCAGTGGACAGCCACTTGCTGGACCTGTGCATTATGGTGTTCCGGGCCACCTTTACCAGCGGGAACAAGCTGAGCCTGGGCCGGCTGATGGCTCATAGCAAACGGGCTGTCAAGAAGTTCGTCAACTGCGATGTCATGCTGGAGCCGGGCGAGTATGCTGTGGTGTGCTGTGCTTTCAACCACTGGAACACTGCCCTGGCAGGCCCCAACGCTCTCCAGGGTGAGGGGCCCCCACACAGCTGTGCTCTCTTGCAGTGGGCAGCGGTGGCAAAGCTCTTGACCTTCACCACAGGGACCTTGATGTGGGTGGAGGTTGCTTCCGCATGCAGCAACCCTGCTCCTGGGGGTTGTGGGCTTGGTGACGGTGCCACTGATCCCTCCTTCCTGTATGTGTCTCTGCAGCATCCAGTCCCACCAGCAGCCGACCAGCCACTGATTATTCCAGCTATATCCTGGCAATCTACAGCTCCCGGCTGGTGATGGTGGAGCAGGTGGAGGCGCAGCCCACGACTTTGGCAGATGCCATCATCCTGCTGACTGAGAACAAGGGCGAGCGCCACGAGGTGGGTGCAGAAGGCACAGGGCAGGGACTGCCTGTGGCTGCAGTGGTGTCAGGGTGATGCTGACAGTGGGAGCCTGGACCCTGCCTCTGCTGCATCCTCAGTTTGGCAGGGGCCAGGCAGGGTTGTGCCAGCCCTGGCTGCCATCTCGTCTCCTTAACCCCATGGATACCCATCCCCTTTGCTGGTTGGGGTACCTGAGCAGCTGCGGATGGAATATGTTGGTCCAGGGGCTGGGACTGGGAGCAGGGGTGCCTGGATGCCTGCCAGCCCTGACGCTGCTCTTCGCCTCAGGGCCGCGAAGGGATGACCTGCTACTACTTGACTCATGGCTGGGCAGGGCTCATCGTGGTGGTGGAGAACCGGCACCCCAAGTCCTACCTGCACGTCCAGTGCGACTGCACCGACAGCTTCAACGTCGTCTCCACGCGCGGGAGCCTCAAAACACAGGACAGCGTTCCCCCCCTGCACAGGTCTGGGGTAGGCAGAGGTGGCAAGGGCAGGCAGGCTTGGAGCCAGGCAGGGTCTAGGGCTGGCAGGGAAGTGCAGGCAGAGGGTGGGCACTGGGGTGACATCACATTGTCTGGGCTCTTCACTGCAAGAGAGACACTGATGTGTTGGAGCCGGTCCAGAGAAAGGCAACAGAGCTGGTGAAGGGCCTGGAGCACAAGTGTGATGAGGAATGGCTGAGGGAGCTGGGGGGCGGTTTAGTCTGAGAAGACAAGGCTCGGGGGGACCCTATTGCTTGCTGCAACTACCTGAAAGGAGGATGGGGCCAGGAGGTCAGGGTCCATCTCAGGTTAACAAGTGATAGGATGAGAGAAGATGGCCCTAGGTTGCACAAGCGGAAGTTTTGACTGGGTATTAGGAACAATTCCTTCCCCAGAGGGTGCTCAGGCATTGGAACAGGCTGCCCAGGGCAGTGGTGGAGTCACCATCTCTGGAAGCGTTCCCAAACCACGTAGACGAGGCCCTCAGTGACATGGTTTAGTGGTGGCCTTTGCAGTGCTGGGGAACGGTTGGACTTGATGATCTTAAAGGTCTTTTCCAACCTGGTTGATTCTATGGTTCTACGGCCAGGGCAGTGGCAGCTGCCTGTCCCTGAGCCCGCCATTCTCTTTTCAGGCAAGTGTTGGTGATCCTCTCCCAGCTGGAGGGTAATGCCGGCTTCTCCATCACCCATCGCCTGGCGCACCGCAAAGCCACCCAGGCCTTTCTCAATGACTGGATGCTGACAAAGGGCACCCACAACCCGCTGCTCACACCTGAGGTCGCAGGGCTCCATGGCCCCCGGCCCCTATGACGAAGCACCTCCCACTCCCTGCTCCGCTCCCCCCTTCTCTGCACCGAGCCTCTGGCCTGGGGTCACACCTGAGCTGTCAGTGCTGTGGGGCAGAGCCAGAGCATCAACACCCAGCACTTGGCTTGCTCTCAGGGCCAGGACCAGCTCTGCCCACTGCCCCCCCGGCCCTGGTGCCTCCGGACCCCTGTGCACTGGTTGAGGAGCTGTGGGCACGCGGCCATCTCAGGATCCCTCCTGCCCCAAACCTGCCCTGGGGCCAGTGCCCTCGGCCTGCAGCAGGGGGCTGTGGGAGGGGGGGGCTGGAGGTTGCTGTCAAGGCCCTTCCGAGGCACCGCGCTCAGGACTCTGCCCCCTCCCGTGGCGCCAGGGCGCTGGCGCTGCAAAAATAAGAATATACCTCTGATGTCTGTCTGTGTGTGTGACCCTCCGTCTGTCCCCGGGCCCTTCCCACTGTCTTGTTCCTCCCCATTGTCTGCTGCCAGGACCAGCATAGCACCGAGGTATCGTATCAGGGTGTGCTGGGGTCACCATGGTGCCGCTTGTGGTTGGACCCCCCCATCCACCTTGCGTGTCCTGAGTGCTGGGGCTGGGGAGAAGGCGCTCGGTTGTTGGAGGAAGCTGCTGCCAGGGTGTTTTCCTCACCCCTCAGGCTGGCCTCCGCCGCCACTGCTCAGGGTGGGCAGCGAGGCCATGGGCTGATGCTCAGCAGCACTACAGCGGAGGGGACCCCACTCACCTTGTCACACAGTGTCACTATGCAAAGGCAGCCGCTGGGAGCAGTGCCTGGAGTGAAGCCATGGCCCTGAGTGGGACTCTGTCCCCCCAGGGGCCTCCCCATGCCATGCCGAGGGGTGGCAGCTCCAGAGCTGGCCTCTGGGGAGCAGCTCCCATGGCTTTACCACGTTGCTATGTCCTGGGGGGTGTGATTTTGGGGGGTGGGGAGAGCAGAGCACCCCATCCTTAGAGGCCAAGCCCTGTGGGCAGCAGTGAGCACAAGGCAGATGCCTGCAGGAGCTGTGGGGTGCTGCTGGCTGTCCCCCTCCTGTTCAGGGCATGGTGGCTCTCTGGCTTAGCACAAGGGTGCGTGTGTGTGTGTGTGTGTGTGTGTGTGTGCGTGCGTGCGTGCCTGTTTTGGGGGTTCCCTGATGTTCCCCTCCTTCCCTGTGAACCTGCAGTTTGGCGTGGGGCAGTTGATGTTGGGTGCTGGGATGGTGCTGGGGGCCTGCCTGCACCCCACACCCTGCACCGGTAGGGATGGATGGTGGCTTGTGGCTTTGCCCAGCGTGTCCCTGTATCCCAGCGGATGGGGGGGGGGTGGCTGCGCTGGCACCGTCCCTGCCACAGCCGCTGAGCTAAGCTCTGTCTGTATCTTTGTTCTGTTTTCTCCCTTCCCCTCTCCTTCCTCCTTTGATTTGTCATTCACTTTTTTCCCCTCTTTCTTTCCGTCTCTGAGCTGTGAATATTTTTAACCCTGTAAATACTGCCCAGCTCTTCAGAATCATAGGATATTTTATCAACTGTAAATCCAAGCAGTAATCCCTGTACCATATGAATTATCCATGGGTGGTTTTCAAACTCAGGTTCTGACGGACCAAATAAAGTTTTGTTTTGTACTGAAGCTGCTGCTTTTGCTGTGCTCGGCTGCGGGAGGGATGCAGGGATGACTGGGATGGAGAGATTTGGGGTCCAAGCCGTTTCTTACAGTGATGGGTGTCCGTCGGTGACTTCAGAGCAGAGCTGAGCACCAAAGAAAGGGTGAAGTTAGGTTGTAGGTTTCTTCAGGGGCATTTCAGTGTCTGAGGGCTGGGAAGGGGAACAGAGGACTTAAATCCCGACGTGCTCAGGGGCGAGCGGGGCTGCGGCGCTGCCAGGAGAGGGCACCCACTGCCTGTCCCTGCCTGTCTCTGCCTTCCCCGCCAGAGCAGGGCTCCTCCTGCCTCAGTTTCCCCATCAACACCGGGATGGGTGACAGCTGTGATGGTGCCGGGGCTGTGCCCGGTGCATCCCTGACCTCGTGGCCAGGCTTGGGCATGGATGGCTTTTGAGAATCATAGAATCACTGAATAGTTTGCATTGAAGGGACCTTAAAGCTCCTCCAGTTCCAACCCCCTGCCACAGGCAGGGACACCTTCCACTAGACCAGGTTGCTCCAAGCCCCATCCAACCTGGCCTTGAACACTGCCAGGGATGGGGCAGCCACAGCTTCTCTGGGCACCCTGTGCCAGCGCCTCAGCACCCTCACAGGGAAGAACTTCTGCCTAAGAGCTCATCTCAGTCTCCCCTCCGGCAGGTTAAAACCATTAAAAGCCGTTTTGCCCAGAGAAGCTGTGGCTGCCCATGTGGAAGCTGTCCCTGCCCATGGCAGGGGTTGGAACTGGAGGAGCTTTAAGGTCCCTTTAACCTAAACCTGTGCCCGGTTCCACGATGCTCTGCACCCTCACACCACGCAGGGCTGCTCCCATCCTCCCTCTGTCTCCTGTTAGGGCCGGCTGGTGCAGGCAGCGCTTTCCGGCTGAGTGGCAGCGCCGGCTGCCAGCCTGCTCCTGCCTGGGGTGGGCACCTTGAGACCAGTGGGGAGAGACAGAAGGAGAAGAATTCGGTCTTTCTTGCAGCAACTCCTAATAGATTTTTCCAGGCGAAACATCTTTGCATTCAGGAGGCCCTGTCACAAGCCATCAGCCTCAGCCGGGGAGAAACAGATGGAGAGTTAATTTTGGTGGGGAGGGCTCTGCTGCTCCCCTCGGTCTGTTCATGAGAGGAGCCGTGTGGCAGAGGGAGGTTTAACCCTCCTGCCGCAGCCCCTTGCCCTCACCTCCATGGGGTGCTGGGGGCTTGCGTGGTTCAAACCACTGCCCACATGGGGCTGCCCCACGTGTGAGCGGGATCCCCCCACCTGGCCCTGTGCCGCTCAGTGCTGGGGACACACTCGGACAATCTCAGTCTAGGGACCTGGTGGCGGCCCGTGTTGTGATGGCCAGCCCAGGTGGGAACTGCGTCCTTGGAGCCGCATCCTGGCCATTGTGCTGGAGGCAAATCCTACTGTGCTGGGAGCTTGGTGCAGCTGGGACAAGAACTGGGTGGGCTGGAGCATGGAGGGGACAACACCTCCCAGGAGCAGGCATACAGATGCTACCCCTGGCCCCGAGCTACCAGGACACCATGGAGAGCCCTCAGGACACCCTCTGGGTCACCGGCTGGGCGGTGGTGTGGCCATGGAAGGGGTGGAGGTGAAACCAAGCTGTAGTTGTGCATCATTCACAAGGGTTAAGCCAGCATAAACTCTTCGGTGAGTCCCTGTAATTGTGTGTCAGAGGATGGGATGTATTTGACACATCAGCTTTGGAGCAGCATGTGGCTTTCACAGTACTTTTGTTGTCCCTTGGCACTGTCATGTCTTGAGCCTGAGGTGTGAGGGGTGAAATGGAGAATGGCAGTGAGAGCGGTGGGTCTACAGGAAAGGATGGATGAAAGGACAGAGCAGGACGTGGTAGGGGAGGATGGAGGAAGAGTGCTGTTGTACTGACCCATATGAACACATTATGTGTGTGACAGCAAAGGCAGCAAGGGGTCTGTCCCACCCGGCCCTGGAATGGTGCATGACCCCATCAAGGGGCTGTGGCTACAAAAAGCAAAGTGATGGCACAAGTCACCCCAAGGACACCAGGTTAACTGCTGCCCATCGCGCTGGTCCCTTCCATACATGGGGTTGACGATGCTCAGCCCAGGTGGCCGTGAGGGTGCTCGGGCATGTGGAGGTGTTTGACCACCATCAGCGTGGTCACCCCCCCTCAACCCGCAGAGCCCGGGGTGTCTCCCAGGGCCGGAGGTGGAAGTGTGGGTCCCTGCTGCTGGGTGCTTGCAGGCGCTGGACCGGGCTGCACGGGGAGGAGGCGTGTTGAGGAGCGAGGGCTCAAGAGCTCTCCGTGATTCACTCTGACTATAATGGGAGCTGCTGGTGAATATTTCATGGTTCCCACAGGGCAGATAGAACATATTGTGCATTTTACGCCACAAATCTCCGCCTAGAGACAAAGGAAGGCTCAAAAACAGAGCAGCACCATCGCTGTGCAGGGCTCCAGAGCCGCAGCACCGGCGCAATGGCACCGCTGCCCACCCGTGCCACCCTCCCAGGCGTGATCAGGGGTGCCCCCAGCCCAGCACCGTCCCACCGGGGCTGTTCAGCAGCCGCAGGAGCAGGAGCTGCGGTGGCTGCGGGGCCGGGCCCGCCCGCTCCGCGGCTCTGCGGCGCAGGCAAAGTGCTTTGCCCGGGGCTGAGCGCTGCCGCAGGGGCCCTGCCCGCTCCGCCGCTGCCTGCGCCGAGCGCTGCCTTTCCCCTCGTCAATAATGCAGCCCCTGCCCCGGCCGCCCGCCGCCACTGCCCGCGATAATGGATCGGGGACGGGAACAATCGCCCCGGCTCTGCACCCCCGGGCACCCCGCACCCTCCTCACCCTCTGCTGAGGCCAATGCTCTGCGATGGAGGAGCCTTCACGTTTGCATATGGCAGCCGCTGTCCAGCTTGAACACACCAGGATGGGGGTTTTGGGGCGCTGCCTGCAAGGAAACCCCATTCCCTGCCTGGAGCTCCTGGCTGGGCCTGCTTAGCAGGGACACGTAGCCTGGTTGGCCCTATTGCCATGTGCCAGGCCAGTGGCACAGGCTGGGGGTCCCAGCCCTTCTGCAGTGGAATGTTTACATGGATGAGTTCTGAGTGCTGGGGGGCTCATCCCACTCCCCTCCAGCACACCCTGCTCCTGGCAGGCAGAGATCCCTTAGCGACATTGCCTGCAGCTGCCTGCACAGACCGGACCTGGGCTGGAGCTGGGAAGGCAGTGGGCAGGGATGAGAGGAGGAGGAGGAGGATGCGGGCGCAGGCACCAGTGGGTCAGGTCCAGCCCAAGGGTGCTACTATGGGTGCTGAGCAGCCCTTTACCACCCAAGAGAACTGCCCCAGCTCTCCACACAGATATCACCCAGTGGGTGAGGACATGATGCTTGGTGGCAGTTGGGCACTCAGAAAGGGATGAAACCCCCTCCCCGAGGTGTGGGTCAGCCCTGGGAATCCGCCACAGCCCCGGGGGCAGCTCCCCAACCTGCTCATGCAGTGGGGGGACACACAGCCACCACCAAGGGCCAGCCTGGGCCCCTGCTGCATCACTGCCCCCATTAGCTGTATGGATGAGCAGAGCCCCCTGGCATCTCTCCCCTCTCCAAATGGGCACCAAATGGGGGTACAGCAGAGCTGCACCCTGAGGGGAAGGGGCATTCTGTGGGGTCACAGTGGCACATATCCAGATGCCTTCACAGCAGGGATGCAGTGGCATCCTGGGGGGCTGTGACCCCTGGCTGGGTTTGCCCAGCTCAGGGGGTGACAGCACCACATGCCCCATGACCATGAGCACAGACAAGCCCTGCAGAAGACTTTGCTGGGATGGAAGAGTTGGACTTGGGGATCTTAAACGGTGTTTTCCAACCTGGTCGATTCTGTGGTTCTATGAAAGGGAAGCTCCAGCCCAGGCAGCTCCTCTCCTCACCCTGGCCAGCCACTGAATGGGCTTGGAACCGAGCAGGGGTCCGGGGCTGGCAGGGCATGGCCGCAGTGGCCGCAGCGCCTGGGCTGTCACAGGCTGGGCTATGGAATCTGAAAGCAATTAAAGCCATCACCAGCGCTCGCTCGGGGCTGGCTCCAGGCTGCAGGGAACCTGCCACAACACATCATGCGCTCGATGCTGCTGGCCCGAGGACCCGGCTCAGCCCCGCACCCCAGCACACGCTGGTGAGGGGCAGGGCAGGGTGCGAGGCCATGGTGAGTGGCACGTGGTGCCCCTGCTGGCAGCCACTTGCTTTCGGTGCACCTCCAGTGGGGTCCTGCTTTCCGGGGGCTCGGCAGAGGCACTTGGCCACCAGCTTTGGCCACCACCGGGATTGCCATGTTCATGCTGTGACAAGTGCTGGGCAGCAGGACGGGCTGGCTCAGGGGTGTTGCTATGCGTCCTGCACTCCGGTGCTCTCCCACAGGACACCGTGGGGCTGGGTTGGGCCCTGCTGGGAGCTGCCTGTGTCCATCCAGGTGGCTGGAGCCCCTGGCCAACTTCTTGTCCCATGGGGCGATTATGGGCACAGCCCCAGCAGGTCAGACCCTAGGGTGGGGGGAAAGAAGGAGCAGACCCTGACTCAGGGAGCTGCTGGGAGGGGGGTGGGCAATGGAGGGGGGCTGCGAAGAGTCCATCTCAGGGTGAGGAGGGAGCTGTCACTAAGCTCCTTCCACCCCAACAGCCCCCTTCCTGCTGATGGGGAGCGGGACCAGGACCTGCTGCCCCCTGTTTTAGCAGAGGGCCTGATCCAGCCACTCCAGGAGCAGGTCCTGTGGTTAACCCATGGCTGTGCCCCCGCCGGGGCGCGCGGGTGCCCCTCCTCGGGCAGCGCACAGTTAAGCAGAAGTTGCTGGTACGGAAGTTGCACATTGTCTTGAGGCACATTTTCTGTTTTTTCACTTGTGAAATATTTCTGTCAGAAGCAGTTAATGTACAAATTAGCAGCGGTGGGCTCCCGAACGGCTCCTGACTCACTAATTTGACAGGGGGGGGTTTGGTGCCCGAGCTTGCTCTTGACAGGCAAACGGGAGGTCAGGGACCCGCAGGGGGAGGAGGCACCAAGCATGGCTTCCCAGGGGTCTTCTGCTTCCAGCCCACTCCACCGCTCCCGTCCATTCATCCCTGGCTGCAGCACTTGGGCTTGGGTTGGGGTTTTTCCCTCCCAAATCAATGTTTTTTCCCCCAAAAAGGCTCCTGTGCTGTGTAAGGAACTGGGACGGGAGCCCAGGGGTGGGGGTTACACTTTTGGGGTCCTTCAGGTAAACCTGAAGTGCATGGCAGGAGACATGGGTATGGAGAGGGCTCCCTGCCCTCCTTCACCTCCCAGGTCACTCCAGCTTTGCACTTGCAAGATGATTCCCCCCTCCTGCCAACAGCCCCCATCCTCCTCCTGCTATTAGACAGAAACATCGATGCTCACGTTGTCTGTGCACATATTCCCTCCATCCCAAGCTATCCATGAGCCAGAGGGCTGCGCAGCCCCCTTTCATTTCTCTATCTGCATAACTGGGATGGGAGGATAGCTGGGGGCTGGAGGCAGTGGTAGGGATGTCCAGAGCTGCCCATGGCGGGCAGACATGGCCCCAGCGTTGAGCAATGCTCAGGACCATGCCAGCAATCTGTCCCTGGGCTACAGGCTCACACAGCAGATGGACCTTTCTCTGGGCTGGGAGGTCAGCAGCCCTTTGGGCCGTGGCGGGATGTGTGCCAAAACCACCAGCTCATGTTACCCTCCTCTGCTACTCCTAGGATGGAGCTAGACAAACACAGGCACCTCCTGACCATGGAGCTTGGTGGTTGCTCTCTCCGTCCATGGTCTTCTGGCCACATGGCTGCCAGGGGCTGGAAATGAACGCAGGGAGGTGACCATCACTGTGGGAATGGCAGCTCCGTTGGGTTGCAAAGGGTTGCACACTCGTGCAGCCCCATTTTCCTCATTTCTTCTTAATTCCTCCTCCTACTGATGTTTGCCAAGGGCTTTGTTGAGGGATGAACTCTCCAAACTCAGCAAGTTTACTCCTTAAGACATAACCCATACCCAGAGAGATGCTGGTGTTGCATCCTGTGGCCAGCACCCACCCATGTGCAGCAGACCCCTGCAAAATCCCCCCTTTTTGGGTCAGACAGGGTGCCTGGGTGACCACATCTGGTATCTCACATCAGGGCAGCAGCCAAAAGAGCTTTGACCTGTTGCATCCTGCAAGGGTCTCAAAGCAGCCAGGCTGCTTGGTCCTTACCTCCTCTGGGAGTCAACTCCATTTTCAGGCATGTCCTGGGTTCAGCAGTAGCAGTCATTTTTCTCCTTCTCAGTAGCTGGTGCAGTGCTGTGGTTTTGACTTTCAGCCTGGGAACAGCTCTGGTAACACCCATGTTTTTAGTTACTGCTCAGTAATGTTTAGTCTGACCAAGGACTTTCTGAGCCTCATGCTCTGCCACGGAGGAAGGGAAGCCGGGAGGAAGCAGAGACAGGACACCTGACCCAAACTGACCTAAGGGGTATTCCATACCGCGGCACGTCATGCCCAGTACATAAACTGGGGGCAGTTACCCGGAAGGCCCAGCTCACTGCTGGGTCGGGCTGGGTATCGGTCGGCGGGTGGTGAGCGGTTGTATTCTCTTCCCTTATCATTATTATTGGTGGTAGCAGCAGTGGTTTTTTGTTATACCTTAGTTACTGGACTGTTCTTATCTCAACCCGTGGGAGTTACATTCTTTCGATTCTCCTCCCCATCCTCCTGGGAGCGGGGGGGGGGGGGGGGGGGAGAAAGGGGAGGGGAGTGAGCAAGCGAGCTGTGTGGTGGATTTACATCCGGGCTTAAACCACGACAAGACATTTTGTGCCAAAACTGCAGATTATGAAGCCCTGTGAGAGTGAAGCATCCAGCTCCAAAAGCAACAGTCAAGAAAACCAGTTTGATATCATCCTGTACAGAAACAGTGGCTCAGCCCAGACGCTTCCAGGAGTCCCTTGGAAGCAGCACTGAGTCTGGACAGGAACTGGGAGCGCCCACCTCCCTTTTCTGAATGCAAAATGGAAGTTTGCTTTCCAGGGATGAGCGCGTGCCCAGCAGGCAGGAGCTGCCGGCTCTGGTAATGCTGGCAAAGATGCCCAGGCTGCTCTCACAGCCCTGCGCCATGGCTCATAGCAGGTCACTACCTTTGAAGGAACTGCTGCAGCATCAGCACCCTCCTTTCCCTAACACAGCCAACCTCGCCATGAGCCTGCCTATGCCATATGGCACAGCACCACCCCAGCACCTCCTGGCAGCTTCACAGAGACCAGAGAATCCCAGTCCAGTTTGGGTTGGAAGGGACCTTAAAGCTCATCCAGGTCCAACCCCCTGCCACAGGCAGGGACACCTTCCACTAGACCAGGTTGCTCCAAGCCCCATCCAACCTGGCCTTGAACACTGCCAGGGATGGGGCAGCCACAGCTTCTCTGGGCAACCTGTGCCAGCGCCTCAGCACCCTCACAGGGAAGAACTTCTGCCTAAGAGCTCATCTCAGTCTCCCCTCTGTCAGGTTAAAGCCATTCCCCCTTGTCCTGTCCCTACAGCCCCTTGTCCAAAGCCCCTCTCCAGGTTTCTTGCAGCCCCTTTAGGCCCTGGAGCTGCTCTAAGGTCTCCCTGGAGCCTTCTCTTCTCCACACTGAACTTCTCCCCATACCTGAGAATTCCCTGTGGTAGCAAAGCTGGCATGAGACCCACCATGCTTAAATCAAGGAAAGCTGCCTGCTACCTCTACCATTTCCTAGCTTGCTTTTGGCAAGAGTACTTTGCCAGGTGAATAGGAGAGTGCTCTGTATTAACATGGCATCAATCCCTCTCAGCCAGATCCAGGCTTCCCTGGGGCCACCTGAGATGCCACATCAAGGCAGGGTGTCAGTGCAGTGAGGAGAACCTGATGAATTCCTGCCCATGGCACAGTGCATCAGTGCACGGAGGGTTCTGGATGGCTTTCAGGACCTGCAGGGGAGCTCCAGTGGGGAGCAACTCACCTGCAGAAGGGCCTGGCATGGTTGGAAAGTAGAGATAGCTCAGAGCTGATGGATACCATGGTCTAATGTGAGCTGTCCCTGCCCATGGCAGGGGCTGGAACTGGGTTACCTTAAGCTCCTTTCCAACCCAAACCAGTCTGTGGTCCTATGACACCCCAGGGCTGGAGGAGATAGCTCCCCAGAGCCAGCCAGCCAGCCAGGGTGGGTGCCAGGCTCCATCCAGGGGTCCTCTACACCCTAGGGTGCTCCAGGGCACACATCACACCACCCCACACATGGTCCAGCTCCCCACCACTGCAAGCACCATGCTGGCCCTGTCCCACCACGGGCAGGGAGCAGGACCGCGGCACAAGGGGCTGCGGGAACAGCAAGAGCTGGGCCCCAGAACGGGTGGGAGCTGTGGATGCAGCGGCGGCCGGGGTGGAGCAGCTCAGGCAGCACAAATCAACTGTGACAGCCCCAGAAAGGCTGAGCCCGGGGGGGCGGAAAACTACAAGTGAGTTTCCTTTTCCCTACCATATGGTCCCCTTCAGCTGAGGGCGGCAGGATAATTACTGCCAGCACCACGCTGGGCTGGCTTGTCACACGCTGCCGGGTGCTCCGCTGCCACCGAGCCCACAGGCACAGCCTGCTCCAGCCCCACGCATGGGGGAGAGTGGGATTTGGGGTCCTGGTCCCCAGGTTGGGTCCTTCCCAGCACCAGGGGCATCAGCGTGAAGGCAGCAGAGGTGAGGAGGGAGCTGCAGCCCCCTTGCTCCCTGGCAGAGCCTCCTGGCGGTGTTGCCACCGCGTTGCTCACTTTGGCATAGGTGCCACTTCACAGCCATCCCCAGCTGCATTGTAGCGGGGTGTGAACGCCTCTGCCTGCCCCAGCAGGATGCTCCATGAAGGTCCAGTGCTTGCTCCCACTCCTGGCTGCCAGGAGACTCTCTGGGGCCAGCCTGTGCTTGCCAGTTTTGGAGACAAGCTCTGCAGATTACCCTAAAGATCAGGGAAGGGGTAGGCTTTGAGCAGGGCTTGGACCAGACCATCTCCAGACACCCATCATGGGTTTAAACTTAAACAGGGGAAGTTGAGGTTAGACATAAGGAAGTAGCTGTTCCCTGTGAGGATGCTGAGGCACTGGCACAGGGTGCCCAGAGAAGCTGTGTCTGCCCCATCCCTGGCAGTGTTCAAGGCCAGGTTGGATGGGGCTTGGAGCAACCTGGCCTAGTGGAAGGTGTCCCTGCCCATGGCAGGGGTTGGACCTGGATGAGCTTTAATGCCCCTTCCAACCCAAACCAGTCTGTGAGTCTATCCAGTCCCAGGTGTGCTGCAGCTCTGTAAGGATGCAGTTGGTGTCATGCAGGGAGGAGCACCATGCCCCAAAGAATGTGCAGTTACCCCAGTGTGCATAAGGCACAAGCCGGGGAACTGCTCTCCAAGGCAGGAGCAGGCTGGGGGCTGACAGGGACAACCCCAGGACCACAAGGTCCATATAAACCCCACAGCTCACTCCAAAACACAAGGACTTTTCAGACCTCCCTGTGCTCCACCAGTGCCAACCCTATAACAAACACCATGCTGATGCTCTTGAGAACTGTGTAGACCAGAAAGACTGAAGCATGACTGATTCTTGTTCCCTTCAGACATGTCCTGCTGGGGCAGGGAAAGGTTTGCCTTGGTCAACCCATGAGTTGCCCTTCCTGTGCATGGGTCAAAGTGGATCTTCAGTTCCCTGATTATGCCTGGCATGAACACAGGCTTCTTCGGTCCCTTCATTTAGGAAGGCAAGGATCACAGACTGGCTTGGATTGGAAGGGACCTTAAAGCTCCCCCAGTTCCAACCCCCTGCCACAGGCAGGGACACCTTCCACTAGAGCAGGTTGCTCAGTTTGGATGAGCCCAATGGCCTGTTGCCTCAGTGTCCCTTTGTACCGGAGGTGGACCATGAGCCCAGCACAGACGGTCACTGGTGGTGAAGTGGTTGGTTTGTCACCAGACCAGCCCCTCTTTCCCCAGTCTCCACCAGACATGCCTCCTAGGTGCAAGGTGGGGGGAGATCCTTGGCACACACTCCCAGGTCACTACTTGCTCCCCACCATGGGAGTGGGATGGGGGACACAGTACCACAGATTGGTGTAGCTCTCCCAGCCTCTCCCAGCAGCACGTGTCCAGCCACGGGCTGTACTGCCCATTGCCGCAGCAGCTCCTTCTGCAGCTCCTCTGGTGGCAACAAAGCCAACAGCTTCACGGCAGTTCTAAAACCTGTCCCTCCTGACTTTGCACAACACACGTGCTCAAGGGCCTGGCCCCTGCCTTAGTTTCCCCATCACATCAGAGCACTTTCTCTGGCCTCAGCCGCATCCTGCAGGCATGGGATGCAGAGGGGACAACGGCAGCTGAAACACTTCCAGCTGGAAATAAGATAAAATGATCCAGACTCTGGCAGCTTCCCCAGGATCCCCTTAGAGGCTGGAGAGAGGAATGGATCCACTCTGGCTGAGCCATCCTTCCCCAGCCCTGCCCCGAGGGCTCAGTGTTGCGGTGCACACATATGGTAAAGCAAAGTTCAGGAGACAGAGATGCCACAGGCTCAGCACCACCTCGAGGGGGTATTTGGAAGATGAACTTTCCCACACACCGAGCAGGAATATTGCTTTCCTTTATCACTTTCAAGGGGAAAACACCCCCTAAACCAAATCTCTCCTCCAACCCATACCTGGAAGGTCCCAGTGCCTGGAGGAGGCTCTGCCACCCCAGGCTTTGCCACCCCAGGCTCTGCCCAGCTGGTTGAGTGAATCCCTGACTCTTTAACTGGGTCTGCGGCGAAGAACCTTAATTGAGTGATGGCACTGGGATGCTGATGTGATGTGACAGCCACCCCGCACACCTCCCGCACGCAGCGCCTGGGGCCACGGCCAGCGTGGCACCCAGCGCCAGGGCACTGGTGGCACTGGGGCTGTCAGCAGCGCCGGGGCAGGGAGCACCCCCCCACAGAGGGCTGGGGGTCTTGGGAATCCTTCACCATCACCCAAGCGACCCCTGACGTCACCAGGAGGCGGTTTAATACCCATGGATGGCACGAGGCTGCTTGTTTGGCTGCAGAGCCCTCCTCCCCCTGTCCTAGTTTGAAGGGCTCATTTTCCCAGCGCTAATGAAAGTGACAGCCGTGCAGGGCTGGTATTTGGGGTGATCACTGAGAATATTAATGGCTGGTGCTCAGATTTAACTCTTTGAAAGGCCAGAGCTGGGCTGCCTCCACTGCAGCAGTGCCTGGCCTCCCCAGCACTGTGTTGGGACAGGGGTAGGATGGTGACCATGCTTCCAGGAAGTTTTAGTTGCTCATTTGCAGCCCCAAGGGAAGCACCGAAGAGAGGGACGCAGAGGTGGAGGCTGCAGCGGTGGTGGTGGGTGCTGCTAGCTGGTGCAGCAGCAAGGTGAGGGCTTGGGGCAGCAGGGAGGATAGGTGTCTCCTAGGGACCTCCTCAGGGACCTGGGGGGAAGGCAGGTGCCAGAGGTGACCTGTCATAGCCAGGATGTGGGTAAGGAGAAGGGATAAACTCACCTTGTCACCAGGAAGGCTCTGGCAGTCTGAGCACATTCATGTTTGGCTGGAGATGTTCATGGTTGACTGGGATGCAGAGCCCTCCACAAGGGCTCTGCAAACACCTGCGTACATCTGTTGAACAAACACATCTCAGGGCCCATCCTGCAGCACTCCTGGGTTTCACCCCCCTTGCTCTACCATTGGCATCTCACTTGGTTTCAACATAACTTGGGTCGCTCCAACGTCAATGTCATTGTGCATGTGAAGTCACCCAGTCAAGGTGCCTTCCAGCTGTTGGTGCTGTAGGGCCAGGGCTTGTTGCAGTGGTGAGGGGGTGCTTGAGGTGGACACCTCCCTGCACGAAGGACATTCATGTGTGATGGCTCCTCAGGAAGAAAGTGTCTCCTTGGGCTGCATGTCAGCAACAGATAATGGTGGTCATGAAGACACTAGCCGAGAAGTTGTCACATCAGCCTGGCATCACACAGGCAAATCCTACAATGGAAGAAGGGACAGGAGAGTTTGGAGACCCAGGACTGGTGCAGAGGGGACAGAGAAAACACAGACTGGCGTTACATCAACATCTATCCAAGCTTTGAGTACAACAGGATCAGCTTACACATTTCTTGGCTCTGCCATCAGTTGTGCTGGTGTAAAACAAGGCATGACACCAGGAACACCAGCAGAACAACATCAGCGACAGGTCATGCTGAAGAGCATTGTGTTTACCAGGGGAAGAGCAACTCACCATCATCACAACATCCCAGTTTGGACATGAGGTTTTGTGGCAGGGGTCCCTGTGTGTTTAGGAGCTGAATGCTCATCTCTAAAGCCCCCTCTAATTGGATGCATTTAAAGATGCCTCCTGAGCTGTCTGTCTCCCTGCAGCCAGCAGGACACAGCCCTAAAATGACACCAGCTAATTAAGGCCGTGGAAACCCAACAACTCTTCTGTGCCTTGTTTGTTATCCAAGAGCCTGAGGCAATGCTGAGGCCAGTAGGACCCTGACAGGCAGCCGGGAAAGCCTGGTAATGACAGGGCCACCAAACCAGTCAGGGGAAAGAGGCAGAAGAGTACAGAAATCAGCAACGACAATAACAACCAGCCACTCTAATGGTGCTGAGGCGCCCACTGTGCCTTGGAGAGATGGGATCAATGAACCAGAGAGCTTCCTCCCTGCTCCTCACCTTTTTCCAGGCACCTCCAGGCTAAATGGGAAGGATGGTGGAGGTGGCAGTGGCGGGGCACTGGGGATGGAGTCTGCAGCATGAAGGTCAAGAGATGAGTCTCTTATCAGGCTGTTTTTGTGCTTGTTGGGAAAACATTGCAGCATCTCCCTGGCTTGGCTAGAGAACTGTCCCGCTCACCTGCTGCCTGGGATGCTCATTGGCAACCCCTTCCTATGTGCCTTCAGGAACTAGAAGCCAGGGCAGAAGGTGTGTGCTTAATACACGCATATATAAGGCTGGACCTAGGAGGACATCACCTTCCACCCCTCCTTTGAGCATCTCCTCCTGCAGTTCTCCACCTTCTGCTATTGCCTTCCGAGAAGAAATACCTCCTGCAGCATCCCTGAGCCCATTCCCACCTCCCTCACCCTGTGCTGTTTGCAAGTCCTCAAGAGCTGCCTCTGCAGCTCTTCAGTGTGGTGGGACACACATGAATGTTCTTCACAAAGGCCGCGTTGCTGGGAGCCCCCTGTCCACGGGGAAAGGAGAAGGCAACTGACATCCAGAGGCATCGAAACACATGCAGTACAACCAGAATACTCCTCACTGAGTTCTGGGACAACAGGTCCCACCTCCCCCAGGCCCTCAGTGCCCCTACCCAGACCACCCTTCACTATCATGCTTCCTTTAACAGTGTACCAATCAGAGATCCCCTTAACAACAGCACCCATCCACAGCCTTATCCCCAAAAGCATGGTTCTGCCCAGCTGCCGGCTCTCCAGCCTCCAGAGCGGAGATAGAGCCACCTGAAAAGATGGAGCATGCCCTGTTGCTGAGTTTACACTGACTTTCCCAAGTGGAAACCCCTGAGAGCTGATGAACCACGCCAGTTCATCAACTGAGAGACATTAGCTCTTCCATCTCCATTGACTCACTGTAGACATGCACCTGCTGGAAATCCTCCCATTATGTGCATCCAGTCTGTCATTCCCTTTTCCCCTGACAACACCATATCAGAAAGAAAATTAGATGGTTTGTGTGTCTTCTGCCATGGCTGTACCATCTGAGCACACACTGGCAGTACAACAGCACGTCACGGTTAGCGGCTGTCACGTTCTGTTTGTCACTTTGGCCATGCTCTGGTGAGACAGGAGCTGCTGGGGAGCTTCTAGCTTTTGTTTTGAATTACTCTGAGACAAAGTCAAGGAGAGGTGTCTGGAGAGGTGAGGGCATTCAGGCTGTCTCAGGAGGTTTCCCCAGCAATATCTCATGGTCGAGAGAAGCTGGTCCTGCAGAGACATAGGGCCCTATGTCAGCCCTCCACTGGCCACTGTAGCTCCACATTTAGGTCTCATGTAGGCTGGATGTGATGGTGGGCGAGATGGTGGCCTGTTGCTAACACTGGTGGAACGAAGGTACCCAGTGAGGTCCTTGGGGGACAAAACAGCTTCATGTCTGAAGGTAGAAGGTGGTGCAGAGATCTGTGTTTAGCCAGCATTTTCCCCCATCTACGGCCAGTGCAAGGAGCATCCCTGCACTTGGGGTTGCTCTCTAGAACTGTTTCCAGGTGGTTGTCTGTCCCAGTTTCACTGGTGTGAATTGTTATCTGCAACCCAAGGGGAGGACCCATTAAACTCATCTGGCCAGAGTGAGGTCCTAGAAGTACCCAGATTGTACGCAAGTGGGTGACCTAGGAATAAAGAAGATAGACAGGGATGGGAGAGGGGTGAACAGGGTTTTCACCAGCACATGCAGGCATTTTTCCCTCATGTCCTCACTCTTTCAGCAAAGACTTCACCACCCCGTTGTACCTTGCTTGGTAAAGGTGCCAGGCTGATCCAAGTGGCCAGAGCAGGCCAATGGACACCAGGGGATCAGGATCTGCCACAGCTGTTTTGCCATGAAATCCATCCATTTGTTACAATTGAAACAAAAAACCACACAATTTTCGCTGTTAATCACGACCTTTTCTTCTTAGCACTGAGCTAGGAGAACCTGATGTGCTCAGGAGAAGCAGCTGAAGAAGGGTCAGTGCTGCAGCAGGGGGTTGTCTCAGCTCTGCATGTGAGTGCCGTGTCCCTGGAGATGTTCTGGGAAGCCTGGAGCTCTCCTAGGGACCACATTGCATTTTGCCTTTCTTCTTCCAGTTACTTACGATTCTCTGAGCATCCAAAGCCTGGAGTTTACATTATATGACAGAAAAAAAAGTGTCCTATGGGCAAGGGTCTAGGAAATCACACAAACAGCAATTTACTAAGTTCATGCTACCCATAGAAACCCTCCAGGGTTTGGGATGGGACACGGAGCTTTTCTCTTTTGGGGCAATTAGTTTCAATCCAGCCTTTCTAATGGCTGAAGGTTCTTGCTCTCCTGAAGGCACTTCAGTGGCCTGCAGGACAAGGGCCAGGGTCTCTGTGCCACACAGGTCTCTGGATTAGAAAACCCATCTCTATGAGTTGGGCTGTCATGGGGAGCTGAACAGGGTTTCACCCTTTAAGCCACTGAAAAATCCATGATGAAGACAGAAGGTAGACAAAGGTATGGAGAAGCCTCAACATTGAACCTTCACAAGGAAAATGTGGTTCCAGGTGAGGTCGTACGAGCTGCTCACAGGCTTGGCTGCAGGCTCTCTACAAACAGTTCTTATCCAGGCTTGGCCAGACACAACCAGAACCCACAGCCCATTGAGCAACCACATTGAGCCACAGGGATTCACTCAAATAAATGAAGACATTTCTGGTCTGAGCTGGCGTCCCCAAGCTGATGAGATTCCCTGGTAGGAGGCTCAGAGCAGAAGTCCTCAGTCTGTTTTCCCTGCATGGAGCAGGACCTTGGTGCTTCCCTGGGTTACCTGGTTTTGCTGAGGAGGACAAGCAGCAGGACTCAGCGTGCCGTTTATTTTGTTCTTGCAGAGGTGACATTCATGGGGCATCATTTGGAGCCTGAATTTCCTCAGGTGACAGCAAGGAATGAACATTTGCCTGAGTGAAGGCGCAATAAAGGACTCCAGAATCCTCAGACAAGGTCTGGAGGCCTGTTCGGGGGCTGTCTGACATGTGTGTGACCTGGGACTTTCGGCCAGACCTGCCTGGGAAACATCCCCATGTGAAGCTGAGAGCAGACCCTTGACGGAGTCAATTGGGAGGGGTAAGCAGGTGCTTTTACAGAGAAGAGACAGGGTGGGAAGGGTGGACTTTCACTTTTCCCTCAACACCTCCCTGAGCAGCAGCTCTTGCTCTGCGGCAGGGGGTTGGAACTGGATGAGCTTTAAGGTCCCATCCCTCCCAAACCAGCCTGGGATTCTGTGATTCATTCACCTCAGTGTGCAGAGCTGTTGGCACAGCACACTGCAGAGAACACGAACCCAGGGCACATCCCCCGCACCGAGGTCCCTGTCCCATCCCCATGCATGGTAAGGGGCCACCATGGTCCTGCTCCAGCCCTGCTCCTGCACTCACAGCCCCACGTCCGCGGCCATCCCGGCTCCCGCGCTGCCGCTTCCCGTGCTCATCAGCACCAGGACGGCTGATGGGCCCTGACAGCGCTGCTCTTTTTCTCACGGCCCGCGGGAGGTCGCGTTGCATGGAGCAGATGTTCCACATCACATCGCGCTGCGCCGCTCGTGCCGATGGGCCGCGGCGCCGGGAGCCTGGCAGGATCAGGGCGCTCCTGGGGAGGATGGTGATGGATCTGGCTGCTGGAGAGCCAGGGCATGAAAGTGCTGCAGAAGGAGTGACAGGAGCACTCGCACATGGCATGGCAGCCCTCACCCTCGCTGGGTTGGACCAACACAATGGTTCCAGCCTGATGGCCAACCCCCATCTGTGCCTGCAAACCTCTGCCTCCGTCCTCTCCCCTTCATCCCCAACCTCCAGAGCTGCATCCATGCACAATGTACCTTTTCTTTGCTATTCTTGGCTCAATCAGCCTACAGCCAGTTGTGGCCTGCAGCATCTTGCTGCTGAAGGCGGATAGTGTCCAGTGCCCCTCCACTTTGCCTCCAAGTCTGCTCCTTTTTCTGCACACCAGCTCCCTCCCCTGCAGATTTGCAGAGCCAGCAGCAGGTTCACCCTGGATGAAGTAGCCCCTCAAGATGGGTAGGACATGAACCTTGCATCAGGAGCTTCTCCAGCTCCTGGAGGAAGAGTTACCCTTTCCAATCAGACCCTGAGTGGAGGTAAAGCAGTGCAATGGAGGCAGTCCACGTCCCATAGCCCAACAGGGCTGCACAGACATAAGGACGCGATGTGCACGCTGCTTCCCCAGCATAGGCTCACTCATCCTGGCCTTCCTTGGGCGGCAAAGCTTCCCGTCCCTGGCTCATGCAGTAGTTCTGCAGTCTCACTGCACAGCTTATCCATTTTTAAAGAGCACACCTCATAAATACTTTGTAAAGCACCTTTAGCCAATGTGCTCTTTTTGATTATGTTTTTTCCCTGGCTATGTGGGAGGGATGCTCATGCTCCCATTCCTCTCTGGTCTGAGGCTCTTGCTGGTATCTTGTATATTTTTGCTGCTTTGAAGTTACCAGAGCTTTGCCTTCAACACTCAGCAAAAGCTCTGTGCAGGACAGCACAGAATCGTGGAAACCCAGACTGATCTGGGTTCGAAGGGTCTTTAAGCTCATTCAGCTCCAGCCCCCTGCCACAGGCAGGGACACCTTCCACTAGACCAGGTTGCTCCAAGCCCCATCCAACCTGGCCCAGGGATGGGGCAGCCACAGCTTCTCTGGGCATGTTGTCCCCCGTGGTAGGTCACAGTGAAGGACAGCAGCTCTCCCTGCACCCTGCCAGCACCCTGCAGACTCTGTTGTGCCTCCATTGCTGAGCACAGCCCAGGTGAGTAGGTGCAGGCTCCTCTGGACCTTCACCCTTCCCTCCCAAAGGACCTCCTTCCCTGCTGTCCATGTGGGACGCCGTGCAGTATTAGGAGAGCAGGACCTGCCCAAGCCAGGGTTTGGCTTCTTTGAGATGCAGCAGGTAATTCTTATCTTTTTCCCTCTTTAGTGAATCAACACACCGCATGGTACCAGACCAGGCACTTCCACAGCAGCTTGCCACAGAGCTCCTCTCATCACCGGCCAAATTTCATCCTCTCCAGAAATGTGACAGATGAGCTGGAGGAAGCCTGTTTGCCCCAGATCATGTCAACTGGCATGGCTTTTCTCTAATTCCTCATTGTACAGCTCTAGCAACCCTTGACTTCACCATGTGCTGATATCCTATGAACAACCTGGCAGCTCCTGCCAGCTCAGTCCTGTTCCGCTCCCAGCTCCTGCTTATCCACGCTTCCAGTTTAAATGCAGTGCCATGCTTTTAGCTTGCTTCCATAAAGGAGCAAGTTTCACATCATCATGCTTGCTGCCTCAGCCTTCAGCTTCCCAAGTGGTCCCATTTCAACCTAATGGGCTAAAACAGTCAAAGTCTCTAAAGTGGTAAGAAAGAGCTTTGGTGGAGCTTCTTGGAGAGTCCAACAGACCAGCACAAAGCGCTGCCCCATACGTCCAAAGAAATGCTGATGCGTGAAGTCACCCATATCTTGTAGAAACACCACTGAGCCAACCAGTATGTGCATCGCCAGTCAACCAGCTCCAGTACACCAGGAGATGCTGCCTCAGATCCCCTGGGCAGAGGATATGACAGGGGGTAAGGATGGAAGGTCCTGCAGAGAGTTGAGGGAGGTGGAACGGATGGAGCTGGAGGACAGGAGTGTGTCCTCCCCAGGGGAACAGAGGCTGAGAAGCCAAAGTGGTGTGGGAGAAGAGGGATGTGAAACCAGGATGTGAACACCACAGCTCTTTCCATCCTTTATACCACCTTTGCTGACCTCTGAGCTTGGTTTCTTCTTCTCACCTGGGTGGTAAAACCATCCCAGGCAGGCTCTAGAGGGTTTTGACATTTCTGTACTTCTGATTTAATTTCTTTTTCCTTATTTTTCAGCTGGGAGAGTCTCACTCTCGTGCAGAGCCTCACCTCTGCAGGCTTTGGCAAGCCCAGTCCAGGGTGGTGAGCCTTTCCCAGGCACGAAAGGGATGCCTCCAGAGCCTTTTGTTGCTGCTTTCTCCCCGCCTTGGTGCTAATGGCTGTTGAAGGCAGCCTGACTCCATAAGGCAGCACAGAGTAACCTGTGCATCAAGCGGACACCCTTGCCCTGGGGCAGGACCCGTCTTCGTGCAGGGTTGGCTCTGCTGCTGTCCCCGCAAGGCATCGCAAGGGTCTGTCCTGGTGAGCAAGGCAGCAGGTAAGCTGGGAAGGATGGGGGGTCTGTGGTGGGTGCACGGAGCTTGGAGCTTTGTTCCTGCCTTGCTGTTGGCCAAGGACCCATCTGCTGTGCTCTTGGTTGGGTTGTTGAGTTTTGGCTGGAGATCCTGCATCTGGCATGTGCATCCCCAGAAAACCACGTGTGCAGCAGCAGACAGGAGCGAGGGGCACACACCTGAGCCTGCAGCTCACAGATGTTGCAGAGCTTCCTGACTGGGCTGGAGGAAAGCAGCTTTGGAAGGGTGTGCAGGAGTGCAAGCCCTCATTTTGCTCCTCTCTTGGCTTTGGGACTGACAGGGTGACCCATGGAAGAAGGGGCTGTAAATGAGTACATGGAATATGCCCCTGCCATGCCTCTTTGGAACATAGCCAGAAATATCACCCAGCAAGGACACTTCTTTGCAAGGAAATGGGGTGAGAGCCCAGATTGGTCCCTCATTAGAAAACCAAGTTGTGCGAGACCCATACACTTGGAGAGCGAAGGCAGGGAGAAGGAGACCATGCTTGGCCACACAGTCTTGGAAGGAGTCTGGCTATTTGCGGGGCTAGTGCAAAGCACCTTCCCAAAAAGCAAGTGTGGTGAGATCCAGAAGGCAGAAGTGTGCCAGGGAAGGCTTCACTGCAAGTGGTGGGAGCACCCCAACAGTCAGGATCAGCTCCATCTGAAGCCAGAGTCCTGCAGAGCTGTCTCCGTCTCTCCCAGCTGCCGAGCAATGGCCAGGCCATGCAGCACAGACCAAAGTTCAGTCCTGGGAGAGTTTTGAGGAGAAAGGAAGAGCAAGCAGTTAAAAACCTGCCAAGAGGAGCGTGATTGATATGCAAGTCACATGCCCCCCTGAAACCCTGCCAGCCAAAGACCTGTGGCAAGCAAGACATCTGTGAAAGCATTTAACAGCAATGAAACAGGAGATCAGATGAGTAAAAATGCTTCAAGATCTCTCTGTCTAGCCTCATCTTTGGAAAGGGGCGGTGCAAGTGGGGAGCTGAACTGTGAAGGTGCAGGCTGGGTCTTGTGCAAAGCTGCTCACAGCTCCTGTACCCCTGAAGGTGTTTGAAGAGACCAACCCCCGAACAGAAAAGCACAACCAACAGTTCCTGAGCTCTGAGCTGCGGAGCACGTCTGCACCCACTGTTCACGTGCCTTCTGGGAAGTGCATATCCTCTGGTGGTGTTGGTTGCCCAGGTTTTATTCTGAAATAACTGGCTACATGTTTGCTATAGGCATGAGATAGAGCAACATCACATAGACAGAATGAAGGCTTCCACTGCTGATTTTATGTTACTCAGATCATTTGCTACACCACCTTTGCTCAGTTTGGTGTCCCAAACACCTTTGATCAGAACAGCTCTTACATCACTGAATCAATCGCATGCTTTCCTCTTAAATGCTGCTACACTGCCCTTGCTCTTCCACTCTATTCTTCAGGTTTCCATACCCAAATTAACGTGCTGTTTTGGAAGCCCCTCAAAAGTCTGCCTATTTGTTCTTTGAACCATCTCTGGGAGCTGACCGAAGAGTGAGCAGCATCCCACTGATCCTATCCAGCCTGGCTCTCCTGTGTTTTGTCCCTAACAGGATCATTTACACATGTACAAAACGAATACAGGATGGGGATGAAGCACTCTGGCATCTGATTGTCAGCAGGGCAATCAGCGAAGCTGCAATTTTAATGATATGGAAGAAGTCGCTTGTGTAGAGTCTGATTTATGACGCTCTATTACCCATGACAGCTTAAGCTGGGACTATATTTGCTTCTGCTCTCGCCTTCCCGTGTTTCTTTGGATAACTCTTATTCCACAGCTCTTTTTAACTCATCTGCCCTGATTTCCAGCTGTTCCCTTCTACAAATTATTTTGCTTTTTCACTGCATTTGTCCTCTCCATTCTTAAGGAGAAATTCATCTCTGCCAGACAAACATGCCTTTTAGTAGCTCAGTCACTGAACTGAATGATTTATCTCCCTCCAACCACCCTGGGTGTTGGAAGCCAGCTGGGAATTACCTGAGGTGTCTTAGCTGTGTTTTCCCTATAACACCTTTCACTGGGTTTGTTCGTTGACAGGTTCTTGTCTCCTAGACAAGTGTTGTAGCTACATTTACTGATCGGTTTGGTGTCAAGCAATGTCAGAAACAAGCACTGCTAGAGTGATTATTGTTCAAATCCATACCTTGCTTATTCTGGCATTTAAGTTGAACCATAAGTGCTGAAATTAGCTCCAACTGCATTGAGTTTTTAGCATCTCGTCCGACTTTGCACAATCCTTTGGGATCACCGATCTTCATCTCCCTTTTCCCAGCTGGTGGAATCCTCTCCCCAGGCATCCCAGCACCCTCCTCACTGCTCCTCTGCTCCCATGAGCATCCCCAGCCCGCTGCATGGGGCTGCCAACATGGAAATGTCACTGCCTGCGCTTTGGGGGCTTCCTTGCCAGCACTGTAGTGATGAGGGAGATGTCCAGCTTGTCCTAATTGGTACCAGGGATTTCATGCCTCCTTTGTTGGAAAGCTTTCCTTGAAACTCCAGGGAATTAAGAGGGAAAAGGAGCTTTGACTTGCTGTAATTCCCTGCCCCTGACGTTGAGCATTTGAAAGGACTGCATTTGGATTAGACAGTCGTCGTCACTCCCTTCCAATTAACCTACGCTATGCTATGCTATGCTATGTTATGCTATGCTATGCTATGCTGTACTATGCTATGCTATGCTGTTCCATTCCATTTTCTCCTGTCCCATCTCACCCCTTCCCTTCCTATCTTATCCTAGCCTAGCCTAGCCTATCCTACCCCATCCTGTTCAATCCCGTCCTGTCCTATCCTATCCTATCCTATCCTATCCTATCCTATCCTATCCTATCCTATCCTATCCTGTCCTATCCTCATTCCATCCTATCCTATCCTATCCTATCCTATCCTATCCTATCCTATCCTATCCTATCCTATCCTCATTCCATCCTATCCTATCCTATCCTATCCTGTCCTGTCCTATACTATTCCATCCATCCTATCCTATCCTGTCCTCTCATGTCCTATCCTATCCTATCCTATCCTCATTCCATCCTATCCTATCCTATCCTATCCTGTCCTGTCCTATACTATTCCATCCATCCTATCCTATCCTGTCCTCTCATGTCCTATCCTATCCTATCCTATCCTTTCCTATCCTATCCTATCCTATCCTATCCCATCCTATCTTATCCTACCTTATCCTATCCTATCCTATCCTATCCTATCCTATCCTATCCTATCCTATCCTATCCTTTCCTATCCTATCCTATCTTGTCTTATCCTATCCTTTCCCGAAACTCTGCAACACCCATCCTTTCCTATCCTATCCTATCCTATCTTATCCTATCCTTTCCCATCCTTTCCTATCCTATCCTATCCTATCTTATCCTATCCTTTCCCATCCTTTCCTATCCTATCCTATCTTATCCTATCCTGTCCTATCCTCATTCCATCCTATCCTATCCTATCCTATCCTATCCTATCCTATCCTATCCTGTCCTATCCTGTCCTGTCCTATCCTATTTCATTCCATTCCATCCTATCCTATCCTATTCCATTCCATTCTATCCTATCCTATCCTATCTTATCCTATCTTTTACCATTCTTTCCTATCCTATCCTATCCTATCCCATCCTATCTTATCCTACCTTGTCCTACCTTGTCCTATCCTATCCCATCCTCTTATCCTACCTTGTCCTACTTTGTCCTATCCTCTCCTATCCTTTCCTATCCTATCCTATCCTATCCTATCCTATCCTATCCTATCCTATCCTATCCTATCCTATCCTATCCTCATTCCATCCTATCCTATCCTATCCTGTCCTGTCCTATACTATTCCATCCATCCTATCCTATCCTGTCCTCTCATGTCCTATCCTATCCTATCCTATCCTATCCTATCCTATCCTATCCTATCCTATCCTCATTCCATCCTATCCTATCCTATCCTATCCTATCCTGTCCTATACTATTCCATCCATCCTATCCTATCCTGTCCTCTCATGTCCTATCCTATCCTATCCTGTCCTATACTATTCCATCCATCCTATCCTATCCTGTCCTCTCCTATCCTATCCTATCCTATCCTTTCCTATCCTATCCTACCCTATCCTATCCCATCCTATCTTATCCTACCTTATCCTATCCTATCCTATCCTATCCTATCCTATCCTATCCTATCCTATCCCATCCTATCTTATCCTACCTTATCCTATCCTATCCTATCCTATCCTATCCTATCCTATCCTTTCCTATCCTATCTTGTCTTATCCTATCCTTTCCCATCCTTTCCTATCCTATCCTATCCTATCTTATCCTATCCTTTCCCATCCTTTCCTATCCTATCCTATCTTATCCTATCCTTTCCCATCCTTTCCTATCCTATCCTATCCCATATCTCATCCTATCTTGTCCTATCCCATATCCTATCCTATCCTATCCTATCCTATCCTATCCCATATCTCATCCTATCTTGTCCTATCCCATATCCTATCCTATCCTATCCTATCCTGTCCTTTCCCATCCTTTCCTGTCCTATCCTATCCTATCTTATCCTATCCTACCCTGCCCTATCTTGGAGAATGAACAAAGTACTTCATAGCCATTGTGACAGCACTCAGAGCTAGGAAATCCCCCAGGTTTGTGGAGGTGCCTGGCCCAGGTTTGGCTCCTGGGGTAGGACACTGATATATTTATCACTACCCAGCCATGGCCTGGTGTCGGCAGGCTCTGCAGCGTGCACGTCATGCTGGAAAACAAGGCTGGAAATGTGCCCCCATCCACAACCCAGTTACCATTGTCAACTGAAATCTGGTGTCCATAGCTGAGACCATAAGGTAGAGTCATCTACAAAGACCCATCGCTTGAGCTATGCACCCTTCTTCTAATCCTGTCCTCCAACTTCCACCAGAAAGAAGGAACTCTTCTGCCCCTTCTAAACAGCCCTGAAGGTGCCTACACATGGTTTTTGTCCAGAAATGAAGATTGGGCTTTCAACAGCAGAAAGACTCAGGCTGTTGCTGATTCTCAAGGCCAAGCTGGTGATGAGATGTGTCTCTCTGCCAGGGTAGCTGTGGGTGTGACCTGGAGCTTCCAGTTCCTTGGTTTCTGGGATTACATGGGGAATACTCCAAGGAGGTTTCCATTAGGAAGACTACAGAACATGCATAATTTGGTAGTTGGCTCCCCAAAGCTGGTACAACCATCTCAAGATTGGTTTATGCCCATGGTACATTTGTGATCTCGATCTCAACAATCTCAAAGTATTACTGGAAAAGCATCAAAACCACATGCTGGGTGAGGTGAACTGACATGCTTAATATCATCTGAAGAGTAAATGAGGGGTCTGTAAGTACCAAGTTTCTTCCAGCCTAAGAAACCACCTCTTCAAACACAACTGAATGGGATGAGTGGAGAAAGTCAAGGGAAGCCATGACTTATCTGTGTTAACCACATGGTGGTACCTGCTTCAGAAGAACAGTAAAACCACAGCAGTTCGACGTCTGCAATTTCCCACCAGTACCAAATTCACCCAGGATGAAGAATTCAGTGTGATGGTGAGGGCAAGAGAGGAGAGGAGAAAAGAGGAAGAGGTTATCCGTAGGAGGATAAGAGGGAATAGTTATGCTGTTTTGCTGTGTCCTCAATGCTGGACCCATCTCTTGGCCCTTAACAGCAGCATCAACTAGCTGGGGTGGTGCTGGGACCACTGCATCCTCCTCCACAGCCTGCTGGAGGCCTTGGAGAAGTCCATTTGTCCTTCTCCCTTCACTGTGGGACCGTTACTGACAATATCCCTTTTTAGAACAGCTTTAATGTTTATGGACACCTTCGAGGTCTGGGATTGGGTGGGCAAAAGGGCTGTTATTTAGTGGGTATCTCCATGGAGCAGTGGAGGTGCCCACAGCACACCAGCCCTTTGCCTCTCTCTTCCAAGACATTTCACTTGCCGAGTGAACGTGTTGCTGGTCTTCACCCCTGCTGCTGCTGGATTTTCTCCCCTCTCTGCCACTGTGGCCCCCCCCCGCTCTCTGCTCCCTCTCCTCTCCCAGCTCCGTAGCAGTTTCCTCGGGAGTGTTCAGCTAGCTGACACATTTGCCACAGATGGATGGTGCACACGGAGACAGCTGTCACTCCCGATTTGTGGTCCACTGCGTGACAGCAGGACTGATGCCTTCTGAAGGGCCGTCTTGCGGAGCACATGCACTCTGACATTCTTCGAGATGAGCCCTACAGACACCTCTCGGTGGACCTCGGGAGAAGCTGGCAAGCTAACCCTTCCCGCTCCACCTCCCCGCAGCAGCCCGCAGGCTGGAGAAAGCAAGCACACACACATACACACACATGGCCAACCTCCTTGGGTAGTTCTGTGCCACTACTGGCCTGCCAGGTCCCAGCCCGGCTGTTTGCTCCTGATGCTGGTGTCTGAAGTGAGGCGGGTTGAGATTTGTGAGATGGAAAGGTCACCAGCGAAGCTGCTCTTTTCCCCTCTTCCACCTTTTTAATTGCAGGAGGGAGGGATACAGGCTTCAGTTTTGTTCTGTCAGAGCAGCTGCCTCCAGCCTTTCGAGTTCCTCTAGCACAGCAAAAGCTGATAGACTGTAGCAACAGCCCCTTTAGGCCTCTCTGTCTTCTCCATCATGGATGGCAGCCTCCATCCTCAGTGATGGTTTCCATCACCCATGATGGTCCCCATCACCAACAACCCACATAGCAGTATGGAAGCTCTCCCTCTCTGGCAGGTCATTCCCTCCACCTCTCCACCCCAGCAGTGCACACTGCAGTGGGTCAGGCTGCCCTAATGGGGCTCTGACACTTCCTATAGAGGTTCTTCCTGCCAGCTTGAGGCCAGCTGCAAAAGGAAGGCTGACTTAGTCAAGGCTGGCTCCTATGAGAACCAAGCCCTCTGCCCTTAGCCATACTGACTCTCATCGTTTCAACGCCCAACCACCCATACCTGTCCTATGCTTTGACATGTGGGTACATGAGTATTCAACTCTGAGGCCTTCAAAAAAACCCTTCTGGTGAGATTTTCTGTTGGACAAACAAAGCGAAACAGAAGAAACACTCTAGCTCTGCCTAGAAGAACAAAGTCTTCCAGGTGCTTGACTCCATAGGAATGAGATCCTGCCCTGCCTTTGGAGCTTAGAGAAAGAACATCCTTCCAAAAACAGATATGCACAGCTGTAATTGTCAATCTGACTTGTGGAAGGTTGTGGTCAAGGGAGTAGGTCTTCCCAATAGGGAAACAGAAAGTCTGAATTATTGAAAGTCTGAAATATTCCCTAGACCTAGGGAATATCATCTGGGCTCCTCTGGAACTGACCTGAGACTTTCCCATCTTGCTCAGTGTCTGATCCCTGTCCCACATTATGCAAGACCCTGGTGGCTCCTCAAGGTCATACCAAAAGCCCTTCTTGTAAGGTCTCTGGGTGGTGTTCAACAGCGGAAACCCAGGGGACAGGACAAAAGCAGAGACAATTTATATGAGACTTCTCTCGTATACACTCTGTGCTTTTTGCCAATCGTAGCTGAGGGACTTTTTGAACCCAGCATGATCTCTCTGTATGCAGTAACTGCCTGGTGGAGTTTCCATCCACACAGTCCCTGGCTATGTCTGCTCACCCGTCCTCTTCCAAAGTCTTTATGAGCCATCCATAAATACAGGAAGATTAAAAGCACTGCAAGGACATCAGTTACCCTGATACTTTGATCCCTTGTCTCCTGTCCCCAGCCCATCAGGGCAGGCTGAGTCTGTGGAGTAGGAGCATGCACAAGATACAGAAAAAGTATGAATATGCACCAGGACTCAGCTTTATAGAATCACAGAATCCCAGACTGGTTTGGGTTGAAAGGTGCCTTAAATCTCACCCAGTTCCAACCCCCTGCCATGGGCAGGGACACCTTCCACTAGACCAGGTTGCTCCAAGCCCTGTCCAACCTGGCCTTGAACACTGCCAGGGATGGGGCAGCCACAGCTTCTCTGGGCACCCTGTGCCAGCGCCTCAGCACCCTCACAGGGAAGAATTTCTTCCCTGTATCTAATCTGAACCTCCCCTGTTTTAGTTTAAACCCATCACCCCTTGTCCTCTTGCTACAGTCGCTGATGAAGAGTCCCTCTCTGACATCCTTGCTGGCCCCTTTAGGCACTGGAGCTGGGAAGACCAGACACTGGTCCCCTCAACAGTGGCATTCCAAGGCTCCAGAGAAGCAATTACATTGTGAGAAAGTGTCTGTCTGGGGAAACGATGATCCGTCTGAACAGAACACGGTCAGATCAGACACTGGCATGTCCAGAACTTTCCCTCCAAGATCCTCAGACAGATGAGGGCTGCTGAGGCTGGGCTGCCTAAAGAAGAGCTCTCAGAGCTTCACTCACTCAACCTCCTGCCATGGGCAGGGACACCTTCCACTAGACCAGGTTGCTCCAAGCCCCATCCATCCTGGCCTTGAGCACTGCCAGGGATGAGGCATTTACCACTTCTTTGGGCAATCTGTGCCAGTGAAAAATTCCTAGGTTTTGAAACTTAACAAAATGCAAATAAAAAGGAAAAGCAAGCAAGCAAACAAACAAAACACAAAACACTTGGAAAAGGAAACACCACATTCCTAAAAAAACAGGATCCATAATTATGGACCAAGGGACAAAAAGCCACCATTTGGTGGGGAAGGTGGTGAAGCAGGGACTTCAAGCCCTGCTCAGCACAACTGGGTGTGCAACCAGCTGCTGGTGAGGCTGGAAATGGAGAAAAGGGAGGGAACTTCTCTGCTCCAGGTGGAAAAATATCCTCAAAGCATTGGGGACATCTTGCAGCATCCTGCCGGTCCTTACTGTCCCCACTGTGGTGGCTGAGACACCCTGACTATGGCCCTGGACAGGCAAAGGGGGCTGCCCTGGATCATGCACCATGCAAGAGCTTCTCTTGGCCAGCACCCCACTCCAGGAAATGCCATCGCAGCAGCTTTGCACCAGTGCAATGGCCCAGATGCCCCAGGACCTGGTGTCCAAGCATGTTCAGAGTTGGAAAACCCTGGGAATGCCCCATCCCTGCACATCCCGGCAGCACCAGGGGCATTACTGGGGAGGGATAAATGTTTTGCACTGGGAGCTGGAGGTGGTTAGTGCGTTCAGGAGCAAAGCTGGAGCCCTTCACCTGCTTGCAGCAAGGCAGGAGCAGGATAAAGGCAAAGGAACCTTCACATCACACTGGCCTTGAGCAGCAGATGAAAGGGGGGCACTGGGAGCCAGGGATAACAAAAGGAGAGTGGGGAAAGTTCGGGCCAGGCAGAGATTTCTGGCTGGTAGGTTTTCCACTGAGAAATCCTCTCTGCCTCTTTCATCATGATGAAGATTCTTTTTATTTCTTTATTTTTCTTTCTTTCCCCTTTCTCCTCTCCTTCTTCTTTTCCTCTTTTGCCAGGCTGATAGCTGGGAGCTGCGGAGCATGTGATGCATCTTCCATATAGGGGCAGGAGCAAAGCAAGACCAACTGATGGACGCCCTAGGGCCAGACTTGCAGACAATATATAACCTACTGCATGATCTCAAACGCTTCCCACTTCCACAGAGTGAACATCAGGCAGCGCGGAGCTGCAGCGAGGGCAGCCGAGTCCCGTGTGCAGGTAAGTCCTTGGCATCTCCTGCCCCAAGAGGCTGTTCTGGGGATGGGAAAGGTGTGAGGGACCCGCTCTGTGCCTGGCAGTGGGGCAGGAGGGTGGGATGGGATGTTCCTACTGCTGTTAGTGGGGATTTTTGAACCCTTTTCGGTGCCTGTGTGGGATTCAGGACAGTGGTGAGGTGTGGAGATGGGATCTGGCAGAGCCCAGCCTCAGGCTCTCCCCTTACAAGCACTGACCCTGTGATGCTGCAGAGCGTCTCGAGCCTGCCGCACATTCCTTTGCTCCTATTCTTGCTGTCGAGGTGTGCCCGGGCTGCAGAGTGCGCGCAGCCCCTGAGACAGCTCCCACCCGCCCCGGCCTTCAAAAGGAGTAAAAAGAATGCTCCAAAAACTTTAAAAAGCACTTGTTTTGCTCAGCCCACTGCCTGCAGCGCTGCCTGACTGCCCTCACCCTCCTGTGCCGGAATTCCCTTTGCAGAGGGAGCTGTTCCCAGCCAGGGCTGATGGGGGAAGTGGGACAGAGCAAAATGCAAAGCAAAGAGTGAGAGACGAGTCCTTATCTCTGTGTGTCCGGCTGTGTCTGTGTGTCTGTGTGTGTAAGGGGGTTCTATACAGCCCACCTGCTGCAGCTTTCCCTGTACCATACACCCATCCTGATGGAGAGGGAGCAGGCTTTTGCCTGGGATGGTTTTTGTCCTGCTGAATGGAAAATAATCCCAGCAACAGCCACGAGCTCTCCATGGCCACGCAGAGTTTTGTACTGGTTTGGGGTTTGGGTTGGGTTGGGTTTTTTCCTGGTTTTCTTTGGGGTATCAACTGTGTCTGATGGTGATGGGGGGACTGAGGACCCCCATAGGAGCTGGGAACCTCTGTGAACTCCCAGACGCTTGGCCAAGCCCCCATGGCACCAGGGTGTGATTGTGAACAGGTTAAAGAGGGACAAACGCATTGAAATGAATGGTTTGGGGCATTTCTGCTTATACACCCCCAGCGAGCGCACTGGGGATAAAACTGCCGTGAGCACACAAGGGGAGGCTGGGCTGAGGGGTGTCCTTTGTTCTGTGCCTCAGTTTCCCTGTCTGTGCACTTCGCTCTCCCCAACTCCTGCCCTGCTCTGCGGTCCCTCTGTGCACAGACAAAGGCATCAGCCCGGGGGAGCAGCTTTTCATTGGAGCATCAGAATCCAGCCACAGATTGTCATTAAGCTCTAATTAGATGAGGGGACCCAGGTTAAGACAGAGGCAGCTCTCTCACCGCTGCTGTGAGCTTATGCCAGGAGGGAGGCGGAAAGTGACTGCTCTCCATAGCTCAGTGTCCCTGGGACAGCAGGAGACGTCAGCCAACGACTGATGGCAAGTTTGCCACTTTCCTGGTGACAAGCACTCTCAGATTTGTCTCACTGAAATGAGGGAAGAGCAAACATCACCTCCTCTCCTCCAGCTTTTGTAAGCTACCTCCAAGCCGGCTGCACTCAGCTCCCCCACTGCAAAATCAGAGCACAGGTGGCAAACCAGTGCCTGGGTGCCCGCTGGTGAAGCAGGAGGTGCCCAGCACACAGCCAGAGGGAGAAGCAAAGGTGTCAGGGATCTTTTTCCCCTCCTTGTGGGATCAGCTCATCCCCATCTCCCACTGCTTTTCTCCTCTGTTAACCCTCCCAGATTTCAAATTTGGGACCATTTTCAGGGCATTTTCAGACAATCTGAGGCTTAAAGTCAGCCCTGACCCTTCTCCCAGACCCCAGCCTGGCTTCCCTGAGCAGTGCTGGCTTTGGGGGCACCAAGGTTACAAAGCATCCACTTCAGCCCCATCCCGCCCTGGATGAGCCCCATCTGGAGGAGGTTTCACCCCTGCAGTGCCTTGCCCTACTCCAGGACCGTGCTCTGGGTTTCTCAGTGGCACTTGCGTTCTCACAGAGCAGCAAGGGCACTGCCTCCATGGGACCAGCCCTGCAGGGGCCAGGGGCCAAGTGCTGCCCCAGGGCAGAGAGCAGGACTCACATCCTTGTCTCCAGCTGGCACCAGTGCTTGCTGGACCCAGAGATGCCCTCATCTTGCTCTCCTCATGCTGAGAGGTGGGCTGGGTGGCCCACCTTGGCACTTGGGCTGCTCCCTGTTTTCATCAGGCTTGGGCTCACTGTTTGCACCCCAGTCTGCTGGAGCAGAGCAGTACCAAGATGAGGGACTGAGGGCAGAGCCGTTGCTACTCCATAGATCCTCATCATGGTCATGCAGAGCTTGGGAGAAGCATCCTTCAGATCTGGGGGAAAAAGGCACCGACCCCATTCCTGACGTGCCGCATCGCAAGGAGGGAGCTGAAAGCGGGGCTGGAGGGAGCCACAAACAGGGCAGGGGTTGCAGAGGCACTGGAGCGCTCCCTGGGATGCAGGCTCCTCTCTGGGACTGCAGGGCAGTTTCCTGGGCACACCAAAGCTGGGGCAGGCACCAATCCCGGTGCTGGGAGCTCCGGGAAGGGCTGGCAGAGGCAGCGGGGCTGGCACAGCTGTGTGGCTTTCAGAGATACTTGATCGATAGCTTCTTCCTCACCACCCCCATTCCCCCAATCCCCACATGCATTTTTCATGCTAACCCCTCCTGGGCAAAGGCTGCCTATGCAGGAAGAGAAAAGGAGAAAAAATACACAAAACACAACAAACCACAGCCCAAATCTACTTCTGTTTCACTGGTCCCTGGAGGTTGCTTTAGTTTAAGGGCCAATCTATAGATCCAGGGTAGGGAATATCTTTGCTCTGTGAACAAAGAGACATGAAACAGCTCCCTGGGGCTTTTCTTCAGCTCTTCAGGTTGGCCCAGAGCTGGGGAAGGCCAGGTGTGATTGTACAGCATGGTGTGGGCAAGGTGGGGAGGCTGAGATTGGAGCTGGGTGCTGGGGTGCAGTGGGGAGCAGTGGGGAGCAGTGGGGAACAGTGGGGAGCAGTGGGGAGCAGTGGGGAGTAGGGGGGGTCCACAGCTGCCCCCCCCAGGGTGCAAAGGGGCTTTGGGGCACCTCATCCAGCTCTGAGTCCATCCATGTGTGCAGAGCTGGGTCTGGGGTGATCCCAGGAAGCCAGTGGATCCATGGGCTTGTCCTGCCTGCCCCCCCCCCAGGGACTGAAGAGCTCAGATGAAGGTTTGGTATTTCCTAGAACTAGGAACAAAACTGCAGGGTTTGAGCAAAGGGCAATTTTCAGGGTGAATCCCTTTTCCTGTCTCTGTTGTCTGGGAGGGGTATGCCCTCTTTGCTCCCCATTTTTGGGGGACACCAGTAAGACCCAGGAGCATCCCACTGCCCATGCTTTGCCAGTTTTCCTATAACTCTCCCTCCCATCACCAGAGCCAGCCCAGGCTGTGCAGGGATGCTGAGAGCCCCTGGCAGCTTCCTGACTGTATGTGTGCGCTGAAGGACTGATCCCATGGGCAGGGCTTGGCTCTTCCCAGGGTCCCCCATTCGCATGCTTCCCAATGCATCCCTGTCACCCCACACCAGGCATGGGCTGCTTCATCCCCATCACCTTGGGAGCATGTCTGTGCCCATGACACCTGGGGCCAGACTCCTCTCTCACAGAGGAGACTCCAGCAGCATCACACACACTGCCTGCATCCCAAAATTCCCATTATTTCCCAGCGCTGGGGCTGAAGGTGCCAGCACTGAGCTCTCATTGCCCCACAGCAGTCGTCCTGCCCCATAAGGATCCCAGCCAGTGTGGGCAGCTGGACAGCATCTCCCTGAAGCATTCCCACGCACAGCCAGGACCGAGGGTCAGGAGTGCGGCCGCAGCGAGATGCCGTGCCCGGGTCCAGCTTCCCGGCTCCGACGGCAAAAGGGCACAGGCCAGGAATAGAAGTGGGGAGGAGGACATGGTGACCTTTCCAGTGACAAACAGAACTTTCTGGCTACTGCAGGAAGGCGCAGGGCAGGCTTCCCGACCGAGCAGGGCAGCGAGTGCTGCAGCGCCTGTGGGGATCCCTGGAATGAACCTGCCGGTGCCTGGCTCCAGTGGTTGTTCAGCTCCAGCTCCAGACGCGTGCTGGGCTCTGGCCATGGCTGGGAGCTCTCTGGACGCTCCTGGAGCTGAGCAGGGAGGGAAGAGGGGATGGTGCTGCCACCAGCAGGACAGGTCAGAGCCACCTCCAGCCCCATCTCCTAACAGGCTCCTGGGGCTGCTATCCTTGGGACCCCCCTCCAATACAAAGATCCTCCTCGGCTATGGGCCACCTTTGCCCAAGGGGACATCAGAACAGCAGGGAGTGTGGCATTGCAGCCCTCCAGGGGGAATAGGGTGCATCTTGGCACCCCACCAAAGGGGACCCCAGGATTAATCAGTGTGAGCTGCACCCATCCCCTCCTTTTCCTGCTGCTGGCTGCCAGCACCCTCAATGGAGCGAGGCAGCCATGTTCCTCCCCCCCCGTCTCCTCCTCGGTGGGCGGGTGGGGGACAGCAGCCACCTTCCCCTGGCAGATGGCATGGGCAGCCAGCACACGTGGCCCTGTGCCATAGCAGATTGGGGCCGGCTGCCTGCAAAGCGCCCACAAAGGGAGGGATGTGTCCCCAGCACAGCTCAGGGACAAGAGCAAAGCCAGGGCGCACCCCCGTGGCACAGAGACACTCAAGGGGGGACAGCGGGGACAGGTCCCTGCGCTGACGTGCCCAGAACACTGTGAAATACCAAACACAGGACTCACCCAGATGACATGGAGATGTCAACAGGGAAGGGGGCAGCAGGGTCCCCTTGCTTGGCCCCAAAGAGATGAGCCAGGCCAGAGCATCAGGCAGTTGGGGGGGGTCTGATTTTAGGTCTGACCATGCCATGCAGATCAGCCCAACACGGATGTCTGGAATGGATCCAGCATCTTGCATGGGATTTCTTAGGCTACAGCTGCCCCTGGTCCCTCCAGACAGGGCCAACACTTAGGCGGGTACCAGACACCAAAACTGCGTGCCCTGGCGATCACTGTTGTAGGAGAAAGGGACCTGCAATGGGAGAAGGGGACACCCAAGGTCTGAATCACCCCCGGGGTGAGGGGCTTCTATGTCCGTCCATGGTGCTCAGCCCCACAAAGGGATCCCAGAGCACGAGCTCCACGATGGGCACAGGGTGGGGATGATGGTGGAGCTGTCCCACCTTGAGGGGACCCATTACATAATGCAAAGGGGGTGCATCTTGTGCTGGAGATGTGGTGCAGGAGCAGCCAGGGCAAGGGCTGGAGCAGGTAAATTATTAATGCCGGAGAAAACCCGGCTGGCGCCCTGCCCGCCCCCCGTCCAGAGGAAAAGCTGACGGTGGGAGCCGAGTTTTCACGTCCGCCCTTGCTGGGGGGCTGAGGGCTGGAGCAAGGAGCCAGCCCGGAGCCAGACACGCACCCAGCCCCAACCCAGCCCCTTGCCCAGCACGCTCCCCTCCAGCCCAGCTGGTTTCGCCCCCAGCCTGCTCCGTCTGTGCGCATTAAAGCTTTTTCTAGGTCTGAACTGCTTTTGGCAAGCCGGGCTCCTGTTGGCCGGTCCCTCTCCCCACCACTCTCCTCATGGCTGGCTCCCCCCATCCGCTCCCGTCTGGCTCCCGCTCCCCCTCCCCGGTCGAAGCCCTGCCAGGACCATGGCAAATCAGCGAGAAGCCTGCGGGGCAAATCGGTACAAATGAGAGCAAGCAAGAGGGTGGAGAGGGACGGCGAGGGAGGGGGGATGGCTCCTGGGTTGGCTCTTCTGTTCCCGAGTTTGATGTTTCCTGCAAACAACCTTGTAAATGCTCAGGAACGGCTTCAGACGTGACCGGCCCCCAGCCTCCGTGGGGCTTGGGTTCCTGCCCGGGGAAACCCCTCGCCCCGCAGCTCCCTGGCCCCGAGCAGGGATCCAACCGGGACGGGAAAGGGGGACAAGCTGTAAGTCCTGACATTTCAATCTGGTTTGGTGCTGGGATGGGGCGGGCAGCGGGTGGAAGGTGCTGACGGCAGCTGGGGTCTCACCGCAGGTCTGGGCGGGGGAATAGAAACCCACTTAGGACTTGGAGGAGGGAATATTCCCCTGCTCAAAGCTGCCTTCTCCCGTTGATTTTGCACTCTCACCATTCATCTCATGGTGCCCGGGTACGCCACGCTGCAGCCAGGGGGGCAGGAGCTGGTACCTGAACATGGGATGTGCAGACTGTGGGAAGGAGCTGAGACATCACCGTGTGCAGGGACACGATCATTTCCAAGGGATGCTCCTTGCTCCAACTCACCAGGCTCTTTGCAAGTCTTATTAAAGGCGCTCGGCGCTAGGGAGGTCATATGGGGCCTTTCTGCTTGGGTTGCTCTCCTAATGACATGTCCCATTGACTGCACTGGGAATTTGCTCACATGAGACTCTGACAATAGGAAGTTTGGGGCAGATTTTGGATGCTTTTCCCACAACCGTGTGGTGGGTTGGAGAGGTCTGACTTTTCTTCCTGATGGAAAATGAAGTGATGTGTCAGGAGCCTCGGCAGGCGCAGAGCATGGGTTAGCTGTAATGTATTTACCTCTTCGTGTTGGTATAAGAATCATAGAATCAAAGAATAGTTAGGGTCAGAAAGTATCTTAAGATCATAGTCAAGAAGAGCAATGGAGACATGATAAGTATTTGTCATTGTGGAAAAGAAATACAAATGGAGGGGAAGGGGGAAATTTAGCAGTAAGACAATATTATCCACGATTTCTTTTCCCTCTAAACCCCTCTCAGTGGAAGTGAAAAACAAACTGAGTGGCTGAATTAATTGTTGCAGATTAGTTACTAAAACGCTTAATGGTGCCAATCAGGAATACAACTCCTCACACCAGAGAATGCCTGTTTACGGTTATTTGGGTAATTACATCAAGAGGTCATGTAATGAGAAGCAGCTCGAAGCAGTCAGGGCCTTCTTAAAAACAAAAGGGCAAGGAAATGGGGTCAGAAAGTCCCAGATATGCAACGTGGTGGTAGCAAGTCCTGGGACAGAGATGGGCAGAGGTTTTCGGTGTCTATTGTATGCTGCCTGCATCTAGCTCTCGTACTGTTCTGGTTTCCCACCTCCACTGGGAGGATTTGCTTCCCTTGTGTCAGATCTGGGATGGGAAGTGGTGGGTGCGTCACCCCTCCATCCACTTGGGTCTTCTCACCCTTTCCTGGAGCCCCCCTGGTGTTCCAGAGCCTTGCTGGACCTGCAGGCAGTGGGAGGACCCTGGTTTGAAAGGGGAGCAGGCAGAAAGTCACCCCCTTCCTGCACAGGCATCCCAGGGACTTCCACAGCGGCTGCTCCTGACATCCCTGGCCTGGCACATTCCGGTGCTGCCAACTGTGGTGCTGTGCAGCTGGGGACTCGCAGGACCCGTGGCACAGCACAGGTTAATGAGCTTCATTCCCTCTTTATCCACCAGCTAATAGCATCCCTGCCTAAAGTCCCAGTGGCTTTGCCTCAGGCCATTCTTACTCTTGCTGGTCATTCTTTGGCTAGTACAGACCTCACTGGGTGATGTTGTGTCCAAGTGCTCCCTCCTCTGCTCAGCCTCTATGACACCCCTCGGCTCCCATCACCGTCCTGCAGCCCAAACGCTGCCCATGGTGAGGGACCAGTGGCTGAGATGCTCTCCCATATTTTGGGGGATGAAGGAGCTGGCAAGACAGGGAGCAAGACCAGTGGGCAGCATCACCCTGGGAGCCGCCTTGATCTGCATTGAGAAAAAACAACCAAACACCCTCATCAAGCACCAGGCAGAAGGCAGAGAAGTGTCTGCTGCCTGCAGGGGAGCCTGCAGCCTCACAAGTGTTCCTGCCTGAGACTAAATACATCTTTTGGGGGGAAATCTGCCTGCAAAGGGGATGCAAAGAGGAGGACTGGTCCCTGTGGGTCAGCCTCCTCCCAGGGCTATGTCCCTTCTGCTTCCCTCCTCTGCTCGAGCATGTTATCATAGAATCCCAGACTGGTTAGGGTTGGAAAGGACCTTAATGCCCATCCAGTCCCAACCCCCTGCCATGGGCAGGGACACCTTCCACTAGACCAGGTTGCTCCAAGATCCGTCCAACCTGGCCTTGAACACTGCCAGGAATGGGGCATCCCTTACCCCCCAGGAATAATCAGAGCCTATCTCCCTGAGTGCTGGCCCAGAGCCAAGGTGGTCCTATTCCTGCGAGAGGGGTTCTGGCTGGTTCAGCTCCTGCACCTTCACTGGAGTCAATCCCAGCCACCTCTTCTGCTCTGCAATTCCCCTGTTGTTATCAAGCTCTCCCAGTCAGCAGCAAACCATTTTCCCTTGAGGTTTTTGTTTAGCAAGTGGAGTTGCTTGTGCTCACCTAAGGATGGGAAGGGAGAGGTTCCTGATCGGGGTTGTTTTGGAATGCATTTTACACTGGGCTGGATTTCCTGGATGTGGTCACCAAACGGCACCAGTGCTGGATTAGTGCATCCACCTCCCCCCCTAGCTCAGCTTATTGTCTTGTACCATAAATACACTGCATCCTTTGCAGGTGTCAGTTCCTTGGTGGCTGGTGTTTGGCACGATTTAAACACCCCCTTCACGGCTGCATCCTAAAATCTCTGGCTGGAGCCGGTGCCTGGAGCTGGCAGGCGGGAGCAGGGATGAGCCTGTGTTCTCCCAGGTGTGGCCACAGCACTACAACAGCCCCCTTTTGCAGGGGTGGTTGAAATCCTGCTCTATCTCTGCCATGTTTTGGCTAAAGAGAGACTTGTCCTTTAGCTTAGGGGAGGGGGATCTTTTGGTCATTGCCCTGGGGAGACCCAGGATCCCAGCCGAGAAGAGGGAGTGTGTGCTGTGTGTCTCCTACAACCTGCAGTCCCCTTCTCTGCCCACCGCTGTCCTCCTGGGTAGGCAGGAGGGAGGGAGTGATGATGGCTGCATCTGCCTGTGGGTCTGTGTCCTGAGGATGCACTGAGGAAGGCTCTTGGGTCACAAGGAGCGATCCCAAAGGAGGGCTGGGTGGCTGCCACTCTGCTTGGGAAGACCCTGGGGACACTGATCCAAGAGCCTCAGCACTGGGACAGCCAAGCGACCCCCCGGGCACTGCTTGCTCCATCCCACGCTCTACTGGGATGCACAGAGGTCCCTGCAGGAGTGGCACGGCTGCTGGCTTGAGGTGCCCTGTGGCACAAGCAGCTCAGGCTCATCAGGGAGCACTCGGGTGGGCCAGGCCCATCCCAGTCTCTGGAAAGCTGCGAAGCAAGTCCTTACAATCCTTTCCAGCCTCATAGATGATGAGAAGGTGCCAGGGTGAATTTACCAGGGGCAAATCATGCTAGAGCACCGTGTCTGTGAGGAGATGACTGAGTGGCTGCCTGGATAAGGGGGGAGGAAAAGGATGTTGTTTATGTAACCTTAGCAGGGCCCTTGACAAGTTTTTCTGCAGTATCCTCATGACCAAATTGGGTAAATAAGGACAAGGTGGGTCAAAAAGGGGCTGTACTGCCAGGCTCGATGGGTTGTGCAGCGCCTGGCTGGAGAAATGGGCTGAAAGTGACCTGCAGGAGCTCAGCAATGGGAAGTGCAAAGTCCTACATCTGGGATGGAGTCACTCCATGCAGCAGGACATGTCTGGGGCTAATGGGATAAAAATCAGCCTTGCAGGAAAGGAGCCACATACCATCACCTGAGCAGAGCCAGAATGTGGTCAGCCAGGAGCTGGAGCAAGAGGGGAGAGGATGGGAAAGACCCTGAAGAAAGCAGGAAGTGTTGAATGGGGACATGAAGACAGGGACCGGGAAGGCATTTAAGGAGTGTGAAGTGTCTGAGGATAAATGGAAAGTGAAAAGGAGAACACTTTTAAGTATTGGTACTGAGGAACTTGACTGCAGTGGTTTGGGAAGGTCTTGGAGCCTTCTGGTGGGACAAGGGGTGACAAAATGCGTGGGAGGTGACGGCCTGGGTGACCAGGAGGAAAGGAGATGTGCCACCATCCCCAGAGGTCTTCCAGCTGCAAGGCTGAGAGGGGATCATAGAATCCAGACTGGTCTGGGTTGAAAGGGACCTTAAAGCTCATACAGTTCCAAGCCCGTGCCACAGGCAGGGACACCTTCCACTAGACCAGGTTGCTCCAAGCCCCATCCAACCTGGCCTTGAACACTGCCAGGGATGGAGCAGACACCGCTTCTTGGGGATCCAAAAGTCCCAAGATCTCCCATCCCTGGATCTCCTGGAGCAGCTGGCCACAAACAGTGGGACACCATCCTGGGCTGTCAGATCAGCAAGAGCAGGAGGAACCTCTGAAGGGAGGGAAGAAACTTCAGAGGTCAAGGAAACTGGAAGAGGTTATGGAAATTTTTCATGTGCAGCATATCATGTCCAGCATGAAGATGACTACACCAAGCACCTTCCAGCCCCTGGAACAGGAAAGATGACAGTTTGGACCTCCAAGAACCCTGCATATCACAGGCATGACACAGACTTTATCATGTAGGAGAGCTGGGCCATGACTTCCTATTCCACCTGCATGCACTTCTTAAGCACCCCCCAGTTGTGTCCAGAAGTTCCTTCTTTTCCCCTGCTCACCATGCCAGCCTTGGACACCATCTGCTCTGGGTCCCTGTGGGTGCCATGCAGCCATGCTGCTGACCCTCCTGGCTTGCACACAGCCACTTTCCTCTATATCCAGAAGCACATTTCATTTGGAAACTGACGTTGTCCTCATAGATTTAGAGGTCTGTTTGCCTTTGAGCCACTGACTCAAAGGCTGAGAGCCTCTGGTCTCCTGAGGCTCCATTAGCAGGTAGAAATGGAGGCGGAGGAAGACATAGGAAACTCCTGTAGTGGAGCCTAGGCACAAGCTCATGTGGGTGGTTGATATAATGTGGAGAGACAGCCTTACATCTCCTCACTAGGACCTGCCTCTGCCCTGGAGGGCTTGCGGCAGGAAAGGCTGTGGGAGGAAAGTCTTCTGCAGTGAAAGACCCTGGTGTCTCTGGAGAGTAGCCTGGAGGCTGTGACGGCCTGATCGCATCTCTCAAGGAGCCTGTGAATTGTGCTGTGTGTGTCACAGGCAGAAGACAATGACTCCAACCCATTGTCACTTGGTTGAACGCTTGCCACCATGCGTGCTTCTCATAGGGTTGCCCCAGGGAATCTTCAGGCTAACTGGGATTCAGGGACAGAGAGCTGCTTTCTGGGGGTGAGGGCTGGAGGCAGGGGAGCTCAGAATAGGTAAGAGACACAGAAACAACTCTTGAATACGTGTACAAAGGGTGAAGATTTTGACCCCAAATTAGGGAAGACTTGTATGCATGAACGTGCTCTGGGTCCGGCACACAGCAGGAGTGAGTTCAGCTGGTCTGAAGGGCACTCCAAGGCTGGGCAGGGATGCCAGGCAGCCTGCACCTCAAAAGGCAACAGTACTCATGAAGATGGAGCCACCTCACATCTGGGCTGGTGTTTCGAAAGAGCTACAGAGTGGCTTTGGGTCTGCAGGTGACCCTCACCAAGAGCTCTCCATAAAGGAAATGTAAACTCTTCCAACCTGAAACCCCAGATCATTCCATATGCTGGAAAACTTCAGGATGGGAATCCAAATGCTATCAGATTTGTAGACCATGACTCTAACTGTGGCTTGCCCAGGGATGTGAAGCACATGGTTCGGTGACCCCACACATGGAGACATCCAACTGGTGATGAAGAACCCTCCAAGCAGCTGAGCCATTCTGAGCTGAGTGCTGGGTAGGCAGAGGTGGAAGGATTGGCAGTGGGGGGGGGCAGATGGGAAGCACCAGGCCTTTCTGGAGACATTACGTGGCTCTGGGAAGAGATTTTGGTGCAACTATTGACTGAACCAGAGGAAGGCACATCTCAAGGTGGGAACAGCGTCAAAGCCGCTGAGGTAGAGATCCGCAGAGGCAGAGGCAGCTGGGTGGCCTCACACAATCACTTTACAAGAGCAGTTCAGTACAGAGCTGTGGTGTGGGGTGAGGCTCAGGATGGTTCCCACACCTGGGAGCCAGGCCTCCCTCCCCTTGCCCAGTGCCTGCTGCTTTTCCGTGGCCAATTGCCCTCATCCCAGATGCCGATAAACGCTTAAAAGCTCAAATCACAGCACCCCAGGCTATGAAATCAAAAAGGGACCCGATAGCTGCTAATAGCCGAGTGGCCCCTGCGGCAAAGCGTGTAAAGTAGGAAAGTGGTTTGCATTGATCAGCGGCTCCCTGCAATGCCTCTCTGCCTATTCCAGCAGGGATAAATACCACAGGAAGCACCAGAATGGAAAAGTCCGGGTAATGGCAGGAAAGAGATGACTTTGTGTGAGAGCCCATGGGAAAGGTACCCTCCTCCTGCTCCCCACTGGACCATCCTGGCTAGCAGGTTCATGGGGGCAGTGCGCTCCCTGCCATGGCAATACCAGGACCACTTTGCCTGGTGTGATACTGAGCCCCAAAGCTACCTTGACATCCCAGAAGGAAGTAGCTGGATGGTCATAGGTGCAGGGAAGAGTTGTCCCTGCAACTGGTGCTGGGTGTGGAGGGGACTGCAAATGAATTCCCACCCATGCAGGGTAGGACCAGCTCGTAAGAGGCCACAGGAGCCCTCTGTGGCAAGATGAGGTATGAGGCAGGAGGTTCATCCCAGCACCAGTGAGTGGAGAACTTCAGCGCCTTTCTTGAGCCCCTTCCTCCATGCCATGTCCTACAGCCATCTGGGAAAGGTTGAGCGCAGCCAAATTCCGTGGGAGCGTTGCAGCTTCCTGGCAGCCTACAGGCAGCACTGGAAGACTCAGAGGGCAGCAGCAAAGGAAGGAAATCAGTTTGAGGGATGGGGTCTTTGCTGCAGCCAGAAAAGCTGTTGGGGATCTGCAAAAGCAGACCAGGGCAAGTTCACAGTAGCAGAGCTGCTCTGATGGATGTACATGCTGCAGGAGACCTGTCTTTGATTGAACCAGACTGCTGCGCTTCAGAGTGTTTTTGTCTCTCCTCCCCTGAACGGTGGGTGCTGGCTCGCCTACCTATGGGTGGAGAGGGCTGCAGGGTGGGTTGGGTGTTATCAAAGGAACCCACCAGAACAAGCTCCTTCCTGCAAATGGCTGCTGCAGACCAGGAAGAGACTCAGGTAAGGGAAAGAGGTATGGAAGGGTTTGGCCCTGTGTCCAGCTCTAGCCTAGAAACGAGAGGGTGAAGCAGGGGTGTGATGGTGAACCATGTGGCTGGAGGGTGGACATGGACTGTGGTTGCTGCTTCCTCCAGCCAAAGACTGGGGACCAACAAGCTCAGGAATTTGGAGGATGAAGCTCTGTGGTGTGCTGAGAGGATGCTTTGAGGGCTGAACATCTCCACAGCTTCAACTGACACGTGCTGCATACAGCGGCACCCATCCTGCTGTAGGGATGTGCTGTGATGAATATGAGGTTAGGAAAACTGGAGCAGCACCACAGATGCTTCCATATATCCTGGGAGTCTGCTTTGACTGTTATTAGAGACATGAGCTAGATTGTTCAGCCTGGAGAAGAGAAGGCTCCTTAAGGGGAGACCTTAGAGCAGTTGCCAGTGCCTAAAGGGGCTACAAGAAACCTGGAGAGGGGCTTTGGACAAGGGCCTGTGGGGACAGGACAAGGGGGAATGGCTTTAACCTGACAGAGGGGAGACTGAGATGAGATCTTAGGCAGAAGCTCTTCTCTGTGCAGGTGCTGAGGCACTGGCACAGGGTGCCCAGAGAAGCTGTGGCTGCCCCATCTCTGGCAGTGTTCAAGGCCAGGTTGGACAGGGCTTGGAGCAACCTTGTCTAGTGGAAGGTGTCCCTGCCCTTGGCAGGGGGTTGGAACTGGAGGAGCTTTAAGGTCCCTTCCAACCCAAACCAGTCTGGGATTCTACGATTCTAAAACTGAAGCAGCACCGTAGATGCTTGCTGCACATCCTGGGGATCTGCTTTTGACTGTTATTGGAGACGTGAATGGACATTCTATGCGTTAAAGTTCAGTTGCCTCAATGGTTATGGGCACTTCCCTACATCCCTGTAACTGGAGCTGAGGCTGGGGCTGGGATTTAAGTACTGGAGCACTGGGGAGTAAGATCTCTTTGCTAGGCATCTCTCCCTTCTTCCTTCCCTTTGTCTCTCCCTCTCTTTCTTCTCCCCTTGTCTGCTCCCTCCATATGACCATGTCTGCTCCCTACGGCATTCCCGGTTGGAGAGCAGGGATGCTGCAATTCCCAGGCACAGGTGCCGTGTCCCCGGCGCACGCTGCCCGCAGGCACGGCCCCGCCGCCGCGGCTGACAGCCCACTGGAAATAATGTGTTATGGCAGAGAGAGACTCAGCAGACCACGAAGATCTGCTGGTGCGGGAACTGCTCAGCAACCAGGAGCCGCTGCGCCTGGCTCCCAGCTCTGGGGATGCCTCTGCTCCGGCTCATCTTGCCTGGCTCATGCTTCCCGCTTGCTCCCTTTCCTTTTCTTTGCTTTTTCCTATTCTCCTCCCTTTCTGTTCCTTTCCGCAGAGTTAGGGAGGTGGGGTCAGTCTCTTCTCCCAAGGAGCAAGTGACAGGACAAGAGGAGATGGCCTCAAGCTGCACCAGGGGAGGTTTAGGCTGGATATTAGGGTCAATTCCTTCTCCAAAGGGCGGTCAGGCATTGGAACAGGCTGCCCAGGGCAGTGGTGGAGTCACCATTCCTGGAAGCATTCACAAACCCTGCAGACTAGGCCCTCAGTGACATGGTTTAGTGGTGGCCTTGGCAGTGCTGGGGAACGGTTGGGCTTGATGATCTCAAAGGTCTTTTCCAACCTGGTTGATTCCATGATTCCATGAAGCAGTCAAACTGCCTGTCCCCATGTGGGACATCTCAATGGCACCACCAGGCACAGGAGGGGAACAAACGCCTTTCGCAGCAGCGCTGGAGGAGGAGGATCAGGTGTGCAGGAATGGAACAACCAGTTCCAATCTCCCAGCAAAGATTTAATCTGCCTCTGGCATATAAACAGCAAATGATGTTTGTTCAACTGACCTGCAAACAGGCCCCATGCATCGCAGTGGAGCCGAGGCATCCAGCTCCCAGCTCAGCCCCTCTTTGTTTCTTGCCCTTTAGTGCAGGGAGGAGAACAAGGAAGGGATCAGGGCACAGGGCAGGATGCTTGGGGCACCACAGGCTCGGTGGCTGGAGCCAGGGAGCAATGCTCGCTTCCATCCCACTGCATCCTTTCTGCTGCCCTGAGCGCCGCAGTGTGTGCAGAGCACTCCCGGCTCACAGGCCTGACGCACACAGAAGTCAAGGACAAGCATGTCCCTCCAGGCAGGCTGTCACTCACTGGGAGAACCTGCAGGCAGGAGGCCCTGAGCCAAGGGAGAGATTAGCTCTGGCTGGTGCAGGTCAGAACTGCACCCCTGGAGCTCCTGCAGCATCCCGGGGGACATGGGTTCATTACAAGGGGACGTTTTTGCCTATTTTCTGCAAGACCAGATCTTAGCAGCAGGGTCAGATTCCAGTTCAAGTGACATGTGGGCATGCAGTGGGCTGTCTTCAAACACTGCCTGCAGCTCAGCCTGCCCTGCAGGCTCCTGCACTGCACGGGAGAAGCCACAGCACAGCTTGTTCCCTGTCCCCACCACCGGCAGGAGAAGGTCTCTGCTGTTTGATGACAAACAAGACCTCAGGAAGTAAGTGGAAAAGGTCCTGTGCAGGTAATTCCCTCTCCTGCTGTGAAAATGCTTTCACCACACTCCCAGAGGAAGGTGATGCTCTTGGTGCTGGTGGTGAGGAGGGTGCTAGCAGAGCACGGAGCATCCTTCAGCCCAGCACAGCCACCTCCTGGGCATGGGGCTGGTGGAATTGTCTCCAGGGCTGCTGCTCCTTCAGGGTACATGGTATTCCAGGCTGTGGCCGGAGCAGTCATGTACCGAGAGTGGGATGCTCAGGGGAGGAAACCTGGGGCTGTGGGGCTGTGGGGTGAGCAGCCAGCCCCAAGGACATGTGATCACAGCAAGGAGCTGCCTGCAGCAGGCGTGCACCCAGCCTTGGGAGGTGGAGAGCATCATGGGACTTCATGGCAACAGCCCCTTCCCTGCCCATCCCACTCTGATTCCAGCTTTTCAGCCTGCTGTGCCTGTCCCTGCTGGGAGCTGCATGTGCCTCCCAGATTACATGCAGCAGGATGCAGGCTGTGGCTGGGCTGAGCACACTCCATTCTGGTGGGGAGCAGTGACCATTGTCAGGTCCTTGAGCCACTGCCTGCACCTATCCCTGGGCAGCTCCTGGTCCTGGTGCCTAAAGCCGCAGCGTGCCCCATTGTATGCCCTTCCCATGCCGCACAGTTTGTTTCCTTCCCCCCAGAAGTCGGGAAGCCGAATGGCTCCAGCTGGAGATGGAGATGCTGCTACTCCTTCCCCTTTCCTGGGCTGTGTGTCCCAACACCAGCCTGGCTGTGGGGTCTCCTGTGGTAGCTCTCTGCCCTGGGAACTGCCACATGGGCGAAGTATTTGGTCTGCGAGAAATGAGCTCCACCACGCAGAATGAGCCCTCAAATCCGCTGCCTTCCCCATGAGGAATGCAGGTTGTGTTCTAATGGGGAAGAAGCCGGCAGGTCCCTCCAGGGCAGAGCAGTGTCTGCAGGGGTGACGCAGGCGTGTGCATCCATGTTGGTGCTCTGTGACTCCAGGAGATGCTGCTTGGCCATCTGTGGAGAAGCCCAATTCCAAAAGTGTGGATCCTATGCAGATCTGGGTCCTTTGGGAGGCAAGGAGCTGAGGTGCTTTGTTTCCCTGCCTGCTCCAGCAGGGACAGGCTGCAAGACCCGCACAACCCAGTGTCCCCAGGGAGCCTGTAGTGGGAAGTACACAAGGACCTGCATTGTCAGAGGGACGTACTCCAGACATTTCATCCCTGGGAAAGACTGAAATTGGAATTGGGAACCTGAAATTGGAAGGGGTGTTTTATCCCAGAATGGATTCCCAGGCTGGATTATGCCTCTCCTGCCACAGTACAGGGCCAGCCCTGTGCTGCCAGGGAGGCAGGACTGCCCTTCTAGCATCAACACCGGGTTAAAATCAGTCAGTCAGTTGGCAGCCTCTCCCCATCCAGTCTGTCCATCCGACTGTCCTTTGTGCAGTACGACCGCACATTGAGGGTTTCAGGTATCCTCACTGAGCCCAGCTCTGCACCACCTTTGGAACATTCTGAGCTTTGGAACATCTCTGTTGGCTCCGGCACTGAGGCACCCCAGGGGATGCCAAAGCTGCACAGGTCAGTGCCCAGCTCAGTGTCCAGGGCTGCTGATGGGTTCTGTTGTTCCCTGTCCTCAGCAGGGAAATGGTCTCTGGGCTGGAGCAAGTCCCTGAGTGCTTCTATGTCACCTTGAGGAGGTTTAGCTTCAATGCCTTTAATAGTGTTTGTTTTCCTTTCCCTTGGGGTGATTTGACAGAAGAGGGCTAATAATGGGCCCAGCAATGGGGTTTGGGCAAAAGTTCCATCACTGGCCTGGGTTTAAATCCCAGACACAGGAGCCCCAGAACGAGGTGCCAGCGGCTCCACTTCCTGGGTCCAGGAGGTGCCCACGGAGCTCCAGGCACAGCTCACAGCTCCACACTGTCCTTCTTCCAGAGTACACAGTGGTTTCCAGAGAGGTGTGGGAAGACCGACACACCGTGCCCCTCTGTTCCCAGCAGGAGCCACCTCCAGGCACCCACCGCCATGTCTAAGGACGATGTGGGCTGCAAGTTGACCTCGGTCTACAAGCACAAGGAGAGGAAGCCGAAAAAGCCTCACTATATCCCGAGGCCATGGGGCAAGCCATACAACTACAAATGCTTCCAGTGCCCCTTCACCTGCATGGAGAAGTCCCACCTCTACAACCACATGAAGTACAGCCTGTGCAAGAACTCCCTTTCCCTCCTCATCGAGTCCGACTGGCCATACAAGAAGGGCAACCTGCTGCACCCAGAGCTGCGGCTGCTGCATGCAACGGAGGCCTCCCGCCTGCGCGGGGATGAGCAGGAGATCTGCGACTCCTCGGCCACATCGGGAGGGTCGGTGAGAACCAAGCAGAACATCAGGGACAGCCACGAGGACAAGCCAATGTCAGGGGTGGACATCCTGCCTGCTGGTGAGGGGGCTGGTGAAGAAGGTGGCCAGTTCCAAGAGGAGGAGGAGGATGTTGCTGGCCTCTTGAGGGAGATGGATTCGGGGGAGAAGAAGGAGAAAACGGAGGAGGCAGGTTGCCAAGGTGACCCAACTGAACCAGAAGTGAATACTTTGGTCTTGGGTTTCAAGAACAAGAGGGACAAGCCTTGCAAGGACGTGGAGCCTGACTTCATCATCACGGATGTCTTCTCCCTCAAGAACCACGTAATGAAAAGCAGGGAAATGGCCTCCCCAGACCTAGATGCTAAGCCAAAGCATTGTAAAGTGCCAAAGAAATGCCTGACCAGCAGTGGGATGCTCATGGAGCAGTGGAAACTGGTGGCAAATGGGCAAAGGAGGAACACACCTGAGGTCTCCTCACCTTGTACTGACAGCAACATCATCCCATGCTACCCACCTCCAGCCTACAGCGACTACCACGAACCTCAGGGCCTCAACCTCTCACTGCTGGGTATTAACTACCCATTAAACCCCAGCCTCTTCTCCTACCTGAGCCCCACCATGGCCAACAGTACTACAACACACCAACACTTGGCTCAGCTGCCCTTCCTGGCCTCCACGGCGCAGCTGATGCACCCACATACTTCCCACTTCCAGCCTCTGCAGAGCCCTGAGCGCTCAGCCTTCCTGCCCCGCTTCTACTACCCCTTGCTCTTTGAGCACACCTTCGGCTCCACTGAAAGCAAGATGCCCTCCAGCAAGCCAGAAGCCCAGCAGCTGGTGGGCTCTGTCATGCCCACACCACCCCAAGCCAAACCTCCCAGTGAGCCAACCAAACCAGGGCTACTGAAGGTCCCAGTTCTGAAGACAGGTTTTCCTTGGTCCAAAGGTGTCAGAGAGGAGCCAGCCTCCGAGCTCAGCCACCCTGCCATGCTGGAGCAGGAGGAAGAGGAGAAATGGTTGTGCCAGGAGAAGGAGAGCAGCCCTGCACTGGGCCTCAGCAGCCTACGCAAAAAACCATCTGCTGACATGTACCAAAACATGGTGGGAATAAAGGATGGTGCTTTTGCCCCCAGCAGCGTCCGGAAGACAGAGCTACCATTGGTGACCTGTCTGGAGACTAACAGCCCTCCGGGCAGCTCCCTGAAGAGGAAGTTCTCTGCCAGTGGGCTGGATTTGATGGGACCTGAAAGGCTGATGCCTGGAAAACTCGGCTACCAGAGCAGGTAAGGTGCCTGTGATCTCTCTGACTCCTCCTCACATCTTCATACCCTATCATATTACTGATTCTCCCACTTGGCTCTAAACCATGAGAGGAGTCTCCAAGGGCTGAGCACACTCCAGGCTGGTGGGTCCATACCACACCTGAGCAGGGCTTTCTGCCCTTCAGGAACAAAGGATCCGGGTGATGCCACCACTTGCTGTCCTTCACTGTCTCCTGTTTCATATGGAGCCAGCAGTGGTGTGGTGTCAGTGTGGTGTGGACCTGTGCTCTCCAGGCACCAGGGAACCTCTCTTGAGTTTCCAGCTATCCCAGGGTTGCTGGAACAGTCATTGCCTTTTTTTAAACACAGGCTTTTGCATTCCTTTGATTTGCCTTCTGGTTCCAAAGCCCAGAGGGAGGGTCATGTTCCCAAACATCTCCTTTTACCTGGGGCTAGAAATGTGCACAGCTCCTTTGAACAGTTTCAGTTCCTCTCCTGGTTGTGCACGTCCAGCTGTGGCTCCAAGAAAATGTCACTGTAAAACCTTTTGGGTTGGCTCCTTGCACCTGGAAGAGCTTTCTTAGGAGAAGCTCTCAACTGTTTTTTGTCTCCACTTGCCTCTTCCCTGCACTCAGGCTGGCTGGAGACATCCCCTCCAATTGGGCTTTCAGGACGGTAGGGTGGTCATTTCCATCACAGTTCTCCAGTGGCCCAAGAAGACGGAGAACCCAGGACTGGCCAGCCGAGCTGGGGTCACTCATCAACACCATCTCCACAGGCTGGTCTCTCCCTTTTTTGGTGGGTGTCATGAAATAGCCTGTGTTGGGTCTATGGGAAGTTCTGGGAGAACAGTGACAGGAGCAGGTCCAGTCAGGCCTCTGCATGCTCAGACCAAAGCCCTTCCTGGAAGTGCCTCAGCAGGCAGTGTTGGAGCCCTGGCTGAACCTGGAGACGCTGGCCCTGCACATATGCCCAAGGATTTTCCTATCTCTTTCCCTACTGACTGTATCCATTTCCTCTCTGCAGTGCTTCAAGGGACAACCCTGGCCACATCCCCAAAGCCCTGAACCACTGGCACATGGAAGTCTTTGCAGGCCAACCTGAGGAACTAGAGAGGGCCAACAACACTGAAGCTCTTCCCTCTGTGAATGATGGCCGGGACCATGGCTCCTGCAAGCAGAGCAGACCCCAAGAGACTTCTGCCACCATGACAGACTCTGAGGCCACAAACGTGCTTATAGGAGAGCTGTCCAAAACCTTAGAGGAGTATCAAGAGGTGGAGAAGAAACTCTCTGATCTGGCGAAGGAGGACACCCCGGAGCAAAAGGAGCTGAGGGACCAGCTGGTCAAAATCCGAAGGGAGCTCTACCACATCCACCAGGCACTGGAGAAAGCCACCAAACCCCATGAGGGACCTCTGGACCTCTCGGTGAAGAGACCTTCAGAAGGTCTGGAGAAGGTCCAGCAGGCCAAGAAGGAGCCCTGCAACATGAGCTTAGGAAGTGAGAAGCTCCACATTAAAGACCAAGGGGCCCTCAAATGTACAGCCCCCAGGGAGGCTGGAGATGGGGGGGAGCTGCCGAAGTGCCTCCTCGAGGCTGAGAACAAAACCATCGACCTGCTGATCAAGATGAGCCGCTCTGAGAGCCTGCGGGCATCCTCCTCAGAAGCACACCTGGGTGCTGTCATTAAAGCTGAGGTCCTGCCCCTCACCATGCCCCTGGAGCTGCGGAGCGTGATGGAGCCCTACTACAGCCGTACCACCAAGTGCGAGGCTGACTCCAGCGTCCTGCTGTGCTCTGATGGCAGGTCCAGCACCAGCCAGGGCCCTCAGCTCCCGGTCCCCACTGAGGACATGCCACTGAGCTGCCGGGCCATGCAGCGCTCCCTGTCCTGCAGCCTTCCCAGCGAGACAGACGCAGGCTGTGTCCACAGCCCTCTGCATGCTGACCCCTAAGTCCACCTCACTCAAAAGCTCCTGGATCTCACTGACCACCTCATGCTCCACCTTCCCAGTCTCCCACCTCTCCACCCTCCCTCTCCCCCATGGATAAAAGCTTAACCACTGCCTGGCTGGTGACACGTTGTGTGGGGTCCCAGCCAGCTCCCCCAGCTGACCCCACAAGGTGTAAAAACCAGTCCCTGTCCTACCCCACTGTCAAGGATGGTGCTGCTTGGCTCTGCATGCTCCACAGCCTCAGCTCCCTGCCCTGGAGCTCCCTTGGAAAGGGAAGTCACTAGCAGGCAAAATAAGAAAGGCGCTGAAAGCACTGAGCTTCCAGCAGAAGGGTCATCCAACCCTCATCGGAGACACTCAGGGAGTTCTGCAGCCCATCTCCCATGGGTAGATACCAGACAGGGTATATGGAAGGCCAAGCCTCAACCCACCTGTGGTTGTGCTGAAGCAGATTGTGGCTGTCACCTTGTACAGAGCAAAGACACAATGGCTTCACCCCATGGTGGCTTGAGGGTCACAGCAGGGAATCGGATGTGCAGCTGGACTGACCCGGAGGCTACGTACTTCTCATACTGTGGAGACAAGAACATCCTCGCAGCCACAATGACAAGATAACACAGAAGCCACTTTGCCACAGCTCCACACCTGGGTCTGAGCTCTCCTGTCACATGTTGGGGGCTGCTGGGTTGTAGGGACTTCTCCTGTCCATCAGACCCCCAGTGTCTGGCTTCTTCTTTTGCCTTTCCACAGAAAGGACCTTCCCTGCCTCTGCTCCGATGGCCTTTCCCATGCAGACGTGATGCATGTTCCTCACAAAGGCCCCAGCCCTGCAGAGCTCCCATGAGCTCTTGCCCACCAGTCCTAATCCCCCAAATGATGACACATGGGACAGCAAAATGAGTGAGATGATGCTGCCATGAACCTCACTGCTCAAGGAACAAGACCCTAAAGTCAGCTGTGAAGGAACAAAGCTGGACCAATGCTGAGTGGCCACCCCTCAGCCAGAGCACTGGAGAGCAACCACGCAGGGCAGATGCCTGCTGCTTGTGGGACCCATTGCTGTCCCAAAAGGCCACCTTCTCCCTATGCTCTCTGCGGGCTCTTGCCTTCGATGGGCAAACGTACCCACCGCAGGGCAGTGACACCTACTGTCCCCTGCCACCCTGCTGAGCAGCATCTGCTCTGGCTCAGGATGTCCCCATGGTTGGGCCAGCATTTCTTGGGCTCCCTCCCACTGTGGCAGATATAATGTGCTTGCCTCAGCTTGGAAAAGCTGGGCATCTTCTCTTCTCCCATCCACTCTCCTGTTCAGGAGGTGGTGGCGTCTCCTGTTAGCACCAAAGGCCCTCACTGACTTGACCTGGTGGCAATGAGAAGAGCCAGGATGGCGACAGGAGGGCAGGACAAAGCGGACAGCAAGCAAAGCCACAAATAAGGGACCTACACAGCATAGCAAGGGAGCTTTAGACACTGGCTTTTCTCTGGGCACAAAGTGGAGAATCCTACTTTGGGTGCCTAAGAAGGCAAACCCACATGTCAGACCTAGGACCCGCAAGTACTTTGATGGACCCGGGCACAGAAGAGCCAGCTCTTCTCGTTTGATTATTCTCTGGACAAAGCTTCCATCTCATCAGAAGGGCTTATTTCTCACTCAAGGACTTTGCTTAGGGTACACAGGGAGATGCTGCTGGGCCTTTCTTTCTGGGTTTGAACAGTGCTGTCATCTTTGGATGGTGTAAGACCATCAGCAGAGCAGCCCCCTCCACATCAAACACCTTGCTGACATCGCCTACTCCCAACAGCCTGCCAGTCTCTGCAGTCTCTTGTGCCACCCTGTGCCCCCCATCACCCTGTGCCCCCCTGTCACCCTGTGCCCTCTTGTCACCCTGTGTCCCCCTGTCACCCATCCCTCTGCAGCTCACTTGCTCACACAGCTGCTGTCCCCCACTCCAGCACATCCCTGTTCCTGTATCTCAGGGCTCCCTACTCTCCCCACGCCACCTTCTTCGTGCATCTTTCATGCCAGCACCATCATCCAGCACACAGGAAAGCACCCACAGGCACAGCAAAGAAGCTGGAGCCCCGTTTTCCCATTACATCCTTCCTTGCCCACCCAGCCTTTACCGCCTCTGAGGAACAACCAGATGTGTAGGTCCCTCACGCACCCAGGAACCCCATCTTGTCCCAGCCCCAAGCATCACACTGTTTTTCTTAGCAGATTCCCATCTGAACGTGGGCACCTCAAAGGTCCAAGGTACCAGAGGGGTAGCTGAACTCTGACCAGCAGCCCTGGGCTTCAGCAGCGCCCAAACCACTAGGCAGTGCTGCCTGTTACCCCTCTTTAGCTGAGATGTTGCTTGCACATGAGCCACCTCTCCCTCCCCAGCCCTTGACTCCATCCTGCCACCCTGAGCTGGGATGCTGTGATGCTGCCCTGCTCCGTGGTGCCCATGCTGAGAGCTGGGCACCTCTCCCATGAGTGGAGCCAGCACCAACATCCTGCATCCCTCTCCACGTCACTCCTGGAAGCCGGGGGGGGAGCAGAAGGTGGGGGCTGATCACACACTATTTATTGTTCACAGTTTTACGAATGTACAAAACAAAAACCAAACCATTAAAGAGAAAAACCTCCAAGTGGGAGTTGCTGCTGTCTGCTCTTTACTGCTATCCAGGGAGCTCTTCCTGCTCTGGCGGGTACCGCAGCGGTCCCATAAAGCCAAAAGGATCCTAATTCCTTCTGCAGAATCCTGGCATACACACACAGCCTTTTCCTTTGGAAAGAAGCATCCAACTCCATGGGGCTGCAGCACCTGGGTCCTGGTGGAGGGAAGAGCAGAGAGGAGGGTGAGAGGTCAAATCCCACATCCCCTGTGCCACCCTGCCACCTGCCTGTGCACCCTGTCCCTGGGGTGCTGGTGGCACCTCCTCTCTGCCCTGCCCAGGGGACTCCTGCCTGTGGGCCGCCAGGATGGGGCCTTCAGGAGGTGGCTGAGCTGGTGGCCCCATTCCAGTTGAAAAGATGGAAGCATTTACTTTTGCATTTAAATAATGGATGGGAGTTGAACTACCGGGGTGGCTTATCCAGCCTGCAATCTGCACCCCCAGGGCCCTCAGCCCACTCCAGTGCAAGGCCCATTACACGGCTATTTGGTCCCCCTAAAGGCATCTGATAGTGAGCCATTATCTGCCCTTTATGGCAGGCTCACCCGATAGACATCTTTCTTGGCCATAGTTGACCAAAGTCACCCTATTTGCATGTCCCCCCCACTTCCCTGCCATGCCAAGCCCCTTCCCATCGGCAGCTGGAGGATCCAGCCAAGTCCCTGCCCTGATGGGGCCAGCAGCCCCCCTTCTCCCAGGCTGAGGGGATGTGGGGTCACAGCAGGTCCCCAGCACAGCTCCTGGTCAATGGAGCTGCACAACTTTTATGGGTTTCTAACCCCAGGTGGGTACAGCTGCTCCTGCTCAAGTATTCCTTGTCCTCCGGGTTCAGGAGGAAAGGAACGCTCAGGGATTGGGAGGGGGGCAAGTTTCCTACTAAACAAACCCTCAGGGAAGGCTTATCATGGGTAAGGCAGTGGAAGGAACAATTTCAAGGTTCCTTGTTGCTCTCCCTGTCCCCTTGGCACAAGGACGTGCCCCAGGGAGCCTGAGAGCAGAGGACACTGAGGGTGGGTTTGCTGTTTTCCAGACACATTGGTGCGGCTGCGAGCTTAGCTCCATGTACTGCTGGGATCAACAGCAAGGGGAGACAGCACAAGGACAGCCCAGGCACCCCGGGACACAGGGATGGGGCCACAGGTTGCGGTGAAGGATGCCACGTCAGGCTGCTTCTCATGAGCAGGGCAGCCCTAAGCATGAGGTAGGAGCATCCCAGAAACCCCATAAAAATGCTGTGTCTCCCAGTTTCCCTGGCTTGGTGGCAAAAGGCCAGCAGCAAGCTTTGGGGATGGATCCTGTGCTGGAACAGGACAGCTGGTGCTGAGCCACAGCCCCTGGGCTGCAGAGAGGCACTGCCTCCTGATTCCGAGAAAACTCCCGGAACAAGCTCGCCAACAAAGTTCAAGTCGACAAGCAGGTATTCCTTATTGGGGCGCCGGGAGACACAGGGGATAGCTCCATGTAGCGTGTGTCTCTCTGTATTGCCACACGGGCCATCCTTACCTAGTCACCTGGGGAGGTTCGCATACCTATAGTCACATACATGTTCGTGAGGCTACACATGAATTACATCATTTTCCAGGCAGTTTCCCGCATACATACAAAATGTGGTGGTGGTCTTTTGAGAGTCATTTACTTCTTCCAACAATCCTCATCACCCCTGGCAGTCTTTGAAGCACCAGCTTAATTAACATAACAAACATAGCAATCATCCTGTCCCTCTACTTATCAGGTAGCTTAACTGCTCCCATCCTGGACATTTGCTAGTCCGGATACTCCCCAGTAGATGTTTACACCAACTTAATGGGTTCATTAACATAGCAATCACCCTGTCCCTCCCCCCATCAGCCAGTTTAACTGTGCCCATCCCCAGGTCCTGTTTTTCTGTTTTATTTTTCTTACATTTTTTGTACTAAGGTCCTATGGACCTAAAACCACCTTCAAGCACTCCCATTACAAAGCCATCAGACTTAACCTGACTTAGAACTGACTGCATTTTGCGCCTCCTCCTTTCAAATCCCCCCTTTTTTTTGTCCTTTTGCAAATTCTTTTGCAACATTTTATATATTACCATTACCCTCTAGAGCCTTTTTGAAATAATTGCCTGTTTCTACTTGGTGCTTGATTTCATTTCTTTTCCAATCTTCACAGCTTATCATAGATCGTTTACAATACCAGAAGGAACACTCCTCCACTGCACCACAGCCAGGCAGGGGAAACCATGGTCCCAAAGGATGGAGCTGCAAACACCCTTGATTTGCCCACAAGTAAAAGATGGGGTAGACCCAATCCAATGTTCAGAGGAAGAAGGTGCTGCCATGCACTGGCAGGATGCTCACTATGGCACCAAGAAATGGGGACACATTTGATGCCAGGGCGAGTTAACCCCTTGCACACACCAGTCTGGGTGGGGGACATCCAAGTGACTTGGGACCACATGAATTTGGAGGCCATAGCTGAAATCATGGAATCAACCAGGTTGGAAAAGACCTTTAAGATCATCAAGTCCAACCGTTCCCCAGCACTGTCAAGGCCACCACTAAACCATGTCACTGAGGGTCTCATCTACACAGTTTGTGAACACTTCCAGGGTTGGTGACTCCACCAGTGCCCTTGGCACCCTGTTCCAATGCCTGACAACCCTTTTGGTGAAGGAATTGTCCCTAATATCCAGTGTAAACCTCCCTTGGTGCAGCTTGAAGCAGTTTCCTCTTGTCCTAAATGACTTGGGGAATGCAAGTACCGATGTGCCCTGTGTGTCTTGCCTATCCATCTGTGCCGGTGCATCCCCAAGCCACCTGCGGCAGGGCCAGGGAGCCAGGCACTCACTCGTAACATGGAGCTACCATGTGGAACCAGCTGGGAACCAGAAGTGGTTCCTGCCCAGCACAACCAGTTTTCTCTTACCCCAACGTGGGTAGGCCAGAGCTGGGAGCAGTGGAAAGTTACCAAAGTTGGACTAAAGAAGGGCCAAGGTCGGCCAGGAGATTCCTGAGCAGATGTGTGAAGCTGCAAAGAGAACCTGGAGCAGAGTTGCCCTGTCTCGGGCAGGAGGGAGACAATGAACTGGCTTTGCAGCGCGCTCTTTTAACTGCAAGCTGAGGGTAGGTGGAGGTACCAGGGGAGCTGGGAAGACAAACTGGGAATTGCCCCCAAAAGGTCCCCATCATCCCAGGGAGCACACAGGATGGCAGCTCCAGAGCTTCTCAGGCAGTGTTGTGTCCTGCATGTATTCTCCATCCCCTCATGGTGTGCAGCCAGTGGGTGAGCATGGAGGAGCAGCGAACCCATCTCCTCAGCTTTGAGTGAGGAAAACAGAGTACAGAAACCCTACACAACTTCCCTGCTGCGTTTTCCTCCTCTCTATCTGTTATTGCAATTGGAAGTTTCCTTTCCCTGCTCTTGGATGCATCCAAATGGATTGTTTCCCTGGGTATTTGCCCTGGGCAGAACCATTCTGGCTTTGGAATTGGATCAAAGACCCACAGAGGGAAGCACTGAGGGTTTAAGTACTTAAAAGAGCTGGGGCTGCTGAGAACAGAGCTCTGGCTCTCACGCAGGTTGATGGTCCCCGAAGGCAAAAAGGCAGAGCAGGGAGAAGGTTTCCCTCAGGCACCACAGGCTGAGGATGCTGTTTGCTGAGTCCTGCCTGGAGGGTAGGTGCAAGTGGGCTGCACTTGCTGGTGCCAAGGCAATGTGGGAGGCACCAGGGCTGGGTGCTCCCCACTGCTGCACCCTTCGGTGCCGGGGAAGATGCTGAGGGGCAAAGGGTCAGGAGGGAAGGAGGAGATGTTCCTGCAAGACAGAAGCTGCCTGTAGAGCCATGAGCACTGCACACCCAGGTATGGTGCCTGGGCAGCCCTGGCTCCCCCATCCCAGGCAGCGGACGATGCAAATCCAAAACACCCTCACCATTGATCTAGGGCTGCAGAGGCTTAAACCCCCAGAGCCACTGTTATTTCCTCCCTTATTTCAGGTGTGGAGTACCCAAGGATGTCAACAGTCTGGTTTGGGTGAGAAAGGGGAGCAGAAAAGGCAGCTGCTTCCTTAATAGTGCCCACCAGCCTGTGGTGCAGCAGCCTGCAGAATTCCTCACCAAGAGCTGGAGCAACACTTCCTGGAAAATCGAATGGCCCAGTACAGTTCATAAGAGAATGTTTACAGCGCAAAGATCTGCTCCAGTAATACCTATTACTGGATAATACCCCCTGCTGGGGTTCAGCAGTGCCCTTGGACCTCCAGAGCCCTCCCCACCAAGCTGAGCATGAGGCTGTGTTTGCAGAAAGCTTCTGTTCATCTCCCATGTCCTATATGGCCTTGTGATGTTCTCCTGTGCCAGTACATGTGGACACTTCACTTTCCCCCCTGGAACCAGTGTGGAGAGGCTGCAGGAGCCGGGCCAGGGTGGGATGGAGGGAGCCAGCCTGTGGGACCAGTGCCATGGCCCTGGGGACAGGCTGGTACCTGGGACGGGTGGGGAGAGGGGTGGCAATGGGGACACTGCCACCAGGGCTGGCTGGGGCTCACCCATGGGGATGCTCCAGGCAGGAAAGTGGCTCCATGCCAGTGCCCTGCTGTGCTTCACAGCTTTTAGCCCTTGCAATCCTGCTCAACAGGGAGGTCGATGTCTCAAAGAGGATTAACTTCCTAATCCTCTTGTGAGCCTTGTCGGAGTGGGAGGCTGTGGAGCAGGAACTGCGCAAAGAAGAAGCCGAGGTGTCAGCTCAGCCCTTATCAAACCCTAGAGAACCTTCTCCATAGAATCACAGAATCCCAGGCTGGTTTGGGTTGGAAGGAACCTTACAGCTCATACAGCTCCAACCCCCTGCCATGGGCAGGGACACCTTCCACTAGGTCAGGTTGCTTCAAGCCCTGTCCAGCCTGGCCTTGGGGTTAGCTCCATGGGCTAGCTAACTGGCAGCAGGGGTTCTGGGGTGCCCATGATCCCCTACAGCACAGTGCCAGGGCAGTTCTGGGGACAAGAGTAGTTAAAACTTTACTTCCTGAAGGGATTTCTGTGATGCCTGAAAAGGAGTTGAGTTCCTGCTCTCACTGGCATGTAACTGGGCTTAGGAAGCCCCAGTCCCAGCCTGCATTTGGGGATCAGGCTCTGAAAGCACTGTTCCCCAGTGTCCCCCCAAGCCCCCGTGTGTCCCCAGCTGGGCAGTGCCGGCACTTTGGGGACAGTGGGGGAGTGCAGAGGGGATGGGGGATCAGCTTGGGCTGGAGCTCATGTTTCTGCGGATGGCTGAGCAGTAGACCCTCTGGCTTCCTGGCTTCCCACCAACAGCTCGCACAGTCCTGGGACACTGCTTCTTGAGGCACAGACACACAGACACACACAGACATACACACAGAGCTCGTTGCAATTGGTAATTAGTGACAATCATCCCCCGTTGCTCGGACAGACGGAGCCGCCTGGTGTCTGCTCAAAGACATGACAAGCCCTTGGCCAGCCAGACGGACACGCGACAGTCGGACACCAGACACCCCGACACCCCACAGCTGGACACCCCACAGTCGGACCCCCAGCGGTTGGACATCCACCTGCCACCCTGCTTAATCCCCATGGCCACCCACTTCTGCTCCCAGCAAACAATCAGAGCCTTCGGCAAAATCTCCCCATACTGACAGCAATCCAGAGCCCTGGATCCAGCGTCCAGCCCAGAGCTGAAAGGTTTCACACTATGACCGCTAACACTCCCCTGACCACTGTGACCATCTGTGTCCCCCTGACCCTCTCTCCAGCCATGGAGGTGTGCTCTAGACAGGGAAATATTCCCCATGAATGGGTTTGGGTTGTTTCCCACAAGTGACTCGGTAGCAATGGCATCAGCTTGCCCCACGGGATGTCCCACTGGCTGCCTGCATACATGCACAGTGCCAGGCGGGTGCTGTGTCTGTCTCAGCAGAGACACAGGGCCTTGTAGACCCTCAAGCAAGAGCTGTTGTCCCTGGGCCAGGGGAGGAAAAGCCATGAGGGGAGAAGTTCACCACTACTGCCTACAAGTAACATGCTCCAGGAAAGCCTGAACTGGACCCAAACGCTTTTCCCCTTAGTTCACCTCCATGCCCTCATCCTTGAACCCTGCAGCTCCGGGCACTGGCGTGGGCATGGGCTGTGCCTGGGCCATGCCATGACACAGGCATTTCCTGAGGACCAGGGATGGCTTTCAAACAGGTTGTGACAGAGCCATGGTCCTGGAAAGGTGAACGGGAGCCCCAGGGCCAGGCTGTGTTTATTTATCCTGGTGATGGAGCACACAACAGCGAAACAAAAGGTCAGAGTCTGTTGCCCTGGGAGATGGTTTTTGAAGCTGCCTGGTCCTGCTGGGGCTGGGGTGGAGCAGCCCCGTGCTTGTCATGTCAAGGTGATTTTGTCAGTTTGGCTGGTAATGGGTCTGGAGAAGCCTGCCAGACGCTATGAGTTTTGGGGATACGCTGATCTAGGACCAGGAGAGCCCTAAACACACCGAGAGAGGAGCACCCAGCCCTGGGGCTTCGGAGGCAGATCCACCCCTGCAGACAGCCAGACCCCAACTTGCTTCCTTCATCCAAAGGGCCAGGCACACACAGCCCCTCCAAGCACCCCAATAGGTGGGCGGTGTCTGATCCAAACTTCATTTACCTTTGGCCCATCTGAGTAAGGAACAGACGCAAAGTTCTTCACACCTTGGCCAGGTTTAAGGTGTTGCTTTGAGCTTGCTGTGAGCAAGGATGGATTGAGCACTGTCAGCAGGCACTGCCAGGGAGGCAGGGCAGGATTCGACCAGCCCCATGCAGGATGGTCCTGAATGACTTTGCTTTTACTCCTCTTTCTTTGAGCTGAACTGATAAACACCACCATCAACTCCAAACATGGCCTTGCCCAGCTTGGGAGACAGGGTTGAGCAGTGTGGAGATGAAGAGGAGGCTGTGCCCAGGAGCCCCAGCTGATCTGCCCCTTCTAGAGCTTCTCCATTGCTGGCCCTCAAAGCCTCACATGGCAAAAAGCACCAGTCTCCTTTTTGCAAGTGGGGAGACTGAGGCATGCAACCAGGCTGGCAGCACACGGGGAGGCAGCCAATAAGAAGTAAGACAAGGCAGGAGCCCTGAATCGAGGTGCGAGTATCCCTGTCCCACACCAGGAGTGTTTCACACGAAGGGTGAGGTGCAGCAAATCAGCCCTTTTGCCTCCATGTAAAAGCCCCAGCTCTCCCTGCAGATGGGAGCCTGGGGGCTTCTCCTCCCTCTGGCAGGAGCAGGTAGGTGGGAGATGGACAGATCCTGAGGGAAAGGCACATTCTTTCTGGGCATGAGACCAGCAGGGAATAAAACCTGCACAGATCAGCCCTCGTGTCACTGCTTCTGGTTGTCAGCAGAAGGAGCTTTTGTGTTTACCCAGACTCAAGGGTAATCACCCGTCTCTAACAACACAATATCCCTCAGCCCTGAGCCCAGCGGGGAGCAGGACGGAGCTGGTGGGAGGACGGGCAGCATCCAGGACATCAGGACAGAGGTACAGACCTGTTGAGCTGGGCTCATGGTCACGCGTGTGGTACTTAGCCTGAGCTGTGCTGGGAACAGCATTCAAGGCCCTCTTTCTGGGCTTAGACCCATGAATTTGGGGTCAGGTTTAGCTCAGGACACACCACCACAGGGATGAAGGCAGCTTTGGGTGCCCTGCGCCCAGGAAGCAGGAGATGGACACTCCTCCTGGCTGGCATGTTAGCTCCCTTGTGGTGACTCAGTTTCCCCATCTGTAAAATCCAGTGTCTTGCATTTTGAACATGTCCAGCAGTCATGGGGGTGGTGGAGGGCTCCACTGCTGGTGACACAAAGCACAACCACTTTGGGGAAGGAGGGGGAAAAGCTGTTCCCCGTCCCTGAAAGCAGCAGAAATTGGATTTCCTCTTCAGTCACACTCATCCCCATCATCACATATTTGTGTTTGACAGCTCGGTAAGTATTTAGGGGATGGTTTTTAGCAATGGTGACAATTTGCACCCTGTATGCCTCAGCCTAGCTTCCTTCGTCTGAGGCTTGGGAAGCGTTACTTTTGCAGGCACATGATCCTAGGCAATCGTGGGACACAGGGTGATAAAGGTGGAACGGTGGCAAGCAACTCAGAACTGCCAAGTGTGTCCACTGCGATATTAATTATAATCACATTTAAAGCAAAGGTAACTTCTGCCTCTCCAGGAACTTGAAAGAGGCCACATTTCTGTTAACATTTCTCTTACCAGTTACAGCCAGCCCTGGAAAGCACACAGCAGAGCCAGGCTATCATCTCCACAGTCTGGAGAACATTCCTTATGGCTTTAAAACAGAGGGAGAGGGGGCAAAAGAGAAATTGTGGTTCTCATAGTGGCTCTCACGTCTAAAAACACTGTGTAGGTTGACTGTGTCCTTCAGAACAGCACCTCCCTTCTTCCTGACAGGTTGTTGGCTTTTTCAGGGATAAGTTTATTTGGATGGGGAGGGCCTGCCCTTACAAAGGCAGGTGCTGGGCAAGTGTCACATCTGACCTACACAGGGTGGAGGCATCCTCATTGTCTAAAGTGTTAGCATGGACAGAGCATGGTTTGGAGAGATAAGGCTTACTGGGTTAAGAAGTGTTAAAGACCTGAGAGAAGCCACTAATCTCAGGAACTGGAGAGGTGGGGATCCCATTCAGTGTGCTCACACAGGGCTCTCCTTTACACATAAATTCTCAAGCCAGACCTAGCACCAGCTAAGCTGTCCTTGAAGCCAGTGGAACTTTTTGGCTGGTTCTTCCAGCTGCAGATCCAGCTTGCTGGCTGTTTGTCAGTTTTGTGCTATTGTCCCTGTTTGTCTTTATATCCTGAGCACATCGTTAGCTATTAGGGCTAGGATCTGGTCTCTGTCACATTGGAGTGAATCCAGCCTAGCACCAACATCTTGACCTTGGGTAGACAGCAGGCACCTGAGCTCAGAGCATGTCCCCAGAGACGGCAGCAGGCAGGACAGTAACGGTCCTTCTGCTTCCCCCAAAACAGGGATTTGTCATGGATGACACTCTGGAGACCAGCCAGCAAAAGGAGAAGCTTCTGAAAACCATCTACACCCTGCAGCTGAAGTCAAGCACCACACTGCAGGCAGCCAGCCCGCTGCTGAGCAACCAGACTGGCATGGGCATGGTGACACAGCACCACGTCCACCAGCTGGTGGATAAGGCCAAAAGCCTGTGTGGAGATCTGGACAACATTAAGAACCTCCTCCACTATTGCCAGGATAACCTGGTTCGGAAGATCCCCAACCCGACTGGCAGTCGCTATGGGGGAGTATGTGGAATCCACTGCTCCTTGGATGGCTCCATCTACGTGACAGCTGAGAGTGCTCCCTGGGTCCATGTTCTCAGCAGCACAGGCCAAACACTGCAGTCCCTGCCTTGCCAACAAATGGGGAGGGAAAGTGGCACTTTCTTGCCAGAAGATGTGACTGTGACTCGGACAGGAAGGGTGGCTGTGGCTGACATGATGAATGGAGCCGTCCAGGTCTTCAACCCTCACACCAGCCGCTCCAAGGGGGAATGGATAAAGATCAGAAAGGTTGGTTCCCCCAGGGGTATTGCAGTAGACTCCATGGGCAGGATCTTGGTAGCAGACTATGCACAAGGCCAAGTCCACAGCTTTGCTCTGGACCATGCCTTCAAGATGCTCAACATCCGCTTGGTGTCCAATCTGCAGGGACCTCGCTATGTCAGTCCAGCACCCAGTGGAGGCTTCGTGGTCAGCGAGGAGTGTGGAGATGTCAAGGTCTTCAGCAGCAGCTGCAAGCTCCTCTTCTCCCTCAGCAGCAAATACGGACACCGGTTTGGTAACCCAGCTGGGGTCTGCATTGATGTGGCTGGCAGCATCCTCGTGGCAGATGAGCAGCTCCGGAGAGTCCACTTGTTCCCAGAACATGGAGCTCCTGTCTGCCTGGTGTCCACAAGGCTGCAGAGGCCAGCTGGTGTGGCTTGCTCCTCCTCTGGTCACCTCCTCGTGGCAGATGCAGGGGAGAACTGTGTCAAAGTCTTTAAGTACTGTGTGAAGCCCCTGTACAGGCCCATCAACCCTGGGGCACCATGTGGTGACCCCATCCTAACACCCAGATGCTGAGCTTTAGATCTGCTGGTGGGCAGTGAGGGAGCGGGTCCACTGCTCCCACAGCTGGGCATTATCCCAGTTAATACAGAATCATAGAATGGTTTGGGTTGGAAGGGACCTTCAAAGCTCATCTAGTCCAACTCCCTGCAATGAGTAAGGACATCTCAACTAGACCAGATTGCCCAGAACCACATCCAGCCTGGCCTTCAATGTCTCCAGGGACAGTGCATCTACTTGACTGCCTGATCACCCTCCAGCTTCTCCAGATGGCAGAAGCAAGGACTAGACCAGCTGAGCTTCTTGGACCCACCAGCATAGCTCGAGGAGGAGTTGAGCAGGACTCATAATCGGCCAGGCATTGGTGCCTTGGCAAACTTGTTAGCACCATGCCCTTGTGTGGTTTTGCAAAGCTAATATAACTGTTTCTCTTCCCTGCACACTGTTTTTATATGGGCATGATTCCACCTTCCTGATGCCAGAGTATGAGTGGAGGGGTAAGGTCAGGCTGGAGTTGGCACCCATGGTCTATCGGGCACACCAGGTTTTCAGCAGAATTCAGGAGAAGGGTAAGATGAAGGTAATTCATTCTGTGCTGCGTTCCTGACCTCTACAGGGAAGCAACCACTACTACATGGAGTAAATTGGATTCGCACCAATCCAGGTCCTGGGGCTGAGCCTGCCCTGGGGTCCTGTTCTGCCCCTGGAGAAGGGTTCAGGGAGCCTTTATCCAGGGAGCCTTTATCAGCAGGGGCCAGGGGCACTTGGCAGGGTGTGGTGATGGAGGGAAGGGCGTTTTCCTCATCCCTTCTCCAGCCCTTGACATGCACATGGTGCTGCACGACACCACAGCCTTTACCTGTGTCTGAGACCATGGTCCAGTCACCACCATGAATCCCATGAGGGACGCCTTCTCCTGCCTGTCCCTGGAACAAAAGAAGACATCGTCTGGTGCAAAGGACAACAGATACCCTGTGGTAGCCTCCAGACCTTCCCTATGCAGCGCGAGCCCAGCAGCAGGGAGGGTGTCTCTGGTTTGCAGAACAGGGATAAGCCTGTCCCATCAGGTGCTGAGGTGCTGGCACAGGGTGCCCAGAGAAGCTGTGGCTGCCCCATCCCTGGCAGTGTTCAAGGCCAGGTTGGATGGGGCTTGGAGCAACCTGGTCTCGTGGAAGGTGTCCCTGCCCTTGGCAGGGGGTTGGAACTGGATGAGCTTTAAGGTTCCTTCCAACCCAAACCAGTCTGGGATTCTGTGATACCCTCCCTTCACGAGAGCTCCCAGAAAACCCATCCTCCTCTGCCTTATTTCCAGTTCAGTGGCACCCAACAAGAAAAACCCCAAAACCTTTTCTCTAGCCTGCCCTGTAGGGTCTGCACCCCCCATCTCCACACCCCCTCCCCCTTTTCATGCAGGACCCCCAGAAATTGCCCAGCATCCTCCTGAGCTCCTGCCACCCTCCTGGCCCCCTCTCACTGAGGGTGATGGGAGGGAACCTTCTGGGCACCAGCAGCCCTGGGTGAGTTCCCCGCCTTCGGGGTTTGTGGGACAACGGGGTCCTGTGAAGAAAGGCAAGCCCCTGGCCTTTGGGTATGAGGGACAATGAGGTTCCACAAGGGAAGGAGAGTCCCCAGCCTCTGGGGATCAGAGACGACAGGGTCCTATAAGGAAGGTGAGTTCCCAGCCTTTGGGGATGGGGGAAGACAGGGTCCCATGAAGGATGGCAAGTCCCCAGGCTTGGGGAATGGGGTACAACAAGGTCCCTTGAGGAAGGCGAGCCCATGCCGCGCCCAGGCCCGGCTGACGGCGCGTCCACCCGAGGGCCGGGCGCTTCTTATCGGCCGGCTCAGCCACAGCCTCGCTCCTCTCTCGTCGCCGCGGGAAGGTGTGGGGAGAGCTGCGGCGATCGGCGCTGCCGGGTGAGCCGGGGCAGAGCCGCGTTGCGGTGCCTGCAAACGCGGGGGAACGGGCAGCGAGGGCCGGCACCGAAGCACTGGCACCGGGCGGAACGCGGCAACCCGGGCCCCAGCGCCGGCCGGCCCCAACGCGGTGCACAGCCCGGCCCCGGAAGCGGCGGGCGCGGCGGAGCGGGCGGTAGGCACAGGGCCGGTGCGGGGAGTGGGGCTCTGCCTGCCCGGGGCGCCCTTCCGGTGGTGCCTGCTCTTACCGGCTGCTGCTGCCCGCGGCTAGGCCGGGGGGCAGGGCGGGATCCCGCAGGCCTCGGGGGCAGCCCAGGGCGGGGGGGTGGTGGTTCCGCCTGCCCTAGGCCGGGAGGAGGGTGTCCGGGGGAGGCACGGCGGTGCCGTTGTCTGTCAGCTCACCCTGCACTAAGAGCGCGTGTGAAACCCACAGAAAGGTGGATGAGCCCGAAGCTGGTGGGGTTTGTGGGCATACAGCCCTGCTCCTGTGCCCCTGGGGGAGCCGAGACCAGCTTGCTGCTGCCTTCGGTATCTCCTGGCCTGGTGGCCTGAACCCTGTGGAAGACCTCGGGATGCTTGATGATCTTAAAGGTCTTTTCCAACCTAGTTGATTCTATGTTTCTATGCTCAGGCATGGGTCAGGCAAGGGGCCAGCCCCCCTTGGCATGGTGACAGTGACAGAGCAGCCTGTGCAGGGAGAACAGGGCACATCCATCCAGCTGTTTGTCTTTGCTTCTCTGCCTGAAATTCTCAAGTGAATCAGTCCTGGGTCCTTTCTTCAGTTGTTTGTTCATAAACCAGCAAATTAAATGCCCCATCCCTGGCAGTGTTCAAGGCCAGGTTGGATGGGGCTTGGAGCAACGTGGTCTAGTGGAAGGTGTCCCTGCCCGTGGCAGGGGGTTGGAACTGGATGAGCTTTAAGGTCCCTTCCAGCCCAGACCAGTCTGGGATTCTTTGATAAATGCATTTTAGGTGGTATCCATTGTTGGTTTTGCTGTGCCCGTGATTGTTGCATTGATGCTCTGTGGCATCTTAGGAAAAGGTGGGGATTTCCAGTAGAAATGGGCAGATCTGGAAGACCTTAGGCCCCTTATGAGCAGGGACTAAGCATATTGGTGTAGGATATTGTGTCCCTGCCTGTGGCAGGGGTTGGAACTAGGTGATCTTCAAGATCCAACCCAAACCAGTCTGTGATTCTATGATATTTCATTTAAAAGCAGCAGTGTAACAGTTGACTGTGGTGACATTTAAAATGTCAACTTTGAATTTCAGAGAGTCTATTGAAATAGATAAGGTAGGCTGCATGACCAGCTGTGGATTTGGGAATACCAGCCTTGCCACCTGAGCTCCCCTGTTACTGCCTTATGCCACATTAACATATGAATAGTTGATCAGCTGGTTTGCAACTGTCAAGGTGTTTAGTGCAGCCTGAAAATTGTATCAAGATTCTTGTCTTCTGTCCATAATATCCACAGCAGCCAAAGGACAAATGATGTGCTTGGGTGTTATTTGACCTGAGCCGTAGCCAAAGTAGCATAAAATTAAGCTAAGTTAATTTAAGTTAATTTAAAAGGTTGGGGAAGGTGGAAGAAGAAAAACTCCCAAACTAGACAAGATAAGGATGAGAAGTGTTTGTCCTTAGTGAGAAGTTTTCCCAGATATCTGTGGCTATCTATGAAACAAAAACCTCAGTGAAAAATAAATGTTTGAATTGAGTCAATTGATAGTTCTTCTCTGATATGTCCTATGGGCGGGCAAACCTTTAAGGTCAGCTGCTGAGAGACACTGGAAGTTTCCTGTAGTAACAATCTCAAACTGTGAGATCGCTTGAGGAAAAAGAAGCATAAAAAAGCAACTGTCCAATATTACTGGTCATAGGTTTGGTAATTAAAATAGAAATACTGAAAAAACTCATTCAAGAACTTATTTTCCTAATTTTTCCCTAGGTTCTTTAAAATACTGAGCTCAGTGTCAGTTTTTGGAATATTTAGTTATTGGTAAACTCTTACTTGTAAGGTTTTGGTACTGCGATACAGCTAGAATGTTATCACTCTAGCTCTTTAAAATAATTTCTGAGCATATGTGTGCATGAGCATGTCACATTTCATCTTTCAGAGCCCCTGTATTTATAGAATTTATTTCTTTTTTCCTGAGAGTGTGTCTGTGGGTCTTAGGGGAAAAGAATGAAAATCCTTCACTATGGGGATGGTGAGCAACCTGGTCTAGTGGAAGGTGTCCCTGCCTGTGGCAGGGGGTTGGAACTGGGTGAGCTGTAAGGTCCCTTCCAGTGCAAACCAGTCTGGGATTCTATGAAAAGGGAAAATTCAGTCCCAGGAAAAAAAACCAAACTACTGCTACTCACAGATACAGGAACAGTGGTGCTTTCCCCTGGGAGGAGTGAGTTGTGCACGAAGGAAGCTTCACCTTGCTGCCTGGAGGGGCTGACAACCCATCCATGAGCAGACATTTTCTGCTGCTCTGCTTGGCAGGACTGTGGGGCTCGGAGCAGGTTCATCACTCTCCTTTGCTACTTCCCCATCACCTCCTCCACACGGAGCAAATTGCCAGGTGCTGAGATTTACTGGATCAATTATCCTGTATTAAAAAGAGAAACCCAAACCCACCAAGGACCTTCACATTATGCATCCTCTGTGTGTGGTGTAAATACCCTCTGTGCTGCTCTTTCCGATTGACTGATCCCTTGCAGAGGAGCCAGCCTGGGGGCCTGCAGAGTTTTCACAGCTCTAACAAAGCTCTGAAGGACGGGAAAGGGCAGCGGGCACTGGAGTCTGACTGTTCTGCACCAGCGCTCTCCTTACAGTGATTATATTCCTGTTAGAAACCTCCAACTTATTTAAAGAGACATTTTCAACTGCTTCCAAGCTCCTTTTTCTAAATCTTATAAAGCCATTGAGATGTGTTTTAATGACACAAAGGAAAACAGTGTAGATAAAGAGCACTGATAAAGCAGAGATGCTTCTCCTTTTTTAGGGTCTTGTATCTAATGAATTAAAAGAGCTAGGTAAACCTCAATCAGTTTATCACTGTAGTCCCTTTTGACAAAATTATTTCTGTTTCCAGATGAGGGAAGTGAGATGAGAGGAGTGATCCGCCCAAGGTTGTTCAGTGAGTTTGTGGCAGAGCACACAGGAGGCTCTGCAATTATCTGGCTTTATAGCATAACCCAGTATTTGATTGTCAATCATAGGAGGAAATATTCCTGAGGCATCATGGTGCACTACGATGTAGTCCCTGCTCTAGGAAGTGCTCAAGCACATGCAGTGTCAGATCCAAGATCTGAGCCTTGATGGGTTCCTGATCTTGGCTGCTCCAATGGGTTGTGCTTATCAGTGTACAGTGCTGAAGGACTGCTCCAGGACTCAGGGAAGGGCTTTGCTGAGAAACTCCAGGCTCACCACCCCTCACTTCAAAGACTGCAGATTATCAGAAACTTCCTAAATGCTTCTCTGATGTGTCTCTGTTGGCTGTCACCAGAGTCATTGTGCAGGTGATTGGACTTAGTGTTTTAGAGCTAGTTTGCTCCCCTGAGTCCTCAGATCAGCTCCCATTTTCCTTGCATTTAATCATCATTCTCAAGCTTTATGTCTGTGTTTCTTGGCAGGTGTCCCATTCTTCCAGCATCACTGCCATGGTACTTAAGGTCTTCTTCCCGTCATGCTGCTCCTCAGCAGAAAGTGGTATCTTGGTCGGCCGCTGGCTCTCGGAGCAGAGCTCTGCTGTCATCCTTGCCGTGGTGCATTTCCCTTTCATTCCTTTCCAGGTGAAGCAGTATCTCAGTGAAGTCCAGCGGGTGACTAAAGTCAGTGTTTCTGTGCTCGGCTCCTGGAGCAACAGCAAACAGGAGAAAGAAGAGAATCTCAGTAAGTTCTTGGAAGACCTTGGGACAATATTCTCCCATGAGCCATGGATTCAGATAAGCAAAGAGGGAGACAGCAAATTCTGGAGCTGTTCTACTTTTCAGAAACACTCTAACAACCCTAAGGAGGAAGTCATCTTAGTATACTATGACCAGCGCAAAGTCATGCTTTCCCATCTGCATCCACCTTTGGACACAACTACCTCCACTGACCAAGAGACAGATGATGCTTCAAAGCTCTCTGCTATCTTCCACACAGTTGCAAAGAGTAAGATGCTCTTCATGACGGACAGGTATAACGACGGGCCCATCAAGCTGACCCACTGGCAGTCAGATGGCGCTGAAGCCAGTATCATTGTGGAGCTGATGAAGCAGGCCTCTGTGCCTGCATGCATGCTGCTGGCATTCCTGCTTTCACTTGTCTCTGGAATCTGCAGAAGCAGGTAAAGTGGTACAGCATCTGCCAGCTTACGTTTTGCATGGAAATGTGATTCGTGTTTAGGCTTTTGCAGGATTCCTGCTCAACTCTAGTGAGAAACACAGTTGGTACTAAATTGTTCTGTTGGGACACAGGCTGCCACAGAGCTGCTACTAAATGTTAAATAATAGACCGGTTTGGGTTGGAAGGGACCTTAAAGCTCATTCAGTTCCAACCCCCTGCCAATGGCAGGGACACCTTCCCCTAGACCAGGTTGCTGCAAGCGCCATCCAACCTGGCCTTGAACACTGCCAGAGATGGGGCAGCCACAGCTTCTCTGGAGAACCTGTGCCAGCGCCTCAGCACCCTCACAAGGAAGAACTTCTGCCTAAGAGCTCATCCAGGCTCCTCTCTGGCAGTGAGAAGCCCTTCTCCTCAAAGCTGCTCAATCCAGTCCAATCCAGTCTCCCCCAGACTGTATTTGTGTTTGGAATTGCCCCAACGCACGGGCAGGACCTTGCACTTGGCCTTGTCTGGGGAGGCTTCCTCAAATGTGGTAGAGCTCTTCAAGGAGCTGTGAGGCTTTCTGGGGAGGCACCGATCTTCTCCCCATTTGCAGCAGGGGTAGCTCAGCCCCACTTCAGTTTCAGTGCAGCTGAAACCTTGGGTTTCCAGCTGTTCCATGGCTGACAGAATGACATGGGGATCTCCTCAATGGCTTGATAGCAAACAGGGAGTAGGGAGTCACACCTGTGAACCCTCCAGTGCTGTGAAACATCAGCAAATAGTGTGTCTAAATTCATCATCTCTCTGACAGATAGTGGTGTTGCAACCTCAGCACCTTCGAGCAGGTTACAGGGAACACTGGTCTCCAAGAATTCTTGGTGAAATCCCATTGTCACAGCCATGAAACTGAATAGGAAGCTTCAGATGTAATGTGTGCCAAGTGCTTGCACTTAAGAGGAATTCTGGGTGGATTTTAAGGGGAGAAGCCCCTCATTATAAAGGTCAGCCTGCCTAGAGAGATTGTGCCAGAGAGAGGAGTTGAGGTTCCAAGCTGCAAGGGGATACTTTGGATATGAGATTTGGATGACAGCTACTACTGTGTTCATGGATAAATCTTCTCAAGTACAGCCCAAGGGGATGGAAATGGAATCTTTTAACAGGTTTCCAGTTATATGGTACTGTCATAAAAAAATTACAGTGAAACTCTTCGTAAGCAAAGATTTTCTGACCAGTTGGGTTATGCATTTAGGGACACAAAGGGAAACCTGCCCGTTTTTGGTTTACTGCATTGGAAGAGATTTGGGGTCAAACCCAAATCTGATCAGGGACCACTGGATCCTGGGACTGTTCTGTAGGTACTGACTGTGCTTTAATGGTTGTTAGTGGTAGCTTAAGTCAGAGCTTTGTGGAGAGCTCTGAAGGTTCTTTTTCTGGCTGGCTGTGGGCTGTATGTGACTACCAACAAACAGGATGATCCTTTCATGCATAGGCACTTAGTCTTGAGGTCAGACTTGCCCACCTCGATCAGTGCCAGGACTCAGACCAGGCTTAGAGCGAGGGTAAGCCCAAGCCCAGGCCTCGCAGGTCTCCAGAAGGCCACAGTCTGAGCATATCTTGGAGGCTCGAGCTCAGTCTGGCAGGTTGGGCGCAAATAGCTGCTACCTGGTTTATTGGGAGCTATTCTGACTTCAGAATATGCTGACATTTACTTACCTTACAGGTGTTTTAAAACGTCAGTCTTGGAGAACAGATTAGCGCCTGGCTTTATGTCTCCTGCTTGACCCTCTCAAGTAATTTAATGTAGTTTGGTTCAATTTAGCATGTGATGTGGGGTACAACCTCCTTTGTGCCAACAAACACGGGGCAGAGAGGGTTCGAGGTGTTACGTTCAAGAGTCTTTCCAATCCCCTTCTCCCTGTGCTGGAACAGGACATCCTGTAAAATAAGTTCTACCAGATTTTTGCTACTTCTGGTCACAGATCTTCTTCCTCTCCCAGCTTTTTGTGATATTAAGGGATACTAATCTTTGAAAAGCTAAAGAGGTGAGTGATGTCCTCTCACGCTGCAGAGGCTTGGGGCTTTTTTGGATATGCCACTGTTGAGTATTTGCTCTGGGGAAGCAGAGCAGCAGCGTTAGGAATCTCCAGAAGCAAGCGCTGATACCCGTCCAAGCTGACCCAGTGCTCTCAAGTCCTGTACATCTCAAAGTAAGGCATTTCTCCAGCGCCACCTTGTGCTAAGGGGTGGCCACTGCAAGGCTCTCTTCGGAGGGGCTCATGTGCAGGATTTCCATTACCACTGCCGGCCTCTAGTGTGCTGTTGGGGACATCATGATTTAGTATTGAGGCAATAAACTCTGTGGGCTCATTGTAAAAAAAGTCCATTTACAAACACCCTGATCTCCAGTTCCTCATCTGGAAAGCAGGCACTGCTCCCACACGGAGTAGAAAGACAGCCAGGAGTTGTGATCAGTGGAGGTTTTATATGTGCATGTGATCCAGATTTGGAAAGATTGCTTTTCATCTGATAGCTGAAAAATCCACTCTCAGTCTTGGAACGCAAAGTGAATTGGAAAATCAAGATTTACTCCTGCAGGCTATGTTAATTTATTGCTAAAATTCCATATATCTGGAAATACTCCAGAGATCTTCTGCTGCCTAAATAGTGCAGCAACACAGTGTCGCTGTGTTGGGGTTGTTTGTTTGTTTGTTTGGGTTTTATATGGTTGGTTTTGCATTGTGCTTGTGAAAGTACATAGTCATACAAGTCATTCTATATCCTGCATGGTAAACAAGTGGGAGCATTTCTGGCAGCACACTGTCAGTGTGCCCAGGGGGAAGAGACCATGCAAGAAATATTTTTGGCTTTCTTCCTTAGTACTGCTAGAGATGAGAGCTACCATAGCACATCTTGCAACTGTTATGCTGAGCTTTTTGCAGTATGTTTGTATATTTGGGTTATTTTATATATATATATATACATATACATATTTACATATATATATTGGGGTTATTCAGCGTGGAGAAGAGAAGGCTCTGGGAACACCTCAGAACAGTTGCCAGTGCCTAAAGGGGCTACAAGAAAGCTGGAGAGGGGCTTTGGCCAAGGGCCTGTAGGGACAGGACAAGGGGGAATGGCTTTAACCTGACAGAGGGGAGATTGAGATGAGCTCTTAGGCAGAAGTTCTTCCCTGTGAGGGTGCTGAGGCGCTGGCACAGGTTGCCCAGAGAAGCTGTGGCTGCCCCATCCCTGGCAGTGTTCAAGGCAAGGTTGGACGGGGCTTCGGGCAACCTGGTCTAGTGGAAGGTGTCCCATGGCAGGGGGTTGGAACTGTATGAGCTTTAAGGTCCCTTCCAACCCAAACCAGCCTGGAATTCTGTGATTCTGTATTTATTTAAATAAGTACATGTATGTGTGTACTTTCCAGAGAAAGTGTATAAGTGGAATAGAGGTCGTCCTTTTGATGTTAAGTGAGAAGAAAAGGGTTGGTCACAGTACAGACGAGCACAGACCTCTGCTGTGTCTGTGGGCCTGTCCTGTTCCACCCAGGAGCTGTGTTCACCCTTGGCAGGCTGCAGTGTGTGTACATGTCACTAGGTGCTGCTGGGGATGAGGCTGCTTTGGAAATCATTCTCGCTTGCGCAAGACATTCCTCGAGCAGAAGAGAGCATCCTGCCCTTTCCTTTGAGCAGGGTGTCTGCTCAGTGGGTCACCCACATCTGGCTGCCTCCGTCTTGGGGAGTTGTGGACCAGCAATGGATGGTGAGACACACATTGCTGGGAGAGGATGGGGAGGCTCTCAGCCCAGTGAGTGTTTAGCACAGGGCCCCAGAGCCGTTGCTTTCTACTTGAACTGAGGTGGTCTGGCAGCTGCTGGTTTGAGCAGTCATATTTCACCTTCAGCCATCTGGAAATAACCTCCCAGGTAGAGCATTTCTCCTTTCCCCTTCTTTGCATTTCAAGTGCAATTCTTTGCTCTAGCAAAGATTTGCCACACCAGAATCTGTAACCACTGGGCCAGGACATAATAGGAAGAGAAGACTCATCTGCACTCATGTCTTGGTGGATCTGCGACCCCAGGTCTGTGAGGCCAGTGGCCAGTGCCATACTCCCTGTGCCTCCCTCCTCCGCTCCGCGCTCCTTCCTCCGCCACTTTAGATATCACCTCCTGACAGGCAGCTGAAGAGCAGTGCATTCATTTTTCTCTAAGGTGGGAGGCTGTAATGAAGGGCTGAGTAACTTGGAGGCCTCAAATTAAGCAGAATGATTCAGAGCACACTGCATGTATTTCAGAACCAATGTGTCTGGAACCTGAATGGGGAGGGCAAAGGGGGCACTTCAGCACTCTGGTTGGTTTTATGCTGACAAACCTTGCATGAAGGACGGTTGAAAGGGCTCAGGAGGATGTGGGGAGGAAGGGGTAGCAACTCCAGTTTAGAATGAGCCAAACCCTTGTGATCTGTGTATAAATGTATAAAGAGCACCTGGAGCCCCAGTCTGCCCATCTTAAGTCTTGCCCTGGCCAGTCCGGAAGGCATTGTTCTGCTGGCCACCAGGCTGGTCCTCCAGGTGAAATCTGGGGAAGGCATGCACCCTTTGTTGGGGCATCATTCATGATCCAGACAGCTGTACAAGTCCAAAAACAAAGCAGGATACAAGGAATAATTTTAGCATTTTGAATGAATGTAAACTGCATTTGGAACATACCAAAGCAGTAAGAGAGGTGAAGAAAGTGACTCAAAGTGAGCAGAGATTCCTGGACCTTTAACAAGAAACAGTGAAACACTGTAAAAATAGTGAAACAACCACTGGGTACAGGAAAGAAGTGATCCAAATTACATCCCCATCCATATTTATTCCCCATAAAAAACATGGTGCTTCGTGTTGCTGTACCACTTCTGTGCCTTCTTAACAGGCCGGATCCAGAGGTGTCATTGCACAAATCACCATCATTCCTTTCTTTATAGGTTGTGTGGTAATAAAAGTAACTCCCTAACATAATTGAGCGTCATTTAGTACTTTTCTTCTGAGTCATAATAAGAGAACCATGTGAATGTTTCCTCCCCTACAAGCCTAATGTGGATGTTAACTTTGAAACCTAATTAAATGCTAAATGTTATACATAATGCTGGTCACCCCTGGCAAGGCAGTGGAGAGAAGGCAGAAGTGAAGACCCTGAGAAAGGAATTTGGAAGTAATAAAAAAAGGATCAAGTGGAAGAACGAGAAAGGAGGGGGAAAATGAACAAGAACTGCAGGAGGAACACAGCTTTTGCTACACCAAGCTCACACCAGTTTGGGGTTTGTGCAGCTGTTACACTGTGTTGTTGGGTGGTTGTGCTGTACATACAACTGCCTTGACTCCAGTCTCCTGGAGACTCAGAGCAGTGTGTGATCCCAGGGATGTATCCAGAACACAGGGTGGAATCAGGATTGCCTTGTGGCTTCCTTGGAAGAGCAAGGCATGTGGGTTTACAGAATGGAAATGAGAGGTTGGGTTGTCTGCATTAGATGCCTTGGTCTGGAAAGAATTAACTGCCTTAATTCTGTTAACTTTTAAGAAAGCAGTTAACATCTGATACTCTGTGATGGTAATATGTTGGCACATATGTTGCACAACCTTAACTTCACACTGCATGTATTGCATGGAGTTTGCATGCTGGCCAGCCTGCTGTATGGCAACAGCAAGCACATTCCCATGCTGTTTCTGCAGGGTGCTCAAGTTTTGGCCTTTGTCTTTCCTATGGAGAAAACTCTCAACTTGTGAGCAGCTGGGACATCGCCTCCAGCACCTTCAGGTCATCAGCAGTAACAAGAAGGCTCAAACCCAGACTCAACTCATGAGGTATGGAGTACACAGAAAGCCATGCATGTCTTTGCTCTAGCCCTGTCCCCTTTGGGGAGCTCAAACCATGGATCCTGTGCCCACAGAGCACTATAGAGTCCTCACTGCACCAGGTCATTCCATCTTCCTTGCTCTAGTCCTTGCTAGTTTCAGATCTTTACACTCTGTTTACATTAATTATACCAGATGAATGCCTTTTTCCCTAGCCTGGGAAAGGCAACTAGGATATTGCCCACAGAAAGCTTATTCTGCACCATGTGTGTAGTGCTTTGCTGTGGGTACTCCCACAGCCTCAGTGCTTTCACATGTGCTGCTGTTAACCAAAAAATGCAATCAGTATTCAGTGGCACTTCCCATAAGATTAGGAAGGTTTAAATGCTGCCCACTTCCACCCACTCTTCTGGGGAATTTTTCGTGTAGTAATTGCAGAGCAGAGACTCCAACCACAGTAGCAAAGTCAGTGTAATAGAAAAAGCAAGCACACAGCACAGCAAGTGGAACAGGGAGAGGCAGAGATGTGAGGCAGATACCGAATGCCCTACAGCCATTACACAGTGAGGCTTGTTCTGTGGGGTTCTCTGATCCTGCAGTAATAGACTCCCAGGGCACACTTAAAATAGATCAGCAGATTTGAAGGCCAAAAGTAACTGTGATTGTTTAGGCTGATTTCCTGAATAACTCACATCATGGAATTGATTCAGAACCCCTTAGCAGCAAAGGGGCAGTTCAGGAACCCTCCTGGGTACATGCATGTACCCAGAAACACTGTTAGATGAACTAGTCATTCCACTAAAGTATACCTCTTGGAAAGCCACTGGATCTCCATGTGGATACTCCCAAGTGCTGGTGGCCTTAGTATTGGTAAATCCCCCCCACCATGTGTATATATATACACACTTTGTGTGACATTGTTTTTTGTAGCTTCAATCCCACTCTTTGCTCCCCTTATTAAGAAAGGGTTTGTGGCAGACCCTGAATGGCTCCGTGCTTGGCCACTGAAGTAGTAGCACACCACTGAAAGTCAAAAGATCTCTATACTGTGCACCTTCAGTGAATTGAGCTGGTATCCCTGGGATGTTAAAGATGCTGTGTAAGTGAGCCCAACAATTGTCACTGAAGCATGAAACACTCTCCTTCCTTTTTCTCTAACACCGTTTCTCTTTATCCTGCATGCAGGAAAGCCAACATCTTTGTCTCTCTGCTGATTGATGTGGCTCTGGGGATACTGCTGATGTCCTGGCTGTATAGAAAGAACCGAATTGGTCACCTTGCTGACACTCTCATCCCTGTGGCTGATGTAAGTCTGGTGAAAGCCATTTCTCTTCGACCTGCTGTGGGTAATGACCAGCTCTTGCTGCCTGGGGTAGTGGTCAGGGGGGCAATGCTTTAACCCCAAGAGTTTCAGAGAGAGTCCTGTCTGAAGTCATGCAAATTATGTCTCCTCAAGAGCAGCAAAATCTTCAAATCAAGCCTGCTGGGGCTGCTCAAAAGAAACACAGCCCTGCTTTGCATGTGCAATGACTAGTAATTAGATGTTTAATCAGGGCTGCTCCAGCTCCTAAAGTAACAATTAGGGCTTGGCCAGATCTCTGCAGCTGCAGGTTGGGTGCTTATCGAGCCAGACCACTTTTATTCTGGAGTCGACAGGAAGTGTCCTCAAGTTGTTCCTGTATAGGGGTGTTGGAGGGTGGGAAAAAAGCTGTAACCTGGGTTGAATCTGATAAACTGCTGAAAAGTCAAACTTGATAAGCACTGCAGCTGTGCTCGTGGAAAGGAATTTTATGGGGAAATCCAAAGGCATGTGCTAGCTGGGGTACAAACACCTGAAACCCTGTCTCAGAGCTCTGGTGTGCAGATGATGAAGTAGGAAAACTTGCCGTGTTCTGTGATTTTCTCAACCATAACTCCTCTTGCCCACTAAGATCCCTCCACATCAGCATAAATTCATGAAGAACAAGTCTGACTCACACTAGCCTGCTTTTCTGGTGGTTCTTTTTAGGTGCAGTGCTCCGATATGTCTGTTTAGTGGCAGTACGGAACATATAATGTACTTCAGAGGCTGGGCACCAGACCACTAATCTGAAGTCAGCTCTGTTTTAAGAGCTTCTGTGTCTTGGGAATACATGCGCAGCCAGTGTTGAGTGCTGTCATGTGACTGCACAACCTAATCCTTTCTCTACCCACTTTCTTTTCATTTCTGGGAGCAAAAGTGGGTCTTTCCATCGATTCCTTCCTAGCAGCTGGAGAACGTTCTCTCTTTCTTCTTTCTCCAGCTTCTTGGCTGGGAGGGGTTTTATTCTGATTAGAGCAGCAATTTATTTTTCCTACTTATGCTTTTTTGTTTGTTTGTTTTGGGAAGAGCTCACATTTCCCTTGATGATGAGCTGCTTGTCTTAACCTTTTAACTGTACAAGCCATAGATAGGTCTGATAATTCTCATTCATGCTGTGCTTTCACAAGTGTGTATGTGTCCAGCTCAGCTGTGGGTCACGATTATTGCTCCTTTTGTTACCTTTCATGGTCAAACTTCTAAGGATTGCATTTTTCAAGGATTGCTGCTATTCAGCAGCAGTGGTGGGGTAAAAAGGACCACAATTCTTGCAATACACTTACTCCTGTTTTTGAGCTATACACTTAAATTATTTTTCTAAGTCTTATTCTGAAGTCTTTTCCCCTACAGATATTTCAGCAGAAGTTTAAGTTCTCTAGAGCTCTCCCTGTGGGATTACTGTAAGTGTCCAGCTCTCAGAAATCTGATTTCTTAACAAGTCTATGAGGAAGTGGCTTTTGGCCACGTTCCTGTTTACACAGGTGGCTCCAGGAGGGGTTCCATCTGCCCACTGTCTCTGGCAGATGGATGCTCTTCATGCTCAAGGTGTGTCCAATCCCAGCACCTCTCCTGGACAGGCTTCCTTGTGGGAGCTGCTTTTTTTAGGTATTTAGCTCATCTGTCACTCAACTCACACATCATGGTGTCAGTTATTTTCGCCGTGTCTCCTGCACATGCAGACTTCATTCCCTCGCTATCTCCAGGAGCTGTTTACTTATTTTCCTGGAAGCGCTAACTCCTCCCTGGTTGTCAGTCAGTGCCTTTCTGCTTCTCCAAGCTTATCAGTTCAGGCCACTTAACAACTTTTCTAACTTTCCAACCTTACTTTCTTCTTTAGAGATTGTGGACATAAAATCATTTGGAGTCCTTTTACTGCCTTTAGCGGGCATTGATTTATATGCATTATGTGCAAACCTTAAAAAAATGCAGATCTGAGTAATCCCAAAATATCCCAGTGACTTCAGCATGTGGTGTGCAAGCCAGCGCCGCTTTTTTTTCCAGGATGACAGCAAAATCCCCCCTTAGATATGCAGCAGTAGGTTTCCTCTTTACTGCTGAGTGTCCATCTGGTATGCATTATTCCCATCACTTGGGCTCTCTCAAGTGCTTATGTGTTGCCAAATTCAGTGAGACAGACGTTCCTATGTGTGGAATGAGTTACTTTTCCATCCCTTATGCTCCTTCATATTCTGCTTTTGATACGTGCCAGAGATCTGATCATGGCATTGACCTTACAGCTCTGTATCTGTTAGTAAATAGAACATTATGTATGTTGGGGCTGTTCAGCCTGGAGAAGAGAAGACTGCGTGGAGACCTCATAGCAGCCTTCCAATACCTGAAGGGGGCCTACAGGGATGCTGGGGAGGGACTCTTCGTTAGGGACTGTGGTGACAGAACAAGAGGTAACGGGTTCAAAGTTAAACAGGGGAAGTTTAGATTGGATCTGAGGAAGAAATTCTTTACTGTAAGCGTGGTGAGGCACTGGAATGGGTTGCCCAGGGAAGTTGTGAATGCTCCATCACTGGTGGTGTTCAAGGCCAGGTTGGACAGAGCCTTGTGTGGCATGGTTTAGTGGGAGGTGTCCCTGCCCATGGGAGGGGGGTTGGAACTCGATGATCTTAAGGTCCTTTCCAACGCTAACTATTCTATGATTCTATGATTGTAAGATTATCATATAAGGTTATGATACATAACCTTATTTTAACCTTATTGGCTTGATTGATTTTAATATTGACAAACTAAGCTTTTATAATGTATAACCTCACTGGTTTGATTGATTTTGACATGGGCAGAATGGAATGGTAGATGTGTGGGGACTGGATGCAGTGCTCATTTTTTTTCCTAGCAGACATCCCTCTGGAAGGAAGCAAATGCAGGTAGGTTATTTTGGCTCTCAACAGCTGCCAGGGTCACAAGCTGAGCCTGCTGACGTGAGGGTCAGGCTGTGTTCCCTACCCAGCATTCATCATCCCCTGGTACAATGGTTCTCAAATCAGCACTTAGCAATTGTTGCTGATGCACAAGACACCGTTGAGTGCAGCTCCTACTTTCACAGCTTGATGAGCTATGCTGGGCTGACTGTAATAACAAGTTGCTTTTGTCAGTAAATGAGGCAGATGTGATTCAGAGCCACCTAGGGAGTCACTGGCAAAGGGCTATGTGCAGTGGGAAGAAATGATCTGGGGAGCAGGCTTTCAAATCCAAGAATGGAAAATGTGTACCCTCACAACTCCTATCCTCCTCCTTCCTCTCAATCCCACCAGGATTCCCAATGGTTGTCCTTGGGTTTGCCTTCCACAAGACAGTCTTCCTTCAAACATACCTGATTCATAGCGCTACATTTGTCTGTTTTCAAAAGAACTGCTTATTAAAAAAATGCCATTTTGGCGAGGGGCTTTGGACAGGGGCCTGTAGGAACAGGACAAGGGGAATGGCTTTAACCTGACTGAGTGGAGGCTGAGATGAGCTCTTAGGCAGAAGTTCTTCCCTGTGAGGGTGCTGAGGCACTGGCACAGGTTGCCCAGAGAAGCTGTGGCTGCCCCATGCCTGGCAGTGTTCAAAGCCAGGTTGGACGGGGCTTGGAGCAACCTGGTCTAGTGGAAGTGTCCCTGCCTGTGGCAGGGGGTTGGAACTGGATGAGTTTTAAGGTTCCTTCCTTAGAATCCCAAGCCAGTCTGGGATTCTAGGATTCTATGATAAACTGTCTTCTTTTCTTCCTCCTTTGCCTCTTTTATTCTTGTTATTGTCTTTTTCTTAAGCTGAATCTCTTTGAAACAGTTAAATATTTATCACAGATCCTGCCTCCAAGAGTGTTACTGGGGCTTAGAGGTAATTGGATGTAGTATGTTCCTATTCCCACCTGCATCCAGTGCATTTTGTCCTTTTCCATCCATGTCCCGTCAGCATTAGACCCTCTGCATATGGAGACTAGACAGAAGAGCGTGGCAGTAAAGACATTATTTCCACAGTGTTCTCATCTGTTAGCTTTAGTCTCCAGTTTGGTAATGTCCCTACATGGCTTTATGAAACGCTTCCAGATCACTGCATCTTATTTTTTGATACTGGCTTCAAGTTCATGACTGCAACAGGAGAACTGGGCTCCCAGTCACCTTTCCTGATTCTGATTGCTATTGATCAGTCCTAAAATATCTGGCAGGAAAATAGCCTGCAAGGTTGTGCCTTTGGACTCTGTTTTGAAGTGCCTTGCCCTGCTAAACAAGAGCAAGCCAGGGCACCTTCCCAAGCTGTGTCACTGCCAGGATTCAATAGCACCTCTGGGACTGGCAGCTTCAGAAATACTCAGTGCTGAAGCCCAGCCTTGCTGCTTTCAAGCATTTAAATATTTCATTAAAATCCCCAAATGCTTTTTCTAAGTTACCAGTCCAACATATTAAACATTAAAACCAGTCTATTTATAAAGCAGCACAAGTGGGATTTTCAGAGGTTGAAGCTTTTACTCACAATCCCTGTTCATGTGGGGCAGTGGGAGAGGGCACTTCTCCCAGGTATGTTCCCCAGCTGTTTGCTGGAGGTTCCCACTCTCACCTGCCTCAGTCACAGCCTGGTCAATGGACTTTGCCACTGGTTTCAGCTTAGGTGAGTAGGTCAGGTGCAAACTACCAAGGAACAGAGCTACCACATCTTCTGCCCTGTCCACTGCAAGAGGGCCCTCCAGCAGAGGAGTGGGATGGAAAGAGAAAATCAGTAAATATATCAGCCTGGATGAAATTGCCAGAAATTGTGAGTCTAAGCCCACAGTGATGTGGGGAAGAGCTATTTTCATCCCTAAATGAGGGATGGAGGTTTATAAGGAAAATAAGGCCTTTTTCTTAGTTGTTCAGAGGGGCTCTTCCTTACTGGGATGCTGTGGGTATCTCTCCATGAACAGACAAGACAGTAGTAGGCAAGAGCGGTGCTATATAGCATGGTTAATCTTGCCCAGGGCACAACAGGGTATTGAGAAAGTTTGTTTATGTATTAAATACGTTTGTATAATTGTGTTTTCTACCCTGCTGTAAATACATAGAGGTTATGATACGACCAGGGGGCATGGCTTTACAGAGGGGAGATTGAGATGAGCTCTTAGGCAGAAGTTCTTCCCTGTGAGGGTGCTGAGGTGCTGGCACAGGTTGCCCAAAGAAGCTGTGGCTGCCCCATCCCTGGCAGTGTTCAAGGCCAGGTTGGACGGGGCTTGGAGCAACCTGGTCTGGTGGAAGGTGTCCTTGCCCATGGCAGGGGGTTGGAACTGGATGAGCTTTAAGGTCCCTTCCAACCCAAACCAGTCTGGGATTCTATTTGTTTGTAAAAAACCACTTTTTTTTGCCCAGGAGTGCACTGCCATCTTCCCGCTCTTAAAATCCTGACAGCCTGCCCCATAGGCTACATGCACAGTTCTGACTTTGCAGCTGACTCTCCAAAGAACTCGATTTGTGCACCAGCATTTGCCATCTACTTCAAGAACTCTTGTTACCCCAAGAAATCCTTCTGGCCACCTACCAGAGATGGCGATAGTGTTAGTTACACTAGGTTCATGTTCGCAGTGCTGAGACCATTTAAGCAGTTCAGCTTCCTCTCTGCTGTTACATTCGGATTCAGTAAACAAGCAATAAAGGTGCATTCCTGATTTACCTAGTTGTCTGTAAAGTAGTTGCTTGGCCTTTTATTCCCATTGGCTTGAAGAGTGTGGTAAGAACACTTTGGGGGGCAGCATGTGCAGTGCACTGGACATGTTCAATGCAGCAGCAGTCTTTCATCTTAGTGCATCCCTTCCATGTGTTTGTAGCACGTAGCTGAAGAGCTCCAGGACCTGCTTCAGTGGCTAATGGGAGCTCCAGCTGGACTGAAAATGAACCGAGCTTTGGATCAGGTTTTGGGACGCTTCTTCCTTTACCACATCCATCTTTGGATAAGTAAGTACAGTTGTTTAACTTTTTAGCCTCTCTTTTCATCTCTTCCCTCCCGAGTGTTTAATGTTTGCCTAGAGGTGGATAATGAATCAGAATGCACTGCTGCAAGTGCAGACTTGTCTATGAGTCTTCCTGCTATGGAAACTCAAGCCAAGGTTGGATTCCCACACAAGGAAGTCATGCATATTAAGTAAAGTGCTTATATTGATGCTTTGCAAGAAGCGCATCTCACAGCGGAGCTTGCTTCTCTGTGCCATTAGTGGTGAGTGTCTAAGGGAAGGCTTTCAGTCTTATTTAGGCTTTTGTCGTCTCTGCCATGTAAGAGGCAGCTGATAGGACTGGGATGAGAAGTGTGCTCCCAGGATGCACACACCAACTTTTGTGCTGCCTTCAGCTTAGTGCAGTTTTCTAATTTCAAGTCCCTCCTTGAAATAACACACCCCTATTCTCCTTGATAAGCCTCTTGATGAAGGAGTACATCATGATGGACATGTACTTCTTAGTTATTTTACTGATTTACAGTGCTCACCAATCAAGTATGGTCTTGTTTCTATGACTGGGCTCCACTTCAGTGATGAAAGAGGCTGTGCCTCCGCTCTGGTTTACTTGACAAAAGCCGTATGGGGTGGCTTGTGTGGGAACAGCAAAAGGAGAGGGATGGTTGAGGGAAGGTTGATGTGTGCAGTTAAAAGTGTAATTAGGAGCCTGAACAGAAATCTAGTAAAGTAAATCACATGTGGAACAAGGTGACTCTCTTTGTTTAGCTCTTTTCAAGCTAAACATGTTCTCCGCTTCCTCACAGAGCTGCTCCCCTGGACACGAACCTGGGGTGAAAGAGAGGTTTTGTTGGCCATCTGAAACAGAAGATGGACCTACAAGAAATATGGGGATGGGCTTTGTAGAAGGGCATGTAGTGACAGGACAAGGAGGAATGGCTTTAACCTGACAAAGGGGAGATTGAGATGAGCTCTTAGGCAGAAGCTCTTCTCTGTGAGGGTGCTGAGGTACTGGCACAGGTTGCCCAGAGAAGCTGTGTCTAAGATCTAAAGGAGTTTGCCAGTTTTACTTCCACATTTTCGTAGCTACGATTTCCGGAGCAATGTTCTAAGGGGGGGGGGGGGGGTAAAGAGTCTTTTGAGAATGTTAACAGGAAGTTATCTCAGTCTAATACTGACACTCTGCAATGTTCACTAGGCTACATACACCTGATGTCCCCATTCATTGAGATGATCCTCTGGTATGTGGGTCTGTCGGCTTGTCTGGGCCTGACCGTGGCTCTCTGCATCCTCTCCGACATCATTGCACTTCTGACCTTCCACATCTACTGCTTCTATGTCTATGGAGCCAGGTGAGGCGGTCTCTCTGATGTGTCTTGGGCTTGTTTGGAGAGAAGTGCCACTTAAGGACCTGCTTGAGGGAGTCCAGAAGAGGCCATGGAGGTGCTTCCAACCCAAACCAGTCTGTGGTTCTGTGAGCACTCAGGCCATGTCTTTAATTTGTGGAGCATTCAGTCCTGGTGCAGTTCTCTTGAATTCAGAGTTTAGCCAGCAATTCATTTATTGCATTCTTTTATGCATGTAGAAATGTGGCCACAGCTGTACAAGCAACCTTCCAGTTCTTCTGTGTTTAAATATTTATTTGCTGTGGTAGTGACCTGAAAAAATGAAACTATGCGCCAGGCAGAGGACATGAAAGCAGTTCACCCATCCCTTTGAGTCAACCTTTTAGCAGTTGCATCCTGCTCAGTAGTTTCCAGGGGAGCTGGAGGAGAGGAGGAGCAAAGGGGAAGCCTTGTACTTCTGAAGAAGCCCCAAAGTCCCTGCCCCTGCCTTGTTTCAGAGGCTCTTGTCTGCATCGTGGAGCAGAGATGGCAGGTTTGGTGTCATTGTCTGCTCCTAACTGTACAGAGAGTGGAAATAGGGAAAGCGTTTTCTCAGCTGATTGCTTTTCGATTGTGAGCAGCAGGGAGCCAGTCCACCCACCTCTGCTGGTTGTTAAAGTACAGAGCAGCTATCTGTTATCTTGCACCAATCTGCCCATGCTGTGCCTGGTGCCTGCTATGGGGAGCCAGGAGGGGACAGCATTCACCCACACCAGCGCAGCCACCACAACACCTTGTGTTCCTGCAGCTGCCAGAAGAATATGCTGGTTCAGGTGCCAGTGAAGCCTGAAATCCCCTTCTGAAACAAAGCACATAGTGAAAGGAGAGCGGGCATGTGTGTGCAGGCAGCCAGAGGAGGTGGGGCAGGAGCTGAGGCAGGAACATTGCTTGTTGTCATGTCAGGGTGAGTGGGGAGTGTGGCCTTAGTCAGAGCCATGGGGCAGGTGTGTACCAGCAACCTGGAGATGTTCTGTGCACCCTCCCACCTGGGGATGAGTGCACAGAGCGGTACCTGCCAGGCTGAGGGCACCCTGCCAGTTCCTTGAAGCAGTTGGTGTTCCTCAAACCAGATTCTTCTCTTGGGTAAGACTCCTTGCCTCTGCTTTCACAACACTGCCTTGAAATCTGAGCAGCCTCTGTGCCTTAACTAGCCAGGTTAACCAGCGTGGCTTTAATAGCTCAGGCTTTCTCAGGCTCTGTTCTGCCGCACAGATTCATAGAATCAAACAGGTTGGAAAAGACCTTTAATGTCATCAATCTCCCCTCTGTCAGGTTAAAGCCATTCCCCCTTGTCCTGTCCCTACAGGCCCTTGTCCAAAGCCCCTCTCCAAGTTTCTTGTACCCCCGTTAGGCACTGGGAGCTGCTCTAAGATCTGCTGAGCCTTCTCTTCTGCAGGCTGAACAAGCACAGTTCTCAGCTAGACTCCGGAGCAGAGGTGCTCCAGCCCTCGGAGCATCATTTAGCTGATCTTTTCCCACCCTTAAGGATGTTTGAAGCTGTGGTTTAGTAAAGAAGTTGCAGGGCTCCAGTCTTCAGTGTTGAGGGCGCAAAACTGAATTGGGTTGGCTCGACTGTGGGATAAGACCTTCGCCACTCCTGTCATGGCAGGAGTGTGAAGCAAAGGGAACAGGGCAGATCTAAACTGCAGAGACAGAGGTGACCTTGGGGGAATAAGCGGCTGCTTCCTTTGCTGCAGGGAGGTGGTGGCATGGGACTGGTGATTTCTGCTGCTTGTAGGGGCCATGCTGGGGAGAGCCTTGCTGTAGCCTGGAGTATGGCATGGTCATTGCCCTCCAGTGGTCCAGAACTGTCTGTAGTAGCCTGCTCTGCCCGTGCCAGGGGCAGCAAAACACAGTTGACTGAGCCGTTAGTATTTGATGTGCATCGTTCTTGACATGATTTCTTTTACTGCCTCAAGTTCTGCAGTGCTGGTAAGCAGGTGGGCATTGGGTGCAGTGATGAGAGCTAGTTTGTGCGGAAGCTCAGTAGCTCTCAGCATTGGTGCTCAGCATCTTCTCTTTGCTCAGGCTCTACTGCCTGAAGATTTACGGCCTGTCATCGCTCTGGCGCTTGTTCCGTGGGAAGAAGTGGAATGTCCTTCGGCAGCGGGTGGATTCCTGCTCCTACGACTTGGACCAGGTAGTGCTGCAGCACCACGGGCTCGCTGCAGGATGCTGCCCATGGGCAGTACAATCCTATCCTACCTCAGGTAATGGTGAGACAGGAGCCACAGGAGGCTTCGTGATGCCCAGAACAAGCATATCCCCCAGCACTCTGCATCTGTGGATCTTCATAGGATCCCAGACTGGTTTGGGTTGGAAGGGACCTTAAAGCTCATCCAGTTCCAATCCCCTGCCACAGGCAGGGACACCTTCCACTAGACCAGGTTGCTCCAAGCCCCGTCCAACCTGCCCTTGAACACTGCCAGGGATGGGGCAGCCACAGCTTCTCTGGGCACCCTGTGCCAGCGCCTCAGCACCCTCACAGGGAAGAACTTCTGCCTAAGAACTCATCTCAGTCTCCCCTCTGGCAGGTTAAAGACATTCCCTACAGGCCCTTGTCCAAAGCCCCTCTCCAGGTTTCTTGTAGCCTCTTTAGGCACTGGGAGCTGCTCTAAGGTCTCCCCTTGAGGAGCCTTCTCTTCTCCAGGCTGAACCGGCCCAGCTCTCTCAGCCTGGCTCCAGAGCAGAGCTGCTCCAGCCCTCACAGCATGTCCATGGCCTCCTCTGGGTTCACTCCAACAGCTCCATGTCCCTCTTGTGTGGTTGTCCCAGAGCTAAACACAGAGCTTCAACCAAATGCTTGTGCTCTGCAGCTCTGCAGCAAGATCTGCACTGCTCTGCCTGTTCAGGGGGCCTAATTCTAGCAAGTGCTGAGCACCTTCAGGCACCCTGTTGAGCTGTGGTGTTGCAGATGCTCACCGCTTGGGAGCAGGGGATGGTTTCTTGGGAGGGAGCAGTGTATAAGTGGAGCCCAGCAGTGTTGCCACAGTAACAGACTTGCCAGCGTGTCTATTCAAAGGCCCCATTCCATTCACGTTTTGCTGGAGCCGAGCCCACACGTTCTCACTTGAGCAGCAGAGGTAGGATTTTGCCAAATGTTGTGAGCTCTGTTTAATTTCTGAAATGCCAAGTAAGAGTTCAGCAAAGCCTCAATTGCTCCATGCCAGCAATTGCAAATATCACTAAAATAATACTATAATATTTGGTAACTTCCAGGGTAACTCTTGCTCCATTCAACCTTCTCACACCAGAGTGGAGGAGCTGGTTTTTTGTCTCTTTGGTGATGAAAAGCCAAACTGTGCCAGGAACACAGTTTGCGTCAGTGCCTAGTCCCTGTGTTCTTTGAGGAGAATTGGTTTGGCACTTCAGGCTTCATCCTGCTGCTCTGGAGGCCAGTGGGAGTGATGTCGTTGTCCTGGGTGGGAAGAGGCACTCAAAGTAGACCTTCAAAGACTTTTGGAAATGTTAATAAACTGTAGTGGAGTGACAGAGGAAGGAGGAAGAACTGCTGGGAAGGGAACGGATTGGGTTGTGATCCATTTTTGGTTATGTGTGTGAAACTGGGATGTTGATCCACCTCTGTGACATGGCTCTCTGGGTTATTTTCTTTCCTAATATACCATGAGCATGATCTGTTTGTTGCAGTGCCCTGTGTTCCTGTGGTCTCTGTTCTGGAAGAGGTGACTGAAAACTGAAGAGTCAGATCCCTATTTGTCATAAATCTGCATTTCTCCTAGTTGGAATTAGCTAGACTTATGCCAACTGGGCTGTCCCAGAGTAAAAATAGCTCTTTCTGTGGGCAGTGGAGCTCATGACACCTGCTTTGCTAGGAATTTTTCTCCTTCATCTTCAAAATGCTGCTTCCCCCATCCCAGTAGCTCCAGCTTTTTTCTCTCTCCCAGTATCTGTCATTTAAAGAGGCAGAACTCCTGCTGCTGACAATATTTAGCAATCAGATTTTGTCAGCTTTTCACCAGGTGTTAAAACAAGGAGGAACAAAAATAATCTCAGTTCCCCACAAAATACTCTACCAAATTTCTACTTCTTTGTACCCTTCCACACTTGTCTGGCAAAAACTGAACAATGGCTCTAAAGCTCATGGGACAGCGAGTGGACAAATTTAAGTCTTGTGTCCTAAGGAAGCTGGCCTGAAGTAGGAAACCTTGAGTATTGCGTGTAAAGGAAAAAATCAGGATCCAGCTTATTAATCTTTCCAAACATACTCCTATAATAGGGAGCCTTCTAAAAAGCCCCAGTGAGAGAAGTAGTACTGAAAATATTCTCCTCCCAGATGAGGGCCACGAGGATGATCAGGGGACTGGAGCATCTCCCGTATGAAGATAGCTGAAAAAATTGGGGCTGTTCAGCCTGGAGAAGAGAAGGCTGCGTGGAGACCTCATAGCAGCCTTCCAGTATCTGAAGGGGGCCTATAGGGATGCTGGGGAGGGACTCTTCATTAGGGACTGTGGTGACAGAACAAGAGGTAACGGGTTCAAAGTTAAACAGGGGAAGTTTAGATTGGATCTGAGGAAGAAATTCTTTACTGTGAGGGTGGTGAGGCCCTGGAATGGGTTGCCCAGGGAAGTTGTGAATGCTCCATCGCTGGTGGTGTTCAAGGCCAGGTTGGACAGAGCCTTGTGTGGCATGGTTTAGTGGGAGGTGTCCCTGCCCATGGGAGGGGGGTTGGAACTGGATGATCTTAAGGTCCTTTCCAGCCCTTACTATTCTATGATTCTATGATTCTAAGGCATTATTCACATAGGGAGGAAAAAAAACATATGACGGAGCCTTGCAAACTTTCCTTACCTCACAGTTTCCTAGTCTTCTATTTCTCTTTTATATTATTTTGCCATTGCTCTCTAATAATTGTGTTTCTTTTTTTTCCTAGTTATTTATTGGCACTTTGCTGTTCACAATCCTGCTGTTCCTCCTGCCTACAACTGCACTCTATTATTTGGTGTTTGCCCTGGTAAGATTTAACCCTTGAAGCTAATCATATGCTGTCTTCCGAGATCTTAAAATAAGGGTTTCCTTGTCATTTATTGTCATCCACAAAGAGGATATAAATTTGTCTGGGTGTCCCAGGAAGGCTTCTCACATAGCCCATGTAGGCCAAGCAAGTGGAATTCAGGATACGTGTTTCTGTTCTTACAAAGGGAATTCCCAGCAAATCCTGGTCAGTGGGACAAGCTGTTCTTTCACTTGGAAATCATTAATCCATCCCACGTCTGTGGTGATGCCCCTCTAGTTTGATCCAGAACTTTCTTTTTTCAGGGAATTAACTGGCTCTGTTAAATGCTTTCAGCCAGGCTTTGCTCAGAGGGTTGGGCTTCTTTAGTTTTCTCATCTTCCCCCAATATGACCACTCCTCTTTGAGGCCTGCCTGGAGCAAAATTTTCCACAGACCGTGGCCATCACATGGTTTTAAAGCCCTTTTTTGAGCTCTCTCTTTTCAGATGAGCTTGGCAGCAGAAGCGAATGCAGTCTGACAAAAGGTGGTGCTTTACTCAGGGGACAGAACACACTGAGCCCGAAGCTAATTTCTGGCTGCTGTGCTCTTGCTTAGATGCTCTACATGGGATTTCTTCAGGCAGAAATAAGCTGCTTCAGTTCACTGTTGGAGAGAGAATTTACATTCACTGGCACACAGTGATGGAGGTGACTAGTAATGGAAGCCTGAATTCTCCCTTTCAGACTATGACCATTGGAAGCAGATTAGCTCTCATGTCCTTGCAAGTCACAGCCTCTACAGCCATAAGAGCTTTGTTCCAGTTAAACCCTTCAGCTAAGGTTGTCAAGGAACCTTGTGCAGGGTCTGGCTGCCCAGCACTTCCAGACATCCAATCCACTTTGGGAGGCTTTTGCTTACCACAGAACATGTATCTTAGCATTCAACAGTGTCAAACTGCACATCAGCTTGTGAATTTCATAGAACCATAGAATGGTTTGGGTGGGAAGGGAACTTAAAGCTCATCCAGTTGCAACCCCCTGCCACAGGCAGGGACACCTTCTACTAGACCAGGTTGCTCCAAGCCCCATCCAACCTGGCTTTGAATGCTTCCAGAGATGAGGCAGCCACATCTTCTTTTGGGCAACCTGCGCCAGTGCCTCAGCAACCTCACAGGGAAGAACTTCTTCCTTATATCTAATCTAAACTTCCCCTGTTTCAGTTTAAACCCATCATCCCTTGTCCTATTGCTATATTCCCTGATGAAGAGTCCCTCTCCAGCATCCAATTTGCAAATCTCCTGTTTGCCCCAGAGTTTCTTACTAAACTGTTCCTCTGCAGCTCCGTTTGCTGGTGGTGATTGTGCAAGGCCTCATACACTTGCTGGTGGACCTGATTGACTCTCTGCCTCTTTATTCAATCCTCCTTCGGCTCTGCAGATCCTACAGACTCGCAGGTAAGTCTTTCAGCACTTCATGTGCAGAACTTCAAGGGTTTTACATTATGCACTTTATTTTGATGCAGTGGATCAAAGCATTGAAGCAGTGGGTAGCTTCTGAATAGAAAGATGCAGGAAGGGCAGGAAAGAACCTAAGGATCAAGTCATAGAATTACAGACTGGTTTGAGTTGGAAGGGACCTTAAAACTCATCAAGTTCCAACCCCCTGCCATGGCCAGGGACACCTTCCACTAGACCAGTCATGCAGTTATCCATACTGTTAACAACTCCTGCAAGGAGCAGGATGAGGGCAGTGGCAAGAAATGTGATGCTGAAGCAGAATCTGGAGCACCTTTACAAAGCCTGTGGCAGCCAAAAGTGACATCCAAACAAGTACTGTATAAATGAGTTCATCTTTTAATTCCAGTTCTAGAGTAGTGGGTCAGGTTAAAGTTCTGAGGTTAAATATGCTGTTTATTGTGGGGTTTGGGCTCTGAAACAAGCCAAATTGCAAAACCACTTAGAAAATCTGCTGTTTCAGAGGGCTGAATCTACAGTGGTTGTGAATCAGTGGAACAGCTTCAGCTCTGTGTTGGCTTTACTAACAGAAGTCCTGAGCTGAGGGGTTTGGAGTAACTTCAGAGCTCTTTACAGATTTCAGATAATTGTTCTCTTTTTGGTTCTAATCTGTCACCATTTTGAAACCAGTATTTTTTTTCCACTTTTGGTAAACATCAACCATGGTTGCCACCAGAGTAAAAGGTCCTTTTTGAATGGGTTTAACTGGTTAATCTAGTGAAAATCAAGCACTATATTATTATCTCACATCCATTTAAAGAGCATGAAGGAAGAATTTAAAATTTGAGGGCTTGATCATCACTAAATACAGACTAGTCAGAGGAGTGCCAGGCTTGATTTTTGGGGTGGCATACCTGAGCCATGTTACTAGCTCTGTTGCTTTTCCATGTATGCCTTCAGCAGGTTCCTATGAATTTCCTGGCAGAAACTTCTTTACCCTTCAGGGCTGTCTTGGAGAAAAGGAAATGCTGCTGAAGACAACTGTCTCATTAAACAGCAGGTTGTAAGCTAGAAGGAAGTCTTGTTGCCACTGAGAGATGTAAGGCCGTATATTCCCGTTGGTCTTAGATCAGCCACTACCTACTGCAGGGTAGTAAGCCTCCAGCCAGACAAAGGATTGTCTTCTCAGTTGAGTTTGTTGCCTGACTTACTTTCTTTGTTGGCCCCTCTCAAACATTTGAAGGGAGAACACTGCAGGAGGAGGAGGCATCTCTGAGAATGTCTGCAGCCTGTGTTCCTGCTCCAGAAACATGGCATTGCAGTGGTAATGGAACAGTTGAATCACACTCAAAGGACTTTAGAGGGTGCACATCACTTGACGTCCTCACTGCCTAGGTTTTGCCTCCCTATTCAGACTCAGAACTTGGATCAGTCATGCTCTGGCATATGTTATGGCAGCTGATTTTACAGGCACCGTCAAGATGGTTCTGCTGACATGAATGGATAGTTTTTCCCACCAGCAAGGGGTTACTGCAGTGTTTTAAGTTCAACTCAGTTCAGTCATGGCATGTGGCCTCCAAGTTCTTTGAGTCAGTTTCTGAATTGACAAAATTACGTTGCTGAAGCCTGGGCCAGGACAGGTGAATGATCCATCCACACACCAGAAACAAAATCCACGCTTTCTTTCCACACATGTGAGGTGAAGCACTTTGGACTATAAAAACCCTTTTGCACATATATCAAATCTGATGTCCTCTCTGCAAGAGCTGCGCAGCTCAAGGGATGGCACCCTGGTTGGGATGAGTACCCGGTGATGTTGATTCATAGTGTGAAGTAAGGTGTAGCAGTAAGGTTCGGGGGTTTCAAACTCCACCCACACACAAGTTACCAACACGCTGTTTGATCACAAAGAGGTCAGTTCATTTTCTCTGTACTTCTCTTTCCCAATATTCACATCACAGATTTGGGGGCCAGTTTTGTCTTGGTTCTGTAGGACCTGTCCTAGTGGTGTCTCCGTGATTACTGGAGTCCAAACAAACAGTGAGCTTGCTTTAGTGCACTGGCACGTGAAACAAAGCAAATGAGTTCCTGTCCTGAACTCTCCTGTGCACAGAAGAAGCAGAACCCTGAGCTCTGGAGCTGGATGGCAGTCATGGAATAGTTTAGGACTCTTTTGTCTTAGAGGGATCTGTGGTAGATTGATCTTTCCTGCTTTTTCTGTGCAGACTCCTGAGCTTTGTAGTAATCCACAGGTTGTTCTAAACTAAATTTGTGTCCTTTTTGTGCATGTATTTTCTTAGAAGTTGAAGACTCTTGAACAATTAAATAATCTTAGAGTTTGTTGGCTTGCAGCTCTAGAAGGGAAGTGTGTGGCCTTGACAGAAGCAAGGTTTTCTGCTCTGATGGACCTGAAACTTCAGTGCCCACTTGTTTCTGTCTCTCTGTGACACACTACCTTCCTGAAGAGTAGCTGCTGGAATGGGTTGAACATTTCCTCTTAGCCAAAACTCAATGAATCACCTCTAACACTTTTTATCATCCAGCACATTTGCTTATTGAGACGCAGGGTGCTCAAACATCTTTCTGAAGCCACTGTGGAAGCCCAGGTTTCAATGTGGTGCAGCAGAATGCAGATAAATTCTTCCTCTCTTACACAGAAAATGCTTTATGATGTGGGGAGAGGGTTTAAACCAGATCTCTCTGCTAGACAAGAGCATTCTCTCCCAGGAGCAAACTGTGTGGTTTTAATTAATTCAAAGCTTGAAGAAAATGATAAGAAGTTTGGGCTTTGAATATGGAAGAGTTACATAGATACTATAGCAATGGGGCTCACACAGAGTTTTGTTTCTGTGTGTGCTCCTGAGCCGCTGTTTGATCTGGTGCAGATCACTTCATAACTCTTGCCTCATTGTCTTACCTGTAGAAAGGAATAATAGGGACACATTGGCTGGTTCAGGTTTGCAGAAGATGGATTGGTTTTACTTCTGTGAAGGAATTTGAGACCTTGCAAAGCAAAATGCCTCTCTAGTGCTAGTTGTTACCTCTGTTTGAAACACTGTATTAAATGTTCATGTGCTCTATGTCGCTGCTGGAATCCAAAGCTTTCCTATTTATCTTTACAGCGTTGGGAATGTAGCAAATCCAAGAGGAAATATAAATGTGATGTTGACGGGGTTGTTAGCATGTTAAAAACATCTGAATGCTGGGATTAATAGTGATTGCTTTGAGCTGTTTTTAATGCCTCTAGGCCATTCCTTTCCTCCCTCAGTCTGAAAGAGAGGGAGATTTGCACATGTGCTGTATCCACATGAGCACAGGTTCAAGGTGAGTTCTCTGCCTCCTGTTTACATGGAGTCCCCATTCGTATGGAAGTTCCAGAAAAGAGAAAGGTTTTTCCAGTCCCTTTGTCATCGTTAGGCCTGGCTAGCTGATTTCTAGGCTTTGTTCTAGCTTTAGGACTGTGTTTTCCAGCTGCTTTTAATGGAGCTAAGAGAAATACATTTTGTCTTGCTTAAAACCACAGAAAAGAGGATCCATGCTTCCTGCTAAAAATTGTGTAAGGGTTCACAAATCGTGAGAGGCTGAAGGCTCCATTTCTAGGAAATCAGTGCTCAGCCAGCAGAGCTGAGCAGCAAATGGCATGATATTTCCTCCAAGCATAGATTTGGTTTCCTTGTTTTGTTTCATTTCAGCTGGTGTGAAGTTCAGAGTCCTTGAGCAGCAGGATGGAAAACCTCTTCGTCTCCTTATGCAGGTAAGCTACGTGTGCCCTTGTGCCATTCCCTGATGCAGGCTTCACTCAGACCATCCCCAAGGTCCTTCTCCCTTCCGTAGCAGTTCTGAAACTGGCCCGACTGAAAGGCCCTGCTTAAATATTTCAGCTGTAAAATGCTGAAACAAGGGAAATATGTTTCACATTGCAATGACTGGCTGCTGCTTTCCGTCCTTTCTAATACCCTGCTTGAGACCTTAGTTTAGAGAGTCCTGCATGGTGTGAAAGGAAATGTAAAAGATATGAGAGACATGGTACTCTGTTACTGCTGGAATTAAGAGTTCTTGTAGTTATCACCTTCCTTCCTGGCTCTGTACAGTTTCATCTTAATTGCTGAACACTGAGGGAAGCAAAAGGCAGCAGCTAAGCCATGCAGAATGAAGAACCAGTAAAAGATCTTCCCCCCCAGATGTGCTTAAAGGCCTTAGCTGCTCCATGATGCTGGCAGGATGAGTGCCTTGGTGAGACTAGAGAGGAAAGGTCCTCCTCTTCTTTTCCTTAGCTGCTCTGGCAAGGAGCATGGGAAAAGCTTACCTGTGCTTTTGTAACCTCCCATTTCCATGCTCTATCACCAGAGATGCTAAAGAAAAGAAATGATGTGATGGCAGCAGTGAAATTCTCATTGTGAGGTTCTATTTCCTGACTTTGTGCAATACCACAGGGTTGCTGTTCTTGCTCTTTGCATCCCAGGAGGAGAGGCTGCAAGGGCTGTATAGAATTTATAACAAACACTTGGATGCTGGGGTGTGTGTGGGAAGGAATTAACTGTTCCCAGTTCTTTTTCTTTCTCCATCCCCAGTTCAGGCCTGTTTCAGCAGAGGTCAGGTTAGCGTGGAAGCAGCACACCAGCTAGCAGCAATTCAAAAGGGAATTCCTTCAACAGATGTCTTCTAGGGCAAAACGAGCATTTCCCAAGCATGTTGTCTTCCCAGTTACTGTCTTTGGGTAGGGTAGTGGTATGAGAACCAAAATCTGCCATCCTCCATGGCCAAAAGACTCCAGAAAAAGGAAACCAGACACCAAAGATGAGGCACAGGAGCTGCTGAGCAGAAAATTTGGCATCTATGTGTTTGTGAAATGAGGTGGGTAGCTTCTCCAGAGGAAAAAGATCACAGCTTAGAGAGCAGAGCCAGTGAGTCATAGGAACATGATGAATTTTCCTTGGACCACTGCAGAAAGATCCATTTGCTATCTAGAATATAGCGTAAGTCATCATCTTAAGAGGTGAAGTGCTTTAGTTGATGTCTCTCTAGGCCTTCTGTTCAAATAATAATGAGCAGAGAGTCAGTAAAGGCACTTTATTCTCTCTTTGCGCTGGTGAAAATGAAAAATGGGTTTGTGTCAGAAACCCTGCTGAACTTTCTCATGGGTCTTGTGAGAGGACAATCTCAAGAGCCTGGTTTTGAGGCAGAGGAGGATATTTCCATTCCAAGCGCTCCTTCATTTTCTCCTGGAAGTCTTCCATAGCTCAGTATTCTCGGTAGTGTTTAAAATCATTTATTTTGGTGTGCAAGAAGAAGAATGCCTGGCAGTGTGTCTCAAGTGAACTGATAGCCCAGTGAGAAGACATGATGAGTTTGATTCATCTGTAATACCTTCTGCTAGATTCTTCAGCAGTTGCTTTGAAAGTGAAGGAGGAAGGGCAAAGGGAACAGCTCCATTATAGAACAAAGGATGTCTAGTATATCAGGGTTATATTATAGCTTTGCACTACAGAAATGGCATAAAATAAATTGATATTGCCACTTGGCTAATAAATGGTTGCTTTTTGTGGTGCCTGTTTGTTTGCATTTATAATGGGGGAAGCAGACATATACATTGTGCTGGGTATAAAACCATCTCTTGTTACTTCATTGGCAACAGTATCACCACTCTGCCTTGGGATGGTTTTCAAGGAGAAATGTTGTGTCCAAACCTTCCAGCCCAGGTAGCTGATAGCTAAAGGAACACACACTGTGTATCTCCCTTGTAGAGCAGCAGTTCCTATCCTCCCCCGGCATGTTTGCACTTAAAACATCCTGGTTTGCCTACAGCTGAGGAAACAGGCAGAAATAGTTACTCAGATTTTCCTGTTGTTTGGTTTAGGGACAAGTTTCTTTGGACTTTTTTCTATTTTTTCTATTCTTTTTTATTTTTCGGTGCTACCTGTCTATGGCCACAACGCATGAGGTCAATTACAGTCACGCAAAATGTCCCATAATGACATCCATAATGTTCTAATGACATCTTTGCTTCATCACCCTTCCCAGAGCTCTGCCTTTGCGGGCTCTCTGAGTTCATCCCCCTGCTCCATGAGCACCAGATAGCTGGAGCAAGCTGGTGGCACAGGCAAACTCCCAGAAAACTTGTTGCTCTTCAGTGGACAGAAGAAATATTCAGCTATTGCCAAAGTGGTGACTGTCTGCCTGGATTTTGCTGTCTCTCTTTCCTTTTTGTGGCTGGATTTTCTACTGTGAATTATAGACTTCTTTCACACAGCTGCTTGGTTGGGTCCAACGTGGCTGGGCCCTTTCACTAGAGGAGGATGTCCTTTGATTTCTCCTCCCTGTCCAAGCTTCCTCTAGCACTGTAAGTCTCACTTTGGCATCTCTCATGGGCTGTTTTCTGCAACCCACCATTTCTGTGTAATATGTTTACTTTTTTGGAGACAGTCTACTGCTGTGCATCCTTTTCATGCATCAGATGTTGGCCAGACTGGCTCAATCCTCTGGACTACCCTGAAGTGCTTCACTGGAGTGTTTTCCACATCTGATGTGCTTCTGTCTCCCCTGGTCTAGGTAACACATCTGCCTGCCTCCCCCAGCTTCTGAAGGTCAATACAGCAACTTTGTGATGGCAGTCAGAAGCCACAGGGGTTTGTAGGCAGAGACTCCAGACATGGTCATTCTTGGGATGGTGGTTGACATCAAATTTAAGATTAACTCAGTCAAGGAGCCTTAAAGTGGCATTGCATGGTATGGATCCTGTCTGCTTGGACTCCATTCCATGGGGAGGATATATGGTGATACCAGGGGTAACTTAAAGCATAGCTGTGGGCCAAGGGCACATTGAAGCAGTAGGTTCGTAAGAGCTACGGCTTAACTGGTGTGTTCTAGAGGAGTTCCTAAGAGTTGTGGTGCACCCCAATGGAGTGTTGCTGGTGGTGGTGGGAGGTCTCCATCCCTCCACCTTCTGCAACCTCCTAACTCAAAAAGTAACAATTCTGCTCCCTCCTGTAATGAGCATCACTCCCAAATCCTGCTGTTGCTCATGCCTGCTGCTCTGCTGGAAAATTATTCCAACACTGCTCCTTTGCCAAGCTTTATTTGTTCATGTTTCAGGACGCTGTACAAGGCCATACAGCTTTAGCTAGACAGAGGGATTCTTACACTTTGTGAGTAGCAGTATTGATGTTTAAAGAGGCCAGTGCTACACAAAAGTTACACTTGCCCTCATCAGCGGTCTGTATATCTTACTACAACACATTCTCACTGCTGCTACCCCTCTTCCTTCTCCTTGCAGATCAATCCTCTGTCATATGGCAGCGTGGTACAGACATACAGGCTGCCAACCTACAGCTGTTACCCCAAGGATTCCTGGACATCTCTCTGCAAGAAGCTGTTCCTTGGAGAGCTCATCTACCCTTGGAAACACAAAGGAGAGAAGCAGGACTAAAGACAGCAAAAGAGCTTGAGAGACATGGTCAGACAAAGAAATTGAATCCTAATGCTTTTGGACCAAAGGCATCTCAGAGCCAGCAACTGCTACATCCCTTTAATTAGACTTTGGTAACCTGAAGGGGCTAAATTTTTAAAGTCAGGTATTTTTAGATGTTATTTTTCAACTTTCCTTTTCCCCTACACTGTGTTCATGTCATATGGTAATGCTTATTTTTGAAGCAAAAGGTTAAACCCATCATGGAATCAGTGTTCGGTGTCATTGAGGAGGTACCTCCCGAGCAGGGTGATGATGTGTGTATCCTTCCATGTAAGCTCATGGGGCCGTATTAAAACAGCTGGTTGGGTGGTTCAAAGCCACAACTCCGAAGTACATTCTGCCAAAAGGGATTTTGGACCGTTTTATACTCCAGCCTTCAAGCCATCTCATCAAACCCGAGATGGAGGATCAGCTTGTAGAGTCTCACACTGAAAACTGCACAGCAGCATTATCTGGGTTCATGGATATTTATTATTTTCCTTTTGGGTGGGCTTGGATTCACCCCCTCTGCAGCACTAGGGGAGGTGTCAAGCATAGAAACAGCAAGGCTGGAGGCTCAGAAACAGATTCCTGTGTTTGTGCATGTGTGGTCTCACCTACTTTTATTTAAAAGCAAATAGTGGTTTGGGGTGAGCTGAATCCTGAGCTGTCACCAGAACTGAAGAGCAGAGCACACAGCCTCAGCCTGCAGGCTGCCTAGGCTTTATACAGTAGTGAGCTGTGGTATCTGGGAGCTCTGGGCTCTGCCAGGTCACAATGTAAAGCAAACACAACTTTGCTGGGCCCAGCTCTGGCTGGTGGGTCTGCTGGAGCAGCAGCCCAGGCAGCTCAAGGAAGTGCGTGCTGCGCATCCTTACAGGGTCAGAACATCCCCTGCTCTCAGATGAAGGCCTTGCCCTGTGGTGCCTCATCGCCTTCACTTTGAAGTCAAGGAGCTTTTAAAGTTATCGCGGACATGAGGCATTTAAAGGTACTTCCTTCCCTGAAACTACAGACACATTTCTCTTAGGAGAGTTTTCCTGCTTTGGATACTATCTATCTCCACAATGCAGCTGGGCTTGGCTTTCCGTTGTCACAGTCTTGTGTGCTCATTTTGAGGGGAGTCTTGTATTTCCTGTCCTGGGAGAGTGTGAGGTCCCACTGTGTACATTGTTGTGTAGACAGTTCCATACAGTCATTACCCAAAAGTAGACTTTCACAGGTCTGCAGCTTCTCTTGCCCCAACTGAAACAACAATGTGGTATCACTGTACCAGCTGCTGCTTTGCATACCAACATGACTGCATGAACTGGCAGGTGAGAGGGGTGCTGGATCCTGCCCCCTTTCCTTTGTCTACCCAAGGAGCCAAGGATAGAGAAGGAAGAGAAGGATGTGCTGTGGCTGCAGTGCTCAGTCCCACAGGGTGACCTGTGCATTCCTGTGTGAGTAGGTGGAGGAGGGCAGGGAGCCACAGCAAGGTGCCCTGGGCTTTAGGAGTCTCCAGTCAGCACTTCCACTGACAGGATAAGAGTTTCCTACCCCAGCCCCATGCCTCATCCCTGTACTTGAAGCTGTCACAGAGGGGAAAGCGTTATGGTCCAGCTGATTTTAGACATCCCTGGGCAGATATATTTGGTTCGTGTGTAGCTTCGAAAAGCCTGTCATGGTATGGCCACTGCCTCTTCAATCTAGCTTGATCAGGAGAGAATGAAGCTCTGTAGGCAGGTGCTTGGTCCAGACATTCGTTAGCAGGCAAACACAGGAGCTGCAAAGATCTTAGAGTTTTCTTAAGGACATCGTGAAGGAAGCAGTATTACCTGGGCATTGCTACCCAAAGAGGATCCTAGAATCTCAGACTGGTTTAGGTTGGAAGGGTCGTTTAAGTCCACCCAGTTCCAACACCCTGCCACAGGCAGGGACACCTTCCACCAGACCAGGTTGCTCCAAGTCCTGTCCAGCCTGGCCTTGAACACTGCCAGGGATGGGGCAGCCACAACTCTGGACAACCTGTGCCAGCACCTCGCCACCTTCTGCCTCAGATCTCAGTCCCCCTCCTGTTACCCTCCTCCAGGAAAGAAGGGCACACCGCTGAAAACAGCCAGGGTGGCAGAAGCTCCTTTCCCTCTCCCCATCTGCCACTGCAGGCTCTGGTGGGACATCGCTGGCTGCAGAAACTGGAGACATCTTTGTCCTTAGTGATCAAGTGCTTAAAACTCCTGTACAAATACAGTATCTTCTTCTCTTGGAATATCAATATCCAAGTTTTTCTCTCCACTCCAGGTGTAAATAACTCCAGGTTGTGATCCATTTAATGGAGAAATGGGCTGAATAAATGATTCTCACTGGACCTTTAGTCAGAGCCATGGAGACCCATCCTTACCTGGCACTCAGCAGAGCAGATTTACACTTTACCTCCCTCTCATGTTTCCTCTGGAGATACTACATGACATTCCCACTGCTTCCTCCCACACCTGCATAGCTGGATTTGTGAACTGCTGTGAGAAACACAGTCTTGTGAAAATAATGTTTCTATGTCGTGGTTTAAGCCCAGTCAGACACGAGGTTCGCTCACTCACTCCCCCCTCTTTCTTCCCCCCAGCTCCTGGGGGGGATGGGGAGGAGAATCGAAAGAATGCAACTCCCACAGGTTGAGATAAGAACAGTCCAGTAACTGAGGTATAACACAAACCACTGCTGCTACCACCAATAATAATAAGGGAAATACAAGGGAAAAGAATACAGTCGCTCACCACCGATACCCAGCCTGACCAAGCAGTGCACCCCCACCTTCCAGGTCCCTGCCCACCGTTTTTACATCCTGGGCATGATGTGCTGTGGTATGGAATACCTCTTTGGTCAGTTTGGGTCAGGTGTCCTGTCTCTGCTTCCTCCTGGCTTCCCTTCCACCCTGGCAGAGCGTGAGGCTCAGAAAGTCCTTGGTCAGACCAAAACATTCTAAGCAGTAACTATAAACATCGGTGTTATCAGAGCTGTTCCCAGGCCGAAAGTCAAAAACACAGCGCTGCACCAGCTACTAAGAAGGAGAAAAACGACTGCTGCTGCTGAACCCAGGACATTCTAATATCCTGGCTTTGAAACTCTTTCTATGAGACCAGACCCCTCACAATGGTCCTAATCGTGGCTGTCCTTTGGGATCAAGTGATCTGAAAGCCTTGGGGACAGCACAGAGTCATGAGAACCAGCGAATGTGACCTTCCTATTGGGAACCTGCCAAGCATATTTAGACATTCTGGTATTTGGTCTATTTACTAAGGGCTTACTCTGGGATGGTGACATATCAAGCTGAGGAAAAGCTCCTCCTCAAACCTGAGACCCTGAACCTTCTACCACACCTCGAGTAGCCCAGGTGAGACGCGACAGTCCCTGTGTCATGCAGAACTGGTGCCTGAGCTGTCTCACTGCTGCTCATACTCTGCTTTCTCCTTGTCCGTGATGGTATCTGAGCCTATGAGTTTCTTCTGCTGGACATTTGCCATGTCTCTCCTCTTCCTTTCCAGTCTCTGCTATGGAATAGCCTTCCCCCACCCTTTTCCGATTGTGCACAGAGACATTACAACGACTTAGCAGACATCCTTCTCAGGAACATTTGAACTTATGTCATCCCTCTAATTAGAAGTTGGGATCAGCATCATCTTCCACAGCAGCACAGACTGGCCTTTCCTCAGGGAAGAGGCTGCTAATAAGGTGATGGCTCTAATTTATCCTCAGATCCATATTATCTATATCAGTCCTTGGATGAGAAGTAGCTAAAGCTTTCAGCTCTTTTCTGATTCCCACCACACACCCCATGTGGCAGACGAAGAGCAGCCTTTGCCAAACATCATTCAGAGACTGATCTTGCAGACCCTTTTTAATATTGCATTTCCTTGTTATTATTCCTTCCACTTGCTGGTTCCCAGTGCTGGCACAGCCTGAAATGCCTCTTCACACAGACACAGGGCTTGGGAAGGAAAACGTGATTCACTGCATACCAAACTCCATCCTAGAGAGAAATTCTGCCTTGAGAAGCACTTTCCTAAGCAGAACAGCATGTGGCAACACTGGAGGGAAATCCCAGTAATTACACTGCACTGGAGACTCCGGTTGTGATCTGGGGAGTTTTCCCTGATCCTGCAGCTGGACTGTGCCTTGTTCTGCTGGTACATGTGAGTGCACCATTAGGCTCACAGAGGGTGTGTTGCATGTGTGTATAGAGTCTGGTGTAATAAACACCTGAAGAAAAGTACAAAGATTAGTGTCTATAGAGCCACTGTACTGTCTCCTCTTCTATATGGGTCTGGATCATGAGTCATCTATCACCATCGCCTGTGACTCCTCGAACGCTTTCATCAGCACTGCCTCCATACGATCCTAAACATCCACTGGACTGACTAACGTGTCTAATGTTACTGTCCTTGAACATGCAGAGGTTACCAGCATTGAGGCCCGGCTGCTGAAAACGCAGCTGTGCTGGGCAGGGCACATCTCCAGGATGGAGGATCATCACCTCCCTAAGATTGTGTTCTACGGTGAACTCGCCACCGGCTGCCGCAAGAGAAGTTCCCCAAAGAGGAGATATAAGGACTCCTTGAAACAATATCTTAGCCTTGGCCATATTGACTACCATCAGTGGTCCACCCTGGCCTCCAGTCGGGAGATTTGGAGACACATGATATATAACTCTGCTGTCTCTTTTGAGAACACACGCAGAATCAGTCTCGAGGAGAAAAGACAATGCAGAAAGAACCGTGCCTTGCCTGTACCACCTAAGGAGATCTTCCACTGTGCTTTTTGCAACCGGGCTTGTCTATCCTGCAGTGGTCATTTTAGCCATCAGTGCGCTTATAGTAAGCGTGGGTAAAGTCCTTCTCAAATCTTCGTTTGCGAAGCCAAGCCATGATGATGATGATGATGATGATGTTGACTTACACTCTCAAGAGTGTAAGGCCAGAAAGTCTCTTGCTTTGTCATCATGCACATGAATGAGTTGCTGTCCTACTGCCCTGATCATGCTGCCACAACACTATCTTCTTGCTTAACTCAAGCTCCTAGGGATTTAGTCCTTGTGCTTAGGCCTGCTGATTACAACATGACAGAATCACAGACTGATGGAGGCTGGAAGGGCTTTCTCAAGATTGCCTGGTCCAATCCCCCCGCACTCAAGCAGGGCCACTGAAAGAACCATGTCCAGATGGCTTTTGGGAATTTCCCAGGATGGAGACTCCATCCCTGGACAACCTGGGCCAGTGCTTGAACACCTTCACAGTAGCAGAGTGTTCCCTGCTCTTGTAACAGAATTGAGAATCACATGAAGTAGATGGACCAAGCTGAGCTCCAGACTCATCCCATCTGGATTTGCAGCCGGTGCAAGGCTCAGAGCACCACTCAAAGGCAGACATACATGCTGCCAGCTCAGGGATTTCTGCAGCACATTCCCCAGAGTGTCCCCCCATGCTCAATACAGGCAGTATCTGTGCTACCAGCTCCAGAAAAGCTGTCAAAGAGCAGGTCAGATGTCTGACTCGATGAGCAGGCAGCCCTTGTCAACTGCAGAGGGCTTGGATACCCCCAAAAAGCAAAGGGACACCTGAACAGCCCCTGGATAGGGTTGCTCAGAGCATAGACAACACAGAATTGCAGGTCTTCAAATCAGAGATCTGAGTTACAGCATCTCCTAGCTTACCATAACACAAGGACAGGGAAGAGGCAACGGGCATGAACTGAAACACTTCAAACCACAGCTGGAGCACCTCTGCTCTGGAGCCAGGCTGAGAGAGCTGGGCTGGTTCAGCCTGGAGAAGAGAAGGTTCCTTAAGGGGAGACCTTAGAGCAGCTCCAGTGCCTAAAGGGGCTACAAGAAAGCTGGAGAGGGGCTTTGGACAAGGGCCTGTAGGGACAGGACAAGGGGGAATGGCTTTAACCTGAGAGAGGGGAGATTGAGAGGAGATCTTAGGCAGTTCTTCTCTGTGAGGGTGCTGAGGCACCGGCACAGATTGCCCAGAGGTTCTGCTCCCACCTGCAGCATGCTACCATCAGCTCCTGGAACATCCTCAGTCCCTTCTCTACGCTGCTCCTCTCTTGTGATGCTTCCCATCAGTGTGGGCTCTGGTTTTCACCATCAGACCAAAGCGGTGAGAAATCGCTTGAATGAGCCATAAACCAGGGCTCTGGGGTTGCCAAGTGGCAAGACTAAGAACCAGGGGCTAAGAAAAGAGAAACAACACGGAGAAGATTCCTGCCCATCTTCCTCGTACCACCCGCTTCCCACCACTTTGGATCCAATGGTGGACAGCAATGAGAAGAACAGATTTTCTCTCCTGAGCAATCTGGGTACACACAGGTCCTCGCTTTCCACTTCCCTTGCTCTGTGACAGTTTCTCCACAAGCTTTACCCTCCAAGCCCCTGCCCCTCAGGGAATGTGCCTGGGGATGGCAGCAGCTCAGATAGAGTCAGCAAGACATCTGCTATTTCATTCTGCCTTTATCTGCTATTTCAATTAGCTTTTTTCTGCTATTTCCTCTTACCCGGGTCAGCCAGGCTCTTTGAGATGTGGGATGGGATAACAGGAAGGGCTGTGTTCAGTCCCTGCTTGCAGACAAACCAAACTGGGCAGCACTGAGTGTGGATCCCCTTACCCGTGGGGATACAAACACATGAAAACCAGCCCCGCCATAGGAGTTCACACCTTGAGGCTGCGAGGCAGCAGATAGGAGAGATGGAGCCAGGCTGGCAGCACTGAAGTGGCTCAGATCATCATCCCCAGCCTCACTAGGTGCAGCTTGCTGTAGCACAGGAGGGTCCCTTGTCCCCAGAGCCAGAGGTGGCAAGGTCCTGACACCCCATGCAGTGCTCAGAGCTTGTGTCTCAGCCGGCTGAGGACTGATGCATTCATCACTGCCTGTTCTCCAGCACTGCACATTGCCAACCTGTCACCTTGAGGGTGGCGGGACCCTTGGCTGCCTGGGCAGTGTGGTGCAGTCGGTTGGGCTTTGCTGGCTGTCATTGCCTGGGCTTGGTCCATGCCGCTTTAGCCCATTTTAGATTTGCCTTTGCCAGCCCCACTTTTGGGGGAATTTTGGCAGAGTTGGTGATGGAAGTTATCCACGAGCCTAAGGCCTGTTGACAGAGCGATCCCCAAGGAGAACAGTGGATGAGCCATGCAGGAAAAGACAAGTTTGGACAGCAATTAATAGTTTAGAAAAGCAAGAACTCTCTCTACTTCTGAACTGGAAGAAGAGCAGGGGCCAGGGAGCAGAGCAGGAGGAGGAGGCAGTCGGGATGTGGAGACATCAGGCAAGGCAATTGGATTCCCTCCAATCCTGGGTGCTGCCCAGTCCTGGATGCCTTCCACACATCTGGATGGCCCCATAAATGGATTCCTCCCCCCCAAATGCCCCCCCATCTGGATGACATCATTCCTGGATCCCCCTCCAGTCCTGGATGTCCCCAGGACTGGGTGTCTCCCACACCTGAGCCTCCCCGGCACCTCCGAGCCCTGCACCCTTGCTGCGGACCCCGCTCCCGCTCCCGCTCCGCCAAGGGGGCCCCGCGCAAGGCACGCCGGGACTTGTAGTCTGCAGCGCCACCGCCGTCCCTCTGCCGGCACCGCCCCGCAGCCCCGCCCCTCTATGTGAGCGGGGCGGGACCGGCTTTGACGGACGAGCGGCTGAGCCTATGGAAGTGTCCGTCGCCGGGCGGGGGGTGGGGTTTGCGTTGTGTCTGCCTCGGTCCTTGGGCGCTGCGCGCTGGTGGCTGTGGTGCGGTGGCAGTGGTGGTGCGGCCCGGTTCGGTCGTGAGGTGGGTCCGTTGGTCGGTCCATTGGTCATTCAGTCAGTCAGGCCGGGAGGCGGCAGCGGGGCGGGCTCGGGCCGTGGGGCCTGGCGGGGCGGCGGCTCATTGTGCGGGCGGGCGCGGGGGCTTTGTCAGCGGCGGGGGCGCTGAGGAGCTGCGAGGCCGGGCTGCTCCCTCCTCCTCTTCCTCTTCTTCCTCCTGCTCCTCCCGCCTCAGGTCCCCAGCGCGTCGCTCGGCGGAAGATGCGAGGCGAGCAGCTCCGGCCGTGAGCGGCAGCGGGGGAAGAGGCCCCGGCGGCGTCCCCCGTTCCCTCAGCCCGGCGGGGGGCGGAGGATGCGGATCGGGCCTCCCTGCCGATGAGAGGGAGGATGGGCACCCAGGGCAGCCCGGTGAAGAGCTACGATTACCTCCTCAAGTTCCTGCTGGTGGGGGACAGCGACGTGGGCAAGGGGGAGATCCTGGAGAGCTTGCAGGACGGCGCCTCCGAGTCCCCCTATGCCTACAGCAACGGTAATGGGGAGTGGGGAATGGGGGCTGCTGCCCGGGGGGCGCAGCGTTGTGGCCCGAGCGGTTGTTTTGCTTTTCCCTTTGTTGGTTTGTTATTATCTGGAAGCAGAGCCTGGTTTCTCAGGGCTCAGGCGGCCCGGAGGCCACGGCTGTTCCTTAAAATCCTAAAGATCCACAGGAGAATTTGGCCGGAGAGGGGACAGTGTCTAATGTAACCCCTGGATGTGTGGATCCCACAGCAGAGCTGGACCCTTCCTGAGGCCTCAGCACTCTCATACGGAGCAGAGCTGAGTCCCCAGGGGTGAACGCAAGGACTGAGCTGTACTGGAGGAAGCAGGGTCTGTAACAAAAGAACGTGAGCCGTGTTTCCAGGCCAGAGCTGCTCTCACTTGGAAGCTGGCTCTGTTGGTCCGCCTCCTGCAAGCATCAAGGTTCCTAATGGAGCCCATGACAGACCATTAACTACAGTGTCACAAGACCATAATTAAGAGCCAAGGAGTGGCGCTATGCTATTTCCTGCATCCCCTCGCTGCAGTTAAAGCATGACACGGCCTGGCAGGGTGCAGGTCCTGGGGTAGTTTTCAATCTGTCATCCTTTCCCCTGCTGCCTCCATGCAAAATAGCATCCCGAAGGGCTTGACGATGCTGATCCAGTTCAGACCCTGCATTATCACTTCATCAACCCTGGGGCTGGAGCAGGTGGTGCTTAGTTTTGCCTGTAAGCAGGAATCTGAGGACATTGGGTGCTTCTCTGTGTGCTGCACTGAAGCTGGCTGAATTTAGAGTGCAAAGGAGTGTGTGGCTTGGCTCTTGGCTGTGTGCTCGCTCCTGAGAGCTACTACCAGCTTTATAGGCGCTGATGCAAGTGGGCACCTGCTCCAGGGAGGTGGTGACTCAGAATTCAGGCTGCTTGTGAAATGAGAACAGCAGATTCTGGAACTGGCAGGTTGTGGTATCATTCAGCTATTTGGGTGTCTGGCTGAGCTGGTGTGGTTTGCCTTCGAGGAGATGCTTGTTGCTTTATAAGCTTCCCTGAAGAGAGTTTGTGCCTCTGAAGAACCTGCCTCATCTGGGAACTGCTCCCTGTGGTTACATTTGCCATGCAGAAGGGGACGGAGAGCGTAATGGCGTTGTTGTTTGGAGTGTTAATGTTGGAACTGTCTTCTAATGGAAGTGATATTACCTTGCTGTTTTGAAGCAGGGTAGTAAGTAGGATTGCAAAATGAGTGTGTGGTGAGTTCTTTGCTAGGTACATAAACCCGGGCAGCAGTGACTTTTGCCAATACTATAACAGCTTTGTTTCTGTATCTGCTCCTTCGTAACAGCAAAACACCACCATCTTCTTTCTAGAAGAAGAAGTCTCAGTGAACTGATATTTTCAGAGCCTTCCCTCATGTTCTGTGGGCAGTTGAACCCGTACCTAGTCAGAGAACTGGGTCACATACTATTTTTTCAGAGTGATACATGCTCTGATATTTTGTGCTTCTGTTGCTTCTGTGAAACTGCACGCCTTTTGGGTAATCGGATGGAGTAGCTTTGAAATCTGAGTGAATCTGCTGGTGCTGCTATTCCTGACAGCCTTGGCAATCAAACTCCCTGTCTGTGGTGCAGTTGGGATGTGTGTACTGACATGCAACATGCTTCCACTCTGCCCTGGCAGAGGCCATCCCCTGACATGAGGACACTTGGATTTTGTGAACAGCTAGTGCCTGACCTCCTTTGTTACATGTGCTGTTCCAAAGCTACAATGGTGGGATGTTATGTAGAGGGTCTTTTTGTAAATTCTTTACTTGTGTGTCTTCCTCATCCCCTCCCAGATCCCGCATCCCAGTTTGAAGCAAGGGTTATATCTTCTACTGCATGTTTGATCTGTCCAGAAGACAGAACTGGCCATTATCAGGGTGAAATGGAGTATGCTTTGGGTTGATCTTGGGCTTGGGACATCTCCTGTCAAGCTCAGATCTCTAGTGGGCAGAGCTAAAGCTGTTGTACCTTCTCTGCCTTGTTAGTCGTCTGCTTTTACTGTGTTGGCCACTTACAACTGTTTTGACACAGGTTATTGCAGCGCAGTGTGAAATGAATTGTCCCTTCACCTCTGGGCAGGCATCCCTTTGAAAGCGAAGTGCTGTAGATGAAGCTGTGTTTTTGCTACTGCTCTTCTGCTGCCTACCTGGCCTCTAGAAAATGTTAGAGGAATTCCTCTCTTCTCCCTGGGCTTCTGAGTGTTGGAACAGGGGCAACCAAGAGACAAGAAAGCTTCTTTTCAGCATTGCTTCTGCGAGTTATAACCAGCTGCAGGCTCTGCTTGCCTGTGTTCAGTATCTGAAAACCTTGGACACAGTATAAGCTGTGTCTGTCTTCAAGCATTGTAGTTGCTTCTGTCCATCCTCATTCGGGATCCGTGAGTAGAAGCATCACTTCTCAGCACAGCCTTACGGCTTGGCACCTCCTTCTAAATCCGGCACATCTTAAATTAGACACCACAGTTCCTATTGTGTATAAAACTGTAGCAATGTCCTTTATTTAACTGCTGCTAGAAATAAATCTGGTACATGTAAGTGTAGGTGGTTGTTACTCCCTGGATGCCAACTGGCCTCTTCAGGAAGAGGTGTGAGTGTTGCCTGTAACTGTTGCTGCCCCCAAGCTGCAAGGGCACTGGATGCAGAACTTCTGCATTTTTGGGGAGGAATTTGAGGTCCAGTGTTTCTTACTAGGTTCATGCTGAAGTTACCAAAGATACCAGTCTCCGGGAGCATCAGACCAAGTCTGCTCCCTGTGAAGGGCAGGGAGTGTTGTTTATGCCCCATGCCTAGATAGTGTCACCTCCCACCCCAGGAGTTGCACTTAGATGTTGGTTTTTTGTGGCCATCCACAAAAGGTCCTGCATTAAGCCTCAGTACTTGCATATTGGTGAAAACATGTTCTTTTGGGAGAACATGAATGTTCTTCTGGACTCCCGCTGTTGTCCTTCTTCCCAGCTTTCCCCTCAGTCCCCAAATCTGCGGTTGTGGAGACAGGGTGCCATTCTTGGAGCACTGCTGCTGCCCTTGATAGTTGGAGGACCTCACCTTGGAGCCAAAATTCCTGCCTTTCCCCTGAATGCAGGGGGAATCCTCTCCACTGGGCACTTGCTCCCTCTCCCAAGGTACAGGCTCTGGCCCCTGTGCTGTGAGCCAGTGTTACAGCTGTCTAAAGCAAACCTGTGTGCCTTGTGCCACACATTCGAGTCAACTACACAGATCACTTCTCACTTTGGTGCTTAAATTGCCTGCTTGGGGTTTGTCCTTATCCTTCCCCAAGCACTGAAGCAGAACAAGAATGTCTTGGGGTGGTTTTGGACACTGAGATGTGGTGGAGCTGCGTGTGAAAGTAGGGGTGGTGTATAGTCTGCAAAAGGCAGGCAAGGCTTTCCCTCACCTGAAGGGCCCGTGGCTTTGTCACTCCTGTGTCATACATCCACTCTGGAATATCTAGTTATTCCTGTGCTGAAATGTTCTTGCCTGGCTGGTTTGTTGGCTTGGTGGGGCTGCATCAGCGCAGGATGAGTCAGGGGAGGCTCCTGGTGGTGCCGTGGCTGCTGTGTGAGATGGTGACCCACATGCATCAGGAACAGGGCCAGGACTGGTCTCGCCATGCAGATATGAGTGTGATGTGCTCCATCCTCACGTGATGGAGGGCTCTTTCTGCAGCAGCCTTCCCCCTCACCTGCTGCTGTTCCCATAGGAAAGGGGAAACGTGTGTTAGGGAAGGAGTAGACCATGTTTCTGAGCAGATGGCTTTGATTAGAAGGAGAACGGATTCTTATTTTTATGTTTTTCCCTGTCCTTGGATTGTTTTGAGAAAGTGATGCGGATGAAGCATTCTGCCTGCACTCTTATGGCCTTTCAAAGAGGGTATGAAAGCTAAAGAAAAAGCATTGCCTTGCAGCAGGTTTGGTGCTGTGACCAGCCCTAATGCAGTGACCCTGGTGCCTTATCTCAACCCCATCCCTCAGCCTTTATTTGAGCACCATCCTTAGGTGCTCTGTTATCTTGCTGCTATCCAAATGGAAATGTTAAGAAAAAGGCAACTGAATGCTCATTTGCAACAGCTACCAGTCGGATTTATGGTCCAGATACGAACTGGATCTTTCCTAAAAGCTCTTCTCCCATAGCTGAAAGTGGGAGAAATTCAGCTTTCAGGCAGGAGGGTGAGCCGGCCATGGCTCACTGTCTGGGTAGGGAGAAGACCCTGGGGCAGCATGGCTCTGTGCCCTTTCCCTGGGTAGGAGGACAGGGAGAGGCAGCATTAATGAAGAGAGGCTGAAGACACTGCACAGCCCCTAGAGGTGCTCAGGACCCTCCCAGCCTGTGCTGTTTGCCTGGAGACCTCATGACTGCTGTTTAATTACCAGGTTTTTATTTGAGTGACCCACATCTTTGGCTGTCTCTTCCCTCTGGTTGTTTTTGTGCAGCTGTGTAAATCTGTAGGTCCCCAAGCTGTCCTTTCCAGGTCTTTCTTTACAGCAGCTACTGTCTGGGCATGTCCTGTAACGCCCTCAGTCCCCAGTGTGCATCCAGAAACATCACCTGTAAAACTGCTCTGCTTTGCTTCGTCAGTCTTTCAGTTAGTTACTGGCCAACCTGGAGATCGTGTGTACCACAGCAAAGGTAGACAGGGATGGAGGGTGTATGAGGGGGTGCTTCTGCAAGCTTCAAGTTTCCTGGACTGACCAGAGGAGCTGGTCTCTTGCTTCTCATCAGCAGCCCCTGTGCTTGCTGCCTGTTTGTCTGGAGGTGCTGCTACACTGCTGCTATCTGCTTTTCCCCAGCCTTAACAGGGTGTGGCTGAGCAGGTCAGCTTTAAAGTTCTGCGGCTTTTGTAAGGACAGGACCTCTCTCAATCCCTGGGAGCATCTGACCTCCCCTTCTTGACCGTGTAAGAAGCGGTTGCAGGGTGCGCCTGCATGTGCTAAAACCTCAGGCAGGGCCAGCACTGATGTGGTGGTACCTTCTCGGATTGGATACAGGAGCTACAGATTTTGAGCACGGGTTTGGGATTGCAGCTGAGCGCTCATCCTGGTGTTGCTGCAGTGTCAGGGCTCTTTGGCGTCAGTGGGGAAGGAATCATTGATCCTGGTGCTGCTTTGCTTTGCTGCAGCCTCCTGTCCTTGCCTGGCCATTTGTCAGTCCAAGCAGCATTGTGCCTGGTGGGGACTGTCCTGGGTTCAGCAGTAGCAGTCATTTTTCTCCTTCTTAGTAGCTGGTGCAGTGCTGTGGTTTTGACTTTCAGCCTGGGAACAGCTCTGATAACACCCATGTTTTTGGTTGTTGCTCAGTATTGTTTACTCTGACCAAGGACTTTCTGAGCCTCATGTTCTGCTGAGGAGGAGGGGAAGCCGAGAGAAACCAGAGACAGGACACTTGACCCAAATTGACCAAAGAGGTATTCCCTACCACAGCACATCATGCCCACTATATAAACTGGGGGCAGTTACCTGGAAGGGCAAGATCACTGCTGGGTCGGGCTGGGTATTGGTCGGTGGGTGGTGAGCAGTTGTGTTCTCTTCCCTTGTTATTTCCCTTATCATTATTATTATTGGTGGTGGCAGCAGTGGTTTGTGTTATACCTTAGTTACTGGGCTGTTCTTATCTCAACCCATGGGAGTTACATTCTTTTGATTCTCCTCCCCATCCCTCTGGGAGCAGGGGAAGGAAGAGGGGGGAGTGAGCGAGTGGCTGCGTGGTTCTGAGTTGCTGGCTGGGCTTAAACCATGACAGGGAAAGACATTCACCATCCAGCTGGACTAGGATTTGGAATGCTGCATGCAGTGGAAACTGCTGTTTGTTTTCTGGCATGACTCTGTTAATTGGAATAATATTTTGTTTTGAGGTTTTAGTGCCCTGATGCAGGGGGATGGAGGCAAAGTGTTACAAGTGCCGCCCTGCTATCACTTTCATGTGGTGGCTGTCAGATTGATCTGTGGGGAATGCTTCAGCTGCACCATGCTGCTGGTGGGCTGCTAGAAATCTCTTTTGATGGCTTGCAGGGTGGAGAGTGGTTGTTGCAGCCATTCCCCATCTGCCAGCACTGGCATCAATGTCCTTCAGGGATATTTGCTTCCCTGTCATCAGGGATGCAAACTTGATCTCCTCCGAGCAGCTTTTGGCTCAGAACCAACGCCAGCATCTCTGATTTCTCCATTGTTTACTACATATCCCTTGTGTGAAAAATATTCCCAAACATAGGATGTTAAACCTCCATCTCTGCTTGATGTGGGACTAATGAGCCATGGCTTAGGCTTTAAACAACCCCCAAATCAGAGCAAACCAACCAACCAAATCCCCATCAAAACAAGCACCAGCCCGGAGCTGAGTGCCCAGCACGTTTCGATGCCTTCGGCACTCTCTCAAGTCAGGATTAAGGCTGCAGAGCACCACAGGTGGTTTCGCACACAGGATTGTTGTGGGTTTTGTGTGTGTTTCTAAAGCTGGGGACTCATCCTGCAAGGTTCTCGATGGCATGGGGCAGCTCTCACCACCTCTAACCCCCTGTATAAAAGCTTACATGGCTATTGATGAATTTCTGTGGTGCACAGAGGTGATGTGAACTGAGCAGTACCAATCTGACAGGTAAAGTGTTCCTTAGTAACTGGGATTAGAAGCTTCTCTGTGTATTTGCTTTTGAAAAGCAAGTGGGTTTTGCCGTGCCCAGATCCCATGATGGCACTGTGCACTCCTCTTTCTGCAGGGAGGTTTGTGTTTGGTTGGTTCAGTCTATAAGCTGCGTAGGAAAGCCCATGGAAAATGTCTCCTCCTCGTCCGCCCTGTCTCCTTCAGCTTTTGTTTCCAGCTGTTCCCTGTTTTCCAGGCTCCCTCTCTTGCAGGAGCTGAGCATCTTCCTGATGCAATAAAAAATAGCTACGGTTTTGGAGTTGAGGTTGTACACCCTTCCTTTCTCAAGTCTTATTTTCTTTTCCCTTTACCCCTTACCTTCCTCTGGCAGCCCGGGCTCGGCTTGGAAGAAGCAGCGATACAGACGCATTATGTCATACTGGTTTCTATTTGATTGCAGAGAGAGAGGAGAAGGAAGGAAGCTCCCATGTGAAAATCTTCAGCTCCATTTTAGCAAAACACTTTGCTGTGAGTTGGGACTCACCTGAAAGAAAACTCCGCTCGGGTGTAGAGGGTTGTGGCTCAGGGCTAGGGCCCCATTAAAGAGATCTGTTTGCTTCTGCAGAAGCTGTAGTAATAGTAAAGTTGCAACATCAGCTCTAAGATTGTTTCTTCCTATAGGGCCTCTGTTTGCTCATAGTGTTTTTACGTAGTCAGCTTTTTAAGTTGTCTTCCTCTTTTCTACCTCCTCTTTGTCTCATTTCCATCACCTCATTGGGAAGCCAACCAATATTATATCATTTGAAACCTTTGACAACTGTTCTCCTCTAAATACAACCCCTGAAGTGATTGATGTCCTGTGTGTGCTGTGCAGTGCTGCAGCCATTGCAATATCAGCATCAAATCTGGACAAAAATCCTCAAGTGATTCAAACAGAATAGTTGCTGTTTAAACCATTAGTGGTTAGGGAAGAGGCAGGCAGAAGGGAACACTGGAAGTCTGCCTGTAACTGGCAGCTTAATAGAATTGGAGAATCAGGGCATGGTTTCGGTTGGAAGGGACCTTAAAGCTCATCTGGTTCCAACCCCCTGCCATGGGCAGGGACACCTTCCACTAGACCAGGTTGCTCCAAGCCCCGTCTAGCCTGGCCTTGAACACTGCCAGGGATGGGGCAGCCACAGCTTCTCTGGGCAACCTGTGCCAGTGCCTCACCATTCCTACAGGGAAGAACTTCTTCCTAAGATCTAATAGAGGTGCTGTGCATCTCTGGAATATTCTCATTTGTTTTTTACTTTCTTTTTAGTGATGCCATTTTAACTTATTTCCCAGCCCAGTTCCTGAGCTCCCTGGCTTTTTCGGGGGTTTTATCAGATCGCTTTCCTTTCTTGCAGGTGATTGCTCTCTGCACACACACACAGAGGCATGTATGTAAAAATTGCCCTCTCTTCTGTTTCCTTCTGTGCCAGTTATAACAGCACTGTGGCTCTGGAGGCTGAGTGGTCAAGAGACCTAACTAGATGAAAAAACCTCAACCAAATAAAACACTATTTTGCCTGTCCTGTTATCCTGTTACTTGAATCTTCCATTGTCCCAAGAGCTGTTCTTTTTCTTATCTTCTCAAACTGCTTTAGTAACTGATGATAAAATCCATAAGGACACAGTGTGCAGGTCTGTGCTGCAGCACAAGGAGGTGAAATGCAGCAGGGTTGATCTTGCCTACCCCCAGAGCTATATCTGTGCTGCTGCTATGCTGGCAAATGTGTGTTTGCTGTGAAATGTCCCCTTACTTTGACACAACCTTGTGTTCTTGTAGGTGTCATCTGTATGGCAAGGTTAAATTCAGTGCTTTTGTCCCATTTTAGAGATAATTAATGTTGCCTTCCTCCTGATAGCAGCAGCAGTCATGCTTCAGGGTAGGTGGGGTGAGATCTTTGCCCTGCAACAGCTCCAGGGCAGGAGGAGGAGAGGACTTAAACTACCTTTACAACTACCTGAAAGGGGGATGGAGGCAGGAGGTGGTTGGTCTCTTCTCCCAAGGAGCAAGTGACAGGACAAGAGGAAACGGCCTCAAGCTGCGTCATGGGAGGTTTAGACTGGGTATTAGGAACAATTCCTTCCCCAGAGGGTGGTCAGGCATTGAAACAGGCTGCCCAGGGCAGTGCTGGAGTTGCCATCCCTGGAAGTGTTCAACAAACCATGTAAACGAGGCCCTCCATGACGTGGTTTAGTGGTGGCCTTGGCAGTGCTAGGGGATGGTTGGCCTTGGTGATCTTAAAGGTCTTTTCCAGCCTGGTTGATTCTATGATTATATGACCTGGGAAGCTCCAATTTGGTCTGTGAGTGGAGGGTTTCCAAACATGATTTTGGGCTGTTGAGAGCTGCTGTGAGCCAGCACGCTTCATACAGCTGTGCTCGCTTGGCCAGCAGATCCTAAAGGAGGGCAAGGAGGGACTGTTGAGTGGAGGCAGCACTATATTGTTAGTCAGGCCATGGAGATGTGGTGTTCTCTCTGAAAGCAGCACACCAAAATGGAAACCAGTGTTTAGAGCCATGCTGGTACTTCTAGTGTGGAGAGGTTTGTTTCAGACATGGGGCTTGTGGTCAGTGCAGTGAGACCAAATTCAAGAGCCAGTGAGATTCATGGTGAGTGATGTCCCCGTAAGTGCTCCAGGAGCTCTTAAGTACCCATGCTCGGTGGTGCTTAACGCATCTACACCCAGCTGAACTGCTGCAGCCTTTATTCAGGGTGTTTGGATGTCTGGAGTCTGCCTGGAGACGCCTCCATCCATTGCTGGCCACCGTGTTCCAATGTCAGCCTTGAAATGGCAAAACCTGGAGATGCCAAGCGGCCTTGAACAGCGGGTGTGGATGGCAGGAGGGGCAGTGGGTGGGTGTCCCACTGATAGGAGACTGCTGCCATGTGTGTCCTGAGCCTCTGCAGGATCCCCAGCAGGCGTGCACCGGAGAAGGCTTCGGTGATAATGCCATGAAGATCTGATGCTCACAGAGCAGCATTTCACATGTTATTAACCTGCAGTTTTCAGAAGTGTAAATGTGGAGGGTTGATCACTGCAAGGCCAGGGTATTGATGGACATGTAGGGACAGGACAAGGGGGAATGGCTTTAACCTGCCAGAGGAGAGATTGAGATGAGCTCTTAGGCAGAAGCTCTTCCCTGTGAGGGTGCTGAGGCGCTGGCACAGGGTGCCCAGGGAAGCTGTGGCTGCCCCATCCCTGGCAGTGTTCAAGGCCAGGTTGGATGGCACTTGGAGCCATGCAGGTGTCCCCGCCTGTGGCAGGGGGTTGGCGCTTGAGGAACTTTAATGTCTCTTCCAACCCAAACCACTCTTTGTCTGGAATATCATAAACTCACGTACTTGGATTTTTTTTTGTAATTTTTTTTTTTGAGTGTTGCTGGGTTTTTTTCTCTCCAAGTGTATCTCGCTGTTTTTATGGTGATCCAGCAACAACGACTGTTATGGTGCCCTCTGGTTTTCCTCACAGGCTGTCTTTGTTTCTTCATGCAGCTGTATAGTTTTTATGGAGATCTGAACTGCGAAGCATGAAGAAACTCTTTTGTTTGTTCTCACTTGTGTGCATAAAATCATTCTTGATTTTCTTCTAAACCACAAATCCACTTAACATCCCCCATTCTGTACTGACATTTGACTGTTTCTGTGGCTTCCTGGGTGTCTGCTGAAATTGTTCAAGCTTCAGGAACAGATTTGCTTCTGGCTTCAAATGCTGTTGTCATCCTTAAATGAGCAGAGAACAGAGTTCCTCTGTGTGAGCACCACGTAGCTGCCGAAGCACTGCTAGGCTGCGGGGCAGGCAGTGGACAAGGGAATTCTGCAAATCTGGGATTCCTAAAGGCCTCTGAATAAGTGCTTTTGCTTTTGGCTGGTTACAAAACCAAGCAAGCAATTTATTTGTCTGAGATCCCCACCTATGAGCCCTCAGTTCTGGATTAAGATGTCTTGGGAACAAGCTGATGCAAGAAGGCTTTTTGTGACAGGCTTGCAGCCTAAATCAAAAGCACTTTCAATAAGGTGATTGTGAATAGAATCGTACATTCTACTTAAAGAATCCCAGACTGGAAGGGACCTTAAAGCTCATCCAGTTCCAAGCCCCTGCCACTGGCAGGGACTCACCACCCTCACAGAGGAACCTTCTGCCTAAGAGCTCATCTCAGTCTCCCTTCTGTCAGGTTAAAGCCATTCCCCATTGTCCTGTTGCTACAGGCCCTTGTCCAAAGCCCCTCTCCAGGTTTCTTGCAGCACTTTCAGGCGCTGGAAGCTGCTCTAAGGTCTCCCCTTAAGGAGCCTTCTCTTCTCCAGGCTGAACCAGCCCAGCTCTCTCAGCCTGGCTCCAGAGCAGAGCTGCTCCAGCCCTCCCAGCATCTCCGTGGCCTTCTCTGGACTTGCTCCGACAGCTCCATGTCACTCTTGTGTTGTTGCCCCAGAGATGGATCAGGACTGCAGGGGTGGTCTCCCCAGAGCACAGCAGAGGGGGAGAATCTCCCTCCCTTGACCCGCTGCTCACATAGGGTACAAGTAGGTAGAGGAGAAGATGAAGGATGTTTTTCGGGAGAAAATCTACACATTTTGGTAAGTTCACATCATGGAAAGGCATTTGTTCTCTCTGTGTCTACATCTGTCTCTGGATGAGGAGCTTGGCAGCACGTTGGATATATTGTGTGGAGCTGCCAAATGCCGCAGCAGCTCCCTGGAGTTGGCAGGAGCTCTCGTGATGTGCTTCATGTGGGGATGTGGGCTCCTGACTGCGTGGGGCTGGACTACTCGCCTCAAACCAGCTCCAGCTCATCTGCTGCACAGTTAAATAGCTGGAAGCTCCTCATTATCTCCCTTTGAGCTGAGCAGCATGAGCAGGTTTTGTGTTTGCTGCTGTGGGCAGGAGGTGATGAAGGCTTTGGCAGATGGCTTCTGTCTCCCCCGTCCCCCAGCCAGCACCCTGCAGGAGCAGTGCTGGTGTCTTACATGCCTGGTAAGAGCCAAGACCTCCTGATGCTGTTCCCAAGGCTCAGCTACAGCGCAGGACAGGAGTGCAGTGGGAAAAACATGAGATTTCTGACCCTGAGCCCCAGCTCTGCAGGCAGGAGCTGGGGCTCTTTTGCGGTGATGCTGTTTGGGAAACTTTTATCACCCTAAAAAAAAAGTAAAACTGCCAAGATAAATATGAACAGCAAAAGAACAGTGCCAGGCTGAACCCACCTTTGTTTTAAAGCATGTGTTTTGTTGACCCTGTTGTAGATGGAGATAATTTGTTGTTTGTCTATCTAAAGAGCAGGTGATTGAATGAGTGACTCAAACTGATGAGCTCATGTTTTGTTTGGAAGGGATTTTTCCTTGGCTTGCAGCTCTGAGCTAAATTACTGCTGTTCCTGTGCTGCTGTCCACGCTTTTTAAGGTCAGATGACCTCATCCGTTGTTACGTGAATAGCTTGAGTTCGCTTTTGTCATCAGCTGGTGTCTGTGTGCTCGTACCACGTTTTCTGAGCTATTTAGTGTCACTGATGATGGAGAAAATAATTTCTCCTCTAAGTTATATAGTAGGAGCTGCAGTGGGAGGTAGTGCTCTGGTGGTGTCTTCTCCGTACAGATACCAGTGCCTGTGTCTTAAATTAGTCAGGGTTTTTTTACAAGGACAATTTGGCAATGGCCAGTAGGGACAGGACAAGGGGGAATGGCTTTAACCTGCCAGAGGAGAGATTGAGATGAGCTCTTAGGCAGAAGTTCTTCCCTGTGAGGGTGCTGAGGCACTGGCACAGGGTGCCCACAGAAGCTGTGGCTGCCCCATCCCTGGCAGTGTTCAAGGCCAGGTTGGATGGGCTCGGAGCAACCTGGTCTAGTGGAAGATGTCCCCTGGCAGGGGGTTGGAACTGGATGAGCCTTAAGGTCCTTTCCAAACCAGTCTGGGATTCTTTGAGTCTGTGTGACTTGGCTGGTTGTTGCTTCTTCCACACTCAGCAGGGATGGCATCATCCCCACTCACTTCTTTTTTGGGAAACTGTGCATTCCAGCCCATTGGGCTCTCCGCTGTCACATGTGGGATGGTTCTGCTGCCCCATAGGAAACTACTGTCAGTTTTCTTCATTTAACTTGTCCCTGTGACAGCATTGGCCAGGGTCAGTTTGCCTCTCATGCCATCGCTGGCCACCCTCCGTGTGTGCATCACATGCCATGGTCATCTGGCTTTCCAAAGCAGCTGGACACACAGGGGCAAGGCTTTCCATTTCAAACCCAGCCATGTGAGTCATGGCTGAGGAAGGTCGAGTTAACATCTGTGACATCCAGGGACTTGGGGGAATCAGCACTCATCTTTGCACACTGCTTGGCTGTTGCTGGCATTTGAGATAAATGAATTCCTGCACTTACAGCTTTAGGCTGAATTTACCAGAGTGCAGAAGGGCTCCAGTTGGGGACCTGATTGTACAGACAGAGGCAGAGTCGAGCTGGGTTGTGCACAGGTCAATGAGTTGGGTTTTCCTCTTTTAGTCCAGCTGGAAGGTTTGCACAAGTCCTTTGGAGGGAGAGGGTTGGACTTTTAGCAGCCCACATCTTACACACACACTCACACTCACATGACAACTGCCACCTTACTTGATAACACACTTGCCTGCACATCCCCAGTGATGCATTGTGGCTGGCTGGGGAGCCTGAGTGATGTCCAGTTAGGCTCTGCCACCCTGCAGGAGGGGCTCTGAGGAGGGGACACCCTGCCCAGACCTCTCCTGAGGCTGGCTGGTAAGGGACCACCAGGCAGGGGATAGGGCTCTCATCCGTAGTTTACATTCTCCAGAACCATCACAGTTGGCTGCAGTGTTCCCGCTGGCATCCACAGGGCTGTCTGAACTGCTGAGAAAGGTTTTCCATTAAATTTACCCATCTCTGCTCAGTCACAGCTCTTGGAGCCCTGCTGCTGAGAATCACAAAATCCCAGAATGGTTTGAGTTAGAAGGGACCTTAATGTTCATCCAGTTCCAAGTGCCTGCCATGGGCAGGGGCACCTTCCACTAGAACAGGTTGCTCCGAGCCCCGTCCACCCTGGCCTTGAACACAGCCACAGCTTCTCTGGGCAGCCCATTCCAAGCTTCACTGGAGATTCATTTTTAATGTGTTTCTTTTGCAAAAGGGCAGAAACAGATTTACTTATAATCCATTGACCCACTCTAAAGTGTTTCATGATGGTTTTCTGCTTCTGTGGCAGTGAAAACGACCGTTTGAGACCAGCTGCACACTGGGTGGTTCTGGCTTCTGGCCTTCCTTCTGTATTAACTAGGGATTGCCACAACACTTGGGTTACAACTTCATCACAGTTTGTCTGTGAAGTCCACCACGCTGAGTGGAAGGTGTTCCCAGTTAGAAAAACTAGTTTGTTTAATACTTGCCTGGTTTATAATCATAGCCTGCCTTTATACTGTGCAGTCAGTTATTTGCCAGCTGCTCACAGAGCCCTGCATCGCTTTCTCCTGAGGATCTCTTGAATGCCAGGCTGCACCTCCAGCTCCTCATAGCTGCTTACTTGAGTTCACTGTGAAATCTCAGCAAGTTAAAGATTGTATGTGTATCCTCTATTGCTTTATTTTATTCCAGCCCTGTGCTCTCCCTCTTCCAGCTGTTACTGGTCAATGTGGCAAACCTTTAAGAAGACCTTTTAGGAACACCTTTTAAGAAGTTCTAGTCCTTTTTCTGACCGCAGCAGAGCTGATGGCCTTCAGGAAATCAGAAGAGGCTGCGGGTTCTTTGGGGGAAAATCCAGCATTTTCAGTTAGATAGTTGTGGTGTGGTGGCTTTGGTTGTACTAACGACAGTCACAAATGAAGTTCTGTCACTGCTGCGGTAGCGACAGCTCAGGCACATCACTCATCAGCCCTCTTCTGAGGGCTCAAATGCCATTGATGTTACAAGAGTTGCAGCCACTCCGGCTTAATTGTGTCTATAGATGGAAGAACAAACTGCCAAAAAGCAGTGTTATTCAGATAGGTAACAAAAATCGACTCATCTTATTTTCTTATATATATAATGAATTAGTGGATTGCCCTTGGCTCATCATCATTGAACACCTCAAGTTGTGCCTGTTGACTTTATACATTGCTTTGCAAATGGATTTGTTGACTTTGAATTATAAATGACTGAAACCCAGTTTAATTTATGTTTTTAGGAAAGCTGAGGTGGCTTATCCAGACCATGTCTGTGAGCTGGGGCGTATTTTGAATGTGAACTGGTGGTATTTTGAATGAAGTTCAAATAACATGCATTGGGTTTTGTTGTGGGTGGACTTACAGAAAGTGAGGTGGTGGATTCTGAGCTCCCACAAGCACAAAACTCAGTTAAGAAATGAGGTGGCAAAAGCATCTTTGGCCAGGCTGATTCACACAAACTGTAAATGATTCGAAGTGGTAAGTGGAGTGTCTCTGGGCAGCACAGTGAGCTTGTCTTAAAACTGGCAATGTTTCAGTCGGGAGTTGAAAGAGGTTTTTCCTTTGGGAAGAGATTTTTTGAGTGTCACCTGGAATCTCTTCTGCCCCAGATTAGGAGTAAACTGTGGTCTTCTAAAAGGCTCTGCACATGCAAACTGGAGGTATTGCTGCTGCAGCCCAGCCTTCAAGGAAGGTCGCAGGAAAAACCTCCTTTTAATGTGGGGTGAGTCCCTTCGTTCCTCTGTCACGGTGTGAGCCATAGTTGTACCTGTTGGTATCTGTGTAGGTGTAGTGAAGTTTTAGATCATTAGAGCATCTCCAGAGGAGGACACTTGACCTTGTCCAATAACCCAAAATGTAGTATTGGCTCTAGCATCACACTGAGAGCTGGAACCTCTCCAGCCCAGATCCTAGAAGGCTGAAGGAAGAAAAAGGCTCATAGTGCCCTTACTGCTGTAAGGTTTTGCTCAAATCAGCCTTTTTAAGGGGAGGTGACCCTTCTGTCCCTGCCCAGGCATTAGGGCAGAGTATTCTGAGGGTTGGCAACTGCAAATTGTCTCCTTTTCTCTAAAACAAAGAACTACACAAAGCCAAGAAGCTCCTGTGCTTACAGTTGTAAATATTTATAGAGCCTTGTTCACTTGAGCTATTTAAAGCCATTTTCTTGAGATACTAATCTGTTTAAAGGGTGAGCCCAAGAGTAGCATGAAGTATGTATTCCCCTTGGCTTTCTCCCTTTCCTAATGCTACTTCTAGGTCCCTGTATCTGCTTGGCCTCCTCTGTTGTGTTTCCGTGCTGCTGCTCATGCAGACGCAGTCTGGGGGCTCTGCAGAGCCACAGTTTCCTAATAGGAAGGGGGACTGACAGCCTGATCCAAAGTAGTGCCAAGTGCTGGAAGGAAGTGGTCCTTTCTTTTGGAGCAGTTTTACTTTTCTGGTCACATCAGGTGTAATGTTTGGGTGAAAGTTCTAACCAAGCTAAGGTTGGGTGTGGGGTTTTACACCTCACAATGATGCAAAGTGTGATGTGCTCCCCATGAGTAATTTGGAAAAGGTCAAAGTTTCCTGTAACACATTCTCTGGATTCCCATGGGAAAATGGCTTGCTTGCTTGGTTAGGTTTGGAACTGGCAAAAGAAATAAAGGTTTGGAATTCCATGGAGTGTTGCCCAGGAGTGTGAAACCTGGCTCTGCAGAGGGGAATCGAGTGTCTGACATCAGGCTTGGTGACAGCAGATCCCTCTGCAGAGCACTCTGTGCCAGGTCGAGATGTGGGCTTGGGATGGCATCAGCTTGAGTAGGAGTCTAAAGCAGGGCTGGAAAACAAGCAGAGTTTTGCTGGAGTGCTCAATCTGAGAGAACGGCCCAGGCTTGTTTTCCAAGCCTCATTCATTTTGTTACATCATGCTAGATATTGGTCCAGAAAGAGATGGGTTGATTTAAAGTAAGCTCTCAGCTCTCAGCCCAGAAAGCCAACCGTATCCTGGGCTGTGTCAAAAGGAGCGTGACCAGCAGGTCAAAGGAGGTGCTCCTGCCCCTCTACTCTGCTCTCGTGAGACTTCACTTGGAGTATTGTGTGCAGTTCTGGTGTCCTCAACATAGGACATGGAACTGTTGGAACAAGTCTGGAGGGGGTCCATGAGGACGATCAGGGGACTGGAGCACCTCCCGTATGAAGACGGGCTGAAAGAGCTGGCGCTGTTCAGCCTGGAGAAGAGAAGGCTGCCTGGGGACCTCATAGCATAGGGTTGGACATAGCCTTGGATGGCATGGTTTAGTGGGAGGTGTCCCTGCCCATGGCAGGGGGGTTGGAACTAGATGATCTTAAGGTCCTTTCCAGCCCTAACTATTCTATGATTAAGCGTGTTTGCTTTCCCTGCAGTGCTGCATGCCCCAGGGGCCAGGCAGGGGTGTGGAGGTGGCTACTGTTGGCCACTGACTGCTTTGTTGGTGCTGCCTGTGCCCCAGGAGCATCGCATGGGGTTTGTAGCAGCACATCTCTTGTGGGGGATCAAAGCACTTCCTGGCAGAGGATGAATGTCAGTCTCGCAATGAGCTGTGCTGGCAGCAAGCAGAGGTGATGCTCAGGTGGGAGAAACCACGGAGGAAACTACAGAAATGAAATGTTACAAACTTCCCTTTACTGGTGTCTGGGCTGCTTGAAGTGAGGAGGCAGAGGCGCAGCCCTGGTGCAGCGCAGCCACAGCTCGTTCTACCAGCACTGTCATGCTGTGCAGTGGTGGCTTGTAGTGGTTGCTCTGGCCCTCTGGCCCCAGCCATGCGCCTCCTGCTTCCTCCAGCTCACATACCTACTCTTCTGAGCATAAGCATCACTGTGAAGGACATGAAGGCCTTCTGCTATGCCTCTTTATTTTCCTTGGGCATCTTTGGAGTGAGGAGCAGTTGCAGTAGGAGGTCAGGAAGTTTTTCTGCTGGTTGCCTACTTAGGTCGTGGTGTACTGTTATGCTCAAACACCAGAGCTGCTCTGTATGTGGTGTAGTTTCAGATGGGCATGAAAAAAATGGGCATTTAAAGCACTGCTGTGGTGACTGAACTGTGTGTTTGCGATGGGGAAGCCCTGTTCCCGGTGGGGATATAGGCTTCATGCTCACTGCCTATCCTAATGAAGGCATTTAGGAGGTAGAAGCTAACAGCATGTGCTTGAGCCCAGAACCTGCCGTGTGCCAGAGTGTGAGCAGCAGTTGAGGGAGGGGATTCTCCCCCTCTGCTGTGCTCTGGGGAGACCCCCCCTGTAGCCCTGATCCACCTTCCACCTCTGTGGCAACAGCACAAGAGGGACGTGGAGCTGTTGGAGGGAGTCCAGAGGAGGCCACGGAGATGCTGCAAGGGCTGGAGCAGCTCTGCTCTGGAGCCAGGCTGAGAGAGCTGGGCTGGGTCAGCCTGGAGAAGAGAAGGCTCCTTAAGGGGAGACCTTAGAGCAGCTCCAGTGCCTAAAGGGGCTGCAAGAAAGCTGGAGAGGGGCTTTGGGCAAGGGTCTGTAGGGACAGGACAAGGGGAATGGCTTTAACCTGACAGAGGGGAGACTGAGATGAGCTCTTAGGCAGAAGCTCTTCCCTGTGAAGGACGGTTTTGCCTGGAGGAGAGTCTTGCATCTGAAACAGGACAGTGGGCTCAGTTAGCCCCTTCCCTAACAGCCTGTGCTGGGAAATGATCCTGGCTCCAGAACTGGAGGGGGAGATGTGTGAATGCTCCCTCCTGCTTGCAGTGCAGGCTTGCTCCCACTGCTGTTTCCTATCCCGGGGGATGAGGTAGGTTTATATCCTCCTGCAAATAAATACAGATCATTCACTTGTCTCCGGAGGAAGATAAAACATAAACTGTCTATTTTCTGTGCTAAAGCCCTAGAAATAGTTGGAATTTAAGGTAATTATCTTTATTGCTTTTTATAGCACCCTGTGAAGGCTGAAATCTAATTTGTGTTTCACTAACAGGGAGCTCCTGATGATGGCTCACAAAAATCCATTTGCTTTGTTGACAAACGTGTCTGTTTTGTTATCGGGGCAGTATTCTCCTTCCAGGAACAGGGAAGTGCAGGTTATAACACAACCATGGATTTTTGTTGAGGATGCAAACTTTGATATCAATTGGCAAGAATTAAAATTAGAGTTGATCTAATCAGAGTGGAGCAACTCGGCTTTATTAAAGATGATTCTAAATGAGTTTATCCTTTAGTGGGTGTGCAGTGATGGTGCACATTGCTTTGTTTAAGCAGCTGCAATGCTCTTGAAGCTTCTTAACTGGAGCTTGCAGAGGAGATGCTTTTCCTGGACTCTTGGTGCCCTGTGGCCATTTCTGAGCCCAGGTTTTAAGGAAGGAGATGGAAGGTTGCTTGCAGTTTGTAACAGACTCTTTGAGTAGCCAAAGATGTTGGGAACCCCCTGTGCAAATGAGCTGCTTGTCAGCACAGCCTGTGCTGTGGTTTGGAGGGTCTGATATTACTCTGGTACTGTGGCTCTATGAGAAGCCATTGTCCCACTGCTTTCTTAGCCACAATAAAGGGGAGTGCCTTCTGTGTTGATTGACTCTATGATACCCAACCAAGAGCTGCTCACGGGAAGAACCTCTGCTTTGGAGCTAGGCTGAGAGAGCTGGGCTTGTCCTCTTCAGGCACTGGGAGCTGCTCTGAGGTCTCCCCAGAACCTTCTCTTGGTTCCAGGGAGACCTCAGAGCAGCTCCCAGTGCCTAAAGGGGCTACAAGAAACCTGGAGAGGGGCTTTGGACAAGGGGCTGTAGGGACAGGACAAGGGAGAATGGCTTTAACCTGACAGAGTGTCCTGGGTTCAGCAGCAGCAGTCATTTTTTTCTCCTTCATAGCAGCTGGTGCAGTGCTGTGTTTTCGACTTTCGGTCTGGAACAGTGCTGATAACACCAGTGTTTTCAGTTACTGCTTGGTGATGTTTAGGCTGGCCAAGGACTTTGTGAGTCTCATGCTCTGCTAGGGAGGAGGGGAAGCCGGGAGGAAGGAGAGACAGGACACCTGACCCAACCTGACCAAAGAGGTTATTCCATACCAGAGCACGTCATGTCCAGAATGTAAAGACGGAGAGCAGAGACCCGGAAGGGTGGTGGGGGTGCACAGTGGTGGGGAGTGTACTGCTTGGTGGGGCTTGATATTTGATGGTGAGCTATTGTATTCTTTCCTTGTATTTGCCTTGTCATTATTAGTAGTAGTAGTAGTGGTAGCAGTAATGATTTGTGTTATACCTTAGTTACTTAACTGTTCTTATCTCAACCTATGGGAGTTGCATTCTTTTGATTCTCCTTCCCATCCCTCCAGGAGTGGAGGGAAGAAAGAGTGGGGAGTGAGTGAGAGAGAGGCTGCGTGAGCTTATAGACTTAAACCACGACACAGAGGGGAGATTGAGATGAGCTCTTAGGCAGAAGCTCTTCCCTGTGAGGGTGCTGAGGCGCTGGCACAGGGTGCCCAGAGAAGCTGTGGCTGCCCCATCCCTGGCAGTGTTCAAGGCCAGGTTGGATGGGGCTTGGAGCAACCTGGTCTAGTGGAAGGTGTCCTGCCTGTGGCAGGGAGGGAACTGGATGAGTTTTAAGGTCCCTTCCAACACAAACCAGCCTGGGATTCTGTGAAGAAACAGCATGGGCTTTCAGTTCTCCCACCTCCCATCATGTCCTTTGACTCTTTCAGGCAGTGGTGTTTGTTGAGATGGTGGCTCTGCAGTCTAACTTATCAGAGATGCTTTGAAGTCGTGCTTCTAAATTGTTGGTTGGCTCACATAGCCTGCCCTCTCCCCCCCAAAAAAAAAGTCCTCAGTTTAGCACTGTCCCTTTGGATACTGCTGCAGATCTCCTACAGCTCAAGTCCTGAGAGGTTTTATCCAACAATGGAGAAGTAAGAAGTAATCTAGGGTTTAACTGTATTTTTAGGGAGGAGGGTTAGAGCTCCAGAAGAGTAGTCTTTACCTTGAAGCAGAGCTTTATTTCTGTCAAGTGTCTGTAGCCCTTCCCAAACACACAATAGAGAAAGGGGGAGAAAGCATCACTTTCTGTAAACATGGAATGATAGATCTGGATGGTCAGAGCACATCTCTTGTCCGTCTCTGAAGACCTACTCAGTGTTTGCTCAGCTTTTTATTGGTTTCCTTTCAGGAATTGACTACAAGACCACTACTATCTTGTTGGATGGCAGAAGGGTCAAGCTGGAGCTCTGGTGAGTGTTTCTGAGCTGCTTTGGCTGCGAAGGCAGAGGCTACAGTGCTGCTATGGGATGTTGAACTAAGCTGCAGAGAGCTCAGAACATCCCCAGGTGTGCAGCGAGGCTTGCTAGCTGCTCCCACCAGTGAGTGACATGGGCAAACCAGACCTCCTTCCATTGATAGAGGAGCACAAACTTCATGCTGTGCTTCAGAATAGTCCAGTTTCAATCTTTCTCCATCATGTTCCCGTGTAGCTCTCAATCATTAAGGGAACAGTACTGTCTCAGAAGCAATACTGGACTCTCTTGAAATCGTAGGATAGAGAAATATAGACAAGAGGAGGAAAAAACAACAGGTGAAACCCTTAGTTCCTCCAGACCTAGATGTTTCTCAATGACTTCAGTATTAAACTGAAGAGCAGTGAGTAGACCTCACAGTTCAAGTCAGAGTGTGGCAAAGCCCTGGAGAGCAGGATTTACCAGAGTGACTTGACACTGGGATGGAGGTGGGAGGATGCTGCATAGGAGGGGTAACCCCCCTGCCTTATCTGTGGGTACCGGAGGGAGAGCTGGAGTCCTGGCAGAGCACTGTCTGCAGTTTAACCTGCTGAGAAGCTGACACAGCAATCCTGGAGCTGGAAGAGGAAGGATGGGCAGCCTGTCCCTATTGTGGGTTTCAGCTGATCTGCTGGGGAATGACACAGGCCCTAAACCATGAAGTTAAATAGTCCCTTTACCGATGCTTGTATCAAGTAACAGGAATACTGGTGATCTGTGTGAATCGTTCAATAGAAATGAACACCATGGTCTCAGCCTCACTGAAGGACTCCAGCAGGATATAGTATTATGGTTTAATTATATCCCTGCTCTCTGAAGCTGAATGGCCTCATTTTTCTTACAAAAGAACAGGAGCAGCTAATTTGTCTATTCTAGCTTATATGTTTATATGTATCACTTAGATTCTTTTTCTCCATCTTGTAAGATCACATAAGATGTCTTTTTTTAACATTTCAGCCCCAAGTGTGTGGTTACTGCTTCCCTCTTGAAACCTTCTTTTTATACTGTTAATATAATCTTTCATCATTACTTTCCTTGTGGAAACCAACACTTGATTGTCAGGGAGGAGGAGATGTAAGCACAGACTGTGAGATTGATATCTAGAACCACTAATATAATCCCTGAAAGCTTTAGATCTGAAAGAATGACTGTCCTGAACTTGGGGTCAGGGCCTTTTTCATATAGCTGGTGCAAATTTGGCGCTGAGGGATTCCTTAGGCTTCTCGGTGCCATTAGTGTGGGGTTTTTATATCTATTCCTGCCCAGTGAATAGATACAACAAACGTCATAATGTGTCTTGGATTACCCTGATGCATTTCAGTATATAGAGGTTAAATCAGTGTGCTGGGCCCTGGCTTAGTGTCCAGATGTTCCTTCAGGCACTGGGAGGTGCTGGTGTTGTGATGAGACTTATTTGCCGTGTCAAGACCTGCAGTCAGGACAAAGGATAGTAACTGAATAGCCCTTTACTGTCACAGTGGGCTAGAAGTGCTGTTCCCTAGTCCTGTTCCTGAGCTCTCTGCAGGGTGTGAGTGACCAGATCTTTTGGAGCGCTGGGTATAGAGATACTTCCTTTCATTTTTTGTTAATATGTGCTTTGAAAAACAAGTGGAGCTAGATACTGCAAGACAATTTAAACAGGAGAACCCCCACTTTAACCTGCAGAGGGGAGACTGAGATGAGCTCTTAGGCAGAAGTTCTTCCCTGTGAGGGTGCTGAGGTGCTGGCACAGGTTGCCCAGAGGAGCTGTGGCTGCCCCATCCCTGGCAGTGTTCAAGGCCAGGTTGGACGGGGCTTGGAGCAACCTGGTCTAGTGGAAGATGTCCCTGCCCATGGCATAGGGTTGGAACTGGATGAGCTTTAAAGTCCCTTCCAACACAAGCCAGTCTGGGATTCTATGAATTTCTCCTGTCTAGAGCAGGTATGTTCATTTTATTCTAGATAGCTGTTCTTCACAGCTAGGAGAGGCCTACAGTCTCACTTTGACTTTAAACTCCCATGGACTGTAGGGAACTAGGGAAAACCCTTTACCGAAGGGATCAGAATGACTTGTATCCTCGTATATTATAAAGTAGTGCTGAATTTGAGTCATTTTGGTTTATACCTTCTCCATAGGAAGCATGATGACAGCGAGAACCTCTGGAGTGTGTCTGACTATAACCAAAGGTGGCGATGAACCCGTTGGTTCTTCCCCTAAAGCACCGTGCAGAGCAGTTTTTGTACCATGTGTGTTCTACAGATCTGTCAAGATCAGTACTGAGGTTTTTGTTTCTTTTTGTCAGGTCCAGCAGGATATGTGCAGTTTGGGACTGGACTCTCCAAATTTCGTAACTGTAACTTTTCTTTGTTGCAGGGACACATCAGGGCAAGGAAGATTTTGCACCATTTTCAGATCCTACTCTAGAGGGGCCCAGGTAAGTACTGCTCTGTGCACTTGCTTTTCTTTTAGGCTGTAAAAAATCTTTCATGCCATAGTGAATTGCTCTGAAGAACATGTCAAGCATCAAAAGAATGGGATCTCTAAATGCCAAGGGACACTGCGTGTCATCTTGCTGCCTGGAATTCTCTCTTTATGAGATAGTGGGAGAGAGGAGAGGAAATGACTTCCCTAGACTCCTACAGGAAAGGGTTGTTACACACTGTATTCAGTGTTAGTTTCTAGAGAGGAGCTGAGGAGATGGGGTTGTCGTGGGCAAGGCAATTGAAGCTCCAGATCTGCCTTAGCTTTAATGTGGGAGCTCATGCTTTCTGAGGTTTGTCAAATTAGTTTAAACATGACACTGGCTTTCCCAGTGGAGTTCTTCCAGCCTGTGTTGCCTTCAAGTCAGTTCCAAAAATAGAGTGGCTCATACTGGCGTGTTTGCAGACTTGAAACTAGAACAGCTCAATTAGATTGTGAAGTATGTTCCTTAAAGCATGAGAGAGAGCATTACATGTTGAGATTCTCCTTTGGGCCCTGCTCCAGAGCAGCATCTAGATTCTGAACAGCAGAATCTCATGGTCGTCTGAAAAACTGCTCTTAGTTAATAGTGCTTTCTTACAGTTTAATGTCATCCTCTTAGTAAGGATCCCTCCAGGATAAAGTCTCCATAAATTAAATGAACTACTGTATTTTCCCTTTTGTTTCCAAATGTGAAAGCTTTGGAGCAAATTGCTGCTCTCTTAGCCGCTAAGAGTCAGAAGCTGTATATCAGCCTGCTGACTGCCAGTGTTCTAGTGGGTTCCCAGCCTTTTGGAAGCTTTGCCACACCTATTCAAGTTCTTGTCGCTATTGCTCTTGGCTTATTGCTCTTTGTAGCTGTGGCCCTTGGCTTTGCTAACTGGCAAAATGCATCCTGCTCTCTTAAGGCTTCCTGCAAATTCCCTTGTGCCATAGACATGAGAGCACTTCACCTGGGATGGGCTGTTGATACCTCCTCCAGTGTGTCCTTTGTTCTTGTTTGTGCACATCTCTGGTGGTGTGGGTGCCTTAAGGCTGTTCCTTTGAAGTAGAGGCCAATTTCCTGGTGCTTGCAGAGGTGCAGGACCAGGAGTGTTGGAGCGTTCCTTCTGCAGTGGGAGCATATGGGACCTTCCATTTGCATGCTCGGTCCCTTGTGTGAGTTTAAGCTTCCCTCTGCCCTTACTAAATTTCAGGAAAAATCTAGAGCTCCAATCCTAATATAAACTGTGGGCTTGAGACCATGTCCCTTCCCTTCTCAGTGAGAAATGGACAGAATTTGGTCAATGGGGTTTTCTGATGATCGCAAAGCTTTGGTCAGACCTGTATCAGATGCCCAGTTCAAACTGGCTTCCCAACTGCTGTCCAAAAACATCATTTGAGAGCTCTTATTGTTTGAGAGCAGTGTTCAAGGCCAGATTGGATGGGGCTTGGAGCAACCTGATCTAGTGGAAGGTGACCCTTCCCATGGCAGCAGGTTGGCACTGGATGAGCTTTAAGGTCCCTTCCAACCCAAACCAGTGTTTGACTCCATGAACATTTGCAAACCTTGCCTGGTCCATCTTGTCTGCTTGCCTTTCCTAAGGGGTCTGAGAGATGTTCTCAGTAGCTCTCCTCAGCTAGGCAGAGGGATCTGTAACCCAAATACTTTATGGCTGAAAGCTGGAGGATGGAGCTTGCTTGCACAGTTAAATGTAGCTTATGCCTTTCCCTCAAAGCTTGCATTGTGCTTGTGCAACAGATGCCTTTTCCAAAGCACCACTGTGATGCCTTAATCATGATATTTTCAAAAATAGTCAACCTTTACCTTTAAAACCAACAAAACAGCCCTGAACAGCAAGCAGGAGGAGGGGGAGTTCCCAAGTTAAATGTCTCCACTGCCCTCTGAAAGTATTCATGAAATAAGCGCAGTGAAAAGTGAGTGCTGCTTAGAATCATAGAATAGTTAGGGTTGGAAAGGACCTTAAGATCATCTAGTTCCAACCCCCTTCCATGGGCAGGGACACCTTCCGCTAGACCGGGTTGCTCCAAGCCCCATCCAACCTGGCCTTGAACGCTGCCAGGGATGGGGCAGCCACAGCTTCTCTGGGCGCCCTGTGCCAGCGCCTCAGCACCCTCGCAGGGAAGAACTGCTGCCTTATATTTAACCTGAACTTTCCCTGTTTAAGTTTGAGCACATCACCTCTTGTCCTGTTGCGACAGTCCTGATGAAGACTTCTTCTCTGGCATCCAAAGCCTGTTGCAGGCTAATGACCAGGGTCCTTGTGCTGTCTTCTTCAGGTGGGTTGGTAAAATGTTTCAGCACCAAGTGAGTGGCTCCCGTGTGGTGATACAGCAATATTGCTCTGTTAGCAGAAACACAGATACTTTCTCTCTTCAATAACTCACCACATCTTTCAGTGGATGAGGACAGTGTCGTAATTTGAACTATCCATGATTAAGCAAAGCAAGAGGACTGTTTGTTTTGCGTATCAAATGCCTTCATGACTGCAGGAATGGACTCCAACACCTCCAGTTATTTTCAGTATGCAGTAGCTGACTTCTTCTGGCACAGCATTACCATAAAGACAACTTAACCCAGTGTGGTCTCAGGGGACAGGAGATAAAATGCTCCTGAGTTCTCTTATTTCTTCAAGATGTATTTAATGCTGCTTACTCACTTCTTTGCTTCAGCTGTCTGCCTTCCTGTCTGCTGTCTTGGTGTCATCAGGCTTCGAGACTTCTGCTGTAGGAAACCTGATGCAAATCCAGTTGAAGGCAAGAGAAGTGGCTTTTTTTTTTTAACTGAACAACCCAAAACCTCAGGAGGAATAAATAGAGCAGAGAAGAGAGTTGCCAGGGTGGGAAAAGCTCTGTGTAACATGCAGGTATTTGTACAAGAGTGGCTTGGTATCGGCTGGCCATGAGCACCTTCACACTGAAATTAGCAGAGGGTTCTCAGGGAGTAGAGGACTGAGACTCTGAACTTAAGGAGCACAAGGGGAGCTTGAAGAAAGTGTTTCCAAAGAGGAGATTGACAGATTAGCTGTGAGAGGAGGAGGCCTCAGCATCCTGCAGCCCTTACAGGGGTGGCTGAGAACAGGGTGCTTCTCTCAGAGTAGCCAATGCTTAAGAGAATACCTGGTAGGAAAAGTGCCTTCGAGTAAGGGAAGCACACTTGACTTACACACATATTGTTTCTCAAGTGTAGTGATAAAACTTGAACCTTCTTAAGTAAACGCTGGTGAGGTTGGGACGTGGAAAAAGAGTCACCAGGCAGGGAGCAGACCTTCTTGGGAGTTCTCCTTTACCCCCAGCACAGCCTCATGCATTGCTCAGTCTGGAGTTCAGGCTCATCCCTCTCTAGTGAGCAGACTCTTCTTGAGCATCTGAATGCCTTCCCCAGTGTAGCCTCCACAACACTTGCCTGGCTACATGTGGCTTTCATGTTCAGCAGAAGCATCTTCCTCTTGAAAACAGACAAAGTTAAACAACTTCACTGTCCTGGATGAGCTGGCTTCAAATGAGGATCGGTCCCTTCTTTCAGCCATATTTGCCTCAGGATTTGCTGTGAGGATCACAGGTGTGTCCTGCCTTCCCTCCTTGCCCTGCCTGGCTGATCTGATCACATCAGGGATACGATGAGCTCTTTGGCTCAAAGGTGGAGGCTTGTGGTGTATTGGAGTGCCTGGGACCATCCTCCTTTTCTTCCTTCCCTGGGGTTTGAGTTGCTGCTTTCTTATCACAACTGCTTTCATGATCCCTTTCCTCTTAGGGCCTGCTGGGCCAGCAGGTCCTCACCCCATTGCTTCGGGGGTCTCACTTTGGGGCAAAAGAGGAGCAGTTGTGTCTGGGATAGCAGAGCACTGGGCCTCTAGGCACTGATGGGGCCGGAAGAGTGCAGGACATGTCGTAGTGATGGCAGGGTCAGGGAGAGTGAAGATGGAAACCCAGTAGTGTTGCTACCTGTAGAGTAAACTGAAGGAGTCTGGAGCTTGCTGTGTTGCAGAAGAATTCTTATATTCATTGTCACAGTACAGGGTATGGTGAAAGATATTTAGTGATGCTTGAAGGTGCTTCAGAAATCTTTTTGTTTGCTCTTGGACTTCTGCTCTTTGTCTTTTTCTGCTTGGCTTTAAGGTCTCTAGCATACCAACAGCAGAGCTGGCTGCTGGTCTCAACTGTTGGTGCAGCTGTGGCTCTTCTGGCTGCTGTGAGCAAATACAACGTTTTCCAAGTCATCACAGAGGGGAGAAAGAGATGTGGTGGTACTTTCTGATCCAGCAAGGAAGAAGCAATGCTAGAGTCATTCCTGATGTCCTCCTGTGCCAGTGATTTAAACTCTTTCTGCCAGTGTGTCTTGACAGCTCTTTCCAGACAGTGTGATACAGAAGGTCCTTTGTGAATAGATTCAGACCATCTACAGGAATCATTTAGAGATGCTCCCATCTTAGAGCTAAGCTGCAGGAATAATGAATATTGTTGAGTTCTGCTTAGGCAGGTGATGTGAGTAGCTGCTGTTTGTCCTGCTCAGGGCTTTTAGTATCCAGGAAGGTGGTGGCTTTTCTGGCAGCTCAGCAGACTCTTGAGATGTAGGCTCTGCTCTACTTAAAGGCTTTAGTGGTTGATACCTTGCCTGCCTCAGGTTGTCCAGCTGTTGGAGGAGCCTTCCTTGCTTGCCAGAATGGTTATCAAAAGCTCAGTGATAAATAACCCCCCTCCAATGTGTTAGCCCACTGGGGTATGGTTTGGCAGCAGGACATAATTGCCCATGAGCCAGGGCCTGAGGTGCCAGCTGGAAAGCCCTGACCTGGCATCGCTCTGGAAGTGTAGGCAGGAGAGACAAAGTGTTCTTGTTGATGTCAGTGTTGGATCTTGTTTATGGTTCATCTCATCCTGTGGACCAGAGAGATCCAGTCCTGGGGGGGGGGGTCTGACAGGCTTCTTCAGCAACAGCCTTTTTCCATCAGTGGAGAATATCGGTGAGTGACACTTTCCTGGCCACCCTGGCATCCACCATCATTGAGCTCAGGTCTCTGGCAGTCGTGTGAGTCCTTGCTTGCTCCCAGCAGTGTTCTTGTGGGTTTGTGCAAGCTGCTGGAGATCCAGCTCCTAAAGTATCTGAGAAGCCTTTTTGGAGAAGCCTGCTTTGCGCTGATGGGTGAGCATGCTGCTTGTCCCTCACCTTTAAAAACTTCATGCTTATAAGCCTGGTCTAAACCTTCACCAAGCCGATAGAGCTGATGCTTCCCACACACACACCTTAATTGTGTGGGCAGATCTTTGTAGGCTCCTGCTGAAAGCAAGTTTGTGTTTTGGCAGAATAAGCATCTACATGTGCTGCTGGATACAATGACACTGGCTGCCAGTATCAAAATGAATCTCCTCGGACTCAGTCTTGTCATAATGATTGGACTTTAGGCAGAAGTTCTTCCCTGTGAGAGTGCTGAGGCGCTGGCACAGGTTGCCCAGAGAAGCTGTGGCTGCGCCATCCCTGGCAGTGTTCAAGGCCAGGCTGGACGGGGCTTGGAGCAACCTGGTCTAGTGGAAGGCACCCCTGCCCATGGCACAGGGTTGGAACTGGGTGAGCTTTAAGGTCCCTTGCAACTCAAACCATTCCATGATTCTGTGATCTCTTCATGTTTCTTGTTCACTACACTTCATACTCATGTGGGAATTACTGTTGCTGGTGTGCTTGGGGCCATGCTGATCCCAGTAGTGTGGAAATGAAGTGAAAATCCAGTTGTGAAAAGACCTGAAATGGGCCTGGGGACAAGTCCAGTCAGTCTACCTCCCACAGAGGCCTATAGGCAGGTTGAGGAGATAAAGAAGAAAGGCTGTTGGAGGGTTGGTGAGGAGTCCACAATACCCTTGATCTGAGAACCTGAGTGTGCAACTTCTCACTTCCTGCTGGTGAAACCCAGGGTATATAATGCTCACAAAGGTGCTTTGTGAAACTGGGAGTTGAGAGGCCTGGAGATGATAAGATGTTGACGGCACTTGAAGAATAATTTTGGCTGCAAATGGGAACCTGTTAATTTGTCTAGGTGAGGAAATTAAAATTCTGTGCACATTATTCCAAAGGAGACTTTGCAAAACCTGAAAAAAACCCAACAGATCTTACTTGGAGCTGCCTGCAGTGACGGAGCCAGCTCCCTCTCTACGTGCACATCTGTGCTGTTCTCTCTGGGGGAGAAAATGGTCGTGACAGTGTATTTGGGATGTGTGTTCTGGAAACGTGATGTCTGGAGCATGCCAGCAGTACTTGGAAGATGTACGAGGTTATCTGGCATCACCAGGAGCTGGTTTTAAGACGGCTTCCTCTGTCCTTTGGGGAGTTACAGTAAAGCTGGTCTAATACCCATGCTGGGGGCAATGGGGACAGCAGCAAGGCATTAGACAACTTGGCCATGGAATCTTCAGTCCTTTGGGAAGCTTTCCTTGACAATCTTGACCCTAAATGTGCGTGCATGGGGCTGTGTTATGACTTGGAGGGTAAGCTGGCCGACAGTGAGTTCCTCAAGTCGTGGTCTTGACCTTGCACCCTGCTTCTGAGAACCTTGGCCTGGGTTTTTGCTGGTGTTTTATCCTTCTTCCTATTTAAAGAAGGTCCAGGCAGCAGCTGCCAGCAAGCTTAAAAGCTCTCTCCTCCTAGAGCATATTTCTGTCAGAAGCAGTCTTCACAACCTAGGCCTTGGGTCTGTTTCTCTTGGCCAAAGGAACTTGTCAATCCAGAACTGAAATAAGTAGACTTTATTTCACTTGCTGGCCGTTTGTCTTGGAAGGGGGTCACCACACTTTTTGCTTTGTCATTTCCTGACTCTCATTCATTCATATGTGCAGCCTTGGAACCTGGAAGTCAGAATAAACACTACAACAGTTGAAAGAGAGCTCAGAGTCTCTCTTTTTTTCCTTTTTCCCCTCCTAAAATGGGCTGTATCCTGGTAGTGGGTATTTCATGATTGGGTTCTTGGTTTGTGGAAGTTTTAATTCTGAAAAATCACTACTTCTTATTTTTTCCTATGTAAGCCAAGGAGAAACTGATTCTCTTCTCCAAACCAAACCCAACTTACCATGCTTTTTGAGAAGGCAGTGTCTTGACTGTACTAGAAGTGACAGAGAAAAAAATTCTGGACTCCAGGCACGAGCTCCAGGCTTTTCTTGGAGGAAACTGAAGACGCATCTGCTCTGCCCATGCCACAGATACTACTGCAGTTATGAGAACTCACTGTCAGGGTGCTCAGAGCAACCTCAAACCCAAGCTTTGAAGGGCTGGCTCTTTGAAGATGAAAGCCAGCCCACCACATGTGGCTTGCCTTTTGTACCCTCTTCCTTTCCCCTTTTTTGTGTATTTGAGCCTTTGTGCCCATGGTACAAGCGTAGATGCAGAGGTGTTGGAGAGCCAGCAAGGGCAGAAGCAAACCTTGCCCGGAGAGCAGCTGCCCTGGATGGATAAAACCCCAGAATCAGAGTTGTTCTGACCCAGGCTTTTCAGAACAGTAACACTGGGCAGGCTTTGTGAGAGCTGCTTGTTCTGAAAGAGCTGTGAGAAAGGCAAACAATGTCCAGGCGCACCCAGAGTGTTCAGGGAAAGGCTGCTTTTCCAGTCGTGGGGAGCAATTTCAAGTGCTAGCTTGAGACGTGACTTTCTTATGAGGGTGGCTCAGATGTCCTGGTAATTATTATTCTTGTGTGCTCCAGATCTCATGCTGATTATTTTTTCATAAACCTGAGGTTTATCACATGCCTGGTTCTACACAGGCTTCCCCCAGGTCATCCCTGGCTTTGGCAGCAGTGTTGGCAGGAGGACTGGGCAGTTTGCGATTCCCATCTGTGTAGTGGATCTTCCGTTTCGATGAATAAAGGAGCAATTCCACTGTTTGGAGGGTGCTTGACACTCTCTGCCATGTAGCAGGACAGTAGCTGGGTGGTTTGTCAGCTCGCTCCTTCTCTGTGCTGTATCTAGGCATCTCCTAGGGAGAACTAGGCTGCCGGCTGAGACTTTCCTTGTCAGATTAGTGTCTCTTTTGCTTGCTCTGGGGACTTGCCATAGGGATGGCTGTTCCTGGAGGATACCCCTGATTCAGAGAAGGCTGGTTCTGTTGAACTTGCTGCTAAATGATCTGTTATCCTGGGGTCCAGCTTGGGCTGGTTTGGTTTGCCCTTAGCCTAGTCTCACTGCTGCTGGGTTTCATCCTGTGCTTGTTCCCAGCCACACTGCCGCCTCTCACAGTGCAAGATCATCTGTCCCTCTGTAGTTCCCATTTCAGGGCATCTTCCGCAGAGTAACCTTGAGGTGCCTGTTGTCACTTGAAATGTCCTTGATTGCAAAGAAGGGAGTGACAGCAAGTCAGAAAAATAACGGGAGAGCTGCAGGAAGGCTGCTGCTTGAGACAACCCTCTAAATGCTGTATGTGCCCAACTGGTCCTGAGAGGCATCTCCTGATGTGCTGGATTGTGTGCCTGCAGGGCTGTGCACATCCTACTTTCCTTGTGTCTGTCCTCAGAAGTACTTTGGTTCAAGGAAAGCTTATTTGGTAGGAGTTGCTGTGGACCTGTGTGGTGGCTAGCAGTGTGGTTGTGGTCCTGAGTCCTACTAGCCAGGCTCTGGGTGAAGGTGGAGGCTCTCCAAAGTGCTGCTTCATGTCATCGCAAGCACAAACTTCCCTGTCCTGCTTCCCTATCCTTCCAGCTCATTGTGCTGCACCTCAAGAGTGTAAGGGAAGTAAGTCGTGGATGTGTGTGGTGGTCAGGAAAAATCAGTGTGGGCCTGAGGGTGCTGCAGAAGAAAGGGCAGAGGAGAAGGTCCTACAGTGAGACCTTTGCTCTGACCCTCTGGGGTGTCCCAGCATTGCTGTACTACCTTCATTCTCTGCCAGCATGGCAGTGATAGCAAAGGGACAACAGAATGAGACAGGTTCTGGAGAGGGAAAACCTGCTGAAGATGGGTGTGCTTCATTAGCTTCATCATGTTGCGCTGCCGTCCCACCACTGAATGCGTAAGAGGGAAAGAAAAAGACTTGCTTCTGCCTCTGTGAGTTTGTATTGGGTTTGTGACGGGAGAAGGGTGTGTTTTGCTCCTCCAGATACATAGTCACCAAGGCAGTTCCTCCTCCTTCACAGAGACTGCTGCTTTCAGAATTATTTGGGGGATGTTCAAGCCAAAACAGGAGTAAAACCTTCCCTAATAGCTTAGGACAGTGTTAGTACAGACCTCTTGTCTCAATTTTTGCCCTAGCAACCACACAAATAGTGCAGCTGGAGCAATGTTCTGTCCCTCAGCCTTCTGGTTTCTGCATATGGAAGTGATGTCCCTTTCATTTTGTCTACTATGAAGCTTCCTGATTGCTCCTGGTTTTCTTCCACCAGGGCATTCTGTTGGTGTATGACATCACTAATCGCTGGTCCTTTGATGGGATAGACCGATGGATAAAGGAAATAGATGAGGTAAGTTGCATTGAAGAACATGTGCAGTGGTCTACAGCAAACATCTGGGGAGGTATCACCTGAGGTGCCACCTCTGACGTGGGGTCAAGCATAGCTGCTACGGAGAGGAAACGATGGCTGCTCGATAATAAGCAGATCAAGGGGATAACCTTCCACCTCTGTGTGATAGAGTAGTAGGAAAGGGCTTGGGAATGGTCAAGTGAGATGGGAAGGTTCCCTCTAAAATGGCCTGGGAGGAGGGATAAATTAGTCTTCCTCATCATGGGAGTTCCTCTCGGTCACCGAGCAGTTCCTGTTTCTTTGCCCTTCACTGCTGTTGCAGCTCTACCGGGTGTAGGCCTCTCTTACCAAGGACAAGCCATGATCTCTCCACTTCTTTCCTTTTTTAAAGCATGCCCCAGGTGTCCCTCGGATCCTGGTGGGAAACAGGCTGCACCTTGCCTTCAAGAGGCAAGTGCCCACGGAGCAGGCCCGGGCCTATGCAGAGAAGAACTGCATGACGTTTTTTGAGGTCAGCCCACTGTGCAACTTCAACGTTATAGAGTCCTTCACAGAGCTGTCCCGAATCGTCCTCATGCGCCATGGCATGGAGAAGATCTGGAGACCCAACAGAGGTTAGTAGTGAGGAAGATGCTCCATGTGGGGAAGCCAGGAGAGCTGAAATGGGAGGGATAGGGCTGTCTGCTTAGGTGGGAGGTGTGTTATGAGAAACTGTGGGATCTGTGAAAGCACCTGACATGGAGAAATGCCTCCGGTCAAGCAAGTTGAGGCTGAGCCACAAGAAGCTGCCTGTACTGGTGCAGGAACCTGGCAGGCAGTGGTGAGGGATGGGCAGCTTCAGAGAACAGTTGAGCATGTCTGGGATCTGAATTGCCCCAGGGCACCCTGCACCTCTCACTTATTCTGGATGAGGCTGAGTGCAATTAAGCTCCCAACTTGAAAGTACTTCAATCAAATGGTTGTGTGGGATGAATCCAAGCATAAGTACCTCTGTTCCCCCCCTTGCCTGAACCTGTGTCTCCTGTTTTGGAGGGAAGGGGAAGCAAAGTGAGCCCAGGGAGCTGAGAGGGACTGAATCGCATCCCTTCTGTTGGCACACAGCAGTGTGTGTGCTGGGGCATTCCATATATCCAGGTGCATGTGCTGCAGTGTAGCAGACTATGAGCAGAGTCCATGGTACCCCTCAGCCTGCTGGGTTTGGAGCAAAATAGTCTTGGGGCCCACATTCCTGACTGGAGGTAGCAGTGTGCCCCACTTCTGGGGTGACCTGCCTTCATATTGATCCTCAGCTCCTGCTCACAAGGGAGGGACAATCCTGATTGCCAGCCCAAGCCACCAACCCTTCTGCCTAGGCCCCTGCCCTTGGCCTGGCTGCATGCCACCGTCCCCAGCTCGTGGAGGGATGGTGAGCAGGAGCTGCATTGCATTCACAGATCTCTCCTGAATCACGTCCTGAGGCAGGACCTGTAACTGCTGCCTGGGGGGAGGGGGGGGGGGGGCAGAGGCTGCTTGCTTGGGGGTGGGCTCCCTTCATACAGAAAAGCTGCAGCCCTAATGGAATAATGAACATCGTTGAGTTCTGCTTAGGCAGGTGATTTGAGTAGCTGCTACTACAAAGATGCTCTGAGGGCTGGCGCAGCTGTGCTCTGGAGCCAGGCTGAGAGAGCTGGGCTGGTTCAGCCTGAAGAGAAGGCTCCTTAAGGGGAGACCTTAGAGCAGCTCCAGTGCCTAAAGGGGCTGCAAGAAAGCTGGAGAGGGGCTTTGGACAAGGGCCTGTAGGGACAGGACAAGGGGGAATGGCTTTAACCTGAGAGAGGGGAGAATGAGATGAGATCTTAGGCAGAAGCTCTTCCCTGTGAGGGTGCTGAGGCGCTGGCACAGGTTGCCCAGAGAAGCTGTGGCTGCCCCATCCCTGGCAGTGTTCAAGGCCAGGTTGGACAGGGCTTGGAGCAACCTGGTCTAGTGGAAGGTGTCCTTGCCCATGGCAGGGAGTTGGAACTGGATGAGCTTTAAGGTCCCTTCCAACACAAACCAGTCTGGGATTCCATGGCTAGGGGCTGCCTGCCTGGGGATGGCAGTGTGGGTTTCACTGCAGGCGGGAGGTGGAAGCGTGCCCTCGTGTGGCCGCTTGCTAGGATATCTACTCCAAGCACACTTCCCGCAGCAGGCTCACATGATGTACGCCGGGCTACGAGGACGCTAAAATACCTGAAAGGGCAGAATCCTCTTCTGGCCGGGTGGGATCTCTGTTGCTGCAGGTGCTCTGCAGAGAGCCGGCTCCAGGCTCTGTGGCTGCTGCTCCTCGAGCAGGTGCAAAATGAGACTGTCCTACACTGGGACTTGCCGAACCTGTTGCCTTCTTCCCTGGGCATGTCCTTTTGGTTGCCAAATGGCAGCTTGAGAAACCAAGTGCCTGGTGGGGCGCCATCCACAGGGACCTGAACAGGCTTGAGAGGTGGCCAGTGTGAACCTCAGGAAGTTCTACAAGGCCACGTGCAAGGTCCTGCCCTTGGGTTGTGGCAATCCCCAGCACAGACACAGGCTGGGGGAGACTGGATGGAGCAACCCTGAGGAGAAGGACTTGGGGATATTGGTCAATGAGCAGCTCCCCGTGACCCAGCTTCAGTGAGTGCTTGAGCCCAGAACCCCCCCATGTGCTGGGCTGCACCCCCAGAGCATGAGCAGCAGGAGAGGGAGGGGATTCTCCCCCTCTGCTGTGCTCTGGTGAGACCCCCCCTGCAGTCGTGATCCAGCTCTGGGACAACAGCACAAGAGGGATGTGGAGCTGTTGGAGCGAGTCCAGAGGAGGCCATGGAGATGCTGTGAGGGCTGGAGCAGCTCTGCTCTGGAGCCAGGCTGAACTGGCTTGTTCAAGGCCAGGTCTGGCGGGACTTGGAGCAACCTGGTCTAGTGGAAGGTGTCCCTGCCTGGGGCAGGGGGTTGGAGCTGGATGAGCTTCAAGGTCCCTTCCGACCCTAACCATTCCAGGATTCTATAAGTGTGAGCAGGGCTCTGGTTGCCCAGGCACTGTGTAAGGACGAGGGTTGGCAGTATCTAAGCCTTGTATTGCCACCAAAGCTGGTGTCTTGCGAAATGTCTCAAATGGCAGAGCTTAGCTTGGGTTTCCTGTTTTTGCTCAAGTAATCTGCTCCCTGTTAAAGCCTTTTGTTTAGCGAGCTCAATCCTTATTATTGTTTCCCCCCAAAGGAGCAAGAACTGTGCAGCATAGGGAATAGTTGTGGGGAGGAGGCAGTCCTTGAAATCTCTTGTCCCTTGACTGTTTGGTCTTTCTTCCCACCAGTGTTCAGCTTACAGGACCTGTGCTGCCGAGCCATCGTCTCCTGCACCCCAGTCCACCTCATCGACAAGCTTCCCTTGCCCGTCACCATCAAGAGTCACTTGAAGTCCTTCTCGATGGCCAATGGGATGAATGCAGTGATGATGCACGGCCGGTCCTACTCCTTGGCCAGCAGCGGTGGTGGGAGCAGCAGCAAAGGGAACAGCTTGAAGAGATCCAAATCCATCCGCCCGCCCCAGAGCCCCCCACAGAACTGCTCACGCAATAACTGCAAGATCTCCTAGCAGGATGGACACCCCGTGAGCTTGTCTGCACCCACCCTCCAATGTACAGCTCTTTGCACACTGACCCCTTTGCCACTGGATCCTTCTGGATGGGCCACGCTTGCTTTTCCGATGGCACACACCAGAGTTAGGAATGTGCTCATGGTTTTGGCTTCGCTTAGGAAGCGCGGTGCCGGCTGGATCTCACAGCCCTGGCGGGGAGAGGATCTGCCAAGTGACCCTCCAAGAATGCTTTTGGGCTTTGCCTCTCGGCCTGGTGTGGAAAATTCAGCAGCTGCCGGCTTGGGGAGGGGGGAAAGGGAATAAAAGCTCATCCAGGCTCAATGGAGAAATGGATTTAATGGAAGATTGAGAGGTTTAAGGGAGTAGGCAAGGAGAGTCCGTGCTGCAACTTTAACTCTCGGACACCTGAACAGATTGCTGGTGCAGTAGAGATTATTCAGTGTAGGGAAAACAAAAGAGAAAAACGGGGACAGAGGACTAATGACAGTTTTCCCCGGGATGTTAACCTGGTGTTGCCAAAAACCAGAAGGAAAACAAGGCAAGAGTGGGCCAGTGAGAAGGGGAGGGAGCAGTCCACTTGCCTCCTTCATTTATTTATGTAAATATTATACATATATGTATATCTCACTTGTTTTTTAAGGTTTTTTTTTTTAAGAAGCAGTCAGGGAGAATTTTATGCAGCCATGTACATATGAGCACTGGATTAATTTTCCCAGTGTCAGCAAAAGGGGAAAAGTGGAGGATTTCCCAACAAAAATATCCTTATGCTAATTATCCTAATATGCTTTAAGTGACTTTAAATCACCACCTGGGCTTGTGCTGGGGGGGAAAGGGGGGGGCTTAAATACTATGTAGGCAGAAGGAAAGAACAATTTGTGTGTAACCTGCCCCAAGCTGCTTTATTCCCATCAGTCCCTAAAGTTTCTGAAGGCAGGGTGGGATGTGAATGGCTCGAGGGGCAGAGCGAGAGGGCCAGGATCTCTGCTTGTTTTCAGCAGCTCTGAGGTCAGACTGATACTGTGCTCGCTTTGCACCTTCTGATGCATGGATGATGGGGGCTGAGGAGCAGAGGCTGGAAGTATTGTGCCCAAAGCAGAGGAAAACCAGTGAATTTTGTCCCTTATTGCTGCAAAACCTCGGCCACCACTTCCAAAGCCCTCTATCCACAACACCCCCATGCATCAGCCCCTCAATCCTGGCTGCTTCTTGCTTTGCTTTTCCAAAGATGCTCTGCCTCTGTTAGCATTGCTGTGGCTCCTCCTGGATGAAAGTGGGGAAAGGACAGAAGCAGCTTTTCCCACTGGAGCATGAAGGAGCAGGGACTGAGAAAAGGTGAAAGGTTTGTGTGGGGGAGACCAGTGAACCCCCAGGTCCCATCATGGCAGAGTTACTTGGCAGCCCCAGGGAACTGGAAAAGCAAACTGCTTTGTTCTGGATTGTGCTCTGTGGCTTATGGTGTGCACGTGTTGTGGGAGATCTGTCAAGCAGGTGCAGTGTGCATCCCTGGCTACATCCCTGGGCTGGAAACTCACCTGGAGCCTTGCAAACAACACCTAGCCTTTATTGCAAAAGCTTGGCAGTGGGACTGAGCGATCCTCAACAGATCCTTGTAGGCAGCCAGGACGTGTAGATTGTGAGTAGCGTGGTAGGACGTGAACTGCTTTTCCTTCTGCTCCTCAGCGAGGAGCCTGGCTAGTGCAGTGCTGCCATCTCCCTCCTAGTGTTAGCAGCTCCTCAAGGCCTGGCCTGGCTCTTCTCCACCCCAGAGCAGCTTGTCGTGGCGGCTCCTGCACGGCCGATGGACCCGCTCTCTTCGGGCAGCAGCCAGGGGCACATCCCTCCATGGAGAACGTCTACTTCCCCAAGCAACCTGGAGGTGAAGGAGCCTTCCCCCTCCCTGCTCTGTAGAACAAGATACAATAGAGGGGTCAGGCCTCTTGGCTCGTCTCTAGCGTGCTTTATTGCCCAGCTCAAATGAGCGAGGAGAGAATTAAACCCCAGGCAGATGGAGGGGGGAGAAGAATCCTTTGTAGTGGTGGTTTGGCTCCAGAGCAAAGCCGCAGCCGGGCCCGGCACAGTGGCACAAAGGCTGGGGGATTTGAAGAACCTGTCTGGGGTGGCCGGCACCTGCTTCCCACCACTTGACATGCAGCAAAGGACAATTGCTGGCTCAGCAGCCGGGGATATACGGCCAACAGGTGATGGGCACCACAGGAGCAGGGTGACTTCTCCTGGGAAACAGCACCCCAGGCTTCCCCCGGGCAAGGGGGGCGAAGAGGGATGAAGGCTTCCTCCTGCACCCACATTGCTGCTGCATGGCTGGAAACAAGATGCACTGCTGCTTGGTTTGGCTTTGCCACGTGTGGCACCTCCCCACCCCCTTTTCCCTGTGCTTGATTTCTTGTTTTCCCGCCCCATAAGGTCTCAAAGGATCCTGGCTGTAGTGAGGAGGGAAGATCCACCTGGAGCAATTGCTCGGCAAAAACACTCTTTTTTGTTGTTATTGTTAATTTAAAAGGAAAAATTCTTGCATCTTCTGTCAACACTAGTCTGTAGCTGCTCTCCAACACTTACTTGTACCATTCCTGAGTTGGGGTTTGGGGGTTTGGTTTTTTTGGACTATCCTTTTATTTTTGTATTCCTTTGTACAGTCCGTGTTGTTCAACTGTTTCTACATGCGTTTGTTTTGTATAAATTAAAGTCTTTTTTGTTGTTGTTGTTTCGAGCTACCCGTGGTGGAGAAGTGGGGCTGGGAAGAGGTTGAAAGGAAAAGCTGGGAGTTGGGCCCAAAGGTGGGGATTTGGGGCTGCTGTAGTGCAAGTGTGTGCTGCCACTTCCAGATCATCCATGAAACAAATGGGGTTGCAGTTCGTGGGGTCTCCTAGAAGTCATGATTCCTGGGCCTGGTGGGGTTTTGCCCTTCTCTGATTAAGCAGACGCTAAATCTGTTCTTACTCTATCCACCTTTTTCAGAGCATGGCTGAGGCTTGGATCGCGGAGCTCTGAGAGAGTGCAGGCAGGTTGGCAATGCATTTGGTCATGTAGGTGGCTGCAGCTTGTGTGGGGCTGTGCTCAGTCCTGGGTACACAGGGACAGGTTTTGCAAGCACAGCTGAAGCCTTAGCTCGCCTCTTTGAGCCAGGGGGGTGCTGGGGAGCAGCGGGTTTCACCCCCCAGCCCAAGCTGGAAGCCAGCCTGGGATCAGCGGGGCTTTGAAACGGAGAAGGTGTGGTGGGGAGCTCAGAGCACCCGTGTCTGGGAGCCCCAGCACAGGGGCTTTGCTCCTGGGTGCAGGGGAACTTCTCCTCCCCTGATCCTCATCTCCGTGCTCGCAGCCCACCTCCCCTTGACCTCCCTTTTCCCTGCCTGCGCACTTCCCTGGGATCAGATTTTCCACTTCGTACCAGACCGGCCACGCTTGTTTTGACAGCTTAAGGAGTAATTGCCAGGGCTGGGAGGGGGCGGGGGGGGGATGAGATAGTGTCTGCAGCCTGGAAAACCCTGGAGCTAAGGTGAAAGCCCGGTCAGGGAAGAGCCTTTTTTTTCCCTTTCCCCTTTTCAGGGGGGTTCTGGAAATGTCTGTTCCCTCTTCCCGCAGGCACAAAGGCTCTGTGTGGTTTCAGGTGGGTACGGACAGCGGGGGCCAGTGATGCCGGAGCTGCCTCTGCTTGGGAAGAGCAGGGAAAGACAACAGTCTGCAGCCTGAACGTGGGGCAGAGGCTGGGAGAGCTTATGGGCGTCCCTGATCCCTGGGGAAGAAGCAGGTTGCTCTGGGCTGCTTCAGGTTTCCTTGAGTGTGCTCCTCGCAGCCCGCCCCGTTTGAAGGTATCAGGTTGGTCCCACTGTCCCCTGCAGGGCTGTGCCCGCACGTTCCACCATGGGTCCGGTCACAAGGACCGGTGACCTGCGCCTGATGGCACCTGAGATGCTTGGCAATGTGGTTGCCCTTGCCCATGGGTGCACCGGTGGGGCAGGAGCCCTTTGCTCCAGGACAGGGTGCTGAGCCCCTTCCTGTGCTCCCCTCTCTTGGAGGGGGGAGATGAGGCACAAAACTTGTATTTGTGTCTGGGATCTTTGAACGTGACTCCAGGAATTCCCTGTTTGGGCTGCAGTGGGAGCTTGGATGCAGAGACGAAGTTTGGGAGAGGCTGAAGTTTTAGCTCCTTTGGATGGTGAAAGTGTCCTGGGCTGGGCCAGAGTGGTGAGAGGGTGACTCTTGAGTCACAGAATCCCAGACTGGTTTGGGTTGGAAGGGACCTTAAAGCTCATCCAGCTCCAACCCCTGCCATGCGCAGGGACACCTCCCACTAGACCAGGTTGCTCCAAGCCCTGTCCAACCTGGCCTTGAACACTGCCGGGGATGGGGTTTTCTTTCATCTTCTGCTGGATCCCCAGGCGTGGGTGAGGGTCTCGAGTCACTGGGAGCTGCATTTCCAACCACGTGGCAGTGGCACCGCTCTGGCTGCTTCTGATCTCAGTGACACAGGGACAAGGCGTCTTGGACTCTGGTATGGGACATGTGCCGCACCTCAGGAGCTGCTCCCACAGCTCCAGAGAGGGACCTCTGGGGCAGGAACTGACCCAAACCGCAGCACCAGCATCTTCTTAGACCACGTTGTGACCACATGGACCCCAGATAGGGGTGGGTGAAAGCTGGGCTCCAGGCTTTCCTTTCCCCCTTCCCTCCTGCTCCAGCACCCTTGGAGGACCCTGGGGCACCCCAGTGTGGCTCAGGTGCATCCCTGGGGAGCAAGGTGCTGTGGCAGCCTGCACCCCGCCAGAGCGAGTGGGCCTGGGGGCCAGGAGTCTCCATGTGCTGCTGGAGGCAGCCGGTGCCTGGGATTGGCAGGATGGAGCAGGCAGGGTCAGGCTGACCTGATGCAATTCCCTGTTTGCAGAACATCTCAGCAGCCTCCCCATGAGCATCCCGGGGCAGTGTAACCTCCACTCCGCACCCAGGGCCAGCCAGACCCTTAGGTGGCTGCTTGGCCTTGAAACCATGAACCACGGGACACACTCCCGCTCTCCATGTGTGGTCATGGCAAGCTGCTGCCATGCTCCAGGATTTGAGGTCCCTGGGGAGCCCAAGCACAGAGCAGCATGGTGGATCCTGAGAGCCCCCCAAAATGCCTGCTCCAGTGCAGCAGGGCTTCTCCCCGGAGCTTCCTCAAGGACTGGGTTGGCACTGAACGCCGCATGCACAAGGACCACTGGGGTGCAGGTGGGTTTGCGTTGGGTTCCCCCTTTTCCTTTGTCCTTTCCACCACCTGCCCCCGAGTTTGCAGCGCTGCAGAGCCGGGCCTGGAGCCCCCAGGGCAAAACTCCCTCGGGTGGGTTTGGTGCTGTGCAGCAGCTGAGGGAAGAGTTAATGCCCCCGGAACACTGTGAAGTGTTCCTGCCGCAGCTCAGTCCCACCAGGATCACGGGGATCTGCCTGGGGAGTCAGGGCCAGCTCAGGGCCGGCTGCAGAATGTGCTCCAGGGGCGGCTGCAGCAGGGCTGCAGCGTGAGGAGCCATCCATGGGGCTGGCTTCCAGCCTGGAGAGACGGCCTGGCCCTCAGTGGGGTGGAGGGAGCGCTGGGTGCTGGTGGGCACCCACGGCGCTGCCAGGAGAGCTGGATGCTGTGCCCAGCGCTTGAGGGATGCCGCATGGTGATGGGGGATGAGCAGGGTGGACATGTGCCAGTGCCAGCACCAGCTCCCACTCCCGGGCTCAAGGCTGCATCCACGCACAATGCCGAGAGGCCAGGAGCAGGGTGAGGGGCTCCCCGGTCAGTGTGGGCTCCGCAGGTCTCCCCACTGGCGGCCCTGGATGAGTGGACCGCGGGCTCTGGCTGCTCTCTCATCCTGCAGGAATTCAGCTCCATGGACTGGGTGGGTTCTGAGTGTGTGTGTCCCCTCCTTCCACTCTCCCTCGTTGGAGACTTTCTGCATTCTGCCTTTGATCTCCCCCCGCCGTGTTTGCCCAGCCGATCGCTGGGCTCGCCGGGGTTAGAGGCTGAGGTCAGCGCCTTTCCCATTCCAAACACCCAGAAACATCACTGGGAAGGGAGGGGATTCAGATTACAACCTTCCCGTCCTCCCCTTCCACCCCACTCGCCCCGCTGAGCCGCCGGGGAGCCGGAATGGTCTGAGACCCTCTCACTAAGGGAAGAAGGACCAGGGACGCCGCTGCCACCGTGTCCCTGGCACCCGCAAGCCGAGCGGCGGCGATGGATGGAGGTGGCCGGCAGCATCGCTGGTGGTCCAGCAGGCCCTGAAGAGCAGAGGTTTGGTCCTCTCCTCCTCCTCCTCCTTCTCTTTGTCCCCCCTCCTTCCCCCTCATCCCCTCCATCCTGACTGTGATTTCTGACCAGCAAGCCAGGCCGGCGACGTGGGGTGGCCAAGATGCTTCCAAGTGGGAATCTGGTCCCCGTGGGCATTGCGCTGCTCCTGCCCGCGCTGGCGGCGGGGCTGAGCCTGCAGCCGGCCAGGATGCGGCACCCTGGGGTCTGCCCCAACCAGCTCAACCCCAACCTGTGGGTGGATGCGCAGAGCACGTGCGAGCGCGAGTGCCGGGATGACCAGGTGAGCAGGCGCGGGGGGGCGGGGGGGACCCCAGGGACCCGCTTTGGGTGCGGGTGCTGTGCATGGGGCTTGCTCCTGTGCAACGGACTCAGCCCAGCCTCAGCTTTACGCACCCCCCAACCCCCCGCTGTGGGTTGGCATCAGGGGTGTCGTGGAGCTGCTCCCCGGCCCCTCAGCAGGCGAAGAAGCTGCTCGTGCCCCCCATGTCTCCTGTTACCAAAGCACCGCTGCCATGCACCCCCAGGGTGGTCCCACCCAGCCAAAGGGCTGTGATGGGGGGAACATATTGTGCTAGGACAGGGACCCCCATCAGACAGTGGACAGCCCCCCACCCCCCACTTTTACCCCCGTGGCCAGGAGCCCACCCGTGGACTGGGCTGCCCATCCTGGAGAGCTCCAGCTCCAGGCTCCATAAAGATGAGCAGGGACATCAGCACCCCCACCTTAGTTAGTGCTCCTACACAGCGGGAGACTCATTTGCAATTCATCTGTGTAATGAGTTCTGCCTCCCCTCAGCTAGCAAAAGAGAGGGGTGGGATGCTGCGTGCTGGGGGAGGCAGGGGGTGGGGAGGACCTACATCATTGCAGTGCACCCCTCAGCATCCTGTGTGAGTCTGGGGGCGCTGAGGGTGGGCCATGGCCAGTGCAGCCGTGCTGGTGAGGGCTGGTGGTGCTGAGGGTGCACAGGGCTGACTGAGGTCACTGCCCCCCCAAAAGCCCCTCCCACAGGGGGTGGGAGCAGCTCCCATGGCAAGGCGATGACCTGCACATCACCCCCCCATCACCTCTTTCCCCCCGTCCCCACCAGGACTGCGAAGGGTTTGAGAAGTGCTGCACCAACGTGTGCGGGCTGCGGAGCTGCGTGGCCGCCCGCTTTGCCGATGGCAGCGCACCCGCGCCGGCGCCCGCAGCCTCATGCGAGAGCTTCGTGTGCGCGCAGCAGGGCTCCGACTGCGACATCTGGGACGGGCAGCCCGTGTGCAAGTGCAAGGACCGCTGCGAGAAGGAGCCCAACTTCACCTGCGCCTCCGACGGCCTCACCTACTACAACAAGTGCTACATGGACGCCGAGGCGTGCCTGCGCGGCACCCGCCTCACCACCGTGCCCTGCAAGCACATCTTCACCTGGCCCGACACCAGCCCCGTGCCGCAGGAGACCACAGCTCGCCCCACGCCGGGCGCCGGCCCTGAGGTGCCGGTGCCCCCCGCTCTCTACAGCAACCCCTTCCACCAGTCGGTGCGCGCCGGAGGCACCGTCAGCTTCCGCTGCGACGTGAGCGGGCGCCCGCGCCCCGACATCACCTGGGAGAAGCAGAGCGAGCGGGAGGAGAACTTCATCATGCGGCCGGACCAGATGTACGGCAACGTGGTGGTCACCAACATCGGCCAGCTCGTCATCTACAACGCCCGCCACGAGGACGCCGGCATCTACACGTGCACGGCCCGCAACGCCGCCGGGCTCCTCCGCGCCGACTTCCCGCTGTCAGTGCTGAGGCGGGAGCCGGGGGCCGCGGTGCTGGCCAGCAGCCCCCAGCCCTTCCCCAGCGCCGAGTGCCTGAAGGAGCCAGACCGGCGGCGCTGCGAGGCGCTGGAGGTGCGCTGGCACTTCGACGCCAAGCAGGGCTCCTGCCTCACCTTCCGCTACGGAGGCTGCGGCGCAAACAGGAACCATTTTGAGACGTACGAGGAGTGCCGGGCCGCCTGCCTGGGCAGCGCCCGCCCCGCCTGCCTGCTGCCCGTGGTGCAGGGCCCCTGCCAGCACTGGGAGCCGCGCTGGGCCTACAACCCCCTGCTGAAGCAGTGCCACTCCTTCGTGTACGGCGGCTGCGAGGGCAACACCAACAACTTCGAGAGCAAGGAGAGCTGCGAGGACGCCTGCCCCTTCCCCAAGAGCCTGCAGTGCAAGGCCTGCCGCCTGAAAAGCAAGATGGTGCTGAGCCTCTGCCGCAGCGACTTCGCCATCGTGGGACGCCTGATGGAGGTCGTGGAGGACCAGGACTCCGGTATCGCGCGCTTCGCCCTCGAGGATGTCCTCAAGGATGAGAAGATGGGCCTCAAGTTCTTCAACATCAAGTACCTGGAGGTGACCTTGACCGACATGGACTGGAGCTGCCCCTGCCCCAACATGACGGCAGAGGACGGGCCGCTCATCATCATGGGCGAGGTGCACGACGGCATGGCCACGCTGGACCCCAGCAGCTACGTGCGGGCAGCCAACGACAAGCGGGTGAAGAAGATCTATGAGCTGATGGAGAAGAAAACCTGCGACCTCCTGAACCGCTTCCAGGACTAGGGCAGAGCTGGGACGCGCCGATACAGGGGGCTGCAGACCCACTGTGGAGGGAGAGCCCCACACCAGTGCCTGTCTCCTGGGGTTACCACCACCACGCAGCTCCCCCCAATCCCATGCTGAGCCCCAGCTCCCACCTCCCCTGTAATTTATCAGCCACATGCCCCCCGTGTACCCTCCAGCCTGGCCAGCAGCAATAAAAGAGTGGGTTGGGCTGCAGAGGGGTGGGAGATCTACCAGGAACCCCGCTCAGAAAAACCTTCCCACTGCACCAGAGCTTCTGGGGGCAGTGCAGCACCCCAGGGTGCTCCCGGTGCAGGATGTGATCCCCTCCATTGGTTGGTGCTTGGGGGGATTGGGGATTCCCCCAGTGCCAGTGCTGCAAGCATTGGGGGGGGGGGGTGAAGCCTCGGGGTTTATTGTGGGGAGCAGCATCACAGTCCTGGGAGGGGATGGGAAGAGGGATGGGTCACCCCACCACCAGCACAGCATCCTCCAGGGAAGCGTACAACGAGCAAGTTCTACCCCATGGCGGGAGTGTGCTGCTCCGCTCGATGCCTCTGCCCCCCATGGCAGCCACGGTAGCTTCTCTGGGCCACCCCATTGTAAAGGGAGCCTCCTCAGCCAAACCCAGCCCCAGCTGGGGTGAGGGGGTGCTGTCCCATCGCCGCGGTGTGACCCCTTCGAGGGGGTATCAATGGGAGGTGGCCATGCCGGGAGGTGTCACAGGCAAGTTACAGCTTGCGGAAGATGAGACTCTTGTTGTTGGCCGGCATATCCACCTGGAAGCACAGAGCCGGGGTCAGGGGGTCCCCACTGGCACAGGGACCCCCCCAGCCCGCACACCCCAGCTTACCATTCTCTCAAGATGCAGCCCATTGGCCTCGGCCAAGTTCCGCAGCAGCGCTGTGTCCCGAAGACCCCAGGCGGGGTTGCTGATGGGGAGGGAGGTGTGGGTCAGACGGACATATCATACCCCGGGAGCTGCCCCATCTCCCAGCAGTGCCCTCAGGTGGAGAGGGCTCCCCCCCAGCCACTTCTTTAGGTCTTCTCTTGAAGGACCGTGTAGGCAACGAGCTCCCTATGGCTGCTGGCAGCATGGGCAGGATGGGCAGGACAGGCAGCATGGGCAGCACAGGCAGGATGGGCAGCACGGGCAGGACAGGCAGGATGAGCCACCAGCAGCCCTGGCCCCTCCCCAGCACCCTCCTGTACCTCTGCCGCAGGCTGCGGTCAAAGTCCACGTTGCTCTGAGGGCTGATCCGGCCATCAACGGCGTAGGGCTGCCAGGACACAAAGCTGGTGTTGCAGGCAGGAGCCATTGTGTGTCCCCCCCTGAGCACCTCCCAGCCCCTGGGCTGCTTACGCCACCATGCCAAGGGAGGAGACGTGGCCCAAGAGGGACCATGGGCCCCGTCACTCGCAGTTCGTCCCGTCACAAACCTGCCCATGTTTTTGTTGGGGTGAGCGAGGACAGGATCCCTCCCATCCTGGGAGCAAACAGCCAAAGCTGTCCCATCCAGAGCTCAGTATGTGCCCCAAAAAGCTGAGACTCCCTACACCCCCCATTCCTCAGCCATATCTGCAGCTGCCCGCCCATCCACCCTCCCCAGCACCCCCATTGCCACCTCACACCCAGCAGGATGCTCCTGCACCAGGATGCTCAGCCGCAGCTGAGCACGTACCCACCCCGTAGGTGAAGAGCACACCTCCGGTCTTCAGCAGCACCCCAGCACCTTCGAACAGGCCCTGGTGAAGAGAGAGGTGGGGACCAGGGGTCAGGTGGCTGGGGACACCCCATGGTACCCCCAGAGCCAGGGCCAGGGACGTGCCAGGGGCCAGGCTGGGCACAGCCCTGCCCCACTGCTCACCTTGGCGCAGGCCAGCTCCGCGATGTGCATCATGTTGATGCTGACCATGAGGTCGAGGCTGGCGGGTTGGGTGCCCCCCCAGGTCTCCCAGCCCTGCGAGACGTCCAGCAGGATGGGGGGCAGCACGTTGGGCACCTGCATGGCCTCGGCGTAGGCAGCGATGCTGCAGGCACCAAAACCCCACGTCAACCCCAGCACTGAGCCGAAAACGTGCCCATGCTGGCTGCTCGCAGCATCCCCCAGGGGGAGTCTCTGACGGCAAATGACAAGGTTGTGCCTTCAGTGCAGCCTGGTGGGGGGCTCTACATGGGACAAGGGGGTCTCTTTGCTTCCCAACAGGCAACTGGAGAACTGGCAGTAGCCGGATGGTGGCACAGGAACTGAGAGGTCACAGTGCCTAAATAACCCCAGTCCCCCTTCAGCAGGGCAGCCAGAGCACACTGCCGAGCACGCTGCCTGCATGTGCTGCCTGCACCCACGTGCTCAGGCTGCCGGCATGCTGCCTGCACCTGCATGCCCCGGCACTGCTGCACCAGCGCTGTGTGATTTGCAGTGATTTATACCCTTTCTGGCCCATTCACCACCCGGGTCTCCACTCCCGGCTGCAGCAGGGAACTGCAACCTCATGGAGGATTATTTTTAACCACTGTTAGAGAGGTGGTGGTGGGGAGGACACCGGATGCAGCCCCATGGGCAGGCTCAGCGTTTGGCACCCCGTCACTGCACTCGTTATTTTCTTATGGTGGGGATTCCTCCCCAGTGGGTTTATTAATGAATGGAAACTGACGCCTTCTGAGCCTGGCGCTGCTGTGCCTGGAATGGGCATTCGGCTGCGGCTGGATCCACACACGGTCCATAATAATAAGCAGGGCCCAATACGGCCGATGTGAAATGGAGCGGGGTTGGCAGCTGCTGCCAGTGTCCCGGGCATCCAGCCTGGAATCACCATGGAGCGTTGCGGGTAACAAAGCACAGAGGGCACTTGGCAGGCAGGGATGGTTCCGCAGTGGGATGGGCTGGTGGAGAGGGGAATACTGGGGTTGTCTGGGAAAAATAAAGCGCTAAGCTGGGCAGCCTGGGCTGTTTGGGACTTGGATATCGGGGCTTTTCTGGGAAATATATAGCAATAGTTGACGTGGGGAGCCTGGGCTGACCATGAGTTGAGTGTGGTGGTTTTCCTGGGAAAATAAAGCATCAAACAGGGGAGCTGGGGCTGTCCAAGAGTTGAATAGTGTGGTTTTCCGGGGAAAAACAAATGAAGCAGGGGAACCGGGGCTGGCTGAGGGCTCAGTATGGAGTCTTTTCTGGAACACGCATTTCGCTGTGGAGCCCGGGCCATCCGAGGCTTGGATATCGGCTCTTTCCGGGGATAAAAAGAAGCGCGGGGAGAGGGGGAGCCCGGCAGTGGGGCCACGGGCGGGAGAGTCGGGTAAGGGGGTGCAGGATGTGTCCCCCCATGTCCCTCATAGCCCCTATTGTCTCCCCCGAGCCACCCATGGCCCTCCCCAGGCCGCCGTACCCCCGCTCACCTGCGCAGCGCCCGCGGGTCGACGTCCGAGGGCTGCCAGCGGGTGTGGGGCAGCGCCTGGGCGAAGTGCGCCGCGTGGAGCCCCGCGCCCGCCCCGACCTCCAGCACCCGCAGCTCGCCGGGGCCGCACCCCGCGTACTGCCGCAGCACCGCCAGGATCGGGCCCTTGTTGCGCTCCGCAGCCGCCGGCGCTTGCATGGCCGCGGGTGCGGGACGAGGTGCTGGGACTACAGCTCCCAGCAGCCCCCGCGGGACCGCCCCTACGGCGGGTGAGAAATGCATCATAGTTAATGAAAAAAGGCAAATTAAAGCGGGAGAAAACGTTCTGCGCCGCCCGGGAATCGAACCCGGGTCGCAAGAATGGGAATCTTGCATGATACCACTACACCAGCGGCGCCGCTGCTCGCTGCTGTATCCCAACCGCACTTAACCTTTCCTTGGGGAAGTAATGGGGGGTGATGGTGCCGGGCTGGGGCTGTCGCGCCTCCTCCGCTGGCTTCTCCCAGCCTATTCCCACCCTTCTTAACGAGGACCGGCTTTGCGTGAACACCCTGGCGAAGTGGGGGTGCGTAGGAGCCGCTCTGCCACGACCTGCACAAGTGATGGACGTCGGGCAGGATGCAGCTGCAGCCCAAGGAGCTGGGTTCAGGGCTCGTGGGTACACCATGGGCGCCACAAAACCCCCCGATCAGGGTGCAGGTGGGGAAACTGAGGCACAGCTCCCTGGCCCCCGGGTGATAGTGGGTTTGAGGAAGTCAAGAGGGGGGTCATAGCTGTGGGTACACCCGTGGGTGCCCAGCACCCTGCTGAATGCTCCTTTGGGGGACCGGGCCCCCACCCACAGCACCTCCCGCCCTGGCAGGGCCAAAAGGCCAAGGTTGCCCTTGTGGGATGGCTCCCCTAGCACTAGAGCAAAGCCGGAGCATGCCAGTGAGTTTGACACCCATCCTGACCCCAAAACCCGGGGTGCCACCCGTGTCCCCCCACAACTCCGAGGGGTGATGCTGGGAGTGGCTGGGGGTCACGTCCCGGAGCTGCACCTCCTGCCACGTGGGGACACCTTGAAGTGCCTTCCCCGCTCCAAAGGTCACCACGGTGGCCAGGACGCGGCCGCCCACCCCCCTGTCCCCTGCAGCTCCCGGGGCTCCACGGCTGGTCACAGTGCTGTCCCCAGCGTGGTGGCACCTCAGCCGCTGCCTCTACACCCCCTCGCTGTCCCCAGCCTGGCTCCTGTGTGTCCCAGCAGTGACTCCTACGTGTTCCCTGTGTGTCCCACGGCTCTGCCTCCCAGGTGTCCCCATGCACGTGCTCCCTGCGCTCCCCGTCACTCCTGGGCCCCCTGCGTGTGACATCTTGCCCCGCATGCATCTCCTGTGCCCTCTCTCCTACTTGAACCCTGTGTGTCCTGTGCGTGTCCCATGTCTCCCACATGTCCCATGTGTGCCCTCTGTGTGTTCCCATGTCCCATGTGTGCCTGTCCTGCATGTCACACGTGTGTCCCCACCTCCCGCGGGTTCCCTCTGTGTGCCCTGCACACGTCCTCCGTGTGAGCCCACATCACATCTATGTCCCTTATGTGCTCCGCATGTACACCCCCACCCCCCTTGTGCCCCCCGTGTGTCCCCTGTGTTCCTACATCCCACGTGTGGCCCCCATGTGTCTCCCATAACACATCTCACATATGTCCCCTGTATGTCCTCCATGTCCACCCCACAACTCCATGTGTGCTCCCCACGTGTAGCCCCCCCACCTCTCACATATGCCCCCATGAGTCCCTCATGTGTCCCCCCGCACCTCCAATGTGTGCCCCCACGTGCCCCCCAGTGTGTCTCCCACGTATCCCCAATGTCCCCCACACTTTTCCCACCGGTGTCCCCATGTGTGCCCCCCATGTGTCCGTCCCCCACCTCTCACAAGTGCCCATGTGTCTATGCGTTCCCACACACCTCCCACGTGTGTCCCCTATGTCCCTGCACGATTCCCACTTGTGCACGCTGTGTGTCCCCTTGCGTCCCCCATGTCCCCCCCACACCCCCTACGCTCCCCCTGTGTCACCGCCGCGTCCCTCCACGTGCCTGCCCCCATGTCCCCCCTCCGGCACCTCCCTCCGGGTCCCTCCCACCCCCCGGTCCCGCCCCCTTCCCCGTTCCTCCCCTCCACGTCCCGCGCGGGCCCTTTAAGGGCGGGGGCGTGTCGCGGCCGCCCGGGCCCGGCCCGTTAAAGGCCCGGCGGGGGGCCCGCGGCGCTCAGGCGGGGCCGGTGCGGGGCCGTGCGGGGCCGCAGGATGTACACGCTGACGCGCGGCCCCAGCAAGCTGGCCACGCAGCGCCGCACAGGTACCGCGGGCAGCGGGCGGCACGGGGGTGGGGAGCGGAGTGTGCGCGGGGCCCGTCCCGCTCCGCGCCCCGCCGCCCCGGCGCCGCTCTGAGTGCCGCCGCCGCCCGCAGGTCCGACGCAGCAGGCGGTGGAGAGCAGCAAAGGGGCCGAGCTGCGGGGCCGGCTGCAGCCCGGGGCCTGGCCCCCCGCCAGGTGAGCCCCATCGCCGCCGCCGTGACCTTGGGGAAAGGTTACCGGGCCTCCCGCACCGCGGGGGGGGGGCCGCCGGCCGGTGCCCGCGCCACGGGACGGGACGTGGGGAGCAGCGCTGCCGGGGCCGCGGGGACGGCGCGCCCGTGGTGTGCGATGGGTCGGGGGGGACACCGGAGCCGGTGCGCGCGGTGGTGGGGTTGGGACGGAGGGTCCCCGTGCCCGGTTGCTGGGGACGGCGCCGCCGGGCTCGGTGTGAACCTGCCGTGTGCCCGGGGCTGAAGGATCCCGGCAGTAGCCCCGGACCCGCGGAGGCAGTGGTGGCCCTGGGCAGCGTTTGAGTTGTCCCGTGTCCCCGTGGTGGCTCTGGGTAGCGTGTATGTGTTGTCACATGTTCCGGTGGTGGCCCTGGGCAGCGTCTGTGTTGTCACATGTCCCCGTGGTGGCCCTGTGCAGCGTTTGTGGGTTGTCCCATGTCCCCTTGGTAGCTCAGGGTAAGGTGTCCCCTGTCCCTGAGGGAGCGGAATAGCTTTTGGCTGAACCTCGCAGCCTTTAGAGGGAATGGCTGGTGGGAGGGTCTGAAACGGACAGAGGGGTGATGGTTCCTTTCCTGAAGGAGCGTTTTTTCCCAGGCAGAGAGCTGGGGACAAATCGCAGCTGGCAGAGCAGGCAGCACTGCTCCATTGGGCAGCGCTCTGGGGCCTGCATGGCTCTGCCTGTTTCCCCTAGCCTCAAGGAATGGATAAGAAAAGCGCGCCTGCCCAGGCTGCCCCCCTCCACCCTGGACCTCCCACTAACCAGCATGGCTCCAGCCTTACACCCTTATGCCAGTTGGCTGTGCCTGCTCCTGGCTGCTGCCCAGTGCCCCCCAGCCATGGGTTGGGGTGTGTTGTCCTGTCCTTGGCCCTCCTGCAGACCTGGCAGGGGTGTTGTGGGCAGGGGCTGCCTGTTCTGGGTCTTACCTGCCTGGCAAATCATAACCCGCCTGCGCTCCCGGGGCCCCTTAGACTTTGTCCCATGAGAAACGCGGCTGTTGCAGACGTGTCCTGCCCTGAAGCTGGGCAGAAAAGCCAAAATACTCAAGTTCTGCATCCAGCGTGCCCATAGTCTCATCCTGAGCTTTTCCTTCTGCCTGGGTTTGCTGTTTCCAGGCTGGGGTTGGTTTAAGTGCCCAGCTCCAGGGAAGCCTGACCTGCTCCCAGCTGGGAAAGGACTTTATCCCAGTCCTGGGGCCCTTTGAGAACATGCTGGGTTCTGGGGCTGCTACAGCCAGCCTGGCTGCTTGGTCTGTGAGGATGGCACCACTGCGCATCCCCTGCCTGGTGCCTGGATTTCACTTCTGTTTTCCTGGTATTTCAACGTTTTTTGTGGCATATTCCTCATTTTAGGGACCACGCTTTGTGCTAAGGCTGGAGGGTGGGTGGGAGATGGGCAGCCTGTGCTCTTCCATGGGGATCCCCCTCGCACCCCTCCCCATGTAGGAACCTCTCCCTTGGGGCTGGCTCCTTCTTGGTCCCTTCCCTTGGGGACAGGGCTGAGTGGGGCAGCCCCTGTCCTTCCTCCAGGCTGTGATGGGTGCCCCCCTCATCTCCACCTTGTTCTCCTCCACAGCCCAGCCCAGAAACTCGTCTTCAACAGAGTGAATGGCAAGAGGCCGCAGGTGCTGCCGCAGCAGGTCTCGGCCCCTGAAGAGTGCTACACGCTGGCCCATGAGGAGAATGTCCGCTTTGTATATGAAGGTGAGGGCAGAGGGTCCCCAGGACCTGCTCACTGTCACATCCCAAGGGGGCTGAAGCATGTGGGGTCCCTCCTTAGGCAGCGCCATGCTGTTGGGGACCTCAGGAGCAGGGAGGGGGGTCCCCAGCCTGGGTACCTGCATCCCTCTGACCACCTCCCACTCCTCCTCCTGGGCAATCCCCATCCCCAACCCTCTGCTGGCTGTTCCCGCATCCAGCCTGGCAGCAGGTAGAGCAGCAGCTGGACGGCAGCCGGAGCGGGGAGAGCATCTGCGGCCCCGTGCAGTATGTAGAGAAAAACCCCAACCCCGGACTCAAAAGTAAGTGGGAAGCAGCTACAGCATTTGGAGGGGAGGTGCATCAGGGGTGCAATGGGCTCAGCTGGGTACCTGAGCAGGGCTGTGATGGGAGGAGGATCCCCAGAAGGGCTGGGTTTGGTCTGTGCTGCTGAGCCTGGTTTTGGGAGTGGTGGGGGGCAGAGCTGGCCTCAGCGCTACGGTGGGGATGTCCAAGCAAGCAGGATGCCTGGTTGATGACTTCTGGGAATCATGCCTTCTCCAGCCACCGAGGTGGGTTCAACATCGTGCTGGAGAGAAGGCTCAGGTCCCGCCATGGGGACCTGCCTGTCCTGGTGCTAAGAAGGACAGTTGTGGGGAAAGGAACATGATCCAGGAACAAGGGCTGTGAATGCAGCCTTGAGGGCTCCTGCAGTGGCTGAGATGTCCCCATGAACCCAGCCTGGCCTTTGGGGTGGGGGATATACTGGGGTGCCATTTCTTTTGTTCTGTGGCAGATGGGATGGCTTGGGGGGAGCCTGTGAAGCTCTGTTCCCCCTTCTCCCTCTTCTCTTTCAGACTTCGTTCCCATTGACCTGGAGGAGTGGTGGGCGCAGCAATTTCTGGCCAAAATAGAAAACTGCTCCTGAAAAGGAAGAAAGGTTTGGTGGTTTCCTGAGGGAGCATCGGCTCGGAGCCCAGAACCAGTGCCATTTTAGAACCACGTTTTTAAAGGATGACCGAAATCAAGTGACCAGCAGGACCAGACCAGAGCCATGCCCTGTCCCTGCACCCACTGCGGAGCAGCAGCGTGCAGCCCCGGCCAGGATGCCTCAAGTGCCAGTTCTCGGACTGCTGCAGCTCCTGCAGCCTCCAGCTCCCAGGGACACTATGGTGCCACGCTGGGGACGAGGGAGCGGATCCCCCCCTATGGCTGGAGCTGGGGGGAGGACAGTGGGGTGCTGTAGCAGGACTGCCAGACAATAAAGCACTGAAACTGCCCGTAGGGAAGTGCTTGTTGGATGGGGAAGAGATGGTGAAGCGCATACAATATAAGAAATAAGTTCTTAACATATAAGTACAGATGTCCTTTACATATAAGGATGCAATCTTAGGCAGAAGTTCTTCCCTGTGAGGGTGCTGAGGCACTGGCACAGGTTGCCCAGAGAAGCTGTGGCTGCCCCATCCCTGGCAGTGTCCAAGGCCAGGTTGGATGGGGCTTGGAGCAACCTGGTCTAGTGGAAGGTGTCCCTGCCTGTGGCAGGGGGCTGGAAATGGATGAGCTTTAAGGTCCCTTCCAACCCAATCCAGTCTGGAATTCTGTGACAAAAGCCATCTTGTGCTCTGAGCTAAAGCTCTTCTCCATTCCCATAGCAAGGAGAGGGCTGTGGCTGCCTGTGCTGGAAGTGATGGGGAGCTCCATTTCTGCTCCCAGCAGTGCCTGGCACACAAAACTCCCTCAGCCCATGGGCTTTTTGAGGCTGGATGAACTGTGCCTGGTGAGGTTTTGGAGGACACCCCCCATCCCCCTTTACAAGGCAGCAAGCAGGAGGCCAGCACAGATAGAGCCCACCGGGACTGGAGCTGCTTGTGGACTCCAAAGGAGGCCAGGAAACACCCACTGGAAGACATAAACCCCTTTATTATCCCTGTGATGGGAATAAAGACCACGCTGCAGCCAAGAGGGGAGCAGCAGCTGCTTGGGCCCTGTGCTGCAGCTGGAACTGAACTGGGGTAAGCAGTACCGTGCACAGCAGCAGCTCTTGGTGAGGGGAGGGTTCTTACAGCACTGTGTGACAGAGGAACACTTCTTTGTTAAGACTGTTTAGGTCAGGACTGGTAGGCTGGGATAACTGGATGCCACCCTTGCCATTGTCTCCTCTCCCTGGCTCTGCCATGGCATTCATGGGCACTGTGGGGCTGTCACCTGCCACAGGACTAAACCTTGCAGGGGGGCACCAGTATCCCAACGGGATGCACTGGGGGAAGGTCTTGGCTGTGGTGCCTGTTGCCTCTCTGTGGTCAGGGTGCTGCCAGCCTGTGACAATTTGGCATCTCGCCCTCCTGCAGCTCCTCTTTTGCCACTGCTCCCCACCCCAGGTGAAGCCCTCAAGGCATTGAGGCAGCCTGCCACATCTCCCCTCCCGAAAACTAAGCTACTGGGAGTCCCAGCACGTCCCTGGTGGCACTGGGCACCCTCCCGCAGGAAGCATCCCTCCTCCCTTTCCTTGGGCACCTGTCCTGGGCGTTTTCTACTGCATGGTGCCCCGCATCACTGGCTCCACTGCCTGCAGGGATGCTCCCAGGGAGCAAACCCTCCACACCAGCAGCTCCAATGGGCTCTGAGCTATTCCAGGGATGCCATTCACCTCCTGGCTGCTTACTAATAAAACCACACACAGTTAAGATCCAGGGAAATTCTTAGTAACATGATGCACCATCATTTTGAATGACATTAGGCAAAGGAGAAAAAAACAGGAAGGAATGAGTCAGTCACAGGAACAAAACAAAAACCCAACCCAAAAATATCACCCAACCCCTGACAATGCAATCAATCACTGGAAGGGAATCAGCGCCCCTCGCCATAAATATTAATTCCTTTAGTTATGTGCAAGTGTGTGTATTACTATAGTGCAAATAGCTCTGCATTGATTGCTGAGCAGGGAGGGGACTGCCCCCAGCTGACACAGGGACTAGTTAAAGACAGACAAGAGTCAACACAGATTTAAAACAAACCAAACAAAAAGCACCCCAATCACTGGGAAATGCCAAAAAGAAATCCCAGTTCCCAGTTGCTGCCTCCGACCTGGTGCAGGCAGGGCTGGGCAGTGCTGGTGCTTTATGCATCTTGCCCAGCAGCATCCCCACAGCTAGGCTAGAGCAGGATGGTGTCTTCATGCCCTGTCCGCTGCTGGAACAGCCTGGTGTGGCGCACAGGGGATGCTGATGAGGAGGGGTGACATGGGATGGGGACATGGGAGCTGTGTGGGGTGCAATGGGAGAGCACAGCAGGACGGACATGGGCACTGGCAGAGCATCGCTGGCCTTCAATGCCAGTCCTGCAGCTGCACAGAACAGCGCTGCTGGTTAAACCCTTCCACGGATACAGTGAGAGCCCAGGAGCATTCCTAGGAGCCCTGCAACACCTCACACCCAGCACTGCCTTCAGCCCGAGCACTGGCAGCCAGACCCATCACGTGCTGTACCAAGGGGCCGAGCTCTGGGCACCGCTCCACGCACATGTCCCATGGCTCCCTGAACACAGCCAGTTCCCCCTGCACCGCTCGGGACGGTGCCAGCTCCTCGGGACACACTTGCTTCCAGCCCTGGGCAAGCAGGCAGGAAGGGATGGCATTTCCTAAGAGGTTAAAGAAGACGGAGCCTCCTCTGTGGGGACAGACAGACAGATAGGAGGCTTGCCTTCTCCCCTCCAGCCAGACACAAAGTGCTTCTAAGGGCAACCACAGCGCATCCTAATGAACCCAGGGACCTGGATCTAAGCTATTTGACAGCCTCTGTTAAACCACAAGCAAACCACCTAACGATACATGTCAACATGCGGGCCAAGACCACGAAGCAGCGCCCTGATGGGTGCGAGCATCGGGCAGGGCAGAGGGGCACTGAGGAACACATCCCGCTCCTCCTCTGCCAGCCCAATCCCCAACACCCATCTCCACCAATCCAGGCTCCCCCCTGCTTGTTGGGCTCTTTGTTTTTGCTGTATAGAAGGGAAGGAATGCTGGAGAGTGGAAGTGTCACATGCACGCGCACACACGGACCTGTGGTGGCACGCGTGGCACACGTACCACACGTGTTCCCCACGGCAGAAGGGGCGGCCCCATCCTCCCCGCCCCAGGTGAAAGGTTTCATACATTTATACAGTATTTAAGACACGCTGATATATAAATTACTGTCTCTATATATACTATGTATAGGCAGCAGGGCCAGTCCGTGATGAAGGGCAACAGTGGGGGCTTCTGCTCATTTCCCTCTGTCCTCTGTGTAGTGCTGGAAGCGAGTGAAGCTCATGAAGACTTGCTCCAGGGATATCTGGCTCACAGAATAGTCTTCCAAGTGATACTTCTCTTTGGCTTTCTCCAAGGCCCCGAAGACCTGCAAGGGACAGCACAGCAGTTACTGCAGGTACCTTGGATGCAGGAGAACCCCGCCGGCTGCAACTAGGAAAGCAGAGGAAGCTTTTTCCTCCAAGGAAACCTGGGCAAAGTGACACCTTTCCTGGCAAGAGGGCAGTGGGAAGCCAGGAGATGGGTGGTTTAGTGGAGTACCTGACTCCATTTAAAAATATATGCTGTATATATACATATCTGTATGTATAGATGAGAGTTGGGGCTGCGACAGCTGGGCTGGTTCAGCCTGGAGAAGAGAAGGCTCCTTAAGGGGAGACCTTAGAGCAGCTCCCAGTGCCTAAAGGGGCTGCAAGAAAGCTGGAGAGGGGCTTTGGACCTGTAGGGGCAGGACAAGGGGGAATGGCTTTAACCTGACAGAGCGGAGATTGAAATGAGCTCTTAGGCAGAAGTTCTTCTCTGTGAGGGTGCTGAGGCGCTGGCACAGGGTGCCCAGAGAAGCTGTGGCTGCCCCATCCCTGGCAGTGTTCAAGGCCAGGTTGGATGGGGCTTGGAGCAACCTGGTCTAGTGGAAGGTGTCCCTGCCTGTGGCAGGGGGCTGGAAATGGATGAGCTTTAAGGTCCCTTCCAACCCAAACCAGCCTGGGATTCTATGTACAAACAAGGGCAAAATCAGCTTTTGCCCCAGGGAAACCCTGTTTTCTTTCTGGAAGGCTGCAGTCAAGGGCAGTCAGTTTGGGGAGTGGGATGGAGCAGTCCCAGCTCAGCACCTCAGCACCAGTGCATCCTGTGAGCTCACACAGGGATAAAAAACACAGGGATAAAAAACACTTTTTAACTTGTCTGCATAAATCACCTGGATTTTGGACAGAGAGAGGCTCTGGAAGAAAATGGAGCGTGAAAGCAAAGCACGAACAGCATGCAAAGGGGCAGGAATTGGGCTGCTCCTCCAGCCTCCTGCAAAGGGTGGGATGAACTCCAGCATCTCCTTTACCTGTGCCCAGCTGAGGTTCTTGTTGGTCAAGTGATAATGTACCATGCCCTGGTGCTCATGTTTCAGGACACTGCCTGGGAGAGATGAGCAAGGAGAGGCTCTGAGTTACGAAACTGCTGAAGCTCATGACCAGCATCCTGCCCATCCTTGGAGCGCAACTGCTCCAGCAGCTCACGGTACCTGAGAAAGTCTTCTCCACGAAGGCCTTGAAAGCCAGCAGCTCGCCCTCCTCCTCGCTCCGTGTTTTGGCCAGCAACGTGTAGCCACTGCCAAACTTGCTTTTCAGGTGCTGGGGGCTGCCCAGGCACTTGAACTGCCCGTTCACCATGATGGCCAGCCGTGTGCAGAGAGCCTCGCACTCTTCCATGCTGCAGGACAGAAGAGGACTTGTTCAGTGAGGCAGGACACTGAGGCAGAGCAGAGGAAGACTGTGGCTGCCCCATCCCTGTCAGTGCTCAAGGCCAAGCTGTACAGGGCTTGGAGCAACCTGGTCTAGTGGAAGGCATCCCCCTTCCTGTGGCACGGGGTTGGAACTGCATGAGCTTCACAGTGCCTTCCAACCCAAACCAGCCCGTGACTTTGTGAAGATTCTGGAAACGGGCTGGAGGTGGATTCCCTTCTCTCTGGGCTTTTGGAAGAGGGAGATCTGGGTAAAGCCAGCTGTCCTGGCTGCAGCCATTGCCCACCCACCATACTCTGGAGGTGGGTGCTATCTCTTGGACCACACCACGCTCCTGACCACCTTTTAATCTCTCATGCTAAACCCTGCCCAGATACGTCACCTGTGGGAGGTGAAGATGATGGATTTGCCACACTCCCGCGTCCGTGTCACCGCATCCCAGAGCAAACGCCGGGCCACAGGGTCCATGCCCGTGGAGGGCTCATCCAGGAAGATCACAGGGGGACCACCGATGAGTGCAATGCCAGCACTCAGCTTCCGCTTGTTACCACCACTGTGGAAGGAGGGGAACAGGGACAGAGACCAGTGGCATGAGCATGCGGAGAGCCACGAAAGGAGGGGCAGGGGGGTCTCCATGCCTCCTCTCACCTGTAGGTCCTCACGAGCTTGTCAGCGTGCGGCTCCAGCAGCAGCCCCCTCAGCATGTTCTCCACGCAGCTGCCGATGTAGCGCTCAGGGATGCCCCGCAGCCGTGCGTACATGCTCAGCGTCTCGCGGCCTGTCATGTGCTCCAGGAGCGCATCGAACTGGGGGCAGTAGCCGATCCGCTGCTGCACCTGGGGGAAGAGGAACACAGTGGGGATCAGCTCACAGACAGGTCTCTGCAAGGAAGTCTCCAAGCCAGGAGGTGCCTTGGCACCCACAGGGCTTTGCTGAACCTCTGCTCACTGAGCTGCAGCTTCAAGTGAAACAAGAGAGAAATTCCCCCTTCGCTGCAGCAGTTGGTCTGGTGGGGATGGACACACTCAGCATGCCTCTGGCCATGGCTGGGGGCTGTACCAGATGATCGCCAAAGGTCCCTTCCAACCCTAACGATTCTGTAACAGCAACTGCGTGGTCTCACGCTGCATTTCCCAAGCTGGTTACTCGGTCTGAGGGGCCATTTCAGGTGAATCTCAGGAGAAGGAAAGCACTGGAGGGTCTGTACCTTCGCCATGCTCTGGTGTCCTCTGGGGACAAGGGCCCAAGAGAACACAGAGCCCCTGGGTAAGGGGCAAGCAGGGCCACGCTTTCAGGGCAGACCACCCATGTTATCCTTGCCTGACATCATCTGGGGTTGACAGTGCAAAAGGCATCCAGGGATTGAACTGAAAGCCTGACCCCTGCTCATCTTTTGCTTTTTCCCAAAGGGGTGGGCAATTCCCAGCAAGGAGACCTCCAGCAGGGTTCTGGAAAGGTCTGACCCTCTTCTTTTAGAGAGACCATCATACAACTGTCACTAACTCAGTTTTCACATTTCCAGCTACAGAGCTAAACCCTTTGATGAAGGATTCACCACTCTCGCAAGGTTTGGCTTCCATTTGCTTAACTTCTGTCATCCTGGGGGAGAGGAGATTGCTTCCTCATGGTCAGATAAGGACTCCACGTTCCTGGGATATTACTTCCAACCCTAGCAACTGCAACCATGTCCTCCTCAGAAGCAAGGTGGCCCAGCCCAGCCTGAGGACTGTAATCCACCCCCCTCCCTGCAGCTCTTGATACCTTCTTGATGTTGGCCAGGATGCTGTGGCCATCCACAAAGGCGTCCCCCGATGTGATGCTCTCATCACCAGTCAGCATCTTGAAGGTGGTGGTTTTGCCTGCTCCATTGAAGCCCAGAAGGCCAAAGCATTCCCCTTTGCTGACAGCCAAGGAGATCCTGTCCACCGCCAGCAGGGACTCCCGGCTGTCGTAGACCTGGTGGAGACCAATACACAGGCCAAGCCTGTCATTACCCGACAGCTCGGCTAGAGGTGGCTTCACCAGCCACACAAGGACCATGGTTCAGCGAGCAGCAGGATGCTCAGGAAGGGCCATGCTCTCTTCACCTTGGTGAGCTCTTTGATGACCAGAGGGCTGCTGAGAGATGACAGAAGTTCTGGTGGTGACTCCAAAACCTTCTTTCTCTCATCTGCCACGTCCCGGTCCTCTGGCAGCATAGACACCCTGTTCAGGAGTGCCACCTAAACACAAGGGAGAAAAAACACTCTTGGCTGCTGTGGGACAAACAGGTTCCTCTAGTGCCCCCAACCTAGATAAGATCCCTCCTATAGGATAGGATCAGCCAGCTCCGGGGATGCCTCAGACCCTTTGCCAACCCATACCCTCAACAGGATTACTCCCCACAAGCATCCTGCTCCAGGGATGCCCCCTGTGAAGATGACTTGGAGGGCCTGTCTCCAGCTCACAGGGACTCCTGGGCTTGGTTTGGTGGGCACCTTACTTCTCCCTCCCACCACTTCAGCTCACCCATTTCCGCCGCCAGCAGATACCACAGACCAAAGTTCTCAGTCTCCAGAGAAGGTTTGTCTCAATGAGGAAAAGGAGGAAGAGGAAGGAGAAACCCTGAATGGTCAGGGAGGTCAGGTATCGTCCAATCCCAGGCGTCTCCCAGGAAAAGTAGTTCATCTGATAACTGATATCTGAGCAGGGGTGGAACAGAATCAAGACTTGGATCAAGCCACACTCTGAGGAGGAACAGATAAGCTCCAGAGAAAGCTGTGAGCCCAAAGCTTTGCTGGGTTCACGTCCATCCCAGCCCACAGCTCTTTCCAACGCTTCCCACCAGAGGATTCAGATCTGGAGGGGGTCTAGCAGAAGATGCCCAGTGGGGGCACACAGAGGAGATCAAGTCACTCCTGTGAGTGGGATTTCTTTACTTGTCTATGAAACTTCTCCTAGCCCCCATCTCCTCCAAATCACTACTAAGGAAAAGATTCCATAATTGGATCACCTGCGAGTGTCAAACACTGCCCAGTTTTTGCATTAAAATGGTACCTGGAGCTACTGCCCAGGTTGCGGTAGAGGCCCCATGACACTGCCCAGCTCCACCATGCACCCCATAGAGACCCCCCGATGTGGCTACGGTGGAATGGGCAGGTGAGGACCAACACAGAGACTCACTGAACGCCCTGCAGATGAAGACAGCTTCAACAGAGGAGGTACAAAACTGAATGAACTCATAGTTCTGGTAGAAGTCACTGATGCATTGGCCCAAGCAGTAATTGGGTAAGACAAGAAAGACTTTATCCAGAGTTTTGGAAAGGTCCACCAGGCCCAGCTCTGAAAAAAGAACACAGGAGGATTAACAGATTAGAGTTAGCTGGTTTTAGAGAAAGACCCTAACACTTCCAAGTTCAGAAGGAAAATCAACACATTTTGCCATGTTTAATGGGTGATAATGGACTGTCGTAGGTTGTTTCTTTTTTGCTAATGTGGGGACAGCCCTTGGGTGAAAGTCCCCTTGGGGGCTGGATCTTGGTGATGGCATGGTGCAGTGCTGGGCAGACACGGAGGACAGTGACCCACCTGGGATGCTCATGATGGTGACTGCAAGGAAGGTGGCTGTGCCTGAGAGGATGTTGAAGATGGTGAGGCGGGTGTAGGCCGTGGCTGCCACCGAGAAGAAGAAGCTGAGGAGGTACATGAGGGGGATGATGGCCCAGCCATAAAGGAGGAAGATCAACATCACATCAACGAGGTGGCTATCTTGGGTGAAGGCTTGCACGTCAAAGGCTTGGAATATCACCTGGGGCACAGCGATGTGAGGAGATGCACATTTGTCTTCACCACAACTGATGTCTTCTTGTCTCAACAGCCCAAGCAGCAAGGTAACAGCAGCACTGCACTGACCCAGATAACCTCCCCTAGATGGCTCCCAACAGCAGCCCATGCTTGCCGCAGACAGAAACCTCCTTTCTCAGACTGGGGTGCGGAAGAGTGGATCTGGGGAATTCCTCTCCATGCTCCCATGCACCTGAGGTTTTCTAGTGCCCCTTCCCAAGTGTCCAGGTGCCAGAGGTTGCACTCAACTGGTCAACCAGCTTTCTTGCTGATCCCTATTAACTGAGGCAATGCCAATGGCCTCATCCTTTTCCCTACACATCCCAGCCCTCCCAGAGGAGCAGCACCCAGAGCTCCCACCCAAGAAGAGGACAGAAGGGTGTCAGGGCCGACTCACCAGCATCAGAGCACAGGGGATGAGGAAGTTGATGATGTCCCAGAGCAGGGCAGAAAGCCAGAAGTTGACCACGTAGACGCCGCTGACGAACTGGACGTGCTTGGCCTTGATGGCGCGCTCGCTGACCAGCAGCAGGGCAAAGGTGCTGGCGAGTGAGGCCATGCCGTACAGCAGGTTGATGGCGATGGCAAACCCAGTCTGGCCTCTGCAGGGACAGCAGTGGGGCAGGGCAGGACAGGGATGACTTGACAAACTGAGGCTACACAGGGACAGCACACCCAAGCCGTGCTCCTTACGGAAGCTACGCTCACCCAGTATGCAGAACATCCCACAATAGAAGTGCTCCTCAGTAAGATAAGCATCTCCTGCACACAGCTGACCCAGTACACCACAAACCTTCACCCTGCCTCTGCAGGCTCCCACACGTGTCCCCACAGGCACAGGTGAGGTTCAGAGACCCCGGATGCAGAGGGCCATACAGTCCCCTCTGCTTTGAGCACTCAGGGAAAGCCGATCCAAACCAGTATCTAGGGGGGAATACCCAAACCCTGAGCTATGTGCATGGAGCCAGGCAGGTAAGCCGTCTACAGTTTTGCCCTCCTGACCTCCAGAGTATAAATCACAGCTATGTTTGGGTATGAGAAGATCCAGCCTGGCTTCTCCACTGACACACAACCAAGCCAAGTTGCCCCCACGGAAGATATGATCCCGAGCAGGAAAGCAAGCACTGTGCCATCAGACATACTCCATGAGCTGGTCTTTGGCCTTCTCGGTGATGTTGCGGGGCTGCGGGTAGTTGGTGACTGTGATGGAGGCGTTGGGGCCCGCCAGCACCCTGAAGACAGCGTTGTCAGCCAGCATTAGGGCTGTGGCAGGGGAGTGATATGCCTGGTTGTTGAAGAGTGCAGTGACCACCGTGCGGTTCCCAGCTCCTTCGAAGGAGGCGGCTGCAATGTAGTGCTCATTGAAGGCTCCCCCTTCCTCAGAGGCTCTTGAGATGAGGTACTCCTCCAGGCCACCTGCCAGACACCACAGCTCTTGTGAGCAGGATCCACCACTGTGGACAACTGGAAAAGACCCCACACAGCCCCAGCCCTGGTGCCCCACCCCAGCCCCGATGATGGCCATGAACGCAGGGTTATGGAAAACACAGCTCTGCTCAGGTGAGGAGGGGTCCTGCCATCTGTGGGACTGAAGTTTCTCAGAGTTCCTGAAACTTTATCCCAATTTTGGCATAACAGAAATATTCAAACTTGTCCACTGTCTGATGTCTGTTGCAGGGGGCCGAGATACTAAGGATGGCTTTGAACTCTGCTCAAACTGAGTATTTCTGCAGTTCTTTCACCTGGTAACATTTGTTTGGAGCACTTCTTGAGCTCTAATTTCAGGGGCTACCAGTTACTCGGTTCAGTTAATTTAATGAATTTGAACATTTTCAGTGAGTGGAAATGTGACAGGAGACCTTGCAAGCTCTTTGAAACCTGAATTTTTCTGCAAGAACTAGTTCTAGTCATGTCAGATAGCTTCATACTTCTTACCTATATGCCCACTTAGATGAGCTCTTAGGCAGAAGCTCTTCCCTGTGAGGGTGCTGAGGCACTGGCACAGGTTGCCCAGAGAAGCTGTGGCTGCCCCATCCCTGGCAGTGTTCAAGGCCAGGTTGGATGGGGCTCGGAACAACTTGGTCTAGTGGAAGGTGTCCCTGCCTGTGGCAGGGGGTTGGAACTGGATGAGTGTTAAGGTCCCTTCCAACACAAACCACTCAACAGTTCTATGGACTCTCCCATGCAGGGAGACAGGTCAGATATGCTGCACTTTGACCTAAGCCACCCACACCAAGGGCCCTCCAAGAGAAATGCATGGCTCCTGCACACTGCCCCCAGGCATGGTCTGCTCCACGAGTGCTCCCTGATCCCTCCTCACCCAGCACCTCCAGCGATGACTGGCGCTGGGCATCCAGCAGGTCCACATACTGCTCAGCCAACCTCTGTGGCAGAGCTGCGGTGGCCGGGACGCTGAAAGGCACGATGGTCTGGCCATAGGGCTCCAGCGTCAGCCGGAGCAGGGACGAGTCCCTGGGCCCTGGGAAAGTCTTGGCCACCACAAGGGCAAAGGCAGTGAAGATCAGAGGCACGAGGAACTGCGCTGCCACCATCTTCCAGTTGCGCCAGCTGTACATGGCTCGCTTCATGAACATGGCGTAGAACTGCTGGCAGCACAGGTAGAACTGGGGGAGGAGAAGTCAGGTTAAGCGAGCCCCACCAGACACATCACCCCATGCAGCTGATGGGGGAAATGACCCCATAACCACCTGCACGTAGCCCATGAGCCCACAGCAGAGCCTGCTCTCCATCCAAGCCTGCAAAGACATGAGCAAGGCAGCTGCTTGATCATCAAACTCCATGGCTTCCCAACGGGATGCTGTCACTTTGGGATCTCAGGTGTTAAAAGCAGCCTCAGCCATGACGTTTACCTTCCTCCACCTCAGTGCTTGAGGTTCACAACAGGATTAGTGCAACATGGCTGCTTGCCCATGCAACCAGCTGAGGAGCTTGGGAGCAATCAGCGACTGCAGGCACCTTCTTTACTCTTTAAACCCATAAACATCTTTCTCTCCTTTTGCCTTGGGGACATGCCCTTAAGAAGTCTGAGGAAATTCATCACAGGCACATAGGCAGCGGGCAGTGAAGAGCTGCCAGGATCTGAAACACAGACTAGCAAGGGAAGGGAGATGGTTTTTCTCATCTCCCTGATGGAAATCCCAAGTGACGGAGCAAAATCCACTTGGGACACCCTCAAGAGCATCTCTGTAGACCTCAAGAGGAAGAGGATGGTAGTGAGCAATGCCAACAACACTAAAAATAGTTTGCCCTAAAGATGCAGATTCTTATTTGACCTTCCAATTCAATCTTTCAAACCACACACAAGACCAACCATGGGGGAGGCTCCACTGGGTAACCCTGCTCCAAAGCCCCCCTTCCCATGCCCTATCCCTGTTCCTGCTGCACCCGTATTCACAGCACTCACCCCAGTGTTGAGCTTGATGCTGGAGCAGTCCTCAGTAATGAGAGCCCCACTGTCATCCGTCATGTCTGTCATGCCACTCAGGCTGCTGGAGTCATCCATGGCCCAGTCGTTGGAGCGTCTCTCGTGCTGGTACTGGAGAGCAGGCAGCTGGATGGCCTGGATATCCATGCTGGAGTCCACAAGCTTCCCAACCCTGTGCCAGAAGGGAAAGTGGGTGATGAAGTACAGTCCCAGACAGGCTCAAGCTGTTCTTGATCAAGCTGGGGAAGACAAACCCAAGACACAAAACCCAACGTGTGCCCCAGGGAGCTGTGTAGAACACTGAGATCACCGAAGTACATGGGGACTGGTCACTACCAGATGACATCCCACCAGGGCCAGCCTCCCCCTGCCTACCTCAGGAAGACTTCCTCCATGGTGGTGACAGAGGCACCGTAGCTGGCGATGCCCAGCTCCTCCCGCCTCTGCTCCAGCTCTGTGAACAGGCCCTCAAACCTGGACAGAGAAGCAAGGTATTAGATGCTGATGCTCATGAGAGGAGGCACCCTGAGGTTAAGATCCTCTGGGCATCAGTCCTGCAGCTGGTTTGAGTCCTGCAGCCAACTCTGGGGATACCTGCAGCACTAAACACCCCACTCTCCCCGAGAGCAGCTTCTGGGCTCTATCTTCTGCTCTTTCTTGCCACAGGCAGCCTCAGCTATCCGTAGATTTGATTCTGGAGCTAAACCAGCCTGATCCACATCACAGCCATCACCAGCTATCAAAAACCAGTACACGGGCAGTGACATGGTGGCCACGGGGGCACAACAGCAACACACCAGCAGACACAAGGGAGGAACCAAACCCCACTTCCCAAGACCAGCACTGATGCAAAGAGCAGCTCCCCTTTTCAGCAAGCCCACGAGGACAGTGTGTGCCCCAGTGTGTACAGATCACAGAATCACAGAACCATTAGGGTTGGAAGGGACCTCTGGAGATCATCTAGAAGAGGGGACCCAAGATGAGGACAAGCAGGGGATGATGCTGTTACCTGTGTGTGCTCTCCTTGGGCAGGATGAAGGACAGCTCTGCCCCAGCATTGCTCTCCATGGTGGCATTGGGCACGTACTGACAGATGAGACGGGAGATCTCCCCCAGGTTACAGTAGGGCTCCTTCACCATCACCATATGATATCCCGCCCCTGGACACAGGCACAAGACAAAGGAGAGGAAGGTAAATCGCAGCCCAGCCTGTCCCTGTGGTGCTGGAGCAGAGGGAGACTGAGGCACCGCAGAGCATCGATGGCTTCGCCTGGGCTATGGACATGATGCAAGAGCAAACATGGGGATGAGCCTCAGAAGAGACAGAACAGCACAACGGGTAGCAAGGAGCCACTGACAAGGAGCAGTGGGTTCCCCTCCCTGCCCTGTATCTGCCTCCTGCTCATTCTTGGCACAGAGAAGACCTCAAGCACATCCTGCCTGCTCCTCCCTTACCGTATTTACGCTTAAGGAAGAGTGAGGAGCCACAGCACTGCAGCTCGCCCTTGGCCATGATAGCAATGCGGTCCCCCAGCAGGTCAGCCTCATCCATGAAGTGGGTGGTCAGCAGGATGGTGCGGTTGCTCCTCTGCTGCTGCAGAAGGTCCCACGTGGCCCTACGAGAGGCTGGGTCCATCCCTGACGTCGGCTCATCCAGCATCACCACCTGCACACACGAGATGGGTGCTGGTCAGAAAGGGGTGGGAGAGGCACAGCAGTGCAGGAAGGGCCAATGCCAGGGCCCACAGGGAGCCTGGACCTCACAGCATGCATATGATGATTCTGCTTGGGGGAGCAGCTACCAGGCACCAGAGCTGCACCACAGCCTCAGGGTGTTGTTCTCAGAGTTGTCCCCTCTGTGAGGGTGCTCCTGCCCCTTCCTCACTGTCACAGCATCTCCCACTGGCTCACCACAGGTGAGAAACAACCTCAGCGACACTAGAAGGACCTACACTGGCCCCAAGGAGGAAGGTTTGAGGTCAGCCCCATGGAAGATGCTTGCCTTGGAGTCCCCGATGAGGGCGATGCCAATGGAGAGCTTGCGCTTCATCCCACCAGAGAGTGCCTTGGTCAGGGAGCGGCGCTTGTCCTCCAGGTTGAGGATCCTCAGGACGTGGTTGATCTCCTCGGGGCACTTGGAGGCTGGGTACCCCTTCAGCTGCCAGACAGGGGAAGGGAGGGTTAAGGAGGGCTGCCTGCAGGGGACACTGAAGCTGGCAAAGACCCTTCCCACCACATCAGACACCGGCAGCTAAACCCCACCATGCTGCCACAGGCAGGAAAGTGGGGAAGCACAGAGATGGACTCCTGCCCAATCCTGAAGGAGCTGGCACAGTTCACGTGGGGGTTTCCACTGAGCCATGCTGCCTGTGACCCTCCACTCCTCCATCAGCCAAGCAAGGAGCTCCTGCTTGCAGACGAGGTGGAAAGAGGAGGCAACGGCTATTCTGCTTTTGATAGAATCAGAGAATGGTATGGGTTGGAAGGAACCTTAAAGCTCATACAGTTCCAACCCCTGCCACAGGCAGAGACACCTTCCACCAGACCAGGTTGCTCCAAACCCCATCCAACCTGGCCCTGAACATTGGATGGGGCAGCCACAGCTTCTCTGGGCACCCTGTGCCAGCGCCTCAGCACCCTCACAGGGAAGAACTTCTGCCTAAGAGCTCATCTCAATCGCCCCTCTGTCAGGTTAAAGCCATTCCCCCTTGTCCTGTCCCTACAGGCCCTTGGCCAAAGCCCCTGTCCAGCTTTCTGGTAGCCCCTTTAGGCACTGGGAGCTGCTCTGAGGTCTCCCCTTAAGGAGCCTTCTCCAGACTGAACAAACCCAGCTCTCCCAGCCTCTCTCCAGAGCAGAGCTGCTCCACCCTCTGGATCATTTTTGTGGCCTCTTCTGGACACACTTGATGGATCTCATCACGCTTTCCCAGCCTCAGGAAGCCAGAGGTGACTGCAGGGTATTCCCAGGGTTGTCTTCCCCGTGCTCACCCCTGCATAGAAGTGGAGGTGCTCTTCCACCGTCATGTTGTCAAAGAGGACATCGTGCTGGGGACACAGGCCCAGGCTGCGGCGGATTAGTATCATGTCCTGGGAGATCTCATAGCCATTGATGTATGCCTGCCCGCCCGTTGGAGAGTGCAGCCCTGGGGGAGCAGACACAAGGAAATGTGAGGGTCCTGCTGAGCATCCCCTGCCAAGCTTTTTGCCAGAAGCTGGAGCAAGCCAGTCTCTTGCTTAAGCTCGGGCACAGCAGCCTTTTCCTGCCACGCAGGGTGGGCTGCATGGCATCCATACGTGGGTGAGGAACATCCTCATAGAGGGGAGGTGGAACTGGCAGTGCTGCACAAGCCAAGAACTGGACTTTGTCATTCTTAAGCTGCTGAGCAGCCTATTTGGTGGGTGTGGTGACTTTGATGGTCCTCCCTCCCATGTTCTCTGTCCCTCTGTGCCCATAGGACCTTCCCAGGAGGAAGCCTAGAGACCCATCCTACAGCAGGTCCTTCCTCTTCTCAGGGCTCTCCAACACAGAGACTGGCTGTCACTCTCCCCACTCTTACGGAGGGCTGAGTAAGGACCCCCACCCTCCCTCCATTGCCCCAGGCAGTGACCTGCCTCTCACTATCCCAGCAGCCCTAGCCAACAGCTCAGTGAACCAAAGGTATTCCAGGGAATGCAAAACCCCCTCTCCAACCTCAGAGATGGGGTTCACCTCCCCTTTGCAAGTCAAGCCATCAGCTTTTCTGTGCCATGTGCCAGCCCCACAGCAGAACTGGCTCCTACCTGTGAGCATGGACAGAGTGGTGGTCTTCCCAGCACCATTGTGTCCCAACAGGACAGTGATCTGCCCTTCGTACATGTTCACCGTTAAGTCCTTGACTGCCTCTTTCATCTTGTTTCCCACTTTGAAGACCTGAGGAGATCACAGCAATGAGCTGATGCTGTTCTCAGACCTGTCTCCTCTGCTCCACCCGGCAGGCAAAGCCCATGATGCTCACATGCTGTTGGCATTAGACAACAGGTCTCACGCAGGTTAAATTCAGATGTCAACAGGTTAAATACAGATGTCAAATATGTCAAACATGTCAGGATAAATGCAGATGTTCAATACACCTGTAAGTAAGTACCCAACACTTCAGCCCACACCGAAATGCAGCCAGCTCTGGTGAAGAGCCTTACCTGCCTTAGAGCAGCCAAGGAGCAGAGCCCTAGGCAAAGAGGGCAGGGAAAAGATGAAGAAGCTGCCTGCAGGCAGTGGGTTTTACAAAACCAGTGTCACGATGTGTCAGTGCTGTGCTGGGCAGTCAGTACCTTGGAAAGGTGCTTTATCTTGATTCCTGACACGAGGTCGGCAGGTTCCTCCTCAATGTACTGGCTCTTCAGAGCTTTCTCAGGGTCCTCCTCCTCCTCCTTCTCTTTTCCCACCACAGTCCTGGGGCGCCCACACCAGTACGAGGGCTGGTGGAAGAAGGCAGAGAAAAAGAAACTTGGGCACAGGCTCAGACCATCTCTTCTCCCCAGCCTCGGCCATCCTTTTCCTCCCACGCAGATGCCTCCCAGGGACCTCCCAGTCCATCTCCTTGGCCTGGGAACTGCCAACCAGTGCATCTTCAGCAGGCAGGTCAGGCAGAGTATGACACTGCTCCCTCTGCCCTGCTGCCTTCCCTTGCTTCTCCCTTACAGCACGATTGCCTCTGATTACACAGGCAGCTTTTCCTCATGTACATTCCCACGGAAAAGGTCAACACTTCCATGAGAAGTAAAACTGCAGAAGCAGCCTGCCCAGAAGAGTCCATGCAATGGACGATCATCCCTTCCAAATGCATACAAAAAGCCTGGGGTCCAGCTGCTGCAATTACAGCCTTTTTTGCACTGGCTCTCTAGGGATGAAGATAAGCATTTGGGAGCTTAAATCCCTGTGGAAATGACAATTCGACAGCTCCTGGATGCAAAACCAACATCTTGCTGTGGCTTTTGGCAGACAGTGGATCTCCATAACCTGGTCTAGCTGCAAGAGGGAGTGGGATGGTAGTGTGAAACCATGCTGGGATAAGGAATTCAGAGAAGGGGAGGAAAAACCTCCCGATCCAATGACCAGGGATCTATACATAGGATCAAAATTGATGGCACCACTGTGGCTTAAGGAAGTCTGAGCCACCAGCTGAGCTGCAGTAACCACCATGGCTGCTGAAGAGGACGCCAGGCATTTGACTTGGCAGAGCAAGGGCAGCTCAGCTGATGGGGTGACAGCTGTCAACCATCCCCTGGTACAGCATGGAGGGGCTGGCAGCAGGACACAGATCATCCAGGTCCACCTGGACAGTAGCACTCCAGGAGTTTCAAATGACTGGATCCGGTTGCTCACTCCTGGGGCTCCTCTCTCCAGTGCCTTCACTTGGGCATGAAGATGCTTAACAACATCCTGCACACCAAGAAGTGCTGGGACAAGAATTTACATCCAGGAAAAACTTCATACTCAGTAAAAGAATCCAGCTGCTTCAGCCTTTACTGCGGATACACTGCAGACCCCTTGACTTTGGAGGTCGCCCTTGTACTTCAGTTTAGCACAGAAGCAGGGTCCATCCCCAGGCAATGCCCATGAAGCCCACTGGAAGGGGTCTTAAGCAATGCTCACCGTCAAAAAGAAGTACCACGGCTGGGGCACACCATACTGCCCTGGGAAGACAGCTTCCACATACCAGGCCACCAGGCCATAGAGCACTGAATCCAGGAGCAGCATCCCCAGCACTTGGGCCAAGGTGAAGTTGTCGTCCACGCTGACGGGTTTCATGAGGTCCCTCCATTGAATGCCAGTTCCTGCAAGGCAACGGGGCACTGCCTACCTCTGCATTCCCAGAACGACAAAGTGCTCTGCAGGACTGTCAGACAACACCCCCTGTCCTAATTTGCTGGTCAAGAATGAGGACCTTGTGCACAGCTCTACAATCCCTTCTATAGATGGAAAAGATGCAGCAGAAAGCACACTGACATCTTTCTGATCTATCTTATGATGATCCCCATTTTCTGTGATTCTACGATCTCAAGACTCTCCACTCCATCATGCTTCTTTCATCACGTTCTCTGCAACCACCCAGGGAAGATGGAATCTCTTCTCCAGCCCCTCCATCACCATAGCTGCCTTTTTACTGCCATCATTTTGCAAAATCATGGCCTCTGCTGGAACCAACAGCAAATTCTATTAACATAGAAAATAAACATATATATTGGGAAGGAGGAAATGCAACAGATCCCCATCCCCTAGAGCAGAACAGAATTTGTTTGGTAATTAAAGTGATGATGGCATTTTGCAAAGCCCAGACTGCCAGGGGCATGGGTCTGGAGGGACATGGCTCTCGTTAGGAGAAAGAAAATGCTTCTCCCTAACTTTGTGACCCTGACTAGTGAGAGGCCAAGGGGGAATGGTTTTAAACTGAGACAGAGGAGATTGAGATGAGCTCTTAGGCAGAAGTCCTTCCCTGTGAGGGTGCTGAGGTGCTGGCACAGGGTGCCCAGAGGAGCTGCAGCTGCCCCATCCCTGACAGTGCTCAAGGCCAGGTTGGACAGGGCTTGGAGCAATCTGGTCTAGTGGAAGGTGTCCCTGCCCGTGGCAGGGGGCTGGAACCGGATGAACTTTAAGGTCCCTTCCAACTCAAACCAGCCCGGGATTCTATGATGACTTCTTTCCACCCTTCACACCACATGCAAGCCAATCCAACCCAAAGGGCTGGCTCCTATCCTAAGGGAGGGGAAGCCTTTGCTCACCTTTTCCTTCAAACATGCCTATAAGCTGTGCTCCCATGGCCATGGCCACATTGGAGATGAGGCAGGATGCCAGCTTCTGGCTGTGGGACATCAAGTCGTAGCGGGGTGAGATGAAGAAGTAAGGGATGTAGGAGAAGAAGTAGAGGAAGCCGCCAGCAGCAGCTGCAACATTTGCTGCCAGCACAGGGAAAAGCAGGAAGGAAAACATCAGTAACAAATACTTCTCACCAGCTTTCCCTCCAGGGAGATCCAAGTTTTTTGTTTGAAACGTGGTTACACAGGGGCAGGAAGAGGACGTGCCCATGTCCCATGTCAAGGCAGGAGAAGCATGAGAATCCAACCCCATGGTGGGCCACTGCAGAAGCACCCTATCCCCACCAGACCAGAGTGACCTGGGACCAAGACAGCCAGATGAGGCCCTAATGCATAAGCCTGTCTGGATTGGGAAGCAACAGGACACACATCCCTTCCCATGCACTGCGGGGAAAATATATCCAAAAAAGGGAAGAAAGGTCCCCACCACCACGTCATAGCATGTTCTCCTACACAGAGCCCTGTGCGACATCATGTAACTCTGGACCCAGTGGTCCCAGGATGGACTGATGACCTCCAGAGCTGCCTCCCAACCAAAATTAACCAAAGATTTTACACCCCAACGCCCATAAAGTTCCCCCAGCCCCACGGGTCAGCAAGACAGGAGGCAGCCGTGGAGGGACTCACCTCTCGAGAAGAAGGTGCTCACCATGAAGTTGAAGGAAATAGAGGAGATGGAGAAGATGGCGAGGAAGGTGAACACCAGCGTGGGGTCACTGTTGGTGAGCACTGCTCCCTGTTCACTCACCTACCGAGAAAAGCTGGTTACACTCCAGGCTGACGCTGCCCATGGCTGCATGTGTGAGCACCTGAGACTGATGTCCCCCATGGTTAAAGATAAACAGAGACTGGTGAGAATGCCCAGGCCCTCCTAGAGTACTCCAGAGGGAGGAAATGCAGGTTGCCCCCACATCACATAGGGTCTCAGAGGCAGGGGACACCTTGCTCAGCATCCAGCAGCCACCTCCTGCCTCTCATGGTGTGGGTAGGAAAGACAAGAGCTCAAGTCCCTGCCAAGGCACGCAGGACGGGAGCAGGGTAGTTGGCTGTGCATGAAATGCTTGGCCTCCCTAGTGGGGCTCCCACCCCCCAGCTCCTGCCAGGGGAGGTTCCCTTTGCAGTGAAAGGGAGCTGTGGGGTCACAGTGCTGCCAGCCAGTTCTGGAAAAGGCCAACTCCAGCCTCCACTACACATGGAGGTGTCCTGAGACACAAGAACAGTCCAGCCCATGGAAGAGGAGCCTGCCCAGCCCTGCACCTGTGCCAGCACAGAGCTTCTGGCCTGGGGAAGGGCACTCACCTTGACGCAGAAGAGCACGGTGACGAAAAATACGGACACCAGGAGGAAGAGGAAGAACATGAGGAACCAGGCGCTCCAGTGCAACCAGTTGCTGAGGCCCATCATGTGCATGTACTCCTGTGGGGAGGTCACAGTGTCACCCAGGGCTGCACCCACATTTCCTAGCCATTGCCAGGGCAAAGTGGAGACCTTGGTCAGGGTGGTGTGGCTTTGCCATGCAGCACTAGTGAGGGAGGTGGCAACCCCAGGTGCCACCAAAGTGGTCCTGTGCAGCCTCAGCACCACATGGTGTTCCTCACCTCCCTGGACCCTCTGTGGCCACCAGTGAAGAACATCTTCCCAGATAGCTGAGCTGAACCCAAACCCACAGCAGCCAGTGCCAGCAGGGCGGAGGACAGGACAACCCAACACCCAGAGCAAGCCAAGCCCTGCACATTCAGCCCTGCTGTCACAACCACCATCAGCCAAGCTCCAGCCACCCCCACAAAACAGCTCAGACACACTGGTTTCTACATTCAAGAGCCAAAGAACTTGCTTCCCACACACTGAACTCTGAATCCACAAGTGTTGCCCTTTCTCCAAGCCACCTTCCAGCCCAAGAGAAACACCAATCAGCACTGGCTGCACACCAAGGAGAGCTGAGCCCTGTTCTGACAGCAGGATTAACAACATTCCTCCTTGGGACTTGCTAATCTGCTGCCATCCCCACCTTTTGCTCGCTGGCTCCACATCCCACAGGGATTCTGTTCCTCATTTAAAGGCAGCATGCATTGGAAAACAGAGACAGGGGAGCATCCATGTGTCTCACCACTCACATTACCTTCAGCTTCTTCTCCTTCTCATGCACGACAGCGCGGACGATGTTGAGTGAGGTGTAGGTGAAGCTGAGCATGAGCAGCAGGGGCAGCTGGTTCTGGATGGCCAGAAGGAAGAGGTCGTTGACGTATGCTGGGTAGGGGAAGCGCTGCACCACCACCGTGATGTTCTCCAGCAGGCTGGTGGAGCTGGCATTGGCGTGGTACTGCATGATGGCTCTGTCCACTGCATGCTGCACCGCCAGGAAACCTTCCCGGATGTAACCTGCATGGAGAAACAACACAGTGGAATACAGATGGGTCCAGGGTTTGGAAGGAGGCGTTGGCAGAAAGAGAGAAACAGCCATCGTGGAGCGATTCCTTAGGAAGACTAGGAGGAAAAAAAAAAAAGGAGCTTGTAGGAAAAGCAAACTAAATGTGACTATCAACACCCTCCTGTGGACACAGAAGTGCTCAGAAAGGACCTACGTCAGCCATTTAGATCTCCCATAATCATCAATTCAAAGCAGCTGGCAGGAAAACTCAATTCAAACTGTAGTGGTCTTTCTGCAGACATGGCTTTATCTTTGGAAGGGGGAAGATTCTCCACCATTTACTACCACCAATGCCACTGACCTTATGGTTGGTCCCTTTTTTTTATGTAATCCAAGAGAACACAGGATACTACAGACGTTTTGGTGAGGATGAACATATCCTGTTACTCACACACTTGCCTTAAAAGTTTTGTGCATAAAAAGAGGCCAGGCTGGACGGGGCTTGGAGCAACCTGGTCTAGTGGAAGGTGAAGGTGTCCCTGCGCGTGGCAGGGGGTTGGAACTGGATAAGCTTTAAGGTCCCTTCCAACCTGAACCAGCCTGGGATTCTATGATATCTAGTTTTCAGCTGGTTTATTTTATGTGGGATTTCTGCCACATGGAAACTCAAATTCTGCTCACAAAGTCCCAGAGGAGCATTTTGAAAGTTAACTGCTTCAAATGACCAAGAAAAAACTAAGAACCTGAGATCATGAAGACTGTTTTATATTAACTAATTTACTAAGCAAACACTGGGGGGAGGGAACTGGTCTGAGCTCCTGGTCACTGTGTCCTGCAAAACACTGCAACCAGAAGAACCAACAACTCTGGGGCTCAGGTTTATTTACACTGTGGGAGTAAAACCTGTTCTCCTGGTTTCTCAGCCTCTCAATCTTCTGACATTGCTATCCAACGATGGAAGAAGAAACCCACCCAAGGGAAATCTCCTCTTTGCAGCTGAGAGGAAGCTCCTAAAGAACCAAGTCCTAAGCCAGCGCCAACGTCCTGTTACCTCCTGCTTGGTCAGTGGTTTGGCTTCCTGAAAAACCTATGCTCAAACCACAAAATTGCTCTATTTATTTTTAAAGGATGTACGCAGCATGACAAACACTGAGCAGTTTGGACCCTGAAAGAAGTTTTCCATTCAAAATATAAACAGAAAAGAACCTCAAAGCATTTAACAAAATTTATGTAAGTAAAAATTATTCGTATCCAGTCCTGCTCAGCAGAAGTACCCACAGTGTCACCAAAGTCACAGGATAAAATTTAAATACATACTATAAAGAATGAATATAGTAAATAAGTATTTAAAATATGCAAATAAAATTAATTATTTTTTAAAATTAACTTAATTAAATTGATTTTTTAATAAGAAACTATCTATTTAAAAGCTCAGAGCCTCAGTGAATCTCTGTAACAGAAAATCACACCCATCCCTTTGGCGATGAAGTAGCCCCCACCAGAGGAGATGTGGCCTTCACCTGGTGTCCCACCATCAGCAAACTTGGCCTCCCGGGGGCCGGGCAGCTGAAAGAGGGGGAAGAGGTAGCTGGTGTGCCAGTCCCGGTCCAGGTTGGGGTTCAGACCCGTCTGCTCACTCCGCGGTGCATTCCTTGGGCTGTACTTGAAGCGCAGCTCATAGTCGACCTGGAAGGAGCACACAAGGGGTGTCGCAGGTGGCAGCAGGGTTCTGTGTCCCACCTACTGTGTCCCCCAGTCAGGTCCTCCTCCCCTCTGTGCTCCACTCACCTGGAGGGGCAGTGGGGATGTGCTCTGCTGGAAGTGGTGCTTGAACACAACGGCAGCCAACACGCTGCCTGAGCGGTTGTCCAACTTGATGTACTCCTCAAAGTCCCTCTCCGAGGCAAAGCCCTGAGCTGCAGAGGGGGAAAAGACAGAGATCATAGAATCATGGAATGATCTGGGTAGGAATGAACCTTAAAGTTCATGTAGTTCTACACCCCTGCCACGGGCAGGGACACCTTCCACTAGGCCAGGTTGCTCCAAGCCCCATCCAACCTGGCCTTGAACACTGCCAGGGATGGGGCAGCCACAGCTTCTCTGGGCAACCTGTGCCAGTGCCTCAGCACCCTCACAGGGAAGAACTTCTGCCTAAGAGCTCATCTCAATCTCCCCTCTGGCAGGTTAAAGCCATTAAATGCGGGCATTTAGTGAAGGCACTGAACATGGCAACTCAACATAGGCTGATGCCCATGCAACCACTGTGGTCCAGGACACAAGGGATGTGGTCCAGCCAGAGCTAGGAAACACCACAGCTGTCAGACACAGATCTATATAGGATGCTACTGTATGAATCATGGGGCATGCAGATGATTCCTCCTCCACAAGAGCAGGAGTCAGCTCCTCTCTCAGAGAAAATCCCAACGTTATCTTCAGTTTGGAACATGAAGTGCTGAAATTTTCTGTGCAACAAGATTTCCAAAATACTTCTTCTCAGAGAAGTGACAGCCACTTTCTGGAACTATTTTAGGGTGACATTTTTCTCGATGGGAACTGCAACAAAACGTGACAAAAAAATCAAAACAAAATCCTGTAGTTTTAGTGCTCAAGGCCAGGTTGGACGGGGCTTGGAGCAACCTGGTCTAGTGGAAGGTGTCCCTGCCTGTGGCAGGGGGCTGGAACTTGAAGAGCTTTAAGGTCCCTCCAAACCAAACCAGTCTGTGAGTCTATGAAAGGAAAATAAAACCATTTTCTTGAAGTTCTGAAATAACTTTGCATCCCAAAAACAAAGGATCAGGACTGATGAGAAGAAAACTTCACAGCAGTTTCTGGGGTGGATGCCGCAGCCCCGGCCCTGCTCACCTCTGATGCTGATGGGCAGAGCTCTCTCCACTGCCTCGGCAATGCTCCTGATGGCGCTGCTGTTGGAGGGAACATAGGCCAGCTCCCAGGGGTTGCTGGGGTGCCGAGAGTAGAAGAAGCTGGGCAGGTCATTCACGGACTCAGTGGGGTAGATGGTGGCATTGGGGTGGCTGATGGAGTGCACCCGGTGCCGCAGAGCTATCAGGATGGCAGCGAACAGCAGCGGCAGGCAGATTTCAATGAGTGTCACCAAGATCTGTCGCTTCTGCAGGGAAGAAAAAGAGAGAAAATAATTGGATGTAACCACTGAAGGTAACGAGGGTCAGGGCCGGCAAATGCCACGCAGCAGAAACATCCTAGGATTTCACAGCCTGGATTTTCTGAAGCCCAGGAACAACGCTGGGCCAGTTTCCAATTTCTTCAGGACTTTCCAGCCAAGGTGTCCCCTACCCTAGGTACTGCTCCATCTTATGCCACCCTTCTTTAGAGCCTTCCCCACCATGCTGCTGGGTTTGAATGAGCTGAGCTGGTGGCTTGCCCTTTCCCCATTGTGCCCAGTGCTTGCCTAAATCTCTCCTGCAGGCAACTGCAGTGATGCACCTCCTGAGGGACCAGGCACTTCCTGGGAAGAGGGACCAACCACCACTGAGGAACAAAGCAGTGTTTGCTTTCACCAAAGCAGAGCAACCTTGCCCAATGCTTACAGGGCTGGGAGCTAAAAATACTGTGAGTAAATGAAAGGCTGGGATGAGCAAGCAGGGGGAGGTAAAGCAGAGTGCAGCAAGGCTGCTGCAGGCAGTGAAGTTGTTTCTGCTGGAGCTTTATGGCTGCAGGCAGCAGCACGTGAGTTCTGGGTGCCAGCACAGGATGGGACCTGGCAGAGCCTCTACATACAGGCATCACTGCCCTTGTGCAGCACAGAGAACATCCCCACAGCTCAGCCTCCACCCCAAGGCCTGCCTGCACAAAACGCGGTGCCTCATTTATGTATTTTAATTGAGATTCAAGCAACTGGACAATGAACTTGAGTCTGGTGAATGAAGTTAGGCAGCCAGGCAGGAGCACGACCCCCAGGACTCCTCCTGCAAACCTCCCACTAGCTACCAACACCCACCACCAACCCAGGTTAATTAGCACTGAAAACTCTGCTAGTTCCTAGGGAGCTGGGGTCATTTCTGACCCAGAGGGGCAGTGACAGCACAGGAGATGCCGCAGCAGCAGGACACAGGGGTTCACAGTTCCTCACATGCCCAGAGCAGAAGCAGCAGCATTAACCTCTTCTGAAGACTTCAGCTAAGACAGGCTTTCCAGGACACTGTAAGGGAGAAGCTCTTCCCTGTGAGGGTGCTGAGGCGCTGCCACAGGCTGCTCAGAGAAGCTGTGTCTGCCCCATCCCTGGCAGTGTTCAAGGCCAGGTTGGACGGGGCTTGGAGCAACCTGGTCTGGTGGAAGGTGTCCCTGCCTGTGGCAGGGGGTTGCAACTGGGTGGGCTTTAAGATCCCATCCAACCCGAACCAGTCTGGGATTCTGTGATTCTAAACCAAAGGGCAGCAAGCACTCATGCTGAGGTGGGCAACATCTGCAGTGGGCAAGAAGAGAGCCTCGAGCACAAACCAGCCCAGGCCCACCAGGGCAGTTGCCCGGCAGCAGTGGGGTGAATGGGCAGAGGGGGCACATGGATGCACAGCCGCGAAGCTGCTCCATCAACCTGGCACTCAGCACCCACTGCCAAAGCCAAAACCTTCTCTTTGGGCTTCCCCCAGGAGGAGCTGCCTGCTCTGGACACAGCCAGGGACAAACCAGTGCTGCAGGCAGCCCCGGCAGCATGGCCAGGAGGCAGTGGCTCCCAACAGCAGCCTTCCCAAAGACCACGCTCATAAAAGCGAACCTTGCAGATGTCTGATGGTTTTATGATGCAGGTCTGGCAGACCAGCTGCCTCCCGCTGATTTACTGTCGTATTAAACTTCTCTCAGCGTCCTGGGATGCCTCCAGAACAGTTGCCTGGCTCCTTGAACTTCCAGGCTAATATACATGCACTAGGGCAGGCTGAAGTCATTCAAGCCACGTAATCCAGAGGTGACGGGGACACTCATCCATAATCACCACCTCCGCTTGCCCAGGGCTGCCTCAACTTTAATCAAGCCACGTGTCCTAGAATCCATCTTCACACTAGGGCAATGATGGCTTGGGAGCTCCCTGGATTCATCAGAAGAATGATCTTTGGTGGAGTTTTAGAGGAGGGGAGCAACGCTCCAGGCTGTATCCCAGCACAGCAAATCCGAGTCAGCTTGTGGCTTTGGAAAACACAAGAACTGCCCCCACCCCAGAGCACATCCAGAAAATTATGCTATTCACCCAGAGGAGATGGGGATTTCCCTTGGATGTGTCTGGGCTGCACAAGGGGGATTCCAGGCCTGCCCATCACACACACCCCTGAGCACGCAGCTGGCTGCAGACCAGAGCTGCTGCCGGTGCCTTTGGTCACATCCCAGCCCTGCGGAAGCCTGGGCACAGGCAGCCCAGCCAGCCCTTCCCGCTTCCTTTTGTTTACTTTCAAAGCAACATCGTGCTGATGTGCAAAACAGGTAACTGAAAGCGTGGAGCCAGGCTGCAGCCAGCCCCACCCCGCCTCTTCTGCCACTCCAGCCTTGGTCCCAGTGGAATCGAAGTATCTGCACGCTGCTTAAAGGCACCAGGACCTCGTCCAGCAGCAGGTGAAACGCTGCCTGTCAGGAGGTCCTGAGATCCCTCATCATCAGCCAGCTGCCATGAAGAGAGCTGGGCTGGGAGTGGATCCCAGGATGATGGTGGTTTAATGTTTCTAAACCCCCAGACGCTGCTTCTGAGGGGGTATACAGTAATGGAAGGGAAAAAAGCCAGGCCCCAGTTTAGAGGTGCTGTGCTGCAATAAATGCCTCCAGTAGAGGCCATGTAATGACATAGCTTAATAAACCCACTATCACACAGGAAGGTGTGTGGGTTATCCTGTCCCACAGGAAGAATGCTGAACTCATGGCTGGAATGCAGGATGGGACAGGACAACTGAGCACACACCCCAGCACAAAAGCAGGACAACACCACATGCACAAGTAAATCAGTTTTTGTCACAACACAAGCACAAATAAACCAGTTTTCCTCCAGGAGATGCCCTGAGACTGTGGTGAAGGTTTGCTGAACAACTAAGACCCACACTTCGTCGTGACAGGGGTAGCCAGAGAGCGTGGCACCAGCCTACCTGCAGGATGTAGTTCTTCCAGAGCAGCAGCCCAAACTGCCTGAGAACAACCATCCTCCCATCAGATGGGGGTCACCGCTGCTACCGCCGCTCCGCAGGACCCTGCAAGAGAGGTTAGAGCTGTGAAGCAGGGCAGCATCCCACATCCCACTCAAGGGCAGCTCTCTGTTCCCAGCCTGATGTTGCAACAGCTGGCTCAGTCCCAAATGGGGGAAATAACTGCTGTGCTCCACTCCAAGAGTCATCACTGACCCGTAAGAGCCACAGCTCGTGGTTTACTGGCGCAACCCGTTTCCGGTCATCGACATGACCCGAGCTGCAAGAGAGGCAGGCCACAGCTCAGAAACCCAGCCTAAGATCAGCAGGGTCCTTCCCCAGCAGCAGGCAGGGAACAGCTTTCCCGAAGCAGTGGAGAACAGGGTTACAGATCTACAAACACCAGCATGAGGAGGCCACCCAACCCCTTGCAGCCCATTATCTTGGGAGGGTGGAGATTTCAAGCTGTGCCTCCTCGTCCCGCAACGTGAAGGGTTGATTTTGCAATGTGCACAGCTTTCCCAGAACTCTCCTTGGAGAGGTGAGGATGAGAAGGGGAAGGGAAGCACAAGGCACTTGGGAAGGCTGGCATACAAGGACAGTACACCTGCCTCCCCCTGCTCTTGGGAAGCATCTGCCACCCCTTCAAGTAGTTCTTGTCTCCATGGCAGTAGTGTTTCCTGAGGAAGCACTGCTGTCCCAACAGGAGCAGGCTGTGATTTCCCACTCTCAGTGAGCTCCCAAGCAGTGGGGCAGCCCTGGCATGAGGAGAGCCCCCTGCCCATGCTGCAGGACAAGGGGCAGCCCCAACTGAACAGGCCCCTGGCCTCGGAGCACAGCAATCCCCCCTCTTCCCACAGCGATGGGGACAGCCTGGGTCACAGCAGCACCATCAGCCCCACTCCATCCTCCACTGCTGGGCTCATCCCCGAGAGCCTGCGCTCCAAAGCCTGGCAGCACTGAAAGCTGCTGCAGAGACAAGGACAGGCACATTCAAGGCCAGGTTGGACGGGGCTCGGAGCAACCTGGTCTAGTGGAAGGTGCCCCTGCCCATGGCAGGGGGTTGGAATTGAATGAGCTTTAAGGTGCCTTCCAACACAAACCAGTCCAGGATTAAGCCCTGGGAGATGCTCAACAGCACATTTTCCAGTCCTGGTCTGGATGGTATCAGCTCCTTGGATCCAGCCAGCACCCAGCAACCTCAGGAGGGAGTTGAAGGTGCCACAGCAAGAGGAGAGGGGAAGTTTTGTCCGACCTCCACTCCTGGACTGTGACTGGTAAATGCACATCAGAAGCAGCCTGCGGACAGCTGGGAGCAATTCAGCTGTAGCCAGAGCAAGCTAAAATCCACGTAGGTCTGCAGACTAAGCAACAAGCATGCATCCATCCAGCCCACCCCACACTGCCAGCCCCCTGAGCTCTGCAGAAGTGTTCTCCTGGCTTGGCACACACCTTCCCATCCCTACCCCAAAACACAGATGAGTTCTCAGAAGAAAAAAAACACCTTTTTGCCACTCCATGCGTAGAAGTCATATTCCTGCCACAGCAAGGGAGATCAGGTCCTGAGGATTCTTCTCTGGGCAGAAGAAAAGCCCAAGAGGTCCTCTTTTGCAGCCCAGAAAAGCACATCAGACACCCCCAAGGCAGCAAGTGGGGAAGAAGGAGCAAAGCAGACTTTGTGAGGGCGGCTGTGCTGGACTTCACCTTAAATACCTTCAAGCTCAGCACAAAGCACCATGTCTCCAGCACCCGGTCTGCCCCAGGGCCCCATGACAGGTCACCCAACTTCACACACACACCACACAGGGCAGGATCCCACTTCCCTCCAAAGAAGCCCCCCTGGAGCAGAAACCTTACCCATGCACTCACTTGAAGGAATCCACAGCAAACCAAGGAAATCACGCTTTCCCCTCCTTTCAGACGATGGAAGATAGTTGCTGCCCCACAGAGCTCCCAGCTCCTGCCCCCACGTCTGCCCTGGCCGTCCACCCCACCGCACCCTCAAATACAAACTGCCACCCCCAGGCTGCGACAGAAAATGTCAAGCAGCTCTTGGGCAGCACAAACACTGCACAGTCGGAAAGCTTCATTACTGCCAACAACTTCTTTTCCAAGCTTTTTAAGTGTTCCGAGAAAACCCGTCCTGGACCTTTCACTCGCTGGAGGGTCAGAAAAGGAAGAAATTCAGTTACAACAAGGCTACACTCACAAGGTGTGAGAGTAAAAGTGGTCTTCCAGGCTCTGGGAATCCACACAAATGACTGTGGTTTTCAGCCCAAAAGGGAAACCTGCTTTTGGAAGGTACTGCCTGGATCAACTGCAAGATGCCTGTGAGCATGGGCAGCTCAGGCAGAGTCCCCATGCAACCCCTGCCCGTGTCCAAAACCACCTTTGGCAGCAGAGGACTGCGCAGAGCTATTCAAGACAACCTCATGGACACCTTGCAGGAGGACGCCCCACGATGCACTTGCCTATTACCACAGTGGCAGGTTGGGCTGTCCCCTCCAAGGCACTCCTGCCTGACCTCAGCACAAAATGCGGTGAGGTGAGACTGACTTTGCCAGCAAGACACACAAAGATCTGGGGGAAGGGAGAGACGACCGGCACCAGTTTCTGGAAGAACAACCCAGTTCCTCTCCCCTCACTGGAAATACCCGGCTCCTGACTGCGGCGGGAGGAAGAGTCTCCTACACACGTGGGACTGGATTCACCCCAGCTATCCCCAGGGAGGCCAGCAAGGAAGGAGACCCTCCTGCCTGCCCACAAGCAGGATGGGTGGAAGCCACACAAGTCCTTACTGCCATGCCAGCACCACCAGCCCCTGTCGAGCATGGCGCCGGGACGGATAACAACATGGCCAGGCTGGACCAGAGCTCTCCTGCCAGTGGATTTAGATGAGGACAGGCTGGGGATGGCAGAGATCAAAGCCACAGCATCACACCTCCCAACCCACTTCTACACTGCCAGGAGCCAGCTGTCCCCAGCCACTGCCTCAGCAGAAAGGGCTGGGTAGGACAAGCAAAGGCCACACACTCCTGGGAGCTGGTGGTTATTTTAGAGCCCTCGCTGCATTTCTGCTCTTCTGATGTCCCGTTCCCATAGAAACGGGGCCTGGAAATGGCAGACGTTGGCTTTCCTTTTCTTTTTTAATATAAACTCAGCGTTCCTGCCCACCAACTCACTGAGGCACTGTGTTATCCCTAGGAGCTGAGCTGCTGACCCTGCCAGATTCCTCCATCGCCATGGCCAGGAAGAGGACACTACAGTACCCAGGGTGGTGGCATTCTGCACACAATGAGGGCTGCTGGTTGCTGGGTTCTCTGCACACTAGAGCTGGAAACACCTCTCTGCTCCCACAGTGCCCGAGCTGGGAATTAAAAGCGTAAGAAGAGGAAGGACTTTGTTTTTTGGGGAGAATGAGTGATTTCTGACACCCACACACCCAGGAAGCCCATTTCCTAGAGCCAGGTCCTGCAGATGCTAACAGGGGCTGGTGGCCACCAGACTAGCCATGGATGCCCGCAGCCTGCAGCTCACTGCTGGGCTTCCTTCATCTCGCTGCTCACAGACACAACCAGATCATAAACCACCACCCACTGTGGTGTGAGTAAGAGGTTGTGCAAACAGCAGTAAAGTTTGTGAGAGCTGCAGTCCAGCGGGGTGCAAGGGGCTGTGACGCCCCAGCATCCTGCAGTGCTCCACTGAGGACCCAGAGCTTCCCCAGAAAGGGAGGAACTTCAGGGCCCAGAAGACAGAAGTAAACACAAACACCACGGGGGTAAGGTCCTGTCTGCAGAACCCGGGGGTGGTTTTGTGCAGGGCCACTGTCCCAGAGTGGGGCAAGACCGGTGGCCTGAGGTGACCAAATTGCATCCGTAACAAGTCCCTGCACTTGAGCAGCAGCGGGAGAGGAGGTAAGAAGCTGCTGCATCAGAGTTGGTTGTATCCTTTGTTTCACAAACTGCTTTAAGCTGCCAGAGAGAAGACTGAGATGAGATCTTGTGTGGAAGTTCTTCCCTGGGAGGGTGCTGAGGCGCTGCCACAGGCTGCCCAAAGAAGCTGTGGCTGCCCCATCCCCAGCAGTGTTCAAGGCCAGGTTGGATGGGGCTTGGAGCAAGCTGGTCTAGTGGAAGGTGTCCCTGCCCATGGCAGGGCGCTGGAACTGGGCGAGCTTTAAAGCCCCTTCCAACACAAATCATTGTCAAAGGAACAAGGTCTGGAGCCCGATGGGGGTTTCTCATGACCCCTCACACACACCACCGCAGCAACACAGGCACCCCGGCGCGCTGCGAGTCCCGGCACACAGCACCCTGGGGAGCTCCAGTCCCCGGAGCTCCCTGCGCTCAGGCCGCGCTTGCAACGGCTCAGAGCGGACGAAGAAGCATCCGGGAGCGGCCGTGTAGGGCGGGGCTCACCGGCCCGCTCCCGGTCAGGAGCCGGCTGCGCCGGTGGCGCTCTGCTCGGCCCGCAGCCCCCGAGGCCGGTGTCCCGGCGGCGGTGGGGCCCTCACCCGCGTGTCGGGGCGAGGCAGGCCCCTGCGAGCATCCCCGGCGGAGCGCGGCCGGGCGCGGCGCTGCCAGGTAGGGAAAGGGCACACGGCGGCCGCCTCCTGCTCCTACTGCTCCTCCTCCATCCCGCTGGGCTCTGCCGCCCCCGGGGACGCGACCCGACCCCGGGACGCCAGGCCGCACGCAGGGGGCACCCCGGGGCCGCGGCACCCCCCCGGGCCAGGGTCGGGGCTGGGGCCGAAGCGGAGGCGCTGCCACGGCTCTGCATCGGGCGGAGTCGAGCGAAGGGCCCCGGAGCTGCCGCAGCCCCAGGCGAGGCCGCTCCCGCCGACCGTCCGCTGCCGCCGCTGCCGCCCCGCCGGGCAGGGCCCCCGTAGTGCCGCTCGCCCCCCCCGTCCGTCTGTCTGTGTCTGCCGGTCGGTCACTCACCAGACCGGGCCCGGCGGCTCCGGCTGCGGCTCCGTCTCGCGGCCCCGCCCGCCCCGCGCAGGCGCCGAACCGGGGGCGGGGAAGGGAAGGGAAGGGAAGGGAAGGGAAGGGAAGGGAAGGGAAGGGAAGGGAAGGGAAGGGAAGGGAAGGGAAGGGAAGGGAAGGGAAGGGAAGGGAAGGGAAGGGAAGGGAAGGGAAGGGAAGGGTAGGGTGCGGGGCACCGAGTGTGAGCGATGGTGAGCATGAGGCTGAGTTTGTGTCTGTGTACCTGTGTGTCTCACCACGTGTGCATGTGTCCCTTTGTGTGTCTGCACATATCACCCAGTGTGTGTCCACATGTGTCTGTCACACTCTGGTGTCTGTGCTGTCACCCCGTGTGTGTATCACACTGTATGCACACGTGTGTGTCACCATGTGTATGTGTGCGTGCCAGTCGCCCTCTCCATGTGTGCACATGTGTGTATGCATCACTGTGTGCGTTACTGTGCATGTGTATTGCTCTGCATGTACACCTGCCCCTGAGCATTGCATGCATGCACATGTGTATGTGCACTGGTGCATGCGTGTGCACAGGGCTTTGCACACCCATATGTGCACCCAGCCTGTGCCTGCTGCCGGCTGCCAACTTGACAAGTGAAGGGGCTGGAGGAGCAAAGCTGCTGGAACACCAAAGGGGGGAATGTTTGCCTTGGGCAGGTTACGGGAGAGGGAGGAGTAAGAGGAGGGTGGGGAGATGTGAACAAGAGCATGGGGTGCCCTTTGGCTGCTCTGAAGCATTGCTGGTATTTGGGGTGCCAGGGTCACCTCCACCCACTCCAGGCCATGGCAGAGGAGCAGGGCAGCCTCAGGCTGCTGCCTTTCTCCACATGATAATAAGAAGCTATTTTTGGGGGGTCTCCATGTAGGCGAATGCTGCAGTGATCGCTCTGAGCATGACTGCCTTGGAGAAGGTGTTCTGCAGTCTTCTAATCGTGGGGGTTTGTTGTCATCCACTGTGCCCCGACTGGCCTCTGGGAGAGGGGAAAATAAGAAACAGAATCAGAGTGGGGTTGAAGCTGTCTCAGGGAGGGACAGAGGGGAGAGCAACAGCTCTAAAACCAGCCATGTACAGAGTAACACCTTGTGACTGTGCTGCCAGGACCCATCCAGCTGGAACCACAGAATCCCAGACTGGTTTGGGTTGGATGGAACCTTAAAGCCCATCCAGTTCCAACTCCCTGCCCCATCTCGGTCTCCCTTCTGTCAGGTTAAAGCCATTCCCCCTTGTCCTGTCCCTACAGGCCCTTGTCCAAAGCCCCTCTCCAGGTTTCCTGTAGCCCCTTTAGGCACTGGGAGCTGCTCTAAGGTCTCCCCCTAAGGAGCCTTCTCTTCTCCAGGCTGACCCAGCCCAGCTCTCTCAGCCTGGCTCCAGAGCAGAGCTGCTCCAGCCCTCGCAGCATCTCCATGGCCTCCTCTGGACTCGCTCCAACAGCTCCACATCCCTCTTGTGTTGTTGCCCCAGAGCTGGATCAGGACTGCAGGGGGTCGCCCCAGAGTGCAGCAGAGGGAGAGAATGCCTCCCTTAACCTGCTGCTCACGCTCTTGGGATGCAGCCCTGCACATGGGGGGGTTCTGGGCTCAACTGCACACTGCTGGGTCATGGGGAGCTTCTCCTCACCCCAAGTCCTTCTCAGGGCCGCTGTCAATGGGAGAGAGGGAAGGGAGACTCTGCTCACCACCATGGTGACCCTGCTCCTGTCACTGGCAAAGGCTGAGGTTTGGCTTCACAGGGTGACTTATGGGGTCCTGTAACAGTCACACACTGGGTTTGTCCCAGCTGGCTATGCTCTGCTTGGAGGGAGCTGCTGTTATGCCGGACGGGGTGGCTGCAGCAGTGTCCCCACTTGCTGGGCTGCATGTGGGTCCCATCTCCCACAGACTGTACTGTGAGATGCACAGACCCAGCACCCATCTGCAGAGCTGCAGCCAGGATCTGCATCCCTGCACTCCCCTGGCTTGTTCAACACTGGGGACAAGGAGCAGCCAGGGACAAGGAGCAGCCACCAGCCCACAACAGAGCTGTCGTGCTCACACTCATCTATTTAGCAGCACCCCAGCAGAGCTCATTACAGAGTTCAGAGGCAGGAAGGAGTCAGCCCAGCTCAGCACAGCCACACATGCACCTGAGAACGTGAGTAATGGGGTGTGGGGATGGCATGTGCCTTCCCACCAAGTGTTGTCTGGCTGTGGACTTGTCACCTTTTCCTCTTTGCCTGTCACCAGCATCCTGCTGCAGCCGCGAGGTGATGAAGGTCTCATTCTGGGTCTGTGCCCCAGCACTCATCATGAGGCCCCATCTAGGATGATGCCTGCAGCCAGTGGCACAGTCACAGGTGACTGGGCCTGGGGAAGATCTGGGACAGTTGGTGCCCATGGTGTCACACCAGAGCCTCATCTCAGCCCAGCCTGAGCCACCATCCACACCCGTGCTCACACCCAGGTTTGATTTTCCCCAGTTGCAGCCGCCTCAGTTCTCCTCATGACCTTCCCTGTTGCCTCATGCAGTTCCTCTCTGTGCCAGCCTCCGAAGGAAGCTCAGCAATTAGATCACAACAAAAGTCTTTCTGCAGTATTTACAGGCTCCTCATGGCTGGGAACAGAGGACGGGAGATGTTGCAATGAGGTGCAGTTGCATGGCGGTGGCTCGGCTGGCACTTGGATGGGAACTGCGCAGGGAACATGGTGGAGGATGGAGCAGGGGCACTAGGGATGATGCCAGAAAAGGGCAGCAGGGTATGAGGCAGCAAGGGGAGGCTCTCTGGGGCTATCCTCTGAGATCTCTTTTCACTCTCTCATCAGGGTCTGAAAGGAGAAATCACCCCTGTGCTGGCAGGGCAAACCTTCCACCTCCACTCCTGTGACCTGCGTGTGGCTTTTGTGCCCCTGAGATCACTGCCTGTACTCCAGCACCTTCCCTGGTGTCACCCCTACATCTCTCTGGGGCTGTTCTCAGAGACCAGCCACTGGAGCCACCCTAGCAACAGCAGCAGAGGGACAGATAGAACCTGCAGTTGGAGGCCTCTCCTGGGACTGTAGCACCACTGTAAGCAGCATCAGTTCACTTCAGGATCAAAGAGGTGTGTAAATGCAAAGGAAGAGCCTCATTTCATTAAGATATTTAAGGTCTGGCAGCTTTGGGCACTCTGTCAAGCTCGTAAATCTCTGCCAGCATGGAAATCTGCTAAGTTTTGCTGCTGGCTGCTGGGAAGCGTGGGATGAGATAAGGGAGGCATAACTGACACCAAGGAAATCCCTGAAGGGAGGAGATAGGGATCTATTGCCAGCTGCCTGCACATTCCCCACTGCCAGAACAGCATGGACCATCCTCAGCACACGAACTCCACAAGGAGACAGGTCTTGTCCTAAAAGTTTAGCCATTTCCCTCTTCCCAGACCAAGGGAGAGTTAAAAGCTCACCTAAACCACTGCATTAGAGGGAGCTGGATCCAGGCCAGGCAGCGCTGCTGGCTCAGTGAGGGTGGGCAGGTTACTGGCTATGTGGGCCGGATTCAGCTTAGAAAAGAACTAGTGAAAATTTGGGACAGAAGAAACATCTCCAGAAAAGGTGAGCCCTGGCAAAAGGAAAACAGAGCCCTTAAATGAAAACCATCACAGGAGGGGGTTTAAATTGAGGACAGTGGGTGAGATGAGTGAGCAGTGGGGCAGGGAATCATCCAGAGGTAAACTCACAACTGTTCCTTCAATGAAGGAACAAGAACACTCTGAAAGAAGGACATTAAAAAAGTGGGCTGCCAGGACAAGAAAAAATGCTCTGTGATGTGGGAGAGGAAAGCAGCCTGCTTTAGATGGGGATAAGGCATTGGGAAGCACAAGGGTCCAGAGATGGGGACAGGCCCGGGATGAGAGTCGAGAAGAAGCTGGTGTCTGAGCAGGGGAAGGGAAGGCATCGGCTCAACTGAGTAAAGGGGACATGTGGATCAGGAAACTGCATGGATCTGCAGGGAGTGGGCCATGGAACAAAGGGGATGAACAGAGGACAGCACTAGGGCTTGCTGTAAACCACACAGAGAGGATGGGGACAATCCCCCAGAGTGCTGTCTCCTCCCTTACCACTTTGGCTGTGATAGCACGAAACCACTGCTGGGGCAGAGGGAAAGCATCACAGCAAAACCATCCCAAACAGCTGCACCTGGAGCCCCCACTTAGAGATCCACAAGAAGAGGCATCCCCTGAGCGATAAACTGGTGTAGACGGGGGTGAAAAACCGCTGCAGGCCTGAAGGAACTATATAAAACAAACTGGTTGGAAGAAGTGAAAATCGAATACAGAGGAAGATACTTGCAAAGAACAGAGGGGTACGGCGTGGCCAGTGTGGGTGTGAGGCCCTGAGCAGAGATCCTGATGCAGTACCCCGGGGAGCCTGCAGGAGGGCGGTTTAACAGCAGAGCGAGCTACCCAAAGCACAGATAAACAGTAACATTCAGATGATTGACCCCAAAATTCTTCAAGAACTGCCAGTTGCTGTTTCAAACCAGGAGAACATCACGATGCAGCAGATTCCTGACTTCCCTACTCCCAGAGGGAGCTGGCAAATGCCAGGCTCATTTTAAGAGCTCTAGGAAATACTGGGAACTTAAACCTGGCTTGGGTACCAGGCAAATGTGTTGAAAGATGGAATCAAAAATGGCATGAGAACATGGAATCATACAATCCTGGACTGGTTTGGGTTGGAAGGGACCTTAAAGCTCATCCAGTTCCAAATCCCTGCCATACGCAGGGACACCTTCCACTAGACCAGGTTGCTCCAAGCTCCATCCAACCTGGCCTTGAACACTGCCAGGGATGGGGCAGCCACAGCTTCTCTGGGCAACCTGTGCCAGTACCTCAGCACCCTCACAGGGAAGAACTTCTGCCTAAGAGCTCATCCTGGTCTCCCCTCTGTCAGGTTAAAGCCATTCCCCCTTGTCCTGTCCCTTGTACAAAACCATGGTCTCCACTATGCACACCTGAGCTGCCCTTCTATCCCCCACCACAGGGTTCGGAAACCTTCCCCAAGCAAACCTGGGTCTCACTCACCAGAAGACCAAGGTCCAAATCCACCTACACTTGCTGTATGGCAATACCTTAGTGCCCGCTTGAGGTTTATAGGTACACAATGCACAGAAGGGATGGTTTACACACACGGACGCTGAATACTGAGTGACTCCTCCCGGCCCTACGCCACTGATTTGGAGAATACTCCCGAACAAACTCGCCAACAAGTTCAAGTCGACAAGCAGGTATTCTTTATTGCGGCACCGGGAGACACAGGGGATAGCTCCATGTAGCGTGTGTCTCTCTGTATTGCCACACAGGCCATCCTTACATAGTCACTGGGCACACATGCATATTCATGAGGCTGACACATGAGTTACATCTTTTTCCACACAGTTTCCCGCATACATATAAAATGTGATGCTGGGCTTTGAGGGTTGTTTACTTCTTCCAACAATCTTCATAACTGCTGGCAGTCTTTGAAGCACCAGCTTAATTAACATTACAGACATCAGTTCCCATCCCGGACACCCCAGTAGATGTCTACACCAGCTTAGTGGGTTCATTAACATCACAAACATAGCAATCATCCTGTCCCTCCACCCATCAGCCAGTTTAACTGTGCTCATCCTAGACATCTGCTAGGCCCTGGCACTCCCCATCCCTAGGTCCTATTTTTCTATTGTTTTTCCCACATGTTTTGTACTAAGGCCCGAAGGACCCAAAGCTACGTCAACTACCTTCAAGCACCAGCTACTTTCCATTACAAAGCCGCCAAATCCAACCTTACCCAGAACTGATCACATTTGGTGCCTCCTTGCCTCAGCACTGGCCAGCACCCATCAGCGAGTGAGAACCAGCCGGGCGCTCCCAAGGCCGTTACTGCGGGCGGCCGAAGTAACGAGCAGCCCATCGGACCCCAGGTGAAAGCACCCGCCCGAGGAGGCCCCGCCCCAACGGCCCCCGGCACAGCTCCCAGCGCCCCAGACCCCACCCCACCCGTTCGTGCCCTCGGGCGAGCCCTGTTGCGCGGGCTCGGGCGCAGGCGCAGCAGCTGCCCGGTGCCGGCGCATGCGCGGAAGCGCAGGTTGGGCGGCGGGGCGATGTCGGGCCGCGGTCGGCGGGGCCGCGGTCGGCCGAGGCTGCAGCCGGAGCAGCCGCAGCAAGCGCGGTGCGAGGTGGCCGGCGGCGCCTCGAGGTGGTGGCGGTGGGAGCGGGCGCGGGGTGGCCCTCCGGGGCGGGCGGGCGCTGACGGCTGTCCCCGGTGTCCCGCAGGGTGAGCCGGTTCTGCCCGCAGTGCGGGCTCGGCGTGGAGCCCACGTTCCGGTTCTGCCCGGCCTGCGGCGGGAGGCTGCCTGCGCCACTGCAGCAGCAGGAGGAGGAGAAGGAGCCGACATTGCCCCCGCCGCAGCAGCAGCCGTCCACGAGACCCGCGGCCTCCCCGGGGGCTGCGCCAGCGCGGTCCCCGGCCCGGCCCAGCTCCCGCTCGCCCCGCAAGCTGCGGCCCGGCCCGGCCGAGCCCCTGCCGGTGGATGTGGTCCTGACGGACCAGGGCGGCCAACGGTGGAAACTGGTCCGGCTCCTGGAGCAGGGAGGCTGCGGGCTGATGTACGAAGGTGCTGTGGAGCCGAGGCGGGCGGGGGGACAGGTCCCTGGCTCTCCGCATGGACCCGCTGCCGTCCTTCAGCCTTATGGTTTTTAGGCTCAAAACTGAACTGCTGCCGGCACTGGTGTATCATGTAGGCATAGACCAAGGGGAAGGGCTTTAACCTGCGAGAGGGGAGACCAGGATGAGCTCTTAGGCAGAAGTTCTTTCCTGTGAGGGTGCTGAGGCACTGGCACAGGTTGCCCAGAGAAGCTGTGGCTGCCCCATCCCTGGCAGTGTTCAAGGCCAGGTTGGACAGGGCTTGGAGCAACCTGGTCTAGTGGAAGGTGTCCCTGCCCGTGGCAGAGGGCTGGAACTGGATGAGCTTTAAGGTCCTTTCCAGCCCAAACCTGTTTGGGATTCTATGACCAAATGCCAATTCTGGATTCTCAGCCTGTTTTGACTGCCAAAAACCAGCTAAATCATCTGGACTGCTGCTCAGCTGCTTAGTGACCATTGATCTTTCCAGTCTGCTTGTAAACTTCCAAAGGAAAGGTTTCGATCTTACTCTCTTTTGTTAACTTGGAAACTGCTCTGGAGAGATTTTCTCCGTTAGTAAGTTTTGCCTGATAGTTGGCTTTAGTTTTTTTTTCATTACTTATGCTTGTTGCATAACAAAGTCTGGGCATTCACTTATGTCTATGTAAAGATGTGAGGCTGGAAAAAGAGAACATATTGTTGGTGTTACAGGAGTTTTATAGTAACAGCTTTTAGGTGATGAGCAGCAGGTAACCTGTGTTTAGCACTTGGTGTAAGAGCAGAAGCAGAGGAGCTACCCCAAGGGCAAGTAGTGCATCCAAGTCCTTTTTGTGGGGGAAGGCCACATATTAGTCTTAACATCCATGCAGAGCAGAAGGGACTTTGGCATCTCTTACGGATTTGACAAACTGCGAACTGAGCTGGGGGGAATGCTCAGCAAACAGATCTGGGGGTGCCTTTGAGGTTCTACTAATGATTTGTTCTTTACATGTCATCTTCAAAGCACCCTTCTACTGTAGCCATGCTGAGATGCTTCTGTGGCTTAAGCAGAACTGCACTTGCAGCATGTCAGGGTGCTGTGGTTCTGGAGCAAGGTAAGGATTATCTTGTAGGGATCTGGGAAGACCTTGTCACAGAGAGTGCTCCTGCAAAGACCAAGTGAAAGAAGCGGAGGATGAGTAGAAGGAGCTGCACAGGCTGTGTTTAATGGTGCGGCAGTGCCTCTTTCCTGCGCTCTTGTAACCACATCTTTTCCATCCTTCCACAGCTCAGTCAGCATCTGGAGCTTGTCCTCAAAAGCAAAGATACTCCCTCAAACTTGTGAGTTTTGATCCATTTGGGTAAGGAATAGTGAAGTGCATAGTGTGTTGTGTCCAGAGCCTGGCCTGTCTGCCATGTAGGGTTGAGAGGAATGTCCCAGGAGCTCAGAGAAGGTGAACACAGAGGCCCCACCTTGCTTAGGAGATGGATGTAACTTCCTGAGAGTGTCATGCTTGGATTTCAGTAGAAGTTGGCTCTTCCACTACAGGTGTGAAGAAAATAGACATGAGGATTAAGACCCTCACAAGCCCTAATTACAGAAGGTTTGCCTCTTTGATCTGCCAGGCTCAGTAAAATCCAAAACTGGATCTGGTGGTATAAGATGCAGCTCTCAATTTGCCAATGTCAGACCTACTTTTTTCCTGTGTGGCAAGTGTGTGTGTACCCTGCTGAAACCTGCGGAAAGGGGGAGGTTAGAATTGGTTGGCTGTGCTGAAGTAGTGTGATGCATCAGCACTGAGAGGCTCTGTAAGGCCAGAGCATGTTTTCAAATCAAACAGTAATTCTAGTTGGAGTTCTGAGCCAGCTTTCCAGGCACTTGCCAATAACCTGGGCTCTCCAGAAACGTGCTCTTTCCAGTGATCTGCTCTGCAGTGGAATCCAATTGATTGATATTCAGTAACTCACAAACCAGTGCAGAGGGGCTGTTTTCTTGTCTGCTGTGGCACCTGGGGTTGCTTGTCTGTGGGAGGACCAGTGCTGACAGCTCTGGGGGGCCCTGGTGAAAAGTCACTGTCCCTTTTGAGACATTTAAGAGGCTGGGGAAAGAATAGTGCTAATGAGAAAAGACAGCTGAGTGCCACAAACCAAGAAACAGTAGGTATGAAGCTTGACAGAAGGAAACTTGTGTACACAACGCTCCCAACCACCCTGTTCTGCACCTTTGGCATCTTTCGGTGTTTTGCTTGGTAGCTGTCTGCTGGCCCAGCCCAGCCCTTGCCTGGCGAGGAGTGCACAGTCTGATAATCCACACAAGAGCAGTTGGGCTCCTGGCTTTGGTGGCTCAGATCTGCTCACCAGGCAAGGTGCTGAATAAAGTACCCTCTGGAACGTGGGTGTTTGTGTTGTCTGGGGCCTGCTGATCCTTCAGCTACCTCAGCCAGTTGTGGGTAGGGCCTTTGGGGCCAAACCAGCTGGAATATGAAACTGCTGCTTCCTCCCCTGCGTGATGGCATCTGTTCTAAGTTACTTTGCAGTGCGCTGAATATATATATACACGTGTGCATAGGCAAGCACATACACATCCTTCCAGTGCTTAAAGGGGCTACAAGAAACCTGGAGAGGGGCTTTGGACAAGGGCCTGTAGGGACAGGACAAGGGGGAATGGCTTTAACCTGACAGAGGGGAGATTGAGATGAGCCGTTAGGCAGAAGCTCTTCCCTGTGAGGATGCTGAGGCACTGGCACAGGTTGCCCAGAGAAGCTGTGGCTGCCCCATCCCTGGCAGTGTTCAAGGCCAGGTTGGATGGGGCTTGGAGCAGCCTGGTCTAGTGGAAAGTGTCTCTCCCATGGCAGGGTGTTGGAACTGGATTAGCTTTAAGGTCCCTTCCAAACCAAACCAGCCTGGGATTCTGTGATACTGACTGTAAAGTACACGCATTTCAGGTCACTCAGTAACAGCAGTAGTGAAAGTGCAGTACTTGCTGATTTAAAAAGCTGGATGTAAGATGTCAGCACACAGCCGGGCACCTGAAGCTACAGACTTTCTCCCTTTCTGGCAACTAGAATAAAACGTTACAGCTCTTTGAGACTTGCTTATTTACAGAATAACCTCATCTGTGCTGTGGGCAACAAGGTCACCTCTCCTCCTTTTAACACTTTTTTGAGCTTTGGGGCTGGAACTCGCTCTGGGTTGCAGTAGGTCTGCGTTGTTGACATGGTTATAACCCACAGGCAGTTGTAAATGGTAGTGCCTGAAATGTCCAACGTGAAATGGCTGCTCCCTCGTACTGTGCTGATCTCAGAGCGTTTGTGGTGGTTGAGTGCAGCGTTAGTGACCCAAAAGACCTGAGCTTTGTTGCTGCTCTGGTATTTATTTCTTTGTGGGGGTTTGTTGCTCTCTTTAAAATAAGTAGTGAAGGTCCTGTAGCCATCTTGGCCAAGCTTCCTCTTCTAGCAGGGGGGTGTGGCTGTAGTAACGCTCCTTCCTCTTCCCTTTAGGATGTAAAAGGTGGAAGGATCTACAATGAGCAGAATTTCTTCCAGCGAGCTGCGAAGGCGGCCACAGGTTGGTGCTTCTTGGAGGGGCGGGGGGGAGGCTGCTTGTAGGAAACCGTCACCCCTTTCTTATCAGTCGTGCAGGTCTCTCCTATGGCCAGGCTGGAATGAACTAATTCACTGTTGTGGTAGTGCCAGAGAGCTGAGAAGTTGAGTCCTGGGAGCTTGCTCTCCCAGGAGCCCCTGTGTACCTGGATACTGCAGTATTTGCATTTCGAAGCTCTCTTGCCCTGTCTTGATCTTGCTGTAGCTGTTCAGCTCTGCAGCCTGACCTGCTTGGTTCCTTCTTTCTTCTGTGCCCCTTCCATGGGCATTTCTGTTGCCTCCTGTCTGGTATTTACTGCACCGACCCAGAAACCTGAGCCGCAAAACATGGGCTGGGGTGATGGAGGAGTTCACATCAAACCCACACTTCGGGGAGGACTGTAAAAATCTTCTCCAGCCCTCTCTCCTGTCTTTCTCATTTTCCCTTGCTCTATAGCAACCACACGCCTTAGCCTGCTCTGGTATTCCTGCATCCTGTCTGTCCCCCTCTTGCTCTTCAGCACTGTGCATTGACACACAGATACACATAAGGCTGGCATTTCTGGGACAGAATCACTATGAGAGAGCATCCAGCTGTAGCTGCCCAGGGCAGAGCACCCACTGAAGAAAGTGCATCCCTGACTGAGCTCCTTCCTGCTGGATCTGCTGGGCAGCATCTGCTGCACTCTGTATTCTTCTCTCCCATTCTAGTGGAGAAGTGGAGGAAGGGGCACTCTGTGCCGGTGCTGGGAATCCCCAATTGTGTTGGCTTTGGACTGCATGCAGAAAGCTACAGGTGAGCTGACTCTGTGAAGGGCACAGCTGATCCACAGCTGCCACCACCTTGCACTTTCCCTTTTCTTGCTGGCTGCTATTCCTCTTATTGTCTCCTGGGCTCCCAACCCTATGCACTGCTCTTATCTCATTGATTAACAAATGGTTTGCCCCATTATCCCATTCCCTTCAGTCCTTGTGTTGCTGGTGAAGTCATTGCTTTTGCTGCTTCCTGCTTCTTTCCCCTTATTCCTGCCTTTTAAGTTTAACCCAAAGGGGATACTCGGGCTTTATATCTGCAACGCTTGATCAGCATCTCTCCCCTTTTCAAGAAGTTTTCTGTTATCAAAAGTTTTGGAAACGTTTGCCCAGACCCGTTGGAGCTGAAGTGGGCTCTAATCAGGGGGATGGCTTGGCGAGTGGCTGTGGCAGGGTTTCCAAATCGGGTGCTGTGTGCTAAACCCTTGTCTTTTGTAGGTTTTTGGTGTTCTCTGACTTAGGGCGAACTCTTCAGTCTGTCCTGAATGATGGCTTGCACTTGCTGAGGGAGAAGGCAGCTTTTCAGATTGTGGTCCGGCTGGTATGTAGAGAACCACTGCTTCCTAAGAGACTTTTCCAGAAAGTACCTATAACTTTCTTCTGGATCTCTCAAAGGTGGTGTAAAGCTGACCTGGGGGGTTGGTTGAGGTCTCTCAGTAGTATCTCTTGAGCTTGTAGTAAACTTGAGTAGCATCTTTTGGACAATATGTCACCTTGAAGGAATTTGGGATAAGAAGAATGAGAGAAACCTGACAGTTGAACATTAGAGGCTGAGAGACATGGAGCTTTGTTTGCCTCTCTACACAGCTGCGAGAAGCTGGGGAGGCTCCAGCTCAGAGACAGGCAGGGTGCTGAGGGAGTCTGTGTAGCTCTGATATGCTCATCTCTTCTGTTTCCTCCTAGCTGGACTGCCTGGAGTACATCCATGAGAATGAGTATGTGCATGGGGACATCACAGCTGAGAACATCTATTTGAACCCAGCAGACCACATGCAGGTAGGGAAAGGCACTGTGCAGGTGGGCTTGAGAAACAGGATAGAGCAACACCCAGTTCCTGGGGCTGAGCAGTGCAGCCTGTGCAGTGCTCAGGCAGGTGCTGTGGTGCAGGATAGAGGGGCTGTGAGCAGAATTTACACTGTGCACACACTCAGACTTGTACTTCTCGATGTCTTCTAGGTGACCCTTGCAGGCTATTGCTTTGCCTTCCGTTACTGCCCAGCGGGGAAGCATGTGGCTTGGCGCGAAGGCAGCAGGACCCCTCATGAGGGCACGATAGAATTCATCAGTGTGGATAGCCACAAGGGTGCAGGTGAGTTGATTTCTCTCCTGAGCTCAGCTCTAGAGCTGCTGCTGTGGCAGTGCTGGCTGGAGCTGGGGCTCCCTCCTGGCATTGCTGTTACTCCTGCTTTCCAGGCATTCACATGTATCTGGAACCAAGCTCCTGTTTGGGCTGTTTACTCTTGCTTCTCTCTGGGCTGCTGTGTTGGGACTTGGCAGGTCACCCAGTGGCTGCAGCAAGAGATGCAGGGATGTACCTGCTCCATCTGGAGCCTTGGCTACTGCAGGCGTGTGAGGAATAGAAAACAGGGCAGCTTTGTGCTGGCTTAGCAGGTTGGATCCCTGCCCAAAACAGATTTGCAGCAGGCTCTGCTCTGACCTTGAAGCAATGAGAGCTGGGAAGGCATTTAAATTAGCCAGTTCCTCTCCTGGCTGGGATGTGACTGTTCTCTCCCAGTGTCCAGACCGGGCAAATCTTCCTCCAGAGACTGAGAGGTGACTGAGTTAGCAGCGTTCCAGAAGTATTGATAGCCCAGAGCACATCTTAACAAAGCTCTTGCATTTCTTCTGCTCTTTAGTCTTGTGCCCCTTCAGGAGGCTGCCTGTCCTATAGAGGGGGTATGTCAAATACAGACTTCCAGTGTGGAGAGCTATTTGGCTGAGAACGGTCTTGTGAGCAACCCAGACAACTACTTGACAATTGTGAGGCAGTGAACCACAGGCTTTGAGGCCTTGCCTGAAGGTTACTAGAGTTCTCATATGTGCAGAAGTTCGAGAAAGTTGGCACGGAGGGTTGCTGAGTGAGATGTGCAGGAGGGAACTGATAACTGCAACCTTGAAACATATGCTGTAATAGTTAACCAGTCATTAAGCTGTTACTAACACTTAGCTGAGAGACATTAACCAATTAGATATTAAGCAGGATATCAAGTAGAATGTAGGTGGAGAGCACTATGCGCGTGGACAGAGGGTCTGAATGAATCCTGTTGTACATTGAGTCACGTGAACAGTACATGTATCCAATTAGAGTTGTGGATGTTAATGATAGACAAGTAGAATGTCTATATAAACTGAGCTATCTGCACAATAAAATTGGTAACAGCTTGATCATAGTGGCCGTTTGTCTGTGTCCGGGACTTCTGTGTCAACACTTCCAGGGTTGTGCAGAAAGTGCTGGTGTCCTTTGGAGGAGAAGCACTAGCCTGGGTCTCCCAAACTCTGTTGTGAATCTTTCTTTCTTCCCATCAGGACCATCTCGCCGAAGTGACTTGGAATCTCTGGGCTACTGTCTTCTGAAATGGCTCTGTGGCTTCTTGCCTTGGTCTGATGAGCTGGACAAAGTAGAAACTGTGATGGAGAAGAAGGAAAAGTAGGAGAAATCATCTTGTCTACCCTTGCTACTTTCTTGCTCAGCAGAAAGCAGGGAGGGAAGTTTTGTGTTTGAAGAGAAATCACTTGGGCACAGGACACTTAAAGGGCTATGGGTAATTCCCACTATAAAAGCTGAGCCTGGCAAAAGGGTGTTTGATGAACCCTGTTTTCTGCTCCATTCAGAATGTGGCCATCTGAATTCAGCCTTGTTTCTTTTCTGTCCCTGTTGCCCAAGACAGGCTGCTTAGGCGCCTGTTTCATTGCTGCTCATCTGATAGCTCTCTGAACTGATCATTCCAGGTACAGGGAGGATGTGAAATGCCTTCTCCGGCTGTGCTTCAGGCAGAGATCCATTCCAGGTATGGGCTTGCTCTCTGTGACAGTGGGACTTGCGAAAGGAGGATTGAGGGGACCTGAAGCTAGAGCCTTCTCTGTGCTGGGGTGCTTGTCCAGGGTGGCTGCCACTGGCAATGGTGACCAAGCACTGCACGGGACTGACAAGCTCCTGTGGAGAAATCCCTTGTTTTTACAGCAAAACAAGGAGGATGGCTACCTATTGTCTGTATCCATGAGCCTTGCTGGAGAGGCACATATTGGCAGCTCTGTAGAGACAGCTGGGGCTACTGTGCTGCTCCATGCAGTGATGCTGTTGGCCTTGCAGATGCCCTACAGAGCTACCTGCAGCAAGTAATGGCACTGGAGTATGAGGCAAAGCCTGACTATGAGGCCCTGCGGCAGCTTTTCAAGAAGCCACTGGAAAAGATGAAAGCTTCACCTTATGATTCAGTGGATATCAAAATGGTGCCCTGAGTAAGTGCCATGGTTTGGATGGTAGCAGCATGGAGCACTTGTCCTCCTGCACTGCTGTGAGCACAGCAGCAGCTCGGTGCTGCTGCTCTGCTCCATGTGCCCCAGGTGCCTGGAGAGGTGAGGATGGAGCAGGCTGTAAGATCTCTTTCCTGACGGGTGGAGGGAGCACTGGCCCTTCACCATTCCCAGTAAAGAGCCCAGCCCAGTGCTAAAAGTCAGGCTTAGCCTGTGTCACAGCATGTTTCCTCCATTTCTGTCTGGAGATACTTGTCCTTGGAGGAATCCAGCAGGATTAACAAAGCAGGTTGAACAGTCTGCAGGGGTGTGGAGGTGGTAATAAAATGCAGATTGGTGCGCTCTGGTCCTTTTAAAATTTCTTTCTTTAAAGAACCAAGGCTCTGGGCTGTAGCTTTTGCATTTCCTTTTCAGAAAGCAGCTTTAGCTCTGGTTTTACTGCCTCAGGCCTGTGGCATTAAGTGGTGGCTCTAGACACAGGTGCTCTGTGCTGTGCAGGAGGCTTGGAACAGAGATGGGCCTCGTTTTAGCCTCTGCAAGGCCACTAGATTAAGCACCAAGCCCCAACACACAGAGTTAGCTCCTCATCACCTCAGTTACTCTCCTCGGAAGGAATTGAACTGACGAGTGTATTTTATTCCTTTTCTTTCAGATCAAGAGAAATTGCACAGGAAAAGTGTTGAAAGCTTTCTGCAGCGTGAGGCCTTTCTCACAGCTATTTAACCTTTACCCACCTATTTTAGAACAGTTTTAATGTGAGCCAATGCTAAATTTTGAGCTGCTGTTGTAACAAGTTAATGTGAAGATGCCCCTGTGTGGTAGGCCATTCGAAGAACTGTGATGTAGCCATGAGGAGAAGGGCAAAGCCTGGCACAGAAAACTAAATCAGGGACTTCTTTTTTATTTTTAACTAGAGTGACAGTACATAGTTTTGTAATAAACTTTGTGGCCAAGCACCCAAAACTGCTCTGTGTTGTTACATGGCATGGTCAAGGCCTTTCTGGGGCTGCTGTAGTTGTGAGGGTGGTTTCAGCAGGGTGTTCCCCCAGCTGCTCATAGTTAGTGCAAGCTGTTAATTCCAAGAGCTAGGCTCTGACCTCAGCTGCCCCCATCCCATGTTGTCACAGCCCAGGGCAGTGTGGCACAACTCACTGAAGTAAGACACGGAGGCACCTCTATTAAAAAAGAAATCTTTTATAAAAAAAAATCACTACACCGTGTGCATCTGAACTGCTGCCGACTGCCACAGTAACTTCTAACCAGAGGAAAAGGCAGAGTCCAGTTCCAGTGTTCAGTTCAGTGATGGCTCCTGCATGTCTTGTACCTTGGTATTTCAATGGTGTTTGTCAAGAGATGTTCTCCTCGTGTTCACAGGCTGAAGATGTAGCCCAGGCTTGCTGGGCTGAGGTCAGTGGAGGTGGCCAGTACAGATTTTATCATTGCCAAGAGAAGCAGATGCTGCCCTTGCAGCTTAGGCGCCAATGGGGAAGCCTAAATTAGGGCTTTCAATGAGAGACTGACTGCCCCTTCTGCATTGCTGCCTGGGCCTAGTGTTCAAGTGAATTGTGCTTTCCTTGAGGACCTGTTAATGGAAACAGCAAGGAAGACTGCAAGACACAAAGTGAAGTGGAGGCAGCAGCTGGAGGAAGCAGTTCAACCACTTTTCCAGCAGAGACTAACAGTTCACAGAGATCACGTTACTGGAGCACTCGGCAGTGAAGCGTTAAGGCACAAAAGGAAGATTTTTTAGGGGAGGAAAACATGGCAGCTAGAGCCAGAGGCAATGGAGTTAAAAATCATCTGAGAGGTAGGTAAAAAAGAAGCTCAGACCTGCAGCGAGCCTTCATTTACCTTGACTGTATCCATAAAAACCTTGTATCAGTGCAGCAAATGGTATATACATAGAAGAGGGAAGCACCAGCTAAGTGAGACAGTACCTGACCAGAAGGAAAAGGCAGCACATCCTCAAAAAGGTCTTTCAAGTGGAAGAATTCAAACATAGTGTTCCAGCAAGTAACTTGAGAACCAAAGTTAATTCCTTTCGTTTATGGTACCAGGCCTCACAGTGAAGCAAGGGACACGACAAGTTCATTCCTATCACCAAGGAGTAACTGGTGAGGTATGACAGAAGTGAGCTATAACATTTCCTATGTGAAGAAGAATCTTAGTTTGCAGAGGATCAGACAACAGGGAATACTTCAAAAAGGCAGCTATCAAGGAAGGAAGTGGCCCAGAAGTGAGCTACAGGTTGCAAAACAGACATAAGCAAAATTGAGGGGAAGGGCTCTTTTTGGAGGTACTGACAATTACTATCATCCCTGTATGGCTACAACAGAAACACTGATTCCAGAAATCTTAGAAAAGTAAAGAGCATGAGGAAATCAGAGGCTGAAGAAGCCCAAGTTGACCCTATCTTCACTGTGTTCTGCTACATTTTTCCTCTTGACTTGCCTTCTATCACACTTGCCTGTGCCAGGCCTAGCACAGGCTGACTGTAAACATGGTTCCAGGTAGTGAGGCAGGTATGGCTCCTTGCTCCTGGCACTGCCAGCAGACAGTGCTGAGGTAGGTTTCAGAGGTACTCCAAGGCTGCCTTCTAAAGAAGACACAGGACTGGCACTGTTGACGGAAGAGTAGCCTGAGCTGCCTTCCAGGTTAGGATTTTTTGGGGTGAGATATGGTGAAAGGCTGTGAGTGTCATCCAGCAGCTTTGCCTCCCCCAGGGGCACTGTGTGCCCACCCCACTCCACAGTTAGGTTGTCCTCATCGCTAGAGTCCTGACAGCAGTGCTCTGCAGGATCCATGTAAACCACCATCATGTCCAGGATCCCACTGGGACTTGTCACTGCGGGATGGTGAAAGAAAAAAAACTAGTTTTGATTTGGGCAACACCAAGCAGGCATTCAAGCAGAAAATAATCAACCAAGAGTGGAAATCTAATGTCTATTTACACGTGGGAGGGTAGAGCACTAAATTCACCCTCATTTCATAGAATCATAGAATGGTTTTGGTTGGAAGAGACCTTAAAGCTCATCTAGTGCCAATGCCCAGCCATGGGCAGGGACACCTTCCACTAGACCAGGTTGCTCCAAGCCCCATCCAACCTGGCCTTGAACACTGCCAGGGATGGGGCAGCCACAGTTTCTCCAGGCAACATGCGCCAGGGCCTCACCATCCTCAGAGGGAAGAACTTCCTAGTGCCATATCTCAATCTCCTGTTTCATGTTAAAGCCATTCCCCCTTGTATTATCACTACCTGCCCTTGTGAAAAGCCCCTTTCCGGTTAAACCAGAATCTTTTCTCCCCCTCAGACTGTTTGGATAGGTACCAAGAGCTGTTCAGAAAATGAACAGCCAGTCCTAAAGTCAGCAAGATTGATAATACAGCATGTCGAACACAGTGGGACATCAATCACATTTGGTCCACTATCAGTAGGACCTGCAGACAGGCTCACTTTGAAATGCTGAGCAGCTACAGACGCTTCATCACGCTCTGAAGCAGTCTAGAGAAGGAGAACAGATATATACCTCTAAAATAGTTTAACAGTTTTAACCACGGGGGAAGGGAGAGAGTTTTTCCAACTGGTCTTCAGCTGAAAGTTCAGGCTTCTGTTGCCTGAGAAACAGTTTTAAGCAAAGATGAAAAGACAGTTTTAATTCTCATCTGCTTTTATATAAAGGAGAACAAACCCCTCACCATCTCCATCTCTCTCGCCTTCACTTTCCTGATCACCTTCGTAACCAGAGCAGGAATCTAAACTCCAGTCTAAGAAGTTATCTAGAAGACTTTCCTCCTGGGTGGATAGCTCTGCTGTGGGTGTAGTCACAAAGCTGCCTCTGTCATCCTGAATGCTGTCTTCCCTCCTCCTGTAGCAAGGAAATCCACAAGTCGCCCATTAAAAGCCAAGTCTTCTGTCTCTTTTCACAGGTATGATAAGGTAATTACAGAAAGATTTATCAAATTTAAGACTGAAACCTCAGGATACCAGAGGAGGAAAAGCTCATGCTGACCTTCAGCAACATTTATGGTGAGGAGTTATACTGGCCTTTTAGTTCTCTTGCCGGAGGGAGAGCTTAGGAAAGTCTGAATTTCCACCACATTTGTGTGCAAGGGATTGGGCTCCGGGTCCTCCTGTTTCACACCCAGCACTGAACAAAGCTGGCTGTAACTCATCATCTGAAAAATCAAAGAGCCAGTAAGAATTAGACCATGAGATTCCCAGAAGGAATAAATAGCCAGGAGGAGGCTACTTATTTTCCAAGAGAAATCTATACCAGTGAGTTCTTCCCACATGTACTCAAACAGAGCAGTTAATGTCCCACAGATCAAGTTCAAAGCTACCACCTTAGATATCTTCTCCAAAAGTCTGAAGGTAGAACCCACTTCCCATTATTTGCAGCTTATCGCATCCTGCTGTATGGTAGCTTTGCTCTGGGTATCAGACGTCAGCAAAGACAGACCAAGAGCTCACCCACCTTCTCCTTGCCTATCTCTTCATAACGCTCATCCTCAAATCGTTGTTTCACTGCAGTTAAGGACACCTGCCTATAATCCTTTGGGACATCATCGTGGAAGCTGGAAAGAAATATTAAAGCCCCAATCTTAGAATGGATTATATGGAACAATTTTAACAAACCCTGCCAATTTAAGTGCTCTCAGCTCCCTCTGTCCATCTCAGCTCTGTGCTAAGGAAGTTGGTGTTTCAGCAGAGCTACTAGGCAGCTAGATAGGACACTTTGTTTCTAAGCATATGAGAATCTAATTCATTTTCTAAACCTGAGGATAAACAAAATATTTGCTTTGTATTCTTGTAGAAGGAGCTACTTTTGCTCCTTGAACTCCTTCTGAAGCTTCCCAATAAGCCAGTTTCAGTCTTCTGAAAATAGAGCTGTTTGGCAAGCTGAAACCTGTGAAGCCTTGAGGA